>CP126892.1:51427500-53827500 GCA_030440675.1 Furcifer pardalis | reverse complement strand
GGCGGGGCGTGAGGGCAGGTGCCGGTCCTCTGGCTGGAGGACACACATAGAGTTAGGAATACTAGCAGAAGGCTAGTCTTCGATAGCTCAACCTTGGAATTTTGGGACAGCTCTGTTTGCTTTCTGTGCCTCAACATACATTTTCATTAAGTTACTATATGCCATCACAGTATCAAGTATAACATTAAACAATCTCAGATTTAATTAATATCAAAATCCACATTATTCTAATTCCCCAACTCATCCAGTATACTATATTTTCAAAATTCTTCCTTTCCTTTGTTCCATTCACTGATGAGATTATAATAGTTTTTTTCTATAAAGAGACAGAAACACTCATATAGTTATGCCAAATGCAGCAGATGTTCCTGAAATGAATCCTAGTTCTGGCATTGTTAAGCTCAAGGCTGAACTATTATGCCTGACCAAAGAGGTTTGGCTCTATCTCATTAATCTGAAAGTGCAAAACAACTCTGGTTTATTTAGGAAGACATCTGGCATATAAAGTACAATGTGGCCCTGATAAAGTATTTCTTACAAAGGAAAAAAGTTCCACTTGATCCTGGAATGATGAATTTGATCAGCAAGATATTTGCTGGACACGGTGGCCCCATTGTAAGCCTGGAAAATAAGTTGTGTCACACCGCCCCATGACACAGGCCTATACAACAAATTATATCTGACCTAGAACATCCATGGCTTGAGGCTCCCTGGTTATGAGAAGTGGTGCATTCAAGTGGCTGAAAACTGTGCAGGTGAGATCACAAAGCTGGCAAATATTATTGTGGACTTGTCCAGATAACCATGTGATTGTGTCCATCAAGCTGTACCTCTCTGAAGGTTTTCCTGTGTCTGAACAGGCTATGTGGTATTAATTTTACAGTTGTACCTTGCTTAAAGAGCATAATGTGTTCCACAAGATTGCTCTTTAAGCGAGTTTGCTCTTTAAACAAAACACCATTGTAAGTGACCAATTGTGAATTGCAGGGGGGGGGGTGCAGTGCGAACCCTGATTTATTTGTTAAGTGAGTTTTTGGTTTTATTTGTTAAGCAAAGCGAACATTCAAAGAAAATTCTGCTCTTTAAGCAAGTTACTCTAAGCGAGGCACTCTTTATGTGAGGTTTGACTATATATTGTAGAACTTATGTAGAGGTTTGACTATATATTGTAGAACATAGAAGGCTATGTGAGCTTCCAGGCATTGTTGGGTAGCAGCTCTCATCACCCACTAGCCGAGGGGTGCCCAAACTTTTCGGGCTGTGGGCCAGTCACATGGTTCAGGGGTGCCCAAAATATGGCCCGGGGTGGGATCCGGTCTTCGTTGTCAATTCATCCGGCCTGCACCACTCTCATCACTCCCAGAAGTGGAAGTAGAATGTGCCCATACACCCCTCTCCTAGCCAGTAGAGCCAGTAGTGACAGATCATGAGTACTGCAGTCCAACAGTTGCAAGACCAAGTCTGTACTTCTTTTGGCCATGAAGCTTTACCACAAATGATGCAAGTGTGAGGGTAGAGAAAGAGATTGGAGAGAGGAGTGAAAGGAGGCAGTAAACCTAATTTATCTATTGATTAAATATTTTCCATAGATCCTCCATCCTCTCTCTTCCCCTTTCAGGAATATGCATGATACAGTCAAACTTCGCAGAACAAATTTAATTCGTTCTGCGAGGCTGCTCACTATGCGAGTTTTTTGCTATGCGAAATGAACTCGCATAGCGAAAATTCCTATGGGAAAACTCGCGTAACAAGCGTTTCTAGAGGGATAACTCGCATAGCAAAAAATTTTTGCTATGCAGTTTTCCCCATAGAAATGTTCATTATGCGAGTTTTCCCATAGGGAAAGTCCGACTCACATAGTGAAAATTTTCATTATGTGAGTCAGAACACTTTGCAAAAAACCCGCTTGTTATGCAAGTTTTTCACTAAGCGAGTTACTCACTAAGCGAGATTTGACTGTACTTCATTTTCACAAAGGTCAAGGTCATTCTTGCTCAAAAGACAGTCCTGTACAGCTCTAGGGTCCAGTGCTCATCTCTGTTTATATCCAAAGAGCCAGTGCTGTCTGGGTCTGCAGACATTTCTGTGGACATGTGACAGGCATGATTAGACACCAGAGTGCACGGAATGCTGTTTATCTTCCAGCTGAAGTACCTATTTATCTACTTGCAATTTCTTACTTTCAAACTGCTAGGTTGGCAGGCTCTAGGACAGAGGAGGGAGCTGGCTCTATCATGGAGCACTCAAATCTCGAACTGCTAACCTGCCAACCTTCCAGTTGTCAAGTTCAGCATCTTAACCATTAAACCACTGCAGTTCTTCTCACTTTCACAAAAATACCCATTAATTTACTTGTTATCCCTTGAAAGAAAGTAAGAAATGATACAAGTGGGTATCTTAGGGAAAGGATTGATCTAAGATATTTATTTATAAATTTATTCATATTTATACCCCACCATTCTAAAGATGTTTGGCTGCCCTAGATATAGCAGCAGCAAATCATATAATCACCCATCCAGGTCAAGGTACAAAGTCCCTGTAAGAAGTTAGGTTATTTTTGTGCATATGGAAGAAAATTCCACAAACACCCTTCCTTAGCCCTGGCAGTAAAAACATAATTCAAGAACAAAACTATTATTGCCTTTTCATGATACTGACCATCTTCTGCCTGAAGCCGGTGCCTTTTCCTTTCCCAAAACAGTATTTGCTGCAACTGGGAATATCCTTGGCATTTGTTCTGTGATGTTTTTTCTACAGGCCGCCAACTATTGGTACAGCAATTACTAAATGCTAAAATCGGATAGAGACAAGCAAGAAGTTAGAAGGAGGTAAGATGGATGATGTAAAGAGAGAAGGTCTCCAGTGGTCTATTGACTGGGGAATTGTTGCTGTAGGGGTAATTAATCAAAACATCAGCTGAAGTCCTCTATTGGTGAGAGAGTTTTGAAATATGATGTACACTCTTTTCCTCCTTTCAAATAGGTATTCAGTTCAGTTTGGTTTTATTGCTTTAGTCATGGCAAGTTACATAATAAAAGGCCACAGCAAGTTGCATAATTAAAAGACTTGAGCAGGGTTACCATTCAGGGTTTAAAATACTTTATATAAATTTTTAAAAAACAAAGCATAAAATGTTACTAATAACAGCATACAATAACCTTAACCATAAAATGGTGATTCAAAAACAAAAGACCCTGAGTAAAACAATCTGTAAACTTTGTTAGCAGCAGATCATGTAGATTTTTTTTTACCATAAAATACAATAATTTCAAGTATAAAACAAGTTGACATTGCTGTAAAACGAATGCCTCAGACCTACACCAGTTGAGAAAATATATCTTCTTGTTGGGATAACTCCACCTAAGATAAGGAGAGAAGTAGCAGTGGATGTTGAAAGAACTAAGGAAGAAAATGACCCTTGGCAAGAACAAATATTCTTGAGGGTATACAAGAGCAAAATCAAATAATCAAACATGCCAAACCCTAAAAATTATTATATGACTCTATGTGAATATGTGAACTCTCTATTGAAAAGTACAGTACTGTGTTTGAACTAATATGGGATGACAGGCATGCTCCTGAGCCCCGCCCCCATGCCAGGCTACAAAGGACCTCGTGGCAGGATGCAGCCCTGACAGCCTCGAACTTCGGCCCGGCCTGACCGGGTGAGGAGGACTGGCTGGGAGCACCTGGCCCGCTCCACTTGCCGGCGCTCCCGAGCCCCGCCCCCATGTCGGGCTACAAAAGGGCCTCCCGGTGAGCCGCTTTTGCCGCTTTGTTAAAGCTTGTTTATAGTTAGGGTGAGAGGCCTGATATTGTTGGATCATGTGTTGTTATATGATGGTATTATATTCTTATTATATGCTGGTTGTATTTTGTATTTCATATGATGTGATGTATTGAATTTGTATTCACTTTGTATATTGTTTATTGTATACTGTAACTTATTGTTACATTGTATTTAATTTGTATACTGTATACTATACGTTACGTAAGCCGCCCTGAGTCGGGTTCCCTGACTGGCGGGATATAAATCTAAAAATTAAATTAAATTAAATTAAAATTAAATTAATATAAAGAGTGATAAGGGCCCCACCCTGGTTTCTGGCTTGTTTAGAATTGATGTGATGAGAATGGGATTGGATTGAACCACTTAATTTATTCTGCCATTTCTAATCTAAACTGATCTATTTGCTTAAATAGAAATTGTTACTTAGTATTTTAACATAACGAAAGGATGATTCAGGGAATATTGAATGAGCATTTTGTACTCTGTATAGTTATAAATATTAATATGCTGCTTTTATTTTTGACGATTGTTTTAATAAACTGTTTAATTGTGACACTCTCATTGCAAGGTTTTTATTCTTGTTTCTTATTTATCTTTGCTCATACCTCTGACTTCTTTCTTTGGCTGTTGTTATTAATGCTTCACATGTCTTGCATCTTGCCAGCATGAAATATTCATCACGTCAGTGTAAAACTGGCAAAGTAATTGGAAAAGGCTGTTTTCCAAACACATGCAACTTCACATTGTCATACCAGGTTTGGAGAAGCTATAGCCTACTAAATGTTGTTGATTAGTGTTGAACTCTTCAAGAAAGACTCGGGTGCCTTAGCCATATATTTTAGAAATGCTCCACAGATTTTCAGTGTGGCGTTAAATAAAACCTCTTACCACTGAAATTTTCTTCCCAAGATGAAAGGCACGAAATATGTATTATCCAAACATAATTTCTGAGCCAGTTAAAAAACAGTTCCTTTATTTCATTTAACCACCCAACATTTGTATGTTTTTATAATAAACAAAAGCCAAAAATTCTAGAAATAACTTTTCAGAATAGATTTATATGTAAAATAAACTTTCTGGTACTTAGCATATCTCAGCACTCTGCTGTATAATCCGCACAGATGTTTGCATACATCTTTTGTTTTTTCAGGTCATGCAGTCATGAGCAATCATCTCAGTAGAATCAGCTCCATAACTTTGAAGTATTATGCTTGCCAGCAATAATACATTGATCTATAAGAGTATAATTTCTTTATTGATGAGTGAAAATGAGTCTTTTTATGCTTCCTTTGGCAATTTGGAGGATACATGTTTTGTAGTATATGTACCTAGATGTGATTCGTTCTGACATAGTCATCTTTAACTCCAAGCTGCTTTTTCAATAGCAAAGATAGTTGAAACAACTTTTGTGTTATCTACTCATTTTAGGGGACTTTTTAAAAGTTTCGGGGAGTGGCTTTAGACAAGATGGCTGCCAAGCCCCCTGCAAACATACAAAGGCATACAGAACAACATGGCAGCTGATCATAAATCCCACCAAGAGTTAGCAAAACATTTTTTCTCTTGGACAGGATGTATGACATTACTGACAGTAAGTCCACTCACCCCAATTCTCCTTAAAAATGCCTGCTTCTAGATGGAGAGTTTAATGTGATACAGCCACTAGTGGGTTAGATCCAGATTCTTAGTCATGTTTTAGTATGGGAATTGATCAGTCTGGATTACCATTTTTTCCCACCAATATTTGGAGGAATCATAGTGAAAAATCCCTTTAAAAGAAGCACTTCCCTATAAACAAGTAGCAGATCACTTTTCAAAATACCATAGCCATTGACACTGGATGTTCCAAGGATTCTGAGGATGATTCCTAGACTGGCAAGAGTTGCTCATCGCTGCTGAAATCCAGTTGATATACCGGTAAGTGGTCAGGATTTGATCAGACAGAGAAGAAAGATCATGCCTGATATTGCTTGAAAGGGTTGCTTTGCTGGGAATGAACTTCTTTAAAGCAGCCCTGCCATCCCTTCAGGAAGTATCCAGTCCAAAACAGAGTTGCTGTGACACTGGACCAAAAGCTGGACCACAAAAGCTAACAATAAAAATAAAGCAGTTATTCTTTAAAGTGCTACAGTGTTTTTTATTTTTATTTTGTTTTGTTTTGTTTTCTGATATGCCTGGACCAAAAAAGTCAAACCTGGGCACAATGCCAGGTCAGGCTGGTTTACAATCTCTGGTGCATAGAATCATAGAATAATTGAGCTGGAAGGTGCTTTTAGGCCATCGAGACCAATGCAGGATTCTGAATCAAAGCAGATAATGGCAGATGTTTGGAGCACTCACCACCTCTCACGGATGTTAGTTCCACTGTCGTACTGCTCTAACAGTTAAGAAGTGTTCCCTAATATTCAGCCTATATCTGGCATCCTGTGATTGCATCATGTAATTGCTCACACCAGATTATGCTGTAAACAGTCCAAAATGTGAACTATTTATTCATCTAATTTCTCCATTCTCAAAGACGCAGGTTTTGGAGTTTTGTTGGGTCTATCATTTTTCTTGCCAACTTTGTATTTCTATACTGCGCTTAGCTGAACAGGCACAGGATGTTGTGGATATTCCACAGGTATATCTTTAGTACAAGTACAATACAGCAGTTTTCAGGAGCAGAAAGCTAACACTCCTGTCACATAAACGCATTTTGGCAGCACTTTCTATATTGGGGTCTTTCATTACTTGGAGAGCTCACGCAACAATAATGGGCCTCTACTCTAGATGTTACCTGTGGCAATTCTCCAATGGAGTGATACATTTCTTTTTCTTCTTTTGTTTCTATAATCCTCAACAACTTATATTTTGTGCCAAAAAGATAAAGGGTATGAAAACAATGCCTGAAATTTGGTAGTAAGTTGCAACTAGAATAGGCTGGTAAGGTTAAATCAATTGAATTACAGTGGACTGGACTCATCAAATTCCCACTGATTCAAAGGGCTTACTCTAGTTGCAACTTACTTCTGAGTTTCAGCCAATATTTTGAAGTGAATTCGATGAACGTCTTACGTTTCGTTAGGGTGGTCTGTCTGCGTTTGGCATGTAACGAAAATTGTGTACTTTTGATGAGTTGACACAACAAAACTACAGCACTGACTAAAATAAGGATTATGCCGTATGAAAGATCATCTTGGTGACTTTCAGGAATGCTAGGATCCAAAGACCGGGAATGCAAAATGATGGCATCATTACACTCAGAAAAACGACATTTCAGCTGTTGTTGTTCAGTCGCACAGTAGATTCTGACCCTTTGCAACCTATGGACCATTGCCCTCCAGGCACCTCTGTCCTCCACCATGCTCCTCAGCCCAACCAGCTCTGTGCTCACAGCATCCACAATACCATCTAGCCATCTCATTTTTGGGCTCCCCCTTCTTTTGCCCTCCACCTTTCCCAGCATCAAGGCTTTCTTAAGTGAATCCTCTCTTCTCATTTGATGTCCAAAGTACTTCATCTTCATCTTTACTATTTGACCTTCTAGGGAGCAGTCAGGGTTGATTTCTTCTAAGATCGATCTATTTTTCTCTTCACTGTCTAGGGGACTATCAAAACTCTCCTCCAACACCACATCTCAAAAGCATCTATTCTTCTGTGCTCAGCTTTCCTTATGGTCCAGCACTCACAACCATACATTGCCACCAGGAATACCATTGCTTTGACTATACGAATTTTTGTTTGCAATGTGATGTCTCTACTTTTCACTATGCTTCCCAGGTTTATCATAGCTTGTCTCCCAAGAATCAGTTGCCTTTTTATTTCATGGCTGCAATCACCATCTGCAGTGAGCTTTGATCCTAAGAAAGTAAAATCTGTCAACGCTTCTACTTCTTCCCCATCTATTCTCCAGGGATTGATAGGGCCTTTTGCCATTATCTTGGTTTTCTTGATATTGAGTCTCAAGCCAGCTTTTGCACTTTCTTGTTTCAACCTAATCAGGAGCTTCTTTAGGTCTTCCTCACTTTTTGCCATTAGGGTAGTGTCATCTGCGTATCTCAAGTTATTGATGTTTCTCCCAGCAATTTTGATCCCAAATTGTGATTCCTCCATCCTTGCATTGTGCATTATGTGCTCCTTGTCTTACTCCTTTTCCTATTCCAAACCACTCCATCATTCCGTATTCTGTCCTAACTGTTGCTTCTTGACTCTTGTACAGATTTCTCATGAGGAATTTAAGATGTTCTGGTATTCCCATCTATTTAATTAGCTGCCACATTTTGTTATGGTCCACATAGTCAAAGGCCTTGGTGTAGTCAATGAAACAGAAGTAGACCTGTTTCTTATATTCCTTTGTTTTTTCCATGATCCACCGTATGCTGGCAATGTGGTCTCTAGTCCCCCTGCCTCTTCAGCTGGGGGGATCCCACTGTCGGTCAGCCCGCAAACAAACCACACAACCAATCGAGGTGATCCAAAGTGTGTTAGACAGAGAATAAAATAACCTTTTTTATGACACTTTTAGAATTTTGGTCGGACTTCAGAAACAGTTTTTATAACAATGTTTACCAAAAAATCCTCGAAAGACATCACAAAAACACACAAATGAAAGGGACAAATCTGTTGGAAACCGAGCAAAACCATCCAACATTCTCATCAGTAACCTCTATCAACCACAGAAAATGGTTTTGGTCAATTTCAAACAGATTTGTCACTTTTATCTGAATTTTTTTGCGATTCTGGTCAAGGACTTTTGCATAAATGTCATAAAAAATTTTTGCAAAGTCCAAAGAAAATTCTAATAGTGCAAGGTTATTCAATACGTACTCTATTTACATAGGTTATTTAATACTCTAACACACTTTGGATCACTTCGGCCAGTTTGAGTGGTTTGGTCACTGGCTCACCGACAACTGGATGCCCCCAGCAAAAATGTCTTTTTTCTGAGGCACCTTTCGAGTAATGACATCAACAATTTGCATTCCCAGCCATTGAATCCTAGCATTCCTGAAAGTAGCTGAGACGATCTTTCATACGGAATAATCCTTATTTTCATCAGTGCTGTAGTTTCATTGTGGCAACTCGTCAAATGTACACAATCAAATTCACAAAATAAACCTCTGACGCTAGTGTCCTTAGACTCTACCTGCCACACTTTTCCTATTCAAATTAAACACAGTGGATTGCATCTACATGTAATTGTTTTTAAATAAGTTCCATTAAAATCAATTGTACTTATGTTAGTACATAGTTGTACTTATGTTATGTACTTATGTTTTGTTAGCAATTGTACTTGTGTTTGGGGTTGCAGTGGCTCAAATGGTTAAGACACGGAACTCGACAACTGGAAGGCCGGAGTTTGATTCCTGAGTGATGCATGACAGAGGGAGCTCCCATCTCTGTCCCAGCTCCTGCCAACTTAGCAGTTCGAAAGCAGGAAATTGCAAGTAGATAAATAGGGACCACTTTAGTAGGAAGATAAATAGTGTTTCGTGCACTCCAGCGTTGAGGCATGCCTGTCACTTGTCCACAGAAATGTCTGCAGATAGTTCTGGCTCTTTGGGTATAAACAGAGATAAGCACTGGGTTCAGAGTCAGATATGACTGGCTTTCAAGCAAGGGTGACCTTTACCTTTACTTATGTTAGACTCATGACTAAATTAAGCCTCATTCATTTTAGCAAGTGTACTCTAAACACACCTAAGTGGGTATTCAACTTTGTGCATACAATTATCACTTCTAACAACAAATATGACTGCTTGGAAATCTGTACTTTCTGTACTCCAGTCTTTGAAATCTAACATTTTCTAAAGGTGGAATATCCTGGAAAATATCTCTACCTGCTAAGATACCACTTTTCCATGGAGACCACAGATGAAAAGTTTGAACCGATTTAGGTACCAGGAGTTCAAATCTCTGACTATGCTATGGTACATTTGTTGGATATTCAAAAGTTCAGCGGCGGGAAAATCGCCGCATTCCATTGGCTGGTGGGCTGGGCTAAGCAGGGTATTTAAACCCCTGCCTCCCAGCCATTGTTGTTGTTGTTATGTTGGACTCACAATAAAGAAACGTGCTGTTCGGTTCAACTACATTGGCTACTGCGTCCTCCTTCCCACACATGGATCTCCGGATCTAGCACTGGCGACGAAGGTGGGATACTGAGGATCGAGCCAGAACCGCAAGGAAACATCGAGCCAGCTGAATCGGCACAATGCCATGGCTACATACACTGCCCCGCCACCTTTCCAGCCAAAGGATGAGAAGTGGGAGAGCTACCTGGACCGCTTCGAGTTCTCTCTTCTGGCCGCCGAGCTGGGAGAAATTTCGGAAGAAAGGAAGAAGGCGTTCTTCCTCACCCACTGCGGTGGTGTCGTGGCAGACCTTGCAGACCGCCCTCAAAGAGCACTACTCGCCGGCCCCATCGAAATATGTCTACAGGATCAACTTCCGAGACCGATATCAGAAGGACGGGGAGCCAGTGAGCGAGTTTGTAGCTGCCCTGCGAGCAGCCGCCATCCCTGCAGAATTTGGGGCAAATCTCGAGGAGGCTCTCATCGAGCAAATTATACGCGGGGTAGTGGACACCAGACTCAGACGACGTCTCTTGGCCCGCAAAGAACTGTCTCTGGCCATCGTGTTGGATGAGGCGAGAGCGTATGAGGTCTCTTCATCAGCCGCGTCCTCTCTCCACCAAGCCCCGTCGACGCCACGGTCAGCCACCATCCACCATGAAGATACCGTCCCCGAAGTAGAGGACGACGAAGAGGCAGACGTGTGCGTAACCGACGGGGCAAGCCAGGGTAGGAACGGCCACCGTTGTGCCAGCTGCGGCGGGCCCCATCAAAGGGCGCATTGCCATTTCAAAGATGCAATTTGCCGCCACTGTGACAAACGGGGGCATATTGCGAGGGCCTGCCGCACGAGACAAACAGCGAGCCAAGCTGACCGGCAGTTTCAAAATCTCCCGCCAGGCAAGATGGCCACCAACCACCGGGCGAATCAGAGGCGTCAATCGAACAATGGCGCCAGATTCGAAAACGCCGAAGCACACACAGTCACAATCGGCCATGCCGACACGGAGAAGGGAGAAAAGATCTACACGATGGTCAGGATCGACAGACAAGACTGCAAAATGGAAGTCGACTCGGGGGCCGTCGTGTCCATCATATCCTGGGACTGGTTGAAGCGAGCTTTCCCCTTCCTCCGAGAATCAGACTTGAGCCCCCAAAGACTCCGGGTGAGGGATTGCCAAGGCAGATTCATCCCCATCGCCGGCCAGAGATGCGTCCGTGTCGAGTACGGCGGGAAGGAGTCAACCTTACCGATCACCATCGTCCACGGAAAGTTCCCGACTCTCCTAGGAACGAATTGGTTCCCGGCCCTGGGTCTGACCATCGTGGGCATCCACAGTACCACCGCTGAACAGCCCAGGGGGACCTCGCTGCGGGACGACCTGATTGCAGAGTTCCAGGACGTGTTCGGAGAGGAACTGGGCAAGTACGTGGGGTCCCCTATCTCTTTCTCACTGAACCCTAATGTTGCCCCGATCCGCCTTAAGGCTCGGAGGGTCCCATTGGCCCTCAAGCCCAGGGTGGAGAAGGAACTGGACAAGTTAGTAGCCCAGGGGATACTTGTTCCAGTCGACCATGCCAGGTGGGAGACCCCCATAGTAACCCCCATTAAGCCGGACGGGTCGGTGCGGATTTGTACGGACTACAAATGCACCATTAACAAAACCCTACCACCAAGCGCCTATCTGGTCCCCGTCATCGATCACCTACTGCATTCGTTAGGCCCCGGAAAGATTTTTGCCAAACTAGACCTGGCACAGGCGTACCAGCAGTTACCGGTAGACGATGCCACGGCTGAAGCACAGACCATAGTCACCCACTGGGGAGCGTTCAAATACACCCGTTTGCAATTTGGGGTCAGCATCGCGCCGGGACTTTTCCAAAGCACCATGGAGAGACTCCTCCACGGCCTCCCGGGGGTGGTTCCCTATTTTGATGACGTCCTGATCATCGCGGAGAACCCGGGGCAACTCAAAGATAGAGTCGCAGCCGTCCTTGCGAAGTTCAGGGCCGCTGGGCTGAGAGTAAAATGGGATAAGTGCTTACTGGGGGTACCCTCTGTGGAATTTTTGGGGTTCCGCATAGACTGCAATGGCATTCACCCAACCGAGGGCAAAGTAAAAGCGATCTGAAATGCCCCTGCCCCTAAAAACAAGCAAGAGCTACAGGCCTTCCTAGGTCTCTTGAATTTCTACGCGGCATTCCTTAAGGGCAAAGCTACCGCTGCTGAGCCGCTCCATAGACTTCTAGCGGCCAAAGCAGCGTGGAAGTGGGGTCCCGAACAAGATTCGGCGTTTAAGACTGTAAAAAATCTCCTATCCCACGACAGCTTCCTGATCCAGTATAACGCCACCCTGCCGCTCGTCCTCGCCTGCGACGCCTCTCCCTACGGCGTTGGTGCTGTCCTCGCCCACCGACTGCCCAACCGGCTGGAGGCACCCATCGCCTACTATTCTAGGACGATGTAACCCACGGAGCGGTACTACGGACAGATCGACAAGGAGGCGTTAGCAGCTGTGGCAGGGGTAAGAAAATTCCACGATTACCTCTACGGATGGGACTTTGAGCTCATCACGGACCACAACCCCCTGTTAGGACTATTGGCGGGGGACCGCCCAACGCCGTCAGCGTTGTCCCCCCGCATGCAACGTTGGGCCCTGTTTCTGTCGGGTTACTCCTACACACTAACTTATTGCCCCGGGAAACACATGGGAAACGCAGATGCACTAAGCAGGTGCCCCCTTCCAGACCAGGACGGTGAAGACCAGGGGGAGGCGTCGGTCCTCCTGTTAGATATTTTGGACTCCGCTCCCGTCACCTCAGCGGAGGTTGCCGGGGCTACGGCGAGGGACTCTGAACTCCGGACTGTCACCAGCTGGGTCCAGCGTGGTTGGCTGGTTAAGGGGGAAGGGGAGTTCAAGACATTCTTTGACAAAAGGGACGAATTGTGTTGTGTGGGCAGATGTCTGCTGTGGGGAGATCGGGTGGTAATTCCCAAGAAGTTATGCATGGCAGTTTTGGAAATGTTACATTCCAGCCATCCGGGGGTGGTAAAGATGAAGGGTTTGGCAAGGAGCTATGTGTGGTGGCCCCAGATTGATAAAGACATAGAGGAGTGGGTGAGCAGGTGTGCACCTTGCCAATTGTCCTGACCAAATCCCCCGGCAGCACCTGTCAGGGAATGGGAGCAACCCTTGGGCCCGTGGCAGAAACTCCACATTGATCTAGCAGGCCCTTTCCACTGCCAGATATTCCTAATTGTCATAGATGCCTACTCAAAGTGGCTAGAGGTGAGGCTCATGAAGAACACCACGGCTAAGGCAATCATTCAGGAACTCAGACAGCTGTTCGCCACGCACGGCATTCCAGACACCCTGGTCTCGGATAATGGCCCTCAGTTCACGGCCACGGAATTCGAGCAGTACCTAGCTTCCTTAGGGACCAGATATGCACTCACTTCCCCATTCAGAGCACAAGGGAATGGGCAAGCCGAGAGGTTTGTGCGTAGCACGAAGGAGGCTTTGGGTAGGCTAGGGCCGGGGGACTGGCAGGAAAGAATAGACACATTCCTGCTAGCACAGCATAATCTTCCCTGTGCTGCCACAGGAAAGGCACCCGCGGAACTCCTGATGGGCAGGAGACTCCGTTGCCATTTGGACCACCTACACCCCCGATATTCCCCTGATAAGTTCCGTGAGGGACACTCAAGGGCCCGCACATTCCCCGCAGGTACCCCCGTCTACACCAGAAACTTTGCAACCGGCCCAGTATGGGAGGTGGGCACCATAAGTGACATGCTGGGCCCGTACACCTACAGGGTCGACCTCGCTGATGGTCGAATATGGAAACGCCATATCGCCCAGCTCAGGAGGTGGACAGGTTCCGACACGCAGGATGACATCGCTCCAGATGAACCAGTCACCGCCGACTCAAACATACCAACCCTAGTCGAACCGGTCACCGACCCGGTTCAATCCTACGACACCCCCTCTACCTTAGTCCCACCACCGGTGGACTTACCTGGAGAAGCAGGTCCACCCCCGGTCACCGCTGAAGCCACTGCAGCCACTCCGGAACAGGAACCTGCCAGGGCAGAGCAGAGCGGGAGCAACAGGTCTGCTCCGCTCGATGCCCCGGCGCCGACTGAACTGCGCAGGTCTGGTAGGACTCGCACACGCCCTCGTCATCTAGATGACTATGTATGTAAATAGGGTCGTAGTGCATTCTGGGGGGAAGGGGTGTTGGATATTCAAAAGTTCAACGGCGGGAAAATCGCCGCATTCCATTGGCCGGTGGGCTGGGCTAAGCAGGGTATTTAAACCCCTGCCTCCCAGCCGTTGTTGTTGTTGTTATGTTGGACTCACAATAAAGAAACGTGCTGTTCGGTTCAACTACATTGGCTACTGCGTCCTCCTTCCCACACATGGATCTCCGGATCTAGCAACATTGTTATAGTTTGTTCTTGCACTGTGAAAAATGATGTCTTGATTCATAATTCAAGCCACTTGCCTGTTTTTCTGTATACATGTCTGTTTGTTTATCACTGAGCTAGAGGTCTTTAGAAAATGTCTTGTTGATTTGTAATTTATTTAGGACAATTTAAGTGTCTCTTTTGTACTGTAGTATACTTTTCCATCACCTGCAAACCCCCTGTACAGTATGTGAATGACCCACAAAGGAAGTAATTAGTGTAGGCATTCTGGTTCTTACATAGAATTCCCTTTAAAACCAGGAGTTGTTATCATCAATCAGCCCATGTATAAAGTGAAAAGCATTCTATATTTAAATTTCTTTTCCCCAAATCTCTACTGTCACCACCTTCCTTGATCAGTGCATATTTTATACAAATATGTTTGTTGTTGATAGCAAACAGTGATGTGATGAAGGCACTGAAAATCTAAATAACAGATTCTTCTTAGAAATTCTAAAGCAGCAATTTTGTCAGTAGTGTTTCCCAGATAAGTGTGTTCACTCCTACATATTTGGATCCAGACTATATAGTTGACCCACAAAACTCAATGGTACTTAGATTGTCCACTGAATCAAACAAATATTAAGACCCGCTGAATTTATCAGATATCCCCAAAGTGTGATTATATCTGGATCCAACCTATTGCTCTTTCAAATCTTTACTAAATTAGTTTCTATTTCAGTTCCATATATTATTTTGTATCACACAAAGAATTCATATCTATTTTTCCACTAAGATCCAGCTTTTTCCAATGAGAACATGCATAGTATGTGTAAAGGGCACCCTTGCTTGAAAGCCAGTCATATCTGACTCTAGGCTTCAGTGCTCATCTCTGTTTAAAGCCAAACAGCCAGCACTGTCTGCATTTGGAGATGTTTCTGTGGACATGTGGCAGGCATGCCAAGACACTAAAGTGCAAAAAATTATTTTAAAAGTCGTTGCCAACCCCATGGATTGAAAGTCAATAGCAGACATCAATTTTCCTGTGCCATGTCAAACTTTTCTACTTTGAAATTCAGTAAACACAATTCACTGGTGAGTTATGTGTGAGTTAAATTACATTGTGTAACTGTGTTGAATTGCTGCGGTGTAACCTGTTATCTGTCACAATGCTAGGCATCTGCTTGTAATGCAATTTGTGCATCTTTTAGTATACCACATTAGCTCAACTTACCATAGAGAGTTACATGGTTTAATTTATGGGAGCATCAATCGCCAATAGGATTATGGCTATCATTTCACATTTTAGGTTACCAAATTTGATACCAACTTGAAAGAAATACGTGCTACTTTGTACACTTATTGAGGTTAGTTTGCTTCAGTAAATATAGAAACAGACCAGCTTTTAACTTCTATGTACCTTCACTCCACAGTCTTTCTTCAAATGAACTGGTGAGAACACTACTGAATTCATGAGTTCTTCCTATGTTGTCAAAACTTTTATATATATGAGAAGCAAACTGATTTCATTTCCTGCAGTTGCTATCTCCAAAAATAAGTAATCTCACTGCAGTTTTTCTATGTCATCTATCTTGACACAGCTGTGATTATTTACTTGTTCTCTTATCTCCTGAGAACATTAGGAAATAATTTGGTAATTTGACCTTTGCATAGACTTTGACAAACCCTAAGGATTAAAATTAGGCTGGAGCAGGTAGAGACATTTGGGGGAAAAAACTGGTAGTGCTTCGCCCCGTTCTTCTCTAAACTCCTCTTGTATGTGCATATTGGTTAGATCCAGATTTAGCAGTACAGTACTTTGATCAGCTCTACTGAAGATTTAAGATTTCTGTGGGCATATTCTAAACATAACTAGGTAAAAAAAATTAAGCATGCTCAAAAAAATTTATTCAAGATCTCACTAATTGCCAGCAAAAAGACTGCAGATTATGCCATTTGCCTTTCTCATGCTTAACTGTGTAATAAAATTTTGCTCACTCTCTGGAAAGTGGAAAACTTTTCTTAACACCTCAGAGGACAATTCACATTTATACTTGATCTTATAATTGTCAGGATGTTTATTTTAATCAGCCCATTGAACATTTATGACCATTGTTAAAATATAACTATCATTTTTGGTACCTCATTCCATTTATTCCCACCCTCAAATGAGAAACCTGGGGAACATAGTGAAAAGTAGAGACATCACATTGCAAACAAAAATTCGTATAGCAAAGCAATGGTATTCCCGGTGGCAATGTATGGTTGTGAAAGCTGAACCATAAGGAAAGCTGAGCGCAGAAGAATAGATGCCTTTGAGATGTGGTGTTGAAGGAGAATTTTGAGAGTCCCCTGGACAGCGAGAAGAACAAATAGGTCAATCTTAGAAGAAATCAAACCTGACTGCTCCTTAGAAGATTAAATAGTGAAGATGAAGCTAAAGTACTTTGGACATCAAATGAGAAGAGAGGATTCGCTTGAGAAAGCCTTGATGCTAGGACAGGTGGAGGGCAAAAGAAGAAGGGGGCGGCCAAAAATGAGATGGCTAGATGGTATTGTAGACACAATGGGCACAGAGCTGAGCGAGTTGAGGAGGATGGTGGAGGACAGAAGTGCCTGGCAGACTGTGGTCCATGGGGTCGCAAAGGGTTGGAATCGACTGTGCGACTGAACAACAACAAGCCCATAACAAGTGTGTCTATAAATCTATGGCTCGAACATTGTATTCCATGCATCTGAAGAAGTGGGCCATATTTGTGAAATCTAACAGCACACAAAATTTGCTAGTCTTAAAGGAACCTCCCCAGAAATATTTTTTAGCTGCGATAGAAATGCTGTCACTTGGGTTATATAAGAACCTGGTTGTCAAGGGAACAAAAAAGAAAACCAGACCACACTTCTTCTGCATGTTTACCCAGAAATAAATCATGCTGATTTCAATAAGATTTGTTCCTAGGGAATTGTGTGTATAGAGTTGAAGTCACAGACTGACTTTATGCAACCTTTGAATGTTTACTTTTATCCATAACTACAAAACTCAGATCAACTTTAAGAGGGTGACATACTTGCCCATATGGCTAGTAAGCTAGCAAGGCATAGCTGTATGACTTTCTTATTACTGAATTAATGAAGTTAGGACACTAAGAAATTCAATTGATTCAAACAGGCCTACTTTAACTGTGATTCACTATTTTACTATGCTCAAATAAGTGGCAGCCATTGTTTCAATGGACCTGCTTGAGTGCAATTTACTGCACTGAGCAACAGGATGTTGGCCGCAAAGTATCACCCTATCAAAATACCACTGATTAGGTAGGTCTGATTTAGTTGACAGTATCACATTTAGGCTGTATTATATGCAACCTAGTCTATGAATGTAATGGTAATAGAGTAGACCATTACTGCCAGTGACTCAACGCCAATCATCAGGTAGTGATTAACTAACCTGACAACCCTGAGGACTAACAGCCTTGGGTGTCGAACTCCACAGGGAAGGGTGATGGTCCCCAAGCAGAGATGGGATGTAACAGGTTCTCACCAGTTCACCAGAACCGGTAGTAACTTTTCCCAGTGTCCTGGAGAATCGTAGCAGCTTTTGGGAGCAACCACCTTCAGGGCTTACCTTTTCACTGCGCGACAAGCACTTGGTGTGCATGCACGCCTATAGTGCTTGGCATGTATGCACAGCCTCCTTGCTGTCTTCCCAAGCGGGGAGGAGGAAGAGAAGCTGCTAGCCTGAAGCTCCCTATAGCCTGCTCCCCAGGGTAAGTGACTCACCTTTGGATGTGGTGTGTCTATGTGTATTTTAATGTGTATTTAATACCTTTACCTATATTGATGTACTACCACATTTCCTAAAAAGGCCTGGCGGCCTGACTTGGGGTTTTTAAGCAAAGTCTTGGAGTTACCTCATCAATAAGTTACACCTGTGCCGTTCCAAGTGCTGTTCCAATTGGAGAACTCTTAAAGAGGTACAGCTGTTTTACATTTACATTAAGGCATATTATCCTAGAGAACTGGTACGATGACCATATCCATCTTGCAACATGGTGCTGCCCAGGCACTTATACTAACAAGTAAGTGACAGTTTGTGTTTGAGGTGGGTGGGTTGATTTATGTTTGGGGTGGGTGGGTGGGTGTATTTTAATGTAATTTTTATTTATTTATTTATTTATTTATTTATTTATTTACGGGTTTCTGTTGTGGGTAGGTGGGTGGCTTGAAGTGTGTCTGTGTGTGTGTGTGTGTGTGCTTATTTTTATTTTATTTTTTCTTTGGCCCTGCCCACATCATGATGTCATGCCATTAGCTCCGTCCACACTGTGATGACATCACAGTGGGGTAGTAAAATTTTTGACATCCCACCACTGTCACCTAGTGGATTAAATCCCACTTGAATCCATCTTGATGGAGGGCAGCAGCTTCATCAATACTGGGGCTGAAGAGGACTTTGTGTGCCAAAAGGGTTCTGGACCAGAAAATGACTCATGGAACTGGATCAGTGGTATGGGTGTCATGCTCTGATGTGGAAGGCAAAAGGAAGACTACTGCATTATATTGATCCCAGGACAATCTTCATGGCTAATCGCCATGATGATAGCCAATATTCAGAATCAGATACGGCACTTGAAGAAGTCTATAAATGTACTGATATTCAAGCAACAAGTAGCAGATCTCTGATTCTTTCCTGATCCAAGTGAAGAACAGGAATAAGCTATTTATTACATTTAGTTATACTGTATTGTATATCATGAAGCCTATACTTTAAAACGACCTTAGTGTGTAGCCTATGGATTTCTATGCTAAAGTTAATGAGTGAATTATTTTAAAACAAGGGGAAAGAAGTAATTAAAGTTTTCAATTAGACCTTAGTGAACACTATGAGCGAGAAAAACAGCATGAAACCCAAGTCCCATTCATTTAACATAAAACAATGTTCCTATATCAAAGGCATCAGGCACTTAGCCCCAAATTCTCCAGCTACTGGAACATGAAAGATATGTTTCCATGTAGTGAACAATTTCCCATCAAGTCAGTTCAAGTTTCAACCCTTTAAGCATGTTTTGTGCCAACAGCATTGTTACCCAAATTTTTGGGGCCCGGTACGTTCCTCTGGCAGAGGTATAGAAAACCCTAAGAACTCAATAACGAGACGGTATTTCAATCAAAACAATGGTGATTTATTGGGAATGAAAAGCAACAGGAGAACCTATCTAAATTATAGCTGGCCAGGTCTACAATTAAATAGTCCCCTTTCCCTCAATCGTTTTGAAGAAATAAAACCGCTCGTGACCTTAATCCACGCTATTCTGTGGAATAAGATGCCCCCTCCCTCCTCTAAACAGGTATATATCCTTTTCCTAAACTAACTCTACGTGCAAGGGGGAGGTTCAGAAACTGGGGTAGGGGGAAGGCAATTAACACATTTTAATTACATGCAAATACAAAACACAAAGCAAGGTATGAGGTCAGGGGTATAGGTGTATAGAAATAGAAGAGTACAGTGATTGCGGAAAGACCGGTTTTTCAGAAAGGTTACATTGAGTCAATAAGCATTGCTGTGGTTAAGCAGGAATTTACGAGGGGGAATACAAAATACAAAAGGACTGTATTTCTTACATCTAAAAACTCAGGTTTTGCCTGTAAAGATACTATCCAACAGATAAAATCAGTTGGCAGTGAAAACATGAAGAGAATTTTCATAGATTACTGATATTTTCTTGAACCAAAATGAAATACAGTAATCCTGTTTTAGCAGTTCCTCTGTTAAAATAGCAATGTAGAATTAGAAATGTACTGTATTCTGTGTAACTCTACCATAAACCCAAAGTAGAATGTTCACATTTTCTCCTTGCCATCTTTAGAGACTCTATGTACCAGAAGCATTAGTCATTAACAATGCTTGGGATAATAATCTGATCTGAGTGTAAAGGTAAAGGTCACCCTTGTTTGAAAGCCAGTTGCATCTGACTCTAGGGTTCAGTGCTCATCTCTGTTTATAAGCCAAAGAGCCGGCGCTATCTGCATCTGCAGATGTCTCCGTGGACATGTGGAAGACATGCCTAGGCACCGGAGTGCACAGAATGCTGTTACCTTTCCCACCGAAGTGGTACTATTTATCTACTTGCAATTTCTTGCTTTTGAACTGCTAGGCTGGCAGGAACTGGGACAGAGACAGGAGCTCATTGCTTCATGCAGTACTTGGGTATTGAATTGCTGACCTGCCACCTTCCAGTCAGCATCTTAACCACTTGAGCCACTGCAGTCTGAGTGCAGATATCATTTATTTGTTTGTTTGTCACTTGGCTTGATAAACATGTGGTAGATAACACTATAATATTTACAAATATGGGTCAATTATATGTAAAAAATATGGATATGTATTTGATATGTAGATATAAAAGGTGTTAAGTATCTGACTAAGAGTGCAGCCAGACAGTGGAATTGTCCTGGGCTACACAGAGTCACCTGAAAGCACAGTTTGACATTTAGAATGATTCTTGCAACCACACACTACAATTGATTTTTTTGAGGAGAGGGAACTATAATACACTTCAAACTAACCTTTTTAATCCAGTCTACTCTTTCAGTCTCCATGACCCAACATGCTCTCCTTTCTCCTTCTCTACAGAGAGTAAGGAAAAGCTGGAATTTTACTGAAGTGATACCATGTTGGATTGGAAAGGAAAGGAAAAAGATCCCATTCTGTTTCCTTTTCTGCCCCTCACCTCCATGAAGAATGAAAGACAGCTGGATTTTTTTTAAAAAAATTATTGGTATAAATAAATCATTTCAATACATAATCATTTCTTTGGCTTGTCACCCAAGTGAAATCAAGACATTTCATTGCTTTGGCTTGCCACCCAATTGAAATCTAGACATATCATTGCTTTGGCTTGCCACCCAAGTGAAACAGAGCTGAAATGTGGGGGGAAACACCTAACTATTTAAATTTTTTAACCTACCTATTTGTGATCACAAATGCAGAAAGCAAAGCAGTGATCTTGCCAGTGATCGATTGAATTGGATTCAATATCCCTTCAGATAGCCATGGGAAAGGGTTGGGCTGGTTCATAATTATTGATATGTCATGTAATTGCTAGAAAATAAATTAAAAAATGATCCAGAACTCAAGATCAAGTATTGTCTGATCACATAAGTATTGGTATGATAATTTCTCAACAAAGCCAAACTGACTGTTTCTTCCAGATGTTCTGTTTGTAGACATCTCTATAGCTTTTTGTAAATATCCTGTAAACAACTGTCTTGAGTGCTCTTTTGTTCTTGAAGAGTCTTTGTTGGTATCTTTCTCTAACAGTGAATCAACATTATTTACCTCACCTCTCATTATTCATTTTGGTTTTTCAAGAATATTCTCCACACATAGGATCCCAACAAAATTTCATTAGATGCTTTTGGAATTAGAAGCAGTGGTTCACAAATTGATTCTCTTGATGGAAAGGGGCCAGAGGGAAAGCAATTACAGTGGTACCTTGCTTAAAGAGCATAATGTGTTCCACAGGACTGCTCTTTAAGTGAGTTTGCTCTTTAAGTGAAACACCATTATAAATGACCAATTGTGACTTCTGGTGGGGGGGGGGGATTGTGAGCCCCAATTGAGTTGTTAAGCAAGTTTTTGGTTGGTTTTAGTTGTTAAGCGAGGTGACCATTTAGATAAAATTCTGCTCTTTAAGTGAGTTAGTCTCTAAGCGAGGCACTCTTTATGCGAGGGTTTACTATATTCCCATGGTTGCTGACTCTTTAACCCCTCACGTGTGGTTGCAGATTGCTTAATAGGCTGCTGACATCATAAAGCCAAGCCAGCCAATTTACAAACTCATCTTCGGACAGTGCTTATTAGGGAGCCTTCTACCTCTGCCAGCAAGAAACACTGGTAAGAGGAGGAAATATCCTCCTTGTTCCAACTATACTAGTGATGTTCATAGACATCAGAGCAGAAACAACAGAATTTGAAACTCTAGATATGGTTCCCAGCATGGAGCCCATGCCCCACAGGGGGTCTTCAATTTCCAGAAGCCTAAGTAAGTACACTGGCTGATCAGTGCTTTGGGGAATTTACTTACGTTTCTGGGAACTTACATTCAAAAACCAAAGGTTGGGACTGACCTAGATGGTCATTTCATAACCACATAAGCTACCATTAGATGGGAGGTCAAATTTGTTAGGTTGAAGTTCAGACTTCAGTCAGCCCATTTAGCATCCTACCTCACAGCCAATTTTATCATCAAGTTGGGAGGAAATTATGCAGTTTTCCATGAGATGACCACAGACATTTTGCTGTCCACTTTTTCTCAGTGCACTGATGTAATGAGTGGGATGCAGTGGTTTAAGTGTTGGTCTGTGACTTGGATTTTCTAGGTTCAATTGCACCCTCAGCTGTAAATCTCATGGGGTGATACTGAGCAAGTCATTCTGTTTCAGTCTGATCCCCCCTAGAGGAATGTTAGGAAGACAAAATGGGGAACAGGAAAACTATAGTAATCACTGGAGAAAAAGCACAATCAACACTCAGCTAATAAATAGATAAATCAGATGATGAAATGGCTCCCCTTTCATAGAGCCTAACTAAAGAGAAAATAGTGTGCTTACATTATATAATGATAATCAGTGGATTCCAGTATGATTAAAAACAGAGTTTTTCACTTTTTCATAAATTAAGTGATCTCAGAGAAGAACTTGGGGGTTGTAGGAAGCAAAAGAGGAAGAAATCTAAATCTGCAGCACTTGATTTGTTAACTTAAGGGTTGTTTAGGAGGAATACTGCTATTCTTGCACAGTAGGAGAGATGGTAGGTCCTAATGTGCAAAGTGTATCCTCTAATTAAAAAAAGGTCAGCCTGCATCTGGGTTATATTGATGGATGGAGCAATATGCAGACCATCGCAATTGTAATGATTATGCCATAGAAGAAATTAGATTCTTCATTATCATTTGCATAAATTAGCTAGTTAATTGGGAGATTTCTATGCAGACCATTATAGAAGCTCAGGGCAATTTGATTTTAATATCTGATTAGATTGTAAAACCAGAGGAGAGTCTTGGTAGGCTTCTCAATATAGTAGTATGTTTGAAAGTCTGGAGGAATATCTCACTGGATGGCAGAAAATAGTTTAACTTCTTCCTGCATGTTAGTTCAGTCAAACAGGAATTCATGTTACAAGGCATTAAAAATCAAATGGGGATAAGTGTTACACAGATTAATTGCTTTCATTCTTTTCCTAAAAATGTTCTCAATTTTGGAGTCTTCTTTTAAGAGATGTACCAGATAAACCCAATTCATTTAATCCACTCACCATTTTCTATGTTTTATGAATGTTTGTTGTCTGCCCACTTTCATTGAAGAATGTTAATATCAATTTGTGACATTCTTATGTGGCCAAAAAATTGAAAACCCACAGTGAACAGCAATACATTGTAATCTTCTGGTGTAACAAACAAATGTTTAACAACTATCAGTTTTTAGAAGGACTTTCCTAAGATTTAGATGGGGTTTGCTGCCAAATAGGTAAGCATAAATAAAGAGTATGGCTTTTCATGTATTTGGTGAGTGAATTTTCCATTGGTGACTACATTCTTAATCTTCTTATACAGTACTGTACTTGCAAATATATTTTATTAATCAAAGTTAGATGTTTTCTTAAAAATTAAATACAGTAAAATCTCACATAAAGAGCGCCTTGCTTAGAGACTAACTCACTTAAAGAGCAGAATTTTCTATGAATGGTCACCTTGCTTAACAACTAAATCGGGGTTTGCAATCCCACTTGCCAGAAGTCACAATTGGTCACTTACAATGGCGTTTTGTTTAAAGAGCAAACTCGCTTAAAGAGCAATCCTGTGGAACGCATTATGCTCTTTAAGCGAGGTACCACTGTATATGACTTCCATTTTACATAAAAATGTGAATTTGCATGGATGATAACTACATGGATTATTTAAAAGATCTTCAAACCTTGACCTGAACTCAAACACTAAACATATCCATACTCTGTATGTCTTCTGGAAGACTTCCTCCAACTCTTCATCCTAACATTAACCCTAAAACCACATTGTAAACTTAATCCTTACCTTCACTCTACAGCACTGGTCATTTGGAACATCCATTTCCCCTAACCCTAGCTGCCAACAGGATTTTAAAGCTGCCATTTTCTCTCCTGAAACCAGGTGTGGTCAAACTATGGCCCATGGACCAGATCCAGCTTCTGATGCCAATTCATTTGGCCCACACTGCCCTTGTCACTCCTGGAAGCGGAAGTAAAACAAACACATACAAGCGCATTTTACCTCTGCTTCTGGGAGTGACCGGATTAATTGGTGTCAGGGGCTGGATCTGGCACATGGACCATAGTTTGCGCACCCCTGGTCTAAATCATTCATACCTCTGGAGATGCACACACTGATGAAAACAAAATAGTCAAGGAACAATTTGCATTCCAAAATGTTAGGGTTCTCAGCAGGTCAGTTTGACAAATTAGACATAGGCTTTGAAGTTGAGAGTCACATTCTGTTTTTCCCTCTCCTCACCCCAGAGCTTTCAAAGTATGACACATTTTTCCTTCTGTTTAGCAGAAGAACATCACATTACCATATTCTAACTAATGATGATGATGGCATCCCAGGAATTTCATAAAAACATCATAAATTTAACTGTGAGCCAACTAGGGTTCAGGATCCTAATTGGATATTTAAAGGAAATATCAAATACTGTGTAGATCCTTTCAGTTTAATAAAAGAGAAATGCATAGTGCCTGTGGCTACCTTTTAACATGAAGGATAAAAAGCACAACTCCAAGACAGTAAATGGTGGGTTTCTGGACTGGCCCTATTGGAGAGTGGGATTCTTTAACTTTTGCTGCTATAAAGCAGTTCGTGAGCTTCCCTGCTGGAAGATGGTGGTATGTTACATTACACCATAGTACACTCATTGAATCAAAGGACTGGAGTGGCTCAGTGGTTAAGAAGCTCACCTTGTTAGCTGGAAGGTCAGCAAATCAGCAGTTCAAGACCTGAATACTGCATGGAGGAATGAGTGCCCACCTCTGTCCCAACTCCTGCCAATCTAGCCATTCGAAAGCAAGAAATTGCAAGTAGATAAATAGGGACCACTTTGGTGGGGAAAGATCTTGGGTACACGAAAGATCTTGTGAACATGAAAAGAGCCTCATTTGGGCATCCCTTAAGCAGAATCCCTCCAGCAAAAAATCATTTCAACCCAGAACCATGTGCTTCTGACACAATAAAAAAATCCCTCATTGAATCAGTGAGGATTTGGTGAATCATGCATAACTTCTATTGATTCAAATGGGCCTACTCTATTCTAAAGTAAATGACAACTGAACTAGCCACTTTTGAATGAATGGAACTTACAGATGAGTTGGTCTCCAAATTCCCACTGATTCAATGGGTCAAGTCTAGAGCAACTTAGGATGTGATTAGACAGACAGAAAGGTGCATATCCATTTACACTGAAAAGGATCACTTGACAGCAGGAATTCTCAACCTGTAGCCCGTGGGCCAAATGCAGCCCACAATGCCATTTCATGTGACCCCCTGCCTCCATCACACCAGGAAGTGCCATGTGGTGGAGGAAGGGCAAAATGGTCATCCGGCCCCCAAAGTAGTCTGAGGGAGCGTGACCAGCCCCTGGCTTAAAAAGGTTGAGGATTCCTGTTTTACAGGATATGATCTTCCTTAAAACAACCCTTCCATCTCTCTGGGAATTGCTGCAGCTTGACTCCAAAAAACAAGTAGCCCTACAGCTAGACCAAAAAGATCCAGATAGGGTGCAGGTTGGCATTAGGCTGGAACACAGTCCCCCATATGTTGTGTGACCACAGGAAAATAGATCACACCGACCACTCTTTAAACAATAAAAATGCAATCTGTTTTCCTGGGTGATCGTACCCATACTATGCTAAGCAACAGGATTTCATTCATAATGTTCTGTATTTAATTTACTGTATGTATTTTTGCTTTCAGCCAACAAAGATAAACAGAAGGTACAAAACCCGAATAAAACCATACAGCCTTCATCCACAAACAAATGAAATAGCAACAATGAATTACATTATTTTAAAACTGGTAAAAAAAGTCAAGTCCTGACAATGGCATGCAAAGCAGAACAATTCTTATGACATATAAAGAAGTAAGAATTGTTGCTGCTACTTACGCTCCTCCTCCTCCTCTTGGAAGTTGGTCATTTTCATGGCTATATTCATTTCAAATATGACAGCTGTAAAACATTCCATTGCATTGCACCATACCAGCTCTCTAGGTTCTTCAGCCAAGAATGTTTCCCCTTCCTGAACATCTTTTAACATCATGGATAACTCCACATTTTGAATCACCTTATTACAGCCAATGACCAGCACAGTAAGAATGGTTTAAGTGAACAACCTCTTCCCCACTGATCCTGGAACTCTGAAGCGTCAATTTGCTTATAAATGCACCAATTTGAAATCAGAGCTTATATCAGCCACATAAATCCCCCGTTTACAACCAGGCTAAAAATTGACCCATGAAGTTGACACAGTTCACATGACATTAAATTAACTTCAAAAAGCTAGAACCAGCTCCTAATTAATTTCAACAGTGTAGCCATTCCCTTAGATGTAAGCAAACATGATACCCTGTGCAGCTATGTTTTTGATACAGAGGCTTTTTTAAAAATGTAACTTATTTTCTCTATTGCAGGCAATAATACTGACACACCTTGGAATTTTGTCATGGATATTACAGGATGGTACACATGAAATGCTTTGAACAGTTAAAAAAGCTATATACTCATAGGTAAAGGTAAAGGTCACCCTTGCTCAAAAGCCAGTCACATTTGACTCTAGGATTCAGTGCTCATCTCTGTTTCATAGCCGAAGAGCCAGTGCTGTCTGCATCTGCAGATGTTTCCGTGGACATGTGGCGGGCATGCCTAGACATCAGAGTGCATGGAACGCTGTTTACCTTCCCACTGAAGTGGTCCCTATTTATCTACTAGCAATTTCTTGTTTTCAAACTGCTAGGTTGGCAGGAGCTGGGAGAGAGGCAGGTGTTCACTCCAACATGCAGTACTCTGGTCTTGACCTGCCGACCTGCCAACCTTCCAGTCATTAAGTTCAGCATCTTAACCACTAAACATATATACATATAAAATGTAAAAGAGTAAAGTGGTTAGGTGCCAAAGTTGAGCATGGGAAGTGAGAAGTTCAGAACTTCACAGTCAATATACTCGCTGGGTGACCTTAGGCTAGTCACCCTCCACCTTTTCCTACTTCACAAGGTCATTAAGTAGATTAAAAATGAAATAAATAAATAAATAGGGAAATCATAGATGCCATTTTGAGCACTCAAAAATATGCTATAAAAACCTATCATGATTATCTTCATCTGCATTTTCCTTTCCCATAATGATTTGGATGACTCACTGCTTATGTGCTAAGCATACAAACAGAGCAGAGTTCTTTGCCTCCCTTCTCATAATTACTCTACATTTAGTATCATCTCTTGAGACAAAGCAAATATCATTAAAACAGCATTAACTGCACAGTTCCAATCTCAAACAGATGCAACTGGTTCCACTGATATATTTAATAATGTAGCTTTAACCCCAGAAGCAGTTACTGAGAGAAACAGGGTAATCACCCATGGTAGCACAGTGGATCCCATCTTTAGACCTATGTTAGAGTCTGTATAGGCTCCTATACTGATAATTCTTACAGAGAAAAGCCAGTACAAGTTAATATTGTTATAAATGGGAGAACTGAGAAGATGGTTTATGCCAGGAGTTCTCAAACTTTTAAAGCTGGGGGCCGGTTTCACGCTCCCTCAGACAGCTTCAGGGACTGGACAGCCATTTTGCCCTTCCTCCACCACATGACACTTCCCAGTGTGGTGGAGGCAGTGGGGGATCACATGAAATGGTGCTGCGGGCTACATCCTGCTCACGGGCTGAAGGTTGAGAATCCTTGGTTTATGCCATTGTGATTTCATCAGGATTTCTTTTTATACTGCAGTTTCTTTTCCTGTTGTGCTTGTGGGGAAAAGTTGAGAAAATACCTTAACAATGTGCCACTTTATTTAGAAACAAGCACCAAGCCAATGGGAGTATTCATAATCCTTGCTGTTTGCTTTACTAAAATGGAAAATATTTAATTTACCACTTGAGTTCTCTCATCATTTGGAACTGTACCTGCAGAATGGTATTAAGGAAAAGAAGAAAGGAAATACATGATCTCTAAATCAAATTTTTGATTTATTTCTCATCTTCAAATTTATGTGTGTTCAGTAACTGGTAAATGAAATTTTGCAAAAATGGCCATATACTGTGCCTGCAAAACATTCTCAGAAGACTCTAATCTAACAACAATAAAAAGTTTTTACCATCAACAGCCTGGTAAGATTTTTTTTGTTTTTGGTTTTTTTTTGTTTTTTTTTGCAATTCAGATATCACATCCCCTCATTTCTCTATTGCTGTATATAAATAATATAAGCCTTAAGCAACATCATGACATAGATGCTGAAGCTCATCAGTTCCTGGAGCATACATCTACATTTTTTGATATGAAAAATAAATTTATATTTCCCATAGCATAAGGGAGGCAGAAGAGCAGTACCCCATCAATACATATTGAAGTAGGGTCGCCATAATTCTCTCCCGCAAAACCAGGACAGCCACATGATGTCATTGCATTCTTCAAACTGCACATGCATTGGACGGGGCTGTCAGGGAGTCTGCAACTCTAAGACCCCATGGAATTCCCATCCAGGGTGGACAGCCTTCATCAGTTTAAAATAAACTGTAGTCAAGAGATTTTTCCCCATGTGATTCTTCTTGCAAAAGACTGTTCTTGGTGGTTCTATTTTTTTTTAAATAAAATTTATTTGGGACACTCTTTAAAACCACCCTTCCTCCCCCTGAGGAACACACACACACACACACACACACACACACACACACACACACACACACACACACACACACACACACACACACACACACACACACACACACTCTGAAGTAGACTCACCCTCAATCCCCACACAAGGTTCCCTTGGAAGAGAGTTCTAAAGAGGGGCCCAGAATGGTAATGCAGTCCATGGCGCCTCCATTTCCCTCTGGAAGGAGAAAAGCAGGAGACAGGAAGGGACTTATTTTGGAGGAGGACCTTTGCGATGGAGGACTCTTCACTTTCTGTCCACCTTGATTCCTTCCTCTTTAGGAATACTGACCCTATGCAATTAATCCTTTGTGGTCACGTGAAGAAGGAATCCTCCATCCCAGTGTATGGTGGAGGTTTGGCTTCTTAGATATGGGTATTTCCTGCTCCATCCCAGCTTTCGAGGAAAAGGGCTGAGGACGATTCCTTGTTCCCCAAACTTCAAGGTGATTCAAGGGATTTTTGCAAAGAGTTATTTCACTGCCTCTGTGCCTTTCTTTCAATTATCTCACTTGCAAGTGTCTTCTCTCCCCAGTGGGCTTCTCAGGGTGCTGTTTTGCCTTCGCTGTTATCAAGCAGGATAATTGAAAGAAAGTCAGTGAGGCAGTGAATCAACTCTTTGCAAAAATCCCTTGGTGAGGTGTGATCTTGTTTCCTTTGTTCAAATTTAAAAATCCAGGACTTTAACATGTTTTTTCTTGAACTGGCCAGGACAGCTTGAATCCGGGAAAATCCTGGGAAACCAGGACATATGGCAACCCTATATTGGAGGACTGTACTCCTTACCTCGGATGTATTGTAAGTGATCTGGAATCAAAGATTTGTTAATTTATGGAGATGTTTGATCACCAAATCTCCATTGATTCAGTGGGCTTATTCTAGTGTAATTTACTACATTAAGCAATAGGATTTGGGCCACTAAGTAAATAATTTAGTGAAAACATTGATCTGTATGATGGTTATTTTAAGAAATGGCACTCCATGCAATTGGTGGTTAGAAAATGTACCAACAATGAAGGCAAAATATTATAATAAATTCATACAACCCTGTGGTATGAACTCACTGGGCACATTCTTTACACCACTGTAGGCACTACATCTCAGAAAGAAGATTATAGACGTGGAAATAGTAAAGAAAAGGAAAATGACAATGGTCAATGGCTAGATCAGGGATTGGCAACCTATGCCCAGTGGGCCAAATCTGGTCCATGGCACCAAATCTTCCAGCCCCCACCCTTTCTCCAACCACCGCTGCTGCTACCACCACCAGAAGTAGCCACGGATGCATTTATGGCAGCTTTGGACATGTTTACGGCAGCCACATATGCATTTATGGTGGGGGGACCACCCATCCATATCCCTCAACTGTCTGAGGGAGCGTGACCCAGCCCCCGACTTAAAATGGTGACCCCAGGCCTAGATGGAGCAATAGCCTTGTATAATATGTGCGCAAGACCAGCCAAAATGTTTTACTGCCTGAATCAAAGGGCAAAATGTCCCCCCTCTCCCATTCCATGTACAAAAGTTAACCATACTGGTAGCTTAATTTTTTTCCAGCACTGCTGACAAGATAGCATCTTCCTCTGCTCTGGTGCTTGAAAGGTTTCTTTCAAAAAGAATGAATAGAATAATTACATACTGAAGGCTGTTAGATTTCTGTGTTCAAACAGAAATGGGTTCATTAGGAGCCTTAAAAATTGCATCCCTTTACAAAATGATCACTCCTCTGCCCTTGACCTTTCAATCTTATTTTGCTGACATAGTGAATTTTGATCATAGAAAAGCCATTATTGAGGTACATCTAGATACAGCATGTTGCTGCTTCCTGTGTCAGAAAGCTGGTATAAAGGAATTCCACATAATGAAAGAATCTACTCCTGTGATCAAAACTCAGTGGAAAATCTCTGCTGTGCCTTGATTGCAACAGAGCATACAAGACTACTAAGGACTGTTTTGGGACAACTCCCCAGACAATCTGATCAAGTCAACTTAGGATGTTACTTTCTGACAAATATAAGTTTTGTCACATTTTGAATGGTAAGGTTTCCCCCTCCATTCTTATAAAAACAAAGTCAGTTTCCACTGCTGTTGACCAAATTGATAGTTATACTATTACTATTCAGGGTTGTTTGACAGGGATATATTATGTCATACTTAAGTGCATTCATTGTATCATTGTTTATGTTTCAACAGGTGTGATGTATGTTAGATTTTAGAATTTTAAAACCTGAACAGAATTTTAATTTAAACTTTGTTGTGTTGTATTGTGTTGTGTTGAGTATGTGTATATTTTCTTCTTTATTATGCAATCTGCAAAGGCCAGGATACCAAAGCAATAAACCAAATTCAAGCCATGGAACCCATTGCCCCATCTTACCTCTACTCAGTTATGGATGGTTTCAGCATGTCATTGTATTCATGATTCCGGAAAACAACTTTCCATATTCTGTTTAAGGCCAGCAGAGCAGCTATGGAAAGAGCATGCACTGCAGGGATTCTCAACCTATGGCCTGTGGGTCAAATCTGGCCCACAGAACCAAATCATCCAGCCCACACCCTCACTCCAGCCTCTGCTGCTGTCAGAAGCAGCCATGGGCGCATTCCTTGGGGCTCTGGATGTGTTCCCTCGGGCTGCATTGACATTCCCAGCAGCCATGGAGCTGTTCCTTCACCCACACCACACAGCTCCTACAGGCTAGTAAGCAGGGAAGTGGTGTGATCATGTTTGGGTATGCTAAGCTCAAGTTGATCTTGCCACCACCACTACCAAAGGCAGCAGTGGTGGAGGGACGCCAATCCAGCCCACAAACAGTATGAGGGAGTGTAATCCAGCCCTCAGGTTAAAAGGGTTGAGAACTCCTGATGTACAGAGTAGCACACGGCATTTTCTACTTGAAAAGACTGTATCACTCTGCCTTATGATAGGACCAGCCCTGATCTGGACCTTTTAAATTTCAAAAAAGGTAAGTAAAAGTTATATTAAATTATGCACTGTATGAGAGAAAGTGAAGAGTCCTTTCTTATTGTTAAGTTATATGTAGCAGCAGCACAGTAAGGTGGAGCAGGTTTTAGGTAAATCTTCGTTTGAATGAAAGTTCTCCCAAGCTTTAGGCAAATCTTAATTTGAATGCAAGTTCTCCCAAGCTTATTCCCTGTTTAGCCAATGAATACACTTGCACTAAATGCATGGAGAAAGAATAAAATATTGTTTACTCACAATTAGGTCAGAGAAATATACATGTGCTCCGGATTCTTGGTGAGATTGTTTTTAGAAAGAAGTACAGTTAAAATACTTTAGGTCTTTTAAGTCTGCCATTTGGCCCACAAAATGGAAGAGCTCAAATTGAAATCTTTCTTCTTCGAAATGCAGAAATCAAGAAAAGAGAAGGTCAGAACATGCAAAGCCTTAATACACGTAAATAGGTCAGATGACACCTAGAGGCGGGAAGATAAGAAACTTTCCAATTGGTTACAATATAAAACAACTTCTTTTAGTTTAGGCTAGCATTTCTGTCTCTATGGTTATTGTGTTAACACCCACTGCATGCTGGGGTTGCACTATTATACTCAACACTTATACCATTAGAACCTGGAATCATCCTCTGAAAATGAAGGGGGTGGGGGGAATTTAGGAGCAGCCTAGATATTAAGAAGATTATGTATATCACCTATAAGTAGTTCATTTTCCCTCCCAAACAATATCTATGTAGGTGTATATCACCTACAATTAGTCCATTTTTCCTCCCATAATGGGATTTCCTTAGAGACAGGTGTCTCAGTAATCAGTCTTGCTTATTAAGCCAATGTTTACTTTCCAATAAGCCATCAGATCACAGGCCTGAAACAAAGCACATTAAATGATAGATAAAAGGAAAGAAGGTGGTAAGAAGATTGAACTGCAAAACAGACGTCTTTCAGCTACGGAAAGAATACTCTTTCCAAAAATGTACTAAATGCCTCATCTAGTTTTGCCATTAAAAACTATGCAAACGCAATGCCTAATTAAATTATGGCATTCACTACTACTGTGAGCAGCGAGACAGTGGAGTGGATATACCTTTGCTGTAATCCAGCAGGGCCTTTTTTATAATTTAGTCCTGAGAGGCAGTCAAACCTCTTGAGCAAGTCTTCTCAGCCAGAAACAGGCAAATAATTAAGCCTGTGAATGCTTTTTTCAAAATGTCTCTTGCGGGGCTTTTGTAGAGATATGAGAAGTAAAATTGCCCTTTTCAAAATGGACAGTGCAGCAACTACTCCTGTAAACCACAAACCTCTAGCTATAGCCTTCTTTGCAAAGCGGAAAGATGTGTCAACATTGCTGGTTTCCTTTCTGTTGAACAAAGCAGTGAACTAATTTGCTAGACAAAAGCCTAGAAACTATTAAAGGAGACAGTTTCTGATGCTAAGAACTGTACTAGCCCCTCAGCTTTAGAAATACAGTTTGTGGATTTAAAATAAGACCCCTAAAACCTTATTATATTTGGACATTTAGGTACCACCTGTATTAAAAGATCTCAGGGCAGGAATAATAAAAAAGCAATTTTAAAAAAATATGTAACAGTGTAAGCCATCTAAAAAAATTGAACGCATGTAAAATAATTTCAGCTATTTAAAATCATTTAAAACTCAAGTCAAGATACTCAAAACCCAAAAGATTCTGATGAAGAGTGACATTTTAGACCAGGAGTTCCCAACCTTTTTGTGCCGTGGGCCAGACCACGCCCCTGGAGAGCTGAACAGGCTGGTCATGTGGTTCCTCCCACCATAAACACTGCCATAAAACATGTCTGTGGTTGTCGTAAACACATTTACAGCAGCCACGTGTGCATTTATGGCAGCATCTATATCAGCCACGGGCAGATTTACGCATGTGGGACACATTTTATTTATTTATTTATTTATTTATTTATTTATTTATGGATTTGCATTGCCGCCCAATTGCAAAGACTCTGGGCGGCGTACAGACATTAAAACCATCACAGTTTTTTTTAAAAAATCCCAATTAAACCCCATTAAAAACTACCACAAAAATATACCCTACCCTCCCACCAATTTAAAAAAGAGGGAGAGAGTGCTCTTAAATCACCCAGCAGGCTGAGGCCACAGCATCACCAGTGCCCCACACCTGCTCTGCCAGCCAGGTTTTTAAGCCATTCCTGAAGGGTTGCAACTCCATCTGGAGATGCAGTTCAATTGGCAGGAGGTTCCATAGGGCCAGAGCAGACACTGAGAAGGCCCTCCTTCTGGTGCTAGAGAGATTAACCACTCTAGCTGATGGTATCTCTCTTGGGTCCACTCTTGTGGCATGGACAGGTGTCCTTGGGGTGATGCAGTCTCTTAAGTATCCTGGCCCACTACCATGTAAGGCTTTAAAGGTAAAAAAATGCACCCAGAGGCATACCGGCAACCAGGACCAGATTTTCCTATAGGCTAACTAGGCTTCAGCCTAGGGCCTCAAGATCAAGAGGGGCCTATATATTGATATATATCACAGTAATGATATATTTTATTATCTCTCATGTAATTTACAAACTTAAAAATGGGAGGTGAAAGGGCCACATGTGGAATAGCCTAGGGCCTCTTTTCATGTAAATCCGGTCCTGCCAGCAACCGGTGCAGGTCCTGAAGCAGTGGCAAGGCACGGGCATATCGCCCGCACCCCATCACCACCCAAGCAGCCGCATTCTGGACCAGTTGCAGCCTATAAATGGTCATCAAGGGCAGCCCCATGTAGAGTGCATTTCAGTAGTCAAGTCTGGAGGTGACTAGAGTGTGCATGACTATAAGCACGGAGTTGTTGTAAACATGTCCACTTCCTCTTCCGGTAGCAGTGAGGGTGGTGGTGAGGAGCCACATGAAATGTTGCCATGGGTTGGGTCTGGCCTGTGGGTCATAGGTTGGCCACCCCTGTTTCAGACTGATGCCAAGACAAATATTTTCACATTGCTAATCATTAATTCTGAGTCTTGTCACCTAACATGGCAACATCAGTAGCACACCAAAGTAACTTAGAAGACACCCCATGTAAGTCAGAAAAACAGGTCAGACCTTTACTGACTTTTTGTCATGCATTGTTTATTCATGTGTAGTGTGGCTCATCTGTCTATACTGCACAGGTATCTCTGCACAGTACAAAAAAGAAATGATGAGAAATTGTCATCAGTGCTAGCTGAGGGAAAAATGGTAGTTAATAGAACATGACAATTTGCATGAGAGTTCATAGCTTAATAGCTGAACAGAGACAAAACTTTGATTAGGTAAGGAGTACTTGGTCTATGAGAGTGCAAGTATAACAGACACAACCCTTTTAAAGTTTGAGATTTTATTACTATATAATAGTAATGTTTTTAAGCTTCAGCAGTTGGCCCAGTAACTTTGCGTGGATTTCAGCTGCCTGGGGCTGAAGACAAATTTGCTGCCCCCTGTTGGATGCTGGTGCCCGCTCCCGCAAGGGCTTCTGGGAATTGTAGTCCAAGAACACCCATAGCCCAAAAAGTGCCACCCGGGGCCGGCCGCCCCCCTGCCTCCCCACATGACGCCACTGAGTTGGCCTAAGCCAATTTATCAATGGGACTTGAGTGAATGCACATGATCACACATGCTTTGGTCACCTCCAGACTTGATTATTGTAATGTGCTCTACATGGAGCTGCCCTTGGTGACCATTCGGAGGCTGCAACTGGTACAGAATGTGGCTGCTTGGGTTGTGATGGGGTGCAGGCGTTATGCTCGCGCCTCGCCATTGCTCAGGGATCTGCACTGGTTGCCAGTATGCCTCCAGGTGAAATTCAAGGTGCTGGTTATTACCTTTAATGCCCTATATAGTAGTGGGCCAGGATACCTAAGAGACCACATAGCCCTAAGAACATCTGTCTGTCCCACCAGAGTGGTTGTACCATCAACTAGAGAGGCACACCTCTCTAGCACTTGGAGGAGGGCCTTTTCTGTGTCCGCCCCAGCACTATGGAACCTCCTGCCAATTGAGCTACGTCTCCAGTCGGAGTTGCTGCCCTTTAGGAAGGGGGTTAAGACCTGACTGGCGGGACAGGTATGGGGTTTGGGTCAGACAGTTGTGTTGGCTTGTTGGCTCATCTGACCCCCTCCCTCTCTCAATGTATGAATTTTTAATCTTTTAACTTGCTTAGTTTTAATATTGCAATATTAATTTTCACTGGATTTTATATTGTGTTTTTATGTGTCTTTTTAAACCTTTTGTTAGCCACCCTGGGTTTCTTTGAGGAGGGCAGCATATAAGTCTGTAAAATAAATAAATAAATAAGTCAGTTGCAAACTTCATTGTTTAATACAATTGTCTGCACTTTGAAAGAAGGGAGTCTGAGTTTTCTCCATTAGAGCCACCAAAGTATTTTACAGATGAAAATATGATTTCTCATGGTGCTTACATGAAACTTTGGGGCTTTATAGTAATAAGTTAGAACAGTGTAAGTATGGTGTTTTGCACTTTCTTTTTAAGTGGATCAATTCAGTCTTATTTGTCAGCCAAGTGGTTCATTGCTCTGAGTTATCAAAGGCAGTTTTGTTTTTAATTTATTCTTTCATTTCTCTGCTCTTCATTATTTCCTGTTGCTCAGTGTTCTAGACTGAAAAGAGTAAGTGAAGAAGGCATCCTCAGCTGCAGGCTAAGATTCAAAATGATAGCAGAGCAGAGGCCTTAAAAAGGGTGTAAACAAGAAAGTGTGTCAGTTCCCTGTCACCCTTTTTTTCTCAGCTTTAACAAGTCCTCTCCATTTTCTACGGTTTCAGAGGCCTTCATATGCCCCCTGCCGTCCCTAGAGGTACTACAGTCAGGAGCTGTCTATTCTTCTCGCTTATTAGTTGTTTTATACAGCTCCAAGCAACAGAAAGAGCATCCTTCATTACCATTTCATTCCAAAGAAGGAAGAAGGAGACATATCTTTTGCAGTGACGACATTTGCTTGGTATAGCAAAACAAGGCAATTCTTAAAGAAGGGTCATTCCAAGCAACAAAAAAAAAGCCCTGTAACTTTTAAACCAAGCTTCCAAGAAGCACCTCTGGTAAGGGACAGTCTGCTCTTGTGTTTGTCAGATTTGGTGAAGTTTGGGGAAAGGATTCACAAGTTATGATTATTTCAAAAATAACCTTTGTATATCCTCCTCTAGGATTTTCCCTTCAGTTAAACATATCTCATTAAAACACAAACAATTGTAATGGCTGTTTTTCAACACAGGTGAATGGTACTGAGGATATGCCATCTTGACTGCTGCCATTGGTGTCATCCATACTCAGACTGCCCTTTGCTATGCAAAGCCTGGAATACTTTTTCCAGTTGGCAACATGGACACAATATTGTGCATCATTATTGAGCCATTTATTTATTTACACATTTATACTGCCTACTAGTGAACTACTTTGGGTGAACAGCATACAGTAATGTTAAAACCAAATGGGCCTATTCTCAGAGTCTGGGGCATGGGCAGCTAGCAAAATAACACAAGTACCACGACCCAGTGGAACCAGGTAACAGGCCACCTTTGAAATGTGGTGCTGTAGGATAATTTTGAGAGTACCCTGGACAGCAAAGAGATCCAATTAGTTGATCCTGAAGGAAAGCAACCCTGACTGGAAGGACAAATATTGAAGATGAAGCTAAAGTACTTTGGACACCAAATGAGAAGAGAGGACTCACTTGAGAAGTCCTTGATGCTGGGAAAGATCGAAGGCAAAATGAGAAGGAGGAGACAGAGGATGAGATGGCTAGACGGCATTGTTGTTGCAATGAGAAATAATTAATATAACTTAAATATTTTACTTCTGCATGAGGGGATTTCCCCCCTGCTTTGCCATGACATAGAACTTTTCATGTTCAAACAGTATTAGAGTGGTTAATTACAGCACAATTCTTGTGATTAACACAAGATGTCCAAATATTGCACTGCTGTCTTGGCAATCTCCTTAATTCCCATTATAATTCTATACTCATTTCTTATCAACTTTAGGATGTCAGTTGCTCCGTCAGAAAAATTGAATAACAATGCTTTCACTTACACAAGTATTATGTGGTTTAATTAAGTGGTGTTTGCACAGTCCTTTGAAAGAGAAATCATAATGTAATAACTGGAGAACGATTGGAAGTGATACATTGAGCAACCCAGGCAGTATAATACAAGTCATAAAAGAGAGTAATGGCAATTTAAGAGGCTAACATGAAATCAGAATATAAAAAGGGAATATTGCAGACTAAACTAGTTTAAAGTCATGCTTGAAAACAGAATTGGCATCAGTGGAGTAGCGTAATATACATCACTATACAATCTATCATGTAAGGCTCAACCTTGTTAATTTATGGGTGGCAGTATGTAGTGGAAGATTTCCTTTCTTGGATTGTAACCAAGATAAAGAATCCTTTCAATTTGTGAAAGAAAGAAAAATACTAGCTATTTACCCATATATAACACACCAGGGTGTTCAAAGTGGTTCATATACTTTATTTTTACAACAGACTTGTGTGGTAGACCAGAATTATCACTATACTGCAAGAAAAAATTAAAAAAACTGGCCATTCCAGCTGGGGGACTTCAGACACTACAATCTGTGCAAGTCCTAATGCCTAGTGCAGGGGTTCCCAACCTAAGGCCCGCAGGCTGGATCTGGCCCATGACACCATTTCATGTGCCCCATCACCCCTGTAAGGACATTCGAGAAACAAAATGGCCACCCCCATCATGCAGGCAGCGCAAAATAGCCATCCAGCCCTCAAAGCTGACTGAGAGTGTGTGACCCAGCCCCTGGCTTGAAAAGGTTGGGAACCCCTGGCCTAGTGTATGGGCTGGTGGAGCTAGGCTTACAGAATCTACTTTCATGCTTGTTTGACTGTTTTTATTTTACCAAAATTCAAGGTCCATCAAGCGGTGCGAAAGACATTCACTTAAGACTTATTTGTGGCTTCATACAGTGTGTTGTACAGTCAGAAAAGCAGAAGAGGAGCACTATCCCTGCCACCTGTAACAATCCGCTTACTCCCAGGTAGGACTCGGGAGTCCTCCGGCCTCCTAGCAATGGGATTGCACCTGATCCTGCTTCCCTGGCCCAGATCGGACCCAGCAGTTCAGAGCTTTTCCTATCAGTGTGCCCAGTCACTCCTGATCAAAATCTAGATAGTGAGGAAAGGGTGCATGTGAAATAGTGTAGATTCAGGTAGCGTGTGCCAAGTAATCACTCCAAGTCTCTTTAGGTATTTTAGAACTATATTGAAAGCATAGCAAGATTCAGGATACAGTCTAGCAAAATCTTAGAAAACATTTCAAAGCAAGGTAATAAAGCAAGGTGTATGCTCAAGGGATGGCCCATAGGCCTCCCTTCCTCTCAAGGCTCTACATTTTGGCAGTTTAAAAGCACAGCATCCAAGAGAATGTCTGAGTGTGTGCGTGTGCGTCTCTGGTTACATATCTTCCCACAGGGTCCACCTTTGGCCCTCCCCCTTAAGGATTCCAACTAATGATCTTACAGCAATAAATGTCAATTGCACAATAAGTTTAATTTCTTCTACACCATGAGGCTCAGGTTGTTTACATACCATTTTCTCTTCACCTGATCTGAAATCGCCATATTGACTGAGAAATAAGCACAGGATATACTTCATTCTGTTACACCATCTTCATTGCCATCTGCCCCATAGCCCTCTTCAGAGATTACAGTCTGACTTCTGGCAGGGCTTGAAATGTGGTGGTGAGGGGAACATAGGGAACTCCTGTCACCGACCCACACTACCCCAATCCCCATTCCATGCACATGATAGGTAGAGCTACAGGTCCAATTATAAGCATGTTCTGGGGAAGATACAGCATCCCATGGGGAGAGCCTGCTTTATAAGAGCAGTTTATCTCAGAAACACTAAAACCAAATTCAGTAGGATGTCCTTACAAGCTTCACTTCATACCTTCACCTCCAGGTAAGATGGAGGCACCAGAATGGAGCTAATGTGCTCATCTCTATCCTCTCCATGCTTCAAGCCCTATGTGGATACAATACCTACATGTGATGTGTAAAAGTCTGAAGAGATGAGCCTGAATACTGTATTTGAAAAATAATTAATCATATCATAATAATGATGTTATAGTCCAGTACATAAAGACTGAGATTGTTTCTTTGTGTGGAAACTAACCCACTAGAGTAGGTCCACTAAATCAGTGGTTATTTGGTCAGTCAAACTGTTCCATATGTTCCATTGATTCAAATTGACCTCTAATTGTGACTTACACAACAGGATTTCAACCAATATATTGTAGTGATTTTATCAGGAACCGTGTGAAGTTGATAGAAAGCAGCCCTAACTTCTGGCTTATAAAGGCCCCACCTCAAGCTATATACTTACAAAGTACAGTGCAGTAAAACCTTGCATAAAAAGTGCCTTGCTTAGAGACTAACTTGCTTAAAGAGCAGAATTTTCTCTGAATGGTCACCTCGCTTAACAACTAAAACCAACCAAAAACTTGCATAACAACTAAATCAGGGTTCGCAATCCCCCACCACCACCAGAAGTCACAATTGGTCACTTACAATGGTGTTTCTCTTAAAGAGCAAACTCGGTTAAAGAACAATCCCGTGGAACGTTTGTGGTAGGGTGTAGCAAAGAATGTCATAGTCCCTATTACTCAAAAAAAAAGTCCTGGGGCCTTTGTGCTGACCCACCTGGGCAGGCACGATCACCACACAGCAGTGCTACACAGAGAATCTTGTTTGAGATAGTCCAAGTTTCAAAATCCAAAAGGCAAGCCGAGGTCTGTTTACCAGTAGTCTGAATCCGTAGTCTAATCCAAAGGGTGTCCAGGGGTGTTGCCAGGGTTGTGAGAGAAGTCAGGGTCTTGGCAGGTAGGTCAGGATCTAGGCAGGCAGTCTGGAGTCAAACAGGATGTTGGTCTTTGCACAAGAGTTGTACCAACACCAGCAGGCTGCAAGAAGCTTGTTTATAAGCCTCCCAGCTAATCGATATCAGCTGGAAGCCTTCTTTGGTGCTTCACCCTAGCCTGCCTCCATCTCAGGTGTAGCTGTTTCCTGAACCTCTCCCTGACTGAGGGCTGATCACTGTCAGAGCTAGACTCCTGATCTGACAGGTCAGCTGCAGGGGAAAACAGACTTGGGCCAGGCATAGAATGAGACCCCTGGCTCCTTGGGCTTGGGTGCAAGCATAGGAAGTGCCCCCTGATCCAGGTCTTCTTCAGAGTCAGAGGAGGGCTGGATCACAACAGCTTTGTGTAGTCTAGCTTCATTGTGTCATTGCTGTAATGTTTCTGTAGCTATTAGCTTTGTGTTGTCTTTTGACTGTCTTTAGTTGCTGCTTGTTTATTTGTTGTCCTTAAAACAAATAGATACTTAGCCCATGGCAGCTATCAGTGGACTTCCTTGGCCGGTCTCTGGGCCAAGGCAATGGACTACAGCCATGCAGGGTGGTTGGGAGGCATAAAAACCCTTGCTCCCACTGCCTCCAACACCACTGGACTTCCTCGGCCAGTTTCTGGGCCGAGGCAATGGACTGCAGCTGTGCAGGGTGGCCAGGAGCCATAATACCTTTGCTCCTGTCACCTCCAACACCACTGGACTTCCACAGTGGGTCCCTGGTGTGAGGCAATGGACCGCAGCTGTGTGGGCCAGCCGGGAGGCATAAAAACCTTGGCTCCCACTGCCTCCAACACCACCAGACTTCCTCAGCTGGTCTCTGGTCTGAGGCAATGGACCACAGCTATGCAGGCAGCTGGGAGGCATAAAACCTTCACTCCCACTGCCTCCAACACCACTGGACTTCCTCAGCCAGTCTCCAGGCCAAGGCAATGGACCGCAGCTGTGCGGGGTAGCTGGAAGGCATAAAAACCTTTGTTCCCACTGCCTCCAACACCACCAGACTTCCTCAGCCAGTCTCTGGGCCAAGGCAATGGACCGCAGCTATGCAGGGCAGCCAGGAGGCATAAGACCTCCACTCCTACTGCCTCCAACACCACCGGAATGGCATAAACTCCACCAGGAGTGGAGCGCAGCTGTGCGGCATAGCCACTTGGTAATAAGACTGTGTTATATTATATTATATTGTGTTGACATTGTATTGATGTGATATTTTGTGTGACTGTAATTTTCAGTTGATACTTTGATATATTATTTTATACTTTTATGATATATATTGTCTTTATGATGATATCATGACTTATGTATTGTTGATATTTGTTACTGTATTATATAGATTGTATAACATATTGAAGGGAGGAGGAGTATGAGGAGTGTAAGTCTTTTGTTATTTAATTGTTATATTATTTAAGTACTATGTGTGTTTTTTATGTAAATTGTATCGTTTTACTGATGTATATTATGTTGACGACATGCTGCAAGCTGCCCAGAGTCACATTTTGTGTGTGGGGTGGCATATAACTCCATCATCATCGTCATCGTCATCATCATCATTAATGCTGATAGCAAATGAAACCATCAAGAAGGTTGCCAACTGACCAGAAAAAAACTGACCTTGTTTGTTCCTGCATGTTCAGCAGAAATCGGACAGGGAAAGTAAATATTACTTCTCTTTGCTGTTTGATAACAGAACTTCCACAAGACCATTTCAAATGCTTGGACTACTATTCAACCATAACACTAATTATACTATTAATCAGCAGATACTGTCTCCATGATTTTATCTATATGCCTGTCAAAAATTCATTTGCTGTACTTCTTCCTATAATGCAGTTCTTCTTAATGGCACAGGAACACAAATATGGGAATGCTACCTTAAACAGAATCTGGCCAAAGTCTATCTAGGTCACTACTAGTGATTTTGACAGATACCGTTGGCTGACAGGGCATCATGCACTATCCTTTACTCGTCCTACTTTGACACATCCAGTATTCCGTGCTGCTAACCATCCAACTAGTAACTAGATCTGATCTTCCTAAAGGAACAAGCTCATTGGATGTGCTTAGGGTGGTATGATATGAGGGAAGTCTGTTGGGGGAAAAAATAGATATTGGAAGCACTAGCGAAAATACTCTCATGGTGTTGCAACAGTGAATGCATGTGTTTTACAAAGTCAACAGAGCAGCTATCAGCCTGTCGTACTCTGAAAGAAATACAACAAATGTTTTGAAACCTATGCTTTTGATCTGACATAGAAGCCAGTGAGAATAAATTCCACTGAAATTGGTAGGACTGTTTTCACACACATTTTCAGGAGAAACAGAAAATCATAGCTGGTAGTAACTTAGAAGACTATCTATCTTTATTTAGAAAACATGTCCTTCTCCTAATACAGAGCACATTTAATTAAATGTTGACTTAATTGAGTTTCTCCTTAATTTTCTTTTGGGGAGGAAACAGCAGTTAATAAAGAGAAGGACTGCCAAATGGTTACATGTGCATGTTGATGGGATAGTTTTCTGTTTAACTGGTACATTAATGTAGCTGAAACTCTTACGTTTTCATTCCACAGTAAGTATGATCAAACAAGTGCTTTGTGTCATCACAACTTCAACATCCTGGCGAATGCATTAATTATGTTAACCAAGCGTCCACTGTAGTTGCCAATGGGTCCAATTTAAAAATTTTTACATTGTCCAGTTCCTTGTTGGTTTTAGTAGTGTTCCCACTAAAATTATTTATTCTGTTTAGTTATTTATTCTCAGCATTTTTGCTTCACTCTTGAGCCCAAAGAAGCTCCTCAGGCAGCTTACAAAGATCAAAAGCAAGACATTCACTGTGGTGAGACTCTGTAAAAACATGACAGAAAAGGGAAAGGAAGGGGAAGCAAATTCAGGCGCAAATTCTGAGTGGCTGAGTGTTCAGTGTTCTTGTAATGAAGAAAGAAGCAAGTATCCTTTAGACCAGACATGCCAAAACTTTTCCGGCCATAGGCCTGTCACGTGGTTCAGAGGGCTGGTCACTATGGGCCAGGGGCTGGATCCACCCCCTGATGCCAATTCATCCAGACCACAAAGCCCTCATCGCTCCTGGAAGTGGAAGTAAAACACGCCTGGATGGGCATGTTTTACTTCTGCTTCCGGGAGAAATGAGGGCTTTGCAGGCTGGATGAATTGGTGTCAGGGTGCCGGATACAGCCCACAGGCCATAGTTTGGGCTCCCTGCTTTAGATGCTTCTCTGGCTGAGACCATTATTGCTGGTCTCCCTTTAGCAATAATGTTTCTGTAAATGGAACAACAAGCATCCAAAGATGTTTGATGCTTTGTCAAGGCCAGATAACGAAGTGTGTTACTACGAATAAAAACATGGAAATATTTTTGCTGGTATTCCACAGTAATCAAGTTCCCTTTTGCATGTGGCTTAGTGGTTAAGACACTGAACTTGATGACTGGAAGGTTGGCAGGTCAGCAGTTTGAGACTCGAGGACTGTATGATGGAATGAGTTCCCAGCTCCTCTCAACCTAACAGTTCGAAAGCAGGAAATTACAAGTAGATAAATAGGTACCACCTTGGTGGGAAGGTAAACAGCATTCCATGCACTCCGGTGTCTAGTCTTACCTGTCACATGTCCACGGAAACATCTGCAAACACAGACGGCGCTAGCTCTTTGGCTGCACACATAGATGAGCACTGAACCCTAGAGTTGGATAGTACAGGCTTTTAAGCAAGGGTGACCTTTACCTTTACCTAATCATCCTGGCAGTTGTCGTCAGCTTTACATTACATTACAGTGGGTTCACATTTTGCACACCCAGCTTCATCTTGTAATACTATACATTGCTTTCTTTTCAACAAGAAAATAATGGTGTGATTCATCTTTGTTCTGAACCAGTATCATCACATTGCAAAAACAAATAAATCTCATAGCAACCATGAGCAAAAGGTTTCTATTTTAAATTTCCATCCTATGCTAAAGATATTCTGCTGAAAAGAGAGAGAGGAGTTATCTTAAACCCATGCTAGAGATGATTCAAGAGTGTGGTTTTATTTTTCTTTTAATTCAAGAGAGGAAACTCTGTAGGTTATAAAAGACTCCCAACAGTGGAATAGCACACTACACTTTTGATCTCTATTAGGTCTGACAATGATCTTCTGCTGCAATTTATCATCCTGCGTCTAACATCACATTGCTTCCTTGTCATTTCCCTACATTTAGACTAATTCTGTTAAGTTAGAAAAATTATCTATATTGTATGGACATGTTTTAATACTGTGACATCTGCTGTAAAAATAAAATGCAGCATCAAACAGTATGCCATTAATTCCTTAAGGGACCATTTACAATTGTTTGTCAGAGGAATACTACATTTCTTGTTCTATACATATTGCATATATCTAGCTCTCACTAAACCTACAAATTTTTAGTGCTTCAGACTTAAATAACTAAACCCACAAATGGTTTGATGGAGTCTTAACATTCACAGCGCTGTCTGAGAACTAGTTGTTTACACCTCCCACTGTGATGTTTTCTGTTGGGTGAGAGATTTAATATGCACCCACCCACCCATTCCCAGTAGCCAAATGCACTCAGGCACACACAAAATATTTTCCCACAGAATACAGGGCAGAAGCAGAGACTTTCCAAGCAGCTCTCCATTCAAATCGAAATCAGACCTCAGCTGCATCATAACAGCATAACATCTTTTGGAATTGGAAGAACTGCATGCTACATCAAGCTCCGGTGGTGGTGGTGGTGGTGGTTTTTGTTTTTTGGAAACCATCTTTTGCATACTGAACTATTGAGGTGACCATTTTAGTTAGAAAATTAAAAGTTAGGAAACATTCAGATGGCGACAAGGCTCATTAATGCTTTCCCTTCATACTAAAGGTAAAGTAAAGGTCACCCTTGGTCAAAAGCCAGTCATATCCAACTCTAGGGTTCAGTGCTCATGTCTGTTTCAAAGCTGAAGAGCCAGCACTTACCTTTTCTCTAAAAGTCATTTTCCCAATCACTTTCATCTCTTCTGAGGGAAAACAAATATACATGCTCCTCCACCACCACCCATTATATATATATTGACAGTGGTGACTAGATGAAACACAGAAGAAGCTTGTCTTTGAAGATGTGGACAGAAAAAGAAAGAGAGAGGAACACATCATGTTTCCTAGATTGTCTTTCCTTCAAGCTAGATTGATATCCCTAGAGTTGCCATATCATTATCTTCCTTCTTACTTTTTCTTCCAGGTTAGAGAGAGGACAGAGGAGATATTTGGCCTTTATTCTTGAAAGATAACAGGGAAACCATGATTCCCTACATCTTCAATTTAAGTTAGCTGGAACTAGGATTCCTATTATCTTTCCTATCACAATGTACAATATTTCTCTAATAAATATTTTCTTACAGTGTTAAGTACAGATATGATTTATTTCCAAAGACGGACATGTGTTATTTCTTATCTATAGTACCTTTAATGACTTGTGCCTATGGAATCAGTGCAAGTCTTCAATTTAATAATTCTTTTTTATCTTTTTCCTGCCCTGACTTGGTTCTTGGTTGATTGCAGAACCTTATACAACCCTTTGCTTAATCTGAGAGCAGTAGGTGAGAGAAAAATATATTGCCATGTAAATAATTAACTTCTATCTACCTTCCTTCTTTTGTTGATCTGTTTATTATTATTCTATAGCATATTAACTTAGAGAATGAGGCAATCACTGTGGTCATAGTTACAGGGCTCTCTATCAGAGCTAAAGTGAAGGGATTCCTGTCTAATCAAAGGCATAATTCATAGTAGTTAAAGTAAGGGCCCAACATAATTTTGTCTCCAAGCTCAGGACTAATTACAGAAGTACCAGTCTGCTTAAAGGGCCACCAGCTGTAAGCATCTTTGTGATCTGATTAGTCATAGAATTATAGAATGACTGAGTTGGAAAGGGTCTATGAGATTATTAAATCTAACCCCATGATTAATGTAGGAATTCAAATCAAAGCAGATATGAAAGACGATTACCCATTTTTCTGCTGGATGCCTCCAGCACTGGAGTGTTCACCACCTCCTGATGTAATTGGTTCCATTGTCATACTGCTCCAACAGTGAAGATGTTTTTCCTGATGTTCACCCTGTATCTGGTTTCTTGTCATTTGAATCCATTATTACACATTCTGCATTTTGGGATGGTCAAGAACAGACCTGATTCCTCCTCTTTATGTCTGTCTTTCAATTACTATATTTGAAAAGTGATATCATACCCCTACTTCATCTACTTTTCTCAAGACTAAACATGCCCAGTTCCTTCAATCAGATTAATGATTGACACAGGTTTATACTGAGACAGGAGATTTTACTGTGGTTGATTTATCGCTAAACCAGAAAGGAAAAGTAAGAAGTACTCCTGGGAAATCTGGAACAACAAAAGTAGAGATAGCACTGCAGTCAGTCTTTTGAATCATGCAACCCGAACAGCCTGACAGTTATGCTGGCAATGATCTTCTCAGAAAGTTAACAAAGGAGGCAACAAAAGTGATTATAAAACTTAGGAAATACTATGAGTTTAGGATTGATACGCATTTGCTTCAGATTAATTCACACAGTACAAAGGGAAATGCAAAGCAGCCCAGAAGACACACACACACACACACATACACACACACCAAAAAAAAGAAAAGAAAAAAAAAAGAATCCACAGTTCTTCTCTTCAATTGCTAAGGGTTCTGCTTTCACAAAATTGAATCCATTTGTGCAGGATCTCTTGAACCGATAGAGAAAAGCCATGGAGACAAAAAGTGGTGCTTTGCTTTTTCAAGCACCTCCTTGCTCATCTCTTGCCTCATGAACCACGAGCACCAACACAGACACAAAGCAGAAAAACAGTCACGCCAGGACACTCTCTCTCTCCCCCGCCTCCTAAAGTTTGAGAATGGCGCTTATCTCCTCCAACAAGAGTTTCCTTTTAAAAATAAATATATAAATAATATGATGATGAAATCAAAGGGTGGGGGTACCTTGTTACATCTAAGCCAGGAGTTCTCGACCTTTTAAAGCTAGGGACTGGGCCACGCTCTCTCAGACAGCTTCTGGGGTCAGATGGCCATTTTGCCCTTCCTTCACCATATGACACTTCCTGGTGTGGTGGAGGTGATGGTGGGCCACATGAAATGGTGCTGCAGGTTGCATCTGGCCCACAGGCCACAGGTTGAGAATCCCTGATCTAAGTTATAAATAGAGCTACAAGGAAGCAGCAAACAAAGCTTTTTCTCCTCTCTCCCTCCATCCTGACTTAAATTGAACTGACCCAAATTCCCCCCAGCTTGACATCAAAGCAAATGAATGCAAGTTAATTTGCAACTCCCTTGATGTGCAGTTGCACTTGCAAATGTTGCAAGGAGATAAGGAAAGAAAACCTGATGTCATTTGGCAAAGATGACGCCATGTCTCAAATAACCTCCAAAATGACAAGAGGACTGACTAGATAGACTGCCTTTCCTATGAATAAGTCTGTGAATCTCAATGGAGGATCACTTTGATGCAATCTGGAAGGAATTTATGGGTTCTTCCTGAACCTGCCTCTGTGAAGATCTCATGTAATGCAGCGACTTGCTCAGTACCTGGAAAAGTTACTTTGGAGGACTTCCAGAAACCTCGGAGTAGCTTGGCCACTGTGGATTTCCTGTTGGATAGTTGAAAATACCACATATACTCGACTATAAATTGTCCCAAATATAAGTCGAGGTACCTAATTTGGACCTCAAAGATTAAGAAAATAGATTGACCCGAGTATAAGTTGGGGGTGGAAAATACAGCAGCTGCTAGTGAGCTTTAATAATTAAAATACATAAAAATATGGTAAAATTAATTAATCTAGACATTTGTGTGGATATGTTTTTGAGGTTTATGGTAGTGGAAGTGTTTGTTTGTTTGTCTACTGTACAGTATGTTTTAATTTGAACCACCAGAGTTTTGGGACCCTCAAGGTCGTTGACCCGACTATAAGTCGAGTCCACTTTTTGGAACTCATTTGGGGGGCTAAAAAACTAGACTTATACTTGAATATATACAGTAAGCTGAAATGTTATAAAATGCAATTAATCTCCAATGCCCTCTTGTTTTAAAGGACAGATTGCCCTTGTACTTCTGGAAATTTTTGCTATTTTGGAAGTAGATTTAGTAAATTAAAGATAAAATACCGTTTCTGAGAAAGAAAGAAAAAAGAAAAAAAGAAAGAAAATTAATCCATGAAATCAGTTCTGTGAGCTGAAGACAGCTTTAGAAGTGTTTTACTTAAAACAATCTACCATCACATACTACATTCCATGGAAACCTCATAGACTTCAATTCCCAGAAGCCTAAGTCAGTACTTTGGCTGATCAGTGCTTTGGCGAACTGACTTAGGCTTCTGGGAATTGAATTCCAAAACCTAAAGTTTGGGAAATGCTGTTATAGGTGCTGTAATAGCTCATTTTATTTTAAACTACAGTGGAACCCCATATAATGATCTTAATTGGTTCCAAGGGATCCATCGTTGTATGAAAAAACCACTGTACGATACATGTATCGTATAGCGACTTTTCCTATGTGATGATTCATACAACGATCCCCCCCTGCTTTTCCCCTGGGAAGCATGTTCCCAGGGAAGAGGCAGCCCTGCGGTAGTCAGGGAAGGCATCTACAGAGGTCCCCTTCCTGTTTTGAAGCAATGAGACCTTTGTAGATGCCTCCTTTGAAAAGCACCGGGCTGCTTTCCCCTTGGGAACACGCTTCTCAGGGTGAAAGCAGCCTAGCACTCTTAGCGAAAGGGGATCCATGGACCCCTTGCCATTTTGAAAGGGCAAAAGGACCCCCGGGAATCCCATTCACTAAGCGTGCTAGGTTGCTATTGTCCTGGGAAAGCACGTTCCCAGGGCGAAAGCAGCCCAGCCCTCTTAGCAAAAGGGATTCTCGGTGGTCCCCTTGCCATTTTGAAATGGCAAGTGGTCTGTGGATCCCAGCACTGCTAGTTCAGAAGGGGCTTTGGGGGGATGGGGGAATAGCTCCACAACACCACCCCAAAGCCACCTGGCTTTTGCCTTAAAAAAAAATTGTATCGTACAATGATGAAAATCGTTATACGATACAATTTTTTTAAAAGGCAATCTTTGTACGATTTTCATTGCTGTTTTACTGTAAATGGAATTATTACAATGCAGGCATTTTTCAATATAGAGAATATAAGATTTCCATTGGGTCGTGGTAAAACTCCTCATGTGTACATGTGTTGTACTGCTCTCTGGAGCAGGCTGAGAAAGACACAAGGGTTTTATGAAACATTACTTAGAGGATGGTTCTTGATATAATAGTGTGCCAAAAAAGCATAAACAAGAGTGTGACTACACAGCAAAGGGGGGGGGGGATTGGTTCCAAGACAATATGCATTTATTTCAGTTTGGACTTCTGTAGGTAGACCCACTGTAGCTATGTGGCCATGAAACAATTTGTAGTAATCAGCCAAACCACTGTAGCCATCCAGAAATGAAACAATTTGTAGGCATCAGCATGTACAGAGACAGAAAGCTGTGTTGGCATGGAGCTCCGTAACAGCAGAAGCTGCCTTTGATAGGGTACAAATTTGCAATTTCCACCTTTTAAAAATGCTTTACTTTTCCTTAGTATCCTATTGGTACGGTGTTCCAGTACAAACAAACACTGTTTGCAGACAACAGACACTCAGTTGGAGAAAACTGATATCTCCACAAGTGCCCTTTTGCCTTTAGATTAAGCAATCACCCTGGGCAGAAAACAGACAAAGGCAATATCAAGCTGATTGGTGTATATTAAACCACCCTGGCTAATTAAACAAAAACAGACACCAAAAATTGACGATTCCACAATCGGGGCCCTTGCATTCAGTTTTACATCATGTTGCTGCTGGATTGTAATTTAAATTCACCAAATTCAAATTTGAATTCCTAATCCATTGCAAATTGGGGAGTAAATGACCTAATATCCTTGCCCCTAATATTGATTATTCTTCAAAAAGCCTGGAAGTGTTTTATTTACACATGACCTGTGTAAGTACACATTAGTAAAGGTCAAGTTCTCCCTTGCTTGAAAGCCAGTCCTGTCTGGATCTAGGGGGCGGCGCTCATCTCCATTTACAGCCAAAGAGCCAGTGCTGTCTGTATCTGCAGACATTTCTGTGCTCATGTGACAGGCGGAACACATGGAATGCTATTACCTTTCCTGCCTAAGTGGTACCTACTTATCTACTTGCAATTTCTTGCTTTCGAACTGCTAGGTTGGCAGGAACTGGGAAAGACGATGGGAGCTTACTCCATTGTGTACCCTTTGGGTCTCAAACTGCTGACCCTGTAATTAATTCCTTCTTGTAAGAGTGGATGGTCTTGCTTCCAAGTCAGCAGCATTCTGACATTTTCTCTCTCTTAGTGACAATTATTTCAGACTTGACTGTGCAACAACAATTACTACTTCTTCAAGATGATAATTTTAATCAGAATCAATTTATGGACTGTGGGTGCCTTGCCCCATATTTTCAGGAGGAGGTTTCCTGTGCAGCACTCACGAGCTATTTTTGATCTTAATATAATAACAACTCACTGTTGGGGGCTTGTAACTTTTTTTAGAGGGACAGTAGTGGCTCAAATGGCTAAGACACTGACTGTAAGGTGGGAGGTCAGCAGTTCGATTCCCGAGTACTGCAGGACAGAATGAGCTCTCATTTTTGTCCCAGCTCCTGGCAACCGAGCAGTTCAAAAGCAAGAAATTACAAATAGATAAATAGGGACCACTTCGGTGGGAAGGTAAACAATGTCTAGTCATGCCTGCCACATGACCATGGAAATGTCTGCAGAAGCAGAAGCACTGGCTTTTTGGCTTTGAAACAGAGAAGAGCACTACCCAGTCCACACAATGCCTCTTTCTTGGATACTGTCAGAATTCATGTATGAAATGATATATAAAAGTCCTGGTCCAACACACACACACAAAACCAGAACAAGCTAAACAGAGGGAGACAGCAACCCACTTTGATAAAGGGGGAAAACATAGGCATGCTTATATACATTTTTGTCTTCATCTACCCATTACTTTGCTGAATTCTGACAGTTTCCTTTAAAACCCTATGATAAAAGTGCTGTTTCGTGCTGGCCTATGTTACCACATGACTATACCAGCAAATATTGAAGGATTTGCTTCACGTATACAATGGACTGATTCTGTTAATTTTTAAAATGACTGTATAACATAAAGGCTGAATCAAAATCCTTAGAAATTTTTTGCTAATATCCCATCCTCAAATTTCTCCCCATGTTGCTGGAGAGCTTCTAGTACTTCATTACATAATCTTTCAAATTTATTTTTTTCTCTATGCAGTTAGTTGTTTCCAAAGATCTAACTCTCTCTACAAAGATCTGAATAGTGAGATGTTACATATCCCCTCTGTTGCTATAGATGGAGTCGAAGCTAGGACATTGACTAAAGCATCCAAAAAGAGAATAGAAGCTTTTGAAATGTGGATCTACAGACGACTGCTAAGCATATAATGGGCTGACCATGTGACTAATGTAGAAGTATTGAACTTGGTGGATAAAGAACAAGAATTGTTTAAGACCATTAAGCAAAGAAAGCTCCAATACCTTGTCCATATCATGAGGAACAACATAAAGTATAGAATAAAGTATAGAATTTTTGGGAAGAGAGGCCCTGAAGATAGAGGAACTTCATGGCTAAAGAACCTGAGAGACTGGTGTGGAATGTCCTGAGAAAAACTTTTTTGTGACTAAGCATTTTTGTGACTAGGCAGTTAAGGGCATGATGTTCAGATCCATGAGAACATATCTCTACATTCTGTCTTCTTTGCCCATCCTCCTCCTTTCCTTTTAATGGTCCCCACCCCCCTTATAAAAATAAGTTTAGTAATAGCTCAGCCTGTTATCCTATTTAAGGTGTGCCTACACTGGAACGCCAAATTGAACCTTTTATTATGTTGTAAATCATAAACAAGTATTTGCATGTGCCTGTCTGTCTTCTTACCACCTGTCTTCTGCTGCAACTCTTAGGTCTTCTTTTACGATAGCCTGCCTGTCTCTGGTCATAGGAGCAATAAATAGCAGCCTTGAGGACTCTTCATCTTGATCACGGCCTTTCCACTCAGTTCCCTGAGGCAAAAGAAGACCATGAAAGAAATGTTTGCCTTTTCCTTTCCGGTTCAGAGGCCAGCAAAGGTGGAATGTTTGGGTCAAAGGAGGAGGAACTGTTATGAAGCAGGGGATACTATCAAGGGGAGAAGATCCTGTCACCTGCTCATGTCTAAGTTTTCTTTTGTGTCTAGATGAAACCCTGGGCTGCCAAAATGAAGCCACTTTCTTAGTTTTGGCATATCAGAAAACAAAACAAAATAAAATAAAATAAAGAACACTGTAGCACTTTAAAGACTAACTGGTATATAAAGAACATGCCTGTAAGTTTCATTCTTTGTCTGATGAAGTGGACTTGATCCACGAAAGCTAACAATAAAAATATAGCAGTTAGTCTTTAAAGTGCTACAGTGTTTTTTATTTTATTTTATTTTGTTTAATTTGTTTTGTTTTGTTTTCTGAGATGCCTGAACCACAGACAAACACTATATAAATTCAAATATTTTTATTGTTAGCTTTAGTGGATCAAGTCCACTTCATCAGACAAAGAGTGAAACTTACAGGCATGTTCTTTATATACCAAATTCAGGGACTCAAAGGGAGAAGGGCTGTGGTCAAGCAAGGTTCTTGGAAACGGTGTTGCATAAACTCTCACTATATTCAGTGGGATATGTTGATTGGAGAGGGTTTTTCACAGTCAGTCCATTGGGAATGCAGTTTTGTTGTTTGCATTTGGTGAGGAAGATGATGTCTCTTTGCACCTGTGTAAGTTTCTTCAGGAGGTTGATGGATTTCCACTCCATTCGGCTAAATGTAGTGCTCTTCATACTTGAATTTTTTGGGATGGTAGCCATGTTAGTCTGTGGTTCTGGCATATCAGAAAACAAAACAAAACAAATAAAATAAAATAAAAAACACTGTAGCACTTTAAAGACTAACTGCTATATTTTTATTGTTAACTTTCGTGGTTCAACTCCACTTCATCAGACAAAGAGTGAAATGGACTGACTGTGAAAAACCCTCTCCGATCAACATATCCCACTGAATATAATGAGAGATTATGCAACACCCTTTCCAAGAATCTTGCTTGACCAAACCCCTTCTCCCTTTGAGCCCCTGAATTTGGTATATAAAGAACATGGCTGTAAGTATCACTCTTTGTCTGATGAAGTGGACTTGATCCACGAAAACTAACAATAAAAATATAGCAGTTAGTCTTTAAAGTGCTACAGTGTTTTTTATTTTATTTTATTTTGTTTTGTTTTCTGATATGCCTGAACCACAGACTAACACGGAAAACTATTCCCAAAAATTTCTTGGTTTTGTCATTGGCCAAACTTAAGTCCTCATCGATACGTGTTTCTAGAAGTAATCGCCAAACCAGTAAATGAACCAGATTCTGTATCTCTCTACATTCACACAATGTTTTGTTGTCCACCAGCACTTGAGCATGTTGGTCTTGCATTTAGGGACTCCAGCCCTCAGCCTATTCAAGGTCCACCAAGTGACACAGGGGAGGTTGAGTTCCTTAGCTATATTCTCCTGTAATGTTCCTTGTCCAATGATCTGCTTCCTCCATCTTTTAATTTGGTTTTGCTCTTGTGTATGATGGAGTGAGCTCCTGTTGTCTGTCCCAGCTCCTGCCAACCTAGCAGCTGGAAAGCAAGAAATTGAAAGTAGATAAATAGGTACCACTTTGGTGGGAAAGTAAACATGTGGACATGTGGCAACATGTCCAAGGAAACATCTGCAAACGTAGACAGTGCTGCCTCTTTGGCTACAAAGAGAGATGAGCACAGAACCCTAGAGTCAGATACGACTGGCTTCCAAGCAAGAGTGACCTTTACCTTTACCTACCCTCAAGGGTACACAGAAAGAGCCTCCTTGAAAATTGTGAATATAATCGGATGTACCCTGGGCGACAACCTTGCCGGCTAATCTTTCTAACAACAGATCAATCCAGATGAACATGTCTAAGTGAAGCTAGAATAGGAAGTGAAGAGAAAGAGCCTATGAAGCAGCTCCTCGTTATAGGGTCCTGTCCATCCAGCACCTTGTCCAACCCCATGCTTATTCATTTTTCTTCAGAGAAACTGCTGCTTTTCAACTTTTGAGGGGCCAGAGAGGGAGGAAGGTTGGACTGAGCTGATGGGGCGGGTGGAAGCAGCAGATTTAGCAGGCAAGAACTGCTACAGAGGCAATGTGAAAAAAGTGGGTGACACTCAAGGAAGCTCCTGCCTCCTCTTTTTCCTCCCATTACTCTGGTTATCACAAATGCCTCCTTTCTGGCAAATCCACTTTCCAGAATGCATGTTCGTTTTACAGGTCTTGTTCCATTGGCTTTGACCAGGCTTGCCCTCACTTTATTAGCCAGAACAAATGAGCTTTACAAGAAACTGTAAAAGGAATGGCAGAGGTGGGATCAGAACAAGGGAGAAAAGAAGGAGGGGCTGTGGCCTGGAATGCCAATTGCAATAGTATCTAATGTGAACAGCAAGCTCTTGAAACATTCCACAGCCCCCGTTGGGACACTGTTGATGATTTAAAATGCCATGAAAAGATTTTTAACTGTTTCTTATATTGTTTTTTACTTGTTGTTGAGCAGCCAGTCAGGTGCTCGCTGGACTGTGTAGAGTCCATTGGATTGGGGCGGTATATAAATCTACTGTAAATAAATAAATAAATGAGGGCTTGGACTATAATTGAAGCAAAGGTAAATCCTTCTGTTTCAGTGTTCTAGTGGAGACAGACCCTTAGTAGCTCGCATTCTAGTACAATAGAACCCCACATAATAAAAAAGTTGGTTTCACGATGTCTTTCTTATATGGATTTTTTTCATTCTACGAATCCCTATGGGATGCATTGTACAACAAAAATCCCCCATAGGGATTTTCATTGTACAATTTTCCCCATAGAGATGCATTGCTTCGTATAATGAAAGCAATTGTTATATGGGTAGAGCGGTTAGCGCAAATCCTCTTTGTTATAAGAATTTCTCATTTTACGAAGCATTCATTATGTGGGGTTCCACTGTAATCCGGTTTGTTTTAAAGCAACAAAACAAAGCAAACATAGACTGATATAACTATTGATTTTATTAAGAAATTTTTTAGCCTATGCAGTACAGGTTGATTGACATCTTGATTTTAAGGTGATTTTGTCAATTTCATTGATAAATAGGTTTGATGCAATCCCAGATAAATTGTTCGAAACCCCTCTGATCTCAGGGATTTGCGTTTAAAGGCAATAGTTTTACATACAGTGTACCCTCACTTAACAAATTTAATGCATTCTCTGGGACTTTTTGTACTATGAAAAAATTGTAAAGCTCATCTCCCATAGGAATGAATTGAATGAGATTTCCCATTGGAATGCATTGAAAACCAAAATTTGGTAACCAAAACAGGGTTTACCATAGGAATCTATTGAAAACCAGTTAATACGTTTGGGGTGGGGGAATTGTTAACTTAGCCACTATTTTCTATGGATTTCCTTTTGTTATGCAAATTTTGTGTTAAGCGAGCTGCTTGTTAAGTGAGGGTCCACTGTACTCTAGTTTGGGATTAAGCCCCATAAATGGTTTGGGGCCTCTTTGATTGGTTTTGCCCTAAGGGTTCTTCAGAATTTAAAAAGTTACCTGAAAACCTGTAGCTGATGGTACCTCTATAATTGCATTTGTCAAAATGAAAGCTTCGCTAGATGTGGTAGCCTGTGGATTAATGAGCAAATATATGTGAGGTTTTGTCTTTTCTTTTAAACAATTGCCAAATGCCACAAAGTAGGAACAAAATTCTGAGCAATGTCAACACGTAATAAGTATACACACACTGATATGCATTTTACATATGGTATTTGTTATGCTGCCTCTTGAAAGAACATATGGCAAATGTAAGAATCGATTCCAAAATCTCTTCCTAGTACAAGGCAACATTGTTTTCTTGCTCTAGACTTCTTGAAAATAGTTCACAAAGCACAATTTGACTTGATGCCTTTCAAAACATGGGAGAAATGCTAAGTATTTTCAACTCATACGGATTTATTCTTGGCATCCCATGACACACAGAGAAAAAACAAGTCATTTTATAGAGATATGAAGGCGGGCTATTATTCCTGCTCTGACACTACAAGGATGAAAAAAACTGTAAAGACTGTGCATTGGGCCCAAGATTTTAGTTTTATTAGCTCTTCATATTTGTGGACAGTTAGATCATAATTGCTCTGCTCAGGGAAAGTAGATACCCTTTGTTTCAGGGAACATCTAACAGACCCAAGAATCTAATTTTGGGGCCTTATAGGCTCAATGCTGGAAAGCCTTTAAAGCATCCATACAGTACAAAAGTGTTCATGAGTCAGAACATTTGCCGTGTTTTGTGCATGCTCTAAGATAAGGCGAGGTCCCATTTGGTTGAGTGTCTAGACAATGTTCCAGACAGATATATTCTTTGAGAGCATGGAACATGGTCAAAATCACAACTAGACATTTTGCAGTGAAGTTTGAACCAGTGCTTAGAATTAATTTGTTAAAAGGTAACACACGTGTTTTTAAAAAAATAATTGTAGACAACAGTTTTAAAAGTTGTCTTAGTCATTGTGTTTTAATATTAACAATATTAACAGGTGTGTAATGATTAACAAAGCTGGCTAGATAGCTCAATGGTTTAGGTTTCTGGCTGTGGAGCCAGAGATTGAGAATTTCATTCTTCAATATACTTCTTGGGAAAAGAGCCAACCCGTGTAGCCATGGGCAAGCTGCACCATCCCAAGATGCCCCAAAGAGAAGGGAATGGTCAACCACTTCTGATGATTCTCCACCTAGGTAACCCTGGAAATGGTTGTCATAACTCAGAATTGGCTTGATAATAATAATTTCAGGACAGAAATTATTTTGGGTTGAAAGGATTTTTGGTGGAGGAACTCCACTCAGGGGATGCCCAAATGGGGCTCCTTTCATGTCCCCAAGAGCTGGGACAGAGACAGCACTCAAGTTGTTATACAGTACTACAGGTCTCGAACTACCAACTTGCTGGCCTTCCAGCTAACAAGGCGAGCTTCTTAACCACTGAGCCACTGCAACTCCAATTGACTTGATGATACATGATTATGATTATTAATGAATAACATGGCCATATACCTTTGTTACTTTGGCTGAAATCATTTTTTGCCATTTCTCAGTAATTTTATTTGGCCCACATCTTTATTGGCTATTTAATCCCCTGATTTGGGGTGGGGCCTGGCATTAGTGCTGAAGACTGATGGACTATCCAGGTTCTTCTCTCACCCTGACAAGGGTGAATTGTGCTCCAGGGCATGGCTGTAAATAACCAGCACTGTCCCAGCCAACTGGGTTGGGGAGACAAACTCAGAGGCATCTCCATCTCAATTCTCACAAATCAACATTGGTTGTTTCCCAAGGTTGCTTCAAAAGGCTGTCCCTGCTTGTGCATCTGAACCTCACAATTTGTGGGACACTTTCACAGGACTTAATCACCAAATATGGTGTCCTATGAGGCTCATAACCACCATCTTCTCCCTGCACTACCTGCCAAGTTGTGACCTAATTAATGACTACACTGCCTCAGCTGCTCATTGTGCCCTATGGTAATAGGAATGAGATAGACAAGCATCTGCTTGGGGTCCCTTTTTGAATATGCTAATCAGGGTAACAGAGGCTCGAAATTCCTCTCTGCCCCCAGTGGTGATGCAAATTCTCTGGATCACAGAGCAGACAGGGATGTCATAAGCAAGGTGAACAAAGAGCGCTGCATAATGGCAGGGCTGGTTCTTAAAACTCCATGACCCCACAGCTATCACAGTGCGGGTTCTGCTTATGTCTGCCTCTGTTCTCCTTCTTGCCCAGCCCCATGACAATAGGGCTACGGATGTGGCAATTTTTTGCTAGGTAGTTGTACAGTACTGCACTTCCTTGAGCTACTGCTCTTGAGCTCTCTAGTGACAAAATCTAAGCAATTGAACATCCCAAAATTCCATAGGATGGAACCAAAACAGTTAACATGAGTAGAAAACTGCTATAACCATGTAAGACAGATACATTATCATTATGTTACATTAAGACTCTTAAACAAGAACTTAATTATTCAATTTAAATTTATGGGTCTTGACACATAAAACTAACCGTTCTTACCTAAAGTCAGTGCTCGTTTGCTCAATGTGACTTTTTTCTGTCTATGTGCATTTAAAATTGCAGCAACAGAGAGAAAATGCTAGCCTGGAATATCTCCACAGCTATTTATCTATTTAAATTAATCTTAAAATCTATTTTAATCTAATTCTTGATATGAAACTGTATTTTTATTTGAATTATTTATGCCTTTAAAGAACTCAGAAAAGTAGAGAATTTTGTTTAGTTTAATCTACGTATTATAGAATAACACTTCCAAGATAATCAAGTGTCCCAACCTTTAAAGGCTAAAACAATTGTTCAAAGTGGAATGACCTACTTCTGTAAGACAAAAGAATCAAACCATTTTGTATCCCCAGTAAAAACATATTTTTTTAAATAAGTACCGTAAATAAATCTTAGTGCAGAAATACAGCAACGATCAAAGAAATCTGAGAGAGACTCATGACGGAAGATTAAAAACAGAAAGAGATTCAATGTCCATTATATATAAATTGGATGGAACTATTCTGGATCTCACAAGCAGAAAACACAAAAGAAAACTACACACAGTTGAACAGTACAGATCTGAAAACATCATTTTAGAGCTTTGGGTAAGAAAAAAGACCAGTGTCTTTAATAGCTTGTGCTTGTCCATAAAACTGTATCCCCGACAACAAGAATTTCAGGTCTTAAATTTTTTCATCGTCACTGTCACTGATTTTTTTGAACGCAATTGGGCTGACTTGCTTCAAAGATGTCTTTGAAATGTCCGTATGCATTGTGGACATGGCTATTGTTTCATAGTCATCATCCCTAGTGTGGAAATCACAGAAGCGAAATAAAACTTGCAAGTCCCTTTGGAAGTTTTTGTTGAGGAACCCATAAAAGATAGGGTTCACACAAGTTGAGATCATAGCTGTGAGGTGACAAATCAAGAACAACAAGTTGTGGCTACAAGCTCCTGGGAGAATTTCGTGATTCCAGTCAAAAACTGTATTAAAGATGGCGAGAGGCAGCCAGCAGACTGCAAAGGCAACCACAATGGAAATCAGCATGATGTTGATTCGTTTTGTTTCAGTGGATCGGTATTTATTGTCTCTCATCTTGTCCATCATGTTGCTCCTCCTTTTCAAACGCATGTAAATCTGTAGAGAAATAGACATTTAATAACAGGCTTGTCACCTTAAACTGAAAATTCCAGGCCAGAAATAGAAGTTAGACCTAGTCCATAATTAGAGCTGAACTGCAAGAGAGGTGACTGAGGAAGGCAGACGTCAACAACCCTTTGATCCTGGAAACCAATCGCTGAATAAAGAGACAAGAAAACATTCCTGCATGTGACACTGAGATGTTTACACTAGTTAAGAATTTCCCCCTTCCAGTCATGGGCTGGAATAACTAATGGTTATTTCTGGCCCTTGAAGTATTTGTTTGAAAACAGCAAAGAAGTGATATGATTAATGACAAAACAGGATTTTGCTTACCTTTAAGTAGCAAATGAATATAAAGCAAAGGGGGCCCAAGTATTGTATCACCAAGAGAGCCGTGGTGTATGAAAGTCTGATAGACTCCATTGGAAACGAATCCAAGCACACATATTTCCCCTTGTACTCCTCAATTGTTAGATTTGTGAAAGGCTCGTCTGTTAGTACGTGATACATCAAGAAAGGCAAGGACAAAGCCACGGCTACAATCCAGATAGCAGTAATCCCTATATAGGCATGTCTGTTGTTTGGCCTCCAGCCCTGAGGGTTGATGATGAGCTGGTGGCGCTCGATAGCAATGAGGACCAAGGAGAAAACTGAGACTGTTACAGAGATGCACTGAACGAAAGGGTTCAGCTTGCACATGGCTTCCCCAAAAACCCAGTGGTCCATTAAGGTGTAGACGAAAGTGAAGGGAAGACACATGATGGTAATCATGAGGTCCGAAAACGACAGATTGACTATGAGGATGTTAGTCACGTTACGCATCTCCTTTTGCTTTAAAATGATAATAATCAAGGCCAGATTCCCAGCAATGCCAAGAAGGATCACAGCCCCATAAGCCAGGGCCAAGGTGAAAATTATTGCCAAAGGCACGGGGCAGTCATCATCTGGAAAGTGCACAAGTCCTGACGTACCCTTGGTGACATTCTGAAGAGAAAAGTTTCCAACTGGGGGGGAGAGAAGTGATGTATTCATGTTGAGGCTTTCCCAATCTGGGGCCACACGGAGCGACGATCTGGAAGTGCTGTTTCCCAAAAGCACTTTCACGAGGTCAATTTTGTTCTCACTACACAAGCTACAGGCCTCCAGAAAAAGTTGCCACAGACGTATTCATGTCACAGATCATCTTGCAGGATCTACAGAGGCAGAAAGAAACTTCATTATTTCTTGAGGGTTTAGCAAATAGCACAAGGAATTCTGCAGCATCAAAATCCAGACGCCTCCCTTAATCATAGTCCTGGGAATATTTCTTCCTGCCAGGAATATGCCATCAATTTCAATTATGAGATTTAAGAAACATGCATGCACAAACAAATTACCAATGCTCAATTAACATCCAGAAGAGGCCTTCTCTTCCATGTGCCTATAATTATTTGTGATACTCACTTTGTCTTTTCTTAAGGATCCTGGGACAGATCCCACACATCCCTCTTTTTTCTTATGGGCTTATCTACATCTGACAATTGGTAAAGGTAAAGACTGTCCTTGCTTGAAAGCTAGTTGTATCTGACTGTAGGGTTCAGTGCTCATCTCTGTTTATAGTCAAAGAGCCAATGTTGTCTATGTTTACATATGTTTCTGTGGACATGTGACAGGCATGACTAGACACCGGCGTGCGCGGAATGCATCTACAGTACAGTACTTGCAATTTCATGCTTTTGCACTGCTAGGTTGGCAGGACCTGGGACAGAGATGGGAGCTCAGCCCGTCATGCAGTACTTGGGTCTCATACTGCTGACCTGCCAACCTTCCAGCCATCAAGTTCAGTATGTTAGCCATAAACCACTACATGTGGCAATTTAAGGAAGCTACATAGGATTGTTAAGGTTGGTTAGTGGTCTGGGATGCCACTTGGGGCACTTCAAGCAATTCTACTAAATCCAGCTCCTTTGACTCCCAATTGGCCATATTGGGAAGTGGTTTAATAGAACTGCTTCAGGATATTGGCAAATTATAGCAGCAGCCATTTTACAAGACTGTTCTAAAAATGGAGACACCTCAAACAAAAATGTATAACATTTAAATTTGGCTTCGAATTAGCACCAAATCTGGCCCAGTAGGAGTAGACAGTTCAATGTTGTAGTGTTTTTAATCTTTTAACAATTGCTTAAATAGATTTAAAGTTACGATTTTTAAGTATGGACGTGATTTAATTTCTTATGCAGACATAGGTGGACATTTCAGCAGACTTCTAAAATGTAGCTTCAAACATCTCCCTTTTTATATTAAAAGAATAGCAGTGTAGAAAAAGTGATAACTTAAAATAGTTCTTTCAAAGAAGGAAAACCAACCATTTCATAAATGTTGAGCATGCTCAGTATAATCTTGCAAGAAAGAACAATAGTTCACAAGCATTAAATTCTGTATAGAAAAATCTCCAAATTAAATGAGGAAGGCAAAAGAAACCCAGATTTTGATGACTTTTTGCATTCATTCTTTGTTACACATTTATACCATCTATCTAGCACAAAAGTTCTCAACCTTTTAAAGCTGGGGCCCGGGTCATGCTCTCTCAGATAGCTTTGGGGGCCAGACAGCCATTTTGCCCTTCCTCCACCACATGGCTCTTCCTGGTGTGGTGGAGGAATTGGGGCCACATGAAATGGTGCTGTGGGCCGCATCTGGCCAAAAGTCCACAGGTTGAGAATCCCTGATCTAGCATGTTGCTACTCTTGGTGATGTAAAGAACCAAAAACCATTTAACAGTCTCTAAAGTCTCCTCTCTTCCCATTTTGATGAGACAGAAATTCAACCAGAGCAAAGTTTGCTTTACCCAGCAGAAAGCTGGTTTTTCCTCCTGTCCTCTCTGGGTGACTTTTTCATTTTTTTTTAAAAAAAAATCATCCTTCACTTCTTTTGAGATTTCCCATTTTTGTTTTTTCTTCTTTCCCAGGCCCCCAATGATCACATTTAAAACTATATAATTCTGAACTGTGTGATTATTAATGGCATTTTAACATGTTAGAATTAATGATTCCATATTTCTGGGCAGGCTTCCACAAAGGTGAGTGAATGGCAAAAAATTATAACACATAATGGTCAGCCAGAGGTCTTATGACTGCAGCCTGATGTACAGTTTCTCAGACGTAAGACCTATGAAATTCCATTGAAGATCCAGCAGTCCCTAAGCAAAGTTAATGGAACGGATAATTTCTATTTGCTGTCTGCAGGTTGAGCTGAATGTAGGTCAGTTGACTGCAGTTATGTTTCCTTCTGATTCTTGAGGTTTTTTAAAGGAGGTATTTACTTCCTAAATTTGTAAGTATAGTACTGTACAAACAAAATTGCTGTTATATGTGTCTATTTGAGTTCCAACGTGGGAGGGGGGATTAATTGCTTTCTTCCACAATACTCTGCACACTTTTCTTTTTGCTACTCTCTCCTACATAATTGACTGACGTACATTAAAGCCACCAGGAGAGTGTATGCCTGTCCCTGTCCCCCATTCCCCCCCCCATACACACACACACACACACACACACACACACACACACACACACACACTGCTTCTTCAGGGGCCAACAAAAATAATAACTAGGGAAGGAGTTTGCTCCTTGTAACCTTTGCCTGGAAACAAAATTGCTCTACTGTGTCTGCACTTGTCCTTTGGCTAATTTCACTGCTGGAAGTCTTTGCTGAAAAGCAAAGAAAACAGTGAGGAGAGTTAAAGGTCCAAGAAGTGTAAAATATAGAGTAGTGTCAAGGGAATTGCTAGTCACAACAAGTGCTAACTAATAGTTTCTAATTAGATGTGCTATGAGCAGTATAAACCTAGATCTATTGATTCAGAAGTACCACTGAGTTCATTGAAACTTACTCCCAGGTAATTGGCTACTGCAATGCAGTCCACATAAATCTTTGAATCCTATCCTGGAGATTTTCTTCTTAGAAGAAACAAAAGAGTTCAGAAAACCTAACAGCAAACTGTTTCTTTAAAGGACCAAGTGGTGCAGAAATGGTCCTGATCCAGAACCAAGTCTGTTTTAGTTGAAATGGAAAAACGATAATTGAGAACTTGGGATTCAAATTTCTCTTCAACATTGCAGTTAACACATGTGCTGAGGCAGAACTCCACACGCACCGCACAAAGCCAAACCAAGCTGAAGGTTTTTTGGTGCCTGGCTCATCAGGTGAGCTGAGCACAGCAGGGAGCATCCAGTAGTGGCAGGGGAGCTTTGCCAGCGGTGGCGGTTGCAGCCATGATGGCACAGTCAAGCTCTCCAGCTGTGGCCACCCTGCTGCACCACTCTGGCAGTGGCAGTTGGGATGCCCTTCGGAGCACTTCCCTGCCACCACCAGATGCTCCCTGCCACACTCAGCTCACCTGGTGAAAAACCCTCAGCTTAGCTTAGCTTGGCTTTGTGCGGTGCACACAGAGGTGCATGTACTGGCCAATCCCCATGTTCTCATGCATGCATGGCTGCAAAGGTCAGTGCGCATACACTGAGGCAGATATCCAGTTTTTTCAGTGTGGGGTTCACTGGGTGAGCTGAGCATGGCAGGGAGCATCCAGAGGCAGTAGGGAAGCATTTTGATGGGTGTCCCAACAGCCGCCACTGGAGCGGTGCAGCAAGACTTCCTGGCAGCAGGACTCTCTGGCAGCCACAGCTGGAGGTCCCAACCGAGACATCATGGCTCCAACCACTGCTGCCAGAGCTCAGCCTGCAGGACTCAGTGCTCAGCCTGCAGGAAGAACAATGTCAGGCAGCAGTTATGGTGGTGGAGGCCCAGGCTCGCAGTGCAGGTAGAGTGCACCTCCAGATCCTGGACTTAGAAGCTGGGCATCCATTCCACCTGCAAGGTAAGTAACTGCCTGGCATGGGAAGGGAAACAAGGCACGAGTGAGGGGGAACTTTAAAGAGTGATTGCTGTATTTTCATGTTAGCCTTTGTATTTAGTGTATTTATTGTATTTAATTTTAATGTATTTTAATGTAAGTTTTTTAATGCTGTATTTTAATGTGAGTTTTTGTGGACTGACTCTACTTCATCAGATCTTTCATTAGCAATTACACTTCAAAGCTCTAATTTTCCTTTAAAGAGTAACTGCTGCAGTTACTCTTTAAAGGAAAATTAGAGCATTGAAGTGTAATTGCTAACTAATGGTCTGTCAAAGTGGACTTGATCCATGAAGGCTTACATTAAAATACAGCAGTTTAACCACGTCCACCCAATCATCTGGCCATGCCCACAGTGTGGTCATTTATTTTTATTTTTATTTTTTGAAGCCCACTAATGCTTATACCCCACCCATCTGGGATGCTCTCTCACTCTGGGTGGCTCACAATGCTTAAAAAGCAGAACAAACACTATAAAACTATAGAAACCCACACCCACACCCACCCAGTCCAACCAGCACCAAGGACCAGTAGCACAAATGGTCATGATGGGAGGGTTTCCTATTTAAACTTCAAGCTGCCAAAGGCCTCCTCGAAAAGAAAAAAATTCAATTGTTTTTTAAAGGACCATAAAGAGTCAATCAACTGCAACTCTCTAGGTAGAGTGTTCCAGTTAGCTGGGGCCACCACTTAAGAAAGCCCTCTGACAGGTAACAGACTTTCTAGTGAACCTGGGTGTCAGTACTTGGAGTTGAGGTGTAAGAGAAGAGTGGGTGAAGTGGGGCTGATTTCGGAGGGGTAGATGCTCCATCTATTAGGAAGGTCCCAAACCATTTAGGACCTTAACCTCTACAATTGTAACTTTAGTTCTATTTTCTTACTTCAGTCTTATATTCCTGGCACTAATTAACAGCAATCAGCAATGCATGGTAAGAAGCGGGGGGGGGGGAGGCAATTACCCATCAAATTATATGAAATTCAGGTTTTTGGGGGGATGAAATTTTGCTTCCTTTGTTTTCTGCCTAAGTAATATTTTATGGAATATTCTCATGTTTATACACTACTGTAGATCAGCTTCACTGGACTTTGCTTTTTTCCACCCAGCAACCTGACTAAGCAACCATTCTATGCTCAGGAATGACAGGAGGTAAGTGGTACATGACTTCATAGCCTGCCCATGTTTTAAAATAATCTTGTTGGGGTTTTTCTTTTCTTTTAGGCAGCTATATGGAATCTTCTTTATACTTAGGACTGAGTGTACTGTATGTACAAATATGGGCTGGAGAATGGATAATCTTGTACAGACTTTGATGAAAAGGTCAAAGTTGAGCTCTGGATTATTATCTCTCAACCTAATTTTCTATTTTCTTTCTTTCTTTCTCTCTCTCTCTCAGATGTCTGCTGCTAGTATTTATTTAAATAGCCATGGTTTATGGTCCAGAAGGAGCTGTGTCCAACATCCACTGTTCTCACTTGAGTTAAGACAGTGAGTGGGCTTACTTGGGCAAGCCGGGCTAGTGATTTGGGACACTAAGTGGACATCTTGTGCATTTCAACACATGCTTTATCTTAAACGCAGATCCTGGGAAGGAAGGCAGAAAGAACTGAATGAATGGGTGAACAAACATAGCTTTTTCCTACAAACTACAGGTTCACCAAATTTCCAGATATGATGGAACTGTTGAGTAACTTCCATCCCTGGTCATAGCCCTTTATTTCCCACATTTTCAGATTTTCTCCCCTCCTCCTGACAAACCTGAGGACTAATGGCTTGGGTGCTAAAGTCCACAGAGAAGGGTGATGATCACCAAGTGGATTAAACCCCACTTGAATCCATCTTGATGGAGGGCAGCAGGTTCATCAATACTGTCCTGGGGCTGATGAAGCCTTTGTGTGCCAAAAGGGCTCAGGACCAGAAAGTGCCTCGAGGAACTGGATCAGTGGTATGAGTGTCATGCTGTGATGCAGAAGGCAGATGAAAGGCCACTAGCACTATATTCTAAGGACAGTCTTCATAGCTGATAACCATGATGATCTCCTGTATTTGGATTCAGATATGGCAGAAGAAAAAGATGAAGGCTTTCAATCAGATCTTTAAGAGAATTGAAAGAAAAAAGGGGGAGAATGCCCTTTTGGAGAGGAGTTTATTTTTATTCTTCAGAAAACATCCCATATATGAATGCAAAATTTTGTGTATTTATATACATGATTTAAAACACCAGGAAATTAACCAGTACCATCCACCTTGAGAAAGAAGTCTCAGCCATGTTTCTTCAGGGCTGACTTCTTTATGTTCAAGAATGAAGTGTAACACACCCCATTTCTTCCTTTTGCCTCTTTAATTTGCCAATTAACCAATAATGAGTTATCCAGAGTATAATGTATGTTTCTGCCCTCAGGGGGAAATGGCACATTACAGATAACCTGTTATGAGAACTAAAAATCACATTAGTATTTCAGATATGTGATAATGGAAAAATCAAAATGTAGACTCTAGGACTTTAAAACATATTGCTAAGAAAATTTAGAAGCATTTGGAATATGGATTTATCTCAGGAAACTATTTTGTACTAAGGTGGTACAAATCCACTTGGCAAAAAGAATGTAGCTGGGGGCGGGTTTCAGTTCAAAAACCCCGGTGTGCCCCTCCCCTGTGCTAACGCAAGGCTGTGTTGCATGTTATACACATCGGGTCTCCTAATTTGCGACAGGAACCTGAAACAAGCCCTTTCACCCAAGACTGGCCAGGCTTGCGGGTAAGATTATCTCAGGAAGCTAAGAAATTGTGTACCTAGGTGGTGACCAACAAGAAAGTACTGAAGAGAAATGATTAAAGGAGAAGAAATTTTAAACCACATAAACTGAAGAAACCCAGATCGATTCTGTCACTTCTTCTTTTTTCATTTTATAGTCAAAGAGCCAGCGCTGTCGGCATCTGCAGACATTTCCATAGATATGTGGCAGCCATGACTAGACACTGAAGTGCACAGAATGCTGTTACCTTCCCACCAAAGTGGTACCTATTTATCTACCGGTACTTGCATTTTCTTGCTTTTGAACTGCTAGTTTGGCAGGAGTTGGGACTGAAGACTCCGTCATGCCGCACTTGGGTCTTGAACTGCTGAACTGCCAAACTTTTGGCCATCAAGCTCAGTGTCTTAACTACTAAACCACTGTGGCCCAGCCTAAGTTAAACTACTAAGTACCAAACCTATCTATTTCATGACATCAACTGACTAGATAAGAGCTAAAATTTAGGAGGGGGAATATTCTGCACACCTATCAAGCGCTAAATATTAAAATTAGGCTAGACTAAATCTAGGGACAGCAAAAATAACACACCTTGACAAATGGATGAAGGCCAAGGTGTCTCCCACCAGGGCAAGTTTCTGGCTGGACCATCTAAAAGTCACTTAATAGACTTCCAAGCAAAGTGGATGATCAAAGAATAATCAGGTAAAATGAGGCAACTTGGACACAACATGAATTTTCTGTGAATGTGGAGAAATTCAATCAATGCACCATTTATGTAAATGCACTTTATGCCTCCCTGCGTGTACAAAAGAAGATAAGGTAAATTGCCAAGATAAGGCTATTGAAAAATCAAAAATATTCTAATTGTTTTAATATTTTAATGTGTTTGAATTTTAATTTTATATATGTCCTTAATGATAAGTTGTGCAATGCTCTGATACAAATAAGAGATAAAGAATGTACTCAGTACCCAAAGCCTTGCTAGTTTATTTCATCAGAAAACCTTAGAAATACAGTAACAAATCAGTGTCTGCATTGTGCCATTCCATGACACTCTCCAAACCTGCTGCTCACCCTACCCAAGAGAACTGGCTGGACTGACGTCAGGTGAAAAACAGCTTTTTGAAGAGATACACACAAAAGCTACAATCTTATAAAATAAATATTATGTTCCCTAAAGTCAATACCAAACTATTACAGAGCTTGCCTGAGTTTTGTAGGTATAGATCCCACCCACCCAAGCAAAGAAACCAAGCTGATTTTCAAAATGTGGCTGGATCTACTATAAAGTAGAGCAGGAGCTAGGAGAGAGATGGGAGCTCACTCCATCACGCAGCACTCAGGTAGAGAACTCCGATCTTCCAGCCTTCAAGCTCAGCATCTTAACCACTAAACCATGGGATCTGACCCATGGTGTCAAAAAATCCTTGTTACAGCCGCTGCCGGTGGAATCAGCTGCAGATTCATTTACAGCAACATAAATCTATTTACTACAGCCATAAATGAGTCCGCAGACATAGCAAACGTGTTTACAACAGCCGTGGAAATGTTTTACGGCACCAGTCCAGCCCACCCAGCTGTCTGAGGGTGTGTGGTCTGGCCCAAGACTGAAAAACATTGAGAACCCCTGCACTAAGCCACTGCAGTCCTGTGTTTAAAGGGTACTTGAGTGCAAAAAAAAGGCTTGATGCATCTTTAATAAATCACACTTGCAAAGAAAGTGTCATTTGCTTCTCTGCCTCAGGCAGAAAATGTCTTCAGCTGAGTCCTCATACAGTATTAGAATTTAGCCTCTCTAAAGAGAAAAGATGGCCTCACCCTGAGCCTGTGCAAAATCTGTTTTACATTCAAGGGAGTCTAATTTGTGGTTCTGGTAGGATTTGTAGTTCAGATAGCAAAATACTGTGCATTTGGAATTCATTTATTTTAGACATGCAGAATGTGATCTAAGAAACATTTGGACTGTGGCCCCTTTCCCACTTACCTAGGAATGTGTAACAAAAGTAAAACAAAGTAAAAACAAAATCCTATGCCACCTTTCAGGCAGATTAATTTTAGTGCAAGTTTTCACAGTTCACTTCCGCACGTGTGTGAAAATTGCCTGCAAATATGTCCCCTCGAAGTAAATCTGAGCAGATATGTGTAAGATCACGTTTAGCAGATGACTCAACCAGACCAATCAAGTCCAATATTTTGGTCATCTCCTCCAGCTAATAAATGGGCAGCCATTTTTTGAAAAGTAATTCTTCCAGCAACTGTAGATGGCCAATGCCATCTTGGAAGTGGTACTGCTATTTAAGGCACTCTATTCTGGGATCACAAATAACTGTGTGCACCCCCTCCAAGAAATAGGGTTTCCTACTGTGCAAACCACTTCAACTTGGAGATTTTTTTTTGGCATATGATTTTATGGATTGCAGTCCATGAAAGAGTATGCCAACTAAAACATTCCAAATTACTAGCCTAAGCAGCAGGTAAACACTTTTTTTGAAGAAAAAAAATTTATTTATTTATTTATTTATTGCCTTTATATTCTGCCCATCTGGGATATTTTCCCACTCTTGGGTGGCTTACAACATATTTAAAAAATTCCTTACAGTAAAAATTAAACAAGCTGAATAAATTATAAATATCAACAAGAACAAAAATGATAGTCCCTCAATTTAAAAACAACAACAATTTCAAATGCAAATCATGGCATCTTAAAGTGATAAATCAACTAAAACATATTATGAGCTGGTCAAGGGTACTTTAACTGAGAAACAGTTCCATTACTATTTCCTATTAAGTTCTATTATTCCTAGTAAATGTGTTGAGGATGGCAACCTTAAGATGTAAATGTAAGGATATATTTAACAAACATACTTGGACTCAGTTATATATTGACAGATTCAATCTTAAACACTGTTTGGGAGAAAGTCCCCTGGATTTCAATAGGGCTTATTCCTAGGGAAATGGGGAGAAAATTGCTGAGTCAATGATGGCTTTCCCACTGCACATTTGATTCTTATTATTGTTCCCACACTGTATTCTCTTCAATTAGCCAAAACTTCCCTTAGGTTGCTAAGCTGTCTAGCTTTTGGAAAGATGCTCAACCTCAAAGGAAAATCAAACAGTTCAGCTGGGAGGCTCTTGAGAGTCAGTGATATCAAAAGATCCCCTCCGTCAAGCCAGTCACCAGCAACTCCCCACCCCACATGCAACTCCAAAAGATCACCAGCACCTGCTAAGCTTTAGCTCATCAGCTTTGTCAACAGTGTCACAAGTGAGAGGGAGTCAAAACAGAGGATTGTGTGATTTAGAAGCAGGCTGGACAACTCAGTGATTTAACTATCCAGCTATAGAGCAGATGAGAGTCTGATTCCCCACTGTGCCTCCTATGAGAAGACCCAGCCTACGTTGTTTTGGACAAACTACACAGGCTTAGGATCCCAAGAAGAAGGGACTGGCAAACCATTTCTGAGTAGTCTCTACCTAGAAAACCCTGGAAAGGGTCACCATAAATCAGGATTGACTTGATGACACACTATTATTATTATTATTATTATTATTATTATTATTATTATTATTATTATTATTATTATTATTATTATTATTATTATTATTATTATTATTAGTAGTAGTAGTAGTAGTAGTAGTAGTAGTAGTAGTAGTAGTAGTAGTAGTAGTAGTAAAGGTAAAGGTTTCCCTTGCTTGAAAGCCAGTCGTATCCAACTCTAGGGATCAGTGCTCATCTCTGTTTCTAAGCCGAAGAGCCAGCGCTGCCTGCTTCTGCAGATGTTTCCATGGTCATGTGGCAGGCATGACTAGACACTGGAGCGTATGGAATGCTGTTACCTTCCCACAGAAGTGGTCCCTATTTATCTACTTGCAATTTCTTGCTTTCGAACTGCTAGGTTGGCAGGAGCTGGGACAGAGACGGGAGCTCATTCCGTCCTGCAGTACTCGGGAATCGAACTGCTGACCTTCCGCCTCCCAGTCAGCGTCTTAGTGACTTGAGCCACATTATTATTATTATTATTATCATCATCATCATCATCATCATCATCATCATCATCATCATCATCATCATCATCACTTGATTCAGAAAACTAGTGAAGAATTGCTATCCTGGATGGGGCAAGGTTACCTTTTCAGAAGACAAATTTACATTGCTGCATTTGGAAAAGTAACTTTTTGGAAGACAAAAACTCACAGAGCCCCTAGTCAGCATGGGGAGAAGTTCAGATTCTAAGTGAACTCCTGTTTTCTATTTACCGAGGGGTTTGTGCATTTTGTCTATAGTAGGAAACAAATCTAAGAACTATTATTTCATATTTTCCTAAATGGAGAGCTAGGAAAGAATCAGCCAAGAAATTTGTTTGCATTAAGTGTAAAGCATTTCTGGGAAATTTGTGGTCTTTCAGAAGTACAATTCCCATTTTCCATCACCATTGACCATGGTGGCTATGGTTGATATGAGCAATGATCCAATGATATTTGGAGGGGCACACACACCTTCCTGAAAGTAGATGGAGTTCTCCAGAAAGAGCCCACAATGTTGTACACAATTTGATTGGTCCTGCCGAAGGTATGGTCTGAGAACTGTCCAGTGGCCTCAATTCTTGGTATAACTAGAGATCATTTAGAAGAAAAGTCCCATTGAAATCCAAGGCAATTGCTTATTGATATTATGATTAGGCTGTATTGGAATTACTACTGTCAGAATCAAGCAAGTAAGTATTATTCCAAGGTATTTCGGTAGAATTTCTATTTACTTGCATGTCAGCAGGGCTTGTTTTACATAAGGATATCTAAGAAGCGATGTGAGGCTAAGAGATGCCCAATTCATGGGATAAGCCACTGAACTAATTGAAATGAGCATGCACTGAAAAGACTCAAAGTTGTCTGGTGCTTTGGCCAGAATGTTGGTGGGGAGTTGGGTGGTTACCTCCCTTTCAACCACAGAGCCGACAGGGCAGCCTTGAGAACATGAGGATCACTCAGCTTGCCTTGGTTCCCAAGAATAAAAGTAGCACAAGTGGGGGCTGCATATACTGTAGTAAGAAATTGGGAGCTGTTGGGCAGAGGTAAAGATGAGACTCCTAAGGGAAGCACTGCTGTTTTTGCCTGCACTCAGGTTGGTTCCATTTTATATGGAAACCCTTATAAGGTTTTCAAGGTACCGTATATGAGATCGTCAACAAGTTGTTTAACATTGCCATCCTCCTTTATTTTCTAAGGCTGAATGGAGGTTTGAACCCAGGTCTCTGGATTCATTGTCTCATTCTCTAACCATGATACCATGCTGCCTCTCGCCAACTTCCATCTGATTCTCTAAGTTCCCTTCCATTACTTGTCCAAGTCTTGTGTGCACCTCGGCTGTTTCTGATTTCCTGTGTTTCCTCTGACCTTTGCCAGCCTTCCAAAATTGGTGTGGTGTGGTTTGGAGAGATGGCCTAGGACTTGACAGATCTGGGTTCAAATCTCAGCTCAGCCATGGATGGCATTGGCAAAGCCACTCCTAGAATATTTCACACTCTTTAGAAAACCATGAAGTAGGAAGGCTGTCTATCACTGTCTGCAGCCCTGTGTAATTACTCTGTCTTCTACTTTTAGCTTTCAACATTAACTATTGCACAGGGACAAAAGGCAAAACTTCAGATCCACAGATATCTTGCAATGTGTTTGCCATGAGTTGAGAAGACTTCATGTGTGAATAGAAAGAGGTGCCCAACATGAGAGAACATTTGTAAATATTTTGTAACAAATTGGCATGGATATTTTGTACATTTAGTTACAGTTTCTTATTTCCCCTATGTATGGTGACTTTTGGGACACCCTGTGGATAACTAAGGTAGAAAACCAAGACAGAAGGAAGACCCTATAAAGTCCTCTTTCATTGAACATTATTGTTCAGAGAATCTTATTGTTGCCATAAGTCAGAGGTGACCTGAGGGCATTGGAACAACAGCCCTTAGGTACAATGCCTAGTAGCTTAACAGAATGTAGGGCTATATTATGGACTTTGAATTTCATACCCCCTTTCATCCAACTTTTGCCCTTCCTTTTTCTGCTTATATACAAAATAAAGAAATCTCTTTTTTCTTTCTAAAGGGCTGGAGGGCCATCCCTTCCACGCACTTGCTCTACCGTTATAAACCCGGCGACCTCCCTTTCCTAAAAGTCCAGGGTAACCCGAAGGGAACTTGGACCCCTCTAAACATTAACTACGGGATGGTCGTCAGAGCCAAGACGAGGAGGCTGCAGAAGGTGACTGGCGCTCAGGCTGCAAGGAGACAAGGGACCCGGGAGATACCCCCCCTCCCTCGCCTCCTGGGGGTGGGAGTGACAGCCTTTCCAGGCGACCCTCCTGCCATGTTAATGGAGGGGAGGCATCCCCACCTCTCACACTACACTGGGGGAAATTAGGGTCACCAGGGTGGGTCCCAAAAGAGAGACTCAAATACGCCCTCACAATGATCGGACCGTCGGGAGGGGCGCCCCATTTTTGCTTACATTCCCAAAGGCGGGTGGGGACTCCGTCGGGCGGACGACACTGCGCCCCCGAGGCCACGTTCCGCTCCTTCCGGGCCGCCCCTGTCTTGGAGCGGGGACTGGGGGGGGGGGACGCCTGGGCGCCCTTTCGAGAGAAAGCGGTGCCTTTCCCCGCTCCCGTCCAGCCTATGCCAGGAAAGCAACACCGTAACGCCGGCGCTCGGCCCCGCTCCCTCCGCCGCGAAGAGAAAGGAGGACCGCTGGGGTCCGGCGGGAGGAGGGACCGAGGAAGGCTGCGGAGTGATGGGTTCGAATCCCGTCTGGGCTGGAAAAAGTACGACGGGGGAGGTGTGGGAGGGTGGAAGGAGAGAGAGAGAGAGAAAGCGAGAGAGAGCACTCTTTCCATATATCACGTCCCGTTAGGGTGACCCGAAGTTCGAGCACGACCCGAGGGCACGTTGCGGCGGCACCCCTTTTACCATCTGGTCTCCTTGCCTCTGGGGCTCAGCCGGACCCCCGGGACTCTGCGGGAAAGTTTGAAGGCCAGGAGCGCCCTCGGAAACTAGCAACCCGAGAAGGGCTGGATCTGGCCGAGACCAGGATACTCGCGACGCCCAAGCGCTTGGGCATGGGAGGGGGGCGCAGCCGTCCCGTCCAACGGGGGGGGGGGGCGAACACCTTAAGACACACGCATCTTCTTAGGAGAAGACCGGGTCTGTGGGTGCGGACAAAGGAAAAGAGCGAAAGAGTTTGAAAGAGGAGAAACACATTTTTTTTTCTTTAAGAAAGGAAGGCAGAAAAAGAAACCCGCCCGGAAGGCTTCTCACCTGACTCGCACTGCCGTCCAGTGTCCGATGGCATCATAGCGGCTGAAGCAGGAGGACAGGCTGCTGGCGAGAGGCGCGGGATAAATAATTGGGGCGGGGGGGGGCAGACTCGTTGACATTTGCGATCCTGAAGGCGTTTGGGGCGAGATCGAGAGAGGAAGAGGCGCCTCCCCCTCCCCCCGAAGTCCGCCTTATTCTTTTAGCCCCCACTATCACTGGGCGTGTGAGGAGGCATCTGAAGATCCCGGCGCAGGCTCATCACCTTTAAACTACACATCTGGAGGTGGGTTGCTTAGCGATTCCGAAATAAATGTGATTAAGTGTTGGAGCGGCGGGAAGGGTTGGGCCTCCGGAGTGGGAGCCCGTTTCTCAAATGCTTGAGCAGTCGGGTGTATATTTAAACTAGTTTTTAAGGTTGGGTTGGTTGTCGTGATTCGAGGGGGGGCGCCACCTCGCGGCCAAGCCCCGTCAATGCCGCGCCATCCTCCGCGCCGGGTGGGTTACGTAAAGTGTTCATTAGCCCGGCCGGCGACCAGTGCGGGCACAGCTCAAGGCTGGCTTTCTGATCCTTTGGCCAAGTAGCAAGCAGTCGCGGGTGATGCTTTCCTAATGAGAGATAGTAACTGATGGAGATACCCAAGTATTAAAACGAAAAGGAAAACCACAGAAAGAGCCTCATTGAAGATTGTGGTCTCTTTGAATCACAACCAGGCGTACCCTGATAATGGCAACTTTGTGTTGCCAGCTAATCTTTCTCACACTAGGTCAGGCTTCATTTTGACAGTTTCACATCTGGCCTAAATACAGAAGAAGTGACAAATAATAATAATATAATCATAATTAGGATTGATCAGGAGTTCTCAATCTTTTAAAGACAGGGCCAGGTCAAGCTCCCTCAGACAGCTTCAGGGGTTGGGTGGCCCTTTTGCCCTCCCTCCACCACATGGCGCTTTCCTGGTGTGGTAGAGGCGGTATGGGGGCACATGAAATGGTGCCGTGGGCCGCTTTCGGCCTACAGGCTGCAGGTTGAGGATCCCTGGGATAGATGGAGGAAGGAGCTCACTGGAGAAGGAATAACATTCTGTTGTTTATTATATTTGGTTGTGTGTTCTATAATGTTGCTTTTTTTTTGCCTGTGCATTGCCCAGTGTTGGAAATATCCCAGATGGTGGCATAAAAATGTAATAAATTAAATTAAATTAATGAGGATATAGTTGAGGAACTCAATCTTTCCCATATCACTTCAAGGATGCTGAATAGGTATTGACTGGCATATAAAGGGGGGGGGGAATAGGCTGAGGGTTTGAGTCCTTAAATATAAGACCAACATGCTCAAGTGGGGGCTGCTAGCAGACAACAACACACTGTGTGAATGTGGAGAGATACAGAATCCGTTTCATTTGCTGGTCTGCCGATTACTACCAGAAATATATACCAATGAAAATTCAATTTTAGCCAATGACAAAACTAAGAAAGTGGCTTCATTTTGTCCTGGACACAAAAAAGAAGAATTAGGATTTTCATATAGGATATCATCTCCCCAAGAACAGGGTGGTGGTCAAATAAGGGCCATTGTTGCTATCATCATCCTCTGCTGCCATCCCATACAGCTCAGAGTGCTACCACTTTTAGTCTACTGGTCACAGAATCTCCCAGTTAGTGGGCCAGTTGGCCATCCTGGCTAGATGGTTGTGAGAATTATGGTCCAAAAGTAGTAAATGTAACTCTGGAAGATTGGGGTAGGTAAATAAACACATCAGATGTTACTTCTTCTTCAAGAGCCGGATCCAATTCAGTGGCATAGCTACCGTCGTATCTGTTGTATCAATTATACGGGGGGGCCGGGCCACGGGGGGCCCCAACGTGCGTAAGCAAAAATTAATAAAAACTTCCCAATTTTTTTTATTTCACAAATGACAAAAGTCAAAAAAAGAAATTTCTTTTTTCCCCGCGTAAAGCGTGCGTTCAAAAGTTTTTTCTTTTGTGAGAAATCTTTACCCTTCCGAAGGGCCCCCAAACAAATTTTTATACGGGGCCCCGCCAAGGCACGCTACGCTTCTGATCCAATTCCAAATATTGGGTATCATCAAAGCAATCAGTGATGAAGATTGTTCTGGGAACCATATAATGCAGTGGTTTTCCATCTGCTTTCCACATCACAGAGTGACACCCATACCACTGATCCAGTTCCATGAGTCACTTTCTGGTCCTGAGCTCTTTTGCCCCACAAAGTCCTCATCAGCCCCAGGCCCAGTAATGATGGCAGTAATTATACCATCAGGATAGATTCAAGTGGGACTTAATCCACTTGGGGAACATCACTCTTCCCTGTGGACTTCAGCACCCAAGTCTATTATTCCTCAGGGTTGTCAGGTTAATTAACCACTGCCTGATGATTGGCACTGAGTCACTAACAATATGGTCTACTCTATTATCATAGCAGGATAACCTGGTCAGACTGGTAGATGTTACTAGTGGGGAGGGGTTGGGGGGTGTCCTTTCCCTCAGCCTTTGGAGACCCTTTGGGTGGGATGGGTTGTAATCCAAAAACTAACTTTAACTCTTTGTGTGGCACTGCCAGCAATGACCCCAGGATTCTCTTCAGGGGTTGTGTTCCCAGATGCTTGTTACAAAAATAACTGTTTGATATGCTGAAGAACCACAAGGGCAACTGGGATGGCCAAGGGGGGTGGGGTAGAAGACATGCAAGTATGTGAAATAACATCAGCATGGGTCCCTGGCATAAGGTACCCCTGACTTCTGGGAACAAAGGTTTAAGATGTATTTAGAAGAGGGAAAATGATGGTGAAGGTGGCATTCAGAATTCAAAGTGACATTCAGAATTATTGTCCTTGCCTTAGTTATGAGGTGGCTTGGGAATGTATGTGCTTCATTGTACGACCATATGTTTGGCAACTGGCAGCCCCTGGTTCCCCTTCCAGCTTCTTCCATTTCAGCTGAACTCCAGGGGGAGATGTCATAAGGCAAAGAAGTTCCACAGGGATTTTTTTTAGAACACAAAACGTCACAGTCCAGAAAGCTACAGAGCAATGAAAAGAAGTGTAACAAAGAGAAGAAAACAAGTGTAGCACTTTCAGCTACCTTTCAGTGTTGCTGTAAGTTGAAAGATCTAATCAAAAGAAACCCTTAAGGGGCCCTGAGAAAGAGGCAGTAAAAGTGATGCCTCTTTCCACGGTGAACTACAAGTTTCGGAAATTGGAAGGCAATATGTTAGCTTTTTCCCTCCCCTATAGCTGAATATAATATGGTTTCCATGCAAACCTTCCATACGGCTGACACAGAAGGCGCTCAATTATTGTAGCAACAGCTCCTACAAATGTAACATAAAGGAAAGCACTGAATCCTGACAGATGTAAAATGTTGAGCCAAAATTGTCTAGGAGGCACTTACTTGTTAAATATTGTCAGTTTTTTCCTTCCTCTTCCTCCCCTAAAAATAGAAGGGGTTTTTGAAAAATGGTTTGCCAAAATCTCTCTCCCGTTTTGGTGACTGGCTGCTTCCCTGCCACCAACACTACAGTGTCCTAGAACAGGGGTTCCCTACCTTTTCAAGCCTGGGGTTGGGTCATGCTCTCTCAGTCAGCTTTGAGGGCCAGGCAGCCATTTTGCCCTGCCTGCATGATGGGGTGGTGGCCATTTTATCCCAACACCTTCAAAGGAGGTGGCCATTTTGTTTCACAAATGCCCTTGGAGGGTGGGGGCCACATGAAATGGCACCACAGGCCGGATCTGACCCATGGGCCTTAGGTTGGCAACTCCTGTCCTAGGATGATACAAGGTAGAGGGATCAGCGGAGGAAGCAAAATGAAGGCCCGGCTGCCACCATAGTGGTTGTTTTCACCCTTTGTGGTAAAGAGCCCTGATGACGCAGTGGTTAAACTGCTGTACTGCAGCAGTTGAGAGTTCAATCCTGACCAGGGCTCAAGATTGACTCAGCCTTCCAGCCTTCCAAGGTTGGTAAAATGAGTACCTAGCATGTTTGGGGCAAAATGCTAATTAACTTGTGAACCTCCCAGAGAGTGCACTAAATGTTATGGGGTGGTATAGAATTATAATTGTTATTGCTAAAGAAAGTAGAAAAGAAAATTTTTTAGGGAACAAACAAACAAACAAGCTTGGTTACAGCCATTGTTAACAGGGAGCCTACATCTGAAAAACGGATGGAGAATTCTTCCTTCTCCCAGAAAAACATCAGTGAAAATGTTCACAGCAGTTATGTTTTGTGGCAAATAGTTTCTGCTTCCTTTACTGTTATTTGAAGTACTCTGTCCTGGTACAGTGGAATTTTGTGTTTGTTTGTAGAGTCCCAAGATATTGCACTTGCAGACCTTGGAAAAGTTACTTTTACTGTCATTCTCCCAGCTAACCTAACCACTTCCCATAGTTCCTAGCTCCCTCTTGTGATTTCTAAGTGTGCAAAAGCTGTGGACGAAGAGATGCTAGTGTAAGGATGGCTATTTTTAAAATATATATACAGTATCTTCCATCCTATCCATTTGATGGCTTTACTAGGAATTTATCTCAAAGGCTATATTAAGCAAACAGATTATTAAGAAAATTGCATATCTGACACATAGAGAGGAATCAATGCAGGGTCTTTAGCTACAGCTCCCTGGCTGAGGCTGAGACGTGAGAGGAAGTGATGCTGGACCTAAGAAATTCAGACTGTGTATGAAGAAGCACTAGAACAGACAAGACAAAAATGGACATTTCAACCTAGCTGTTTCTATCTCATCTGATCCCTTTGGACATATAGTTTGTGTGCTTTGTTGAACTTTTCTCATTTCTAACACCATTGATGTCAATGAGAAGTGTTTTTGATTTGATTTGTCTTGTGTTAGACAAAGAGGTAGGGTAAAGCTCAGTTATCAAGAAAAGGAGAATGTGTCTGGAAAGTGAAAAGGTATAGATATCTGGGTGTAACATTAGACATAGTGAGATTTTTACCTCAGGCAGCATATGTGAGGAGAAAACAATGAGAGAGTAAAGCTGTCAGACATTATCTGACCTGTGCAGGAGTGTGTAGAGAATGGATACCCAACCACACCACTCATGAAATGATTCCACACACCCTACACATTGATCATAAAAGTGTGTGTGTGGGGGGGAGAGAGAATAGAGGTAAGGGAGACTATTTGATTTAAAACTTCACTTCCATTTTCAGAATTAGTCTGGGAAGGAGGACACTGCTAAAGAAAGCTTAAAGATAGGGACACACTGGACAAAGATGTGTTTCATCGTTCCCTCTCTCCTATGAATCCTATGTTCCATATGCCAGTTAGCAGCAAACCTGATTCTATATTTAACTCTGTCACTATCATGCCTAGATAAGCTATCTTCTTCCATGTCTAGGCCAGACTTGAAACCACCAGAATGAAGCCATCTTTGTTGAATTCATTCCATAATACCTTTCACCAGACCTAGTGTGAGAAAGATTAGCTGGTGCAACAAGGTACACCCGATTGTGGTTCAAAACTATCACAATCTTTAAGGAGGCTCTTTCTGTATTCCCGAATTAAGCTGGAATGCTGATCTACCTCATTTGATTGTTGACAGCATTATTAGATAGATAGATAGATAGATACCATGAATCATAGCTTTGTGTCCACTTCCTCTCCAACATCCAATCCATGCACCCAGTAATTGTGCCTTCTGGTAGCCCAAAAGATGTGCAACCATTTTTTTATGGATCCTGAGTAGGTGAAGAAACTTTTCCAATATTTTAATTCAAGCAGTGTCCCCTGTGTACATTTTCAACTGTAGCCATAGGTTTATGTATGTCACATAAATGTGCACAAGAGCTAACAAGTGTAAATGGTCCCTTGGGTTACAGGTGGCATGAAGATGAATGGCAAAAAAGAAATTAAAGTTTAGCAGAAACAACTATGTAAGTAGCCAAAAAGAAGGACAATAAGTGGCTTCTGATATTAATGCAAGGAAAATAAAACTCATGTTTGACTAGATAGATAGATAGATAGATAGATAGATAGATAGATAGATAGATAGATAGATAGATAGATAGATAGATAGATAGATAGATAGATAGATAGATAGATAGATAGATGTTGACATATGCAACTGGGGACAGAACAGTACTTTGTCATTGATGCCTCTTACTTCAAACCTTCAGGGCTGAAGCAATGTCAGTTTCTGTTGAAGGGGAAAAAAGTGTGTGTGAGAGGGTGGGTGGGAGAACAGTGTGAAAACACTTTGTTTTGAAGCTTTTGTGTAAGATTCAAGCCCCAGGCCAGTTTGTCAAATTAAACAACCAGATGAATGCTGTGAATAATTATCAGTCCTACTCACAACAAACTCCTACTGAAACTGATAGATATCACAGTGCTGTTGGAAAGGCTATTGATTTAAACTGTAGTTGAGAAGGAAAGGAAATGTCAAGCTGACAGCAGTGTGAACACAGAAGTGAGACCCAGGGGACCTTTTAGAATGACGTCCCATGCTGCAGGTGGTAGGATGGAGGGATTTCAATAGTACGGGTTTTCTTTCTTTTCTAAATCCGGACATGGCAAGGTGCTTCATCTAACAAGTCCACTGGAAGTCACTGAGCAGCAGTGGTCATGCCAGGTGGCATATTCTGGGCACTGCAGTTCAAGAAAGTAACCTTTCTGGCCATTTGCACTGCATAGACAAGTATTCCATGAGCAAATGTTGAATTACTGATGCCAGAGATTTCAGCTAAATTCTATTTGCTGCCTGGGCACAAAAATGGGTTAAGATTAAAAATTACCAAACAAACAAACAAAAATATTTGTATTCCTGGACTGCTCCTCCTGAATGAAAGTTCAACATGTCCTCAGTAATTTAGCATTCTTTTGTTTTAGTAAAGACCAATCTTATCTGTCTTCCTTATAGGTAAAGGTCTCCCTTGATCAAAAGCCAGTCATATTCGACTCTAGTTTGCAGTGCTCATCTCTGTTTACAGTCAAAGAGCCAGTGCTGTCTGTGTCTGCAGATGTTTCTATGATCATGTGGCATGCACAACTAGACGTTGGAGCACACAGAACACTGTTACCTTTCCCACTGAAGTGATACCTATTTATCTACTTGCAATTTCTTGCTTTCAACTACTACTGGTAGGTTGGCAGGAGCTGGGAGAGAGATAGGAGCTCACTCCGTCATGCAGTTCTCGGGTCTTGGACTTGTGACCTTCCAACCTTCCATTTGTCAAGCTCAATGTCTTAACCACTAAGCTGGCAAAGCTTAGACTCTGCCTAACCCCACTCCATTTCACAACTCAGTTGGGCAGCAAAAAAAAAAGCACTTTGCTTCCAAATTTGGAAAAGATCTTACCTGTTCCTGGTTTCATCTGGACCTGGTTTCATAGCTGGGCTGCTGAATTAGTCACTCGCATTCATTCTGTCATTTTCCCTTGTATTCCTTGCTCTCTTTTTCTGTTCTTTGTGCCCTTATCCACACAGAACATAACTTGGCTGGGCTTTCAAAAGGAAAGCAACACAGACAGCCCTGATCCTCTGCCTGTGGAAAGAAGGCAGGCTGGGCAGGGGTGACAGAAGAGGTGCTGCACCATTACCCCTAAAAGACCAGCTACCACTGCCAGTGAGTGGAACAGAACTTCATTATCCTCTCTAGTATCGCAAGCATTCAGTTGCATGCAGAAAATTCCACAGGTATCAACTTGGCAATAAGCCACACAGACTTCAGTGGGAATTATCTCTAAATAAGAGGACACTGCCGATATTGGCCACTTGCCCTGTTTCTGAGCCCGCAGGGCAATCCTACCTTAAAGGCACACTGGCTGTAGAGCAGGGATCCCAAACTGCTGCCTGTGGACTGGATCTGGTCCCCCGACACCAATTCATCTGGCCCATGCCACCCTTGTCGCTCCCAGAAGTGGAAGTAAAACTTGCCCTCAGCCTGAAAAGTTTGGGCACCCCTTCTGTAGAGGGTAAGGAACAAGGACAAGCATCCTAGATCTGCAGATATCTTTTTTTCTATTGGGGAAAAAGTCCTTGTTCTGCCAAAACCCTCTTTTGCAAGCTGACCTCATATGTCTGAAATCTAGTCAATGTTACTTTAAAAGGGTATTATAATCGTTCTAGAGGCATTTTTATAGGAATTTTTCAAGTGTTAACACAAGTCTAATTCTAGAGTGTTTTTAAATTGTAAAACATAGGGACCAATACAAGAAGCTAAGGTTTAACATTGTGACAAGAACTGGCTTACCGAAAACAAGGTTGGCTAATACATGGCCCACAGGCTTCTTGGATATATTTAGGAGTCCAAATGATCCCCAGAACTCCATCTCTCAGCAACTGACTATTATTAACATCACAGGTTTTTTTAAGCTACAAAAAAAAATCCCTTTTGTTCTCAAGAAGGTATGTGAATAATTTGCTCTCTTTTGGGAAAATTAAGATAACTGTACAGCGTTGGCCACTAGTAGTGCAGTATGTTTTGGCAAAACATACTGCACTATAGTATGTTATAACTGGCAGGATAGCTTAGTGAGTTAGCTATCTGGCAGCAGATCAGTCCCCTACTGTGTATGGGGACTCCCCTACTGTGTATGGGAGTTCAGTCCTCTACTGTGCATTTCAGAAGAGTAAACCTTTGTGACATAGGGCAAACTGCACTGTCTCAAGATGCCCCCCCAGAAGAAGGCAGTAGCAAACCACCTTTGAGTACTCTCTAGGAAATCCTGGGAAGAGTAACCATAAGTCAGAACTTACTAGATGGCAGGTGCCTATTATAGTACTGTATATTATATAAGCTGTCTGGATAGCTGGGAACAGTCAAGGGCAAAAGAAGAAGGGGGTGGCAGAGAATGAAATGGCTAGATGCACTGGTGTAGAGAGGGGGTGAGGGGGATGGCCCACCCTAGTTGGCACTTTGGGGGGGGAGTTTTGACGCCATTGCACCAGACTTCCTGGCACCCGAGGTGGATGCTGGAACCCTTTGTCACCGCCGGCGCCCTGGGCCCCGCCCCGGGCTGGAGGGTGTGGGCCCGATGGTGCAGTGGAGACCAAGGGGCACCCCTTCTCCTCTTCCCCAGGCGCCCCTCCTTATGGCCTGCCGGGCTGGGGTGGCGCGACCCCAGTGGATAGCTCCCTATTGGGGTCCCAGGAACGTGGCCGCCCCACCTCTGAGCCTGGCGGTGGCAGCTCGTCTGCCTTCGGCATCAGTGGTGCCCAGGAAGCAAGCCCGGCAGTCACTGCAGCCCACGCCGGCCAGGCTGAGGACCACCCCCTGCAATGCCTGGCCAGTGTTCCTCCAGCCTTGGACCGCAACAATCACCAGTCTCATTTTTTGCCTTCCTGGACACTGCTGCTGCTGACGGGCTCGGAACTTTATGACTGGAAGGATGGCAGGTCAGCAGTTTGAGACCGGAAAGCTGCATGACAGAGTGAACTCCTGTCTCTGTCCCAGCTCCTGCAACCTAGTAGTTCAAGAGCAAAAAGCTGCAAGTAAATAGGTACTGCTTTGATGGGAAAGGTAATAGCATTCTGTGCATTCTGGCATCTAGTCATGGCTGTCATATGACAAAGGAAGTACAGTAATACATCGGATAACGTTAAGACTTGGTTCCACAAGTCTTAATGTTACGCGATTTTCAGCCTTATCCGATGCATGCGTCTCTTGCTGCCTTGGCAACCATTCCTCTCCATTTTCTGATCTCTTGCATCGGCGCTCAGCTGCCTCCGCCTGCCATGAGGCATAGCTCTGTGATCTGCAATCGGCTGGTCAAGTCTGGCTCAGTCAGAGCAAAGAGCAGCTAGGCTGACTCCACATGGGCGAGGCTCATGCACACTACCCTTGGCTGGGCCAGTCATGAGTTCCAGTGCAAAGGACTGCCTGGGGAACCTGGTGGGAGCAGCAGCTGTGGTGGCTTGAAGGTAAGCAGGGCCAGGGCTGGGCTGGATTCTCTCGGCAGTACAGCACCTAATTGCTGGGGGGGGGGGAGGAAGGAGGGAAGTGGCAGGGAGAGGAGCTTTGGCCTCCTTTACTTCTTTATTATGATGCATCGGATAACGCTAGAAAGAACGTTCTCCGGTGCAAATCTTTCCCCCAAATTTGTCGTCGTTATGCGGTTTTAGCGTTATCCGATGCAATCGTTATCCAGGGTATTACTGTATCTGCAAATGCAGACAGTGTTTGTTCTTTGGCTGTAAATGAAAATGAGCACCATACCCTAGTCAGATACGACTGGCTTTCAAGCAGCAAAGGTGACTTTTACCTTTAAGTCCCATTGAACAGTGGGACCTAATTCTGAGTATACTGCTGCTTTGGACAAGTTGTGACATCAATGCACTATATACTGGAAATATTTCTCTCACACAACGTTCTTTTCAATGGATGAAGGTAGGTTGCTTTTAAAGTGTGTTTCTCCCTTTATAGCCAGTTCTGGTTTTGTTCTCTTGGCTGTGGAGTGAAATGCTGAGCCTAGAAATTTCCACTGGGGATACATTGCTTTGACAGAAATTGCATGGCTGTATCAAAATACAGAATCTAAAGTTCAGGGCCAGTTCAGCATGAAAGATTCACCAGTCCTTGAAACTGACTCTTGACTGGAGGAAGCAGACAGCATTTTTGCACTTCTAACAACATTCCCAAGAGTTGCTGTTTTAATAACGGTTGTGGTTTTCCCCCCTTTCCCCTGCACCCTGGCCTTGATGTCACCTTTAATAATGTCACCAATGTGGATTTCAGCAGAGTTCACAGCAACTGCTCCTCTTTTAATGGCCAGGCAGAAGTATGAATAAAGCTCACAGTTATAATTTGAGAGTCACATAATGACATCCATTTGTTTCTTTTAAAAGAATTGCACAACACTAATTTAAGAGAAGCAAGAGATGTAAATCTTTCCTCTATTTATTATTCATAATGCTACAGACAGGCTGAACTCTGCCATTGCTGGTCCCAATTACCGTACCTGGATGAGAACGGAGGAGGGTTGGGCATAGGGTTTGCACCATAGAGCACACAGTATGAGAAGGAACTTCTACTACAGTTTTGTTGTTCAATCATGCAGTCAAACCTGTCCTTTTGCAACCCCATGGACCACCACATGCCAGGTTCCTCTGTTATCTGCCATCCTCCATTGTCCACGTCGATTTACACCCATTGCATCAACGATGCCATCTAGCCATCTCATCATCTGCCAGGGGCTGCAGTGGCTTAGTGGTTAAGAAGCTCACCTTGTTAGCTAGAAAGCTGACAAGTCAGCAGTTCAAGACCCTGGTACTGCATGATGGTTTGAGTGCCTATCTCTGTCCCAGCTCTGCCAAACTAAAAGTTCAAAAGCAAGAAATTGCAAGTAGATAAACATTCGGGACATGAAAGAAGCCTCATTTGGGCATTCCCTGAGCAGAGTTTCTCCAGAAAAAATCCTTTCAACCCAGAATAATTTCTGACACAAAATTATTATTATCCTCTGCCCTTGCTCAAAAGCCAGTTGTATCTGTCTCAGGTTCAGTGATCATCAGTTTATAGCCAAAGAGCTAGTGCTGTCTGCATCTGCAGATGTTTCTGTGGACATGTGGCAGGCATGCCTAGACACTGAAGTGCACAGAACACTGTTTACCATCCCACTGAAGTGATACCTGTTTATCTACTTGCAATTTCTTGCTTTCAAGCTGCTAGATTGTCAGGAGATGGGACAGAGACAGGAGCTTACTCCATCGTGCAGTACTCAGGTCTCACACTGTTGATCTTCCAACCTTCCAGTCATCAAGTTCAGGATCTTAACTACTTGAGCCACCACAGGCTTAACATATGAGGTTTGAAAAAACAACAACCAAGAGCTCCTTAATTGTGGTCCTAATGCGATTCCTGTGAAACTAATGTTATATACTGTATTTTATTCCCACTCCACTGCAAGTGCTTCAGTGAACAAGTAAATCCAAAGCTGGTGGCAGAATGATTAGCAATTGATGGATTCTTCTGCTTCCTTGATGAGCACTTGCCTTTCAAAATACAGTACAGTTGTGCCTCACTTAAAGAGCATAATGTGTTCCACAGGATTGCTCTTTAAGCGAGTTTGCTCTTTAAGCGAAACACCATTGTAAGTGACCAATTGTGACTTCTGGTGGGGGGATTGCAAACCCCAATTTATTTGTTAAGCAAGTTTTTGGTTGGTTTTATTTGTTAAGTGAAGCAAACATTCAGAGAAAATTCTGCTCTTTAAGCGAGTTACTTTCTAAGTGAGGTGCTCATTATGCGTGGTTTTACTGCACTTGGACTCCAACTGTAGGGGAAAATGTTGCCTATTGCTAGACTGATTGAGGATGAAAAACTGTTACATAAGGGGCTGGTATAGTAACACATGGGTTTCAGCCCGCCCCCCCTTAAGCCAAATTTGCCGCCCCCTGGTGGATGCCAGGGCCCATTCCCACTAGGGCTTCTAGGAATTGTAGTCTAAGAAAACTCATAGCCCAGAAAGCGCCACCCTGGGTGGGGCGCCCCCTGGCCCCCCATGCAATGCCACTGGGCTGGTAACAGGGCATTGCATGTCGAATAATCTGCGTAGAAACTAATCAATACATGGCTTTGGTGTAGTTCACTAGTGTAATGGTCCATGCATACATATATTGGGAAATTGCTGTTGGCCTTGGTTCCCAGCTGATGTACACTGCATGATTTCTCTGGAATTTGAGAATCAGCAGCAGTGTTTAGCATGTAAATATTTGATGGAAATATATCTGTTTATAAAGGCTTCCCCCACCCACCCCCGGGCAGTAATGACTGTGATTGTTGTTTTTGGTTTCCTTGAGCACAAGACATTAACTTTCAAGAATGCATACAATATGTTGGACAAATAAAATGAATAAACACAACAGCAAATAGACATGTATCACAAATCACTGGTGTACAATTTTCTCATGCTTTCCTGCAGATGGAATGCTTCCGCTGTACTGAAAGTGTCTATATGAATGGGTCCAAAGGATTATTGTGTGTTATGAAGTAAATACTTTTTAGTTTTTTTTTTTTTTTGGGGGGGGGGGAACCAGCTATGTATTAAGGTAGACATTGTAATAATTCCTGGGGGAATGGTGGAAACCAGGTTAGTGTCCTGCAGCAAAAGCCGGAGTGGGGTCCTTGCCGCATTTGGAAGAGCATCTAGTTTCATGTGGCATAAGAGACAAGGCAGTGCTCCATATTTTCCATGAAACTGGTGCAGTCCACAAAAGCTTGTGGAATAAATCTGGTTATCTTTTAAGACTTCAGGTCAGGATTATTATTGCTTTACAGCTGCTGGCAAGCTAAGGTTCGTAAAATCCAGCTAAATCCATGCTGGGCCTCTCCTAACTCTCAATTTTGGATCTCATTTTGGACAGATATACAGCTGAAAGAGGTGGCAGAGTCCTCAAATGACACACTTTTCTTCAACATTCCTCCCTTTAAAAAAGAAAAAAATAAAGTTTGCACACGTTTCCATGTAGGTGAGGGGGGGAGAGAACGGCAATAAATAAGACTGCATGTAAGCAGCAGAGGGAAAATCTTTTCCCTGGTTATGCAGCTAAAGGATGTCCTTGCTCGAAAGCCAACCGTATCAAACTCTAGGGTTCAGTGCTCATCTCTGTTTCAAAGCCAAAGGGAAGCTGTCTGCTTCTGCAGACGTTTCCGTGGTCATGTCACAGGCATGACAAGACACCGGAGCGCACAGAACGCTGTCTACCTTCCCACAGAAGAGATCCCTATTTATCTACTTGCAATTTTTTGCTTTCCAACTGCTTGGTTGGAAGGGGCTGAGACAGAGACGTCCTGCAGTATTTGGAATCGAACTGCTGACCTGCCACCTTCCAGTCAGTGTCTTAGCCACTTGAACCACTGCAGTCCCGGTTATGCAGCTAAGAGGCTGATTTTTTTTTAACGTTAGAAACAGCATTTAAAAAAAAAAAGGCAGGGGAACCTTTTTAAATGTCACATAGACACCAGCTGTAAGTAACACAGTCCACTCTGCCGTCGCCAGCGCCACTTTCCTCGGTGGCAACCCTCGCATCTCTCAGCTTCACAATTAAATACGCGAAGGTCTCCGCGGCTCTTTATTGGCAGGTTTCACACGTTCAGGGTCTCGATCGCCCAGGAGGTTTCCAGGGCATAGTTAGGAAGCGTGTCCATCGTCAGCCGCAGCGGACCGACCAAACACAGAGCACAGAATGAAGAAGTGACAAGGCTTCCCCGTCTCCTCCCCGGACTTCCGAACCAGAAAACCGACGAGGCGAGAAAGGGAGACGGATCGGAGCCCCACGCTGGCCGCCGGGCACTGGTTTGGAGGGCTGTCGGCGGAGCCCGGGCAGCCTTTGAGCTGTGGGTCAGGAGTGCAACGGGGGACCGTTCCCCGCTTCCTTCGTCCGCTCCGGAGCAGGTAAAAATCCAATTCTCAAGAGAGTTGGACCTACACACTCGCTCCGTCGGGATCGGACAGGAGGTCAAGCGCGATGCGGCCCCAGGGAGGAAGGGGGGGAGGGCGCTGTTGAGGGACAAGGTGCGATCGGTTTCCGACTCACTGGAGCCACTGGGAAGCTGGGATCGGTGTAGTCCCCGGGCTAAAGAAGTTGCGAGCCATCCCAGGCTCCGATCAGAATAGGACAGGAGAGGGCAAACTATGGTCCTGGCAGGCTGGGCCCGTATATCTGGCCCCCAACGCCAATTCATCCGGCCCACGAAGTCTTCGTCGCTCCCAGTTGCGTTTTACTTCTGCACCCCTCAGGAGGGATGAATTGGCATTGGGGCTGGATCGGCCCTCGGGCCAGAGTGACCGGCCCACGGCCCAACAAAGCGTGGTTTCCCATAGGAATGCTTTGAAAAGAGGCTTTGTTACCATCCTGGGACAAAAAATTCGCCCGCCCACATCTAGAATCCTGCCTATGGCCCTGCCGGCCGGCCCAACTGCCTTCGAAAAAGGAACTTCACCACAGGGTTGCGCGATTCACACGTGCAGCCCAGCATGTGCGCCTGACTCGGGAGTTCAATAGCAATTGCACTTCTCTCTAGGGGTGGGGGTGGGGGCTTGGAGGGCCTTCTGCACATGCTCCGCCTATCACTAGCCATTGCACTTATATACCGCCCCTTAGCGCTCCGTGCACATTCTGGGCTTTACAAGTTAATTAGCACTTTGGCCCCAAACATACTGGGTCCTCGGTTGACGCATTAGGTTAGAAGGCTGAGTCAACCTTGTGTCCCGTCAGAATCGAACTCACGACGTTTGGGCTGCAGTAAAGCAGTTTTAACGACTGCGCCACTAGGGCTCTTCAGTCCCAAGACAACGTCTGATAATAATAGTTTCGTGTCAGAAATTACTCTGGGTTAAAAGGATTTTTGCTGAAGAAACTCCACTCAGGGGAACGCCCAAATGAGGCTCCTTTCATATACCCAAGAGCTGGGACAGAGACGGGCGCTCAATCTGTCATGCAGTACCCGGCTCTCGAACCGCCGACTTGCCGACCTTTCAGCTAACACGGCAAGCTTGATGAGTCTCACCTAAACTGGTTCTCTTTTCCGCCTTCGGACTTGCGGCTTCGCGGGAAAAGCCGGCCTGGCGGTGATTTCTTGCACTCTTGCGCCTCCTTGAGGAGAGTCTGCTTGCCGGCCGCGGCGCGCCCAAAAGCTGCCCGGCGAGTTTAAATGGGTCACGTCGATCCTGCTCTCCGGGACCCGGGCATGGTGGGATGAAGTGGATGAGAGGTCGGAGGAGGGGTTTACCCACCGTGTCCAGCCCTCCTGTGGTTTTAGGAAGGTGGAAGTGGGGGAATTGGGCCAGTTCATAACCAATCTGGCCAGGTTATCCTGCTACAGTCATAGAGTAGATCAGGGGTACCCAAACCTTTTGGGCCATGGGCCAGTCATGTGGTCAAGTATGCGTGTCATGTGGTTCCTCCCACCCAGAAGCGGAAGTAAAACACGTATGCGTGTGCATTTATGACAACTATGGGTCATTTATTGCAGCATTTTGTGCATGTGCGGGCATGTTCTGCACACACTTCCACTTCCAGGAGCGGCAAGGGCAGCGGGGGCTGGACGGAATGGCTTTGCAGCTAGGATCCGGCCCATGGGCTGTAGTTTGGGCACCTCTGGAGTAGACCATACTACCAATGACTCAATGCTGAGCATCAGGCAGTGTTTAACTTGACAACCCTCACAGGACAACCCTGAGGACTATTGATGCCAAAGTCCACAGGGAAGGGTAATGGTCCTTAAGTGGATTAAATTCCACTTGAATCCATTTTGATGGAGGGTAACAGCTTCATCAGTCCTGGCCTGGAGCTGATGAGGACTTTGCATGCCAAAACAGCTCAGGACCAGAAAGTGACTTGTGGAACTGGATCAGTGGTACAGGTGTCATGTTGTGATGTGGAAGGGAGATGAAAGGCTATTGCACTATATACTCAGGTCAGTCTTCTTGGCTGATTGCCCTTATGATCACCAATATTCGGAGAAGAGAGGAATAGATAGGGTTTAAGCGTTGGTTACTTAGTCACTTGAATACCCAGTTCTGCCTCTGAACCTGTCCCCTTCTATCACCACCACCCTTGGCTTCTGTACATTTTGCCCCACCAAACAGAGGGGGCACCCTCCCCACAACACAGAATGATCCCCTGGCTTCCATTCAGTTTGGTCTTCTTTCATGTCCAGGTCAAACTTTAAATTGCCAAAATGAAGCCATCTTCTTGGCTTTGTCATTAGCCAAAATTAAATCCTCATTGGTACATGTTTCCAGTAGTAATTGGCAGACCAATAAATGAGCCAGATTCTGTATCTCTTCACATTCACACAGTGTGTTGTTGCATGACAGCAGCCCCAACTTGAGCATCTTGGTCTTGCATTTAGGGACTCTGACCCTCTGCCTACTCAGAGTCCTCCAAGTGACATAGGGAAGGTTGAATTCTTAAACTATATCCTCCTTTAATGTTATTCCTTGTCCAGTAAACTCCTTACTTCATCTTCTAATTTGGTTTTGCTTTTGTGTACCCTAAAGAATGTTTGTTCTTGCCATAAAGCTCTTCCTGGATCTGAGTCGATAGACTTGAGGCACATATCCATTCAGAAGATGTTGAGGGTCATTCTCTTGCTTGGTTCTCTTGACATCCACTGCTACTTCTTTCGTTATCTTATGAGACAACTCTTGGTTATGCTGGAAAGATAAGATGCCTTTGAAAAGTGGGCAGGAATTTCAAAACAACAGCTCTGTATTCTGCTTCTGCTCTCAAGGGTCAGCTAATGACATAGCCTAACCGCAACATTTAGCTGCTTGAAACAAAAGACCTGATAGCACTAGAGATTTAAAATTTTGAGAAATTTTGAAACCATGGGAGAAACCTCTCCCCCCCTCCCCCCGGGGTTGGGAGGGAGAGTCACTTTTACTTCAGGAACATTAAATATGATTTTGTGCAAATTGTTTTAGCCTAAAGTACCACAATTGGTATATTAAAAATGCAGTGTATTCAAATAATTATTATAAACAATTTACTTTTTAAAGAACATTATTTGTGATTGTAACAAATGGAGTAAAAGGTGCTCCTGATGAAATCTCTTTGGTTTTGCTAAGTTTATGGGGAGCAGGCAAAAAAGCCAATTTAAAAAAACCCAGAAGAAACCATCAACATTAGTAACAAATAAAAGTATTTATATTTCCTCTCAACAGTATCAAATAGACATAAAGCACCCATTGCCATAAAAAGAATTGAAGTGAGAAAAGTCTGTTGAAGGCACTAAGATTCAATGAATAGACATGAAATCAGACTCATTTTCTGAGCTAATTAATTTTTAGAAATGATTTAGAAATGATTTAGAAAATATATTAACAGCTTAACTTAAATCTTTTATTCATCATGCTAAAATAAAACATTCCATAATAGATTTTCTTCCTTTTGCTCAATTAAAGAAGGCTTCAGGAAAAAAAAAAAGGGTAGGGGCAGTTTTTTCTTAGTCTCTCTCCCTCCCCAACATTTACAGCTGTGGCTTCCCAGGAGTTTGTTAATTATACATCTCCTATGCAGCCTGACCATTGATACTGCTAGTTACAGTTCAGCAACACCCAGAGGACTGTTTGGTCACCTATTACTGCTTAAAGCAAACCCTTACCCTGGAGCCAAAGCTTTAATTGCCAATATTGTGTCACTAAGGACTTATCTCTTTCTGTCTCACCCATCTTGCACTTCAAATAATAAACATTCTCTGTGTTTTTCAACTAAAAGTGGATTTAAAAATAAAGTTCCACCAACAGTGATAGCTTAATGCACTAAACCATCACTAATTACCCTGTGTGTGATTTGGCTTTCTGTTGGATCCCAATTATTTATTTGACTTCAAAAGTTTTACAAAGCCAATTTAAACTCTTTCCCGGAGGCACTTTTTGGATTCTAGGAAATTTTGCCTTTGATATTTTGTGGTGCAGGAATAGGTTAATACTGTACTTTGGCTTGTTGCAATCAATCTGATTGGTTTCCAGGAATTCTCAACCTGTGGCCCATGGCACCATTTTACCTGCTCCCCCCCAACCAGGAAATGCCATGTAGTAGACAAAGGGCAAAAACGGCCATCTCACCCCCAAAGCTTTAAAAGGTTGAGCATTCCTGTCTTATATAGTCTCAAATGCTCTCTTATTTATTGCTGTATACTTGAGGTTGAAGTCTTGAATATACAGTACATGTAACAGAATTAGGTCTTACCTATTCCCAGAATTTATCCCTAAGTAGATATGCTGAGCATTGATTGCAACATTATTCCAGAAAACACTATGTAGAAATCATAAGCATGCTTAATGGGGGGAGAGAGGTCCAGAGACCAAGTTTCCTCCCCAAGACCTGTCACCCAGCCCATTGAAATCAGAGGTGACCACAGATCCACTTTTAGTTTTGCAGTATCTCTTTTCTTTGAGTCAAACAAGGGAAGGCACACATTTGTGTGGTTTCTGTGTTTCCTTAAAATTTGGAGGTTAGGTACCCTCCCACCTTAGGCCATAAGCATCCATAACCTGCTAGACAGAAACATGGAAAAGTAAATTTTGGAGAGAGTGGCCATCTGGCCCTGTAATTCATGGTGTTTGTATCAAAAAATGGAAGCATTTGGCTTCTAGATGTTGTTAAAGTACAACTCCCACCATTTCCTATTCTTGCCTATTCTGAGTAGGCCTGGTGTTAATTAGCCTTAGGCTTTTCATTCAGAAGTCTTTCCCAGGTCTAATAGAGAACTCCAGGGATAGAACCTGGGACAGTGTCTCTCACTCAGCTTTTGCCCTTTCTTGACTGCTCATGTCTCTTCTCTGCCATTGGATTGCATCCTTAATATCAAGTGTTGTAGAATGTAAGAGTGTTATGTCTTCTCTCTACACTCTCATATTGTTGCTGGGGCCCACAAAATGACAAGATTGAGGTTTGTTTGTTTGTTTGTTTGTTTGATTGTTTGTTTGGTACTATTGTTTGTGGCTAACCATGAAGATGTGGACTCTCAGGGTTTGCTGTGCGATGGCATCTAGTAGAAGGAAATATATTCAAATACTGTAACTTAAAACAGATTTCATGTAGTGATTCTAGCATCTTACCCTTGCTTGTAACATTTTGCACAGCTATCCATAAGATTCCTCTGTCCAGGCTGGATAATTTTACACCAGATATACCCCTGCTTGGAGATATTTGGTGCTGACTTGGATGTTTGGGAAAGTTACTTACTGTATTTAATAACAGATCTCAGGATCTTTCCAAACATGGACATTTCTGTAACTTACACTGAATATTTGTTAAAGTCCTGTTACAAACTTACTGAAGAGTTTTGTATTTGTGGGGTGGGGAGCTTCAATCTACATGGATGTCACCATCACTAAATTGTAATTTTATTACAACAGACCAGAAAATTAGAATGCAATATGCTTGTATACAACAAGATTAGGGGAACTAATTAGCATTAGCAAAGGTAATGTGATAACACTGAAATCACTGGAGGAAGAATAGAGTCAATCTAATGTCAGTTCAATTAGTGATAAGAAAATCAAGAGGAGCACCATATTTAGCCAATTCGATTGGTGTTGGATTTACTTGGATTTCTTGCTCTTCTTTCTGTTATGTTTTGTTTAAAAATTACAGCACTCAGAATTACTCCCACCTCAACAACTGTTTTTAAAACCCACCAGGGTTCATTTTAATTGTCACACCATGCTACACCACTTGGGAGCCATAGAAGAAAAGGATGTATGAGGTAGTGTTATCTGCACAAAATGGGCCAAGCAAGAATGTAAAATGCGGAGGCAGAATACATGTCATCCAAAAAATTCACAAAATGTTTACTCTTCAACTTTCTCATCATTGAGTTGCATAGAGCTAACTGGAAAAGTGTTCTACAGTAAAACCTTGGATACAGTGATGGGATGTCAAAAATTCTACTACCACGCCATGACGTCATGGACGTCATGGGCGTGGCCAATGTCATGACGTCATGACGTCATGGGCGGAGCCAACGTCATGACGTCATGACGTTGTGGGCAAGGCCAAAAATAAAAAAAATAATAAAAAAATAAACATGCCAACAGACCCGTAAATAACTTAAAGAAATAAAATAAATAAATAAATAAAATAAAAATTAAATAAAAGTACAACCACCCACCCAAAACACAAATAAATCACCCACCCACCCTAAATATAAAAGCCTCACTTACCTTCCTTGGCGCCGACGAACCTCCATGTGGCCCGGGGCCACCCAGCAAGGCACGCTGCCCCCGACTGTGGCCGTTTCCTCCTACGAAGGCCGCGGCCGGCCCTGCATCCGCCAGCCACGGCCGCCACAGCCGCCTGCAGCCCCTGCCTGGCCACCGAACTCCCACGGGCACGTTGGTGCCTGACCGCGCCATCCGCCCGCGCCGCGCCCTCCTAGGGACTTGGGCCTGACAAACCCCCGTGCCCTGGGTAAGCCCGGCGGGGCTCGCCACCGCCGCATCGTCTTCTGCCGGGCGCCTGCAGCTTCCTCGGGCTGTTGCCTTTTCGGCCCCGCCGGGCTTACCCAGGGCATGGGGGTTTGTCAGGCCCAAGTCCCTAGGAGGGCGCGGCGTGGGCGGACAGCGCGGCCAGGCACCAACGTGCCCGTGGGAGCCAGGTGGCCGGCTAGGGGAGGTGCCCTTCTCTTAGGGCTGCCGCCGCTGCTGCCGGAGCCACTCTAAAAAGGGGCGGCTCCAGCTTTGGAAGATTTTTTTTTTTTAATTGGAGCCATTTGGCTCCAATTTAGTGCGCATGTCCAGAAACTCAATTTGATGCATGCGCAATGCGTCAGATTGAGTTTCTGCACATGCGCAGTCAATTGGAGCCATTTTAGCTCCGATTTTTTTTAAAAAAAATTCTTTCGGTGAGGCGTCCGGAACCGGACGCCTCAAAAGTGGACTCCCCTCCCGGAGAACTCTCCGGGATTGGTCCTACCGGTTCCAGGGATCCGTCTGGAACCGGGGACATCCCATCACTGCTTGGATAGCGCTAAAACTTGGTTCCACAAGTCTTAGTGTTATCCAATTTTTAGTGTTATCCAATGCATGTTAAAATCCTATGGGATGAATAGGATAACGTTAAAACTCCATAGAGATACATTGTAACCACACAGGCTTTAGCGAATGTTATCTGATGCATCCCATAGGATTTAACATTATTTGATGCAATCCCCCCCTCCCCCGATTGCTTAACGTTATGTGGTTTTAGCATAAATGTTATCCGAGTTATTATTGTATTATATTATTAATATTTTTCTGATTTATATTGCTGCCCAACTCCAAAGAATCTGGGTGGCCCACAGAAAACAAAACCAATATCACATTTTAAAAGCAATAAAAACACCATTAAAACTGCTACAAAAAGTCACCCCAACCACTTCAGATTAAAGGAGATTAAAAGAGGGAGAGAGAGTTCTTACTAAATGAGCCAGCAGGCAGGGGTCACCACGTCGCTAGTGCCCCACTCCCTCTTTGCCAGCCAGGTTTTTAACCCTTTCCTGGAGGGCAGCAAGACTGTCTGGAGACGCAGCTCAATTGGCAGGAGGTTCCTTAGGGCCAGAACAGACACAGAGAAGGCCCTCCTTCTGGTGCTAGAGAAACGAGCCTCTCTAGTGGATGGCACAATAAGAGAGCCTCTCCGGTCTGCTCTGGTAGGATAGACAGATGTTCTCGTGGTGGTGCGGTCTCTTAAGTATCCTGGCCCACTACCATGTAGGGCTTTATGACCAGAGCTTGTGAACCTTATTTTTTAAAAGGAGGGGGCTGCTTTTCTCATAGTCTCCCAACTAGCATCTAACTTGTCCAGTCTTTGATTAAAATAATTTGTCCAAAATCTGGTCATGATTGCAAGTGAAAGTGTTTTTTACATCATCAGACTTAGGACTTTAACAGAGATTCCAAATGACAAAGCAGTGTTATTTTGGATGGTTGGAGTTTAAAAGAAATACTTGCACCAATTAAAAAAAAGAATAGAGAGAGAAAGGCTTTATCCTTCATGTACATGTGGGCTCACTGCCTTGCAACAAGAGGAGCAAGGAATGAACAGACAAAGGACTTTTTATAAACGAGGCCAAGACAGACAGCAGGCATGCCCAATACACAACATTCACAATAGGTCAGATCTCTTCAGAACTGCTTCTCTTATCATGTCTTTCGCATACCAGGCCAGTTCTTTTACCTGCTTCCTGGCACATACACAAAAGCAAGGAGACTGGGTGTGGTGAGTGTGTGTGTTACCCTTTGAGGTTAATTTAAAGTCCAAAATGGCTTTTCTTTGGCTACATAGATCTGTAGTCCAAAAAAGTAACTTTCCCAAATTTTGAGAGCATCCATGTCAGCAATTCTATCCAACGGTGTTTCTTTGCCTGATCTGTAGATTATATGGATTGAACATGCAGCCTTATGCTTGTAAAGGAGATGTTCTTCCACTAAGCTATAGCAGTTCTCCTGGTAACCTTGGAGTTGGCAAGAAACAGAAGAGTATTAACACAATGGCTTAAACTCAGTAGCAAGTCACAACTAGAGTAGGTTTATTGAACCAATGTGACTTACATACGTGTCAATTTACCATATCTCCACTAATTCAATGATTCTACTCTAGTTGTGGCTTACTACTGGATTTTAGCCATGCTATCTTCTGTGGTTTCTTACAAAGTTGTGCCAACTGTTCTGTATTTTTGGGTTGCCTTTACATAGATGGGCACCTGATGATTGGCACTTTATTATTTATTTATTTATTTATATTTATTTATTAATTTAAATTTGTTTATCGCCCTCCTCCCCGAAGGGTCCCAGGGTGATTCCCAACACAATCAGCAAGACAACAATTTAAAACCAATTTAGAAATTAAAAGTTTTAAAAGAAGCTTTAAAACTTAGCATTAAAAACCAGGCATTATAGCTAGGCATTATAGCTAGGAGGCACTGGGTGTCATACCATCCAGCCGGCCGGGGAAATTGATCCATCCATTCCCCAGACCTGACCTGCCAGCCAGGTTTTCAAACCTTTCCTGAAGGACAGCAGCTCCGATTGCAGGCATAGTTCTATTGGGAGGAGGTTCCACAGGGCCAGAGCGGACACAGAGAAGGCCCTCCTTCTAGTGCCAGAGAGGTGCGCCTCTCTGGCCGATGCCACGACCAGAGAGCCTCTCCAGTCTGCTCTGGTGGGACGGACAGATGTCCTTGGGATGATGCTGTCTCTTAAGTATCCTTGGGACGATGCGGTCTCTTAAGTAATTATTAGAAACCAGAAAATTAGAATGCAGTGTACTTATATACAATTAGATTTGGGGAACTAATTAGCATCTGCAAAGGTAATGTGATAACACTGAAACTCCTGCTTCTAGGATTTTGAAAGTGTGGTGACATTGTTTTCATAAGTTTCTCACTCTGACTCAGGTAACAAGAAAGAGGCAGCCATAAGATGCACCAGAATAGCTGAGAGGGAAAACTGCTGCTCGCAAGCATTGCAGGACCTGTCACTTCCAGGTTGTTGTTGTTGTTGTTGTTGTTGTTGTTGTTGTTGTTGTTGTTGTTGTTGTTGTTGTTGTTGTTGTTGTTGTTGTTGTTGTTGTTGAGTCGCACAGTTGAGTCTGACCCCTTGTGATCTCATGGACCACCACATGCCAGGCTCCTTTGTCCTCTGCCATTCTCCACAACCCACAAAGGTCTACACCCATTGCATCAACCATGCCATCAACCATGCCATCAACCAGCCCGGGAAGGGATAAAGGGCGATGAGACTCATGGTGGGACCAAGACCTCCCCGCCGCCAACGCACCTGTGTCGGGGCCAGCCCTTCCCAGCCCGGGAAGGGATAAAGGGCGGTGAGAGTCACGGTGGGACCAAGACCTCCCCGCCGCCAACGCACCTGTGTCGGGGCCAGCTCTTCCCAGCCCGGGAAGGGATAAAGGCGGCTTGAATCACCTATACTGTGTGGAATGGCCATGGCTATAACATCCCCGCCACAGCCACCGTGTCCACCAACAGACTCTCTCCAGCCAGTCGAGCTGGGGAATGGGAGGCAGTTGCGTGGGCTGGCTGGCTGGCCAAAGATTGCCACTGCTGCCACCACAGCTGTTCCATGGCCAGCCCCCTCCCTGCTGGGAAGAGATAAGGACTCTCTTGACTCTCCTTACTGTACCGTATTTTCCGTGCTAGTGTATTTTTGCTTTTTTGTATTGTATAACTGTGCTAGTATGTGGTAATAGTTCTTCTCAGCAGGCGGGAGTTGATTTTTTTTATATGCATTTTCATTTTTATGTTAGATTTACTGACTGTATATGCTTATGTTGTATTTATTTGATATTGTAATATATGATGCCTGTGTTATGTTAGCCGCTCTGAGTTGCTTCGGCAAGTAGAGCGGCATATAAGTCTAAATATAATAATAATAATAATAATAATAATAATAATAATAATAATAATAATAATAATAATAATAATAATAATAATAATAATAATAATAATAATAATCTAGTCACCTCATCCTCTGCTCCCTTTTCCTTTTGTCTTCGATCTTTGCCAGCATCAAGGCCTTCTCAAGTGAGTCCTCTCTTCTCATTTGGTGGCCAAAGTACTAGAGCTTCAGCTACAGTATTTGTCCTTCCAAGGAGCAGTCAGGGCTGATTTTCTTTAGGACGGGCTGATTTGATCTCCTTGCAGTCCAGAGGACTCTCATGAGTCTTTTCCAACACCACAATTCAAAGACATCTATTCTTCTGCGCTCAGCCTTCCTTATTGTCCAACTCTCACAGCCATACATTACTACTGGGAATATGACTATGCAGACTTTTGTTGGGAGGGTGATGTCTATAATTTTTTATTATGTTGCCTAGGTTTCTCATACTTCCAGTTTGCACTGGGGAAAACTTTCTGAAACTATGAAGAATATCTGCCAGTCAGTGCAGTGCATCCTCTTCTAACATGTGGCCTCCATATTGTTGATTTCAAGTACTATTATTCTAAGCCAACATAGGACTTCTTCTTCTTCTTCTTCTTCTTCTTCTTCTTCTTCTTCTTCTTCTTCTTCTTCTTCTTCGCCACTGCCGCCGCCGCCGCCGTTCTAGGCCAGACATGAAACTGCCAAACTTAAGGCACCTTTTGGTGAGTTCATTCTGATGGGAGTGCAATACATTTGGAGGGCCAGGGAAGGCTGGTGCGGAGAATAATGAGCAATATGAGCTAATCATCTGATATGAGATAAAACAGCTTTCTATATACTTAGTAAGTACATAGTGGAGTTCAAAATGGGGGTATGTAAATACCATCCCTTTCAATTTGGTCTGAATTATTTGTCTTACAAATGGCAACTGATTCACTTCAAGTCAATTTATATTAGTATTTGAAAGTATTTGTATAGATCTGAATAGTGAAAAACAAGAAAATGTAGAAAATAAAGGGATTTGACCTTGAATTGCATCTAGTCTGTAACGACAGTTTTCCTTTCTTTCTTTTCCCCTACTAGAAAACATGCAATTTACTCACATTTACTTTAAAAAAACGTTTCTTTTAGGGAGGAAATAATATTTGTTTAGTTGTTACATTGCCTTCTCTGTTATGTTTGCCATTTTCCCCATCAAGAATATAGGCAGACCCAGGGGGTGGGGAGGGGTTGAACCAAACAGCAGCAACAGTAAAAGCCATCAGCAAGCATAAAAAAATAAAAGTACAAAATGGTGGGGAGGGGGAAAAATCTTCAGTCCTTTTCCCAATGGTAATGCTTAGTTATGAGATTTAAGATGTCTATCATTAACTTGCATATACAGGTAGTCAACTGAATTTTGAAGCGATATGCATAATTACATCTAGCAGTGGTGGGCATCAGCAGGTTTGCACCAGTTCACCAGAACTGGTAGTAGAAATTCTGGCTGGTGCCATCCATCCAAGTTTTGAAATAAAGTAGTCCTAATTCGGGTACAACGCAGGGCTTTCCCCCTGGCCATGTCCACCATGCCACACCCACAGAGTTGGTAGTAAAAATTTTTTAATCCCACCACTGGATCTACAGCTGCTTAAAAGGGAAAAAAAGGTAAAGGTAAAGGTCTCTGTTGCTTGAAGGTCAGTCATATCCGGTGGTGGGCATCAGCAGGTTCACACCAGTTCACCAGAATCAGTAGCAGAAATTCTGCCTGGCCCTGTCCATCCAAGCTTTGAAATAAAGTAGTCCTAATTTGGGTGCGATGCAGGGCTTTCCCCCCTGGCCACGCCCACCATACCACACCCACAGTGTGGTAGTAATTTTTTTTTTTGGCCCGCCACTGGTCATATCCAATTCTAGGGGTCAGTTCTCATCGCCATTTACAGCCAAAAAGACAGTGCTGTCTGCGTCTGGAGATGCTTCTGTGGTCATGTGGCAGTGATGACTAGACACTGAAGTGCATAGAATGCTGTTACCTTTCCTACTAAAATGGTACCTGTTTTTCTATTTGCAATTTCTTGTTTTCAAACTGCTAGGTTGGCAGGCATTGGGACATACAATGTGAGCTCACTCTGTTGCACAGCACTTGGGTCTCGAACTGCTAACCCGCCAACGTTCTCTTTGTCAAGCTCAGCATCTTAACCATAAGACTAGAATGTGCCCAAACAAGGGAGGACAGGAATATTTCTTCATTTTTGTATCAGCTACAGGGGTACTCAAGAACCTGCCTGTTGTGTTTGTGTTGATTTGCACATGTTGATTTGCATGTGAATTTGTAACAGGATTTTGGCAACTAACAATTCTGCCACTTGATCTACTAAGGGCTCTTCTAAACAAAAAATATTTCAAATATTATGATTATTCCTTTAGTCATAAAAAGTATGTAAGTCTGGCCAGGTTATCCTGCTATGGTAATAGAGTAGACCATTCTGTCAGTGACTCGACACCGAGCATCAGGCAGTGGTTAACTTACCTGACAATCCTAAGGATTAACAGCCTTGGGTGCCAAAGTCCACAGGGAAAGGTGATGGTTCCCAAGTGGATTAATTTAAATCCCACTTGAATCCATCTTGATGGAGGGAAGCAGCTTCAATAATACTGGCTTGGGGATGAAGAGGACTTTGTGTGCCAAAAGGGATCAGGACCACAAAGTGACTCACGGAACTGGATCCGTGGCATGAGTGTCATGCTGCGATGAGGAAAGCAGATGAAAGATCATGACATTATATTCTCGGGACAGTCTTCGTGGCTAATCATCATGAGAATTGCGAATATTCAGAATCAGATATGGCACAAAAAGAAGAAAAAGAAGATTATGATTATTCCTTAAGTCATAAAAAGTATAAGGATGCAAAGGCCATGATCCTATCTGTAAAATTCCAGGCCAGGAAGAATTTCAGGGTGTGATTACAATGTCTGTGTCTTTAGTGTATTTTTATGAATAATTTTTTTTAAGTGCATACTTTTTGTTGCAAATGTAATAAAGGAAACAGTCTTCTTCCACATGGGTCAGAGATGTAAGAAAAATGATATGATTTGCTTTTTCTTGCCTCTCTCGGTTCCTCATATCAGTCTTGTTTGCTTCACCAGGTTTAGAAGGACTTGGTTATTTTGTGTACCAAAGCATATTTGTGAAGGCCAAGGCAGAAAATTTATCACTGTTATCATTGTTATATAAACTATGTAGGAAGTCTGGTTTATTTCACAGCAGGTAAACAACCACTGAGGTCTGTGACAGACTTAGGTAATCAATAGCTATGTCTCAAACCATTTAAATTTAGCCTTGTGCTAGAGGAATTAAGTTCCTGGACTGATTCCATCTATCTGTATTTATTTTTCAAGAGTGCTGTGAAATTTAATTATCAAACATAGGACAATGATTCTTAGGGGATGTGTGATATCTTTGAAATACTAAAAGACAGTGGTGTTTTTATTATCAAACAATGTCAGGACAAGAGCACATTATGGAAAGGCAAATCATAAAGTCAACATGTTAATTGTACCTGTACTCCCTTACCTAACAAATGAATGCATTTGTTGATCCCAGGACCCAAATCACAAGTCATCTCTTGTAATTTAAAATGTTTTTGAATTAGTGGGGAAAACCACATGGGACATACGTCACTCCTCTGGCTGTTATCTTGAATTGAAATAATGTGGTGCACAGTATAAATATGGAACACCTTGGCCTCACCTACCCATAATCAAGTGGGGGGTTTTTTATTCAGAAAAACTAAGCTATGCTGATTGCCCTAGCCCAGGGGTTCCCAACCTTTTTACGTTGCGGGCCTGGCCATGCTCCCCCGGACATCTAAATGGGCCTGGCCATACACCACGAAAGCAGAAATGGGTATGTTTACAACAGCCATAAGTGCGCCCACTTCCATGTTTACAACAGCCACGGGCATGTTTGCGCATGCACAGAAATGGCTTAAGTAAATGTGTCTGCTTGCACTTCTGGGAGCGGCAAGGGCAGCCGTGGGCCACATGAAATGGTGCCATGGGACAGGGCAGGCCCACAGGCCATAGGTTGGGAACCCCTTCCCTAGACCACCTTTATGTGCTAGGGCAGAGATCAGCAAACTTGGCTCTCCAGGTTTTCTTGGTCTCCAATTACCAGAAGCCCAAGTCGGTACACCTGCTGATCAGGGTTTCTGAGAATTGAAGTTCAAGAACATCTGGAGAGCGATGTTTGCTGACCCCTATGCTAGGGCAATTCTGGGCACCACACTTTAAGAGATATGCAAATAAATTAGAGCAGGTACAGAGAATGGTAACAAGGATGATCAGAGGACTGGAAACCAAGTCATATGAGGAAAGACTGAAGGAACTGGGCATGTTTAGCCTTGAAAAAAGGAAACTGGGAGGGACTATGATAGCACTCTTCAAATACCTGAAAGAAAACCATAAGGGAAGTGCAGGACCTCTTCTCCATCATCCTAAAGTGCACGATGTATAATAACAGGGTGAAACTACAGGAAGCCAGATATAGGCAGAATATTAGCAAAAATGTCTTAACAGTTAAAGCCGTACAACAGTAGAACCAACTGCCTCAAGATATGGTGAGTGCTCCAACACTGGAAGTATTCAAGAGAAATTAGGACAACCATCTGTCATATCTGCTTTGATTTGGATTCTTGTGTTGAGCAGGAGGTTGGACTCGATAGCCTGAAAGCCTTCCAACTCAGTTATTCTATGATTCTATTTGGTTTTCCCTCTCACAACAAACTGCCTTGTGCTATCAGAGATGTGGGTGTGATTGGCTTCTGTCATCAACAGATTGTCTTCTTGGAGACTTCTGAAGCATGATTCCTAGTTGGAGAAGTGGAAGCTTAAAAATAGGTGAGGGTCCCATGTGCCCCCCTATACAAATGAAGAGTATTTTGTTACATTTATAGTCCATCTTTATCACAGGGAATTCAAGACAGCATTTAATACCCTCACCCAAAATTGCTCCTTATGATTGGCTCTGTGAGGTTTTCTATGCAAAGAGATAGTGGTAAGCTGGCAGATCAGCAGTTCAAGACCTGAGTGCTGCATGATAGAGTTGGCTCCTACTGTCAGTCCCAGTTCCCGCCAGTCTAGCAGTTTGAAAGCAAGACATTGTAAGTAGATAACAAGGTACCACATCGGTGGGAAAGTAAACAGTGTTCCATGCACTCTTTTGTCTAGTCATGCCTGTCACATGACCATGGGAACATATGCAGATAGCACTAGATCTTTGGCTGTAAATGGAGATGAGTATAGAACCTCAAAGTCTGACATGACTAGCTTTCAAGCAAGTGCGACTTAACCTTGAATGGCTTGAAGAATTGAACCTGACCGAGTCTTTGCAGTTATGGTCTTGCACACTACAATACAGTTTGATGTCTATATCTATGATATACCACAATCCAGGAGTGTGGATGTTTGTCTACTCTAAACCTTAGAACCATACCCTGGTAATGGCAACCTTATGTTGCTGGCTAATCTTTCTCAGACTAAGTCAGGCAAAAGGAACTGCAGAATGAACTCACCAAAAGGTAGTTTCATTTTAGCAGTTTCACGCCTGGCCTAGACACGGAAGAAGAAGAATGAAATATTTTCACAGGTAACATTTCCCCATTGGTAACGTTTCCCCATTGTACACTTAACACAAATACTCTTGCTGTACCTAATTGGATTCTGAAGTGCTATTTCTTTTGCAGCATTCCTTCCACCCCAGCTCCTGCTACCTAGCAACAACATCTTATGGCACTGTGCCTTTCAAATGGTTAGATAGCATGAAGAAAATGCTACTGGATGTTCTCAGGAATTGACAAAAGGTGTTGTGAGTCTGTAGAAGTTAGCTGTCTCAATAATAGTCATCACCACTACTCTATATGCCTTCAGTGAGAATATCACATTATATTGTTTCTTTTCTATTATTTGTCGCAGGAAAAACCCACTCTGCCATGATCTGACAGAGAACACATTTTAATAGCAATAGTTTTAGATATTGAACTAACTCCATGTTCTGTATACCACTTTTATTTTCAATCAGACCTGCCAGTCCACAAAGAAATTAATTACTGATGTTTGTACAGTACTGTTAAAAAGTTGGCCAAAGGAAATAGATGCATTGTAAATCAAGTTACTTATAGCGGAATTATTATAAAAATTATCATTAAATTCATAGTCGAAGACTGGTATATAATCTCAATCTCTCTCTTTCTCTCTCACACACATATTTTGTGATTTTCTCCAGAAAATATTTCTCAACCACCACCATTATCATCACCATCATCATCATTAACTACCACATGTTAATGGGGATTCATAAACAAACAAACAAAGAGAGCCATGTGATCCTTACACAATACAAATTCAGGAGCAAAGCAACATAATAGATCAATAAAAAAACAAACATTGCACAAGCTTTCGTTATGTAAGATAATTTCATCAGGCATGCACCAATTTCTTGTGGATAGTGAAGTAAGGTAAAGGTCGCTCTTGCTCAAAAGCCAGCCATATCCAACTCTAGGGTTCAGTGCTCATCTCTGTTTATATCCAAAGATATGCTGTCTGTGTCTGCAGACATTTCCATGGACATGTGGCAGGCATGCCTCAACACCGGAGTGCATGGAACGCTGTTTACCTCCCCATGGAAGTGGTCCCTATTTATCTACTTGCAATTCCTTGCTTTTGAACTGCTAGGCTGGCAGAAGCTGGGACAGAGGTGGGAGCTCACTCCGTCATGCCATACCCGAGAATTGAACTCTGACCTTCCAGTCAGCGAGTTCAGCATCTTAACCACTTCAGCCACCACAGTCCCAGATAGTGCAGGACAATTATCAATAAGAGTCCCAATGGATTAGCAGCAGGCTGCATCTAATATCATCTCCCATTCTGGAAACACAGGGAACCAGGTATATGCATAACACCACGCCCCCTTGCAGATGGCCTTCTTTTGAAATTTCAAGGGTTGTTTTTTTAGGGGTTTTTTGGTTGAAGAAAAGGGCAACACAAAGATTCAGAACCCACAATCAGGGAATTGCTGTTAAAATTTTATTTATGCCAGGGGTGCCCAAACAGTTCAGGCTGTGGACTGGCCATGTGGTTCAGTGAGCCAGTCACATCAGTAGCATAGTGTCGGGGGGCAGGGGGCGGATGGCTCCGGGTGGCACTTTTCAGGAGGTGGCAAAATGTCCCCACCACTTTTGCCTCCCTCTGCCTGGACTTAGGGGGCTGGACTTCCCAGGCAGAAGGTAGGCCTTTTGCTGCACCAGTGGCCGGGCTGCCCCCGCTTTGCCTCCTGCCAGCCGCGGCTTCCCCTGCTCTGCCTCTGCCTCCCCCCAACAGGCACCAACCAGGACTTTGTGGAAGTAGGCAGAACGAGCCAGGCAATGGGCGAGAGGGCAGCTTTGCCCGAGCCTTGCCCAGGAAGACAGGCAGACAGGCAGGCAGCCATGGCTTGGGGGCCGTCACACTGAGGGCCACCCCAGGCATGGCAGCAGGGAAGAAAAGGTGGCGGGAGCAGCGCTCTGATCATCTCCCATGTCGTCCTGCTCCTCCTCCACCTCTTCTTTTGCCTCCTCCTCCTCTTCCTCATCCTGCCGTTGCTGCTGCCGCCTCTGGATTCAGTATGCTGCTCACCGCTGCGTTTGACTCATCCAGCCCAGAGTCAGACATGCCCTCACCACCACCGCTGCACCCTGCCGTGCGCCATGTCCTGGATGTGTCACCAGCACCAGAGGTGTAGCTGGTGCCTGAGCTTGGCCTTGCCTTGCCTGCCCGCCCCCTACCTAGCTGGCCATCAGGGGCTCTCCCCACCCTGGGTCCGGGCCCCAGGGGCCTTGGCACAGACAACAAGGGGTTAACTGGGTCCTATGGGGTGGGGGTGAGGGTGGTGGCAGCGGTGAGCCTAGATGGAGGGGGCATTGAGTTTGGCCTTTGCCCTGGGCAGCTGAAGCCCACGCAGCACCACTGAGTCACATGGTTCCTCCCACCAGAAGTGGAAGTAAAACACGCCTTGTAATCTGTTTTGCAACAGGATGAGATAGATTTTTAGGCTGCAACCAATTTATCCAGTTCACACCATCCTTGCCATACAGGCACATTTTACTTCCGTTTCCAGGAGCGGCAAGGGCAGTGTAGGCTGGATGAATTGGTGTCGGGGATGGATTCAGCCCACGGCCTGTAGTTTAGGCACCCTGGTTTATGCACTAGGTAATATTTTGTAGAATGGGAGAGAGATCAGATGCAGCATGATGTTTTTTCCCCAAACAACTTCAACATAAAGTTAGCCTCTCCCAACTCTGTTTTTCTTCACATATTCCCTAATAAAGAGATGTGGAGAAACTTGAAGCTTTTGCATATTTGTGTTTCTGTTAGGGTAGACTAACAAAGGCCAAATTAATACAGATTCTATTAAGTGTTCTACACCGGACTGCCTTTGAAAACAATGCAAAAATGAAACTACTGCACTTGTGCTTTGATTGAAGTTAAACAGTCAAATCATATTAACCCAACCTTTTGACAAAAGCTTGGAAAGATTCTAATTGACTTCTGGCAATCCGTTTTAGTTACCGTATATGCCGGCATACAGGGCGACTTTTTCACCCCCAAAAAAATGCCTCCAAGTGGGGGGTCGTCTTGTCTATCGGGTGCATGTCATTTGGGTTCCCAAATACTTACCGGGGCTTGGGCAGCAGCTCCGGGGAGACCGTTGAATCCTTCCCCGCCACCTTCTTGGAAGATCCCGCCCTAAGCTCCCCTTCGCCCAATCAGGGGAAAGGACAGGTCTTCCTGCGCGGTTCCTGTCCTTTCCCCTATCGCGGTTCTTGTGCAGCGGCGGAGCAACCGCCCACATGGCTGGGGCTGCTTCTCGTGCCCGCGGCAACCATCCGCACGACCACATTGAAACTCGCCCGCATTCAAACTCACTCGCATTCAAACTCACTCGCATTCAAACTCGCCCGCATTAAACTCGCGCCCGCGGCAACCTGATTGGCTCCTCCGTCTCTTCGGGAAGATCCCGCCCCAAGCTCCCCTTCACCCAATCAGGGGAAAGGACAGGTCTTCCTGCGCGAAAATATATCGTAATATTTTCTGAGCAAAGCATATCAGAGACTAAACAAAACAACATCAAAAAACTTGTGGCACCTTAAAGACTACGGTAACTCTTGTATTTGCTCTTTTGCATGTGTGGAAGGTGTGCGTAAGAGGGGGTGGTCTTATATAGCGAGTATATAACAAACTCTATATTTTGAGTGGAAATGTTGGGGGGTCGTCTTATCTACCCAGTCGCCTTGTGCACCGGCATATACGGTATATATCCTCCTTAAATTATGTGAGTACAGAACAACTCCAGGTCTCTGTGTCTTCATACAAGCCTCTTCAAGGATTTTGTTCCTACCAGGAGGTTATTCTTTGAATCCCATTCTGCTTTCTGCAGTTGGGCATATGGGTACTTGGTATAGCCGTTTTTTAGCTATGTCACCCAAAATCTGGAAGGGTTTTCCTGAAAAGCTTTCCTTTGATTCACAAGGAGGTTTGCTTTTAGATTATCAGTAAAGATAGTTTTCTTTCAACAGGGTTTTACAAATTATTTCTCTGAAATTAACTTTATCCTGCTACCGCCTCTTAAATTATTTTTCATCTGTTTTGCTGGATGGGTATAAATAGTTTTATTATATTTCTTGAATATTCTATAGAGTTTTGGAAAAAAATATTCCTGAACACTAATTTCCTAGAAATGTCTGAGAAAACAGAAATATCTAGGAACAGGCTGGATAAAATATTGATTGATTGGTTGATTGATTGATAAGGGAGTGAATTGTCCTTGTGATTAGTATGAATAAAACTATAGCACCATATTTATTTAATTTTAAAATGCTACCAACAAGAATTAGAACAACCACCTTTGAGGTTGATTTTACTTGATTCTGCTATTGCTGCTTTTGATAATGATTCTATTTCTGGTTCTACACAGGATTTCAACATGGAGCTTGATCTCAAAGACTATGATAACAGAACACTTGCCTCCAAGAATGACTCTGTATTTTCATTGGCTTCCCATTTCCCTACATGGGAAGACTATAAAAACAGTGTGGATGACATACAATTCTTTTTGATTGGGCTTTATACACTGATAAGTCTTGCTGGCTTTCTGGGAAACCTACTTATTCTTGTGGCTTTGATGAAATGCAAGCAAAAAACAATAATAAATCTCCTCATTGGGAACTTAGCCTTTTCAGACACCTTAGTGGTAGTCTTTTGTTCTCCCTTTACATTAACATCTGTTCTCCTTGACCAGTGGATGTTTGGAAAAGTCATGTGCCATGTGATTCCCTTCCTCCAGTGTGTGTCCGTCCTGGTTTCCACTTGGATGTTAATTTCTATTGCCATTGTCCGATACCACTTAATCCGTCACCCTCTTTCTAGCAACTTGACCTTGAAGCATGGCTGTTACCTTATTTTGGTCATCTGGATTCTGGGTTTAACTGTTTGTTCTCCTCTGCTTGTGTTTCACAAGATTGTGGATCTCCATGATGCACTGAATCTAGAAGCACTCAAAAGCAAGCACTTGTGTGTGGAGTCATGGCCATCTACTAGGTACAGAATAGCTTTCACTATTTGTTTATTACTTATGCAGTACATCTTGCCTTTGGTTTGTTTAACGGTAAGTCATACTAGAGTCTGCAGGTCTGTCAGCTCCAGATTGTCAGGCAAAGAAAGGAGACTAGAAGAGAATGAGATGATCAACTTAACCCTTCATGCATCCAAGAGTCACGGGCCTCAGGAACAGCTCTCTAGTTCTGATAGGTGGAGTTATAGTTTGATCAAGAAGCACCGAAGGAGATACAGTAAGAAGACTGCTAGTGTGGTGCCAGCAATCTTAAGACATCCTCCGGATCATAATTCTGAAGATCTGCCTGAAGCATTGGATGTGGAAAGAAGTCAGCTTTCATCATCCAGCAAATTAATACCAGGAATACCTATTTGCTTCGAAATGAAATCCGAAAAGTCAGAAATGCATGAAAGGATGTCAGCAACCCGACCAACTGTTCAGATCAAGAAAAGGTCTCGCCAGGTGTTCTGTCGACTGACTGTGCTGATCTTAGTTTTTGCAGTCAGTTGGATGCCTCTTCATGTTTTTCACATTGTGACTGACTTCAACGGCAATCTAATCTCAAACAAGCATTTTAAATTGGTCTATTGCATTTGTCATTTGCTAGGCATGATGTCCTGCTGTTTAAACCCAATTTTATATGGATTCCTTAACAATGGCATAAAAGCTGATTTGATAGCCCTTGTACCATGCTTACAAATATCATGATACTCTATTGATGAATAGTAAAATATAGAGCAAATTACTATGCTCACAGATTCACTAGAGCATGGAATATTTCATTATTGAGTGTGGGTGATGGCCAGGAGATGTAGAAAATGTACTGTGAATGTGATTCCATGTCTAAAGCAGGGGTGGTCAACCTTGGTGCTCCAGGTGTTCTTGGACTTCAATTACCAGAAGGCCTAGTCAGCACACCAGCTGATCAGAGCTTCTGGGGATTGGAGTTCAAGAACACCTGAAACACCAAGGCTGTCCACCCCTGGTCTAAAGTATTTGACACACCATATGCAGATGCAACACATTAAATTTTTATTGGCTATCCCAAAGTCATTTATTTTTTCTGTTATAACTGACTATAAGCCAAAGCATCATATGAATAGACTTCTGTGTGAGATACCATTACACTACATGCAGATACAGCATCATGGCATAATAATATATTTTTTGTTAATCTTGGGTTGCCTTAGCAATCTTTGAAGGTATTAAGATTACTTTAAATATTTATTAGCAAGATTTGCAATGCATTGTTATCCTGAGACATTCATAATAATAAACAGTTATTATTGTTTGGCTAATAAAATAATGTATAAAATTAATTTGATCTTGAGTATAGATTTGTCTTTCCCTTTTTATGTTTTGGCCTGTGCATGGAATGAAATTAATTTAGCATTATCTTTATTAATTAATGTAAAGGATTTCTTTTTTCTTTTTAAAAGGAAGTATAAACTATGGACAAACTGGGTTGAAACAAAGTCTACTGAGAAAGAACAGGTCCACCTTGTTTGGTGCTATTTCTTTTAAAACATGTACAGCATTTCATAGCATTATAACATAAGACAGAGATCCATGACTCTAGACATGTACAGTCTAAAGTTTATTTGGGAGAGATGCAAGGGCTTTCTTCATTCCTGATGCCAGGCTGTGGAATTCCCTAAAGAAAGAAGCTAGGTTGGTCCTATTCATGTGATCCTTCTGCTGATGGATAAAGTTCCTTTTGTTCAGATAAATCTTTAGCACTTGAATTACAGAGGTCTTGGAACAGGTGGGTACTTTTAATTGTGATTTATGTTTTAATTAATCTGTGTAATGTTTTTAATTGTATTGGTTTTATTTGTTTTTCTTCTTGTTAGCTGCCTTTTCTTGTTAGCTGCCTTGAATGCCATTTTGCTGGAGAAAGCAAGATAAAAGATCTAATAAATGAAACTGGGGGAGGGGGAGGCACCAAAATGAATAATTATACCATTTTTCGCAGATAGACATATTGTACATTTCTGGGCCAAGACATACTTTGAAAGAAGTACAAAGAGTTTTGCTTTTCTTAAAAAGAAAAAGAAAAAGAAAGAAAAACATCTACTCCAGAGAACTTTGGATGAGTTGTTTCTGACTCTTTTATGTATGTTATATAAGTTAATTTATTTAATATGACATTTATGTAGGTAATATAACAACACTGCTCCAAATGTCTAATGAGTTCTTTTTAATGCTCTTAATAACACTTGACTGCCACAAAGCACCTGATGTAAGGTGCCAAACGCAGTACTGTATACTATTTCACAACAAATAGTATACCAGCTTTGGGCATTTCAGTGGAGGTGCTATTTAAAAAGATCATACCTACACACTTTGTGGCTTCTGTTTGGCAAATATGTGTATGGCCCACAATGTGATTTCCTCTTCCTATATTCTGAATCCACTAGGGCCATTAAGTCCTTTCTCTCTTTTACTCTACTTTTGGTTTTTCCATTGATACCACACATCTGTACCCTCAAGGCTGCAGTGATCCATTGCAATCCCAGGGTTAAATCCTACATGTGGTGCTTCATGTGTGCCGTGGGTGATGGCTCTGAGATCATAGTGCATGGGTCACTTCACCTTAAACAAATTCATGCCAGTGACATTTTTCCTGCTTCAGGAACAAAATGCATTCTCGGATACCAGTTGCAGTTGACGACCACATATACTTGCAACAAAAGAAGCAGCAGTGTAAGGAAGAAAGGTATCTATAGGAGAGCCTGGAAAATATCCTTGTGTATCCCCAGTCAGTCACTTTCCCAGACATATTAAACAAACTTTTCATCTGATGCTGTTTACCTTACACATCCTTGATATTTCTTCTGAATATATCCCACATGATGAGCACTGCTATTTGCCACATCCTAAAGATGCAGATGGCAATTAAAGTTCTCTGTGTTGCCCTAAAAATAAAACCCCACCCTGAGAGAAAATGTCAGATATTGGCCATCAATTTTTCACCGGATCACTCAGATGTTGAATGAATTGCCTCCTATTAGTTGAAAATTACAGGGAGAAATGCAAATGTGTACTCCAGAAGCAGGACTCGAACTACTGCCTTCCTGTATTCACTCCAACACCCTTTCGGTGTATGTTTGCATTGATTGATTATTGGTCTAGAAGAAAATGTATGTATACCTAGGGAACAAGAAAACAAATTCTGTTCTGACCATTCTCCTGACCACCATAGACACACAAAAAGATTAATTTTGCTGGGATGCCTGTTTAAGACTTTGTCATCTATTTAAGGGGACTGCGGTGGTTCAAGTGGTTAAGATGCTAAACTGGAAAGATGCTGACTGGAAAGTCAGCAGGTTGAGACCTGAGTACTGCACAATGGAGTGGGCTCCTGTCTCTGTCCCAGCTCCTGCCAACTTAGCAGTTCGAAAGCAAGAAATTGCAAGTAGATAAATAGGGACCACTTCAGTGGGAAGGTAAACAGTGTTCTGTCCACTCCAGTGTTGAGGCATGCCAGATGCAGACAGTGTTGGCTCTTTGGCTGTAAACAGAGATGAGCACTGAATCCTGGAGTCAGATACGACTGGCTTTCGAGCAAGGGCTATCTTTACCTTTACTTTTCTGTCATCTTCTTGTTCTGCCATATCAAAATACGAATATAGGCGATCCTCATGGCGATCAGCCAGGAAGACTGTCCTGAGAATATCATCTGCCTTCTGCAACGCAGTGTGACACCTGTAACCCTGATCCAGTTCTGCAAGTCATTTTATCGTCCTGAGCCCTTTTGGTACACAAAGTTCTCCTCAGCCCCCAGACAGTATTGATGAAGCTGCTGCCCTCCATCAAGATGGACTCAAGAAGGGTCATCACCCTTCCCTGTGGATTTCGGCACCTAAACAGTGCTAATTGTGGATCACATACCAACCTTCAGAAGACCTTCGGGCAGGGGGTGGTAGAATTGGGTGGCCTCCAGGCAGGGGGTGGTAGAATTGGGTGGCCATGCCCCCTCCCCTCCTCACACTGCCCCCCTCCTCCTCTTCCTGCACTCTAGGCGCAACCAGGAGCCAAGAAGAGGAAGTGGAGGAAGAGCCATCGCCACCAGAGCCAGGGACAGGCAAGAGGGGGAGGAGAAACCATGTTGGGCAAAGTGACATTGGGGTGCCATCATGGGAGGAGGGGGAGGCCACCAGTCCATCTCCCCACCCCGCCCACTTCCCAGCAGTGCCTGCAATGCTTCCCCTATTCCTCTTCCAGACTGACTGTGCATAGGGAGCTGCTAGCAGGTTGGGCTGTCACCATCTGGGCGAGGTGCTTCGGCTCTGCCGAAGCGCACGGGAATCATTGTGGGAGCTGCTGGCAGGTCAGCTGGTCTTCTGCAGTCAGGCACTGCTGGCGGGTTGGCCACTCACCATCCGGGCACGATTTCCTCTCTACACTTCCCCTGTGCCTTCAGTCTGGGTGAAGTGAGCTACTGCTCTGCCTCCTTCATCTTTGTGGGGCTCCCACCCCCTGAGCCCAGCCCTCAGCCCGCAACATCAGTTTTTGGCAAGTCTGTGTGTGTGCGTGCGCGTGTGTGTGCACGCATGTATGTGTGTGTCTTTTTGTTTACTCTGATATGCTTGAAACACAGACTAACACGGCTACCATTTCAAAAGTCTTATTCTCTGTGTTAGCATTTTTTGGCCGTATGTGTGTTTACGGTAGGAGAATAGCGCTTAGCTAATGCAACAACGGGAGCGTAGCTTTCAAGACACACATACAGTCTCGGTGAACAATGATGCACTTTACTTCTGGGTGAGGGAAACACTCAAACAACAGACACAGTCTATCTTGGCAATGTACAGAACTATCTACAGGTAACAGTCTGGCTTCAAGCCCGACAGTAGATTCAAGGCTTGGTATCCTGATAGCTCAAGTCCACTGAGCATACACAGAGTCCTGCCACAGCAAACACTGACTGCAGTTTGCCCAAGGCCTTTGTCAGTGTGGTTTCCTAGCAGTTCAGAGTACCTGATAGTTCTTTGCCTCAGCAGAATGTCCTGCAGCAGTTTTTCATCCCTCGTCTGTCAAATGTCCATCAGTCTCTTCCCAATTCTCCTCAGTCAATTCTCCTCAGATTAGCTCAACTCAGGTGGGCCATTGATATGCAGCAATTTCTGCTGATTCACTCTCAAAGTGGCTACAGCTGTGCTCAGTCCTAATTCATGACCCAAGTTGTTATAGCTGTGTGATCAGCTTCTGCTGGCCAATACCTCTATTACTATCAGCTGTGTCTAGACCCTTACAGATCTCTTAAAGGTACAGTAGCTCAGTAGGCAGGCATCTTTCTACAATACCCAACATATGCCCTAACACTGTGCAAGCATATCAGAGAGAAAACAAAACAAAAAGACAAACATTGTGGCACCTTAAAGACTAACTACTGTATTTTAATGTGAGCTTTTGTGGATTGAGTCCACTGGCTCTTTGGCTATAAACAGAGATGAGCACTGAACCCTAGAGTTGGATATGACTGGCTTTCGAGCAAGGGCAACCTTTACCTTTACCTAATAACAGAAGATCCCTGATTGGTATTCAAATTTGCTGTGAAGTTTGACATTGTTTAGTTGCAAGTGGTTAGTAAAGGTCTCCCTTGCTCAAAAGCCAGTCATATCTGACTCTAGGGTGCAGTGCTCATCTCCATTTACAGCCAAAGAGCCAGTGCTGCCTGTGTTTGCAGATGTATACATGGCCATATGACAGGCATGACTAGATCACCCATGATGTAGGCTCCACCCATGATTTAGGCTCCACCCATGACATAGGCTTCGCCATCATTGTGGTAGCAAAAAAAATATATCTGCCCATCACTGAACAGAAACCCTTTCTTTTGTGCAATATTGCTTTTTATTTTGCTGTCATATCTTACAGAGCAATATTTTGAGATTAAATTACAGTAATACCTCAGATAACATTAGTATCGAATAACACTAAAATTGCATAACATTAAGCAATCTGGGGGGGGAAGAATTGCATCAGATAACATTAAGATCCTATGGGATGCATCGGATAACAACCGCTAAAGCCTGTGTGGTTACAATGTATCTCTATGGATCCCATAGGATTTTAACATGCATCGGATAACACTAAAAATCATACAACACCAAGACTTGTGGAACCAGGTTTTAGTGTTATCTGAGGTTTTACTGTACATTACTTCCCCCCTCTTTTCCCCAGTGCATTTGATTTCTCAAGATATTTTCCATTCAATGTTTTAGGAAAGCCAAAAATCTTCTTCCTTACACTTCACAGACTCTTTCATCAATTGTGTTTTGTATGACCTACTTTTACATGAGCTAATGAGGTCTATCATATCAAAGTGATGTTTTCCTTCTTATTAATTCCTGGCATACTGCTCTTAATGTCATGTATTACAAAAATGATTAGGAAGGTTGGTATACCATTTAGCAATTTCCACTGGAACTGGGGAGGGGATCTCTGGGCAGGATCCAGTCAACAAGGAGCATTTTAGTCCCACTAATTTGAGTTCAACATGTGCTTCAATTTCTTGTCCACCACATTTAGTAGAAATTAATGGTTCTTAATCTTGACTGCTTTGTATCTTGCAGCAGCATTCATATCCTGAAAGATTTCTGAACTGCTAGCAATTGTAGTGTTATTATCATCAGAGGTGCTTTATCTGAAATTAAACAAAAAAATAGTCACCTTTAATTTGTTTGTCTGAATGATAATGATACAATAAAGATTCTCCTCAAAATCCCATAGCCTGTATACATCTGGTAAACACTCAGTTTGTATATTTCTTCTGCCACCATCTCCTTAATTAGAAAACATTTTCAGTTTCCCCATATTTTCTCAGGGCAGTGGGTTATTGCAGCACTGGTGGATCCTGGTTTCCTAGAATTTAACACAGTGTATGAATAGCCATTCTAGCAGATTTCCTACTCTACTGCAGATCTCCTTTAGACCTGCAGCGGCCTACCCGTCTTAAAGCAAGCATGGACAATGTTGACCCTCTAGATCGGGCATTCTCAACCTGTGGTCCATGGGCCGGTTGTGGCCCACAGCACTATTTCATGTGTTCCTCCACTGCCTCCAACACACCAGGAAGTGCCATGTAGTGGAGGAAGGGCAAAATAGCCGTCCAACCCTCAAAGCTGTCTGAGGGAGTGTGACCTTGCTTTAAAAGGTTGAGAACTCCTGCTCTAGATCAGTGGTTCCCAATGTGGGGCTCGCAGCCCACAGGAGGACTTCAATTTCCAGAAGTCTAAGTCAGTACATTGGCTGATCAGTACTTTGGGGCATTGACTTATGCTTCTGGGAATTGAAGTCCAAAACTAAAGGTTGGGAAACACTGCTCTAGATGTTGAGGGCTATACATCTCCTGTCTCTGTTCTGGGTTACACGGAATGAACCAGACGGCCTCAGGCTACAAGATAGTGAAACAAAACACTGCTTGTATCATAAATAGAGGCAAGCCTAATGTAGGGTTGGACTGCAATTTTGAATCTCCTTTTCAGAGGTTGTACTTTCAAGAATTGATAGGAACTGCTGTTCTGGAGGGTTACCCTTTCCCCATTCCTGCTCTATCATAATCACACCATCTCTAAGGTCATAGAGCTGCCTGCGTATGAATCAGAGACTTTGGTGAAATCACATTGACAGGAATCCTAGCACTTTAGGGTATCCACGTTATGGATCAAGCTGTTATAATTTAATACTGCTGCTGAGCTCAGTGAGAGGATAAATATCTTTTGGAATGATCAAGTTGTATTACCTATCTTTTTCTCTCTTAAATCATAGTATTGCAGCCTAGCTGCATATCTCCCTGGTGTCTCTCTTCCAGAATAAGAATAAATGTGCCCTGAAGCAGCTGAGATAATCATATCTTATATGCTCCAGGCTGGGCACAGCTGTTCAATTGTCCCTCGTTTCCTCTGTCAAGCACCTTGCACAGTCTTGCTACAGTGACTTGCCAGCATAAGATTGTGTCAACAGAAGGGACAAGACAATACCCATAGCTCTTAGAATGCTTTGCTGATATCACAAAAATGATGTCATTGACCTTAAGTATTGACATTTTAAAGAACTAGGCATTTACATACTAGCATTTACAGAAGCAACTATCCTGGAAATCTGGTTGCAGGCAAACTAGAAAACATTCATTGATTGTGTTCGGCAAATCCTAGATTTGGGGTGCAGAATTTCATTGGCAATTTAACCCACACTTTGGGGCAGTTTTGGTACTGATGAAATTATATTACAATAGAGCAACTACAAGATGTAAAACCCACCTTGTGGAAGCCAGTTGTGGAATTGTCTTTTCAATGGGAACAATATCTGGCGCAGTGGTTGAACTGCTGTACTGGAGCCAAAACGTTGTGAGTTCAACTCTGATGAAAATAAAGATTGATTCAGCCATCCATCCTTCCGAAGTTGGTAAAATGAGTACCTAGCATGTTGGGGGCAAAAATGACAATTAATTTGTGAACCTCCCAGAGAATACCGTATATACTTGAGTATAAGCCAATCCAAATATAAGCTGAGGTATCTAATTTTGACCTGAAAACCCAGGGAAATAGATTGACCTGAGTATAAGCCAAGGAAGGAAATGCAGCAGCTGCCAGTGAGTTTCGATAATCAAAATACAGGAAAATATAGTAGAATTAATTAAATTTTTGGTGCATCTCAATCCGATGGGATCTTGGGACTCTCGTGGTCATTGACCCGAGTATAAGCCATTTCCCCTTTTTGGGGCTCATTTTTGGGACTGAAAAACTAAGCTTATACTCGAGTATATACAGTACTCAAGTGCTATGGTGTAGTAGATTAGTGTAGTTGCTATTGCTACCCTTTCCCCAGCTGGTGGTCTAATTTTGCTCCAATTCAACTGGGGTAACTTTTCTTTATTTTCTGTTCAGTATGGTAACCTGATCGAATACAAAGGGTGGCTCACAGAGGCAGGGCCAGATTTTCCTATAGGCTAATTAGGCTTCAGCCTAGGGCCTCAAGATCAAGAGGGGCCTATATTCAAATAAGTGTTCTTGGCTTTTTTTTATTTAGTATCCGTGACACATTTTTTATAAAGGTTAGTACCAATCACAACATGTTTCACTTAACATATTGATATATATCACAGTAATAATGTATTTTATTATCTCTCATGTAATTTACAAACTTAAAAATGGGAGGTGAAAGGGCCACATACCTGTAAGTGGAATAGCCTAGGGGCTCTTTTCATGTAAATCCGGACCTACGCAGAGGTATCAGTTTTCTGCAGCCAAGCACCTGCTGTCTCGAACAAGTGGTTGTTGTTGCTGTTTAAAAGTGCTTTCAAAGTCAAAACTGCAACAGATTAGCGCTAATTTGTTTTGAGAGAGAAACAGTAGTCCAGTAACAATTGCCAACTAGCACCTCATCAAATCAGAGGCAGCTTCTTTTGGATTTCCATATAAACACATTCACTGATGTTTCTTTGCCTCTGCCTTTGCTGACTCCTGAACCATGATAATTGTTTGGACAGATGGCAACCAGCAGCAACCCAATTTGGAAAATTTTGAATCAAAGTAATTTTTCCTCACTATGAAGTCACACTTTCTTTGATTCAAAATTTTCCAAATAAACTACATAGTGTAGCTACACTAAAGCTGGTTTCTATTCTTTCTTGTGTGTGTGTGTGAGTGTGTGTGTGTGTGTGTGTGTGTGTGTGTGTGTGTGTGTGTGTGTGTGTGTGTTTGTTTGTTTGTTTGTTTGTTTGTTTGTTTGTTGGCTGATGTTATAGTAAACCTTAAACTTCAGATCTCTAACAAAGACCTTTGCGGCAATTCAGCCAATTTTTGCTATGTAAGCCTAATGACTAAGATCCATCCCTTGAAAAGTCAGATGGAAACATAGTATTCCCTTGTTTTATTGCTTAATTGGTCCTACAGCGTGCTGCTCCTGCACAATAGTGAATCAAAACAAGCTTGCAGTTGTATTCTTCCAACTATGAGAACTGTGTTTCCTTATATATAAAAGTAAAGGTCGCTATTGCTTGAAAGCTGGTTGCATCTGACTCTAGGGTACAGTGCTCATCTCCATTTACAACCAAAGAGCTAGTGCTGCCTGCATCTGCAAACGTTTCCAAGGCAGGCATGACTAGACACTGAGTGCATGCAACACTGTTACCTTTCCACCAAAGCAGTACCAATTTATCTACCTGCAATTTCTTGCTTTTGAACTGCTAGGTTGGCAGGAGCTGGGTCAGAAACAGGAGCTCACTCTGCCTTGCAGCACTTGGTTCTGGAACTGCTAACCTGTTGACCTTCTACTCATCAAGTTCAGTTTCTTAACTGCTAAGCCACTACAGTCCTTCCTTGTACTGTATATAGGTATCCTTTATTCAGATATGCAGATTGAGGTTGGCGACTTATGCATATACTGTACTCAAAAGCAACTGACCAATAGCAGCCTCTCTTCACTGCACAGCATTGGTTGTATTTGTGTACAAAATCCAATATGAAGTAAATCTTGGCAAATAAAAAGTACTAAAATGAAAAAGTGGTAGTATATCCAAAGTCTTAGAAAATGATTAAACTGACCTTTAAGAGTGAATAGCCAGGCCCAATAGCTATAAGCAGAGAATATATTCATTATGTGAGACATTTTTATAAATCCCTAGGCCTTTAAAGAAAAAAAATATAGATAGATGAACATCCAAAATGAATTTCTTCTCTATAACAAGCTACTTATGGGGACAGATCTAGATAAAAGCCAGTATTATTTCATGCTGATAGGCCTGCATTGTTTTAATAGCCTGTATGTGCACATGTGGATAATGGAATGCAAATCTAATGTCAATTTGCAGCCCAGGACATTTAAATAAAGTAGTCATTTGGCTACCCTTAACACACACACACTCTCTCTCCACTGCTTTTTGGGTGCTGGAGAATGTGATGCAATCAGCTACCATTCCGGTCAATGTTAGTGGCACACAAGAGGATGGCTTCTTGCCCTTTGTCTTTGGCATCAAAAATATATTGATTTAATCCTGGACAGCAGTGCTGATGTGTACTTTCAGTAGTAGAGTTGAAGGGAAACACTGCTGGGAGAAATAAGATTATGTGGCTGTACTAAAATAGTGCCTATAGCTGATGTGGTTATATATGGCCTTCTAGATGTTCATGAAATGCTCAAACCTAGGTGTAGCCCTTAAATTTCAGTTATTATGTGATTGGTTAATAATGCTTTCTTCTTGCATGAAGGAGTCCATAGAGAATTTTAGTTTGCTGTCATCAGTATGCTGAAGATATGCAACTCTATCACTCATCTACGTCATCTGCAGTGGATGTCATCTGAGTCCTGCAGCACTGCTTCACCTCAATAATGGACTGGATGAATCCTCACAAGATGGTGTTGCTGTTGGAAGAGTCACCTGACTGGCTAAGTGGCAACTTGCCTGGCCTGGATGGAGATAGACTCTCCCTAAATGTCCAAGCTCAGAACTTGGGTGTGATTTTGAAATTGGCTCTCTTGATGGCCATGGCCTAATCTGCCCTTTGCTAAAGTCAATACATTGCCCAGTTGTGTCCCTATCTGGACAGAAAGTCTCTGGCAACACTAGTTTATTCACTGGCAAACTCAAAGATCAAGTATTGCAACACTCTCTATGTGGGGCTACTCTTGAAGATTGTAGGGAAGCTCCAGTATGTCCAAAATGCAAACAGATTTGTTTCTAGGGCATGTTAATTTAGTCACATCTTCCTGATTCTGGCTTGCCTGAATTAATCCCCTGTACACTTCCATGACAAAATCAAGGTGTTGGAGATGACATACATGTTAATTATTTGGGACCTCAATACCTATCAGTGTTTCTCCCAGGCTTCACTGCTGTGGGTGGCCGTATCAAGGGAGATTCAGAGAGTGTCAACTAGATACCAGGTTTTCTCAGTGGTGTCCCTGTCCCTATGGAATTCACTTCCACCAGAGGTACCTCAGGTCCCCTCCCAAACCTTCAGCAAGTTGGTTAAAACAGAACTCTTTAAAAGCACACTTCACTTGCAGTAGAAATTCTGTCAACCCTTAATTTTCAATGTTTAGTTTAATTATTTTCATCTGTTTTTCTTCTTGCTGTTTATACTATGGTTTGGTTTTTTAAATTACTTATTGAGTTGGGGCTGGTGGTTGGGAGGTATCCTGGATATAAACTACCCAGGAGAGTCTTTTTTCACTAAATAGTCCTAATTACTGCTTCACTGTTCAGTAGCTAGCACATTAAGGCCTCTTACAATGTTATCCCTCTTAGCTTTCAAAACCTTTAGTTCTATAAACCTGAGATATTAGATGTGTAAACTATGCTATCTACCAGTAGACAGATATATAAAACAAAAGAAACTGATCTGCTAAATGTAGACTGAAGCACGCAATGTGTCAGGGTAAATAATATTTTCTTTTTAACAGTGTACTTCTTGATATGGAATCACTGGCTGAAATCCTGTTGCAAAACATATACTGCTAATGATGCCATATTAACAATTTCTCATCCCCTCCCCAAAGGTCCTAACACTCAGCCAGGATTCTTGTTGTCATGGAGTGGCTGTTGGAGCCTGTAGGATGACGGGAAATCATTAAATTCTGAAAAACTACCCCTGCCCTGGTAAAATCATCACTGCAGCAATTTTTAGGAATTAAAAGACACCCTAAATTGTTTGCCTATGATGAAAAGGATCCCAATGGAGCCTCTGCAACTTTGGAGGAAGAGGTGGGGTCAAAAGTTATTAATTTTTGAAAAATCACCACAGCTAAGATATCATTATCTTTATGTGTTGTAAGTTAAAGCAGCAGGATTTTAGCCAGTATCCCTTCTAGTGAGACTCTATAATAATCATAAAAACCACACCGCTCTTCTTGACTGAACAATTACACTGCATCACAAATATATATTGTCTGCTGCTTGGTCTAATCCATGTGTCCTATATTAAATCAAGTGCACTGAATCCAAATCTGAAGTCTGATTCTGCCAAGGACATGAGGATCTTACGTAAATTATGTGTATAGGTTATTGTGTTGATCACATGTGGTATATTTGCCACGAATGTAGCAAAAATTGTTTGGTTTATTCACACAGCTGCATCTACTCATCTTGGCCTAACATGGTTTTGCACTAGAGAAAAGCCCTTGGTCCATCTCACCTTATATACCTATTTCTGAAATCAGCTCACTGACTTGGGCAGACATGCCCAACCACTGCTAGAACATGCATGCCACCAGGGGATGTGATTCAGCTGAGACGGCAGCAGGCATAGTGGTAGCTGCAACTGTTATAATGTTCCCATCTAAAAATACATTACCCAATTACCTACTATTTGAAAAGCTATCACATGCCTTAAAATCTGTATGTGATAGGCAAATTCTGAATTCAGATTTGGTATCACCACACTTGATATCATGTAAATCACATGTGTTATTCTCAATAGCAAAACCGTTGTTGTACAATGTTATTAAAGGCTATTATGATAACCAGATAACTAAAGCAAATTACACAAGATACTTATCATGATCAGAAACAGTCTGGTCAGAAACAGAATGAAGATCAATAAACACTTTTGATAAGACGGTCCACATGACACACACAATTATTCATCCAGGGACATGTTGCGATAAGACAGAGAGACCTGCTGAAATGTTCCAGGAAAGTGTGGCATGAGTGATCACAACTGGAAAACCCTATTCGAATCCAGTGGGCAGCCCTTCCAGGAATGAACAGCAGAAACAGAAAAAACATAGCGAGAATTTGCTGTTAGCGTGTGCTCAGCCTTGGCAGATAGGCAAAGGATAAAATATATTATCTCCTTGGATCTAAACTAAGCTGGTTTCACCTTAGGTGAACTAACATTGAAGACCTTGGTGTAAGAACAATAAATAAAATAGATGGCATAATAAATATAACAGTGCATGGATGGTGCAACAAAAATGTATTCTCATCAGCAACCCTCCCCAAGCTTCTGAGTGCTAATAGATCTTTGGTTGAATCTAGCTGCTTTCTCTTTTCCTGTCCTGGCAGCAGATTATGACACAAACATATTGAATAGGATTCTTTCCACTCTGGAGTAATGTGGTTTCACCTTCCCTGAGATTTTGTCTGAAGCAGGACAGAACTACAGGGTGTCCCAAAGGCCACAACACATAGAAAAAATGGGTAAAGGTAAAGGTTTCCCTTGCTCGAAAGCCAGTCGTATCTGACTCTAGGGTTCAGTGCTCACCTCTGATTCAAAGCCGAAGAGCCAGCGCTGTCTGCTTCTTCAGATGTTTCCATAGTCATGTGGCAGGCATGACAAGACACCGGAGTGCACGTAATGCTGTTTACCTTCCCACTGAAGTGGTCCCTGTTATCTACTTGCAATTTCTTGCTTTCAAACTGCTAGGTTGGCAGGAGCTGGGACAAAGACGGGAGCTCATTCCATCCTGCAGTACTCAGGAATCGAACTGCTGTTTTTTCTTTCATGTCTCGGTCAGACTTTAAACTGTCGAAATAAAGCCACCTTCTTGGCTTTGTCATTGGCCAAAATTAAATCCTCATCAGTACATGTTTCTGGTAGTAATTGGCAGACCAGCAAATGAGCCGGATTCTGTATCTCTTCACATTCACACAGTGTGTTGTTGTCTGCCAGTAGCCCCCACTTGAACATGTTGATCTTGCAATTAGGGACTCTGACCCTCAGCCTATTCAGGGTCCTCCAAGTGACATATGGAAGACTGAATTTCTCAACCATATCCTCCTTTAATGTTATTCCTTGTCCAGTAAGCTCCTTACTTCATCTTCTAATTTGGTTTTGCTCTTGTGTACCCTCAAGAATGTTTGTTCTTGCTATAAAGCTCTTCCTGGATCTGAGCCAGTGAACATGAGGCTCATATCCAGAGGATGTCAAGGGTCATTCCCTTTCTTAGTTCTCTCAGCATCTGGTACTACTTCTCTCCTTATCTTAGGTGGAGCAATATCAACAAGAGGATATGTTTGCTCAACTGGTGTAGGTTTGAGGCATCCTGCCACTATGCACATTATTGCTAAATGTACCTTTATTGACAAAATCGTTGGCTGCTTCTCTTGTTTGAGTATACATTTCCCCTCCCCTAAATATCATTTTCAATAAGGAGAAAGTGGCAGGTAGAGTCTAAGGACACTAACGTCAGGAATTTAGTGTGTGACTTCGATGTGTTGAATTATGCTCATTAGTTCATTTACTTCTTTCATTTCATTCATTAGTTAAGGGTGATGTTTCAAATGGGGGACAATAAAGACATGTTCATAAAATTAAGGTTTTCATAAAATGTTCATAAAATCCAAGGTTTTCTGAGCTAAGGTAAAGGTCACCCTTGATCGAAAGCCAGTCATACCCAACTCTAGGTTTCAGTGCTCATCTCTGTTTATAGCCAAAGAGCCAGCGCTGTCTGTGTCTGCAGATATTTCCATGGACATATGGCAGGCATGGAACACTATTTACCTTCCCACCAAAGTGGTCCCTATTTATCTTCTTGAAATTTCTTGCTTTTGAACTGCTACGTTGTGTTAACCCAAAACCATAAATCCCAATTTCATTTGTGTTTATTTTTTTATATTTTATTTTTCAATAAAGATGCTTTTAACCTTTATTTTCGATTCTCCCCGACTCTACCCACTATGCACATGTGTCCATAAGCAGCCCACACAATCATTCACCACAGATGAATAACTGCAAGATCTATTTTTAATAAATATTTCAATAGTCAAACCTCAAAGAAAGAGGTTTTCCTTCACTATTCCTTGAAAGCAGTTTTTCAATAAGAGGGAAAGCCTTCAAAGGAGAAACTTCCTACAGTGTATCCATTCTCACACCAATGTATCTATGCTGGTGCGGAAGAATACTAGAATACTTTTTTTTAAGGAAAGAAGGTTGGAAAGTGTTTTTTTTTTAAACCTTCATAGAAAATGTTTCTGAAGTCCGATCCAAATTGTATATGTGTCAAAGGAAAGGTTATTCTGTTCTCTTTCAAGCACACTTTGGATCACTTTGATTGGTTGATTGGTTTTTTGGCTGGAATACTGCCAAACACCCCACCCCCGTGGAAATGTCACTTTAAAAAGTCACATTTTCCTCAATATCTTTTTTGTGCATACCTCCTTCGGCGTCATTTTTCTGCACATGTTGTATGCGAACTGTATCTACCTTGGGAAGTTGTCATATTCAATTTTTAAATTGGTTTTCCCTCCTTTCTTGCATTTTTGAGACCTCATTTGGGTGGTTTTTTGTAAAACGCTTCATAGATTATTTTTCCAAAGTCCAATTCCAAATCTGAAAGTGTCCCTACAAAGATTAATCTTTCCTCTTTCAAACACACTTCGTATCATCCAAAACTGTCACTTTTCCAATGTTACTTCTGAAAGTGATGACATCATCGCTTTGCATTTTTGGCTTCTATGTTCTACCAATTCTTAAAGTCACCGAGACAATCTTTCAGATAACACAACCCTTATTTCCATTGGGTGCCTTAGTTTTGGTGTTACAGCTTCTCAAAAGTACTGTACAGTAAAACCTCATATAACACTAAAACCTGGTTCCACAATTCTTGGTGTTATATGATTTTTAGTGTTATCTGATCCTCTATGGGATCCATAGAGATACATTGTAACCACACAGGCTTTAGCGGTTGTTATCTGAAGCATCCCATAGGATCTTAATGTTATCCGATGCAATTCTTCCCCCCAGATTCCTTAATGTTATGCGATTTTCGTGTTATTCGATACTAATGTTATATGAGGTATTACTGTACATGATTTTTCGTTACATAGCAAGATCTGTCAGACCAGCCAACCGAAAGGTAAGATATTCATAGAATTCACGTCAAAAATGCCATTGGTGTGAATTTGTTTAAAGAGGATTCCAGCTTGCCATGAAGTGACCCACACACTATGGTCACAGAGCCATCTCCTGCAGCATGTATGAAATGAGACATGCAGGATTTGACACCGAGACAGGAATGGACTGCAGTAGTCTTGAGGACATTGACAAGGTGTGTCATCACAGCCAGTCCATCTTGCATGGCCCCTTCTGCCTCCATGACAAATGGGAATCAGAATAGTGAAGTGGTTCCTCCTCCGCTCAGTTGGGTCCAATATGATGGTTTCCAGTGACGTTTCCTCCACTGAGGGAGGCCATCATCCCACCTAAAGGGGCTCATCCACCCGTAACCATTGATCCCTTTAGGGAGTCAGGTTATTTACTGCCACCCAACACTTGGCGTTGAGTCACTGGCTGTATGGTCTACTGCATTACCATAGTGGGATGTCTGGCCATGGACTACAAAATCTCACACAATATTTACTACAAAATCTCACAATATATTTACAAAATATTATCTACATGTTGGCCACCTCTTTCTAAATGCACACAAAATCTACTCCCCCACTCATGGAAACACACATTCCAAGATATCTGTTGTTATGTATGGCAACTTTTGGGACACCCTGTAGATAGCGGAGGATACTGCATAAGAATGACACAGGCAGATGCATTTAGTGTGTAGGAACAAAGAGCAAGAAGAGAACAGAAGTGGCCACAATGAAATTATTTTAATGGTATTCCAAAGGGGCATCCTCCCCCTTGTTAAGAAGGTAAGCTGCTTTCATTTTATTTCATCTTCTCTGCCCCCTGACTGTATAAATTGCCTAGGCTGTGTTAAATTGTGTACAGTGAAAGAAATGGGTTGAGATCTGAAATGAAGAAAACAATAGCTATCCTACTTACTGCGGTAACAATACCTTGAATACAGTTGCTGGTCCTAAACAGAGCAAACCAATGGAATCATCTTGTGAATATTAAGTCAATATTTATTTATATCCCATTAATTAAGCCAAGCAGTTGGCTTTAAGCCAGTATGCTTTCCTATAATGTCATTAACTTGTCACATTTATCACACAGAACAATCTGCAATGTTTTCCATCCCCATCTTAGTAAAAAATTTCCAGTTGAGTGCTCTGGTAAGAGGAGGGAACTGACCTTTATGGTGAATTTATGTTTTAGAGAAAACAAGTTGGTTAGGGTGGTTTTCAGACAGTTTTGTTCTAGAACAGTGTTTCCCAACCTTTGGTTTTTGGACTTCAATTCCCAGAAGCCTAAGTCAATTCCCCAAAGCACTGATCAGCCAATGTACAGTCTAAGGCTTCTGGGGATTGAAGTCTCCCTGTAGAGCATGGGCCCCACATTTGAAAACACTGTTCTATAGCCAACTGAACATATGGAAACTTTTTACTTCACAAAGGCAGAGGTAGTAGTGAAAACGGGGAATGTTCATTTAAAATTTCTCCAGGAAGGCATATCAAGAGGATCATAAAGAAAGCAGAAAAGTTATTCTTGAGACATTGCCTCATTAAAAATAAAGAGTAAAAGAATAACCTAACAAATATTCAGCAATTCATGAATTATGTATCTTGTAGGATGACTGAGCTTTCCACAGAGCATTTCACTGCAGCATGTTCTCATTCAGATTGTGAAGAGCCAGGTATACACTAGACCCCTTCAAGAAAGTCTGGGCCTGAATGAGAGCAGGCAGGTTGGGACCCAATCTATCCTGTACGATGCTCCAGCATGATCTTTGTTATGCTGGTTCTCTTGGCAGTGGATGCAGAGAGAACTAAGCAAGAGAATGAACCTCAACATCCTTTGAATAGATAAGAGCCTCAAGGTCACTGGCTCAGACCCAGGAAGAGATTTATGGCAAGAACAAACATTCTTGAGGACATGCAAGAGCAAAACCAAATTAAAAGATGGAGGAAGGAGCTCACGGGGCAAGGAACATCATTAAAAGAAGATATAGCTGAGGAACTCAACCTACCCTAAATCACTTGGAGGACCCTAGTTAGTCTGAGTGTCAGTGTCCCTAAATGCAAAACCAACATGCTCAAGTGGGGACTGCTGGCAGACAACAACACACAGTATGAATGTGGAGAGACACAGAATCCAGTCTATTTACTAGAATGCCGATTGCTGACAGAAACATGTACCCATGAGGACTTAAGTTTGGCCAATGAGAAAGCCAAGAAAGTGGCTTCATTTTGGCTGTCCAGGTTTTTATTGGACATGTTCCTGTCATGTTTCCATCTTTTCCTCCTGCCTTTTTCATTCTCTCTTCCTCTCCCCTCTTGTTTCTTTTCCTCTCTTTATTGCCTGATTTGCTAATGGTAACTTTCTTTTTGGTTTTCTTTTTTGTGAAGGAGGCTTTTTGTTTCCTCCTAACAAACTCCTTTCAGATTTTTAATGAAACCTTAGAGCTGTTGGGTTTTTTCCTTAAGTTACAGATTAAAGCAGCATCCTGACAGCTGGAACCAATTTATTCTTGGGGTCATGCATGCTTTTGTATGTTTCAGGATCAATGTATTTTTTTAAAACAAGAAATCAATAAGTGGGGAAAATAAAGACCTAGGGGGTGAGAGAGAATACTGTGCAACACCATCAGTTCCAGGAATGTGATGGTCCTTAAAGAGAGGGATCAATGTGCTGACATTTCAGACCATCATGAATTTTTCAAGGTCACTTGCAAAAAAGCATTTCTTGTGAGCAAAGGAATAACCTGTCAGACTGCTCCTTATGGCTGCTGTGTTTTATAGAGAATCCAGAGATGGACATGCTGTGTAGGTGATTATCCAGTCAATAATATGCTCACGCAAGAATCCCAGGGGATTTTGTTCCCAGTAATGATAAAGTGCTAGAGGCTTTACATGAACAGGAAGGCTGACTTGAACTGAAAAATACACAGTTCCTTTTATTTTTGTTAATGGACGACATGATCAAAAGACATAGACACTTCTTTGTGGCATACCAACAAGGAAGAAAGAAGGTGGAGGAAAACAGTATCTAGTATTTCAAAATAAATACAGAGAAAGTTGATACCTTTATAGGATCACTTTAAAATCAAACAGTGGGCAAGCTTTCATGATTCAAGATCACTTCTTCGGGCATGTACAGGACAGGAAAATTATTAGTGAAAGTATCAAACATCCATAGCATGATGGTCTGCCAGGCTCCTTTCCTTAGAAATGAATGTGAAAAAGCAGCAGGCTGTGTGATACCATCCCCCATTCACAGGAAACCAGGTACTGTATCTGCTTATTGCTCTTCCCAATGGCCTTTTGAAATGTTAACTTCCTTTATGGCCAAACAAAAGGATATTTCAGCTAAATAGTAGCACATTTGTGGCTCAGATCACAACCTACTGACTGCAAAATTCAGGCTTAGACTAAAGAAAATAGGAAAAACAATTAGGCCAGACAGATATGACCTAGAGAACATTCCTTGGGAATACACAGTGGAGGTTTGGAACAGATTTAATGGCTTGGACCAGATAGACAAAGAGCCAGAAGAATTATGGACAGAGATGCGGGACATCATGCAGGAGGCAGCAAGGAAAACCATACCAAAAGAAAAGAAGCGTAAGAAAGCTAAGTGGTTGTCCGATGAGGCTCTTAAAATAGCAGAGGACAGAAGGAATGCAAAATGCATTGGAGAAAGGAAAAAATACAGTCACTTGAATACAGAATTTCAAAGAAAAGCAAGGAGAGATAAGGAAACCTACCTGAACGAACAGTGCAAAGAAATAGAGGAAAACAATATCAGGGTTAGGACTAGAGTTCTTTTCAAAAAAATTGGGGAACTCAAGGGAACATTTAAAGCAAAAATGACCATGATAAAGGACAAAGATGGCAAGGAGTTAGCAGATGCAGAAGAGATTAAGAAAAGATGGAAAGAGTACACAGAGGAACTCTACAAAAAGGACTTCAACATCCCTGATAATCACAATGATGAGAACATGAGCCAGACATTCTAGAGAGTGAAGTCAGAAAGGCCCTAAAAAACACTGCAAACAACAAAGCCAGTGGAGTTGATGGCATCCAAGTTGAACTTTTCAAAGCCCTACAAGATGATGGAATCAAATTATTGCACTCTATATGCTAGCAGATTTGGAAAACACAACAATGGCCACAGGATTGGAAAAGATCTGTATACGTTCCACTCCCCAAAAAGGGTAATGCCAAAGAATGTTCAAATTATCGAACAATTGCGCTCATCCCTCACGCTAGCAAGGTGATGCTCAAGATAATACAGGATAGACTGCAACAGTATGTGGAGAGAGAATTACCAGAAGTGCAAGCGGGTTTCAGAAGAGGCAGGGGGACTAGAGACCACATCGCCAACATAAGATGGATCATGGACAAAACAAAGGAATATCAGAAACAAGTCTACTTCTGTTTCATTGATTACACTAAGGCTTTTGACTGTGTCAACCACAACAAAATGTGGCAAGTAATTAAAGAGATGGGAATTCCGGAACACCTTATAAGCCTCATGACGAGAAATCTGTACATGAATCAAGAGGCAACAGTTAGGACAGAAAATGGAATGACGGAGTGGTTTGGAATAGGAAAAGGAGTAAGACAAGGCTGCATTTTGTCACCCTGCTTATTCAGCTTATACATAGAACATATAATGTGCAATGCAGGAAAGGAGGAATCAGTGGCGTAGCGTGGGGGGGCGGGGGGGCGGATGCCCCGGGCAGCGGCTTTCAGGGGGCGGCAAAATGTCCCCTCCCCACCCTTTTGCTGGCAAGCGCCCCGCGTGCGCTTCGCCGCTTGCAGGCGAGGAGGAGAAAAAGGTTTTTTTTTTTAGGTGGACAATTTAAGGAGGGGGCCCGGCTAGCCGTCGGGGGCTCTCCTGGAGGGCGGCCCGCGTGCGCACGCACGCTGCTCGCCTCCGCCCACCCAGCCACCCACCCAACTTGCCGTGAGACGGGGCGCTCGTCTGGGGTGGGTGGCGCTGTGGCAGGGAGCCCCTGGCGGCTGGCTGGGCAGGAGGAGGTGGGCAGCGCACGCGCACACGCGGGCCGCCCTCCAGGAGAGCCCCCGACGGCCAGCCGGGCGGGGCGGGCCCCTCCTTGAATTGTCTGCCTTTAAAAAAACCCCTTTTTCTCCTCATCGCCTGCAAGCGGCGAAGCGCACGCAGGACGCTCGCCAGCAAAAGGGTGGGGAGGGGACATTATTTGCCGCCCCCTGAAAGCCACTGCCAGGGGCAGGCGGTGCGCGGAGAGCCCCCGACGGCCAGCCGGGCGAGCGATCTGCTGGAGGTGCGCTTGTCGGGGGTGGGTGGCGGACGGCCCCTGGCGGGCGAGAGGACGGAGGTGCGCTCGTCGGGGGTGGGTGGCGGACGGCCCCTGGTGGGTGAGCGGACGGAGGTGTGTGTGGCGCGCGCGCAATCGCACGCACGCCGCTAGTCAGCAGGGGGGCGCCTTCTGCCTTGGGAGGGGGAGGGGTGGCGGCAGCGGCGAGCTGGGGGGGGCGAGTTTGCTTTTCGCCCCAGGCGGCTGAAGACTGTGCGATGCCACTGGGAGGAATCACAATTTGGGATCAAAATTGCTGGGAGAAACATCAACAATTTGAGATATGCAGATGATACCACCCTAATGGCAGAAAGTGAGGAGGACCTAAAGAAGCTCCTGATTAGGTTGAAAGAAGGAAGTGAAAAAGCTGGCTTGAGACTCAATATCAAGAAAACCAAGATAATGGCAACAGGCCCTATCAGTCCCTGGAAAATAGATGGGGAAGAAGTAGAAGCAGTGACAGATTTTACTTTCCTAGGATCAAAGCTCACTGCAGATGGTGATTGCAGCCATGAAATAAAAAGGCGACTGATTCTTGGGAGGCAAGCGATGAGAAACCTGGGGAACATAGTGAAAAGTAGAGACATTAAATTGCAAACAAAGATTCGCATAGTCAAAGCAATGGTATTCCCTGTGGCAATGTATGGTTGTGAGAGCTGGACCATTAGGAAAGCTGAGTGCAGAAAAATAGACGCCTTTGAGATGTGGTGTTGGAGGAGAGTTTTGAGGGTCCCCTGGACAGCGAGGAGAACAAATAGGTCAATCTTAGGAGAAATCACCCCTGACTGCTCCTTAGAAGGTCAAATAATAACGATGAAGCTAAAGTACTTTGGACATCAAATGAGAAGAGAGGATTCACTTGAGAAAGCCTTGATGCTTGGAAGGGTCGATGGCAAAAGAAGAAGGGGACGGCCCAAGATGAGATGGCTAGATGGTATTGTGGAGATAATGGACACAGAGCTGAGCAAGTTGAGGGGGATGGTGGAGGACAGGAGTGCCTGGCGGACAGTGGTTCATGGGGTCGCAGAGGGTTGGAATCGACTGTGCGACTGAACAACAACAAGTAGCACATGAGATACTGTCATTCCTAATGATTTTGTGTCCTATATAATCAAAATCCACTTAAAGAACATATTCATATATCCGTAACTTTTGGATCAGGAGCAAGCATGGTAGAAGTTTTAGGTAAAGGTTGCCCTTGCTTGAAAGCCAATCATATATGACTCTAGGGTTCAGTGCTCATCTCAGTTTATAGCCAAAGAGCCAGAGCTGTCTGCATCTACAATTGTTTCTGTGGACATATGGCAGGCATGCCTCAAGACCGGAGTGCATGGAACACTGTTTACCTTCCCACTTCAGTAGTCTCTATTTATCTACTTGTAATGTCTTGCTTTAGAACTGCTAGGTTGGCATGAGCTGGGACAGAGATGGGAGCTTGCTCTGTCATGCAGTACCTGGGAATCGAACTCCGACCTTCCAGTCAGCAAGTTTAGCATCTTAACCACTTGAGCCACTGCAGAAGGTTTACATCTGGGCAACTATGGTTTTTCTGACAAAACAGAGTTCTCACCCACCATTATTATTTGTGACATGAGTACATTAGTATATGTCCATGCCCTGATGCAGGCCACTGATTGTTGTTAGAAGTGTAAAGAACAAAATGTGAATAGAATGATGTTTCACTGTCTATGCTCCTGCTCTTCCCATTCAGCACATATTATTGGGGAGATACGGAGTTACTAGAGTTCCCGTGCCTAACATACCAAAACTGGGTAAACTCTAGCAAAGACTGTCACTTGCCCAGTACCTCTTCTGATTTAAAGTCCAGACAGAATTGGATCTGTATCTCTTTCAAGCAAAGCCTTTCAGTAACAAAGTGCAGAACACACTACGGTTATTGTCCTATACTTAATATCACATTTGGCAGAATATTATACCTGGTAGATACAGTTATGCAGTCATGAGCAAATCAAGAGTAGTCACCTGTTAAAATGAAAAATCTTATTTATTACCCTGCTTGTCTTCCAACTGCTTAGAAAAAAAATGTGGTGGGCTTTTTTTTTTTTTTAAGAAAAAGCATTGACACTGTGATAGGCATTATGTAATCCACCTCATATTTTACCCCCATATATTTATTTATTTTATTCGATTTGTATACCACCCTATCCGGTAAAACCATCTCAGGGCGGTTCACAAAATCCACATAAATAACATTCCATAATACAGCAATGCAATGGCACGGAAAAATGACACAACAAAACAACAACAACAATAACAATAATAATCTTCCAAGTTCCCATAGCAAGAGCAATGCTTCTGGGAGTCCAAATCTTTCTGTATTTATTTATTTAGATTTGTAAAGCCAACCAATCACCAAAGTGACTCTGGGTGAATCACAATCCTATTATTATTATTATTATTATTATTATTATTATTATTATTATTATTATTATTATTATTATTATTGTTGTTGTTGTTGTTGTTGTTGTTGTTGTTGTTGCTGCTGCTGCTGCTGCTGCTGCTGCTGCTGCTGCTGCTGCTGCTGCTGCTGCTGCTGCTGCTGCTGCTGCTGCTGCTGTTCGATTTATATGCCGCCCCAATAGCCTATAGCAATTGCACATGTAAATCCAAAACGTGTGCCTCCTGCTCCTGCTTCTTCTTCAGACTTCTTACAATTTCTTCCATGGGTTATCTTTAAGCAAACCTTAACACTAATTTGTTCACTATATCCAATTTTTAAAAAACTCATTAAAACATATGCAATTTTTGGTTACTTTTAACACTTCTGTAAAAACAACACTGAGTCCAGGGATTTTGCCAACTTTTGTTAGCCCTATTGGGCAAAATCTGATATGATTCTGCACCTCCCATCTTGCAATGAACAATATGCCAGTCATATACCTAATGTGCAAGCTGTGTGATCAAGCACACAACCAGGTATCCAATTAATACCTTGTTAATTAGCCTCAGTTAGGTATTGCAACCTTTGAAACTGTGCTACTGCACAAAGGAAAAAAAATGATTTTCAGTATTTCTTGACCCGAACTAGCATATGTATCAACAAATATGCTGGTTTTAAGCTGCTATTTAAGATACTTCATATTATCTTTTCATCCTTGACATCAAGTATCACATAATTCTTATTATCCACCAAGAATGGGTGCTTTCATCTTTTAAACATGCCTGCTATCACCTTTATTTTCCTATGTACACTAAAGGAGCCTTTTATAGCTATTAAAGAAGTCTTCTTCAAGTGATCTACTCTAGTACATTACCTACCCCACAATTTTATTTTGGCTTCCCTAATTTTGTTTCAGATATTTTTGTGTAATTCTCTGTATTCCAGGTCATCATTATATAGTTTGATCATTCACTTGTTGTTGTTGTTGTTTTTTGGTGACTTTCCCACTTTTTAATTTTGTAGGGAGGTATTTTATCTAATTTGAAGTGAAACACAATGATGGCAGAATCAGATTATGAACTGAATTTCTATCCGCTCCAGGATACGTTTTCATAAACTTAACACTGTTCTGGTACCTGTAATTGACTAGGATAGAATCTAATTAGCTCCTTGTAATATGGCTAATGCCATCTTGTAAGGATCTCCATGTATACAGTCTTCCTGAGGCAATTTCAATGTGGTGCCCTTGTTCACAAAATTGTATCATTCATTCTCCATGTTTATCCTGTATTTCTAGTCTACATCTTCCAACAAAAATTCTGCAGGCACCTTTTTCTATTTTAGAATTAAAATCTTTCTCTATGGATATGGCCATTGGTTCTTTTTTGTTAGTATTTTTTTAAACAGGCTTGTGTTCTTCATAGAATTTTTCTATGGTTTCATTTTAATTTTAATGTGTTTTAGTTAATATGTTGTGATTTTAGGTACATGAACTACCCAGAGTGTGAATATTGTCTAGACGGGTGGCATACAAATGCAACCAACCAACCAACTGCTATTGACACACATACTTGTGCCACGTGAACATCTGTGGTATTTCACTATACAGTATTGGGATAAGCATTATCAACTAAATTTTCATTTCAATCTTTATTCATGAAGCATAATTAAGTCCAGCAGTACTTTCACAAGCAACTGGGCATAAAATTGCAGCCTTAGAATACAGTCCTAACTTGCCAGGATGGCTGAACTGGCACTAAGTCAGTTAAGGCTGTGTTAACTCCAAACTCTTCCAATCAAGGGCTGCTGGGATTTATTTCGGACAAAACTCTCCTTGGCCTATTTTTGTGTTAAAATAGTAGCTGTGAGTTGTGGCTGAGAAATATTTTCAGCTGGCATAGCACAATTTATTCTCCCCTGCTCTTCTCTCTCCCTTTCTAGCTCCTCTTGGTGGCACCAGGAACATTGTGCTGGCAGCAGGACACTTATATTGACAGAAGAGGCTTCTGCTTAGTTATTCCACACTTATTACAACCAGTGTATCTGCAAGGAATGATTGTCATCAGTTATCATAGAGTTAAATCAGCTGCAATTTTCCCTCCCCCCTGGGCCAATCGTTGCTCTTGCCCTATGATTAGTAGGTAGAGTGAGGTTGCTATCTCAGCCAGTCACTTAGGGATGTTATAAAAACAACAGACAATGGATTCTTCTTGTTACGTGTCTAGACCAGACATGAAACTGCCAAAATGAAGGCACCTTTTGGTGAGTCCATTCTGCAGTTCCTGTTGCCTGACCTAGTGTGAGAAAGATTAGCCAGCAATACAAGTTGGCTGTTACCAAGGTACTCCCAATTGTGGTTAAAAAACCCACAATCTTCAAGAAGGCTCTTTCTGTATATGGATGAAAAAGGATCTTATTCAAATTAGCAAGTCACAATTAGTCCAAAACTCATGTGCCAAAAAGCCAGGAGGGGGTGGTGTAAGCATAGAACCAATGGGTGCCTACACTTAGACTCATCATGCCCTTTGGAGCAAAACACATACAAAAACAACTTCACTGAGTCAGTAAGTCTTAGCACCCAGTTGTTGTTGTTGTTGTTGTTGTTGTTGTTGTTGTTGTTGTTGTTGTTGTTGTTGTTGTTGTTGTTGTTGTTGTTGTTGTTATTATGAGTGTTTGGAGGCACATTGGAGGACTTTCAGAGTGCCACAGATGAAAACCTTCAATGGCTTTCAAACCATGGAACTCTAGCTAGGAACTTGAGATGGACTGTGCTTACTTATCAACATTAATATAGACAACTGAATTTCATCATACGATAAATAAGCACCAGTGGGAATGAATGACCCAGAGAAGGATCGCTACAACTCCTTGAGGCTTCAGCTTGGCACCCTGAGGTCCAGTAACCTTATCTTCCACTTAAACCCTTATTCCTGTTTACTGATAGATAGATCATAATGTGAACCACAAATGCCTCGTGATTCACTATGTGATGCCTACACGGTATTTATATATTTACCAAAATTATTTGTCATTCAAACCATAATACAGTAGACATAAGACTGTCATATCCCTCCATTGTTCTAAGAATGGTCCATTGGAGAACAAGAGTTCCATGAATAAGGGCGGGTAGCGTCCAATAAATACAAATGGGACTGGAATGTCTTTCATAATTGCATAATAAAGATCCTTTTCAATTAGTACATTGGGGTAGAGTGAGGACAAACATCACGCAGACTTCCAGGTAGATTTGTAGACTGTAAGTGCCCAAAACAAATAAAGCCAGAAAGTTTATTAAACAAACTACCAAGCTGCACAGCTTCTTCTTTTTAACTTGTCACATCTCTTTGCCCACTTTTAATTGCCTTTCAAAGTTTTGTTATTGCTTTCTGTTCTGATGTGTAGTCTTTAAGAAAGGTGGGTTTGGAATTAAAAATACAAATGCTTTTTTTAAAATATTAAGTTATAGAAATCAATCCTTCCCCCGGGCAGGGGAGGGTCCTATCCATATTTGATTTGATACAAGCCCCACTAAGGGAGAACTACGTCCTAGGAATATGGAAAAAAACCCCACCACATCAGACTACTGTTTGTTTTAATCGTCCCATCATTTGACTCTCTCTCCCCTAAGATAAATGTGCTTTCCACGGTCTTCTAAGCTGACTGAAGTGCCTACAACTTATCCCCAGCCCACCCGATCCCTTTTCTATGGAGCAAGATCTCTGTCGGATATTTCACCCTCGCCTTTTAGAACGAGCGAGCTAGTGTTAGTATCCTTTGTAATATTGTTCTTATGGGCAGCTGGCAACGGAACTAGTTATTCTCGGGCGGCGGTGCTTACCCGAGAGGGTTATCGTGACGGACGTCGCCTTTACCGCGCATGCGCAGGGGAAAAACGTGTTGCCAAATCGTGGGTTCGGGAGCGGGTCTGGTCTGCTTCGCTTCCTTGGAAATATGGTAAGCGCTGAGACGGTGTGGCGGGGTTGAACGCAACGCTGGAGCTACTTCCCACTCGAAATAATTAATTATCTCGCAGTAAAGCCTTGTCTGGTTCCCTAGCGTGGGGTAGTGGATAGAGTGACGGACCAGGGCTCTGGAGTCTTGGGTTCGAATCGCTACTCAGCCCCTGATGCCAATTCACCCAGCCCACGAAGCCCTCGTTGCTCCTGGAAGTGGAAGTAAAAGCTGCCTGTTACCTTTTACTTATGCTTCCAGGATCGACAAGGGCTTCACAGGCTGGATGAATTGGCTTCATAGGCCAGATCTGGCCTCCGTCCTGGGCCATAGTTTGGGCACCCCTGTGCTATGACCGGTGTTTTCCAATCTTTGGTTTTTGGACGTCAATTCCCAGAAGCCTAAGCATTGGACTACAGTCTCAGTAATAATGTACATTTCTTTGTAGCTGTGTTGCTAAGTTCTAATCAGGTTTTAATACTTGCAAAGATACACTGTTGAAATCCAGAAATCTGTTTAAAGCTGTCAAATCTCTACACTCTGTTGAGTTAAGCCCATTCAATCTCCACTGTGTAAATGGAGATCACAAAGAACATCCATTTGCACTGTGGAGACCTTTGGCTGCACAGAGAGGATTCTGTCTAGGTAGCCCACCATTTCAGTGGCCCCAAAAGTGTGGCTTCAGTGCTCCACATCACTTCTTGTTCTTATGCATATTATGTGAATATGGCAAATTGAACCCTTTAACTCAGTCTCACACACAGTTGTTTCCAAGACGGGACAGCTCTTGGAGCCGACCCTGAAACTGGCAAAGAAGGTTACAACCCTTTTCGTGGTGTGCCAACCCTATGGAATTCCCTCCTTGTGGAGTTGGGACAGACTACACCTTTGTTGACATTTAGAAAGCAGCTTAAATTGCTTCTGTTTAGGGAGGCTTTTGAGAAGGGGTCGACATCTGTCTCGTGTTGGGTTTCTTATTGGGCCTTTCCCTCCATTAATGAGGCCTGGTACTATTATTATATGATTTTAAGTTGTTTTTAAATGTATTGTTGCTAGCCGCCTGGAAATGGGGAAGACCATCCAGATGGGCGGGGTACAAGTGGAATAAAAATAAATAAATAAACAAACAGCTATAGAGTGGCAGATGAATTAGTTCAAAGAGTGCACTTGATATAGAAGCTGACATTGTGAGGTTCCAAAGTGGCTAGATGTCAGTTCTGATAAGCTGAAGGACTTGTGCTAAACCAAATTGAGCTCAAGAGGAAGAAGGCAACAAAACAATTCTAAGAAAGGTTAAGAGATAAAGAAATTGGGTTTCAAGTGGCTTGAGAGTCTACTCTTACACTGGGTCATAGTGTCAAGAAAGGAATGTAAGACTGTTGGGGAATCCTGAATCTTTAGGTATGCTTCATACCTTCCAATTAAGAACCTATTAGATCCTGGCTGTCATCACAAAAATCCCAAATTCATTCTCTGTCTTGGAAAACTCTTTTGGAATTATTCTGGAAAACAAGAATGAACCTCTATACTGTGTTAACAATTGTTTTTAGCTCAAGCAAAAAGCCGTTGGTGTATTGTGAAGATGTTGGGAAAACCAGAAGCTCAAGATTTTGGTATTATAGGCACATGAAAACAATGAACCCTGTAGTCCAGGGCTGGCTCTAGGGTTTCTTAAAGAGAAAGACCCAAATCCAGCTTTCATACCACATGGAGGACTGTGCAAGGCAATCAGCTGAGTTGCTTTGGCAAGAAGAGCGGCATATAAATTGAATATAATAATAATAATAATAATAATAATAACAACAACAACAACAACAACAACAACAACATCATCATCAAAATGTGGCTAAGAATCACCAGTCTTGGAAGGGTATTTAAAAAATCTGCTAGAGCTGATATTCTGTTCTCATTTTACTGGATGACCTCTCCCAAAGATACCCTGGGGAAGGGAGGTCATGTGTCAGGATCTGAGGCAGCTCCTGCATTCACAGGATGAGTTCCCTAGAGGTAGCTTGATGCTCACAGGATTGGACCTCCAGTCTGGAGAGCATCTAAATATTTATAGCGATGTTTCTGTTTGATCTTGGCTCTTGGGAGAAGTATAGGTCTGGTAAAGTACACCTTTGCTCTAAAACCAGTTATATCTGACTCTAGTGTTTCCGTAGTCATGTGGCAGGCATGCCTCAACACCAGAGTACATGGAACACTTTATCTTCCCACCAAAGAGGTACCTATTTATCTGCTTGCAATTTCTTGCTTTTGAACTGCTAGCTTGGCAGAACCTGAGACAGAGATGGGAGCACACTCTGTCACGTAGCACTCAGGTCTCAGAACTACTAACCTGCCAACCATCTACTCGTCAAATTCAGCATCTTATCTACTAAGCCACTGCATGTTATGTGCAATTGGCAGAGTGACCTTCATGTTGAAGGTTGCAGCAAAAATCTGAGTAGACACAGAACACAAATAACTTCTGTAGTCAGTTTGAAATAGCAATTTACAGTTCAAATACAATTTATATTCAGCACAGTTCTTTGAGCAATTAATCAAGGATAGCAGCCTTGCAAACTTGCGAAGACAACTTGCAACAATGATTCTTTCTAGTATAGTAATACCTCAGATAACGTTTGCATCAGATAATGCTAAAACCGGATAACATCAAGCAATCTGGAAAAATTTTTGCATCGCATAACATTAATTCTTATGGGATGCATCAGACAACGTTTGCTAAAACCTGTGTGAGTTACAATGTATCTCTATGGAGTTTTAACGTTAGCCAATGCATCCCATAGGATTTCAATATCTGATGCATGCATCAGATAACATTAAAAATCGGGCAACACTAAGACTTGTGGAACCAAGTTTTAACGTTATCTGAGGTTTTACTTGTATAGCTTACAGATCTCAGATCCCTTTGGCTGGCAGAGTTCTGGTACCAAAAATCAGAAAGCAGAAACCAGTACAGTAGTTGAATATGCAGAAAATCCAACAATGTACTACACTCTTTGGCAGGCATCAAGGGCAAAAGCTCTTCCAAACAGAACATCTCAGCCAGCAAATTAAACAGTGGAAAAAGCCTGGTTTTTAAGCACATTTTGCAGAGCTAATCAGCTAATACAGGAAGCCTGCTATAAAACACATATAGAGTTCTTAAAGGAACAGTCAGCAAGGTATTGTAATTAGACCCTTTTCCCAATAATGAAGGTATAACTTCAACTCCATCGTGTTGCTACCATAACTTAATGAGGAATTGAAGTAACTTTTTGGTATGGTATAGCAGTAACTTTAAAAGTATGTGATCTCATCAAATGATAGAGGAGCTGTTGTCATATGATGTGCTGTGGATATTGCAGTGATGAGTTGAACAGCGGAGACTATGTATTTATACCACTGGCTAGCATTAGATTTGGATATGGCAGAATAACAACAAGAAGATACCAAGTCTCTTGGACTGGCATCTTCATTTCACTATCTGGATTGCTTCGATTAGTCTTATTTATAATAAAATAAGACACTCTAATTGTGTCTAGAAAACAAGACTACAGGTGTTGCATAGTCACCTTGTGTTGAAGAGTAGGAAATACCTGTCAATATGCCATCTACCTGTCAGTCTCTGTGTAGAGATTTTCTCTCTTCCTTTCTGACAGCCAGAATATCAGGGGTCTAAGAAACAGATGTTATCTGATGTGAGCTTGGAGCTTGAGGATAACAACATGATCATTTGCTCATGTGGACAATGAAAATAATCTTAAGTAGCTAAATAAAATACATTTTCTGTCTCTACTGTTATTGTCCTTCATTTTGCACTACAGTACCTGTATTTAATTCTGTGTCATGTTAATCTTCAACATTTCAATTTGAAGTCTTTCTTTATTCGTGTTAGATGCACCACCAGTACAGAATAACACACAAAGCTAAAATTAACACATCTTGAAAAATACAATTAAATAGAGTTAGATGACATCTGCTCAATATTGGGCCATATCAACAGCATTTCCTCTTGCCAGCATAAGGTCCTCCTCCATGCAAGTTGAGGGCCATTGTGTGCATTGTCTCATATGGGAGATAGTTTGTACTTCTCTGCATTCACACAGGCTGTCATCTACAGGGAAACCCCACTTTCGCAGGTTAATCCTTGATCTTCCTACCCCTGCACACAGACTATTTAAAGCAGGAGTTCTTAACCTTTTAAAGCCAGGGGCTGGGTCATGCTCCCTCAGACATCTTTAGGGGCCTGATGGCCATTTTGCCCTTCTTCCACCACATGACATTTCCGGAGGTGGTGGTGGGCCACATGGAACGGTGCCATGGGCTGCATCCAGCCAACGGGCCACAGGTTGAGAACCCCTGATTTAAAGCTTTCTACACACAGGCCATAGTTGTTCTAGGCCAGGCGGTAGAGAGTCATGTGGTTCTGCCCAATTATCTGGTAGCTCCTTGACCCCGTCCATAGTTCTAAGGTGATCTGTATGGGCTGGTTGTTTGGAGGGGCAGAAGTTGTGAGGAAGCTAGGCCTTGATTTCAGTCTCTCTTTTGGTGGTTGGTGATCAAATAGCAGGTGTGTTTCCAAGAAACTTGCTTTGACCCACTCTTTCTGAGCAGCACTTTCTCAGCTGAATTTTGGTGGAGGGATGCCACCTAAGTAATGATTTTTTTAAAAAATTGGGGTTGGTTTTAAACATCCTGTCACCAGTCTCGCTGTTTCATTTAAGGACACATCCATCTGTTTTGGATGTTTTGATCTCTACCACACTGGACTAGGAATTTGATGTTATAGACGTTTAAAACATATTTATGGTAATTCTACCGCCTTAACAACACTTTGTTTAAAATATGTTTAAAATACTAAAGCTTTTTATTATTGCTTATTGTCTTTATTGTAATCTAACTTGCTTTCATATACAGTAAAACACCAGATAACGATTGGATCGGATAATGCTAAAATCGCATAACGTTAAGTAATCTGGGGAGGAGAATTGGATCGAATAATGTTACGGTCCTATGGGATGGATCGGATAACAACCGCTAAAGCCTGTGCGGTTACACTGTATCTCTATGGAGCTTTAACGTTATCCGATCCATCCCATAGGATTTTAACATGGATCAGATAACACTAAAAATTGGATAACACCAAGACTTGTGGAACCAAGTTTTAGCGTTATCCGGTGTTTTACATTACTGCATAAGCAAATGAGTGTTGAGAGAGGGGAAATGTGGGCCTTCCAGAAAGAAGCCACATTGCCTAGAGTTATTTTTAGAGAGAGATTGGTACAAAGCTAATAAACAAATCCTAATGCTTCTTTTTTTAAAAAAAAATACTTTACTGTACACATATATTGCAGTCATGAGTTATTTCCAGAGGATTAACAATGTTAGTATGATAAACTTGGTATGTTTGGGGATAGTTCTTGGCAGCTGTGTTTATATATATATATATATAAAAATCTAATTTTAGTTTGAAAATATTACTCCTGACTTGTGGATTGAACTGTTGATACAGCTATCTGAGTGGTGCTTACTTGACATAGTTCAACAATGGGTGAATATTTGAATATATGGGAATGATTTATATTTCATTTTAAATGTCATGATTAGTGATAGTGATGCTGTTTTTATTAATTTGGTTGCATATTGCCCAGAGAGAGTCTTGCCGGGAAAGTGACACGTTTTATTTATTTATTTATATTTCATACTTGCTAACCCGCCCCAATTGGGCAAGCCCGACTCTGGGCGGCTTACAACCCAAGTTAAAACACATCAATAAAAAATTTAAAAATTCATAGACTAAAACAGTATCTGGGGGTGTCGTCAGAAGGGTAAAATCCTTAGACTAACCACCCCACATGGGATCCCACATCCCTGGAACCCCACACATGTCCTGCCAGCCAGGTCTTTAAGCTCTTCCGGAAGGACAGGAGCTCTGTCTGCATGCGCAGCTCAGTTGGGAGGAGGTTCCAGAGGGCCGGGGCGAACACGGAGAAGGCCCTCTTCCTGGTGCTAGCGAGGTGAGCCTCCCTAGCCGATGGTACAACAAGAGAGCCCCTCCGATCCGCCCTGGTGGGACGGACAGATGTTCTTAGGGTGACGCGGTCTCTTAGGTATCCTGGCCCACTACCATATAGGGCTTTAAAGGTAATGACCAGCACCTTGAATTGCACCCGGAGACAAACTGGCAACCAATGCAGCTCCCTAAGCAGTGGAGAGGCCCGAGCATAACGCCCGCGCCCCATCACTACCCGGGCTGCCGCATTTTGGACCAGCTGCAGTCTCCGAATGGTCACCAAGGGCAGCCCCATGTAGAGCGCATTACAGTAGTCAAGTCTGGAGGTGACCAAAGCGTGCGTGACCATAAGCAAGGCGTCCCGGTCAAGGAGCGGGCGTAACTGGCGTATTACACGAAGTTGTGCAAAAGCCCTCCTGGCCACGGCTGCCACCTGCTCATTGAACAGTAGCCGTGAGTCCAGGAGGACCCCCAGATTACGCACCGGGTCTGTTTGGGGCAGAACTGCCTCATCCAGAACCAAAGCTGGTAACTCCCGTGTCAACGCGGGGCCCCTTACCCATAGCCACTCAGTCTTACCGGGATTCAGCTGTAGCCCGTTTTCCCCCATCCAGACCTCAACAGCCTCCAGGCACCTGGAAAGGACTTCCACTGCACCGCTTGGGTCCCCACGGGCTGAGATGTACAACTGGGTATCATCAGCATACGTTATTATATCTTTACTGTATAGCTTTTATCTTGTTCTCCTGTTTGCTTCTTCCAGGAAGGCTGAAATTTACACCTTACAAGAAGCCTTTTAAGGGATGCAGTCTAAAATGTTTCACTGTATCTTTCTTCTGCCTCATTGTTTCAGCCCAAAGCAGCAAAGAGCAAAGGAGGGGCTCAGGATAAGAAAGCCATCCATCCTTATAGCAGAAAAGCAGCTCAACTTGTAAAAGAAGCACACAAACAAGACAGAAAAGACAAGTGAGTCCTGTTGCATTTTCTGTTCTTCACTAGCAGAAAAGGGGACAGTGTTGACCTGCTCTGTTCTTGAGAAAATGTTCTCCCCTTTAAAATGTCAGGAACTACTGTGTTGGCAAAGCTTTTGCTTAAGCATGTTAAAAAAGAGATAGTTTTGACAAGTTCAGTGGAACCACGTATAATGAAAATAATTCATTCTATGAGGCTGTTCGCTATGCAATTTTTTTATTATATTTTTTTTATATAATGAAAATTCCTATGGCAAAACTCACAACGAAATTTTTTCTTTATGCAAGTTTTCCCATAGGTAGAGCTATTTTCGCATACCGAAAATTTTCGTTATACGAGGCAACATGTGTTTTCACGTGAATTTGATGAATGTCTTATGTTTTGGTAGGGTGGTCTGACTGCGTTTGGCATGTAATGAAAATTGTACTTCTGACAAGTTGCCACAATGAAACTATAGCGCTGATGAAAATAAGGATTATGCCATACGAAAGATTGTCTTGGCGACTTTCAGGAATGCTAGGACCCAAAGTCTGGGAATGCAAATGATGTCATTAAACTCGAAAGGTGCTTTGGAAAAATGACATTTTTGCTGGGGGTGTCCCGTTGTTGGTGAGCCAGGAAGCAAACCATGCAACCGATTGAGGTGATCCAAAATGCGTTAGATAGAGGATAAAATAACCTTTGTTATGGCACTATTAAAATGTTGGATGGACTTCAGAAACAGTTTTTATGACAACATTAAAAAAAAATCCTCAAACGACATCACAAAAGCACTCAAATGAAAGGGACAAATCTGTTGGAAACGGAACAAAACCATCAGCAACCTCTATCAACCACGGAAAGTGGTTTTGGTTGATATCAGACAGATTTGTCCCTTTTATCTGAGTTTTTCAGGATTCTAGTCGAGGACTTTTGGATAAACGTTGTCATAAAAACTTTTTTGAAAGCCCAACAAAATTCTAATAATGCCAGAACATAGGTTATTTTATCCTCTATCTAACACACTTTGGATCACTACGAACGGTTGAGTGGTTTGCTTGCTGGCTCACCGACAACTGGACTCCCCTAGCGAAAATGTCATTATTATAGGGCAACTTCCAAGAGTAATGCTGTCATCAAGTTTGCATTCCTAGCCATTGAGTCTTAGCATTCATTAAAGTCACCAAGATGATCTTTCATATGACATAATCCTTATTTTCGTCAGTGCTTTAGTTTCATTGTGGCAACTCATCAAAAGTATACAATCGAATTCACTAACTAAATCCCTGACAGTAGTGTCATTAGACTCTACCTGCCACACTTTTTTCAATCTCTTTTGTTATGTGACTTTTTTGCTATACGAGGCATTCATTCTACGAGTTTCCACTGTATGTGTCTTGGTGACAACCAGTGAATGTTATGTTATTAAATGTGATCTCCTGAGATTGCTGACATGTAAAATGCCCTGACAGAGAACATAACAAGATGGAAATGATGCCTTCTAGCCTTTCTCATTTTGATCATACAGAACCCACACAAATATTCTTTGTATTTCTTTCCATGGATGAAATAAATGTATGTGAAAAATTGGGTTGTAATCTACAGAAACTCCTTCTGAAAGAAACATCTTGACTACAATACTATTGTCTTTGCTTTTGATTTGTTTTTCCCATTTATTTTTGTTGTTATAAATAATTTCATGTCAGAGATTGCTCTAGGTTGAAAGGATTTTTGTTGGAGAAACTGCACTTAGGTGACACCTGAATGAGGCTCCTTTCATGTCCCCAAGTATAGCAGTCGGGTATCGAAAACCGACCTTCCGGTCTCCAAGCTCAGCGACTTACCTGATAAGCCACCTGGGGAAACAATATAAGGCAGCTAAGGCATTTGCTGTCAAGTGGACTCCCAACTTACGCAAACCTTTTTTGTAGGTACAGAGCACTCAAAAGTGACTTACCATTCCTTTCTTCTATGGGTGTCATGAGACTGTGTGGTTTGCCCAGAGAAAGCTGGCTCTTCTCCTGGGAGGCATAGTGACGAATTGGATTCTTAACTTTGGGCTTTGCCTAACTCACTGAGTCAAGACAGCTCCCTCTGAAGTAACATTCATAATATTGTATCATTATTATTATTATTAAATTAGACTTATATACCGCTCTACTCGCCTCACTGAGGCGACTCAGAGCGGCTAACATAACATAAGCAACATATACAGTGTCACAATCTCAAATATCTCAAATATAAATGCAGCATAATATATACAACAACAGATGCAGCACAGATAATGCAATCAATAAATTTTAAATAAAAAGAAAAAAACAATACAATAAAATACAGTGTAAAAAATACAGTACGGTCAAGAGAGACAGGAGTCTTTGGCCAGCTGCCCCTCATTCTCCCTGTCCGACAGGCAGGGAGAGTTTTGTGATGTTCCTGGGGTGGCCATGGAGGCAGCAACAGCAGCAAGGTCTGTTATGGCTGGGCTAGCCGGTCCACACAGCTGACCCTCATTCTCCCTGTTTTGTTATTCCTGCATGTGTAAAAGCTATTTTTTAAATTAATTTTTACTAAACAATATTTTTAAAAAGAACAAATTACAACATAAAACATATTTTTTGTTGTTGTTCAGTCGCACAGTTGATTCTGACCCTTTGTGACCCTATGGACCATTGCCCGCTAGGCACCTCTATCTTCTACCATCCTCCTCAGCCTGCCCAGCTCTGTGCCCATTGCATCTACAATACCATCTAGCCATCTGATTTTGGGGCATCCCCTTCTTCTTTTGCCCTCCACCTTTCCCAGCATCAAGGCTTTCTCAAGTGAGTCTTTTCTCATTTGATGTCCAAAGTACCTTAGCTTCATCTTTACTATTTGTCCTTCTAAGGAGCAGTCAGGGTTGATTTCTTCTAAGATTGACCTATTTGTTCTCCTTGCTGTCCAGGGGACTCAAAACTCTCCTCCAACACCACATCTCAAAGGCGTCTATTCATCTGCGCTCAGCTTTCCTAATGGTCCAGCTCTCACAACCATACATTGCCACAGGGAATACCATTGCTTTGACTATACGAATTTTTGTTTCCAATTTGATGTCTCTGCTTTTCACTATGCTCCCCAGGTTTCTCATAGCTTGTCTCCCAAGAATCAGTCGCCTTTTTATTTAATGGCTGCAATCACCATCTTCATATTTACTATTTCAAATTATTCCAATACAAAATAGAAAAAGAAAAAGATTTCTACATGTACGATTTGGCTTGTTGCACTGGCCGGGGACGTCGGGGAAGCCCAGAAACAGCTTGGATCGGGTCTTCTGATCTCCCTGGAGCAGGCAGGAGGGTCAGAGAGCCCAAAATGAGTTTAAAAAAAAACCCCACATCCTTCCCCCCCTCCATTTCGGGCTCTCTGACCCCTCTGCCTGCTCCAGGGAGATCAGAGGACCCAATCAAAGCTGTTTCTGGGCTTTTCCCACCTCCCCGGTCAGTGCAACAAGCCAAAACGTCAGGGTTCGAACCCTGATGTTTTGGCTTGCTCCACTGGCAGGGACATCAGGGAAGCCCAGAAACAGCTGGCATCAGGTACTCTGATCTCCCTGGAGCAGGTAGGAGGGTCAGAGAGCCCAAAATGGGGAAAAAAGGCATTTTTTTGCCCATTTTGGGCTCTCTGATCCCCCTGCCTGCTCCAGGGAGATCAGAGGACCTGATCTATTGCTGCAGGGTGGGTGGGGAAGCTTTCGGGGACTCCCCGCCGGCTTCCCTAGCCACCCGCCCATGCCTCCGCAGCTGTGGGATGGCTGAGGAAGCTGACAGGGGAGCCTCCCATCAGCTTTGCAGCCACCCCACCCCTGTCTCCGTAGCTGCAGGGTGGCTGGGAAGCTGAATGGAGAACCCCATTCAGCTTTCCAGCCACCCTGCTGCTACGAAACGATTGCATCGAATAACGCTAACAGATCGTTATCTGATGCAAAATTTCTTTAGAATTGAAGTCCAAGAACAGGTGGAGCACCATGGTTTGCCACCACTGTCTTAGGGAATTAATTCATCTTGCTCTTGGCCTTCCTGTGCTTTAGGTTAGTCTAAAGAGGAGTCCCTTTGCTCTCCTGGTCTACATAGCAAAGACTTTAGTTGAAATGGACACAGCAGCTTCGCTAACAGAAATGGAAATTGAAAAAGCTAGTGCATTATTTAAGTCTGTTTGTCTATAATAGTACAGGTCTTCGATAGCTGAGACAATCACAGTTGTTTTTTCATCTTGTTTCGTAGATGAAAAAAGCTAGTCAAGAATTTCTTAAAGGTATATGTAAGAGAAGGACAGTACAGAAAGGGGGGGAATGGAGAAGGAAGCACCAAAGAAGCAAGATGTAGGTGCAGTTGAGGGGAAGGAGAGGAGATGAACCCACTTGTATTTCTTGTACATTAAACTTTTTACAAAGTGTTGTGACCTTGAAAAATAATGCCTTACCATTAAACACCTTCAATTTATACCTCTTATAGAATCTTTATTGCAGTGAATCAGAGGTTCTATGCATACTTTAACGTTCCCTAGAACATTCTTATAATTCATAAGCAGCAATGTGACAACTGGATTTCTGGCTGGATTTATATCCCAGGTTTATAACCTAGAAATGTTTGCCTTCACATTGACTGTGGAACTTTCCCATTTAGGAGTCAAAGTGTGTAGCTTTTCATTCTGAATTGTGATTTTTCTCTTATTGTTTACCATCATGTGGGAAAAATATTTGTGCTATTTGTAGGGTTATAATGCTCTTTTTTATGACTTCCTCATGCATTGAAATGGAAGATAAAAAAGGCTAGGTTTTTTTAAAAAAATTATCTGAATTGACAACTACAGAGGCTATTCTTTGTTTTCTCTCCCTTGGATTTAATGTTGGGGTTCTATGGTCTTTTGCCACTGTGCCCCCACTCCTTTCCTGACATATTCACAAAAGCTGAATTTGCAGATGTTCAAAAACATTTTTAGTTTATAAGAGATAAGGGCCTCAACAGCTTGACTAAATTAAAGGTGACAGCATTTTTAGGAAAGGATCCTTTAAAAAAAATAAGATAATCATAATGCACTAGTCCAGGAGTTCTCAACCTTTTTAAGCCGGGGGCCAGGTCACGTTCCCTCAGACAGCTTCGGGAGCGGCGGTGGCGGCGGATGGCCATTTTGTTCTTCCACCACCACATGACACTTCCTGGTGTGGTGGAGGCCGTTGTGGGCCCCTGTATGAAATTGGTGCCACAGGCCAGATGTGGCCCATGGACCACAGGTTGAGAATGTGTGCACTATTCATTATTTCCCAAACTTTGATTTTTGGACTTCAATTCCCAGAAGCCTAAGTCAATTCCCCAAAGCACCGATCAGCCAATATACTGACTTAGGCCTCCCAAAATTGAAGTACACCAGTGTTCTGTGGAACATAGTTTGGGAAACACTAGCATATTTTATTTTATTTTAAATATATATTTTTTGTAGTTGAATGAAATACGTAAGAAGTTGGAAGAAGATTGTGACTAATTAGCCAAACCCTTTGCTTGGTGCTTGCCAGGGCTGGAGCCCTAGGTCCTCAGGTCTTAATAATCCTTGGTCCTCCCATGTGTAAGAACTTGAGGACTCATGTCATAATTTTGATTTCTTGACTAAAGGCCTCTAAATTCTGGCTAGATGAATTCCTTGTAAATTCTGGGGACTCAATTCCAAGAAATAAAAATAATCCCATGCCTGTGGTCCACTCTTTCTCCAGGGAAAGAAAAGGACTTGCAGGGAGGAGGAATTACAAAGGGTTCTCACAGCACAGTTCAGTGGTGGTAGACAGCATGTAGTCCAAGAGAAAAGAGAATTTGTATCTTGCAGGAGTGTATCCCTGCTGGAAAGGGCCTTGTTGGGTGTCAGCACTAACACCCATGCTTTGGGGCAGAGCCTAGTCTTTGTAGATTAAGGGTTAAATTTTAGAATGGCCAAAAGTAAAATATAACTAACAGAAACAGTTAAAATAAAATTGTAAGTAAAAAACTGTGTGCTAAATCTATCCTAACACTATGTCGGGATCTGATGCAGTTGTGGCATTTGCAGATGGGCTTCCCAGAGGCAGCTTTGATGCTTGTAGGATTTGGTTCCCAGCCAGGAGGACAGTACTTGCAGGTTCAAACCCCGACCCCACTGCCAGATACCTAGGGAAGATTCTGGACTATCATAGGGTCTACTTGGAGATCCTGGGAGGCAAAATTATAGATTTTTTTGGAATAGTAGCCGCGTTAGTCTGTGGTTCAGGCATATCAAAAAACAAAATAAACAAAATAAATTAAAATAAAATAAAAAACACTGTAGCACTTTAAAGACTAACTGCTATATTATAGAACTGTCTCTTCCCCCAGAAGGTGCTTCAGCAATAAAGTCACAGTGTTTGCAGTTGCTTGGCTCCTGAATTATTGCTAGTTCCTGCCTTTGAAGAGTTCTTGCCTTGTTCCTGATTCTTGTTTTCAAACATTTCCTACCCTGTTCCTGGTTCCTGTGGATTGTTATCATGTCTCACCTAGATCCTTGCTTCTTGAACCCTATCCTTGTCCTTTTTTAGCCCTTGAAGGTACTTTGCCTCACCTGCTTTCTTGGTCACCTGACTTCCAGAGTTGCTTGGACTATGTCCTTTCATCTGAACTAATCCTGTATCCAGTGATGGGATGTTACAGGTTTGCACCAGTTCGCCAGAACCGGTAGTAACTTCCCCCAGTGTCCCGGAGAACCAGTAGCAGCTTTTGGAGGGAACCACCTTCGGGGATTACCTTTTCACTGGTTCCCCACTGCGCATGCATGCCAAGTGATTGGTGTGCATGCATGCCTATAGCACTTGGCGTGCATGCGCGGCCTCCTTGCTGTCTTCACAAGCAGGGAGGAGGAAGAGAAGCTGCTAGCCTGAAGCTCCTATAGCCTGTTCCCCAGGGTAAGTGATTCACCATGGGGTGTGGGTGTGCATTTTAATGTGTATTTATTTTTAATGTGTATTTTTATGTGTTTTATGTGTATTTAATTTGTATTTTTATGTCTATTTAATGTGTATTATGTGTGTTTTACATGTATTTTTATGTCTATGTAATTTGTATTTTTATGTGTACATGATTATCTTTGGCCCTGCCCACCAGGTCACATGGTCCTGCCCATGACATTGGCTCCACCCACAACATTGGCTCCACCTGCATTGTTGGCTCCACCCACAAATTAGGCTCTGCCCACGGTGTGGTAGTAAAATTTTTGACATCCCGCCACTGCCTGTATCCCTCTTTACCTTGGGTTTGATTTTGAACTTGGACCCTGGACTGTGATATTATTATTATTTGGCCTGTTGCCTGGTCATCTTGAGTCCTGTTGTTTGTGTTACTTGTCATCTAACCACCCTCTAGTAGACTCAGACTCACTGAATTAGATCAGCATGTATGGAAGCAACATTCATTCACTGTATCAATATTAGGTGGGACTATTAATTGCATTTAGCTAAGTCAAATAAGGATTATAGCCTCTCAAAAGCACATTTGGCTCTCCTGGTGCTTAATCAAAATCAGTGAGGGAGAGAGCTTCATTTAGAGAGCATTTGAAAAGGATTTAATGAAAATTGCTAGTCTGCAAGTACTCTTCTTCCACAAGCAATATGTTAATAGTGCATGCTTATCAGATGGAAACAAAAGTGGGAAGAAAGACAAACATTGTGTTGCCTCCTACTAAAGTATAGCAGTTAGTCTTAAAGGTGCTGAAACATTTTTTGTCCTTTTTTTACTTTTGTTTCTTGTCTGATATGTCCGCAAAGGCTAACTCTGCTACCACCTCAAAAACTACTGTATTGGCTGCTGTTTCTCTTCCATCTCCAACAAATTATGATCACTGTTGCAAGTAGATGAAATTAAAACATTTGTGTTAAATAAGAGAGATATTTGAGGGCTTTTCCCCTCAGTCCTTCTCATAGCTTTCCCAAATGAGACCTGCTAGGCTGTCTCTTAACTAATATTATTATTCTGGGTTGATTTTCTGAAAGAGTGGTTCATTTTTCACAGTTATTTCAGCCTGGCTGGAAGTGACACCTTGGATTAAGAAGTAGGCACCTTTATATATGACCAGATTTTTGCTAGTACATGTTCAGGCTTAGCAAATAGGTAAGCCAGGGAATATAGGGGCAGGCCAGTAATTGGGACAAAAGCAGGTATAAAAGAGGATTTTTATTCATCTCCTTTTTTGATGAAGTCCTAAGAAAAACCCTCTCCCTGAACATTTGAGAAACTCCTTCTCCTTCCATTGCTGCATGCAGGCTAATTAATGCCTAAATTCCCTGGCACTAATGGCTTATGATAATATCTTAAGTACTGTACTTAGAATTTGCTGTCACTCAAATTTGTGGCCACCCATAGTATCTCATAAAAGGTTTTCCTATTGTAATTTGGTTACCCCACCCTCACTTTTAAAAATTCTACAGTCCTTGCCCACCAACAGCTGCAGTTTTTATTTTCTGGAAACCTTTCTGTAAACTCTGCTGTACTGGGCAAAACTGGGCATGGCATAGCCTGCAGGCTGTATATGACTCCACTGTTCCTTTTGTTTATGGGCTGAAGTGATCACGACATGATTGGTGGGAAGGGAGATGGAAATCTCCATTTGGGATACAAGCCACCTGTCCATATACACTGTTTCAGTATCCACAGGTCTAAAAATATTAAATAAAAATCCTGAAATACAGAATATACTGTATGTGAAATTCTTGAAGTGTTAGTCTGTGCAAGCATATCAGAGATTAAATAAAACAACAACCAGAAAAAGACAAATCCTGTTGGTGGGATCTTAAAGACTAACTCTTATAGCTTTAATGGATCAAATCCATTTTTTTTAATTGCTCACATTTGGTATCCCGTCCCAATCGGGTAGACCCGACTCTGTCAAATGTAAAGTGAGACCTCAAAATACCGGTACATATGCATTTCTATGGTGCATTACCAGAGCTGCCCACTAGAGGCCATTGCTTTTGATGTAAAATGCAGTAGAACCGCATATAACGAATGCCTCATGCAGTAATTAAATCGCATTTCAGCATGGATTTGAAAAAACATTGTGCCCTATATAACTACAATTGTTATACAATGCAATGCATCTCTGTGGGGAAAATCGTACAATGAATTTTTGTTGTACGATTTTTCCCGTAGAGATATTCGTTGTATGATGCATCCCATAGGGAAAATTGCTATATGATGAAGTATAGCAATTTTTTCATACAACAATGAGCCCCATGGAACGGAATAAAATCTTTGTACGAGGTACCACTGTATAGGGCTTGCTGTTATCCGCAGTTCAGGTATCCGTGATAGGTCTCGGAAGTATGTCACACATAAGGGGGTGGCCTGTATTTTCCCCATACCTGGCTTAAGCCTCTAAAGATCTTTTTTAAAAATTGTAAATTACTTCCTGTTTTAGAGGAAGAGGACCCTATGGGCATAACTCAGATACAGTTGTACCTCGCTTAAAGAGCATCATGTGTTCCTCAGGATTGCTCTTTAAGCATGTTTGCTCTTTAAGCGAAACACCATTGGAAGTGACCAATTGTGACTTCTGGTGTGTGTGTGGGGGGGATTGTGAACCCCAGTTTATTTGTTAAGCGAGTTTTTGGTTGGTTTTAGTTGTTAAGTTGTTAAGCGAGGCAACCATTCAGAAGAAAATTCTGCTCTTTAAGCGAGTTACTGTCTAAGCGAGGCACTCTTTATGCGAGGTTTTACTATATGTCGCTACATGGCTAATCATGCCCTCTATAATTTTATTTGCCATTTCTCCTTTCAAAATATAGTGGTGTTACATTGGGCTTTACACAGCCTAGGAAATCCCCCCTCCCCCATATATATATTTCTTATCATTTGTTTACATCTTCAGCTTTCAGTTAGGTGAGGCAAAGATCAATTTGTGAGTAAATGTTACTTTACATTTATCTTGCATTCTGCATGGTAGCTTGGATGAAGAATTTAGTTGAGTATTTTGCAGTGATTTTTTTTAGTAAACTGCTGTTCCAATGTCATTTTCATAAGCACAACATACTTTTTTAGGATTCTATGGTTTTACATTCCCCTTAACTATTTCACCCCTTTATACATACTGAATTGCAAACCTTGACAGTTTGGTGTTTGGGTGCACAGGAAGGGATTGAAATGCAGGTGTATCCCTTTGCTTGGAAGTGGGAGTGAATACAGTTCATGGCCCCTGGAAGTTGGTATCTTCTGGCCCCGGCTGAGAGGAGGATCAGAGTATAGTTGGTTGGCAAGCAGCTTGTACAGGACCATCCCTTTTTCTAAGAAGAGAGCATATCCTGAAATATCTTATTGTTAATCACACTTTTAAACCTTTACTAGCCAGGCTATTTCTAACTGTAGAGCAGTGGTTCCCAACATGGAGCCTACACCCCAAAGGGGGGCGGCGGCTTCAAATTCCAGAAGCTTAAGTTAGTACATTGGCTGATCAGTGGTTTGGGGAATTGACTTGGGCTTCTAGGAATTGAAATCCAAAATCCAAAGATTGGGAAATGATGCTGAAAAGCTAGCATAAAATAACATGTAATATACTGCAGCTGGCTGGATAGCCCAGTGAAGTTGGTGTTTGGCTGGGGAACCAGTGGTAGAGAGTTTGATTCCTTGCTGTGCCTCCAGGAAGTAGAGCCAGCCTGCATAATTCCAGGGTGGCTCTAGAAGGGAAAGGTAAACCACTTCCAACACCTCCGAAACCCTGGAAAGGGTTGCCATTAGTCAGAATTGACTTGATGCCATGCAAATATTATTAATATACTGCTGTTATGTTTTGTTCTTATAAGCAACTTTAATTTAGCAAGAACAAACACACATATTTTCCTTTGGTGTAACCCGTGCTTTCTAAATGTGGAATAAAAACAATTTGACTTAATCCTCAAAGTCTGTAAGTAGATGATTTACTGAAATGTTTATATGTGCTATGGAATGTTTAATTATATCTTTCCATTTGTGACTTCTTTTTCTAAGTTCTGGTTTTTTTTATTTCAAGAAGAATTTAATTGTAACTATCATATTTTTTTGCAGATTGAAAAATAAAAAGGCCTTTCGTCTCAGCATTGTAGGTGAGTGTAAAAAAAAAAATCTGTTCCAGACTTTGGAAATTTAATTTTTTTGTAACATAACCTTAGCTTTTCAAATCTTTCTTATATAGTACTGTATATTATTTTATAGCTGTATAGTGACAATGTTCTTGACTTCATGAATGTCCCTGAAGTCAGTACTGCAGGTATCTTTTGGTTTCTTTTTTATATCTGCTCTTTGAAACACTTGCAAGGTTTTCTATTACTGCATCCTGTGGTGATGAGCATTTTGTCGTAGCCTTCCTTTACAAAGGGAATCTGAGTGCACTTGGATAGTTAGAAGATTAGCTTTTAGCTTCAAATGTATACTACTGTACATGTATATGTGTGTGAAAGAGATGGAGGGGAGAGAGAGAGATTAGAGTGGAGAGAGAGAGAGAGAGGGAATATGAAAATGGGTGGAAGGGGGAAATTTAGCATCATGGGGAAGTTTTAACTCAATTAAATTGGAAGTAATTCATTGCTTTCTGCTGGATGTATTTTCAGCTGGGTGTATTCATGTATTCCCCTGTAACATCTTTAAGGAGTGACTTGGTGAAGAAAAGTTGCCAGCAGAACTGATTAATAAGCTTATTGCATATGTAAAGTGACTCTACATAGATTTCTTTTTTCTCTTTGTGATCAATATACTTCTTTATGGGGATTTATTCTACATTTGCTGTTACAGAGTTAAAGGCTTTTCCTAAGAGATCATGAAACAGTTGACAAAAGTTCTAGTTGTTTTTTGAATTTCAGTATTATTTTAAATTTCTAGAAATGCTGTGTTATTCATTGCCTTAAAGTAGATTGGTAATTTCTTGTTACCTTTGTTTTGTTACAGAAGTATTCCATCTCAAGTTATTCTCACATTACATTTTGATAGAGGAAAAAAGTACTCCAGAGAGTATGGTTTCAGGTTGAAAGCAGTATGCTTTTTCTCTCTGACCTTTACCCCATTTTGTTCTTTTTCTCCCTATGTTCTTGCCATCTCTTGAAGATTAACATTCAGCTACCAAACAACCCATATACAGTAATACCTCATATAACATTAGTATCGAATAACACTAAAATCGCATAACATCAAGGAATCTGGGGGAAGAATTGCATCAGATAACATTAAGATCCTATGGGATGCTTCAGATAACAACCGCGAAAGCCTGTGTGGTTACAATGTATCTCTATGGATCCCATAGAGGATCAGATAACACTAAAAATCATATAACACCAAGACTTGTGGAACCAGGTTTTAGTGTTATATGAGGTTTTACTGTACCTTTAAAGTATTTTGAAGGCATTGCTGGTTGCACTGCAGAAAGGGAAATTCTACCTTAAAGCTGGTTAAAAAAGATAGTTTGGAGCAATAATAACAGTTTGTTTTGCTAGGCAGGATGCCTATAAATTATGGCATGATCTAAGAAGATTTAAAGTAATAAAGAGAGTAGCTTTAGTTCCTTTTCTCATCTGGTTGTTTGTTCCATTGTGTTTTATTTACTTTTTGGGGTAAATTTGCATAAAATACAATATTATGAATGGTTGTGCAAGGTAAGCGCATTGTGACAAGCTTCTCAAAGACTTCTGTGTCTTCAGCAACACCATCACATATCTGCTTTGCCAAACAACAATGATCAAAATCGAGTATCAGTACAAATGGTAATTGGTACCTTACTTATCCTGGCCAGGTGCAGTTTCCTTAGTCATCCTCATCCCATGGCGAACCTTTCCAAGGTTTCCTAGGTAGACAATACATAGAAGTGGTTTACCATTCCCTTCTTCTGGGAACAACCTGGAAGTATGCAGCTTGCCAAAGGCCACACAGTCTAGCTTTCCTCCTTTGAGGCATGAGGGGGAATTGGACTCTCAGCCTCTGGCTCCACAGCTAGATACCTAATTTGGTAAACCAGTTTAAAAATTTGCCCAGGACAGTGGTCCAAAAAGTCAGTAGAAGTTTTGCTTACCTGAATTTCTTGAGCAAAAGAGGGTAGTTTAGGTAGGTCCTGCCTAAATAGCTTTGAGCTTGTCTTACAATTGATTATCGCTCTGTTGGGGGTTTGATTATATTTGAGGCATACCTGATTTGCAAAGGAAATGGCATGCTGATACTCTACCCAATATATTTGGTGCCTACCACCATTCTTCCTCTTGCTATCTAGCCACAGCCCTCTTTGGCACTAAAACCCTGGTCTCAAGGGCTTCTTAGCAGAGGAGGGAGACCACCAGTTCTCGTGCAAACTACAAAAAAAAAACAAAAAAAACAAAACCCACCAGTGATAAAGCTTTGGATCCTGGCCAAAATGTGTTGTTTCCCTTGTGCATGTAAAGTGTGCTTGTAACCTTAATGAGATTCAGAATTTTCTCCTTTTTGTCTGGTCCATTTATTCTCTGGCTTAGACTTTGTAGTTTTCTCATGTTTTGCTATAAAAAGGTAGATTGCTTTCCATTTTGCCTTTCTGTTGAGATGCAAATCATTTCTGCTCAGCCTCAGACACCCACATTAGGTATACTTCACAATAAAGATGGGTTTTAGATGTTCATTCTAAATCTCCTACTCCTTTTTTTTTGGGAAGCAAATCTAGCAGAGTTCCATCCAGGAAATATAAGATTGCTACCTTAACTGTTTTAGAGGGCACTCATTTCACAGATCTGTTCATTCTTTTAAAGATGTGTGTGTGTGTGTGTGTGTGTGTGTGTGTGTGTGTGTGTGTGTGTGTGTGTGTGTGTGTGTGTGTGTGTGTGTGTGTGTGTGTGTGTGTGTGTGTGTGTGTGTGTGTGTGTGTGTGTGTGTTAGGGCAGGTGGAAATCTTCAAGTGTGTGGGATTTTTACCCACTAAAACCACCTCCCATTGCACCCCACCACCCTGTGGAACTGCCATCAGGCATTACTTCACAGGGGGCAGACTGGCTGTTAAAAACCCTCCTCCAATTTGGCTCTCGCCCTCCTCCTCTATGCCTCTGGCTGCCCTCTTCGCAGTCTCCACACTTCTAATTCCAAGATGACCCTGCCCGCATAATCTGATACCGTGACCCAGGTAGTCTCCCTGCTCAACATCTCATTGATGATGACTTCTGGAGACAGCTGTCTTCGAAGATGCCTCTGTAAAATTTCCTGCTCTGCATCAAAGTGTGGACAGTGAAAAAACACGTGCTCTGCGTCTTCCTGCATGGGGTGGCAGATGGGACATGAAGCAGCAGCATCAGCCTAAATATTTGGCATGATCCAGCATTACATACTGCTCTGTCCCTTGCGATCACAATTTTAAAATGCTCATTGAAGTGTAGTCTGGCATCTATCTGGACACCCAGATATCGTAACGATGGTTGCAAGAGTATACTGCAGCCTCCAACAGTAAGGATGATGATCTTCCTAATTTTCCTACTGGTCACAAGAACTGCCTCCAGTCTTATGATCTGCTAGGTGCAAGCCAGCTAACGAGAGCCACTGACAAATTTTGGCAACACTCTCCTTTGTGGCTTGGACAACTTCCTCCAGATGTTTGGTGACAACCACTACCGCCACATTGTCTACAATCCCAACTGTCCTTGTCCCTACTGGCATAGGCAACTAAAGCACGCTGTCATACATAATATTCCACAATAAGGGACTGAGCACCGAACCTTGTGGAACACCTCGTGTGATGTTATAGGTTAGAAGTCCAGCATCGAAGTCCAAGCTGGTGGAGCCGGGCAGGCAAATACAGAGATAGCTATTAGATCATGCTATTCTTTTCATGTTCCCACCTCCCCTCTTTGGAAGACAAAGGTGAAACTCCGAAGACAAGAGTGGGGAGGGTCAATGATTTTGGTAGGATAGGTAAGTTTTCTTTTCTGTTTATTTGTAGGTATGTAGTTCTTTTTCGGTTTTTTAGTGTTGGGTTGCGGATGGCACGTCCAGGGAAGGTTTCTATAAATCAAAATAGATTAACTATAGATGATTAAAAATATTAAGGTAGTATCATGGGCGGTGAGGCAATGCTCCCACCCTCCCCCGGGCCCCGTCACCCCGCCCGGTGGCCGATAAAAGCTCGGCGGTGGTGGCGGTGGAATGAGAACGCGCCTGCCTTCCCCTCCGGACTCGCCATCACGCCGGAGGAGATGACCACCAGCTGCAGGTGGTGAGGCAATGCTCCCGCCCTCCCCTGGGCCCCGTCACCCCACCCGGTGGCCGATAAAAGCTTGGCGGTGGAGGCGGTGGAATGAGAACGCGCCCGCCTTCCCCTCCGGATTCGCCATCACGCCGGAGGAGATGACCACCAGCTGTGGGCGGTGAGGCAACGCTCCTGCCCTCCCCCGGGCCCCGTCACCCCACCCGGTGGCCGATAAAAGCTCGGCAGTGGAGGCGGTGGAGTGAGGACGCTCCCGCCTTCCCCTCCGAGCCCACCGCGTCCATCCCTGGGACTCTCTCCATCTGTCCCGGGGCTTAAAAGCCGCTACAGCGGCAGGACTTTTTCGAGCAGCCACTGCCGCCAGAATCACCTGCAGCTGGACGGACCGGCTTGTCGCTTATTGCAGGATTTAGCAACTGTTTTTTGTTTAAGTTTTTGCTTTTGTATGTGTAAACTGAACTGATACTGGAATTTTTGATTGTTGTTTGATATTGTTGCTTAGTGAATTTTGATGCTGTAATGTTTTATATTACAGTATCTTTGATTATTTCTTAGGATGTTCTAATCTAATGTTTTGTAATTGCAACTGTTATTGGAGGTATATATACTGTATATGCGATATTTGTAATTTACTATGTGATATCTGTAATTGCTTTTATGTTATGGAATGTGCTATGTAATTGTAACTGTTTCTTCTGTAAGCCGCCCAGAGTTGCTCTGCGAGTGGGGCGGCATATAAGTCGAAAATACAAATACAAATAAAAATACAAATCGGTGTTATACATCAAGGTTTGATTTGTGAAATAACTCATGATTATGCATCTGATGTACTCCGGAACCTCCGTCAATCTAAGTGTATCCAGGATATGATCCCAGTTCACTAAACTGAACGCGTTCCTCATGTCCAAGGTGAAGATAGTGCAGTACTTCTTGGCATCTTTCTTCTAACGTTTGCCTTCTATGGTCTTGCGAGCAATATCTCTGACTACGTTGATAGTATTCACGGTAGATCTCGCCTTCCATAATCCGTGTTGGCTTTCGGACAATCCATGAGCAGCTTCGCTGAACTCCTCCATCTGGTTGCAGATGATCCTCTCGAGTATCTTACCTGCTGTATCCAGCAGACATGTTGGTTGATAAGATGATGGATTGTCCAGTGGCTTTTTCCCTTTTGTAAGAAGGACCAATTTCTGCAGTTTCCACTGGCTTGGGAAAATTCCCTGAGCAAGACACATGTTATAAATATCTAGGAAGATTTCTGGTCGGGACCTGATGTCAGTTTTAAGGGCAATGTTGGGAACACCATCTGGGACAGGGGTCTTTGCATCCCCAATCCTACTACAGGCCCTGATCAGGTCCTCTTCTGAAATCACGGATTGACTGGTGATGCAGTCAAAGTCCTATCCAGGTGTCTGGAGGCTGTGAGGGTCTGAATGGGGGACAACGGGTTACAACTGAATCCTGGCAAGATTGAATGGCTGTTGGTCAGGGGTTCCATGTCAACGAAGGAGTTACCATCTTTGTTTCTGGATGGGGCTGGCTTGCCCCAAACTGACCCGGTGCGCAATCTGCGGGTCCTCCTGGACTTACGACTCCTGCTCAATGAGCAGGTGGCAGTTGTGGCTAGGAGAGCTTTTACACAGTTGCGTGTAATTCGCCAGTTGTGCCCATTCCTTGACGGAGACTCCTTATTCATGATCACCCACGCTCTTGACACCTCCAGATTTGATTATTGCAATGTGCTCTACATGTGGCTGCCCTTGATGACCATTCGGAGGCTGCAGTTGGTCCAGAATGTGGCAACCCAGGGAGTGTTGGGAAGTGGGCGCTATTCCCGTGCATCCTCATTGCTCCAGGAGCTGCACTGGTTACCAGTTTGCCTCCGGGTACAATTCAAGGTGCTGGTCATTACCTTTAAAACCCTACATGGTAGTGGGCCAGGATACTTAAGAGACCACATCTCCCCAAGGTTATCCATCTGTCCCACCAGAGCAGACCGGAGAGGCTCCCTGGTGGTGCCATCAGCTAGAAAGACTTGACTCTCTGGCACTATAAGATGTTAAATAAGCCAGCAGGGAGGGGTCAATGAACCATCAATACCCCACACCATTCCTGCCCTTCCTAAAAGCCAGCAGCTCCATCTGGGCCTTCTTCGTGTCCACCCCGGCCCTGTGGAACCGCCTGCCTCTAGAGTTATGTCTCCAGATGGAGCTGCTGGCTTTTAGGAAGGGCGGGAATGGTGTGGGGTATTGATGGTTCATTGACCCCTCCCTGCTGGCTTATTTAACATCTTATACCCATCCTCCCTCTCCTTTATCTAAATGACACTGTTTTAAATTGTTTTTAGATTTGTAATTGTGTTTTATATGTTTTACTTGATCAGTTGTAATCCACCCTGAGTCACCCATGTGAGTAGGGCGGAATAGGATTTCGAATAAATAAATAAATAACTAATAGTTGTCACGTCGAAGCGGTGATCAGCCAACACATCGTCTGTATAGGCAAGTCCCGGTTGGCCTGGGAAGAGAGGGGTGTGTGTGTGTGTGTGTGTGTGTGTGTGTGTGTGTGTGTGTGTGTGTGTGTGTGTGTGTGTTTGTTTGTTTGTTTGTTTGTTTGTTTGTTTGTTGTTGGGGGTTGACAGTGTAGTGGTGCATTGAATTTGTGCCTTTTGTGTTGATGAGCAAATGAGTCATCTGGTTGGAGAATTTCATTCAAACTTGTCAAGTGTACTAAGAATTTGTGATAATACTGTGGATATTATTCATGTTTCAAAATCATACAATCAGGATTATTTATTTATTTATTATTTCAAATTTATATACTGCCACCCAACTCGAGCAAATGTTATGTCTCCAGATGGAGACATAACTCTGGGTGGCATAACAACAACACCACAAAAACTAGCAATCCTAAAACCTTAAAATATTAAAATTTACCTGCCCCCCCCATCAATTTAAAAACAACAGTTAAAAGGGCAGCTAAAATGACTAAAAAAAAGGCAGAGAGGCCTCCCTTGCCAGCTTGGTTTTTAGTTCTTTCCTAAAGGGCAACAGCTCTGCCTGGAGGCGCAATTTGGTTGGTAAGTGGTTCCATAGGGCCACAGCAGACACTGAAAAGGCCCTCCTTCTTGTGCTAGAGTCGGGCCTCTCTCTAGCTGATGGTATCTTCAGAGAGCCTCTCCAGTCTGCTGTAGTGGGACAGACAGATGTTCTTGGAGTGATGCGGTCTCTTAGGTATCCTGGCTCACTACTATGTAGCGCTTTAAAGGTCATGACCAGCACCTTGAATTGCACCCGGAGGCACACCAGTAATGAGTGCAGCTCTCAGAGCAGGGGCGAGGCATAACGTCCGGACTCCATCACTACTCAGGTAGCCTCATTCTGGACTGATCTGCCAGTGTACTGATTTAGGATTTGGGGAATTGAAGTCCCCCTGTGGGGTACTGCTCTCATGTTGGGAAACACTGATTTACAAGTAAGGTCCAAATCACCTCTTATTACAGTTAATGCAAAAGTCCTATTGACTTTAATTGTCATGGCTTAATTGGCTTCCCTAGACTAAGCATGGAATTGTGATGATCCCCAGGTGTATTAAGTCCCACTTGAATCCATCTTAATGGGGGCCAGCAGCTTCATCAATACTGGCCTGGGGAGAACTTTTATGTGCTCAGGAACAGAAAGTGACTTGTGAAACTGAATGAGTGGTGTGGATGTTACTGCAGAAGGCAAATGGAAGGCCACTGCATTATATTGTTTGCAGGACAATCTTCATGGTTTATCACCATGATAGCAGCCAAGATTCGGAATCAAAGATGAAGAAGACTAAGCATTTAGTTTCTTTACAGCATCTGATTATCTATAAAATGGTTGCCATTTTATAGGAAGATGAGGTGTGTAGAAGTAGCACTGTTGTGGCTGTAGGTTTGTGGCACCCCAAGGGATTGGCAACAGGAGCCTATTGAGAGAAAGCCACTGGGGAACAATTTTTTTCTGTGTTTTTCTAAAAATATATATGACTATTTCAGAAAAATTGAAAATATGCAATATCTCTAGTCCAGAGGCCTAGACTTCAACTGTGGTTCTCATATGTTTGTGAAACCAAGTTTCTCATGGCTTAACTCTTTCCAACTAGATGATTTCCAAAAGAAACAACTATCAGGTTTCCAACTCACTTGAGGTCTTTGAGCAGCTTTGTGAAGCAAGTTGCCTAATTTTCCCTTTGCTTTTATAGGTGAGAAATTGTTTTGGTTTCAAAGTCGCCTTGATCCCAGCAAAACAGAATACACCAAAAAAGAAGCTTGTGAACTAGTTGAAACGTATGTTTACTGCAGCAACGGGTGAACATGAATGGTGTTGTCATCACTGTAGTCTTATTTTGTGCTTTAGGCAGCAGGTAAGGTGATGGTCCCCAAGTGGATTAAGTCCCACTTGAATCCATCTTGATGGAAGGCAGCAGCTTCATCAATTACTGGTCGGGGGCTGAGGAAGACTTTGTGTGCCCAAAGGGCTCAGGACCAGAAAGTGACTCACAGAGCTCGATCAGTGATACGGGTGTCACACTGCGATGCGGAAGGCAGATGAAAGGCTGCTGCATTATATTCTCAGGACAGTCTTCATAGCTGATCGCCATAAGGATTGCCAATATTTGGATTCGGATATGGCAAAAGAAGAAGTCAGCAGGTGGAGCCTACACATGATAATGGAAGCATGCTAGCCCTGTCCCCTGAACTCTAGTGTGACAGTCCGAAGAGAGGGAGGCTGCAGTCTTTGAGCAGTCTCCCTGTCCTCCTTATGTGTCAAGATCAACAACAAAAAATTAGAAAAGGGATACTACTTGGTTCTAGAAGCCATGTCTTTTTAAGATGACCATGATTCTGTGTGAATGAGATGACACGAACAGGAAGGGACTGGTGCAGTGATGGTAAACCTTTTAGGGACCAAGGGCTTCTGGGCAGAGGGGTGGGATGAATTCTGCTGGGGGGGGGGGAGAGGAAACATTCCCATTGGGCTGCTGGGCAGAAGGGTGGGATGAACTCTGTGCTGGGGAGACAGCTTGCATGCCCACAAAAGGGCTCTGACAGAAGTTTGCCACCACTGGGCTAGTGTTTTCTTTGCAGTGTGTGTGGGCTTCCCTAACGTCTAAACAGGGCTTAAGTTTAATATGTTATTGTTCTCATTTAGTAATAGTGTGCTTGAGATACCAAAGTACATTTTATGGAACAATGTTACACTTGGGGAAGAAAAGTAGAAATAACGTATACTCCATCACATTTTATTTCTTGAATTAAAATCTGTGAAAATCTGATATACAGATATTTTTTCACCAGCTGTTCGCATCATGCCTCTCTTTCTTTTGGGAAACATTTGTTTATATATAGGTTTCTTGGAGTATACTCTCTGTGAAATTTATTAATCAATAGGATTCATGTTGTTATATTGTAGCAGTGTAGCATTTAGTAGGCATAAATATACAATCACTACTTTGCAAGAGGTCTATCAATTAGCCCCTGCTGTTATGGATGCTTCTTTAAAATCTAGGTTGTTTCAGAGTCTTTGCAAAAGAAAAAGTAGGGCTGTAACTTTTGAGCAAGTAAATTTCTAACAATGTTCTTTTGCTGTGTATCAGTTATTTGTGGCGATTTAATGATGAATTGGAGCAAATTGAACTGCAGAACAGCATCAGAGGGAGACAAACACGACAACACAGTTCCAGAGAAACAATCATCAAGCAAACTATGGAACGGGAAAGGCAACAGTATGAAGGATATGGGCTAGGTAGGACTGTTGTATATTTAAGGAAAGCCACATGTCTATACTGAATACTTTGTTGGCATATCAGAACTATATTTAGAGGAACAGTGTTCATCAAAGTAAAAACCTTTTGGATTCAGTTTTTTTGAACATGTTTTTAAAAATTTAATTTTCCTCCCTGACACCAGAACAGCAAATGTGATATTTGAAGGGTTATTGTATTTTTGAGTGGGAAAAACATATTTATATCTATTTAAAATATGGGTACAGGGTTTCAGCCAGCATTTTTTTTCTCGTGGAAAGTTTGTGAATTCTCCTAAGGGACTGTTTCAGAACAAAAGATCTTATTCATATAGTCAATACCAGCTTCATAATCTTGGGTTTCATTCTGTTTACAACAGATATCCCTGACATTATAAACTGTAAGAACCTTCAAACTTTCAGGTGAGTGACATTTTAATTTTTTTAACATAGTTCTTCGTATTCTGTTGTTCATTGAACAAAGTATATTTTTATGTTGCAAGATTGTGAGGCACATCACACCAGTCTCAAACAACTAAATTTTATCAGCATATCTTATGTGAGAGCAGTTATTGAGGGAAATAGTGTTTTTCTTTTATTAGTTGAATTTTTTTTGAATAGTTAACGTGTTAGTCTGTGTTTTAAGCATATCAGAGAATAAACAGAACAAAACAAATACATTGTAGCAGTTTGAAGACTGTTATATTTTAATGTTAGCTTTTGTGGATCAAGTCTGATGAAGTGGACTTGATCCATGAAAACTAACATTAAAATATAATAGTTGGTCTTCAATGTGCTACAACATATTTGCTTTTACAGTGAAACCTCAACATATGAACTTACGAAAAACTTGCAATATGAATGGAAGCCTTGAAAAAAAATCAGGTTTGAGATACAAATTTTTTATGTAACTTTTTCAAGATACGAAAAAAAATTGGGGTCTTCTGACACTTCCCATGGCAGCAAGAGGGTGTTTGGAGTATGTCCTCTCCATTTTTGTATTTTTTTTTCATGTTTTGGGACTGCCAGAAGCTCTCTCCACAACTAGGAAATGCCAAAAATTCCCCCAACCTCTCAACAACTGATCAGTTGTCCAGACTAGTCCTGCAATTATCACAGCTGGCCACTAGAGGGGGATGTCAGAAATGTGCTGAATATGCATTGAAAACCGGAATGAGTTTTTTAAAAAAAATTTTTCTGTTCAAAAGTCTTCATAAAGTGTACTTTAAAGGCATAGATACTGCATGGTACAGTATCTATGCCTTTAAAGTGCACTTTATGAAGACTTTTGAACAGAATATATAAAATATTTTCAGACCTCCAGAACCAATTATTTGGTTTTAAATGCATTCCTATGGGAAACTGCATGTCAAGATACAAATTTGTTGAGATACAAATAACCTCATGAAATGGATTAATTTTGTATCGCAAGGTTTTACTGTATCAGGTTTGTAAACATTTGTTCACAAGTACTAAAATGGGTGCCCAAATGTTTTGGCCCACGAGCCAGTCACATGGTTCAGGGGGCTGGTCACTATGGCCCAGGGGCTACATCTAGTCTCGATGCATTCATCTGGCCTGTGGAGCCCTCAACACTCCTGGAAGCAGAAGTAAAACGCACCTGTACAGCCGCGTTTTACTTCCACTTCCGGGAGCAACGAGGGCTTTGCGGTTTGGATGAATTGGCATCCAGGGCCAGATGCGGCCCATGGGCCATAGATTGGGCATCCCTGTACTAAAACTGTACAGTAAAAATAAGAATGGTTGCCATACATTAATTCCACTGATATAAACTGGAATGTTTAGTGAAGAAATGAAAATCTAATGCCACATAGTTGCTCCATCGTACTGCACTTATAGGAAAGTTAAAGAGGTCCATTGAGTGCTAGCAACTACTGACATGAATGTTTCCAAGAAGTTTCCTGTTCCTGATGTTCAGATAATGTGGATTTGCTTCAGGATGAAATTGGTTCGCTGGAAGACTTCACTCACCTAAACAGATCATAATTCAATTAATAGGGAAAATGTTTGATTAGCTATGTAAAAGTGATACTTCTCATGATCTAAACTTTTATCATTTCCTCCCTTTCTATCAAAGAGACTGGAATGGTGATCTTAAGCAGCTGCCAAATATTAAAATGAGAAAGATATCAAGTAAAGATGCCCTTAGTAATGGACCGGAGAAGACAAATGCTGAAGCTGGAACAGAACTATGTGCAGCAATAAACACAGACTGAGTATTTTCTTGCACAGAAGGCAACAACAGAAGTAAAGTGCCTAGCTACTGTTTTAAATACCAGTGGGAGCAAAACTAAATCTCATTACTAACCATGAGAGAGCAGCCTCTTCAAAAACATGTTCAGCTATGTAGGTTGGACTGAAATGAGATCCTGACACATTGTGATTTTGTAAAAAAAAAAAAGAGAGAGTAAAATACAGAAAGAAAACAATATGCAAATGTGTGTTTTTGTGTTATAATCCTACTCTGAGCATGCTCAGTTAATTGAAAGGGATAAGGTTTTAAGCCCAGGAGGAAGATCTTTCCTCACCTCTTTATTTGCATGGTAGGATGCCTTCTGATTTGCAAAATCTGCAGTTTGGGAAAGGCAATTTTGGAAATTAAAACATGAACTAGTTTAACTCTCCATTCCTGCTTGCTTGCGCTGTGCTTTAAATGTGCAGCTGTGTGAGGGTGAAGTTAGCAATAACCTAGTTAGAGCTGTAGTTTCTATGCCAAAACAGCCTTTGTGACTTGAATACTGTACATGAGCACAACTTACATTTGTTTGCTAACTCTTAAGAAGATTTTATGTTTTGATCTCTTGAGATGGAGTAAAAAGAATGTTAGAAAATCTTGACTAACCGAAGTAGTAGGTTACTGAGTATAAACCTAGAAAGAACAGAATATTTTATTCTTTTTGGGTGCATAATTTTGTCATCCATTTAAAACATCTGTATATCACAACTGGAGTATTTTCTACCACTCAGGATTGGTTTCAATATCAAACAAGATCCCTCAGATTAAAATGGCATCCATAAGAAAAAAGCAAATTGATGGCATTTAGACAAGAAAAATAGTATTATGGAATGGCTTGTCATTACCTGCTCTCTGTATCACTATTATTTTAGGAAGACAGTAGATGAAAATTTGTTACATATTTTTCTTAGTGGGAAAGCAAAAATGTCTCAAGTCATCTAGTTTATTGGTGTAGGACAGGGATTCTCAACCTGCGGCCCACAGCACCATTTCATGTGCCCCCCTACTGCCTACACCACACCAGGAAGTGCCAGGTGGTGGAAGGGCAAAATGGCTGTCTGGCCACTAAAGCTGTCTGAGGGAGTGTGACCCAGCCCCCAGCTTTAAAAGGTTGAGAACTCTTGGTGAGGAAAATAGTTTTCAGTTATCAACAATAGTAGACCAATTAACTCACTATTTTTATGCAAGTGGTGCCTTATCAGGTCTTGTAGATTTAGTGAATATACACTAGTCGTGAGTAACAGTTGGGTTTAGTTATTGGAAACAAGTATACTATACTTCACATGTTTTGTAGTTTTGTGAAGAAAGCTATTTTATTATTCCTTTATCCAAGCCCATTAAAATTAAAAAAGCATTTTGAATACATATTTATAGTTCAGTTCAACCCTGACAGGTCCAGTTGTTAATAGAGAGCTACATTTATTATGATTAATTAACTAAAGTTCACACTGTTGTCTTCTGTAAATGCTTACTTTAATTTACATATTATTGAACATCCTTACCATCTTAAGACTCCAGTTCTTCACAGGTTACTTATATTAAAAATATTTATTTATTTATTTATTTGTTAAATTTATATTGCCGCCCACTCGCTGTGGCGACTCAGGGCGGCTTACAGACAATACATTACATTACATTACATTGCAATATGTTGGGGTGGGCACAAAGGGAGGGTCGGCAAGGTCCCCATCCTGCCCTGGCTTCTTCCTCCCCCGGCAGTTGGCATAGGCACAGGGGGAGGGTCAGCAAGGTCCTCATCCTGCCCTGGCTGCTTCTTCCCCTGGCAGTTGGTATAGGCACAGGGGGAGAGGAGGCAAGGTCCTCATCCTGCCCTGGCTGCTTCTTCCCCTGGCAGTTGGTATAGGTATATTGGTTTAATTTCAACATTAGCAGCTAAGTGTATGTAGGACTTTAGTCTTCCATTATAAACAAGATATTGTGTTGTCAAATGTTTAATTTTTTGATATCATTTTAGTTCATCTTTCTTGTTAGATCTGTGTGTACATACTATTACAGACTGTGTAAAAGTTATTTTTCTACTCAATAAGGGGGGTGGAGGGTATGGCTTTAACTGCATAATAGTTGAAGAATAATAGATGGACCATATGTCAGCCAGCCTGTTCTACCCTTCACAGGTAATATGTAGGTGTTGAGTTGACACAGAATAGTAAACCAGATTACCTGCTGTATTGCATGTTTCTTCCATCAGCATGGTTTTAATAATCACATCCTGCTTCTAATACTGTGTCTCACTGAAGACAGCACCGTACAAAAACAAACCGCCCTTTGCTTACTAAACAAAAGGAATCAAATGTCTGTAGAAAAAGACTTGCTTGCTGAGAAATACTGTATATACTCGAGTATAAGTCGAGTGTTTTAGCCCCCCCCCCCAAAATCAGGTCCAAAAAGGGGACTCGACTTACATTCAGGTCAGTGACACTAAGGGTCCCAAAACCGCACTTGATTGAGAAGCGCTAACCAATAACAAGACGGGAACTGGATGCATCTCAAACTGGCACAGAGAAAATCCTTTATTTCAACAACACGGGGAACAACAAAATGGAGAACATCACATTGCAAAGTGCTATGGAGAAAGAAGGTGTCTTTCTCCACAGCGCTCTGCAATGTGATCGTGTCCCTCTTCCAAACTAGTGGAGAAAGGAATTTTTACCCTCAGTGGTTTGGAAAGGGAATGCTCCATATGGTGGCCAAGGTGGATGGGGAAAACCAAGCTTGCTTGCAGCGAGAGCAAGAGGCTAGGCTAGAGCAGGGATCTGCAAACTTGGCTCTCCAGGTGTTCTTGGACTTCAATTACCAGAAGCCCAAGTCAGTATGCCTGCTGATCAGGACTTCTGGGAATTGAAGTCCAAGAACATCTGGAGAGCCAAGTATGCAGATCCCTGGGTTAGAGCGATGCTTTATGCCTCAGTGCAATTGACCCGCCCACCCACTTCCCCTGCAGCACCACCGCTAGTTGTACAGTAAAAAACATGCACTAAAACGACCATAAACACTCAATAATATACCCACACAAATGTGTAAAGTAATTAATTTTACCATATTTTCATGTATTTTAATTATTGAAACTCACTAGCAGCTGCTGCATTTTCCACCCTGACTTATACTTGGGTCAACCTATTTTCCTAGTTTTAGAGGTCCAAATTAGGTACCTCGACCTATATTCGGGACGACTTATAGTTGAGTATACACAGTTTGTCTATTTTAACCATGTCAACTCTGACACAAACCATGGAGTAAATTTCCCTTTTAAAATCCAAATTTTGTTTTACACAGTGTTCAATGTGACAGTTCAAAAAACTTTTTTTGATACATGTTACAATGGGGAGGGAAGACTTGACTATTGTTAATGCTGGCGTGGCTGCACGTTAAATGCATTGCTCTGGTCATAAATTTCCATGGAAAATAGAAATATTCTCCAGTTTTGCCACAATCAGTTCTAATATTGCACCTTCTCTAACAGTAGAGAAGGAAATATAAAACAACTACTTTGGGTGACGCAATAAAATGCCAGGTCCTTGTCAGTTACACACATGGCCATGCAATTTTTATTTTCTGTTTTACTATCTTACAAATACTTCGGGAAGGGTGTGTATGTGTTTGTTTAAAAGGCTATCTAGGTTTTGTTGCATGTACCTTTTTTGGCTAGCCCTGAAACAAAAAGCCAGTGTAATATTGAAACAACTATAGTGTGTGCTGATCTGACATTTTGCTGCCTGGTGTAAAGTAGCAAATGGCATTGTTGATCCACATTCATATTAAGGTTGAGTACTCAGGCCATTTTTGTGTAGGACTGCCTGGGATATCTTTCACCTTGTTAATGAGTAACAACAAGTAATTAATAATAGGTTAATTTTTTCTCCCCTAGAAGCTACTGCTGAAAGGCTGATATATCTGCAGTTTTCAGCAGCTAGACTATTACATTCAAAACTGGCAGCCAAAATCAGCTTTCTGATTTATGGTTGCAAAAGGGGAATCACTTAAGTCTTGGTGGCAAATTCCTCTAATTAATTAGGTACTGTTCATATAATTTTGATGCAAATGATGCAGTGTACACTGAGGAATTCAAGTTGCATCTAAGAAGCAGCAAATTACCACCAAGTTTTATGCTATTTTCTTATGCCTGTGTAAATCAGCAATATAATTTTGGCTAGTGATTATGGATTATTTTTATTTGTTTATTCAAATTTCAATCCTGTCCATCTGACCATAGATTTACTCTCGATGGTGTTGGCATAGCAAAGTAACCAAGCATAACAAGAAATAAAAATAAGACAGAAGAATAACACCACAACATTGGAAAAATTGATTACAGCAATAAATACTAAATAAAAATGGATACAATGACTGCAGAATAATTAAGCAGAGGAGGAAAAAATGACTTATGGGCAGCTGATTCTGGTGTAATGTTGGTTTGGTCATTGCAGTTTGAAAACCTGATTTTATTTGTGGCAGTAAACTGACATTAAACTATAATTTATTTTTAGATCAAGATGAAAATGCCAAAGCTGGCATGTAAGGGAAAGAAATGAGAAGCAAGTGTACAAGGATGTTGCTCTTTTTTGGCTTAGAGAAGTAGACCATTGTTCAGAGAAGGAAATTCACTTAGAGGATTTTTTTTTTATCTTCCAGAAACTATTCAATTGTATGAAAATAAAAAATGTTCAGTGAGTATTATTGAGGCTGAAATGTAATGCTACCGGCTTAGAAGTTACCACTAGGCTGTTGTGAACTTATTGGATAAGACATTTATATATGTGAAGGATCCTTACCTATAGAAAGTTTACCATTTCCTGTAGGGCATCAATTGCACTTCAAAAGCAAATAATATACAGCTATCTTTGAGGAATCTGTTTAATACAAATACAAATTTGTTCCACAACAATTAGTAAGTATATTAAGGTCAAACCTCTCCCCCCCCCCCCATCCCAATTACCGGTTTAATACACAAGTCACCCCACCAAAGCATCTAAGCTCTTTTGCAAAAGAGAACTGGGTAAAACAACAAATTGTAAGTTCAGCAATTAATACAAGGTAAAGTATTTGCATCATTGATTGCTTTTGGTGATGGATGTGCATACTTCTGTACACATTTTGAAATTACACTGTTGACTTCTTTCCAGCCATAGCAGTAGCACCAATGGGCTGCTTAAAGAAGCTCTTAAAACTAACTAAAGGAATGCCTCCCCATAGACAGTTATTGGGGGCCACTGTTTTGTTATTTAGAACTACTATAAGTGTTACATTCGCCGCATCTTATTTCACCGTAGGGATATTTTCTTTCACATACCCTTCATTTCTTTCATTTCTAACAGTAATTCATGTATAACTGGCACTGAAAAAGACAGAAGCACTGTAATCTCTGAAAGACAGTTTTAATTTTTTTTAAAGTGGTCAGAATTTCTTCATAGCTACTTCAGCAATCTGTATTGCATTTCAGAAAGTGTGTTAAATACTTCCCCCCCCCCCAGCATCTAAGTAATGAAACCAAAATCACTACTCATCATGAAATGAAAATATAGTGATATGCTTATTCTATCAGCTCCTTTTGACTCTTATATTGGGATTATTTTAACTTTGACGTTTTTGTGATGGTTTTATTCTTGCTTTATTCTTGTTTTATTCTGATTGTGGGCCGCCCAGAGTCGGGTTCTCCCGATTGGGGCGGGGTATTAAATTTAATAAATAATAATAATAATAATAATGTCAGAGACCACCCCGTCCCACCATAAAACACACACATTGATTCATAATCACTCCAAGGTGAACCCAATACTTCATCAGCATTTGGGCAAGCATTTAGTCGAACTTCCTTGCTTTGATGTATGCATAGGAATCTCCTCTTGAAAACATGCAAGGTCGATTATAGAACCCTGTTTTATATAGATTAATTGTAGAAAGACTGCAAACATTTTAATTGGGAAAATGAATTTTCTGAATCTGCAGTTACATTAGCAGAATATATTGGTCTTGCATTTTGCAACCTATTGCATCTGCCTTTTTAAACTATTTGTACCAGTAGTTTCCAACCTTTTAGACAAAGATGTTCTTGGACTAAAGTTTCTAGAACCCATCACCATTGCCTGTGATGGCCAAAATGTATGAGAATTGTACTCCAAGAACATCTGGGACCCAGAGAACAGGAATCACTGGTTTATACCACAGTAGTCAGCTGTTTATGCACATCAGTGATATTGTCTCATGTCTATAGCCAGGCAGGAGTAACTATAACTGGGCTAAATCCAGATCTGTGTCTCTTAGCAAGAAGAATGCAAACCACCCATTCTGGACCTGGTTATGAACCTTAATTTTGGTTTGTATCATTCTTAGTTGATATATGATGTGATCTTAACCTTATGAAAGTCAACACAGCATTTCAATGTTAAAAGTATGTTTTGTCTTGTTATATGAAAAACGATTTGCTAGGTCAGTTATCTAGCTGCAATACAAGAACAGAAGTTTTTGCAAATTCATCATGTGTCAACCAAGCCATGAGCCCAGCATGGCAAGAAATTATGACTCCTGTTGATATCAACGGGCAATCTTTGTACATAATTGTCATACAATTGTCTGAATCTTTTCAGGTTTAACAGGTTACTGCATCTTTTAAAGTTAGATGCATAAAATATTAGTACTGTATTGTAAAACGACTTCACCACTGCATTTTGCCATGACAAGTCCCCCTCATTACTAGTAACACTGTTCTTGTATAAATCACATTACTTGGGCACAACTCACAATACATTCAACAAGTGTAACATTGGAATAAAAGAGAAACTTCTTTTTCTTTAGACTCTCCAATTGTTTTGCATTCGGAAATGGTATGCCAATATTCTTTTTTCATATAAGGTATCCTACCAAGTATACCATTATTCTTATATGTATCTTCCATATTTTATTTAATCACATTGAAATTTTACATTAATCTACTATAACCACAACAATAAACCAAACTAACCTTTAATCCTTTTTCCTGTATAGAAGATACCATATGTATTTTTTCATTAAATGAACACTGGAGAAATACTGCCATTATTGTAACACTCCTACAGTATTTCAAGAGTGCTCTAACTGCTTTTGAGTCTGTTCTATCCTGATCTTTTAAAACAAAAGAATATATTTTTATTTCCCATCCTTTTTCATATTTCACACTTTAATAAATAAGCACTGAATATGTTTTAAGATATTTTGCCTTTAACTAATCTGGTCTATAACATATCTTATTATAGAACATATCCTTCAACAGAACAATTTTAGAGGTGGCACAGACATTTTGTTAACACTTAGTTCTTTACTTATTCTCTTTTTAAGAATGAGAAGCAACTAAACTGTTGCTCCAGGTAATTATTGTATCTTATAAGGAAACCTTGGGTAGAAATTATCTGTGTCTACTAGGGACCAAGGGAAATATTTTCAATTACCTCATTTACAGTTACTCAATTTAAAAATAAGCTTCCATTTTACTATTTGGAAAAGTTTTGTTTTTCATAACTTCCAAACTATACATGCTATATAGACCCAATTGGCTACCTCAATATATAAAATTGCCACTTTGTAAAGCTTAGATCATTTGTGCTTTGCTGTATATATGTTATGTGATTTTAAAAGATAAAGTGGATCTTCAAAAATTTGCTTTAAATTATTGTTCCCCTCCCCCAAGATTACAATCATTAGCAAAAAGACCACAGTAGCAAATACATATAAGGGTTTTCCTTGTAAACAGAACACTGGCAATATATCTGCAAGTGCATGGGGTTTTTTTTAGCCATCAGAAGTTGTCTCTATCATATTCTCTTCTTTGCCACTTTTGATTATGGTTAGCAAGACAGGAGAAACATTGCTTCATAATTACATTCCAGAGGTCATCTAGATCTTCTCTTGATCAATTTTCCTATTTCCCCCCCACTCTTGCTCTTTACCAAAAACACTTCAGTTTTGCCATTCAAATGGGATTGAACAGTAGAAAGTACACTCCTTTCTTCCTCACTGGAGAACAGAAGATGCCATTTCCATCAAACTGGCATAGCATCAGAAGCAGTTTCTTCTCCAGATTGTTGAGAGTTTGTGCTTGTCTGTGTTACTGGCACCACCACGGTGTCTTTGATGTCTGTGTTCTGAAGGGGGGAAGAGTTTTTCTCCTCAATTTTTTTGGCAGTATCTGGGCAGTTCTGAACAAATATCACTCGATTGTAAGCCTTCAGCCTTCGCCACAATTGAATGTAGACTTTGCACTGTACATACATGAAGACAAGGCCACCGGTAAATCCAATGGCTACCACAACTAGTTTTGTCCAAAATGGCCATTCCAGGACACCTTACAGATCAAAAAGAAAGGGGGGGAAAGATAGAGTTAGTATCACTGTACATTAATTCCGAGGTGTTGCAGTTTATTCAATATGCTTAGAAAGGAATCTCGGTAGTGCCAGCTACATTCTCAGCTATCTTTACCTGCCTGCTAGGTGTGTTCAAGGAACTGGTAAAACCATTCCTTAAGTATCACACTTACATTAAAAATCCTATCAGGACAGCAACACATACCCCAGCTTCCTCAAAATGTAGTTAAAATATTACAAGGTGAACATGCAGTAGCTGGGCAGCAAAAGAAGTGATGCTGAAGCTTCCTGTAAAATCCTATTGCCTTTTGTTCTGTGTACCTACAGTAGTTTTGTTGTTTGTTGCTGTTCAGTCACACAGTCAATTCTGACCCTTTGTAACCTCATGGACCATTGCCCACCAGGCACCCCTATCCACCATCCTCCTCAGCCTACCCAGGTCTGTGCCCATTGCATCTACAATATCATCTAGCCATCTCATTTTTGGCCGCACCTTCTTTTGCCTTCCACCTTTCCCAGCATCAAGGCTTTCTCAAGAAAATCATCTCATTTGATGTCCAAAGTACTTTAGCTTCATCTTTACTGTTTGACATTCTAATGAGCAGTCAGGGTTGCTTTCTTCTAAGATTGACCTATTTGTTCTCCTTGCTGTCCAGGGGACTCTCAAAACTCTCCTCCAACACCACATTTCAAAGGCATCTATTCTTTTGCACTCAGCTTTCCTAATGGTCCAGCTCTCACAACCTACTAGCCAGTATATTTCCCTGCTTACAACCCCATCGTCACAAAAAAATCTTACTCTTGCTCTGTATCTGCTTCTGAAACACCAGAAAACTGTGGCGCAATGCTTAAACTCCTGTACTGCAGCCAAAATGTTGTGAGTTCGATCCTGACTGGGAAGAGGAGGGGCTCAAGGGTAACTTAGCCTTCCATCCTTTGAGGTTTGTAAAATGAGGACCCAGCATATTGAGGGCAAAACATGCTAATTAATTTGCAGACCGCCCAAATAATGCATAGGGGACTATATAAGTTTAATTGCTGTTGCTAATTGGTAAAGAAAAAAATAGACATCTCACCATTGTCGTTGCCTTGCTTAATTTCCTCAGCAGTCCGATCTATTAGTACATACAGTGACCAAACTACACAGGTAATAGCAATAATGTGGAAGGTGACTGAGCAAACTATCTTTCTTCTCTCACTTGTTGTCATCTGTAATTTTTCCCACTGTAAACGAGGGGGAAATGGTTAGGTTTGCAGGATCTCAAAACACATGTCACTGAACCTTTCCTCAAAATGCAAAGTATTTAATGCCCCCCTCAGGATTTTATCATTAATATTACTATTTTAATATCAAGGAACAACTTGTCACTTGGGTCCCATTTATTATGCTCAATGAAGATTTTGAAGTCAGAACTATAAATATGAAGGTTTTCTTACTGGTACACACATTCCCCAATTAATTTGCAATTCTTGTTACTTTATAGTAAACTTTTCTGGCCCAATGATCTCCAGATGTGTTGGCCAATACCTGTAGGGGTAAGGGAAACCACAATTTTGGGTAATGTTGCATTAGAGCAGGGGTAGGAACACTCGAGATGTTCTTGAACTTCAGTTACCAGAAGCCCAATGCAGAACTCCTGCCGATCAGGGCTTCTGGGATTTGAAGTTCAAGAACATCTGGAGTGCCAAGGTTAGCCATCACTGATATAGGGTAACTCAAATTATGTATTTTACAATGTTAGGAATAAAATTTCTATCCTTCAGAAAGAGACCAAAGGTGTGACAACACTGTGGGGGAAAACCACTTTGGTGTAAATTTTTTCAAAATGAGTGCTATTGGTTTCCAGGGATAAAATCATTATAATTATCCAGAGGAGACCTAGCACTTATCTGAATCAATGCTTAGAAAGCAAGAAATGAAACTGTTTATAGCCCAAAGGCACTTGGTTGATGAGAAAGAACATATATCCCCATGACCACATTTTTCTTTCTTTCTTTCTTTTTCTTTCTTTCTTTCTTTATCAAATTTATATTCTGCCCTAACCGCACAGGCGACTCAGGGCGGAGCACAACTGGCATGTAATACACCACTAAAAACACTAAAATAACAAAATAAAAATTAAAACCAATTAAAAAACAACCTCACATTCCCTAGACTAAAGAAAACTGAATAAAAGGAATAGGGGTAGGAATAGGAGGGTAGATGAAGGAAGTTAAATAAGCCAGCGGGGGGTGGGGGTGGTCAATAAACCATCACTACCCCCACACCATTCCTGCCAGCCAGGTTTTCAGGCCCTTTCTAAAAGCCAGTACCCCCATCTGGAGGTGCAACTCCAGAGGCAGGTGGTTCCACAAGGCTGGGACAAACACAGAGAAGGCCCTCTTTCTCGTGCCAGAGAGTCGAGCCAGAGAGTCGAGCCTCTCTGGCAGATGGTCCGCTCTAGTAGGATGGACAGATACCCTTGGGGAGATGCGGTCTCTCAAGTAACCTGGTCCTCTCAAGTAACCTGGGCTTTAAAGGTAATAACCAGCACCTTGAATTGCACCCGGAGGCAATCTGGTAACCAGTGCTGCTCCCGAAGCAGCGGGGATGCATGAGAATAATGCCCACATCCCAACACCATCTGGGCTGCTGCATTCTGGACCAGCTGCAGCCTCCAGATGGTCATCAAGGGCAGCCCCATGTAGCGTGCATTGCAATAATCTAATCTGGAGGTGACCAGGGCGTGACAATCATGAGCAAGGAGTCCCTGTCCAGGAGTGGGCATCAGATCAGGCAATCATACAGGGAGAAAGTAGGGGGAGGGGGGAATCATGCCAGCTGAATTGGAGTAAAATGTATCACCCCTAAAGAGATGATATCCCTCCAGGGTTCTCAGTACGGAGCTTTACATTGTGTAGTTACCAGTTTTTGGTTCAATTTCATCCATGCCAAATCCAATGCAAACTACAGAGTAAATAACTAATGCAGGCTTCCTCTAAAATGGTTTCTCTGCATTTCTGCATAACACATGTTGATATCCTATATTTTAGTTGAGCTTAGGCCAAAGTCAATATTATGGTAAAGATGTGCCAGGCCATTCTAGGTAATCCTGCCTACTGGTTGTTGATTATTTAATAATAGACATAGTGTGTAGGGGAAATTGACTATCTGATCAACAAACATGGGAGTTTTAACCCTTTCAGGTTTCCAATGTCTCAAGTTGGAACATTCATTCTGAGACTCCAAAAGTATAAAGGTCGACTATGCATTTAAAACCACATCTTGTTTGGTTTTACTTTTCATATGAGGTGTGGCTGAATAAATCCACCTATTGACTAGATAATGTCTGAGAAAACCCTTTTCTATTGAAGACCAAATCAGATCAAATGTTGGTTTTGTCTTTATATAATTACTGCCACATGACTACGGAAACATCTGCAGAAACAGTGGCGTAGCTACCGCCGTATCTGCCGTATCAATTATACGGGGGCCCCGGGCCACGGGGGCCCCCAACGTGCGTAAGCAAAACAAATCTTTACCCTTCCTAAGGGTCCCCAAACAAATTTTTATACGGGGCCCCGGCAAGGCACGCTACACTTCTGTGCAGAAACAAATAGTGCTGGCTCTTTGGCTTTGAAACAGAGATGAGCACTGAACCATAGAGTAAGATACAACTGGCTTTCGAGCAAGGGAAATCTTTACCTTTACTAATTATGTTTTTAGCCCTTTTATAAACAGATTAAAAAGCTGAGCTGTTTAAAAGCTGCAACCTTTGAATACTGCATAAGTTTTATATCTTATTAAACTATCTGGCTGGTTGGCAACCATAATGTCACACTGCCATCTTTCGGCTATTTGCAATAGTGCATGCCTAAATGGTGTGCTTAAAATAATATTTAATTAATGTGGTACATTTATTTCACTGTTAACCCCAAACAGATGATAAACCCATGTCAAAGCTAAAAGCATCCTGTAGGTTAGAAATTACACAGAAGGAGCAAAGTGAAGTCTTAAGGTGCTTTGTGCATTCCATTGAAATGGGTGTTCATCTCATGAAGAACCTGTTCAAAACAGCCACAATGCTAAGCACCTTAAAATGGTTTGTGAAAACTTCATGTGATTTGTATATATTTTTTGTGCGAAATAACATTTTTCCTTTGCAGAGTTAATTAGAAAAGGCACCAAAGTTCCAAGATTTCTTCTATGAAATAATAGGTGAAAAACAGATAAAAGTCTTTATCACACTAAGTCAGGCAAAAGGAACAATGGAATGAATTCACCAAAAGTGGTGTCATTTTGGCAGTTTAAAGTCTGACCTAGTCTGACTTTAGTTAAAGTCTGACACAGAGGGAAGAGGAGGAATAGATGAAACCTGTGTCTCATTTTCACAAGAATTCAGGAAATCTTAGTGGTGCAGAAGGAAATCTTGCTGGTGGATCTTGGTATTGTAAACTTGGAAAATCACTAAAAATGTAGGTACTGTAATCTCCCATTCTTCAAATCTCACCATGTGATGATTCCTTTCAACCAGTGGTGGGCATCAGCAAGTTCGTACCAGTTCGCCAGAACCGGTAGCAGAAATTCTTCTGGCTGGCCCCACCCATTCAAGTTTTGAAATAAAGTAGTCCTAATTCAGGTACAACGCAGGGCTTTCCCCCAGGCCACACCCACCATACTACGCCCACAGTGTGGTAGTAATTTTTTTTGAGTCCACCACTGTTTCCAACAATGCACTTGAAGTTCTGAATACAAGGACAGATATAGGCAAGAATGATTTGTCTTTTGGTTACCCTTTTAAAGGGGAAAAATAAACTGTACAGTAAAACCTTGAGTTACGAATAAACTCAGTTCCAGGGGATTGTTCATAAATCAAATCTGTTTGTAACTCGAGGCATCTCCATTCATATAAAGCAAAAGCCCTACCCAACCCTCCAACAATCAAAACGGCCCACTCCCACCCTCCAAAAATCAATCAAACCACCCATAAACAACAGCAGCATTGAAAGGAATGCATACATAAGCAAAAACACTGTTCCTTACCTTAAATAAGCTTTGAAAATGGACAGAAAACTCTAGCAATAAACAGCAACCGACAGCCATTTTGGCGCTGAAACTCCAGACAAAGAGCACTCTTTAAGCACTCTATTGCCACCTACAGGGCTCTGAAAGGCTGCATGTGTATAAAATATAAACCCATTGGGGAAATGGCATTTTTTGCTTCACTGGAGGCAACACAGAGGAGAAAAAATCCATTCGTAAAGCAGGGCATGTTCGTAACTCGAGGCATGGATTTCAGTGCAGAACCAATTCATAAGTCAAATTATTCGTAAGTAGGGTTATTCGTAAGTAGGGGTTTTACTGTATTTTGAATTCTACATGGATATTTGCATTTTAATTAAAAAGAAGGTGCAATCGGTTCTGTGGGTTCTGGTTTGAAAGCTACCTGTTGTACTCTGGACCAACTGTAGTTTCCAAATGCTTTTCACAAGAAGTGTCATTAGTAGCCACAAGCTCTTGGATATTATGAAGCCAGAGATAACAATAGCAAAATTCTGCTTCCACTATTCCAGCCATACATGCGTACCCTACAAAGCTGATGAATATCAGTTCCACTATATTCTTCTGGTACCTCTTGTCAGATTAAAGTTTAGTTTTTTGCCATTATCCAGGCCTATCCTAACTTTAGTCTGCCGGGGACAGAATCCTTTTAGCAAATGAGGAATACAACAGCTATGGGCTGAATACAGGATGCAGTTACACAAGGCAGAGACTTAGGGCTGGAGGGTAGCCCCTTCCCAGCTTCCCCCACATTTCAAGATATATTTCTTCCCAGTCCATTGGTAGCATACCACTACTGTTTAGAATCTCATTTGGAAAGTGAGTCAATAAGTTGCCTGCTCCATCCTTCAAATCATATCATCTATACATTAAGTTCAAATATATATGCTTGTGAATTTTTTTTAGCATTTAAAATGATTAAACAATATGCATATCTGAAATGCTAACACTAGAAGTGCAGGTTTATAGACACTAGAGGGTAGTGGAGGACTGTATAAAAAGAAGTGCTACATTTATTCCCACATACAAGATTATAATGCAGTGGCCTATCACCTGTCTTCTGCATCACAGCATGACACCCTACCACTGATCCCATTCTGTGAATCACTTTCTGATCCTGAGCCCTTTTAGGAGACAAAGTCCTCATCAGCCCCAGGCCAGTATTGATGAAGCTGCTTCCCTCCATCAAGATGTATTCAAGTGGGATTTCATCCACTTGGAAACATCATTTAGATATTCCTACTAGACTAGTAAAATGAAAGAAAAGTCTGATGCTGCACAACAGGTACGATTAAAATGTGGAACGTGAGAAGTATGAATCAAGGCAAAGTAGAAACCATATATCAACAAACAGAACATATAAACATTGCAGAGATGCCTGGTGTCCATGAACTAAAGTGGACAGGAAAGGGATATTTTGGTTAGACAACTGCTAAGTGTTTTACTCTGGAAAATACCAACCCTGAAGAAATGGAGTGGCTCTAATACTGAGGTAAGATCAGTGGTGGGATGTCAAAAATTTTACTACCCCACCATGATGTCATCACAGTGTGGGCGGAACTAACATCATGATGTCATGACATTGTGGGCGGAGCCAAAGAATAATAATAATAATAATAATAATAATAATAATAATAATAATAATAATAATAATAATAATAATAATAATAATAATAATAATAATAATAATAATAAGCACACACAAACCCCTCAACCCACCCACCCACCCACAACACGAGGACAGCAAGGAGGCCATGCCTACGTGCGCCAAGCACTGTAGGCATGTATGCACACTAAGGGCTTGGCGCACATGCGCAGTGGGGGAACCAGTGAAAAGGTAAGCCCCGAAAGTGGTTCCCCCCCAAAAGCTGCTACCAGTTCTCTGGGACACTGGGAAACGTTACTACCGGTTCTGGAGAACTGGTGAGAACCTGTTACATCCCATCACTGGGTAAGATGTATTACAGGCAGCTTGGAGGTTTAATACAAGGTCTGACCAAACCTAACAACATAACCATAACTTAAGTCTATGCTCCAATTACAGGTGTTGAAAATGGGGAAAAAAGTTATTGTTGCACCTAATTATATACAACCCCATAGCACTACGCAATCTTTGAGCAGTTAAAAAGCTATTATGCAAACTGTATACTTTGGTATCTGAGTGCCTTCAGAATATGTTAACTCAAAGTCATGGAATGCATCATTTCATCATTGTAAATTTTATGATGAGGGGAGTTCCCTCTCCCACCACAGGGCTTTCTAGGTAATACTGGCCCATAATTAATATATTGCAAAGTTACATTTAGTAATACTTGGAAAAATGCACTTTATCATGTGTTAAAGAATTCTACTTCATAGGGAAAAGAAGTAAGGTGTTCTCTAAGAACTTAGGGAGAAGTCTGCCCCAGTTTGACTCCCCAAAGCATTTGAACCAGATGTGTTGACAGACGAATCTATGGTCTTCCACACAAAAAAACATACAGTGGTAGATTAATTAATGTCTCCAGGACCATTCATACACCGAAATTTTCGTTAACTAAAATGTAGTTTCCCACAGGAATGCACTGAAAAACAGTAAATCAGTTCCGAAGGTCAAAAAAGCCATTTTACCAGGTCATTGGGGGTCTGCACTGCAAGAGTCTACTTGTGCCATGGGGAGCAGCACAGACCGCCAAGGACCCGAAAAAAATGTGCATTCCAGAGAACTGAAAAAAGCAATATTTTTCTTGGTCCTCGGGAGTGTGCACCACTCCCCACGGCACAAGTAGAGTCTTGTGAGTGAATCTGCTCCATTTTTGGGAAGTTTTGTGGTGTTTTCACCCTGTTTTGGGAATCTTAAAAGTGGAGTTTGGGTACTTCCGGTTTCTACTGAACTTCAGTTCCCAGAATCCAATGCACACCCAGATTCTCCAAACAGGAAATCCCCCCCTCATTTTAAGTCCTTGAAAAATCTCAAAACCAGAGTAATTTCACTTACAAGACTCTACTGGTGCCGTTGAGAACACATAGAAACGTTTTCGGTATGTGAAAAAAAAAATTGTTATCCAAAGGCACCATTTTTCTTTAATTTCCTTTTGTTATGCAATTTTATTTATTTATTTTTGTTATCCAAACCCTTCATTATCCAAGGTTTTACTGTATGTTGTACCTCACTTAAAGACCATGATGCGTTCCACAGGATTGCTCTTTTAAGCGAGTTTGCTCTTTAAAGTAACACTATTGTAAGTTACCAATTGTGACTTCTGGTGGTGGTGGGTGGGGTTTGCGAATCACGATTTAGTTGTTAAGAAAGTTTTTGGTTGGCTTTATTTGTTAAGCAAAGTGAACATTCAGAGAAAATTCTGCTCTTTAAGTGAGTTACTCTTCAAGCAAGGTGCTCTTTATGCGAGGTTTGACTGTGCTATATTACTGAGCTATCAAAATATTTAGAATTAAATTTACTGAACACATTTTCCCAGGACAATTCAAGCACCGCTTTAAAAATATGCTCTATATTACCATAAGCGTGGGTCAGGAGAGTTTCCAAGGTAGCATATCCACCCAGGTGTGATCTCTCCAGCATTATTATAACTCCTACTTAACACACACTGTCCCCATTAAAGAATCTCATCAGCTCCAGCTCATACTAATTTACCTCTATAATTTTGCATATAACTACAAGACTTCAAAAGCCATACACTATTTACAGAGACAAATTTTGTCATTTAGATATTCACTCTGTATACAAATGAGAAAGCAGGACAGGAAAGTGCATATAATTAAAAGTACACAAGTCAAAACTTTTATTTGAGGCATCTTAGAAATTATAGCAGTAAGTGACAACTTTTCTTTGTGGCGAGCTTCAAAAAAGTATAAAGGAGGCATCTGAGCACAAGAAATGCTGTCATCTACTAGTAGAGGAAAAATGACAGCTCAAAGTCCAGGTCAGTTAGTATCTTGGATGTTATTGCCACTGAAGCCACTCAAAGAAGTGGAGTTCAAAGAGGACATTCTGAGAACATAGCATGTGATTGCAAAAAGAAAGGGCAAAGGATTGCAGTGAGAAATGACATCTGTAGATCCCATTATTTTCAAATGTCTCTGCACTCTAATATTACATTATTTCCCCAACATCCTATTAGGGGAAAATCTAAGGGGAATGAGCTACAAAATGAGTAGCTCAACAAAATGAGTAGATGTCAAAATAATGTCTGCATATTATTATTCTAAAAAGCTTTAAAATCTGTTTATCTTGTTTTATGCTGTAAATAGCTAAAATACACAAACAAATTGTCAGCATTCTCACAACTCCTGCCATGGGGATGAGTAGGATTTATTCTCTCCACCATGCAACCTCTTTCACAGCCATACTGTTGCAAGTGCAGAAACTGAAACCAATTTATATAGTGGTACCTCATACAACGATTTTAATCTGTTCCACAGGGCTTGCTGTTGTACGAAAAAATTGCAATACGATGCATTGCAATTTCCCTAAGATGCATCGTACAACTTTTCTTTCCTAAGCAGTTTTCACCATTGAAAAATCATTGTATGATTTTTTCCATAGGGAAAATTGTTATGCTGGATGCAATCCCCCCCCCCCCCAAAAAAAAAAAAAACCTAATTGTTATGCAATTTCATTGCTATACAGGGCAATTGTTGTATGAGGTTCCACTGTACTTATCAATTTTCTATGTCTAGGCTAAAAGCTGTAATTAACACATGGAAATAGAAGCATTCCTCTACATGAGCAGGTAAGGATAAGGGATGGGTCTAGTAACTCAACAGCATGCCTTGATAAACAGTGGGGGTGGGATTTATACAGTCCATGCACAAGGCAGTGGTAGACATCAGCATGTTTGCACCAGTTTTCCAGAACCAGTAGCAGAAATTCTATCTGACCCCACCCATCCAAGTTTTGAAATAAAGTAGTCGTAATTTGGGTGCAACACAGGGCTTTACCCCTGGCCATGCCCACCATACCATGCCCACAGTGTGGTAGTAAAAATTTTTTGGAGCCCACCACTGGCACAAGGGTAATCCTAGTAGGGATAAAGACATTCCTACAAAATATCATGTATGAAGAGCCATGGCAATGCTGTCCATTTTAAAAAAAAAAGATAAACAAGGAAATTATAAACTAATTACTAGAAAATTGGGCTGTTGTCAAATAAATAATCAGGCCAGTTTTTGATATGCAGTGAGAAACAATAGGGATAATGCCAAACGCCCCCTTTTAAAGGCCCAGGACAAGCCAGCAAAACCTCACTTTCTTTCTCTAGGGGTGAAAGCAATGTGTTCAAATTCCTTATTCAAGGGATAATTAAGTAAAGAACTAAATTGGCTGTCAGGCATGAGGGTACATATCCTTTTTTTTCCAGGTTAGAACCTAGATCTAGTTTGTTCCATCTACCAGCAGGTGACCCAGCTTCCAATTCACCAGCATTACTGGGCACCTGTCACCATTATAAGATTTGTACTGCTAAGTTATCTGAAACATCAGTAGACATTTGGCTCTCTTTTCATATTGTGTTTGTTGACTACAGATTCTTCCCTCTTCTTTGATTTGGGCAAGTAGTGCGAGATGCTCTATCTAGGCCACATGAAATCAGACAATATCAAGGCTCATTATTACAAAAATCTCGTTTTAGAAAGGCACAATGATTCCTATTTTCTCTGCTTCTCTAAGTTTTAGAAGAACTGGCTGAAGGATTTATATTTCTCTCTACTGTCCAAGGGCAGATGATCTGTTTAGTGAGGTTCTTCTTTTTTCTTTTATGATGAAAGTTACAGTTTCTCATTGTGAACCACACATTTATGCTTAGAAAAATATACAAGCAATGATGGAATCAGTGACAAGTACTTTATGGAGTAAAAAGGATATACAGTAAGTGACACTGATTTTCCAAATAACAGTGATTTGGCAATATTGTTACTTTTTTACATAACAAGTAACACTTTTCTCATTACTGTTTGGGAAAATGCTCCAGGAAATGCTCCAGGTTGATGGGATTTCTTGCTATCACATATTTTAGGTAAATTTCTCACTTTTTAGATTCATCCCCCCACCAACTGATGTAAGAAGTTGACAGATAATGTTAACAAGCAACATTTTAAAAATAACATGCTTTTAAAAAGTAATTAAGCTCTGAATATTTATTGTCTTTCATTCTTTGCTTTTTAAGGCACACAAAAGGCCTTTCATTCTTGATCTAAAGTGATCTAGCATGACCAAATTTTCTTCAGAGGTGAAGGATGTTATGAGAAAGAAAAGCCTTAACGCATCTTTTACTACACAGTGTTACCTCACTTAAAGAACATAATGTGTTCCATGGGATTCCTCTTTAAGCAAGTTTCCTCTCTAAGCAAAACACCATTGTAAGTGACCAATTGTGATTTCTTTTTTAAAAAATAATTTTTATTATACTTTTAAAATAAAATTACAAAAATACAAAAAAATACAAAGATACAAAAGAAAATACATAAGAGAAAATACATAAAAACACATGAAATGATCTCAGTCCATATAGTCTATTACATTCTATTTACACCATCCCACGCCATGTGACTATTTCCACTTTCCATTTTTAATGTAGTATCAATTGTGACTTCTGGCAGGGGGGATTGTGAACCCCAATTTATTGTTAAGTGAGTTTTTGGTTGGTTTTAGTTGTTAAGAGCACCAACCATTCAGAGAAAATTCTGCTCTTTAGGCGAGTTAGTCTCTAAGTGAGGCACTCTTTATGCGAGGTTTTACTACAGTTTTTTAAAGTGCTTCAGTGCTCAGCTATGGGAGCAGGGATGGTGCAGATTCTGGTTGACACGCAATATTTCATTTTGGTTTAATTATTAATGGAAAAGAGAATGTTGTAGGGGGAAAGTATTTTATGTAGCTAACTTTTCAGCTGGCTGGATAGTTTGGCAGTTTATTTATCTGGGTGTGGGATCAGAGGTTGAGAGTTAGCCTTTGGAAGAAAAAGCCAGGCTGTTTGGATTTGGGCAACTGGCATAGTTCCAGAGCAACCCCAGAAGGAGGGAATGATAAATCTCCTATGTGTATGCTCTACCTGGAAAACTCTGGAAAGGTTTGCTATACTGTATATTACTATTAACTTGACAGCACAGGATGATGACTTTTTCAGTTACATAAAATTTGCATGAAAACGTGTCAGCTCAATCGTGAACAGCAAAGCTTTCGTTATATCTTTATTTTGTTCTTAATACTCCTGAAGTATCATGTCTGATCCAGATTCTATATGTATATTCATTGTTGATAATTTTTAGCCCTTACTTTGGTAACAGACAAGAAGTACATACATCTACACAGACAGAGACTGGGGCAAAGGAAGCCCTGGCCTGCCAGAAATTGCTGGCTTCAAATTCCCACCAGATAGCCTGGTATGGTCAACAGAGAACAGTTATTCTTCAACTTCTGGAGACCAAGAATTCCTCAAATTTGGCAGTGGTCTTGGATGGATATGCAACTATTGTATACAAAGTTGGCCCATGACAGAGATCCACTATATCCAAACTAAAGTTTGAATTTGCCCTAAAATGATGAGCTCTGTGACCTATTTTTAATACATAGCATAGGAAGAACTAGCAGGTGTAAACAAATACACGCACACACACACGTGTGCACACACTCTCTCACAAACACACACTTGCAATAACGGCCTGAGGAAGAAGATGCGAATGCCTAGCAGTGGATGCGGACCTTGCCCACTCCTCTGGGCCCACAACAACGGCCTGACGGGAGTTAGTTTGTGTTCTGGTTTGGTTGTTTTATGTGGTTGCATTTTATAATTTTTATTGTACTGTTGTTGTTTTGACTGTAAGCCGCCCTAAGTCGCCTCGGCAAGTGGGTGGCAATATAAATCTAAATAAATAAATAAATAATAAAAGTATCAATATAACTCTTTGTTTGTTATAAAGACATTATTTCCCCCCAGCATTATGTCTGGAAATAAATGCTGCAGAATTAGTTTAACTTAAAAGCTTTATATGAATGTATTGTTCCTTGATCACTAACCTGTTCTCTGCAGTGACATAACAATAAAGGCAAAAACCAAAGCTCTGTGCTTCTGTGCATACTGGGGAATATTTGACCTTATAAATTACCAGGAAAGACAGTGATTTAAGGTGGGTCATGTCTGAGGCACAACATACTGCTGGAAAGACAACACTCAAGATGGTTGCCTTGACAACATGCCTTTGCTGCACTGAAAATTAAAGGAAACAAGCCAGTTCTCTTGTGGCAAAAGAGTGCAAAACATCTACCAAATCAGACTAAAAGAAAACTAGTACTACAGCAAATCAGCGCTGTCTTAGTCAACATTAGCCATCACTTTTTATCATGATCTTTTTTATAAAACTGATATAAAACCAGAATGATTTATAGTTGCTCAAGTAACAGGAAGGGCAGCATCAGCAGCAAACTACAGCAATGACTGCTTCAAAGTTTGCTGGAAATGAATGAAGGAGGTCACTTGAGGTTATCTGATCAGCCTAAAATACTAGGAGTGAGAAGGAGAAATTTTTAACAGGGATTGGCTCGATTTCTCAGGAGCTGCTCTCTCTGCAGGGAATAAGGCTTTCAAAAGCCAGCTCTGCACTGCACGGTTTAAATAATCAGAGTAAATAAGACTGGAATGAAGGAAGAGAGAAAGAAGGAAGGAAGGAAAGAAAGAAAGAAAGAAAGAAAGAAAGAAAGAAAGAAAGAAAGAAAGAAAGAAAGAAAGAAAGAAAGAAAGAAAGAAAGAAAGAAAGAAAGAAAGAAAGAAAGAAAGAAAGAAAGAAAGAAAGAAAGAAAGAAATTGTTTCCTGCTTTAATATTCTTCATTTCAAGGTATCATTAGTTCAGTGCAGTTTATGCAGAAGACAATATGGAACTCCTACAATTTTAATAACTAAATATTAACTTATGTTATATTGGCAGCATTATTTTGAGACCATAGGTAGAGTTATTGATATTACTACTTCCCTTGAATTAAAATCATTTTTGACCTTAACTCGGGCCATTCTTCAATGTCAATAACCTGGTGATTTAATCATGGTTAAACAATAAAAAAATGCAAGCAGATAAATAGGGACCACTTCAGTGGGAATGTAAACAGCATTCCATGCACTCTGTGTCTAGTCATGCCTGCCACATGACCATGGAAACATCTGCAGAAGCAGACAGCACTGGCTCTTCAGCTATGAAACAGTGATGAGCATTGAACCTTAGAGTTGGATACGACTTGTTTTCCAGCAAGGGTGACCTTTACCTTTAAACAATAAACAGCCAAAGTACCCCCCTCTACTATTTTTAGTACAATTTATAAACATGCCTGTGTGAAGAAACTACCCCTCAATGGCTAAGAACTAAATTGAAGGGCCAAAGAAGCTAAAGCCAGATAGCTCCGGAGGTACAGGTGGTTCACAAGTTAATTAGTATTTTGCCTACAACATGCTGGGTACTCATTTTACCAACCTCTAGTAACAGTTGAGTGTGATTGATGAGAGTCACCTGAACCAGGCACTCCAAATCCTCATTGGCCAGAATAAGATCAGGCAAGGGGAAAATGGGTATAAGAGTATGCTAGGGATTGTAAACTGTTTTGTTTCAATATTGGATTAAACATGCACAAAATGTTGCTTTTTAAATCCTTTAAGAAGGGGAAAGGGTTTTTCATCAAAAGTGCTCAGGCATGCGAAGGTGGTTAAAGGTCAATAGAAAGCATTAAACAGGCTAATTCTTCAGTTTCAATACTCTGCATAGTATTAAAAAAAACCTTCAAAGTGGTCACTGAAGTTACAAATAATCAAATGCAGGGGGAAAAAGCATATTAATTTATTCTCATTAAGCCTTTGATAAAGTCAGTCAAGATTGGAAATGTAGAAAGAGACTGTTCCACATGATCCTGCCCATTCCCCGATCATTCAAGACCTTGATTTCTGTCCCCTTGCCATCAAAAACATGATTGGTAGGAACACTAACTTTCTAATCAAGTGGTGGAATTCCTTTCCCCAGGGAGGCCCAACAGCCAGAACCTGGAAAAGTTGCTTTTGAATTTCACTTCCCAAAATCCACTAAACAATATGTCAGTAGATATGCTGGCGAGACATTCAGTTAAAAAGTAGTTGTTTTTCCAAGTGCTGACAATAGGCCTCCTATTTATTCAGGGTGTTTGATGTATCATTAAGATCTTTCCATTTCATTGCATCACTGAGTTGTTCAGAGAGTTTTCCCCTTTCATGCTGTGCTCTATATTGTTAAAGTAGGCTGCTGACTCTATAGTTTTGTGTGTGTGTTTCAATGGATATTTTAACTGTGCTGTGGTTTCAAGGAGGTTTTGTGATCCGATTTAGGGAGTCTTTGATGTTGAATGATAACAATATTTTGATAAACAAGTAAGTAATTTGGTCAAATGCTTAAAAAGGAAGGTTCCTAATCCAGATATTTCATTCTATACTGTGTGCAAGCAAGAGGTTGATTGGCATAGGACCATTAAATACCAAAGCTGATACAAACAGCAGTTCAACTGACTGATACTCTGACCTAAACATAACACAGTTTAATGGTTATTATGTACGGATTTAGCTGATCAGTGGCTGATGTGTTCAGTGTTGTTGAAGCTAAATGAGATAGGCATGTGTTTGGCGTCTGAGGCATAAAAGTTCAGAATTTACTACTTCTTTTTTTCATTCATCAGTCATGCCTGTTAATGCCAAGCATGTTCCTTTAATAACTATGAAGGTGGACAATATGATAAAAATCTAAGCTTGGGTTCAATGTAATTACCTGTTATAAGAGAGTAGAACTGGGAGCATTACAAGGATTTTATGGTAAAGTCAGTTGCTGTAAAAACAAACTTCAATAATCTAACAAAGGTAGAAGCTATCAGAGTCAAAGGGATATACAGTACTGTATTCCACTTTCCATATACTTCTGCAAACATGGAGTTGGTAGACACCATGCTATCTCTATTCTTAAGAATAAAAATTGGACTGCGGTGCAAAACATATCTTTTTGGTGATTTAAACAGAGAAAAATATATAGGCCTCAAGGTTGAAAACAGTATTTTCAGATGTGCAACAGTAAAAGACAATAGTCCTGGGAAATTTCTACTGATATGACCAGAAACAGAGCATGCAAAGGGGGTTTTGTACTCTGTGATCCTGACTGAATGACAACATATCTAAACAAAGAATCTTGTGTTAAAATCGGTGCTGCTTAAGTTTGATGTCATTGCTACCAACTGGCCTAACTGATCCAAGTAGGATTTAGATGTGACAAACGTCCTTTGGATTCTGCATAGTGTTTTAAAAATGCATGCTTTTAAGCAGACACAGGCCTTTGTCTAAATCAGGGGTGTGACAGATAGGCTTTGACCTGGCCCTTCCCCTTGTGGCTCCCCCATTCCTTCTGAGTGACTTTTATCAGCCTGCCCTATGGAACTTCCCCAAAGACTCTGAGCTCAGGAGGCCTAAATGCCGTCCTGCATATCTGGCAGCAACCTGGGGCTTGCCTGTATTAACAGAACCCAGCAGTATTATGGAGAGTAATGTGTAATATGTGGTAATGTGTGGCTTATGGCTTAACTCTTGTCTTACCTTCTCTTCCAAAGAACAGGCATTGTTGATGAATTAAAGATGTTTATTGTTCTCGAAGCATATTGAAGAAATAACAGTTCACTCCTTGGTTCAGATTAAGTGACTACAACCATTTACACATCCACATGAAAATCCTCACAGAAAGATGCAAGTTTTGGAGGGTGTCTTATGGACTGCAGTCCAAACCAAACAATCACTCACAAACTAGCTTCTTCACTATTGTACTATTCGCTAAAATTATAAATCTACGGACTTTTTCTTGGCCACTTTCTGTGGGACTGCTCATATGGGATTTAGCAAATGTGGTCTTGTTTTTGCTAATTTTTTTGTAATGCTGTGATATTAGTGTTTTTGATTGGTACTGTGATATTTATACCTTTGAAATTGTGATGATTTATGATAATGATATGTTTATTATGACTGTGGAACCTGTAGTATGATACAGTAATACCTCATATAACATTAGTATCGAATAACACTAAAATCGCATAACATTAAGGAATCTGGGGGGAAGAATTGCATCAGATAACATTAAGATCCTATGGGATGCTTCAGATAACAACCGCTAAAGCCTGTGTGGTTACAATGTATCTCTATGGATCCCATAGGATTTTAACATGCATCAGATAACTCTAAAAATCATATAACACCAAGACTTGTGGAACCAGGTTTTAGTGTTATATGAGGTTTTACTGTATGTTTATTATGACCATGTGTAAACTGTAAATTTATACTTTGTATCTCTGTTAGCCATCCTGAGTCACTCTGTGGATTACAAGTCTAAAAATTAAATTAAAATTAAATTAAAATTAAGAATACAAAGCTATTTAACCAAATCTATGCTGCAACATTTTCCCCTGTACAGTCAAACCTCGCATAAAGAGCGCCTCACTTAAAGAGTAACTCGCTTAAAGAGCAGAATTTTCTCTGAATGTTTACTTCGTTTAACAAATAAAACCAACCAAAAACTCACTTAACAAATTAATTGGGGTCCACAATCCCCCCCACAATCGGTCACTTCCAATGGTGTTTCGCTTAAAGAGCAAACTCGCTTAAAGAGCAATCCTGTGGAACACATTATGCTCTTTAAGCGAGGTACAATTGTACAAAGATAGATGGACATTACTACATACATCTAATGGCAAAAATAATTTATTGCAAGGATCAAAGGTTTGACTCTGTGAACAGTCATTCCAGTAGTCTGCTTGAGTGTCACTGAATGCTTGATTTTCTATAATCATCCTGTACGTGGAACTAATCCCACAAAGGAGAAGAAAGAAAGCAGAAGAAATCTTCAGTCTCAATCATGCAACCTACAAAGACTGGAAGCAAGTAGGAAAACATTCTCCTCTTATTCTACAATGTTCAGACAACAGTCTGGTGAGTTATGTGATATGGAAGGACAGAGGACGAAGGCAGAGGACTGTGTATGCATCTGATATGCTCAAAAGGCTGAGTGGGATTAGCATACAGTTTAGAAAGATTACTGAGATAAATCGGGGACATCTGAAGTTCATGTAGGTTCAGATTTCAGATTGTGTAACTGTCATTATTATTAATGCATACATTGTTATAAATGCAGACTGCTTCGATCAATCCATAAATCTCTCACATTCTGCCTCAGCAATGACAACCTGGTTTGTAAAATGAGTTTCCATTAATTTTGTAACATGGCTCAGTAGACAGAAGAGCAATTTCACAAAAGATAGATGCGATAGATTATTTGGTACAATGTTTTAACCAGGGTTGTTTGAACAATCTACTGAAAGAAGCTCACTTCCGTGCCCAGCTAGCTCAGTTGGGGGTATTGCCACCCCCATTGCGGAAAGTGGTGACTTCGTGTCGCCTGAGACTGTGACACACCTCAAAGGGAGTGGGGTGCTCTGCATGGCTTTAAAGTGTGGGCACCTGCCCGAAGCAAGTCCTTTTTGACAAAGATCCTTCCCAACCTGCCTGCCCTGCAGCCAGGAATGTTACTGGATTGCCAATTCGGGGCCGGATAGAAATTTGTGGGATCATTTCCACAACGGCCTTCGGAGCTGGTCTGTTTTTTGCCTATCTCATTCCCATATTGTGGGGCACCTTGGCTTTGCTAGGCAGAAAACACGTCACATAGGTGGGTAGTGCTGGTTGGGAGAGGCAGTGGTGATTCCTTCAGGGTATCTTTGATGATGCAGAAGTGGCATCATGTGTTGGGTTCCTGTGGAGCAGCACTGGTGTGGCTAACGCCAAGTGGTAGGCATGTGGCAAAACCAAGATCCACTCAGCAGAGGGGAAGTGGAAACGGTCATGTGCATGCCCCCCTGATAAGCCGGCCTGCCAGTGGCTAGCTGGTGCAGAGCTCAGTGGAGGCGTGGGTCTCACCTATCCAGCGCAGGGAGGGGAAGACCAGCTTCACTCCCCTGATGCCAGGTCATGCACTGCCTTCCCCTACCCTAGGTCCCTCATTTCATCAATTCAATAAACGTGGCCCAAGCCTTTCAACCACAGATCTTTGTGTCTTGTCTCCTTATTTTGCAGTGGGGTGGAAATAAATAAACACAATAGAAATTCCGAGGAATTCTTACAGAATGACATTCTATGACATGAATAATGGAATTTTGCAACCTGATCTGATATTTCTTTTTATTTTCCAAAATATTCTCCACTTCTTCTAATCCCATTTTGACAGGTTGATTTTACAGTTTGATTTCTGCCAAGCACAAAAAAAGCCTCAAATTTCCACTACATATTTATTTATTTATTTAGATTTATTATCTCGCCCCAATCAGGCGAACCTGACTCTATCCATTTGGTATATTTAACTCTTTCGAGAGAAGTTAATACAGATCATTATTCAACACAAATAACAAACCAGATTAGAAACTACACAACACCAGACACTTTAATATAGGGGTGTCCAAACTATGGCAAGTAGACCAGATCTGGCCCCTGGTGCCCTCGTTGCTCCTGTAAATGGAAGCAAAACATGCCCAGACGAGGGCAGCATGGACCACATGGATTGGCATTGGAGACTTGATCAAGCATGTGAGCCATAGTTTAGGCACCCCTGGTTTAAGCAGAGAAAATGGCAGCCTAAAATTTCATCATGTTGCAAAACATAGCTGTTGCGAAATAGATTGCAAGGTGTGTTTTACTTCCACTTCTGGTGGGAGGAACCATGTGACTGGCCCGCTGAACCACATGACCAGCCTGCTGAACCATGTGACTGGCCCATGGCCTGAAACGTTTGGGCATCCCTGCTTTAACACAATGTCTCACATTTAAAATACTCTGTAAGATATGCATGCCAAGGAAACTTCATAACATTTCATATGGAAACATATGATAAAAAGGCTTAGGCACTTGTGTAGTAGGGGGTTAGCAGGAAGAGCTTCCGACAATTGGAGGCATCCAGAAGATGCTGCCCAGGCTGCATGCCTATTACCACAAAGAAAAATACTGAAGATAAAGTGGAGATCATGCCTGAGAATATTCAAGGAAATTTCTTCCCTTAAGTCTAGATTCCTGCACTCCAGATCTTATAAGATTTTCTGTTATTAATCATAAGCAGTATTATGAAAGAACAAGCAAGATTGTGAATGATCAGTTGCTAGCCTGGGGCTTTCTCTAAAACAAAGAAAAATGAGACTTTTAGCCTTAGAGACAGAGATATGTTTCTTCAGGCTACATTCAGACTTGGAAATAGCACTGTAAAATTAATATTAAGTTTTTAAACCTTTCTCATTAAACAAGAAAAAAGTACCAATTTACCTAACATTTAAAAAATGATATTTGAAAAGTAATTGTAACAAGTTTTGTATTGGTGAAAATCATTACTATGCTATGTTTGTGTGTTTGTATCCCTCCTGTCTATAGAAGGTACTCATACATCTCTCCAGGCAAACTTTGCACTCGCAATTTCCTACCTTTGTCCTTCAAATATGTTTCTGGACTACAACTTCCAAAAGCTATAACTAACCCAATCAATTACAGGACTTCTAGAAACTAATCCAGCATCATACAATACTGTATAAGCTTTGCCTAAAAGTATAATCAACAAAAACCTTTCAAGCTATGAACATGTTCTATCAAGAATTACTATATTTGCTGGCATATAAGACCACTTTCCCCCCTTAAAATACACTAGAAAAATGGAGTTCATCTTGTAATGTATATAGTGACCTATAGTGGGCTATTTTGGTAATTACAGGGTGCATCTTATACTCCAATGTGTCTTATATGCCAGCAAATATGGTACCTGCCCAAACATTCCTTATGCATAGGTGCAAAGTGGAAATAGCTAATGAAAGCTTCAGAACATTATACTAATTAGGGAAAGTTATTCCAGTTACACTGAGATCACAAGCACACATACATGAGTTGTGTCTAACTATAAATACAATATAAATCAGACAAAGAGAAATGTAAGAAGAGTAATAAAAGGCACTTTGGAAAAAAAGCAAAGGATATCAATCAACTCACAAGTTTTTAATCAATCCTCCAGTTTGTCAAAACAAACAAGACCTACAGTCTGTTCCTTCAGCAAACCCTGAAGAGCTCTTCTTTAGCGTAATAAACAAAAACAGAAAAGGGAGAAGTGTGGTAGGAAAGTCCCATTAGGCCAGGGTGTGATTTCAGAGATGGAGAAAATGTAACATAAGAGTTAAAATAGAGGTTGGCCTTATGGTTTTTAAGACTGTGTATGTAGGATAGCAACATGCATGTAAGAGATACTTTTGTTATCCATAATTTTTGGGCCCCAACTGAAAATAAAGTACTAAATTATTCACAGATCATCAATACCATATATACTCAAGTATAAGCAGAGTTTTTTAGCCCCAAAAAGGGGACATGGCTTAAACTCAGGTCAATGATCACGAGGGTCCCAAGACTGCGCTGGATTGAGACGCGTCAACAATTTAATTATTTTTACCATATTTTCAAGTATTTTGATTACTGAAACTCACCAGCAGCTGCTGCATTTCCCACCCTCTGCTTATACTCAGGTCAATCTATTTTTCTGGGTTTTCAGGTCAAAATTAGGTGTCTTGGCTTATATTCAGGTTGGCTTATACTTGAGTATATATGGTAAATGTAAATAAGTCTACACAAGAGCTGCAAGTTAAATACATAATAATAAGCAAAAATGTATATATGCCCTTAGCTATGGTATTCTTTCGTTAGATGGATTTAACTTCTGGTATCATACCTTTCGAAGTGGTTTGAGCTTGGTTTCCATTATAAAGTCATACTTGCAGAGTTCACAGCAACGTGTATCTGAGCTCTTAATCCACTGGTGCAGGCACGCTTGATGAACAAAACGTAAGGTCCCTGTGCAGCGACATGGTGTGATGAGAGGGCTTTCATCATCTCCCTCACAGTGACAGATCCTGATAGCAAAGACAGCACAAGGAAGTGAGCAAAATCAAATCTTGTTTGCAATGCCTTTCATGCTAAGAACTGACATTCAAAATACACAACATATGCAACCTTCCAGGCTAGCCTAGAAATGCATACCTTTTACTAAGTTATGTGTTTCATTTTTAACATTATCTTCTAGAGATGCAATAATTCCTGTTTTCTGCTGATGACATTGAGCTAATACTACAGTAAAACCTCACATAAAGAGTGCCTTGCTTAGAGACTACCTCGCTTAAAGAGCAGCATTTTCTCTGGTTGCCTCGCTTAACAACTAAAACCAACCAAAAATTTGCTTTAACAACTAAATTGGGGTTCACAATCCCCACCACCACCACCAGAAGTCACCATTGATCACGTACAATGGTGTTTTGCTTAAAGAGCAAACTTGCTTAAAGAACAATCCTGTGGAATGCATTATGCTCTTTAAGTGAAGTACCAGTGTATTTCTCTCATCTTGATGCCCCAAATTCTGTTACAGTAAAACACTGGATAATGATCGATCGGATAACCTAGAATCAGATAACAATCCAAGTTTTTTGGAAAAAAATTGTATCGGATAACGATTCTGGATAACAATTCTATAGCGTTATCCGAGGCAATCATGGGGGGTGGGGTTGGATTGGGTAGAACATCTACCCAATCTACACACACCCCTGTGATGGATCGCTGCTACTGCACTAGGGTCGGAGGAAAGGCATGTGGGTGCCTGCCTTTCCCCCGACTCTAGTTCAGCCGGAGCGATAGCTGGATGAAGCCTAGTGGCACCAAGGCTAGCTAGCCCGAGAGCCTCTAGGCTTTGTCAACAGCCTGTCCGGGCTGTGTTTGAAACCTAGCAGTGCCCAGGCTAGGTAGCCTGGGTGCCACTAGGCTTCAAACACAGCCCAGATGGGGTTCAGAAAAAGCCTAGCGCAGCCCAGCTGGGCTGCGCTAGGCTTCTTCCAAACCCCATCCGGGTTGTGTCCGATGCCACTAGCGATTGCTAGCTGGCCAACGATTGCTAGCTGGAGCTGAGATTGACTTCAGCGACAACGCATGCACCCACTTGGGTGCGTGGGTTGTCGTGGAAGTCAAGCTGAGCTTAGGCTAGCGATCACTAGCCAGGGCTTAGCTGTCAAACTCTGCTCCGGGTAGCGATTGCTAGCCAGGGCTTAGCTTGATTTCGGGAAGAGCCCGCACTACTGTGCGGGTTGGCCCTGAAGTCAAGCTCAGCTCTGGCTAACAATGGCAGGGGCTGAGCTTGACTTCGGGGACAAACCGCAGGGCTGTGCAGTTTGTTCCCTGAAGTCCCCCGAGCCCCAGGGATCCCTGGTTTGCTTGGGGAGGGAGGGTGCTTTCCCTCCCCAAGCCAACCTGATCTCCCCCCCCCCCAATTCACTTTCCTCTTTGGAAAGGGAACAGGGCTTTTTTTAACGTTGTTCAATCAATGTATCGGACAACGCTAAAAATCGGATAACGTCATGACTTGTGGAACCAAGTCATAACGTCATCTGATGTTCTAGTGTACCTTAGTTATGTCAGTGTAAAGATGATGTCAGCAGCAGGAGGAACCTTTCACATTAAGATCTGACATTCATCACAGCATTAGCATTTTATTTCTGTTTCTTGGCTTGTTCAATTTGTGTGTCATCAGTCTCATTGGCTGAAATCTTGTTGTTTAATATAATAAATCAAAACTAAAGTAGTCTCATTGAATTAATCAAATGTACAGAAGAGTTGACTTACTAAATTCCCACAGGTTCAATGGGTCTCCTGTAACTGCAGCTTACAGTAACAAACATTTTTCTGTTGAAATGTGATGAGGACTCTGCTAACCAAAGTTACTGCTTCCTGCAATACAATTGTATTACAGCAGGGGTGCCCAAACATTTCGGGCCGTGGGCTGGTCACGTGGTTCCTCCCACAGGAAGCAGAAGTAAAACACACCTTGCAATCTGTTTTGCAACAGATGTTTTGCAACATGATCAAGCCCATGGTGCCCTGGTCACTCTTGGAAGAGGAAGTAAAATGTGCTCATATGGGCGGTGTGGGCTGGATGAACTGGCATTTGGGCCCAGATCCGGCCCATGAACCCATGGACCATAGTTTGGGCAACCCTGTGTTATAGAAGTTCACAAATGTGTAATTGCAAAAGCAGTAGAAGTAGACTGGGTCAAGCCTCTGCCAACTACATGTGGAAAAGATAGTGTTTCACTTTATTGAGACTTCATTAATTATCTATAAATTCTGAAAAAAGCAACATCTTGTAAAAAAGGTATATGAAAAAGTAGAACAGCCTTCTCAATATGTGACTTGAATGTAGGTCATGACAATGGTGTAAAGCAGGAGTTCTCAACCTTTTACAGCCAGGGGCCGGGTTAATGTCCCTCAGACAGCTTTGGGGGCCAGATGGCCATTTTGCCCTTCCTTCACCACATGTAGAGTTGCCATAATTGTCTCCCACAAAATCAGAACAGAAGTATACGTGAAAAAAAATGGGCAGGTTATATGAAAAGTCACGTTGCAGTCAACTCTTAACATCCTGAGTTCCAGGAAACACACTGGTCACACTTATTGGGAAGTGGTGTGAGGCGAGGATGTTAAGATTTGTCTCCAGGTATATTCCAACTCCAATGTGGCAGGAAATCACTTGTTTGATGGCGAGAGTTCAAATTTATTTTAATGGTGTGTTATAATACACAATCAGTAAGTTTTAAAAATCCGGTACTTTAACATGATTTTTATTGAACTGGATGGGACAATTTTCCCAACCTTGAATCTGAGACAATTCTGGTTTTCCGGGATGAATGGCAACCCAAACCATATGTCACTTTCTGGTGTGGTAGAGGCGGGGGGGGGGCACATGAAATGGTGCTGTGGGCAGCATCTGGCCTGTGGGACACAGGTTGAGAATTCCTATTATAAAGCATGTGAATGACCTTTCAAACAAAATATCATGTAAAGAAAGAATGACCAGTCTCTCCATATTTTGAAGATTAAAACAGACTCTTTACAAATGTCCAGCAAGCAGTGTTACATCGTCGTCATCGACTGCAACTCATATCTGATGATCAGTGGTGGGATTCAATTTTTTTTTACTACCTACTCTGTGGGCATGGTATGGTGGGCATGGCTAGGGGAAAGCCTTGCATTATTTCAAAACTTGGATGGGTGGGGCCAGTCAGAATTTCTGCTATGGGTTCTGGTGAACTGGGGTGAACCTGCTGAATCCCGCCACTGCTGAGGATACATTTTTTTTCTTGAAGCAGGAAAAATATTATTGGCTTGAAAAGGTGGATCCCAGCTTGCCATGAAGTAACCTCACACACTATGAATCCTGAGTGTTACATGATAGTCAGATAATCCCTACACTAAGTCTTTAACACACCCATCCAGAAAAAACGTAAAACCTTATGAAAGGTAATTACAGCTGTCTTAATATTATCAAAAGGGATGCTGAGCCTATGCCAAAAAGAGAAGATATCTTTGCTTTGATTTACAAATCTAAGTAGTTCACTGTTCTATATGTAGGATTAATCCAGCTAACGCAGGACAGTAAAACATCTGGTAGGAAAGAAGAAAAACAGTAACTCCCTGAGATATAGAAATTAGTGAGAGAGTAGAATCAACTCCATTTACATGAAGGTATGTTCTGTCAAAGAGTCCAGAAGAAGTCATCAGCCAATTGTCAATATTATTTATCATCAGTGTTGGGTTTTGTGTGGTGTTCATGATTAGGTTGGGCATATAGAAATGTGAGAAAATATTGCAATGTCAAAAATGTTTTCTCAACCCATGAATAAGGAGAGAAGATCTAGCCATCTAAAAATCTGAACTGCTGGACTGTGAGCTTCCTCTGTTACATGGAAATTTGTCCTATATTTCACTGTTTTGAGAGTGAACACAAGCCTAGAATTATTTTTGTTATGTTGAAGATTAATATGCATCATACTGTATACCAATAATTGTTAAAAGGAGAAATAAATATTTTATCTTACTTGTTTTTGTTAAATATACACAACATCTATTGAATGTATTTTTATTAAATGAATACCCCATTGGTTAATTGTTAAATCTTCTCCCTCTCTTTCATTGCCTTTGTAACATATTGTAGTCATTGGCCGGAGTTGCATTGCCTCCTTCTCATTTTAAGAGAAACATAGGAATATCAGTAGGTTATAATATGAAAGCTGTGCAGAAAAAATATTTACTAAGTCAATATACCTTAAAATCTGTTCTGCAGCATACTAAAGAAACCCAGCTTTTTAAAATGCATGCAATCCTATTTATATTTACTTGGAAATAAATCTTAGTTCAAGCTCAATGGCCTTTATCCTTTGTTAACTATACAAAAGATTGCAATTTATGGCTTCTGAAAATTCAGTACATTTATTTGCACAGAAAACTGATTTCTTTGCACAAATCATGGCTGCCCTAAGCAACAAATCAGACAGTCACACAATCAGTAAATAGTAGAAAGTAAATAGTAGGTGAAGTAGAAAGTAAATAGTAGGTGAAGTGAATAAATATATCTCAGACTTCGGCTAGGGGTTGCGGGGCTTTTTTCCACTGTGTTTTGTTGATAGTTATAACAGAAGTAGCCTAGAATAAATTGTGTGTTGTATAGTAAAAATAAAATGATTTGTTTTACTGTATAGCACACAATCCATGAATTAGCACATCATTCTGGAAGTTCCAACTTTGCATGCCTTTCCATAGTAAATGTATGTTAAAACGATTCATCTCACTTGTGACTGAATGTTTGAGAATACTGTATCTACAAGATGTAAAATAGTTTGATACCATTTTAATTATGATGTTTCATCCTATTGAAGCCTGGCTAGTTTAGTTTGTTGTGTAATCTGTTTGCTGTATCACACTCTCTTGAACTATATACCGTATTTGCCGGCGTATAAGACGACTGGGCGTATAAGACGACCCCCAACATTTTCACTCAAAATATAGTTTTTGTTATATACTCGCTGTATAAGACGACCCCCTTTTCCACACACCTTCCACACACCAAATAAAACGTAAAAGAACATCAGATTTGATTTCAGCATGTTAATTTATATTCAAATGCTTATGACATGCATCTACGATTGGTGGAACCTTTGCAATGTGTCGATGGGGAGGGAGGTAGAATGGGCTTCTTAGACTGTGCTCCCCCTCCTTCTCATGCTCCCCGCAGTCTGTACTCTGCACATGCCTAGGAGCCAGGTTGGAACTCTGCACATGTTCTTAGCCACCCACCAAGTAGCAGAGGCTTTGGGCAGCAAAGGGACCCAGTGGAGGTTTTCTTTGCAAATATGGAGGTGGGGTGGTGTTTTATATCCAGTATTTCTGCACATGCCTAGGAGCCAGGAAAGGAAGTAAGGAAAGATGACAGAAATCAAAGCCCCCCCCCCCCCAATTGTGACCAAAAAGGACTGGTGGTTTAGCAGTTAAGATACTGAACTTGATAACTGGAAGGTCAGCAGTTCAAGACCTGAATACTGATGGAGTGAGCTCCTGGCATATCTCCAAGCTCCTAGCAGTTCAAAAGAAAGAAATGTGCAAGTAGATCAATAGGTATCCCTTTGGTGGTAAAGGTAAACAGCGTTCTGTACACTCTAGTGTCTAGTTGTGCCTGCCACAGAAACATTTGCAGACACAGACAGTGCTGGCTCTTTGGATGTAAACAGATATGAGCACCAAACCCTAGAGACAGATATGACAGGCTTTTGAGCAAGGGTGACCTTTACCTTTACTTTCCACTGTCTAGTTGTGCCTGCCACATGACCACGGAAACATATATAGACAGTGCTGGTTCTTTGGCTATAAACAGAGATGAGTACCAAACCCTAAAGTCAGATACGACTGGCTTTTGAACAAGGGCAACTTTTACCTTTACTTTATGGCATCTAGTCATGCCTGCCACATGACCATGGAAACATATGCAGACAGTGCTGGCTCTTTGGCTGTAAGCAGAGATGAGCACCAAAACCTACAGTCAGATACAACTGGCAAAGGAGACATCTTGACTGACCCTCCCTCAGCGACTCTCTTCTTGGCCCTTGGGAAGCTCTGGCTCAGTCCTAGCCTAAGCCCACTCCTCAGGGCTTTCTACATTACACTGGCCACCCATCTCACCCCCTGCCTCCCCCCTCCCCCAGTTTATGGCTTCAGATGTTAATAGCCAGGATCAAACTAAAGAGCGAGAGGAGGAATATGAGGCAGCCATTAATTGCAAACCCACACACCCCAACCTGGGATAGGAAGGGGGGGGAGTGGCCTTAAGATATACTGGTAATTAGCTGTTTATTGAGAGCTTGGTTGGAGAGGCTAATTGGGGGGGGGGAAATAGGAGTTGTAGGTGGATGGATGAAGAGGGAAATCAGTAACGTTTTCTTTTTGCAAAACTTACTCTGCCTTGAGGACAGTTGAGGGAGAATCTTGGTAATAGCAAGAGATGATCTGAACAGCCAGGCCGGGGGGGGGGGGGGGAGAGGAATCCCTTGGTTTCATCTCCCTCGGCAGAAATTTCCCTTTCGCCTCTTGGAGGAAGGAACCAGCAGCAGCACAGCCCCTCCCCTTTGTTCCTCCTCCTTCTCTGCTGCCGAGGGGAGGGGAGGGGGAGGAAGAGATCGCCCTTGTTCAAAGGGAATCACAAAAGGCCTCTCTCTCTCATACACACACACGCACGCGCGCACGACTGTTGCTCAGCCACGCCGGCAAATACGGTAGTTAAGAATTGTAGAAGAAAATTCTCCCAAACAGTTAACTGGCTCGTTAGTGCTATAATTTAGTAAATATCACTAGATCCCCTTCTTTCTATTCAGGAAGTGAATCCAGAACAGTGACTGATAATAGAATAAAAAAGGCAAGTGCCTTTTCACTCTCACACATACTTCCACCACACACAGCCCAAAACAGAAAAGGAAATGAAAAATAAAAATAAATGTGTAACATCATAGAGCCAGAAACAAAGTGTGCTCCAACTATTGACCTTCAATTTTTTCAGTCGCACAGTCGATTCCGATCCTTTGCGACCCCATGGACCACTGTCCATCAGGCACTTCTGTCCTCCACCATCCTCCTCAGCTTGCTCAGTTCTGTGCCCATTGTCTCTACAATACCATCTAGCCTTCTCATTTTTGGCAGCCCCCTTTTTCTTTTGCCCTCCACCTTTCCCAGCATCAAGGCTTTCTCAAACGAATCCTCTCTTCTCATTTGATGTCCAAAGTACTTTAGCTTCATTTTTACTATTTGACCTTCTAAGAAGCAGACAGGGTTGATTTCTTCTAAGATTGACCTATTTGTTCTCCTCACTGTCCAGGGGACTCTCAAAACTCTCCTCCAGCACCACGTCTCAAAAGCATCTATTCTTCTGCGCTCAGCTTTCCTTGACCTTCATAAATGCATATAATCAGGTGAAATAAATCTGTGATTTACCTGAGAATGGTATTTTAAATCTGATCTCCAGAATTGTATGCACAATTCTTGCATCAATGACCAAACTGATCAATAGAATCCAGCTTTTGTTCATGATATCAGTAAATTATTTCTCAATTTACTGTCAGTAAACTGTGACAACAGTTGTGACAACAAAGGCAGAAAGGATAGAAAGCAAACATGTTCCCACATGATACAAGCAAAATCAGTTATTACATTCCCCCCCCCTTTTTTTTTTTAATTACTCATTCCTTCTATCACAGATCAAACCATTCACAAGAAACATTATTCTTCACGGATTTTCTGTCTGGGAACAGGGTTTTTTTCTGTGTAGGAAACAGATGAGGGTCATGTTTTAAAAAAACTTCATAAAATAATCTCCATCTGAATTTTACTTTATTTCCTACATAGAAATGCTTTATGTGGAAGAAAATTGTTCTGTTTAAAGTAGCTTTAAGTGGAAGAAAAATGTAAAACAAATGTAAAACAAAGATTCTTAGCAGCTCATTAATGTGTAGACATTCTTATGATTTTCCAGTGCTAAAGAAGCACTTTTCTGAATCATAAAACTTACATGAAGAGAGTAATGTCATTTTCTTTTTTCATTAGAGCCATCTCTAAGGGAAATCCAGAACTTTGTTTCTGTTAATTCCAGCAATATTTAATTTATTTTATAGACTCCAGTGTTTGACCCATTTAGAATTTAGACAAATAAATTGGTTAACCAGGAACCCTGTTCAAACACTGTCAGAATCGTTTTAAATTATCCTCAAAGCCAAAATATTATTCTAAAAAATCCACTGAGAGAGGCAAGGAAAATGACAAAGTCATTTTGAATGAAACACAATGATTCTTTAGTGGAGACACTTAACACAAAACAATGACTGAAATATAAATTAAAAGCATATAATGAGAATACTGAATGCTGTAGGAATAGAAATAATCTCGAGAGGAAATGATTATGGAAAAACTTTAACGTATTAAGTTCTCTTGTTTTCTGTTTATTTTTGCTCTGTTGGTAATTTATTTATCCATAAAAAGATTGGTTGAGAATGATTATTTGTCTACAGGCAATGGTAATGAATGTGTATATGCATGCAGGGCACAAAGGGGAGGGAGGAAACCGAATGTGTGTTCTGTTGTTCTTTACAATCAGTTCCTTCCTGTCACTGCTAAATACTTGAGGTACTTGAGCTACTCAAATATGGAGTTTCTGTAATCACAATATATAATTAAGTGCCCTCTTCTGTAGCTAAGGGATCAATAAGGTATATAGGAAGATTATACAGTACTATGGTGACCATAAATTGTAATACCCATCTCTTGGGTTGTTCACAATGCGCAGGTATAAACATAAATATTGGCTGATATCTTATTGTAAATTGCAAAAAGAGTAGGCCCACAGAATAAATAAGGACTTATTGTTATTATGTAACATGTATGATCAAACACAGGTACAGTTTCTTACTCAGTCTTATTCAGTGATGGTGATAGCTATGTAAATTATGTTTCTGCTACAACAGTGTTTAGTAGGGGATCATTTCTGGGCTGTGGGATTCAGTCTGAATTTGCAGGGCCAACGTGAATAATCTGCTGGACATTTTTTAGAGGAAACTGCTTGTGGTCTCTGATGACTTCAACATTCTTATTCCCGTTAGATGTTCCCAACGTGGGGCCCAGGCCCCATAAGGGGACTTCCATTCCCAGAAGCCTAAGTCAGTTCATTGGCTGATCAGTGATCTGGGAAATTGACTTAGGCTTCTGAAAATTGAACTCCCAAACCAAAGACTGGGAAACACTAAGTTAGAGATATGATGGTTGATATAATTACCATCCCTCATTTAATTTACCCTTCTGATAGGATGTCGTGTTTTTCTTTTAACTGCAAGCAGTGGTGACTGACATTTATGTGGATTCATTCCAATTCAGCTTTGGGCTTGATTTTAGGATTGCTTTTCTGGCTGTAATTCTACATCCTGGTTTCTATCTTCCTTGACTTCTTTCAAATACACAAGAAAGTATACACAGGCTCCACTTTCTGAGAGATTGTAAGGAAGGCTTCTTGACAGATGTGCATTCTATTTGCTGCTGCCTATTTACTGTACTTGTCCTCTTTTTTTTGTGCCCCTTTGGAAAAGGGGAATTGGTGGGCTATGCTTTATCTTCCACTTTTGACGCTGTTTGCTTGCTCAAAGAGGGCAGGTGATGCCAAGAGCAAGAGTCAGAAAGATGAGCAGTATGACTAGGAAAGGCTGCTAATTGGTCCCTGCTAGAGTGTTTGAAATGCCCAATGATATTAAGCTTTAACATCAGCCCTCACCTATCCACATAACACCAATTGCAGTTAAAGCTTTTTTTCTACATCTGATTGCATATATTTTGCACCCTCTGTGGAAGTATTCTGACTCAATCTTTTTATTTGTATGGATTGCTAGTTACCACATGAAGAAAAGAAATAATATCAGCAAATATTACATGAATAATACTTTAAATATGAACATAACAAATACACCATTAATTATACAGGTTAATTCTTACAGCTAATTTCAATGAATCATAAATAACCTTTTAAGCAATTGCCAAGAGATGTTAAACACACACACACACCAAAGCAAAGCTGCTCAAAATACTGAATGGGTGACTTGATTAAAAAAATATCAACCATCATATTTTGCTTTGTAGAATTTAATTATGTAGGTATTCTGGTAATAGAGAGTGCATAGCTAAGAGAATGATCTATATAACCCGGGAACAGAAAATTCTTGTACCCTGGAGAACTAAACTGGAACACTGATTTAAGATTTGTAACTATGACTGGACAGCAACACTGAGATTTTTCTTTAATGTACAGTATCTCAATTTACATGATATCCTAGCAGTTCATCAAAAATTCTATATTTCAAATGGTAATTGGTGCTATATCAATATTTAAATAAACAAAATGAATGCTTTTGAGTATTCAAAGCACATAAGGCATGCCTTTATTTTTCTTTCACTCAAACAGATCTGTGACAAATGCATAACAAGAAGCTAATAAATTTGTCAAAAACAACGCATTGTGATTTCTTATACATTAACTGCATATGTCTTATGCTCAAGAATTATAGAACAAAATAATTTTTAAAAAATCAATGTCAAAATGCGGTTAAAATACCTCAGATAACGTTTGCATCAGATAACACTAAAATCGCATACGTTAAACAATCTGGGGGAAAATTTGCATCACATAACGTTAAATCCTACGTGATGCATCAGATAATGTTCACTAAAGCCTGTGGCAGTTACAATGTATCTCTATGTAGTTTTAAAGTTATCCGATGCATCCCGTAAGATTTTAAAAATCGGATAACACTAAGACTTATGGAACCAAGTATTAACGTTATTCGAGGTTTTAATGTATGTGGCTTTTAACTAAAGCAGGAATAAAGCCCTATATCAGAAAGCCCCAAAATTTATAATTTCTAGTGTTTTAATCTTGGGAAGTACATTTTCCATTTTTTTAAAACAGAGAAAATATTTACAAGTGTGTTGTCTGGTCATTGACATTTCTAATTTAAGACTGAGACTTTTAAAAAATTGTCATGTTAGGAGAGGGCAATTTCAAAAAAGATGGAAGAGGAGATTTATTTATTTATTTATTTATTGTCCTGAAATGGGCCAAACATCCTAAAATATTTGATTGGGAGGGTATTCAAAATGATGGGAACTGCGGCAGCTTTAGTGGTTGATGCCAAACTTGATGACTAGAAGGTCGGCAGGTCAAGATCTGAGTGCTGCATGAGAGAGTGAGCTTCCATCTCTGTCCCAGCTCCTGCCCACCTAGCAGTTCGAAAGCAAGAAATTGTAAGTAGATAAATAGGTACCACTTTGATGGGAAGGTAAACAGCATTTCATGCACTCTGGTGTTTAGTCATGCCTGCCACATGACAACAGAAATATCTACATAAGCAGACAAGTGCTGGCTCTTTGGCTGTAAACAGAGATGAGCACTGAACCCTAGAGTAAGATACAACTCACTTTTGAGTAAAGGTGACCTTTACATTTACTAGTCCAAATGACCCAATTATGTTGGTTCACCCCCAATTTGATTAGGCCTGTAAGGATTTTCCCCATAAAATTAAACTGACCAAGAGCCCAAAGAGGATCAGAATGGGAAGAGGCATTCTTCAGAATAACAATAATTTATAGATATCTATCTATAAGTAAAGCCTAGACATTTTTAATAAACTGTCATACACTTGTAAAAGGTCTGTCATATGAAAAAAAAAACAAGAATTAAACTCTGATAAATGAATTGCTCCCTTTGGATGATACACAGGAGTATGAACTCTAAAACAGAACATACCAAAATGATATTTTCTTGATGTCTGAAAGCAAGAATTTTCTGATTCAGGTATTTTCTCTCTCTCCTGTCAGGAGTAATTAAGAAAAGCAAAGTAAACCGGGACTTGGGGAAAACATGTCTGAGATATCCCTCATATATTGGCAAACTAAAAAAGAAGTGGATGTTATTTGTTCCAGATTTGCTCATTTTGTGCCCAACAAGCAAAAGACAGCTTGCTAGCCCTCTCTAGTATGGTGTCTGCAAAAGCAGGAACTTTATTAAGCCACATGGGTTGCCACAAATGTTAGTACAGTATGTTGCATTACTACCCCTCAAAAAAAATTTAACATGCAAGACCATAGTATAAAACCTAACATACTGTCTCATAAACATGAAATTTCTTGTAGGAGGCAGAACACATTTAAGAAGATAATGAACAGCTGACAAGCTGTATGGAAGACATTCCATAAATATTTAAGGAAGACTTCTCCTGAACTCTTACAATAATAAGTATATAATCTAATCAAATTCCAGCTGAATGATGATGTAAGCTTAGAAAATAAACATATATAGTTTTTCATGCATGTTTTCAGAACAATGTTTTTAATGTGCCCTGAACATAGCAATCTACCATTTTATCACACAAAACTATCCATCTACAGAAGAATATACATCCCATTACAGCTTTATTACTTTATTATTTTGAAACATCTCAATATCATGTCTCTAATATTTGTTCTGATTTTGTAGCTAATGTCTGTTTCAAACCCAAGCTACCTGCTGCTGTTTAGTTGCTGAGCATGCTCTAGTCTAGACTCTGAATAGCAGCATGAATCAGGGAGAGGAGGTGTTTCAAACAACCTCCTCTGTGTAATTCATGGCACTTAGCAATTCCTTTTATATTAGAAGACAAACCTGCACACTTCAAAATCTTCAGACAAGTCATCATAAAACACAGGAGGTTTCTGAACTGCACTGGTCACAGCAAGCCTTGTTCCAGCAGGTACTCCATTCTCTTGAACTGTCAAAGCATCACTGCCTGAACCTTTTCTTGAAACACTTTCCTCCTTGCTTACTTTGCCTCGGCTAATGTACAATGAAGGCTTTGGATCCTTGTGGCTGCATTTGCCCTGGTGTTTTCTGCATTGTCTGCAAGAACTCTTTGTCTCCACAGAGGTCACAGAAGATACAGAAGGGTAGGTTTCTTTACACTTAGAAGTCTTTCTCCTGCGGTGACTTAGTGTGTGGCCTCCAGGCTCAGCCTTCAGTTCTTGTTTCTTTTCACCCTTTATTCCTATAGGGACAAGTTCAATGGCATTCTTACTAGGATATCCCTCTGGTAGAGAATTTGAAATTCTTCGTCTTCTCATTCTTCTAGGCATTTTGGCTCTCTCTCTCTGTCTAATCAGAGCCCAATGATTTTCATCTGAAGACGAAGAATCAGATGATGCCTTCCGTACAACACTCCAACTTGGATTTGTAATCACTAGGTTCAACTTGCCATCCTTTTCTTTTCTTTGCTTTTCTGCATGCTCATTACATTCCTCCACTTCCTTCCTCCGTCTAACCCTCCGCTTCACTTGTTTTTTAACAGGTTCTTTACTAGCAGGGCTCAGTACCATAACAGGGGTTGATTTTTCAAACTTATCTTCTGATATATCATGCAAGGTGGGAGATCTAAACAAAGCAGCAAGCAAAGGTGATGAATGGAAAATGAAAGGGGGGGAGAGAGAAATAAAATAAATGAAAGATACTGACATGAAAACAAAATGAAATGTGATCATAACAGAAAAAATGAAGACAGAACACATCACTAAAAGTGACAAACAAATCTGAGTGCAAAACCATGAAAGTGGTTAAGCAAAAGCAAGATCTATAGATAATTAGATAAAGCTGACTACATATAAGCCAGATTAGTAACACTCATTTAGCACATACCTACAGATGTCCTGAGTAGAAGGGCAGACAGATAACCTCGACTGGCTTCTGGGAGCTGTTCCTGTGGTAGGGCTGCTTGCCTGCAGATAGAAGTTAGATAACTTGGAATCTTTATCCACAAAATAAAGCATAGATATTTTGCTACTTTTCCACATGATTAAATCAAAAGAAGACTTGTACACAGTGCCTTCATATGAGCACAGTATGCAATACAGGAAGCAACTGCAAAAACAAAACTCATTTGAGGAAGTAAGCATGTTTCAAGGGCCATAGTTGCATGTCACATAACTGTTCTTTGTTTTTGAGGAACGAACTTTTAGAAGCTGAAGTTTCATTTTGCAGCTGAGCTTATTTTTATATGTGTATATGTACATGGAGGAAAAGAGCAGCTTCTCCTACTTAACCCCACTGACAATGTGATCACTGTCAGTTGCCAGTGTCTTTATATTGTAGATGGATAGAGGCCTTGTGAATAACCAAGCACATTTTCAAAAGGTATCATCCATTTACTTCATTTTCAGAAACTAAGCCAGAATCCTGTCCTAATTATAAGCAACCAATGTGATGCAGGGCATGTGCTGGCCACTTGCCTGGTCACATTCCCAATTGTACATCTGAAATACACCCCAGCATCTAGTCAATTAGCTATAGCAATTTGTGTAGACCTTACATAAATACCAGCCACCTTGAGTAGGGATGTATTTACAAGTGTAAAATTCTATTCAATTCAGTACATCCCAGCTAACATAAAACTGAGGAGCTTCAACAAGTCCTAGGTCTGTGATGGAAAACCTTGGCACTCCAGGTGTTCTTGGATTTCAATTACCAGAAGCCCAAGTCAGCACTCCTGCTGATGAGGGCTTCTGGGAATTGAAATTCAAGAACAGCTGGAGTGCCAAGGTTCACCATCACTGTCCTAGGTTCACCTAACTCAAACACCTGAAGCAAAACATTTTCCACTGTATAAGTCTTTCCATCACAAGGCTATCAAAACAATTTGAAGACTGTGAGCATGTCTATTCTGGAATATATCCCATCTTAAAATTATTTTTGCTATAGTTTAGGTCAACTCATTAGGTCGTCAACACATAATTTTAATTAAAGCACTCCATCCCACCTCTTTTTACTGCTATCTTGCTGCTTTCAGGCACAGTAATACAGCTGCATTTATTTTGGTGTGCTCCTAATTATTCTGTTCTATACCTTGTGTAGATGGTTAGCTCACACCCAAACAGAGCTGTAGGTGGTGTTATCAAAAGTCACAAGTAGTAGTTTGTGACATTAAAATTGATAATGGAGAAACCCATTCCTATACTTTCAGTGAGCCTAATTTTTAAATTAAATCCCTAACTGAACCAGCACAATTCTAAGTGTATCATGCTAGTTAGATGTATCTCTGTTTCATTATGTCACTTACTTTATTTAACAGCAAGAAAAAAGAAAAGTTATCGCTGTCTGATGAGTGATGGCCGCCACCACTACTGCCTCCTTCCTCACAACTAAACTGGATTAAATTTACTCACGTGTAAACTGAGTAAACTTTACTCATGGGAAAAAAGACCCAGCAAGTTGAAAGGTGACAAGAACAGCCTGCTGGCTTTCATTATATGTCCAGCAGGTGAGCTGAATTGACTCTGGACTAAAAAGTGCTCTTACAGGCGGACACACTCTTTCTCTCTCTCACACACACACATATACCTCAGCTAAAGAAAATTCCAAAAGGAGGACAGCATAAACATCATGAACAGACTTTTATCTTATGTTCCACACTATTCTCTTCAGAAAAAGACACAAATCTTACCTTGAGCAAGTAAAAATAATTCTCAAGAAAAATTTGGAGTTATGTGGAAGGGAAATACCTCCACATACATCCCATACAGAAAAGTAGAGGAGGAAGGGAGTATCAGACAAGAGACAAATTGAAGAATTAAAGAACACTGTGAACCTTTGTCATAGGAGAATGAACATCTTCAATATTGACAGAAGGGTTAGTCAAGTGAGGGATAAATTGTACTGCAGTACAGAAGCGGAGCTTTTCAGTGCAAATCAGAACACTCCAAATCCTCCTGTGTAGACAGGTCTTACTCAAGAACAAAACAGTTTGTTGCAATTTGCCTAGAATTTTTCTTGCAATGTAATTTTGTACAAAGACAAGCTACATTTTTGCCTACCTAACATCCTAATGATTTGGGTGCTTACTAAATAAATACATTGTGCTGTAATTTTTAACATCAACATTAGTTTTTCCTGATACTGTATAAACCTTGTCATTAGATAAACACATAATACACTGAAAAGTTTCGCACACACTATCCTGCTAGACACCATTAATAACTTTAACCTTAATACCAGTTTCCAAAGTAAGGATCTTGACTGCATGTAGGTAACCTGGGTCATTTAAGCAATTTGGGTTTAGGCTACTTGAAGGACTATGTCTACCTACATTGAATATTTCCCAAATTAGGCAGTAAGCCTTTAAAACAAGGTTAAAGGTTCAAAATATATACCAAGAAAACTTAATGTGCCTAAAGAAAAACCTTCCTTAGAAACCTTTAGACATGTTAAGATTTCATGGTATGTATTTTGATCCTTTAACCTTGTTTTAAAGGTTTACTGCCTAATTTGAGAAAGATTTATTATTGTAACCTTGTTAGATTGTATGACTTTACTCCAGTTTTGTTGTTAACAGATAAGTATGTAAAGTCCTGAGGAAGACTTTGATTTGAAAACTGGAATTACTACAGCTGTTTTGACAACCTTATTATTCCTCTATATTGTTTTTGAAGTAGAAGGAAAAACAGTAACAATCCTTTGCCTCAAACGAGTTTTTCCTCCAACTCTTTGTATTCCAATCATATATATAGTCAAACCTTGCATAACGAGTGTTTCCCTTAGCAAAAACTCACATAACGAGCATGTTTTTTGCTAAGCGGCCTGACTCGCATAACGAAAATTTTCATTATGCGAGTCGGACTTTTCCTATGGAAAAACTCACATAACGAGCGTTTCTATGGGAAAAACTCACATAGCGATTTTTTTTGCTATGCGAGTTTTCTCCCTTGAAATGCTCATTATGCAAGTTTTTCCATAGGAATTTTGTTTGTTTCGCATAACGAGCAACCCTGCATAGTGAGCAACCTTGGATAACGAATTAAATTCATTAAGCGAGGTATTACTGTACACAAATTTCAATACTCTGTGGGATATTTTGGATCTAAAACTCATTGCTGCGATGTTTTCAAGGTTCTTACAAACTGACCATTTTATACTCTGCTCCTGAATTAACCCCAGGACTGATGTCAGGTTGACTGGACTTTTTTCCTTTTGGAAGATAAGGTAGTACAAAATATGTCAAAGTACAGGGCATAAATAGCTGCCAAGGAACACAGACACCAGAGCAACCAAGTTGATTTGTGTGTGTGATGTTGTTCATTACAATTAGGTATCTGCAGCATAATCTATTAAGTGTTCTTACTACAATTTTCCTCTTCCTGTCATTCTGTATGGGGACTGCAGTGGCTCAAGTGGCTAAAACGCTGTCATTCTGTATATTTCAGACTCTAATGAACATGTGTATTTCTAAGCTACCCCTGAGGTCACATCATCCACCATATTTAAAAAAAAAATACAAGAACAACGCAATGACTATAACAATGCTATGGTGATAACTACGGCTATAATAACACTATTACTGTTTTATTGCAAAGGCTAGAAGATCATTTGCCATTTCTTGGAATGATGATTACTGGATGGCTGAGTATTGTTCTGTTTTGATAGTTAATGTTTAACTCAAATTTTTATGCAGAATTTTATTGGTACATTTTTTTCTTTAATTGCTAGAAAACAACATCTTAGAAATTTCTGGAACATTATCAAATTTGAATCACAGATTGCCATATGCTGTTATATATGTTGTACAGTATATGTTATTATATTATACCACTTTCATAAACTGTCCTGAAAAATTCTCTTTCACAACATAGGCTGTCTCACTGACCAAAGGATGTGCTCATACATCAACACAAAGGTTAAACTTATTAGCAAATGTTCAGTGCCAGGTATTTGTCTTGTATCTTCCCAAATTTGCAACTGAAAAGGGGACATTCACAGCTAATCGGAATAACAGCCAGAGATCATCTGCCATTACCTGAAGCCACAGTGATTCATATGCTAACCAATCACTCTGTGCCTGACCTCTGTACCTGATGTGTATAAATTGATGCCATGAAGTCTCCCTCCCATGTCTGATGAAGTAGACTTGATCCACAAAAGCTCACATTAAAATATAACAGTCTTTAAAGCGCTATAGCATTTTGTTTTTGTTTTGTTTATTCTGATATGCCTGAAACACAAACATGGCTACTATTTTTAAAAAATCATCTTAGAAATGTCACTTAGAGAAACAACAGTGTGATCATCTGATACAGAGAAGCAAGCTATAAATAAGCTAACCCACTCCACTTACTATGCAGTAAATTTTAAAGATGTGCTATGAAAATTATAATGATCATTTTAAGCATTGTTTCCTATACCCAATTGGAACTGTAATAACTACTCTCAGAAAGCTAGAAAAAACAACCCAACAACATCCATCAGCCTAAGCTCTAAAAACAAATATCAGACAACACAGTAACGATCTGTGCAATCATTCATTGAAAATATGCAGAAAGACATTTTTATGTCTCTGTCTTTGAATGCTTACTAGCTTATTCTCAATGGAAAAGGGGAAGCACTTCAGTAAGGTTTAACATGCAGAAAAATTGCAATAACATCAGCAGCATTTCATTTTTCAGTTCCTTTGGTCTGAAAGGTATATCATTAAAGGAGGATATAGCTGAAGATCTCAATCTCCCCTACATCACCTGGACGACCCTGAATATGCTGAGAATTGGAGTCCCTAAATGCAAGACCAACATGGTCAAGTGGGGACTGCTGACAGACAATAACACACAGTGTGAATGTGGAGAGACACAGAGTCTGGCCCATTTCCTGGTCTGCCGATTGCTGCCGGAGACATCCATCAATGAGGACTAGCATTTGGGCAATGACAAAGCCAAGAAAGTGGCTTCATTTTAGAAGTCCAAGGTCTAATCAGGACACAAAAGAAGAAGAACCATTTAATGCAAGACACTTTTTTGTATAACCAGACAGTTTCAGAGATGTCAACATATCCTGAACAGATAATGTTCCAAACAAAGGATTTGTTGCACTGGATAACCACAGTGACAAGAAACAAATCTACCAGCTCTTTCTCAAATTGCAATTGCTCTTAAATTATTTAATGTTTCAAAAAGCATTAACTATTTGGAAAGAAAACAAAGACCAGCAGAAAAAAAACATGCTATGTATGCAGCATGAAAAATACTGAGCTATACTTTTGTATAAACTCTTGCAAGAGAACAGGCATTAACATTTCAAAGGTTTTGTAAAAACTGAATGAGGAATTTCTACATTGCAACAATGAAAGATAACCCTTATGAAATGGATTATTATTTCCAACTATTTTAGTTTCTATATCAGAAAGGAAACTTTGGATGTATCTTGATTAGAAAAAAGTACTACATTTGTGTCAGTTTTATCAGGTTCCAAATCGATTCAAAGACTAAAGAATATACAACACACAACGGAGGTGCACGTTATCCTACTGAAATGCAGGTCATTTTAAAACATCTGTCATTTATTTTGTACTGATTCCTGAACCACAGTATTCGTCAGTTCATGCATGTGTTGATGCAGCTTTACCTGTAAAGTTTGCCCCACCCCCTCCACCACCTTACACTTATACTACTACAACAGTTTAGTGGTTTGCTGTCATGGCAAAGAACAGCAGCTGTGTTATAACAATTAAATATAATTTCAAAAAATAATAATTGGTATCAGTTGGTGGGCACAGAACAGCAGTAACAGAGGCTGTGCCCAAGGGACGTGCAGCTACAAAGGCAGGCCAACTTAGGGTTGACCTTTGATTTACAGTTATCATGCTATGGCAGTTCAGCAGTTCATTTGCTGCTGAGGCAAAGAACCACTGCAGTGTAATATAATAACACTACAGTGGTTATAATAATAATAATAATAATAATAATAATAATAATAATAATAATAATAATAATAATAATAATAATAATAATAATAATAGTAGTAGTAGTAGTAGTAGTAGTAGTAGTAGTAGTAGTAATAGTAATACTTTATACCAGCTGAACAGGAAGCAGCAGTGAAGGGGAGTTGTGCCCAAGGGTGGTGCAGTTACAAGCAGCTCTTCAGCAGAAGTGGAGGTAGAGGTGGGGACTGAAGTCGCACCAGATTCTCCTCCACTTCAGGTGGGATATGTAGGAAAAGGAAGGGAAACCCTACAGAGAACCAGAGGAGAAGGGGGAAATCGGGAGACTGCTTGGCAGGTGGCCAGTGTGGGGGTTTAAAAAACCCATTCCGGCATGGTTTAAAAACTCTATTCGCTAGACAGTCAAGACACACCCTTTGGAAGTAAGTTAGGCTGTAACCCAGCTGCTCCTCTTCATGTGTGCCACTTGCCTGTGGAAGTAGAGACAGGTGAGGAATCAGCAATATGGGAGTTTTTGTCTGCCTGCAGAACAATGAAATGTATATATATATATATATATATATATATATATATATATATATATATATATATATATATATATATATATATATACACACACACACACTGTATATGGAATGCTTGTGTTTACCTGCATATGTTTCTTAAAGTTGTGAGAAGAGAGAGAGAAGAATCTTCTCTCTTCTTCTTCTGCACTATCTGAATCCGAATACTGTATTGGCAATCCTCATGACAATCAGCCATGAAGACTGCCCTGAGAATATAATGCAGTGGCCTTTTATCTACCTTCTGCATCGCAGCGTGATGTCCATACCACTGATCCAGTTCCATGAGTCACTTTCTGGTCCTGAGCTCTTTTGGTCCACAAAGTCCTCATCAGCCTCAGGCCAGTATTGATGAAGCTGCTGCCCTCCATCAAGATGGATTTGAGTGGGATTTAATCCACTTGGGGACCATCACCCTCCCCTGTGGACTTCAGCATCCAAAATGTTAGTCCTCAGGGTTGTCAGGTTAGTTAACTGCCACCTGACTCTCGACACTGAGTCACTTGCAGTATGGTCTACTCCAGTGGTCAGCAAACTTGGCTCTCCAGCTGTTCTTGGACTTCAGTTCCCAGAAGCCTTGATCAGTAGGAGTGCTGACTTGGGCTTCTGGGAATTGAAGTCCAAGAACACCTGGAGACCCAAGTTTGCAGACCCCTGGTCTACTCTATTACCATAGCAGGATAACCTGGGCAGACAGGAGATCATGTATTGTAATAACAAATGCCAGACTTGAGGCAAAGAGAACTAACTATCAGTAAACCAAAATGATACTTTCTCCCCACCTCCTTAAATTCCAGGGCAGATTCACAATCTGAAGCTACATCAAAAAGCAACTACTTTTGTCATTGGAATTTTTTTTAAATACCATTTTTGTGTCCTCTTTGAAGTGTGCTTTCCTTGTATAAATGAATGTCTATATAAGAAGTAAATTGTATGCAGGGGAAACAGATTTACTGTTACTTCCCTGGGATGACAAGTTGTCTCTAAAATACTACTTCTTTCACAAACACCTAGCAACTGTCATGCTCCCTAATGAAATAAGTTACTCAGTGGTGGGATGTCAACATTTTTACTACCCCTCTGTGACATCATCACAGTGTGTGCCAAATAAACAAAAAAAATAATAATTTAAAATAAAATAAAATAAAAATAAGCACACATACACTTCAACCCACCCACCCACAACACAAACCCGTAAATAAATAAAATAAAATAAAAATACATTAAAATACACCCACCCCAAACACAAATCAACCAGAGCTTTTAAACCAGAGCTTAAAGCTTATTCTGGCTAATCTTTCTCACACTAGGTCAGATGGAAGGAACTACAGAATGAACTCACCACAAGATGGCTTTGTTTTGGCACTTTCAACAGTTAAAGCAATTAGGTACTAAGTCTTTGCCTAACCAGTTCCCTAGGATAATATACCTCAATGTAAATGTAAAACAGCTGTACTGTACCTCCTTAAGGGTTCTCCAATTGGAACAGCACAGGTGTAGCTTATTGATGAGGTAACTCCAAAACTTTGCTTAAAAACCGCAAGGCAGGCAGCCAGGCCTTTTTAGGAACTGTGGTAGTACATCAATATAGGTAAAGGTTTTAAATACACATTAAAACACACACACACACACACACACACACACCACATCCAAAGGTGAGTCACTTGCCCTGGGGAGCAGGCTATAGGGAGCTTCAGGCTAGCAGCTTCTCTTCCTCCTCCCCGCTTGGGAAGACAGCAAGGAGGGCGTGCATATGCGCTAAGCACTGTAGGTGTGCATGCACACCAAGTGCTTGGCACACATGCACAGTGGGGGAACCAGTGAAAAGGTAAGCCCCGAAGGTGGTTCCCCCCCCCCCAAAAAAAAAAAAAAGAAAGAAAAGCTGCTACTGGTTCTCCGGGACACTGGGGAAAGTTACTACCAGTTCTGGCGGACTGGTGAGAACCTGTTACATCCCATCACTGAAGTTCCTGTAATGTTATTGTTTTATGTTGTGTTCACAACTTCATATCTTGCTCAGCAGCCTGGTCAGGAAGGTCTTGCAACATAAAAATGCAGTTATTTCTCCTTTACTCATTCCTTTATTTTCATTCAAGCTCAGGAAATTAATTTCTTTTCCTATTTATTCATGGTTTGTATGTGTGTTTCTGCCATCTGATCTTATAGCTTCCTGTGACTATTATTACAAATCATATTAATCTCTGTCTCCAACCTTCTGTAGTGTTTGCATATTTCAATGGATGTAATGTCTATATGGTCTACTTTTGAGCAACTAAACAGATATGGCAGCAATTTATCAAGAGTTTGTAAACTAAAGTTAGATGTAAGAAGGAAGCTAGTGCATATGTTAGGAAGGAAGGTTTATCAAAGAGAAATTTCAGGATGGGACTTTGAGGATGTAATCAACAAAATGATAACACAAAAGAAATTCTTTTTTGTTTTAGGATTCCTTCAAATCACTTGGTTCACAGAATTAGAGAAGAAACCCAAAAATTCCAGCTTTGAGTCAAATTTTCTCATTCAGATTTTTAGTTTAAACCATGTTCCCAAAATTGCCTCTGCACCCCAAAGATTATTGACATGGTCTGAGTAATCCATTGTTACACCCCAAATATTACTCACTCTTGCATGGCAAAAATTACTCATATGGTCTTAGACAAACCTTTTATTCACCTTTTGGCCCTCATAACACTAGTCATCTAGTTGGTAATCTCACATATCAATTACTGTAACACTCTCTATGTAGGGCTTCCCTTGGTCTTGGTATGGAGGCTTCAATGGGTACAAAATGCAGCAGCTAGGCTGATTACCAGAGTGAGAAAATTCGATCATGTATCACCAGCACTGGCAAGGCTGCATTGGTTACCCATCCCTTTCCATATCAGGTTCAAGGTGTTCATTATAACTTTTAAAGCCTTAAATGGTTTGGGACCTTCCTACCTGGCAGAGTGTCTTCCCCTCAGGACATCAACCTGCATCACTCGATTCTCCCAGATGGCACAGCTTCAAGTGCTGACCACGAAATTGGCACAGAAGGCCACAACTCGGAGAAGATCCTTCTCTGTAGCAGCACCAATTGTACGGAACTTTCCTTCCAGCTGAATTGTGTCAGGCCCCATCCCTGTCTACATTCAGAAAGTAGATCAAATCATTTCTTTTTAAAGAGGCCTTTGAGAAGGTGCCAACAATGGCTCAGTGCTAGGTTTCCTAACTGGTCTTTCCCTGCCATCAACAGGATTTTTGTATTGTTAATATGTGTTTCTAATATGTTTTTAATATACGAGTTTATCTTGTTAGCCGCACAGAAAGGGGAAACCTCCTAGATGGGAGGGGTGTAGTGATGTTGTTGTTGTTGTTGTTGTTGTTGTTGTTGTTGTTGTTGTTGTTGTTGTTGTTGTTGCTGCTGCTGCTGCTGCTGTTGCTGCTGTTGTCCCAAGTGCTGGCAAGTACTTGCTATGATCATAGATGTTAGTGATGAATTGATAATATCAATGAACACAAAGTATTGCCACCCAACCTAGATTTTATGATGATGATGACCATGATGATTTCTCTTTGTCACTTGTATGTTTTCTGCCAATGTACTGATGATGAAGAGGATGGTGGTGTGATGATAAATGTGAACTTTAAAAGATGCTTAGTGTCTTCATAGGTCTGATGACTGATCTTTCTTGTGTACTATTGTTGTCTGCTTTCAGAGTACATGATTGACTGTCTGATGCTTTTGGACCCAAAAGTCTGTCCCTTTAATATTTAATGAAAGGAATATTGGGGATTTTTTTGTTATTCCTCTTCATTAGCAGGATATGAGGTAATAAAAGCAACAACAGTACAGAAAATATAGAAAGAACTTTACCAAAAATTTGGTAAGGATCAGTCACATTAGGTTGTAGAGGTCAGTCACATTATGATGGTGAACCTTGGCATGCCAGCTGTTTCCTGGACTTCAATTCCCAGAAGTCCAAATCTCTGTGAATCTGCACAAAAGGGTTTACTTCTGGGAACTGAGGTCCAAGAACACGCTCAGTAAACCTATCCCTGTGGATTCAGAGAGACTTGAGGTTCTGGGAAATGAGGTCCAAGAACATGTGCAGTAAAATCATTCTGTGGATTCACTGAGACATGGGTTTCTGGGAATTGAAGTCCAGGAACTCCTGGACTGCCAAGGTTTGCTATCAGTGCATTAGGTTGTAGAGTCCTGCTGCCACACCCAGAGTTAGTACATGCAATGTTGCTATTATTGCAATGAAGACTAGTATCCAAACGATGTGAAAACGAATAAGGAAAAACATCAAAAGAATGAAACCCAAAAGATTTCCTTATGCACATCCCTAATGCAACCCTGAAGATACTTAATATTTAGATACTGTGAAGTCAACTGACATTTTGCTGTTGACTCCAACAACTTTTTTCTGAATGTACTGCTAAACCAAGGTTTAGAAACATAAGCCCTACATGGTGCATGTTTCTTTCCCATTCCCATCATGACCATGTGGAAGAGTTCTTAAGCATTCACATCCACTTTGTTTGCTTTCTTTTCACCTGGAAAATAGTCAGGGTGAGAAGAATCATGTAACTGGAGACCTAATAAGACTGTGACAAGAAAGAGACTAATGGAAACACTGTAGTTGGAGAAGGAAGATCACCCTATTTCAGTGATGGTGAACCTTTTAGAGACCAAGTGCCCAAACTGCAACTCAAAACCCACTTATTTATCTCAAAGTACCATCACAGTAACGGGGGGGGGGGGGATGCTCCCATTGGGCTCCTGGGCAGAAGGGCAGGGCAAATTCTGTGCAGGGGGGAGGGAGGAAGTACTCCCATTGGGGTGCTGGACAAAGGGATGGAGCAAACTCTGTGCTGGGGTGACTGCACAGGGGCCCACAGAGAGGGATCTGAGTGCCACCTCTGGCACGTGTGCCATAGGTTCGCCACCACTACCCTATTTATATTTAAAGGGCAGAGAACCAAACAGCATCCAGGCTCAACAGACAGAAGTAGCTGTTTGAATCCCAAACAAACTGCATTTATAACATACAAAGTCTTGTGCAACCTTCCAGGAAATTGTAGGTTAGCTATCTGGCTTGGCTCACAAGCTGTCTATGACTGAAAGCAAACTCCCAGCTGCTTCATTCAAATTTTCCTCTACTTGTATACCACTTTTCCCTATTTTCCCTTTTGGTACACCAAATGTCACCATTTTTAATACAGGGATATTTTATGTTTACTCATAATTATGATTGAGAATAATTACACACAGCCTGAATCAGATTTAAAAAAAAGAAGAAGTAAGGATAGCACTTTGAATTCAGACCCATTATCCATGAAAGATAGCAAAGATTTCCTCCTTTTCATTCTTCTGCTGAAAACTCTCCCTGGTTTCTTTCACATCAGTAGTCTCAGGGGTGTTTCACTAGCTTTAATTAAGCATTACAAAATCTCTGTTGTAACTCTAAAACTATTATTTATCTTGCAGTATAGACAAAGAACTGAAGCTTAGTGGTGGTAAATTATAGGCAGGCCTCAAGCTTTGTGTTGCATCTCTTGCTGTTCTTGTCTGCCCTACAAGTAGCACTAACCTCAAAATCCTACATCTTTCTGCTGAAGCAAATCGGTGCTGAAGACAAAATGTAACAAATATTATGTTATGGTGTTTAAAAAGACACTTCATTACAAACTCCAAAAGGATGGTTAATTTGTTAGAGAATAAACAAAAACTTCTGTGACATCTTAATGTCTCTAACACTTAGCAGCATTAACTTTTGAGGTCTGGAAAATTAAAGCTGGTCAGCTATATAAATTGTGGTCGGTTGGCAGTTACAAGAGGTTTCCATCACATGCAGAAACATAAACACAGGAAGTGAGTATGCCACAAAAAAGCCTGTACCCAGAAGACAAAGGAATATAGAAACAAAGGAAGAGCCCTGGCATCGCAGTGGTTAAACTGCTGTACTGCAGCCAAAAGGTTGTGAGTTCGATCCTGATGGGGAAGATCTAGGTTGACATCGAGGTTGACTCAGCCTTCCATCCATTCGGTAAAATGAGTCCCCAGCATTTTGGGGGCAAAATGCTAATTAACTTGTGAATTGCCCACAGAGGGAACTATGGGGCAAGTGCACAGAGGGGGAAATCCAAGATTCTGAGAAGAAAACCTGGCAGGTTTCTTAGACTCCTCTCTGTGCACTGAAGGGAAAATCAAGAGAGAAAAGGTGAGAAGAAATAATGATTCTGTTTGAGTATAATAATATTATTATGGGTGGATAGAGAAATGAACAAATAATGAGGAAAGAAAGTAAGAAAATAAGGAGGGGAAAGTGGAATGAAAGAGAGAAATTGAGAGAGATTCACTTTTCGCACTGTGGCATCAGGTGACTTCAGGCAAGACCAGAATTTGGAAATAAGGAGTGATAAGTAATGGCATTACCTGCAAATAGTTATTTTCAGGAAGTGCCTCCTCGAAGATTGTAGTATTTTTGAACCACAATTGGGCTTACCCTGGTAACAGGAACCTGGTGTTGCTGGCTAATCTTTCTCACGCTAGGTCAGGTAAAAGGAACTGCAGAATGGGCTCATCAAAAGGTGCCTTCATTTTGGCAGTTTTGCCTTTGGCCTAGACATGGGAGGAGGAGGAGGAGAGCAAACAAAATACTGGTCTAATGAATATTGGGGACTGGGGCTGAGGTAGAGAAAAGCAGGCCAAGGAAGGAGGTTTTGCTAAGAAGATTTAGAATACTTCTTCTGGTTTTCCATGATTATCTACAACCTCTTGTGTGTAGCATTCAGAAATTAAATATTGTTCAAATACATGTGTCTTAAGAAAATACACATTGTGTTGAGTTTAATCTGAGAATAACCTGCTCAACAAATATTTTCAGTAAAAATATGATTACTGTTACTCAAACAGAATAACAAAGAATATTCTTATTATTTAGACAGAATTACAAAGGCCATATAAATATAAAAATAACAGTTTGGCCCTTCACATATTTACTTAAAAATACACCTCCTGTATTCACTGGACGAGACAGAATCTTGTGACATCTTAAATATTAACAGATTTTATTTGGTATCAGTTTTCATGCACTGTCCCTCATTTCATCAGCTGTATGAATTCATTAGTCATGGATTCAGTGGGTCTTCACTCTTTCTTTTTAATCATTGTTTCTTCAATGAGTCTCACTCTCAAGGAAGCATCTCAGATTAGAGTCACAACAGTGATAATGCCACAAAAGGACTTCCCTCAAGTAACTTACCTTTGAAATGTTACTTGATCGACTTGTTGAGCGGCCAGGTAATTTTTCATTCTGTAAAAAAGAATTGCATAATTTGTTTAATAATTTTAACAGTTCCTCTGCAAAAACCTAGGCATTATTATTCCACAAAATACCCTTGTGAAGTCCAGGCATATCAGAGGAAAAAAAAACATTGTGGCACTTTGAATGAGTCAGCCGACCTGGTTTTTGTTTGTTTGTTGTTGTTTTCTGATATGCCTGAAACACAGTCTAACACAGCTACTATTTAAAAAAATTAATTGTGAAATCCAGCTACAGATTTAAGCTTTAATATATGAAAATCAAGTCAGCATAATCTGATATACAGTGGAACCTCAGTTAACGTAATTATGTTGTTCTCCAGGATGTTTCTTACAGTGAAAATCTCTCCCATAGGAATGCAGTGAAAACCAAAATACTTTAACCGAAACACAGTTTCCCAGAATGCACTGAAAATCAATTAATCCATTCTGGGTTGAAATTCATAAACCAAGCCACTATTTTCTATGGATTTCCTTTTGTTATGCGATTTTTATGTTAACCAAGCCATTTGATAACCAAGGTCTCAGTGTAGTCTTGATTTTTAACTTCTGATTAAAAGTAAATAAGGTTTAAGACAATTTAGATTCTTTTTCAGAGTGAATCAATAAAATAATGTAACTATAGAAAAAAGTTTTATAGAAATGTTTATCTTCAGTAACAACGGCCATTTATTTGTTTAAAACACAGTGGTACCTCACTCAAAGAGCATAATGCATTCCACCAAATTGCTCTTTAAGCGAATTTGTTCTTTAAGCAAAACACCATTGTAAGTGATCAGTTGTGCCTTCTGGTTGGGGAGGGGGAGGGTTGCAAACCCTGATTTCGTTGTTAAGCAAGTTTTTGGTTGGTTTTAGTTGTAAAGCGAGGTGACTATTCAGACAAAAATTCTGCTCTTTAAGCATGTTAGTCTCTAAGCAAGGCACTTGTTATGTGAGGTTTTACTGCTATGTTATGTGTTATGACACACCAGACTGCATCCGGCTTCAAAATAGAATATAGCTATTTGAAATTAAAATGTGCCTTACAATATCAAGCAATTCATTGGCATAATATAATAAAGATGATAATAATTTTATCTCAGAAATTATTCTGGGTTGAATGGTTTTTTGTTGGAGAAATTCTGCTCAGCAGATGCCGAATGAGGCTCCTTTCATGTCCCCCAAATTTTTTCCCACTGAAGTTGTCCCTATTTATCTGCTTGTAGTTTCTTGCTTTCAAACTGCTAGGTTGGCAGAAGCTGGGACAGAGACAGGTGTTCATTCTGTCATGTAGTACCTAGGTCTTGAACTGCCAACTTACCAGCCTTCCAGCAAACAAGGCAAGCTTCTTAATCACTGAGCCACTGAAGCCTCAGTTTGAAAGCAAGAAATTAAAAGTACTGTACTGTAGATAAATAGGGACAACTTGGGGGGGGGGGAGATCTTGGGGACATGAAACACATCTATGACACTCATACTTGTATACATATGCACATAACGAATGATAAAATGGATGTTTTAGCCATCTCACAATATGATAAAGATCAGTAATAGAAACAATTACAAAAACCTGCTAATGATTCCACTTTTTTGCTTTATGTTTCAGTACATTGAGTGGCCTGATTTATCCTGGGACCTAATTAAAGGGCATACTTAATACTGTACTCTCATCTTCTATTATTCTGATGTGGATTAGGCTCATCACATCTGCTATTTATATATTGCAAAATAATGATTTGGAAGAAGATGACTCTTTCCAATACATATCCCTGGAATGCTACCAAACTTGCATATCCTGTAAATCACCCTACAGCTCAGAACTAATGGTAACACAACACACACCACTTAGAGTAGAACTGGATAAAGTACCGCCACAGCTTTCAATACTCCACACTTTCGCTTACACTTTTAAAGCTGCTGGTAGTTGCAGTTCAACATCTGAAGGGTTATGCTTTGGATTTTGATTTAGAGTTGGCTAACTCATTAAATTATGGTTAATCTAAACTGAAGCAATATCTTCCACCCAAGTCATGGTTGTGGCTAAAATAAAGGAGCAGCAAGAATCAGAGGTGTAATGTGTAAGCCTGTGGGGAGTTTATGCTTATTCTTGCAATATATATTTGCATACATTATTATTGTTATTGTTACATTTATACCCCACCCATCTGGGATATTCTCCCACTCTGGGCAGCTAACAACAGATTTTAAAAATCTGTACAAATAAGAACTTGATGACAGAGTTAATCAAACCCTATCATTCAGCCTTTGGCAGTACAGTACCTGTATATTCATAAAAGCCTCTTTATAGAGGAACAATTTTAGATGGTTTTTTTAAATATAGGTAGAGATACAGCCTGGTGCATGACCCAGGTACTGCATGATGGATTGAGTGCCCATCTCTGTTCCAGCTCTTGGAGACATGACAGGAGCCTCATTTGGGTGTTCCCGGAGTGGAATTTCCACAAAAATCCTTTCAATCCAGAATAATTTCTGACACACACACATACTGCATAGAGATAGATATATTGTACAGCTATAGATACTGTATATAGAGTGTGTGCGTGTGCGTGTATATATATGCTGAGTATGTATACATACACACAGACATACTCTCTGTACACACACACACACACACACACACACACACATATCCATCTAATATCAGAGGAACGGGCAGAGATTTACTGGCAGAGGCGAGAAAACCTGGAGAAGGAACAACGCACAATTGCCATAGAAGCCAGGAAAGAGAGGATAACACAATGGCAGCAGATCTGGGATAAATCAAACAAGGGACGATGGACTCATCACCTTATCCCAGACATCAGTGCATGGTCGACAAGACAGCATGGAGAGGTGGATCACTACCTCACACAGCTGTTGACAGGGCATGGCTGCTTCAGAGCCTACCAACACTGCTTCAGACTGGATGATGCTTCATGCCCCGTCTGCCAGCCCGTGCAGGAAGATGCAGAACACGTGTTTTTTCATTGTCCACGCTTTGATGCTGAACGGGAAATTCTACAGAGGCATTTTCAACAACAGCTGTCTCCAGAAGATATCATCAGTGAGATGTTGAGTAGGGAGACTACCTGGGTCGTGGTGTCCAATTATGCACCCGGGGTCATCTTGGAACTTTGACGTGTGGAGAGACTGCGAAGAGGGCAGCCAGAGACATAGAGGAGAAGGAGGGCAAGGAGCCAAATTGGAGGAGAGTTTTTAATAGCCATTTTGCCCCCCAGGAAGTAATGCCTGACGGCGGTCCTGTGGGGTGGCAGGGCGTAATGGGAGGTGGTTTTAGTGGGTAAAAATCCCACACGCTGTGAAGCCAGAGCAAGGGCTCACAGTGTCTTTTGAAGATTTCCACCTGCCCTTTAAAAAAAAAACCACACACACACACACACACACACACACACACACACACACCATTTACATTATCCTGGGATGTAATTTTCTTAAAATATTTACTTAAGGTAACAAATTACTGCTTAGTGTCTAGAATATATGCAAATAGTGCTGCCCCTGCACCATTCACCACTGGATAGGTCTCTTAAGCTGTCCTTTAGTCTCGTGACATAATGATTGCATCAACAATATAATGACTCACCCTCTAATGCTATTTGTGACACCTCTCTATGAGTCACAGTCACCCTCTCATTCTTCCTTGCTAAATTAATGGAAAATATAAATGACTAGCAAGATAGTACCACTATTTTATTTACATTCATTTGATACTAGAGACTAGTTAAAAGAACCTGCACCTTTGTTTGCTTCTACTAAATGTGCAATATATATATTTATATACTGGTGTTTTATTCTCTCAGCCTGGGTAGGCACAAAAACCAATTAGTTTGGTTTACAGTATGCTGCAGGTAGCATAGGCTGTCATCTTAAATATTCTTTTCTAATCAAAACCTAGTGCAAAATAAAAGTGATCCTTTGAGGCCATCATACTTCCTGATGGGTGGGAGAATAAAACATAAGAAGACTGGTTCTACAAACAAGAAAAAGACTTCTATTTTGTTCCTAGTAATTAAGTTAGTCCTTAATATTTTGGCAGAGTAGATATACTTTGTTAAGAACAATGCTTTCAGCCATGATTCTCATCAGAATTTGAGATTCCCCTTCTGTTTAAAAGCATTATAAGTTCGTAATCTACTGTGTACTGTTTAAGAATCTTATACTTCACTGATATCAAAGAATTTGCTGTTTTTAAGTGAACACTGATGTCAACAACCAATAAAAAATTGATGTAAGTGTTCATATACAAAGGTACTCAATCCTATGAATTTTAATACAGTATCTTGGTTCTTATCTATCTACGTATATGTAAAATTACATGCTATGAGATATAAGAACTGGAGAAACTATTATGAACATTCAACTTTTTTCACAGCCAAAAGGAGAATTATCTATTGTTTATATCAGAACTGTCTATAGTAGAAGGAATGTTGGCCACCCAAGATGATTTTATCTATAACTTCCATCAGTGTCACCAGGAATGGCCAGTGGTAAAAGGAAATGGGAATTATAGTCAACACCTGCTCAAAGCTTTCTCACTCTTGATCCATGTAATTGAAAAAATTAATATTCCCTCACTTCCAATCACCAATGTTGATCACAAATCAACCTTGCGGATAAATCAATTTAGAAAACTTGAAAGACTTCCTATCCATTTTGATTGAAACACACTTAATAATTTCATGTCAAAGATTATTCTGGGTTGAAAGGATTTTTAGAGGACACCTGAATGAGGCTCCTTTCATGTCCCCAAGTACAGCTTTTGTGTATCGAAACCTGACCTTCCAATCTCCAGCTCAGTGCCTTAACCAATAAACCACCGGGGGGGGGGGGAGTGTAAAACACACTTGACCACTGTACTATGGATTATAACACATACTGGGTGGGGCAAAATGTTTAATCCTTATATTTTATTCAGAGCTACACATAGATCTGTTTTATCAGGGGGGGAAACATTTTATCCACCTTCTACAGAATATTAATGTTTAGATTATTTAGTCTATAAAACAAATTAAATTATTTTGTGAGACAGAATAATTTACCACTGAAATTCATCAGGTCATGCTAATTGGCAGGCAACAGTCAATTAACATCCAAGATGAAAGACAGGCCAAGTTCTTGATTAATAGCCAAGCACATTTCAAAGAGAAAATAACATTAATTAAATACATAAAGAAGGTGCCTCATTTAGTTACAGAACTAAAAAATCCTTATTGCTTCTTTATTTTACCTTCAGAATATCTTTTTCATATACTGTACAGTAAAATCTCACATAAAGAGTGCCTTGCTTAGAGACTAACTCAATTAAAGAGCAGAATTTTCTCTGAATGGTCACTTCACTTAAGAAGTAAAACCAATCAAAAACTCGCTTAACAACTAAATCAGGGTTTGCAACACACACACACCCCCCGCCAGAAGTCACAATTGGTCACTTACAATGTTGTTTCTCTTAAAGTCAGAACAAACACGCTTAAGCAATCCCATGGAACTCAGTATGCTCTTTAAGCGAGGTGCCACTGTACTAACCAAGCCATAGTTTTGGAAGACCAGAAGGTTATGATGCATTTGGTGGGTTCATTTTCTTTAGGAAAGCAAACTGGAGTGTACACATAATTTAAAAAAACCTTTGTTACAAAGCGGAGACCTCAAATCAGATACTTGTTTATTCTGTATTTTCTTACAGATGGAGCATATCCAAGGAGCATACAGTTAAAAAGCCAGATAGAAGGTTGTAGCCAGCTGGATGAACTTATGGTAATTAAAAAAAAACCCACAGAATATATATAACCACATATTATACCAAGGGATTTATCATCTACACCAAAATCAAAGGTCACAAGGATTTTCACATTCAAATTAGTGATTTTTAACTTCCAAACATTCTATTTCAGGAAAAAAATGTTTTAAGTTGTGGGAAAAACATTTTATTAATTGCAGCTAAACCAGTGGTTCTCAATCTTTTTTTTTTTTTTTTTGGCCATACCCCTCTTAAGCATTTCTGAAATCCTGATCCCTCCTCCCCATCAGTGACATATGATTCTTATTGTTCAAAAAATGAACTCCTATTCATGTGGAAGAAGCCTAAAAGGCCATTAACTTGGTCTAACTCATTCTCAAATTGCCTCCCTTAAAAATCAAATTGCCCCCCGTGGGGCATATGCTCCATGTTGGGAACTATGGAACTGGACAAATTAAAGAAATAAGCCATTGCCACGTACAAGTCAGGCAGAGATCTACCTGTAGATCCCAATCTATCTTCTGCCTGTTGGCAGAAAAAAATGAAAATGTTAGGAAAGCAAAACATATGTTGTTTGTTTATTTGAAACAAGCATGTGCACATTCACACACATGCACTTCAAAGTATATGTTTGAAGGATATAGCAAATAAAGATTTTCTCTGCAATATGAAAGCTATTTATTATGATCAAACATTGAACTCATTCTCCATTAAGAATGCTGCTTTTACCAAATTACACCAGCAAACCAGTCATATCAGTGAGCAGCATGCTAATCTCCATGGCAACAGGTTTATATACTTTAGCAATGAAAACTTCTAAATCCAAGGTTATTCCTCTTCTCCTCCTTCCTTTACAACTGACATAATGAAAAGAGAGATTTAAACCTTCACTGATTAGCTCTTCATTCTATGACCATTCTTAATGACAAAATGGCTACAACCCCAAAATTAATCAAATAAAATATTAACGGATTTCCCCCTACTAATTTGTGTGATATTCATTTTAGCTATATATTTTATTATTATCTTTCTCTTTCTATAATTTTGAATACTTGGACCATTTTTCTCATAACACATGAGAGGACTGCAACTGTAGCTCTTTGAGTAGTCATCTGTAAATTCACACATATGGATGTTGTTGTTTTTTGTGGGTTTTTTTGCACCTTTGTGGAACTTGTCAGAACATTTTATAGCTTAAACATAGAACCATTAGAATAGTAGTCTCTATTGTGCATGTGTTCACACCCAGGAATTGTTCCTTAGGTCCCATTCTACTGCTATACAGTAATACCTCAGATAACGATTGCCTTGGATAATGCTAAAATCGGGTAACGTCAGGGAATTTGAGGAAAACATTTGGATCACACAATGTTAACATAATGTTGGGTGATGCAATTGTTTGCCTCAAATTCCCCGACATTGATCTCTGCCTCAAAGCCTGCAACCAAAGCCCTCAAGGCTAGAGACCAGCCCTGCAGGCTTTGGGGCAGAGATCTACCAAGGCTTAGACTTCCTATTCCTCCTGTTAGATAGCACATATCTCTTAATTGCTTGTAAAGGTGGGTGTGGGTGGGTGTGCATGCGTGTCATCAAGTCAATTCTGACTTATGGCAACACTTTATTTCCTTCTTCTGGAGGTGCCCTAGGTCTATGCAGTTTGCCCATGAATACACAGACTTTTCTCCCAGGAGCCACAGAGGAGAATCAAACTTCCAACTCTCACTTCTAACCACTTTACCCGTTGGGGAAGGAAGAATCTTATCCTTTCTTGTGCTCAATCCAAGACAGCAGGGGGCAGTTCATCCTCTCCTTGTCTGCCTGCCTGAACAGAACGGCCTGGGAGCTGTTTGGTTTTCTGCATCCAATCTTTCTCTGAGGCTAAAACTCAGAAAAAGGAGCCTGAACTTCTGAATTTGTGAATAAATTATTGCTTGTGATCAAACTTTATATACAACTATTTTACATGCCAGAGCATATTTTCAGAGATACTTATTTATGACCAGGTCAAATTGTAATAAAAGAATTCTATTAATAACTAGAATCCATTTGCCAATTTACATTTGTGTATGGGAAATCATGCAAGTCTTGGTGACTGATTACAAGTTACTAATGAGATGCTGATCCAATTCCTGGGCATTAATCACAAGATATCAGAAGTATATCCAGAACACAACCATCAACTCATTAATAAGCAGCAATCTGCTGCCAAAATTTATACAAACTCCCTTTTGTAAGCATAAATTAAAAATAGCCTACTGGCCAATTCAATAAACAGGCTTTTTTGAAAGTGCAATTTAGCTTCAAGAAATAAACATGAATCTATATTTTACAACACAGCACACATATATTTGTAACTACCTACATACATGTACAAATAAAACCATATATTAAGGCTGTGCAGCTAACTTCCCTAAACTGATCCAATGTAAATAAACCAGATTCAGATTGGCCAGAATCCCACTGTATAACTTATATATAGTACATGGGGAAATTAGGTCACTGCAGAAGCAAATCTGTGATTAAATTGATATGAAATGATTCGGATCAGTTTGGCAATCCAGAAAGTTTTTTTTTTAAGCCAGATACTGTTGTCTTCATATCATGAAGAGGCATCCTAAAGGAAAATGCCAGGCTGGAGAGAATGAGTAATATCTAGACTTCGCTCAGTAATAGTTGTGTAACCCTAATTTTGAAATTAACATTTTTATTATTATATATACCTTTATTTTCAATAAAATATGCTTCTTTTATTAGTTTACATGTCCACAAACACCACACTATTTCTCCACTTCCTCTTCATACTATATTTGGGGATGCAGGAACTCTTCCTGGAAGATGCCCTGAAGCCTTGAAACTAATTGTTTTCTCTGTTTGCTTAGCTCTTTTATTGTCTTAGGAGCCAGTAATAGATTAACATATTAACAAAACTGGGTGGGGGACTGAAATTCCTGACGTCATACAAAATCATGAATGGGGCTTTTAAACTCCCTTTTTCTGTAAAGCACGTCCTTTTTGATATTTCCTTTGCTCTGAAATATTTTAATTATTAACATGTTCTGTTTGGATTTCTAAAGCAGAAAAATTCTAAGGGTGTCTTCTTCAGCCTGGACTTGCTCCCAGAAGGGATTATCTCAAAAACAATTAAGATGACCTCTCACCTAAAGCCAGGCTTCCTGAGACAAAAACAAAGATCACACCTGGAAGGAACCACCCAATGATTTTTAATCTGAGTTTCCCCCCATCACATCTTCTGTCCCTGGAGAAATCAGCAGGAAATCCTTTGTTAAGGGTGACAGACAGGAGGCTGGGCTGGGCTTCCTTTGGGAGAATCTCCAATCAAGAGAGTGTTTTGGGGAAAGCTCCATATATGGCTCTGTAGCTGACCTCATGGCGAAACTCCTCCCAGCTCTCCATGTGACATCCTGGGACAACCATAATCTAGGGGTGGACTTTTCTCCCATGTGGACACTTCTGAGCAAATTAAATGTGGGGGCAGACCCATTCCCCTCCCATGTGATGCCTTGAACCAATGGTGTTTGTACAAGTCCCTGCTCCATTTTTTGAAGGCACATAAAAGCTGCATGCAGCCATTGCCTGCGGCTGAACCTTTTCCATTCTGGTTCTGCCCTGTGGTGGCAATCCATAGCATATAGGCCATGTGTTAATGAAGATATTTATTTGCCTCACAGTTCTTTTTTTTCTTTCTCTATCCAATACTTATTTTTGCCTTCGTTGTCTTATTTTCTAAGTAAACTTCTCAAATTACAACAAGCTGTCTGTGGCTCCTTTCTTAGTTAGGGACTTATTATGTGGTCTTTTGGTTCCTTCTTCAACCCTGCCTGTGGAATGTTCCCTTAAATTTAAAAGGTAACAATTTTTCAGGTAACAGTTGTAGCTTCCCGTGTGGGAAAAAAATCTCAACAGATGAAGGTTGAAATAAGTTATGCGTTTTAGTGTTTTTTAATTTAGATCTTGTGCAAAATATTTGACATTACAAAAAGTCAGAGATGAATCTTTTAAACTGAATTTGGCTCCAAAACTAGTCCAATTATATCTGAATCAGCTCAGGCCTATTAAATTGAAAACTCCATAATTGCAAACTGAGCTCCCCCAAAAAAACCACATCAGTGGGCCATTAAAGAGCAAGTGTTTACATTTGTGTTTGTGTGTTCTTGCATTAAAACCTTAGCACTGTATTACAAAGAAACAAGCTGACATGACAAGCTCTGTCAAGCAGGAAAATGAAAAACAGTGCTTACAGAGAAAATAATATGCACACAAGGTTATTCTGTTTAACAAGCTCTTGTGAAAGAAACAGAATTATAATATACAGTACTGTCCTTATCAATGGCTCACCCATCAAATTTAGCAGATGCTATTTTGTGCAAAATACAATTCTAAATATTATAGAACATTTTCAAACAGAAATAAAATCTATTACAGTAATTGCATACCTATGACAGGGAAAAAAGATTTAAAATTATACACTATAGAACTGGATTCCCAAATTGCATTTGCTAACCATAACGTTTTTAGGAAGTCTTAATCTAAACAATGTATGCTAGTGTAACAAGACATCAGATTTAAGATCTAATCTACTGTCATTTAAATGACATTTTTCATTTTATTCCAAGTTTGGAGATAAAAGCTTTTAGAAATCTATTATCTTTTTCCTTTCCATTACCCATGCAGTACAAGAGTTATACAGATGATGCTTATCTTTTCTTACATGTGTACTTTTCAAAGTATCTGACTACAAATATAGATTCTGTTATGAGATTGACAGGAATATATAAAGCACATACCATAGTAAAATTAAATATATTTTATGAAAAACATATTCCATTTCTGTGTTACATGCAGACCAGCTGATATTATTTCACTACAAGCAATAGTTTTACTCTAAAATATGTCAGAGTCTTAGGCATGGGCAAGTAACACAAGCACAAAAGCAACCAACAACAGGCCAAACAGTAACTGTATCGCAGTTCAGAGTCAAAGTTAAAAATCAAACCTAAGGGAGAAAGGGATACCGGTTGGCTGGTTAAATCTGCCAGGACGGTGACAGGTGGTTGGGTTGAGGGAGGGGTTTTTTCTGGCACCTTTAAAACATGCATTGGCATGCCCCCTTCTGAAGAAGCCTTCCCTCGACCCAACAATAATGACCAACTATCGCCCTGTGCCCAACCTACCCTTTTTGGGTAAGGTGTTGGAAAAGGCAGTGGCATGATGGTTACAGGAGATCCTGGATGAAACAGATTATCTGGACCCTTTTCAGTCAGGATTCAGGCCCAGATATGGTACTGAAACTACATTGGTCAAGCTGGTGGATGATCTCTGGAGGGAGCAGGATGGTGGGCATCCATCCGTCCTGGCTCTTCTTGACCTCTCAGCAGCTTTCGATACCGTTGATCATGGTATCCTTCTGGAAAGGCTCCGAGGATTGGGTATCCAGGGCACTGTGTTGTCCTGGTTTTCCTCATTTCTGAAGGGCTGGACCCAGTCATTGTGGTGGGAGGGTAAAAAATCCAGTCCTAGGCTGCTCCAATATGTGGTACCTCCTATAAACATGGCTACTATTGTTCTTCCATACAAAAAGAATATGTCAAAGTCTTTACCAAACCTCCACAAAGTCTTATATGCATCTTCAAGTTTCTTTAGCCTTCATTCAGTAATTGTGAGTCTTTTGCTAAAAGATTAAGGAGCAGAAGAAGGCCTAGAAAAGAATGGGGTATAGATAAATGTTGTTTAGGGAATTGTACAAACTTCTGGATGGCATAACGGGAATATCATTTTGCAGATTGCTATTACTGGAGTAAATTAACTATGTGATTTATATAATATTGGTGCAGACTGTGCACTATGACTCCTGAGGATAATTATTCTGTATGCTCCAAAGGGCAAGCTCTTGCTCTAAAAAGGTCACTGAGCACTGAGGAAACTGGTGTGCTGCAACCTTGAGGGAACAATCATCAGAATCCACAAGGATTTCCAAAATGATGAATTAGAATAAACTATGCTGTATGACACAGCATCATTCTGAAATTGCTTGTTTATTCATTGGGGACTGACATTTAAAGAGTAGACAGAAATTATTTGAAGACCTTGTTATATACCTAAATATCAATTAAACAAGCTCATAGCTCACCACCAGAGCATAAAATGGGATGTTGGCTACATATGTATTTCCCAGCACTAAAATTTCAACTTTCACTCATTGTTAATAATCAGGTGCTCTTTAAACTGAACAGATGAGATTTAGAGTACATTACTGGCCTTTGAGTTTGTTTTTATTAAATTGGTGCTGTAAAGGTGATCTAGATTGAGATCAGAATGTTTGACTCTTTGCCACTATCACATTAATCAGTCAAAGATATGAGGGGAGAGGGGGTGCCACAAAATCTACTTACAGTGGAACCTTGTATATCAAATGCCTCCTATAGCGGAAATAAAATCACATAACGAAAAAAAATGCAAGTAGATAAACAGGGACCACTTTGGTGGGTAGGTAAATAGTGTTCCATGCACCCCGGTGTCTAGTCATGCCTGCCACATGATCACGGAAACATCTGCAGAAGCGGACAGCACTGGCTCTTCGGCTATGAAATAGAGATGAGCACTGAACCCTAGAGTTGGGTACAACTGCGTTTCAAGCAAGGGTGACATTTACCTTTAGGGAAAACTCGTATAACAAAAATTTCCACTATGCAAAATGGCATTCCTATGAGAAAACTTGCATAACAAAAATTTCTATGAGCGATTTCCCACCGTTATACGAGTTTTTTCATAAGAATTTTCGTTATGAAAACAATTTTTCATATAACAAAAAAAATGCATAGTGAACAGCATCATAGAACAAATTATTTTCATTATACAGTACAAGGTTCCACTGTATCTGCTTATTTCTGTAAATCATAGAATTCAACTTCTACATGAAGTTGCAGGGAGATGTCAGGAATTTGGGGGATCAGTGCCATCAGTATGTTGATGATGTCAAACTACAGTCAAACCTTGCATAAAGAGCACCTCGCTTAAACAGTAACTCACTTAAAGAGCAGAATTTTATCTGAATGTTCGCTTCGCTTAACAAATAAAACCAACCCAAAACTTGCTTAACAAATAAATCAGGGTTCACAACCCCCCTCATTGGTCATTTACAATGGTGTTTCACTTAAACAGCAAACTCGCTTAAAGAGCAATCCTGTGGAACGCATTATGCTCTTTAAGTGAGGTACAACTATATATTTCCTTTCCGTCTAATTCCAAAGAAGCTATTCTGGTCTTAGGCTAGTGGTTGCTGTCAGTAATGGACAAGAAAGAGGAAGGCAAAATGAAATTTAATCCAAACAAGACAGAAATGTCTCTGATCCATCAAAAGGTGGATCCGGACATCAATATTCAGTTTTCGGCTATACTCCCCCTGGAAAATTAGATCCTTAGTTTAGGAATGCTCCTGGATTCAATGCTGCACTGAGCATAGATGTGCAGGTCTTAGTAGTGGCCAGAAGTATACTGTATTTGCATAGTTAAAATAAAGTATCTGCTGCACCCGTTCTTTGAGATGTCTGATGTGGCTACTATGACACTTGACTTCTCTTCTGGATTATGCTCACCAAAATGCTACAGCTGAACTGTTAACTGGCACGCCATTACAACAGCTTCACTACCTGCCAATCTCTTTATGGGCCAAATTCAAAGTGCTTTTGTTGTTGTTGTTCAGTTTCACAGTCGATTCCGTCCCTTTGCAAAAGTGCTAGTACTACATATAAAGCTCTCTATAGTTTGAGCCCAGGCCATTTGAAGGACTATATCATCCTATTTGAGCCTGATCTTGAGATCAGGATGCTTGACTCTTTGCCACTATCACATTAATCAGTCAAATGTGTGTGTTGGGTGGGTGAGTGGGTGCCACAAAATCTACTTATTTTTTTTAAATCATAGAATTCAACATCTACATGAAGTTCCAGGGAGATGTTGCCAGGAACATCTACTACAGAGGCTTTTAGCTCTGTTTCAACATCTTTACAGGATTGTTTGTTGAGCAGTCAGGAGAGAGCCTTCTTGATTCCTGGTCCCAGGCTTTGGAATTCATGGCCCTGAGAAGCTAAATTAACTTCTGACATCATCCAAAGATCTCCCTTCTCAGGCACGTTTTAAACAACAGGTGCAGGGTTTAGGAATGTTGTACCTATTGAATTCAGAGGAATTAACTGTTTTATTTTTACTGATTTTAGAAGTGTTTCTAATGGTGATTTTAAAAATATTGTTGCATATTTGTTTTTTTAATGTCAAATCTTACATAATTTTTGATTGTGATTCTTGTGTAGTTTTAATCACTTGCGACAGGGGTTCCCAATGTTTTTCATCTGTGACTCAGACCATGTCCCCTCAGACAGCTGAGTGGGCTGGAGTGATGCCATAAAATGCATTCAGTGGCTATTGTAAATGCATTTATGATGGCCACGGACTCATTTATGCATTTATGTGGCCGTAAATAAGTCTGTGGCCAATTCTGGTGGCAGGAGGAGGGGGCTGGAATCAGGTTAGGGGCTGCAATTTTTGGTGCCATGGGCCAGATATGGCCCATGGGCCATAGTTTGAGAACCCCTGACATGAGATGTCTTAAGGCCCCTACAGGGAGAAATGCAACATATAAATAAAATAAAATGAAGTTCAGGGAATAGGTATTCAACCAGTGCTGGATGTTATTATAGTGTCTCAACAATTATCCTCCAAATCATAAGAAAAACACTGGTTATTTGATGACAATGTCAGGAAATAAATTTCAAGTCTAATTAGCTATTGAAATATTACTTTACTTTAGAAAAGGAAAATGACAATTTCTTTCTGTTTACTTTTCTTTTCCTACATTTTGAATTTTACTTCCAAAACATCATGAGTAATTCATTCCCTAAATAATATCAGATATCACTGAGCCAACTTAGTTACAATAATTTCTCTGCTTTTCATATTCAACATGAATGATTTCTGCATGGAATCTTTGCAGCATTTTTCAACTAAACCCTGTTTTCACTCCAAAAGTAAATAAATAAACTTAAAAGAACTGTCTTGTTATGCATTCAAACTAAGTTCTTACTTTTAAAAACATTTCTATGTTTCATTGTTTAGAATTCACGGAGTGCTGTAAGCCCTGAGCCTTCAATCTACAGCCAATTAATATAAATCTCTCTTTATACTGTATACTTTGTACTGTCATGTCAGAAACATAACAGTAAATAAACATGTTGGATAGATTTCACCAAATAACAAATAACACCAAAAGCTTTGAGGGCAGCTAATATCAAATCTTCCATAGTACATGGTGAGGTATACAGAATATGCTGACATAAGTGTGAAACTGCCTGTTCTCCACACTCACAAAACATTGTGTTGGAGCACAATCCCCATTCTCTTAGGTTCACTTTGGTTTTGCCAAATCCCCTTTCCATAGCCTATCAAGTAGCTTCAAATAACCCAGTTCTCTGTGTGACCAGGAGCTCGGTGGTTTACTGTGGTTCCATTTTAAGAGGTAGTTCTTTCTTTCCCAATTATAATCCTAGCATTGTTCCTTCCATATTCACAAATGTTCTGAAAACATTTATCCTTGATTTTAATTTGAGACAAACAAGATAGTAGCTAAACAGTGGATACATACTTGACATAGATACTTTGAGTCTTTCACTAATAGGTGCCACCCCTTTCCATATGTCATTGAGTCCAAGACCTGATGGGAAAGTGATTTTATCAATAGGGCTTTCAGGAATCCTGTAATGCTTCTACAGCTTTCACTGAGCGCTATGCCTACCTGTTTTGCATGGACTGATGTACAAAGTGGTACCTCATACAACAATCGCCCCATATAGCAACAAAATTGTATAACAATTAGGTTTTGGGGGAAAATAGTGTCCCACATAATAATTTTCCCTATGGAAAAAATCGTACAACAATTTTTCAATGGGAAAAACCACTTAGCAAAAAAATAATATTGATGTACAATGCATCCCGTAGGGAAAATCGCTATATGATGCATACATAGTTCCTAATCTCGAGGCTCCAGATATTCTTAGACTAAAACTCCAAAACTCTATTTTTGGGTTGGGTTCAACATCTCTACTTTTCATTATTTGTTGCTCAACATCAAGATGAATGGAGTAGCAAATAATGTCAATAGTTTTCCTAGTATCTTCTTTAATAACCATAATTATGAATCATCTCCATATAATTATGAATCATTGTCAAATCTCAGTTTCAAAAAAGAAAGATCAAGTATAGCTGGTACTATGCTTCATCAAGAAGAAGGGAATTGGACAAGAAACATATAGATGGGAAGAAGAAAAAAGACTTATCTCTGAATTGGCAAAATCCAGGATTTGAAATGTGAAGTCAAATCACCCCTGTCCATAGCTAGACAATTAGTTTAAGAGTTATTTTCACTAATGATTGATCAAATAGATATATAAGCTGCTGTCAACTGGTACACCACAAGCAGATGTTTCATCACAGCTGTTGATGATAATCCATACTTTCCAAATAACAGATACCAAGAGAACTTGTTAAAAAAACATGTCTGTGCTTGGCCAAGAGGTGGCTAGCTGGGATTTTTCCTTGTTTGTCGTCTCTTTGTGAATGGTAGTGAGCACAAGAGAGTATCACACAGCCTTGACTGCTGCTATTGGTGTTGTCAACATTCAGGCTATGTAAAGCATTCTGTATGGTCATGGACCAAAAGTACGGTATATACATATAACAAATAAATAATAAATAATCCTTTTTCCTGCTGCCAACACAGGCAGAACATTGTGTGTCAATATCGGGCCACTTCCTGGTGTTTTGAATTATGAATAGAGAAGCATAAAACCCCACATTCACAAACTGGAGGATTTTTTTAAAAAGAACTGAATAGATATCTACACACTGCTTTCTACCACTGAAGGTGTCTTAACATTTAATTCAAATAAAAGTAACAAGAAATGAATCCAAAGGGCAAATTATAAAAATTAACAAGTCAACAAGTATAGATGTGCATACCAAAGAGTTCTTAAAATCATTAAAATGGAAAAACGTTCTGCTAACAAAAATATGTCTTTCGTCTGTATGCTGCCTTTTTATCAGAAGTCAAGTGTAGCTAAAGATATAGGAATTTACAGTCCGTTTAACTTAACATCAGTTATAGTTATAGGTAATTTAGTGGAAAAGTAGGATTATCTATTAATTATTATTAGTTTTTCTAAGGAAGAGCCACAGTGGGTTCCATAGATAATATATTTGAAACTATACGATGAACAAATGATCCAGAAGAACTTATATATCTGAATTTTCAGAAATCATGCAGCTGTATGGAGCCCTCATTTTAATCAGAAACCAACAGCTTTTGTCTACACTGTATAGGCTATTTTCCCAACCAAGATTTTTCCACTAGCCCATGCTTGCCCTGCAGTATATGCAGAGATGAAGCAGTTTTTATTTTTTATTTTGAACTTTGGAAACTAATTTTTTTAAAAAAATTAAGTATCCCTCAATCTTGCTGCTCCAAAGTCAAAACCCCTGAACTAAATAAAGAAGGAAAATGTAGATGGAATAAACAATAAGCAGATAGCAGGACTAAACATACAGTTCTCATGAGAATATCCTAGATGGGTGAGGTATAAATGTAGTAAATAAATACATAAATAAAATCCATGTTTCATGTTAGTTACACATTAAGCTTAGTTTCAAACCACATGCAAGCAATACTCACACTGATCTCTACTGAAACCCTGAGGTTTTCAAGATTCTAACTCAAACCTTAGTTATAAAAATTCTTGTCCTAGTTCAGTGAACACCATCTGTATTACTTGTTAACCTTTTTCTATACAACTCTCTTGAAATGATGTCAATCTCATTATTAGTACAAATGTCACAGAACTCATCATAAGATGCTCAATCACCATTTACAATGCTTACAAAAACAAAGGAAGGTCCAAAAGTGGTAGTGGAACTAGAATAGATCATTTTGGTATATAATAGTCTCTTGCTGCTGTTTATACCCAATATGAATTGATATCTCACTTATGATTATTCAGAATTAGGATATATTGATCTTGGGAGAAATGGCTGCAATGAAATTTCTCTCTAAATGCAAATGCATAGGATTGTGGTCTAAGAATTATTTTAAAAACCTATGCTCTTGGGTCCTTGGATTCAATTCATATTGGGGTTTTTAAGCAGGGCCAGAGGAAAATGTCATATCAAGTAGAATGACCTGCTTCCTCTTTCTTCATATTTTTTTCTATTCACCCCATCTCCCACTGCATTAGTAGTGGCAGTACAGCCAGTCTGAGGTGTTCTGTTCAGAGCAAGGCTTTAAGTTTTATTCCCAGCAGTTCATTCTTGCTAAGGGAAATGGGTGTTTATCTGAGGAGAAGGTGACAGGCATTGCAATAATTGGATCTAGGGACAGATCTGCTGCTTTGTGGAATAATTCCTGTGCAGTTTTCAAAATATACTGATTCACTTATTTATATGTCATAAATTAAGATACAACCCTAAAAAAGAGGTTTCCACAATAATCTTGGCTACAGCCTATATCTAGTTACCTCTATATCAGGAGTGAACCATAAATGGCATGAGGACTGAATGCAGTCCCAAAGGCCAATTTTTCATCCATGCACCTTGTGAGAGTGTGTCCACACAATTCCCAACATGTAATTTCTCTTCTCCAAAATTTCTTTGTATTCCCTTTAGAGACCATGGAAAATGCTTTTATCATTAGGGGCGGGGGTGTATTCCAATGGGGCCTTCCTATCACCAAAGTTCTTCTACCTAATTTTTGTCACTGAAGACTCCCAGTTAGAAAAATATTTTTAAGTTTATATGATTTTTTTTCAGTTTTTTTAAAAAAGAGCAACCTTTACAGCATATAATTTCTGCACCACGTTTATTTTAAAATATGCAAATTGGTCCCTTTATTCATACCTTTTTGCTCTATCCCCTTGGGAGTGTGTAACCCTCTGCTGAGAACAAATCTTTAACATGGCTCTCAGCCCTATTGAAATCACATACCTATAGTCTATCCCCACATGCCTAATTTTCTTCTCTTTGATTGCCCATTATAATAATATTCACTCTATTAATGCTCAATGGAAATTTCATAATTATTTCCCTAGGAGGTTATACAATCATGGTGTAACCTTTCAATATAATGCACGATCTGCTTTTGTATGGTAACCTAGCAGCCTGAATAATGTATTACAGACAAAAGTCAGTTTCTCTTGTAAACAAAATCAACGTATAAAGCTACTCTGAAATATCACTACAGGAAAAAAGCTTCACAAAGTAATATCTAAAAAATCGGAACTACTGATGACTGTATAACTACTCAGCAATATCCATCTATTGGGGAAACTATTTTATAGTTAATTATTTCTTAACAAAACTAAAGATGGATCTCATGTGGTTAAAAAATCTCAAAATAAAAATTAGCTATGAGACATAACTTTGTATGTATAAGAAAATTCTACAATTCTGTGTCTCCAGCTCTTGAGCTGGCATGATTAAAGAGATACTTCTGTTGCTACTAAATTAATTGCTTTGATCCATTACGATCAAATCTGCATTACCTGTACAAAACCTTAGTTACAAAATCATATGACAAATTGCATTTTAAAATATCATAGCAAAAATAAAATTTGAAGACAAGTTGACCCTTTCTTCAAGTTGACTCTTCAATAATACAACTTTTAAGCTTTACTAAATACAAGTAGTCATTAATCACACCAAAATGTGTATGAACCTATCTTATGCAATCAATTATATTCTAGTGATAAGAGAAAAATAATAGAAAATTGTATTGCATTTTATCATGTATAAAAGCTTAAACTGTTTTCAATTCTGAATATTTTTTATTCTACAAGAATCGTATTATTCTGCTGAATAGTTCAAAATGGAAACAGTTCTATGAAATGAGAGAGCTAAATGTAAACCTAACCTGTTAAGAAACTAATGAGCAACAGGTTTTAGGGACAGTCACTAAAAAGACAGAAGCTTTCCTATGAAACCTCACTTCAATAAAGAGTCCATTTTCTCTAATCACTAGGTATGATCACCAACTTGGCTGTAACTAATTTTTGAACCTAGTAGGAAACCTGGATGTTGAGTTTCTGTTTTGGTAAGCTAGAGGCTCCTCTTTTTCTTTTCTTTCTTTCTTTTCTTTTTTTTTTTGCTGCATATTTCTCTGCTCTAAGCCTCCAAAGAGGCCGATATGATTCACCCAAGGGAATGGACAATTTTACAGGAGTCTCTGCCAAGATATTTTCAACAAAGAAAGCAAACATTGCAAATTAGTATCTCTGGCAACTCTGTCACATGTAGAATTGGCAAACTTCATCTTGCCTTACTGACAGTTTGATGTCAAAAGCAATAGCTATCACACTTGACCCGATTTTTCAACTACTGTACTTGATTTAGTACCCCCATTGATCTGTTGAAAAGTATGGTCTAGAGAAATTGAACTTTCATTTTACACTTTTTTTACACTTTCATTTTTACACTTTTTATTGACTCAATGAAGATATTTCCAAACCAAACCAAACTGGCTTTTTTATGATTCTGTAATTTTGTAATCTGAAAATGTTCAATTCCTTTTTAGCCTAATTTTTTAATATTGTAGTAACTCATATTTTTAATTGTTAACAGTGAAGTGAATTTTGATAATGATGGTTTTAAATTATGTATTTTTATTCCTGTTTTGTAAGCCACCCAGAGTTGGGATTACCCGATTGGGGCGGGATAACAAGTTGGAACAAATAAATAAATAAACACTCCTTTTTCTTCTTCTTCTTTTTGCAAGAAAGATCACAGAGCTGCTTTTCTATTTGATGGAAACTTGAATTTGTTGAAAGTGCTGAAGCTGGAAATTTAAGCTCAGAAGTAGAAATGATGCAATTCTTTATTTGGGTAAGTTCAGCTCCTTCACTCCCACCACTTCACTAAAGCCACCAGAAATGGTTATTATTTTTTAAGTTCTCCCAAACAAACCAAACATTAAAAGAGAAAGAGAGAATGGCATTTCTGGCCATTTTTGGCTTTGTTGGGGGAGGCCTGTACACTTAAAACAATGTCCTGGGAGATGAAAATTGGCCCTTGGACTCCTGAAGCTTGTCCATACCTGTCTTTAATAAACATTGTATCACACAAACATTGCCAGTCTCTAGGGTAAATTCTATTGTGGGCATTGAAACTACATAAGCATTGGAATCCCCTTCTTACTTTTTCAAAGTGGTTTGGACATGTTCTAATAATATTTCCATGTGAAAAACCTCCCTAAAAATGTTTAATATGCCAATGAGATATTTCCCTGCTTTTCAGAAGAAATTATTCTAAATCATCTTTTGAAACAAGTTTCAAAGCTTTAACTATAAATCTACATATCCTTCACAGGATGGATGCTTAGTTTCTCATTGCTCCTGTCACAGAGGTTTCTGTGAACTAAAGGAAAGGCTTAGAAAGGATTTTGTATAAATACTTATTTTAAAGGTTATTAATATGAATATTTATTTTTCCTGTGATACAGCACTTACCATTAACTGGGGATCAGTAGAGATTGGCTTTCACTGTTCAACAAATGACCTGAAACATGATGAAGTCTCTCTTTCACATAATTTTCTGTTCTTTTGATGCTTGGTTAAAGAGAACCTCTAAAACATGGATGGTTTGAGTTTGCAAGAAAGTGAGACATGAAAACTTCATTTTTCTTTCATATTCCCTCTTTTGAGTAACCTTTTGGTATCCATTATATGTCAAACTGCCTAAGACATTTTTATCCAATAGTGTCACAAGGATTGCTGTCAACAGTCAGTTAGGCCAGGCTATCCTGCTGTGGTTAATAGAGCAGACTATACTGCCAGCAAATCAATGCCAAGCGTCAGGCAGCAGTTAACTAACCTGGCAACCCTGAAGATGAGCACTTTTTAGAGATGTCCACAGGGAAGGGTGATGGTCCCCGTTTGGATTTATTTATTTATTTATTTTATTCAGATTTATATTGCCGCCCACTCACCGATGTGACTCAGGGCGGCTTACAGTCAAAACAGCAACAGTACAATAAAAATTATAAAATATAACCTCACAAAATACAACCAAACCAGAACACAGACTAACTCCCCTCAGGCCGTTGTTGTTGGCCCAGAGGAGTGGGCAAGGTCCTCAACCACTGCTAGGCCATGGAGTCTTCTCCTCAGGCCGTTGTTGTGGGCCCAGAGGAGGGGACGATGTTCTCAGCCACTGCTAGGCCATGGATTAAATTACTCTTGAATCCATCTTGATGGGAAGGCAACAACTTCATCAATACAGGCCTGGGGCTGATGAGGACTTTGCATGCCAAAAGGTCTCAGGACCAGAAAGTGATTCGAGCAGCTGTATCAGGTGTACAGGCGTCACACTGCGATGCGGAAGGCAGATGAAAAGCCACAGCCTTATATTCGCAGGACAATCTTAATAGCTGATCGCCAATATTCAGAATTGGATATGGCACAAGAAGAAGTGTCACAAGGATTGCTGTCAACAGTCAGGTAGGACACCTATGACTGAAGGAGCATGAATGTTGAGACATGTTCTTTACTTCTGCTGTTCCGTGTGCACAGCTTTTCTTATATGTCTGTCTCCATTTTGGGAGCCTTTCCTCTTTTGTCTTTTTTCCCTTGAGTTTGGAGGGATTTCCCCTCTTATTCCTTTGGATTATTTTTGTTGCTGTCAAGCAGCCTGCCTATGCCAGGATAGCTCAGTGGTTTAGGTATCTGGCTGCAGAGACTGGGTGTTTTGTTTTTTACTTTTAAAAATGGTTATTTTGTTAATGCACTGTGTATTTGTTCTGATAACATTTTGGTAGGTATTGAGGAGGCTGTTTTGTTTGCTTCTGCGGGTGGGTGTCAGTGGTGGGCTTCAAAAATATTTACAACCACACTGTGGGCATGGTATGGTGGGCGTGGCCAGGGGGAAAGCCCTGTGTTGCTCCCAAATTAAGACTCCTTTATTTCAAAGCTTGGATGAGCGAGGCCAGTCAGGATTTCTACTACCGGTTCTGGTGAACTGGTGTGAACCTGCTGATGCCCACCACTGGTGGGTGGGCTGTAGAGATGGACTTCATGACTGTGTTAGTGACCTGCATGGCTGGCTGTTCTGGTAGATGGGCACAGCTGGGGCCATTGCTCTTTGTTCTTCTTGGTGTTATCTTGCTCAGGTGAGTTGGTGTCTCTATTTGGTGTCTCTTACACAAATTCCACTACTTCAAGCCCTACACAAATTTTAAGATGACAATTTGGACATTTTCATTTCAGAGGAAGAAAATTTGAATAGATTCTCAAAAAGGATTTCTAAAAATTACATATCATTAAATTGCTTTTCTGATCACTGTTTCCAGTGTTTTCTAAGCATAGAGTACTTAGGGAAATACATACAGTACTCAGAAGCAGCTTGCTATCCTGTTGTTGTTGCGTGTTTTTTTTTTTGTGGGGGGGGGGCTGCTCTGAGACCACATAGTTTGCACAAGTTGAACATTCTACAAAGGAATTGAACTCCTCATCCTAGTTCTACATCCAGATGTTCCAGCTCATCTAGACACAATGAACAGTTGAATTTCCTTTAATAGCAACCCAAAATTTACCACCTGAAATAATACATATAATGAAATTTTCAGATCTAACCTATGTATTGTTATAATGCTTGCTTCCTCCAGGAGCCTAGACAGAAAATATAAAATGTATGAAAAAATATGTGTCTCAGAAAATGCTGAGAACATCATCATACTATATTACAACAGAACAAAATATTGCCCAGGAGACAATTTGGATTGTATACAAAATAACATTTGAAAAGCAAATTAATTCTTTTCAATTTGCATTTTTAAAAGCTACACCTACCGGGGGTTTTCTCAAAAGGCTTCTCCTTTGTCCTCAAAAGTTTTTATATAAGTTTTTCCCAAATCCTCAAGCAATTACAAAGTTGTGATAATATCCTCACCAGGCTCATTTTGCCTGTAGGCTGTTGGCAGGTAGCCTTTGTTCACAGGTAGCAAACTGCATTCTGGTTTGTCTCATCTTCCTTAAGTGAGTAATAAAAGTCAAGTTCTAAACAAATGTCTGCGACTTAAGGGATAACAATGTAAAAACCACAGAGCAGAATTGTAAAATCACAGAAACCAGATGCTAGTAATTACATATAAGCTATTAGAAAGCTATGGGAAAAGCTTGAAGTGGGAAAAGTTCCCCTATGCCCACACCAACTGTCAGGGGAAGAAGAAGCCAGGGCAAGTTGAGTAGTTCACCGCCCCTCCCCCTGAGCCCCCATCAGCATATTGTATTGTAATGTAATGTATTGTTTGTAAGCCGCTGAGTTGCTACGGCAAGTGGGTGGCAATATAAATTTGAATTAATAAATAAATACGTAAATAAATAAATAAACTCCAGAACAAGCAATTGGTTTAAAATTATTCCTCTGCCATCCTGGGGAAAATTATGTGGAACCATCTTTTTCTATTACTTTGATTTCTGGAATAAGAACTATAACTTTTATTTTTGAAGTATAATTTGTATGAATTAGAGGATTACAAATTGTGACTAGAATAGAAAAAGTACTTATGTTTTGACTTTATTTTTGACCAAGCAGTATTTTGTCTTTAAAAACCAACATCCACATGAGCCAGTGGTTTAAACTTGAGGACAACTATTCAGAACTTTTCAGCTAAGAATGTTACAGAATGCCTGTATTCTAGTTTTGTATTTCTGCAACAAAAATGTAACAGTAAGAGACTAAAAGGTCTGATTCTGGTTCATGAGTATTAAGAAAACTGTATGAAAAATACATCTTGCTAAAATGAGCTGGGTCATAGTAAGCATACTGAAAACAAAACATTTCATTTTAGTTATTATCATCCCACCAGTGTTCTCATTCATTTTCTGTACAGGTGCAATGTTTGTTTATTTATTTATTTGTTTGTTTGTTTGTTCAGATTAATATTGCCACCCACTCTCCGAGGCAACTCAGGGTGGCTTACAGTCAAAACAGCAACAGTAGAGTAAATATCATAAAATGTTCCCCAGATTCCTCAGTTTGGTCATTTATTGAGTCAACAGCAGTTTAACTTCCATGCACTTCACATGGTATACTGTGCACAGTCTTGGCCACTGATGTGTCTTATTGAGGGAGTTACTCAAAATTACACTATTCCACATTAGATTGTTGTAAATAACTGAAAATGTAGTATGGCAGGTGTCCTACTTTTTTTAGTGAATTTTTCATTAAAATTTATGTGCCCTAACCAAGTCATGTCTCATGAATCACAATCCCCATGGCCTACTGGGTTGTAATAACAAGGTACCATATTTTTTCAATTCAACAACTGCTAAATATGGTATCATTAGAATATCTTATGCAATCCACCATCCTCATACCATGAATTCTCTTTTCTTTTTTCTTTCCTTCCCCAATATATTATTGCCGGCTAAGAATTCCTCCACAAGACAAATCACACTAGAACCAGGTGGTGTGGGACATGTACACACCAAATATTAAATGACAGCAAACCAATGAGAAGAGAAATCACAATAATACATCCAAACATGCCCAAAAATACACTTAACTGCTGACATGGTTGATGACAGCATGGGTAGCACAGCCATCCAAATCTGGAACTAATGGAACATTGCATGGAAGTATATCCAAACACGGAATTCCTCCATCAAAATGATGTGAGGTTACTTTTCCTGCCACTTTAATAGCACTGTGTGTAATGACTGGTTAAACCAGGGGTGGCCAAACTACAGTCCACGGCATCATTTCATGTGACCAGCCACCACCTTCACCACACCCAGAAGTTGAAGCGGATGCATTTACGACAGGCATAAAAATGCACCTGCACATGCATAAATATGCCTACACCTGCTGTAAACGCTGCCATAAATGCACACACAGCTGTCATAAAAGCATTTACAACAGCAACAGGTACATTTATGGTGGGAGAAATCACATGACTGGCCCTGTCAACCACGTGGCCAGCCCATGGCGCAAAAAAAAAAAAAAAAAAGGGAACCACTGGGATAAACAGAGAAAAACATGAATCCTGCACTACCTAGTAATGTGAATCATTTGAATCTCAAGTGCATGAAATGATATTAAACTGTCATGTGCAGTTGCTTACTGTTTATACTTCTTTAGAAGATGATGCCATAAAAATGCATGTTATAATCTGATTCTGCATGCATTACAAAATCTGGGACTAGAATGTGCCATCCTCTTGAAAGGAGGTAAAGGCTCTTTGGAATAAGGGCAAAGTCATGTTGGCTGAAATTATATTGAGTAGTTACATTTCTGTAACTCAGCTGTGCCCCACAACTTTATGCAAACTTAACTTTTACACTAGATGAAGATTAATGGATTCTGACCTTTATAATTTAATGGTAAATATGCAATTTGCTGAATTTAATTGTTAAATGGTAACAGGTAGAGCAGGTGTTCTCAACCTATGGCCACCAGGCCAGATGTGGCCTGCAATGCTATTTCATGTGGCCCACTGCCCTCACTCCTGCCACCCCCGGAAGTGTCAGAAGAGGTAGAAACAGTTGTGCCCACATTTACAGCTCTCGTAAATGTGTTTAAGACATCCGTAAATACTCCCATGGCTGTTGTAAATGTGTTGTTGTAAACACATTTTATATCAGTGCTTGCGATGTGGGGAACCACCAGTCCAGCCCACTCAACTGTCTCAGGGAGTGTGACCCCGCCCATGGCAAGAAAAGGTTGAGAACCCCTGAGATAGAGTATCAAGCTTTGCAGTAGTTGAAAGGAAATTATGTAAAGACTCATATGGTTAATTGAAAGAACTTAATGTTTTTGTAATTGTGTGAGTGCTTTAATTTATTTGTACTTTATTTTTAATTCAGTACTTTGTGAATGTATGTATTTATATTTTTACTTATTAATTTATTAGAATTATATTTTAAGCTAACACTCTGCAGGTGCACATATTTCTATTTGTATGTATCTTTTAATTGCAGTGCTAGTTATGGTTAAATGACTTAAGTAGTTAAACCAATAAAAAGATTTTATTATTTTTAATATGGGATTACATTTAGTTGGTTCTTAATGATTTTATAGTTAAAATTGGTATTATTTGTTTCAATTCTTTTGGAAAGACTAAACCTCTTAAACACTCTTATGTAATAGAAAGTCAGGATAATAAAGATTGGAAATATATAAACAAACAAGCACTCTGAAATATGTTCAGAAATTCATAGGATTAGTTTAGTAGTTGCAAAATATGATCTAATGAAAACTACCATTCAGAACATGCTGAAACCAATAAACCATCCCTAAAAACTCACCCCTACATATGGTAAATAGACAGTTGACTTCAGATAGGAAGGTTTATTTCATTTCACACCCAAATATTTAACTGAATGTCTGACCACTAGATATCAAGAAATGACACATTCTATATTACTTTCAATTTTTATTAAAAGGTGACAGATAAACAAACATTAGCATAGGAAATTTATGTGACAAAAGTTTCAATATAAAATGAAAACTATTATTTGTTGTGCCTACAGATAACAATGTATTTACTCAAATTAATTGCATCTACAATGAGACAGAAGGCTCTAGTAAGCTATGATGAAAATAATCTTTTTCACCTTTTCCAACAGTCAAATTAATTGCTCGGCCCTGCCTTACTAATTTTTGGAACACATTTCCACATATAAGAGGAAGATTGTGATCCCATACCCTTCTGTAAAGCAGTAAAACACCGACTTACATATGCCTCAAGTTACATAAAATTCAATTTACATAATGATTTTTGCACTAAAAAAAAGTCCCGATTTACATAATGCAATTTCCTATGGGTTTGCTTTGAGTTATGTAAAAAAATCATTTTCCTATGGAGTTGCTTTGATTTATGTAAAAATCATTTTCCTATGGGTTTGCTTCGTTACATTAAAAAAATCATTTTTTCTTATGGGTTTGCTTCGAGTTGCATAAAAATTCATTTTCCTATGGGTTTGCTTTGAGTTATGTAAAAACCGATTTACATAAAATCCTATGGAAGACTTTTTACATAAGTAGGGGTTTTACTATATTACAGAGAAATCTCCAGGTATTTCTGGTTCTTTCTCTTTCCCCCCCCCCCTCTCTCTCTTCCTCCTTCCTTCAGTTATATTACTAACATATTAACGTAAATGAGAAACTAATGCACCTACAGGCTTATAGGTGTCATAGTAGAAAAAATCTTAAGATAACCCCAAGTCTTAAACAGAAAGCCTGTATACATAGATCACAGAAACTGATGACAACTAAGAGATATGTCTGCACTTACTGGTCCTAGGAAAGACCAAGAGGCTCTCCTATCATTGCAAATAAGCCTGGAGAATGAACATAAAAGGACACCTGGAAGTCTCCATGATTTCCTTGTCAAAAGAGTGTTAAACTACACATTATGCTTGATAATATGAATACAGTTTACATTCTTGGTTTTAAAAGTCTAAATAGCAGCCATGGGGGGGGGGTGCGTGTTCAAGATGCCCCTTTTCTCACAGCATGATTATAAAGACAATTGACCCACAAGGGAGGCTTCTTGGCCACCAATGGTCTTCATAATTAATTATGCTGAAAGGGTCCCGGAAGGAAAGAGGGATATCTAATCCATTACCCAAAATGAAGACCCCAGTTTGCTAGGATTTATACAACTATACCAGCAGTAGCTAACCTTGGCACTCCAGATGTTCTTGGACTTCAATTACCAGAAGCCCAAGTAAGCACTTCTGCTGATTAGGGCTTCTAGGAATTGAAGTTCAAGAACAGTTGGAGTGCCAAGGTTCGCCATCACTGGCCTGTACCCTTGAAACATACCAAAATTAGGCTGGTCAGACAGAAAGATATGTGTCCTGGATGGGAAGTAATGTGTGTGGTTGCAAGATGCCCTGAAAGGATTGTCAGTCACTCTGTGTGTTTAAAATGTACTAAAATACTGTACATGGAAACTGTAATTCTATTTTCACTTACCTAGCTGAAAAGGAAATTTAGTCCAATAGAACTCACAGCTAAATAGACATATATAGGACAGCATAGTAAAAACTTTCTTCATCCGTGTGAACATCAATATATGTAAAACAATATACTGTACAAGGAAGGGGGGAAAACTCACACAAAAGTGAACAACTAACTAATCCTCTCCATCTTCTAGAACATGAACACATGCAGTATGATGAGTGTATCAGCAACACAACAGAAGGTAAGGCATAAAATTGTCCTGACAGTTTTAGGTAATCATAATGTCTTAAAACCATAATGCCACCCAATAACAATCTTGAATAATGTGGTTCCCAAGGCAACAAAATACATTTTAATTTATTAACTGTACACCGGTACACAAGCTTTTTTTTAAAAAAAAAAAAAAGCAATTGGTGTACTACTGTATTATGACAGTGGTGTTTAGAATGTTTTGTCAAATAATAACTCATTCAGCCCTGTAAAACAGGTAGAATGAAATTTTCTTACTATCATAGGTGAGAAAATGTGATTCAGAGAGAATAGAAGGTTATGCAAGAAGAGCTGGGATGTTAAGGAAACAAAAAGCCTTTATCTCTTTTCCTTACAGAGTTATTGGGTTGCTATGTTCTATTGCATAAATATATAGATGAAGACCTATATCACACTAGAGAAAACTCCAACCCTGATGTCAGGGGATTTTTGGTAAAAACTAATGTACTACTTTTGTTTTGACTGAAGCATCATTTCTCCATTACTCTAACACAGGAGTTCTCAACCTTTCTAAGCCGAGGGGCCAGGTCACACTCCCTCAGACAGCTTCAGGGTCCGGATGGCCATTTTGCCCTTCCTCCACCACATGGCACTTCCTGGTGTGGTGGAAGTGGTGGTGGTGGACCACATGAAATGGCACCACGGGAAGCACCTAGCCTGCAGGCCACAGGATGAGAATCCCTGCTCTAACATAAGAGTTAGCTAACATTTTCACTTAAAGAAATGGCATTCTTCACAAAAGACTCTAGACAAAAATATTAGAAAGATAGCTGAATAAATATGTATAATATACTCAAATATCATATATCCAGTGGTGGCCATCAGCAGGTTCATACCAGTTCACCAGAACTGGTAGCAGAAATTCTGGCTGGCCCCGCCCATCCAAGTTTTGAAATAAAGTACAGTCAAACCTTGGGTAACGCTAAAACTTGGTTCCAGAAGTTTTCATGTTATCCGATTTTTAATGTTATCCAATGCATGCATCGGATAACGTTAAAATCCTATGGGATGCATTGGATAACATTAAAACTCCATAGAGATACACTGTAACCGGCACAGGCTTTAGCAAACGTTATCCGATGCATCCCATAGGACTTAACGTTATGTGGTGCAATTTCCCCCCAGATTGCTTAACGTTATGTAAATGTTATCCGAGTTATTACTGTACTGTAGTCCTAATTCAGGTGCAATGCAGGGCTTTCCCCCTAGCCATGCCCACCATACCACACCCACAGTGTGGTAGTAATTTTTTTTGGAGCCCACCATTGGGTATCTCTCAAATACATGCTATAGTGTAAAACAATACAAAGCATCATCTTTGTTATATATGCCTCCCTGTTATAAAGAATAAATGTCCATTACAAAATATTGTTTCAATATGGCAGAACAAAAATTAGCATTCAAGAAATATGGATGCCAATTATATACTATATATGTGATATTAAAAGTGAAAAGGGAATTATAATTAATTGCCACAGTACAAATCTTCACAGACACTAAAATGGAAAGGCAAACACTACTTCTGCAGAGCCCTGTACATAACCCAGATATACTCTGTCAAAAAGCAGAACTCTTCACCTAGTTTTAGGTCTAATAAAAAAAAAACTTGTGAAGTGGTGGCTTTCTTGGGAGTAAATGGAGCGACTACTGATTCTCCCACTAACATATCTTCTTCACCCTAAAACTTTTGTGTTGCAAGCAGGGCAGCAAAAAAATCCAAGAAACATAGCTGCTGCACATGGGTTAACTATGTGGCATATCAGTATACCATCAGTGTATGAGGACAAATAGTTATCAAAACATTCTGAGAAATTATACCTGCAATCCTATACTAATGTACCTGGAACTCTAGGACCAAATCCAATGAACTCTGTGGGGCTCCCCTTTGAGGTGACATGTACATGACTGCAATATGAAGCTTCCATGAACTTTAAAGGCACAGTCACATGCACATGATTATGACTGACTCTCTGTTTTTTTTAGCAAAATATTTAGGAACCTCAGAATAGAATTCAAGGAAATTCATAACTGTAGCCAGGATTCCAGACTAGGGTGACCAAGATGGCGAAAAATGCCTAAATCAAGCACCAAGAGGGATCTTGGCATGCTTAGCCTGGAGAAAAGTACATTGAGATGCAATATGATAGCCATCTTCAAGTATTTGATAGACTACCATATAAACATAAGGAACAATCTTGCCATTTGTAACTCCAAGAGAAGGACATGAAGAAATTTAAATTATGGGAAAGGAGATTTCACTTATACATTATGAAGAACTTCTTGACAGTAAGAAGTACTTGACAGTAGGATGGACTTCCTCAGAAGGTGGAAGACTTCATCTCTTGGAGGGTTTTAAATAGGTTCATCAGAGATGCTTTAACTGTGGACTTCCTGTTTTGGCAAAGAATTGACTGCCGTTACTAATGAATCCCTCCAGCTCAATACTTACATGATTCTGTGAAAATACTCTCAAACAATTCTTCAAAAAAGAAGAATCATTTGCTTACACAATAGTTGTGCAAATTTATAAGCATCCATAAGAATGACTTGGATCTAGTAAAGAATCTTCTGATAACAGCTGATATCAAAATAGCATTCAAATGGACATTCAAGAACTATCTCCATAATCTACAAAGTATATGAGGCTGGTCAGCAAATTACAGTAAATTACAAATAATGCAGACAAAATGACCCATAAACCAGGATAAATAGAGTATAGGTTGTCTTAATTCTACTTCTTAATTATCAATACATTCTTTCAAGAAATAAATGTTATTTTAAAAATTGTCCTAATAATAATGGATTTTGCTTTTAAAAAGAACACTAGAATGAGACATAACTTACCCCACACACAATTAGATTCCCCAAACCCAGCTATCACCCACCCAGAGGAAGTTGCTAAAAGAACACATATTTCTAGAAAGGAGTGTGTGTGATGATACCATAAGCAGATTTATAAGCCAAAGAAAACACATCTTTTAAATAGGACCCCACGCATAAAAGTCTGGTAAAATACCATTTTGCAGAAGGAAACATTTGTATCTTTAGGACATTCTCAAAACTGCCCAAAATAAAATTTCTGTTTAATAGTTATAGAGTATATTTCTAATTTTTTTCTTAAAATTATTTCAATAGCCAGTGCATGCATGACAGACAGGGTGGAAAGGGCAAGCAAATTAGATAACTTAAACACGCAAATCTGCAGCAAATAAAAAGTAGCATATACAGCCAAATGGTTGCACACACAAAAAAGTATAGGATGCAAATAGTGCTAATAGTTTGTTTATTTGTTTGATAAGTTGATTTTGGCAACTTTCAAAGAGTTGTTCAATTGTTTTCCATACATGCCATCATCATGAAATAGAACATCCACTCACCAAGGCAGAGATTTGTGAAGCATCAACTGTGACCTCAGGGGTTCTTGTGCTGTTTGGGAGTCTGTGAGGATTACGAGCTATCGCTTGGCACCAGCCCAACATTTTCTCCTTCCACTTATCCCTTTTCAATTTCTGAAATTCTGAAAATAATTCACATTCCCTGAAACAGTAGTATTTGTAATCTCTTGCATGTATGTCTTTGGGCATGCAAATAATAAAAACTATATTTCCGTGGCTCAGAACAAAATTTATATACATTTCTATTCAATTCCTGCTAAATAGGATGAGCTTCTGCAATATTTTTGAAGATTAAAACACATAATATTTTATAGACTCATAGAAGCATAGAATAATTAAATTGGAAGAGGCCAATGAGGCCATCTAGTTCAACCCAAGCTATGTAATTTAAAATGCATAATAAAGGTGATGAAGTTTGTGACTATAACATATAACATTAATATACAATTACAAGGATCCCTCAGAATTCAGATGCCTTGTTGAAATATCCCATCAAAGGAAGAAGATCTATGCCATTGAATTATAATTTAATTCTTAAAATTCATTACAGTAAAACACTGGATAACGCTAAAACTTGGTTCCACAAGTCTTGGTGTTATCTGATTTTTAGTTTTTTCCGATCCATGTTAAAATCCTAAGGGATGGGTCGGATAATGTTAAAGCTCCATAGAGATACATTGTAACCACACAGGCTTTAGTGGTTTTTATCCGATCCATCCCATAGGACCTTAATGTTATTCAATCCAATTCTCCTCCCCAGATTACTTAAAGTTATGCGATTTTAGCATTATCCGATCCAATCGTTATCCAGTGTTTTACTGTATCTACAAAAATATATATACTTCCTAGAATTATTAACAGCATAACATTCAATGTTACATTCTGGCACCACAACTCTATCTGCTCAGAAGTAAACACCACTGAGCTGAACAATGTTTACTCAAAGGAAAGTATAAATTTGCAGTCTAAACTTTAAATCTTCAGGTTTAAAATGAACAAACAAACTTTCTATTTGATACCTTTAATGTAATCTACGAGTGGCTGCCTCTGGAAAAGTCTTTGGAAACTAAACCCAATGGTGTCCTATAATTGTCTGTGATCTATTGAGAGTTTTAGAGATTATTTATCAGATTGTGAACCAACTGGCCTAGAATTGGATGGGGATTAATTAATCTCTCCTGGCCTTTAGATGAGGCCGGAGGAGTATATCTGTAAGGAAAAGATCTTGGGAAAGATGATTCTATCCCCTGCCTCCTGATTTAATGCACTATGTAGAAAGGAAAAAGACCCTAGAGGGTACAGATTAATTTATCCTTTTCAATATTAATTCACGGTAAGGATAGAAAAGAAGGAGTGGCCCCATCTCCTAGACATATCTCTTTCAGGTCTGGTCCTAAAAGGTCCATAATGACTAGCCTTTCTCTTGTCCAGGCCTAGTTTAATATACTTTATTTTCTCTTTGCCTCAGGCTAGTATCTGTTCCTTTTGGTCAAGCTCTGTCTCTCTTCTCCATGGTCTCTACATCTCTTCTGCAGCAATCACTAGCGTCTTTGTTACACATTCCACATTTCTTAAATAGTTATTTCTACCTCCTCCTTTTCTCTTTTTCATCTCATTTTTTTTCAATCTTTCTTCTTCATTCGGACAGAAATAGACTTTATTTATTGCTCACATTTATATAATGCAGTGCACATTTGTAGGAGAAAAAACTAGTTCAAGGCTAATTGAACATCAATGTCACAACAGGGGGAAAAATCAGCACCTAGAGTTTGCAAATTAGCTTGTTGTTTTGTGACTGCTTTTCAAGAATGAAGCAAAGTATTCCTTAGAAGTCTGATTTTCCAAATGAAAAAAAAAAACCCTTACCCCAATCACATCTAGCCAAGGCTAACATATCTATAATGTCTGTTTTGCCTTCAGTTTTCTTCATTTCAAAGCTCAGAAAAGGCACCAACACAAGCACGGTTGACCTTCACTGCCTCAAAACCTGAAGATGATCTATGAAAGGATCACCTATGAGTCCTAAACTACATTATAGCTGTATTGATTTATTCTGTCTATTGTAATCCCCCCTGCTCCTCATTGCAGTTTCAAATACAGTTGTACCTCCCTTAAAGAGCATAATGTCTTCTACAGGATTGCTCTTTAAGCGAGTTTGCTCTTTAAGCGAAACACCATTGTAAATGACCAACTGGGGGGGGGGGAGGAATGTGAACCCCAAGTTATTTGTTAAGCGAGTTTTTGGTCGGTTTTATTTGTAAAACGAGGCAAAAATTCAGAGAAAATCCTGCTCTTTAAGCGAGTTTCTCTTTAAGCGAGGCGCTCTTTATGCGAGGTTTGACTGTAGTGCACATTCTTCCCACTCTCCACTATAGCAAAGATTTTTGTTGTTGTTCAGTCGCACAGTTGATTCCGACCCTCTGCGACCACATGGACCATTGTCCGCTTGGCACTTCTGTCCTCCACCATCCTCCTCAACTCGCTCAGTTCTGTGCCAATTGTCTCTACAATACCATCTAACCATCTCATTTTTGCCCACCCCCTTCTTCTTTTGCCCTCCACCTTTCCCAGCATCAAGGCCTTCTCAAGCGAATCCTCTCTTCTCATTTGATGTACAAAGTACCTTAGCTTCATCTTTACAATTTGACTTTCCAAGCAGCATTCTGGGTTGATTTCTTCTAGGATTGACCTATTTGTTCTCCTTGCTGTCCAGGGGACCCTCAAAACTCTCCTCCAACACCATATCTCAAAGGCATCTATTCTTCTGCGCTCAGCTTTCCTAATGGTCCAGCTCTCACAACCATACATTGCCACAGGGAATACCATTGCTTTGACTATGCGAATTTTTGTTTTCAATATGCCGTCTTGTCTTACTCCTTTTCCTATTCCAAACCACTCTGTCATTCCGTATTCTGTCCTAACTGTTGCTTCTTGATTCATGTACAGATTTCTCATGAGGCATATAAGGTGCTCTGGTATTCCCATCTCTTTAATTACTTGCCACATTTTGTTGTGGTCTACACAGTCAAAGGCCTTAGTGTAATCAATGAAACAGAAGTAGACTTGTTTCTGATATTCCTTTGTTTTTTCCATGATCCATAGACTGTTATAAACCCCTGCTAAGAATATAAGCAGTATATGAGAGCTTTCATTGGCCATGATAATCACAAGGGATGATTTCATGTTTTAATTTTCTTTACATTTATTAAGTGTTAAGATTCATATAGTGTATTCTCTGTAGGTTTGAGGATAGCTAACTCTCAAAGGAAGACACTGATGTCATCTGCATACCAAACACATCCCACACAATAATACATCTCTAAGTATTTATGTTGTTAAGTTTCAATGCCAATCACTTAGACACCTGTGAGGGAGGCTCACACTTGCATAACAAAGGGAATTCCCAAGGTTACAATTGGTCATTCACCCACCACCTTAGAGAAAGGAGAAAGGTGACTTTCACATAGAAGTGGATTATGGGATATCCAACATCTGGGGACAGGGTGACGCTCTGTGTGTGTGTGGGAAGGTGGCAATATAACGGGCTGTTATTCAGCCTTGCTACCATACTTGCTACCACATTCCTGCCTATGGTGCAGAAGTGCCATATTTCCCATTTCCTAGCAGGGGAGTGAAGGAGGGTGTTTTCAGGATAGGCAGGCCACTGAACCAAGAGGGATAGCCCCGTGTGGGTACCTCTAGTCTGGGGAATCCCCTGATACCTCATGAGACACTCCTCCCCTGGGTCCCGGACATAATGTTGCTCTTAAACAATTATTTTTCTAGAGCAGGGATTCTCAACCTGTGGCCCGTGAGCTTGATGTGGCCAGCATCACCATTTCATGTGCTCCCCCACTGCCTCCACCACACCAGGAAGTATCATGTGGCGGAGAAAGGGCAAAATGACTGTTTGGTCCCTGAAGCTGTCCGAGGGAGTGTGACCCAGGCCCCGGCTTTAAAAGGTTGAGAACTCCTGATCTAGAGTATATATGGCACAGTCCCTTAAACAATAATCCTCTGCAGATTCAACAGGAAATAAAATTAAAATCTATGCAAGGACATTACAAATAACATCCACTGGCCACATTTTTCACTGACTTTGATTTTAATCACCTGAAACTGCACACCTATCCATGCTTACTTGGCAATAAGTAAACAACCTCATTAATATATACAGGGGGTGCTTGAAGCTACTGTCCAGCTCCAAATTCTCTTCCCTAGTGCAATCCTGGATGATTAGATTAGACTAGACTAAATCACTTCTTCTTCTTCTTCTTCACTGATAGACAAAGTGCAACATCCACCAAGCCTAGCCAGCATAAACAACAATGAGAATTTCAGGAAGTCCAACAGAGTCAACAGTATCTGGATAGCTGCACTTTGCCCGTATCAAAATTAGATTACATAGAGAAGCATTTATAGCCATGGTTCCCAACAAGGGGCACACCCTCCGCAGGGGGCAATTTATTTTTAAGGGAGGCAAGTCGAGAATGAATTATTAGGACTGAATGGCCTTTTAGGCTTCCTTCACATTAATAGGAGTTCACTTTTTGAATAATAATTATATGTAATTGGGGGGGGGGGGAGAGAGATCAGGATTTTAGAGATGCTTAGGTGAGGCATGGCCAAAATTGGTTGGATATGATTTAGAGTAAGAATTCTCAATGTTTTCCTCCCAGGGGCCAGTTTCTGCCATCCCACTCAGCTGTGGGGGCTGTAGGCATGGCTGCACCTACTGCTTATGTTTTCATCGTCATCGGCAGTGGCAGCAGGAATCGTGCCATTTTAGAAGGTTCTTGGACAGGGTCCACTGCTTCCCAGGGTGGCAAGAGGGTTTTTGGAGAATGTTCGCTCCAGTTTTGGATTTTTCTGATGTTTTTCTGCTGTGCTTCTCTGCAGCAGCTAGAGCGTGATTGTGGGCAACTTCCTGGTTCTGCGCTGAGATCCCAGGCACTGACGTAAGCTCTGCCCAGCACCAGAAGGTACCCATGGTCATGAACAAGCTGCAGTAATGCAGTGCAGAAACATTGGGTAAATTAAAAACCGGAGCGAACATGTTCTGAAAAGCCTCCTGCCACCCCGGGAAGCGGTGGGGCTTGTCCAAGAACCTGGAAAAATGTCACGATTCCTGGCACCATGGTAAGTGACATATCTCAACTTCCAGTGGTTGTGGGCAGGTCTAGAAGTGTCCACCATGGGCCAGATTAATGATATGCATGGGCCAGATTAGGTCCATGGGACATAGGTTGGCCACCCCGATTTAGAATGTAGTTCCTAACCACAGCAGTTAGAAGTAATTCTCCCAATGCACATCCCAAAACCAAAACAGTGTTGCCACAGCTTTTTGAAAATAAATCCTCACAACTGCAAAGTTTTATTCCCTTAGCAGCTCCACTGGAAAGTGAAGTACAGTACAGTAATACCTCATATAACATTAGTATCGAATAACACTAAAATCGCATAACATTAAGGAATCTGGGGGGAAGAATTGCATCAGATAACATTAAGATCCTATGGGATGCTTCAGATAACAACCGCTAAAGCCTGTGTGGTTACAATGTATCTCTATGGATCCCATAGGATTTTAACATGCATCAGATAACACTAAAAATCATATAACACCAAGACTTGTGGAACCAGGTTTTAGTGTTATATGAGGTTTTACTTGTATAAGCATTTTGAAGCACAGCTATGTTCAAAATATGTTCTGAACCATTTAACAGCTGTGCTGCATGATAGAGAAATGAGGATGGGCTACTGTCTCATATAGAGAAGAGAACTCACTTCCAGGAGGAAAGTCAAACAAAAACATCATAGTAAAAAGTGGTTACAGATCATTTATCCCAAAGGTTGTAGCAATCCTCATCAATCCTTAATGAGAGCAAATGAATTGCATAAAAGAAAAGAAAGTAAAATACTTCCTATAAATAAAGTGACATTCAGTGCACCTCTATCTAATTTTTTTCAGAAGCAAGTTGGATTGAATTCAATATAACCCTTTCCTAGGCAGATAGGAATATCATGCCAGTAAAGAGGACTCTTATCATCACAAACTAAAGGAATTTTCCAACACAAGTACTGTTCTGTGAACTATAAAACACATTGTAAATAGAATTGATAACAATGCGCAAATGTCCTCTCCCCATACAAGAATATGCTTGAGTGCTTATGTGTTAATGCAGGGGTGCCCAAACTATGGCCTGGGGCCAGATGCGGCCCATGATGCCAATTTATCCGGCCCACAAAGCCTTCAATACTGGCATGTTTTATTTCCATTTCCAGGAGCGACAAGGGCTTCGTGGACTGGATGAATTGGTATTGGGGGTCACATCCAGCCCCCAGGCCATAGTGACCGGCTCCCTGAAACAAATGACCAGTCCACGGCACGAAAAGTTTGCTCACCCCTGTGTTACAGTATACAGTCTCTTCTTAGATTTTTTTTTTTTAAAGACTAAGCTTTTGGTGTTTTCCTTTTAAAAAACTATCCATTCAAATTCTTTTCTCCTTGACCATTTTAAACCATTGGATTATACTCATTATTTTTAAAATTTGTCCAAGGTCCTTTTCACATGGCTTTCCCTTTCCTCATTATAATGAACCCTAAGATATCACAGTTCTATCCAATTTTGCCACTACTGTACTTTTATTTTAGCAACTTTTTTTCCTAGTAGTAAGTCTGAGATGCAGAATATCTGATCCCTTTGATTTATCTTCCACATTCTGAGATATGAAATTATGAGCAAGGAAAGGCCTTTCATTCTTTGCAGTTTCCAGTTTCCGGCAGATAGCAGAATCAGAAATTTTCAATTGCCATATCACCATTTTCGACCACTTGTTAATTTGATCTAAGAAAGGCCCATCCAACTCTCCTGCCAGGTTTGGAGATCTGTACCAGGCTCACTTTTATTTCACTCCCAATACCCTCACATCTATTTAAATCATAGTTGTCTAATGTTAAGAAAATATTTAACTTTTTTCTGTTTCTCTGTACTTTGCACACTAGTATAGGCATCAGAAACCATTTCCTTATTAGTGGTTTATTTCCGGGGAGGGGGGGGGAGGCATATGGAAAACTATCTCCACTACTATTACTTGTTCCAAGATCGTACACAGAAAGAGCCTCCTTGAAGATTGTGTTATTTTTGAACCACAATTGGGTGTGCCCTGGGCAACAGCAATCTTGTAGCAGCTAATCTTTCTCACACGAAGTCATGCAAAAGGAATTATGGAATGAATTCTCCAAAAGGTGACTTCATTTTGACAGTTTCCCATCTGGCCAAGAACTCAGCTTCACTGATATTATTCCCAGGATGTGTATCATACTGTTCTATAGAATTTTACCACTTCTTGAAAATATGATCAGTATTTTGAAAATATTACCAAACACACTCTCAGTCTGCAGAGATAAGCTTCCACATACAGTACTTTAACATCTAGAGCAAGGGTTTCCAACCTTTTCATGACATGGGCCAGACCATGCCCCCAGACAGCTGAGCAGGCTGGTCACATGGTTCCTTCCACCGTAAACACTGCTGTAAAATGCATCTGCACCTGTTGCAAACGTGTTTTCAGCATGTTTAGGTACGCTTTACAGCTGTCATAAATGCTTCTGCTTCTGGTAGCGGAAAGGGCAGCAGTGCTGTGAGACGGGGCCGATCCGCGGGCTGTAGGTTGGCCACCCCTGATCTAGAGGCTCATCCTTACCTACAATATACTTAAAGCTATGTCTGTAATATTATTTGTTCTGAGATAGATCAACAGGAAGAGATTACGTTCAGCAGGATTCATTAGTATTATCTAACTTTCCATCACATCTTAGGCTACATAATGTCCCACAATGACTCAAAAGGTATTTCTTTCTCAATGAGGACTCACCAGTTACCACCAGCTATCTCCATCTCCCCCTCCATGTGGCAGAAGCATTCAATCTAGAAAGCAAACAGTCTTTGATGGTACTCAGGGCAGTCTGGCACTGCTGTTCTTGTCCTAGTACAGCAGAACCAGAAGCCCTGGGCACATCCAACTGGTTGTATATGTAATGGAATTTGAATGCCTTAGTCATATTAGTGTGATTTAGTTCATTAAGTTGTTTGTGTTTTGAAGGAATGTAGAACCTTCATTGAGTTTCATTGTGCCTATGAATCTCTATTGAGAAACATTACATCAGCTAGACAGACTCCTCTAGCAACACCTTTAATTATTGAGGGAGGAATTTACCCATCAGAACACTCTCCAAGTTCATACACTTTGAACTCCAGAGTTCATCCACCCAAAGAGAGGGAGGAGGGATGACCTTGGGATTCTTGCCAGGCCAGAATTTGGCCCATGTGATCAGAATTCGGCCCATGTGATCAGGATCCATCCCTAACAGTGGGGGAAGAGCGACCCCAGGAAGATAAGGATCTGACCGGATATTCTTACGGTGGAGGCAAGTACTTTAGTGTAGAAAAGTGGCCCCGCAGATAGCCTAAAGGGAGAGAGAAACGCACAGACCAAGAGACAGGAGAAGGATGTACAGTACAGTAGTTTCAAATTCCTGGACAAGATGCAGTGGAGAGAAGAAAAGAAACCTTGAAGGCAGATGTGGCCTCGAAAGGCTGTTTCCACAGAGACTATCAGAAAAGGGAGGCAAGACTTTGGACTTAGCCAGATCTCCAACCATGACTCTTAGAAGAATATTCCAACTTTGACACTGTGAGACTTAGAAATATCTTTGGCTTCTAGCCAGGAAAAGCCTCACTTAGAAAATATTGCATGTCCTTAATTTCTAGATTCCAGTATTAAGGGACAGTGCTTGTACCTAGGAATTAGTTGATCAGAGAGAGCAATTTATGAGCTTTTTAGCTAGAATTAGAACCCTGAAATGGGACTTTTTACTTTGGATTTTCTGAATCAGATTTGCTATTTGGCTATTGCTATGCTTTGTTTGTTGAAGTAACAATTTTTCTTATGGACACTAATTTTCTTTTTATTCAAATAAACTTTGGAGTCCACACTGGTTTCCCTTCCAAAGGATTTGGATGTGTCATGCCCAGTTTGGTGGGTTCCTGGAGAACCAGGATTTGCCACATTTTGCTACTGGCATACATCATTTTGCACACTACCACACAAACCTTCCATGGCTTGCTTAGGGGAGCGTGACTAGAGGAGACACAGAGGCCGACTCAGGTGTAATGCACAAGTTACGGGGCAGAAGTTCGAGACCGGTGGGAGTCAAAATAGCCCTTAGCTGCATGAGGGAAAAGAATTTTGGCAAGTGTGAATATTGTCTTGTCCCCCCAGAGGCACAGTTGGCAACAGCATAGACTAATAAAATTCAATATTTGCAGTATGTCAAGAGTAAAAAGCCCTGCCATGCAAAACCCTATTCCAGTGATGACCAACCTTGGCATTCCAGGTGTTCTGTAACTTTCATTTACAGAAGCCCTGATTAGCAGGAGTGCTGACTTGGGCTTCTGGTAACTGAAGTAAATGAACACCTGGAGTGCCAAGGATGGCCATCACTGTCCTATTCTATGTCGATATCTTATCTGTCATTAATTTCTACTACATTTACTTTAAGGGAAAATTACCCTTTTGATTCTTATTTTGTGCAGCACTTGAGTTAATGCTATATAGCATATATTTATTTAATCACTCCTGTATATAGAAAATTACTAACCTATGAGAGATATACAATCAAGTACAGCACTAGTACAACCTTCATTTCAAACAGCTTGACAGAAGTCCTAATTATTTGACTTGTAGGGGTCTAAAATAATAATATTTTATTTGCAAAGTCTTGATATTTGTTACTGAAACCTTTCATTAGTGAACTGAAAATAGCGGTAATAAAGTACACTAATTTTAGGGAAACTTTTTCAAATAAATTGTAACTATCTTTTGAAAACTGAATCAATACCCTCCTGTTGCAGACTGCCATACACAAGGATGAGGAAGCCAAATTCAAAATAAAGACTATGTTTAATACACTATTATATTCAGCTAGAAGTGTAGATATTAGGAAAAACATTTTGAAGCATACATGAGAACCTCAACAGAAAAAGATATCTAATAATGGAACTACATATCTTCCAATTAGAGAATCTCATACAGTATATACTTACTCCTAGAGAGAGAGAAAAGTAAACATCCTCTCTCCTTTCATAGCAAAATCTCTGCAGCTACTTTTCTCCCTAAAAAATCTGAAGATAAATCACAAAGGATTTTTCAGGTGTTTCACGGTTATTTTTCCTGGAAATAATGCTAAACTGCACAGGATTATAAAAATCCCAATGCACAATGATATCATTCCGGCATAGGATTCCTGGAAAGGGTCTCGCCACAGTACAGAATTAAGCAGTTTCCTAGCCTAAAAAGAGGGTAAAAATTCAAAAAGCCAGGAAGTGGGGCGGCTAGAATGAGGTCTTATTTTTGTGGGACGGTAGAAATACTGTGGGTGCAAAAGGACATCGCATTCAGAAACCTTAGCATGACAAAACTTGAAGAAAAATTTGGGAACTAGTTTTCATGCTCATCATATCCGTATCTGCAATATAAAAGAAAAGACTTTCCTAAAATGTTATGTTATTGTATTTTCTTTGAAGTGTAAAATAGAAAAATATATCCAAGTGATGCTGATTCTCTCATGCCACAAATTCATTTTCTTTTAATGCAAAGTTAATCTTCAATGCTAAAAGAAAACAATAAAAACAATGTATATGATGGTTGAAATCAAAACTGGATAACTTTCAGGCTTCTTTATGGAGAGGTACAGAAAGATGATATTCTGCACTTTGGCAGACTATTGGCAACAGGGAGAATGTGAATTACTAAAAACTGGACAGGGAAATACACCCTCAAATCTGCTATCAACAATTTGTGTAGAAGGATCTGGTACACAACAATAATGTCCAATCTACTAAAAATTCTCAAAGCATATATATATTTACAGCTAATATATAGTCCATTCATTATTTAGAGGTGCTCTTCTCTATTTTCTATATGTATGTGTGAGTGATCATCATGATATATAAACAACATATTTTAAACAATGCTTTAAAAAAAGCCCTGATTCAGGGACAAACCACTTTAAAGTCAGGGAGGGAAAGAAAGAGACACAATTGGGTCTCTTTCTTTTCCTCCCTGCCTTTAAAGGCAGGGAGGGAAAGAGAGAGATGTGATCGCGTCTCTCTCTTTCCCTCCCTGCCTTTAGTTTAAATGCAGGGAGGGGAAAAAAGAGACCCTATCGCGTCTCTTTACCTCCCTGCCTTTAGTTTAAATGCAGGGAGGGAAAGAAAGAGACCTGATCGTGTCTCTCTCTTTCCCTCCCTGCGTTTAGTTTAAAGGCAGGGAGGGAAAGAGAGAGACACGATTGTGTCTCTTTCTATCCCTCCCTGCCTTTACTTCATTCACGCAGTCTCTGCAACTGCAGTAGGGTCGGGGGGAAGGCGCGTACCTTTCCCCGACCCTACTGCAGTCGCAGAGACAGCTGCAGGTGGTGGGTGGATTGGGTAAAAGTTCAACCCAAACCACCCTACACCCGCAGACCATTGCCTCAGATAACACTAAAGAATCGTTATCCGATGGAAGTTTTTTTCCAAAAAACTTGCATCGATATTCGATTCTAGTGCAGTGATGGGATGTAACAGGTTCTTACCAGTTCTCCAGAACCGGTAGTAACTTTTCCCAGTGTCCTGGAGAACTGGTAGCAGCTTTTGGGGGGAACCACCTTCAGGGCTTACCTTTTCACTGGTTCCCCCACTGTGCATGTGCGCCAAGCACGCCTACAGTGCTTGGCATGTATGCAAGGCCTCCTTTGCTGTCCTCCCAAGCGGCGAGGAGGAAGAGAAGCTGCTAGCCGCCCTAAAGCTCTCTATAGCCTGCTCCCCAGGGTAAGTGACTCACCTTTGGATGTGGTGTGTCTGTGTGTATTTTAATGTGTATTTAATACCTTTGACGTACTACCACAGTTCCTAAAAAGGCCTGTGTGTGTGTGTGCTTATTTTTATTTTATTATATTATTATTTTGCATTTTTTATTTGGCCCCGCCCATGACATCATGACATCATGATGTTAGCTCCGCCCACACTGTGATGACATCACGGTGGGGTAGTAAAATTTTTGACATCCCACCACTGTTCTAGTGTTATCCGATGCAATCGTTATCCGGGGTATTACTGTATTTACATTTCTGAGATGAAGAAGAGGCACACACTTCCAAATATACTGAACAGCTAAAATAATTCCTATTATGTAAAGCAGAGTGTTTGATATTTCAGCCCATCTAGGTTTGCAAGTTCTTGACCTGTGACCTCTAAGAAACAATTTTTAGGATGAGAAATACATTTTCTTGGATAGTTAAAAAAATCAATAACTTTTCAGGATTACATTAAAGAAGAAATTTCCATGGTTTTTCATATCAAGGTACTATGAAAAGAGAAGACATATGATATTTTCCCTTCTACTTTACTCTTAAGATGCAATGTCAGCTTGCTAGTAGAAAACAAGTAAAAGCACCTATTGTTTCTTGAAAGCTTGAGCAAGACCTTGCACTATGAAAGACAAAAAACCTGCTTATAAAACAAATTGAAAAAGACAGCAATAAAGTATAAACAGCATATAAATACTGCAGCAATAAAAACACAAAACCTTAGAAATGTTGGCCTCAAAGCATAAAAATTATTTGTATTGCACTGAAAAGATCATAAAATACATGTCAGCTGAAGCACCCAAGGAAAAGCATTCTGTAAGCACGAACTACCCATGAGAGGGCAGCCTCCTCTTCACCCTTCTCATCTTGGGGATACACAAAGGAAGGGCTCAGAGGTTGATCACAGAACATGGGCAAGGTATGAGGAGATAGGCACTTCCACCCCCCAACATGTTAATCCCATGCTACACTGCATTTTGCAAGCAACACTAGGCCTTTGAATTATGTTTGTAAAGGGGCTGATCTATTTTGAATAGGTAAACTTCCACCCAGAAATCTAATTTACTTATATTTATTTATTCATATTTATATTCTGATTCTTAAGATTTTTTTAAAGGAACTACTTAAAAAACAGACTCAGACTTAAATCACAATGCTGAAAATAATGGACAAAAACATTACCAGAACACTAGCTGCAAGAATAAGAAAAGTTGGCAATGGAGACTATCTATACCAGCTTGGTTTGTTTATTCATAGCGCATTTATTCTATGCTTTTCCTCAACCTGCTTTTAAATAGTAACTAAAGTAGCAAGACTTTAATTATATCCAAACTGTCCATATAGCTCCCCCCCCCCATAATTAAAGATCAGTGCAAAAATAACTATTTGAAAACTCTTGTTATTATAATCTCATTAAGCTGTTTCCCCTTCTATTTCATTAGCAGGCCAATTTTCTCCTCTAGTAATCCCTTTTCCTTGCAGATGTTAATTTTCCCCTCAACGGTCTTGAAGACAGACATAATGCTGTTATGTACAAGAAAATAGGAAACTGCTTTACAAATAAAAACATATAGTTCATTTATATAATGTTTTATATGATTACCAGGTAGCTTAATGTATGGTTGGCAAAAGAAAAAAAATGACCATCAAAGCCCCTAAATGTAGTAGAATACTCATATATGACAACAAAAGTGTAGAAACTTAGTTCTACCCATATGTAGATCTGACAAGGGCAACTGATAGACAATAGTTCATTCTGGTAGCATTGGACCAAAGCCATCATCAATAGCTCTTTTCTTGGTGCTGAATGGCTAGAATTTTACAAGCTGCAATTCTGGGTATTTTGATGATTTTGAAGCAGCGTTAGAAATTCTGGAAAGCTTGAAACAAGGAAGTCTGCTCTAATGTTGGCCCTTGTGCTGTTCCTGAATCTCGATAGTGTTTAAATTGTAACATTTAGTTTATATTGGCCAAAATTATATTGGGATTTTTCTGTGATGCAAGTGAAATTGCATAATTAGGGTAGCTATTTGCAGGTAATTGACAAGATGCCATTTGCTCACCTGTCACATGCCAGTCACACAATCTTGTTTATGATCAGGTACACAACTAGAACTATGTTAATTACTCACAATTTGCTATCCTAGCTTATCTGTTTTCACATATTATAGAGCAAAATCACAATTGGATTCTCACTATCATGTATATGAAATGTAAGCATTTAAATATTTCAGATAGGATGTAAAGTACTTCTACGCTGCTGATTGTTGGTCCTCCACTAAATGAGAAAACTTTTGAAACACAATTTCCATCATAAAACAACTTGCATTCATTTACAAAAAGAGCCCTTGAATTTTAAGCACCTGCCTTAAGAGAGAGAAATCCCAAATTACCAGTATTCAGTGCTGTTCTCCTGACTTTAATAATACTTCTCATAACCCTCTTGCTCATTCTGTGGGCTGATTTGCATGTCACTTTGGTGTAAGAATTAATGATCTCCTTAATCATAAGTGAAACATAAATCAATAAACTACAGTATGCTGCTGCTGGCGTATTTTTCTTACCTATTAACTCTTAGACATTCACTTGAATAGAGCCAATACCTAGCAGTTTGAAAGCAAGAAATTGCAAGTAGATAAACTGGGACCACTTTGGTGGGAAGGTAACAGCATTCCATGTGCTCCGGTGTCTAGTCATGCCTGCCACGTGACCATGGAAACGTCCGCAGAAGCAGACAGTGCTGGCTCTTCAGCTTAGAAACAGAGATGACCACTGACCCCCTAGAGTCTGATATGACTGGCTTTCGAGCAAGGGAAACCTTTACCTAATATCTCAAACAGCTTTGGTTGTATTCATTCATTCATTCAGTTATTGCTTGCTTGCATTTTTAGGCTGCATTTCCCTCAATGAAAGGATTCAAAACATCTCAGAATGCTGCAAAACAACAGGGATTAAAACAAAACCTTTTTTTGAACCTTTGTGACCCCATGAACCATAGCATGCCAGGCTCGCCTGTCTTCTGCCATCCTCCACAGTCTGCCCAGATTTACGCCCACTGAGTCAATGATGCTATCTAGCCATTTCATCCTCTGCCACCCCTTTCTCCTTTGCCTTCAATTTTTCCTAGCATCAGGGCCTTCTCCAGTGAGTCCTCTCTTCTCATTTGGTGGATGAAGTACTTCACCTTCAGCATTTGTCCCTCCAGGGAGTAGTCAGGTTTGCTTTCCTTTAGGATTAACTGATTTGATCTCTTTGCAGTCCAGGGGACTCTCAAAAGTCTTCTCCAGCACCAGAGTTCAAAGGCATCTATTCTTCTGCACTCAGCCTACCTTATGGTCCAGTTCTCACAGCCATACATTACTACAGGGAAGATCATTGCTTTAACTACACTGACTTTTGTTGGTAGGGTAATGTCTCTACTTTTTATTATGCTCGCTAGGTTTATCATAGCTTGTCTCCCTAGAAGTAAGCATCTTTTTATTTCATGGCTGCAGTCACCATCTGCAATGATATTAGATCTCAAGGAGGTAGAATCTATCACTGCTTCAATTTCTTCCCCATCTATTTACCAGGGAGTGTTGGGGCTGGATGCCATGACCTTGGATTTTTTATGTTGAGTTTCAAGCCAACTTTTGCACTCTCCTCTTTTACCCTTATCAAGAGGCTTTTTAGGTCTTCACTTTCTGCCATTAGGATAGTTAAAACAAAATGCATGCCATTTAAAAGTATTAAACATGGCAATAATAGTGTATCTTCACTGAAGAACTAAGCAATCTTGGGATATCCAAAGAAAATATCAGAAGGCACTTAGCCACTATTCCATCTGTTCCTACTTAACACATTTTTGTGCTAGGGCAAAAGATCAAAGAAGCAATGGGGAAATGTAGAAGGACTACAAAATGAGGAAGTTAGTGTTTGCACCTCACATGAAATTCTGATAGAAAACCACAGCAACTATAAACAAAAGCCTCACCTGGAAGTCCTGGAGAAAATGCATTAAATCAACCAAAAGAAAAGAAATACCTTGAAGATTGGTAACAAGAAACAAAATATTTCATACAAATTTCAGCATTATGAAGCCTGCATCAACTTTATGGCCAATAGCAAATATAAAACTAGAATGCTCACAGGACAATGCTATGCATTTACTCTGAAACTGGTCCTGCTATGTTCTTTCTTTCAGAGTTTTCTGACTTGGGGACAATTAGAAAGAAAGTACTGTACTGAACAGTAGACCCAATTTATTCAATTTGGGAGAGCAATTTTCAGTTTTTCCACTTCATAGCTGGATATGAAGTAATGTTGTGCAATAAGTGATAATAGAAGGATTTGAGCATTGTTCGTTGCTTGGGAGTATTGTCCTTCAGCCATTCAAAAGTAAGCAAGCGTCAATCAGGATTCCAACCTTTTCCTTCAACAACAATTCATTCTATTTTGCAATCAAAGTGTTGAAGCAGTCCCATTATGTATATGGAATATGTATAGCATACATCCTAGTATTTCATGTTGCTGCATATCTGGCCAGTCTTTTCACAAGCCTCAAGAAGAACAAAGGAAAAGAAAGCAAATTTTATCAACATAAGAGAGTCTCTTCTGGATCATATTAAAGAACTAACAACCAGTTTTATATAATAGCTATCCAGCAGTTTGAGGAAAGTTCTTTCTTTCTTTATTCATATCAGAGGCACCGCAAGCATATAATAACATTTATTCATTCACTCATCCATCCATCCATCCATCCATCCATCCAATCAATCTGTACAGGGACATCCTTTGTCCACTATATATTTCTTCCAAGCAACTTCTATTCAGAGGCATGCTGTATTTCTATGTGGTACCTCTCTTTAGCTATCATATCTAGTAATTATGATGTATCATTGTGGCTAAGGACACTGTGTTCCAAGAAAGAAGTCAGGGTGTTCTTCAAAAAATAAGTTTTATTAATAAATAAAAATGAAACCCTCTCAGATATTGCATTTTATAAATAAAGCCATAGCCAAAATCTCCTAACATTCTTTCTTGGAGATATTTATGGAAGAAGTGACAGAGGTGTTTGGCATATTTTGAACTGGTTTTGTATTTTACTGGTTTTCTGTTGTATCACAAACTGAAATCTAATACAAGGCAGCAGGTGCTTTAACAGTTATATAAATACTCATATGCGTTTAGTTTTCGTAAATGTATCTGAACATTTATTTAACTATTTTTTCTCATACTTCTACTGGGACAGTGAGGGAGAAAGTTTCCAATTGTTTTATTTTATAAACCTCTATTATACAGTACAGTACCTCCATATTTATTTATTTATTTGGAATAGTAGTCGTGTTAGTCTGTGGTTCAGGCATATCAGAAAACAAAACAAAACAAAATAAAATAAAAAACACTGTAGCACTTTAAAGACTAACAGCTATATAACTCCAGTTAATCATCTTTAAATGATAAAATAGAAGAGGTGTTAAACTCTTTTTCTAAACTACCACAGATGGCCAATAAGGGGTATTCATGAAAACATCTATGTACATTTTTAAAAAATCCTTGTACATAGAAATTTAGCATGTAAGTGAATCCCTATCTTAGAACCTTTCCAATGGTCATACTGATCTGTAGAAATGACTGATCCATTGCTAATTTGGAATATGTTTCAATCACATAATTTTATGGGCAAGAATTGCACCTTTGTCTGAAGCACAGATTCAAAGTTGCTGAATTATTAATCACCTTTTATTTTATCCACCAAAGGCAGCAGCCAAGTTTGCAAAAATATTTAAAAGGGATGAGCAGAAAGTTGATCAGTTTGGACATATTGGTCACACCCTGCAATCAACTGTAAGTTATAATAAACAGAAGCTCTATAGCTGTAACTGCAGCTGTAACATCTAAAATATTCAATTACTTATTTATATATTTCACAACTACAGTGGTACATTGCTATAACTGCAGCATTTTTTATTTAAACAAAAAGTAGCAGTACTGTACTACTTTGACACTAGCCGAACTGTAACGTGATGTGTTTTTCTGCTTGAATTAGTGTGATCAATTTTACATAAAATAAAGAGACACTTGTGCCTCTGTGCTTTTGATGATTTCTAAAAGACTGAAAGGAATAAAATGATGCCTCCCATATTTCAGTACATATCTCATTCAACCTGAGAGTTTATTCTGTAATGAAACCTGCCATTTAAGGAGTTTAAAAGCTATGTATGCTGAGCAAAGCATACTCATGCACCTATGAGAATACAGCTGGTAATTTTAAGGCCATTTTTAAAAATAGAATACAGATTTCACCATTTCAAGCACATCCTCCAAATTATCTCAAATTCTCCAACAGTCAGTTGGAAAGATCTGCTTCTAAAATTAAGTGATACCTTCAATTAAGTTTAGAAAAAAAATCTTATGAATGTAAAACACAGTGTTACTTTTAATAAACAGAAAGTTGTTCTTATTTTTACATACCATCCACTATTCTCCAACATACAGTGACCCTGTGAATGAGAGATCTTCAAAATGTCTTGTTTACAACAGTCCTGCAGAACTCCTGCAAGTTATAGCCTGTGACATCTCTTAAGCAGTCCATCTCATGTTTGGCCTTCCTTGTTTCCTGCTGCCTTCCACCTTTCCCAGAATTATTGTTTTTTCCAGACATTTCAATTTATATGCCGCCCAACTCTCTTATAGAGACTCTGAGCGGCTTACAACAAAACAATACATCACAATACATTGTTTTCCCATGATGTGCCCAAAGTAAGATAGCCTCAGCTTCATCATTTTTGCTCCAGAGTCATTTAAGGAATACCAATGAATATCTATGTGTGAACTCTGATATTTGTTAGTGTTAAACCAAGTTTCTTAACCCAGTCCATTCATTTTGTAATTAAATAGCTAACTAAATGATGTAGAAAGAGTGTTTCATAATTTATGCGCCAAAATGTTGTTGCTTACCGGTAGCAAATTGCATCAGAGTAGCGATTCTCAACCTGCAGCCCACAGCACCATTTCATGTGCCCCACCACCACCTCCACCACACCAGGAAGTGCCATGTGGTGGAGGAATGGCAAAATGGCCATCCAGCCCCCGAAACTGTCAGAGGGAGCATGACCTGGCCCTTGGCTTTAAAAGGTTGAGAACTCCTACATTAGAGTAAGACCACTGAATCAATGCAGACTTGGTAAGTTTCCTCCTTAAGTTTCATTGACTCAAACGACCTATTCTAACTTATGATGCCAAACAGAGGCCAATTTGATCAATGAAAATTATCAAAGAATTAGCTGACTAGCATTGTACTATGATAAACAACAGGATTTGGGGGATGGTGGCCTATCTTTTTATTGAGTCAGAATTCCTGAGTAAATGCAATTTTGCAATATCCATCTAAAAGATTCAATTACAGTAAAACCTCATATAACACTAAAACCTGGTTCCACAAGTCTTGGTGTTATATGATTTTTAGTGTTATCTGATCCTCTATGGGATCCATAGAGATACATTGTAACCACACAGGCTTTCGCGGTTGTTATCTGAAGCATCCCATAGGATCTTAATGTTATCTGATGCAATTCTTCCCCCCAGATTCCTTAATGTTATGCGATTTTAGTGTTATTCGATACTAATGTTATATGAGGTATTACTGTACTTATTTATGTATTTCACAACTACAGTGGTACGTCGCTTAAAGAGCATTATGCATTCCACAGGATTGCTCTTTAAGTGAGACACCACTGTAAGTGACCAATTGTGATTCCTGACTGGGGAGGGGAGATTGCGAACCCTGATTTACCATTAGTTGTTAAGTAAGTTTTTGGTTGGTTTTAGTTATTAAATGAGGCGACCATTCAGAGAATAGTCTTCTTCTTTAAGCAAGTTAGTCTCTAAGTGAGACCTTCTTTATGCAATTATGAAGAAACTGCTGATGAAGTAAGGTCATGTGAATGGAGAAAATGCAGCCACTTTACAAAGACTGTCTAGGTTTGAATCGGGACAGAACTTCAGTTGCAGATTCTTTGGAAATGCCGTGCGAGACTTTTTGTCTGTAAAAGATATGATAAAAGTATCAAATAAACAAAAAATGATACAATTGCTAAAAGCAAAATATATTTTCTCACAAAAGAGCCACATTAAAAATATAGCTATACTGTATTACAATTTTTTAAAAAAAGTCTAGCAACACTGTAACATTTGTATTCTCTCCTCTGCCCATGGAGTTTACAACACCATACATTATTGCCTACACTGTTCCTCTTCCTGACAACCTTGTGAGGTAGGTCAGGTTGAGTAAATGTGGATAGTGTTTGTTGTTGTTATGTGCCATCAAATCAGAACTGATTTATAGTAATTCACAACAGGGTTTTCAATGCAAATGAGTGGCTTTACTAACTTTCCATGGCCAAACAGAAATTTAATCCCAGGGCTCCTGAGTCCTAGTCTGTCACTCTAACCACTACACATCACTAGTAAACCAGGCAAGAATGTACTGTAAGATAATTAATTAGATGTCTTTAATAACATCTAGAAATCTTCACAGTTGAATTAGTTGACCAAATCAATGGGGATCAACATCTAAATAAAGTAGACAGGTCCTATTTTCCACTACTATATTATGTTATCCTTTAATTTTCTTCCATACTGGACATTATATTATTCATACAGAATCAGAGAAATCAAGCAGATTTCAAGGTATAATTTTCAAAAATTTTGAAAATAATTTCTTGTTGAACTAGAATCACACATCAAAAATCATGATTCTGATTTAAAAAACAAGCTGCATGTTTTGTTCTCAAATGAAATTGGATTTCTTTTCCCTCCCACTGAGTGGTATGGCAGAGCATTTGGCAACATTTGTGGTGGCAGACAGAGGGCCACTTATAATCCATGCAAACTGTGTTACTTGGTGACTGAACAATATGCCCACCTTGTCACAAAATTGCATAGCCACATATTATTTCTCAAGATCCCAGCTATTATCTACCCTTTACAATGTATCTTCTGTCTACAACAGGGATTCTCAACTTGCGTCCCGCGGTACCATTTCATGTGGTCCTTCACAGCCTCCACCACACCCAGAAGTACCATGTGGTGGAGGAAGGACACAATGGCCCTCCGGCCCTCCAGAGCTGTCTGAGGAAGCGTAACCTGGCCCCCAGCTTTAAAAGGTTGAGAACTCCTGGTCTACAATATAACTTTGCTATTCACATTTTAGATTTCAAATGTAATCAGCATATTTAAAAACTATATCTGAGTAAATGTTGTCTATTCTCTAGGATAATCAGTGATACATGAAATCTACTAACTTCATTTCAGAAACATATCAATGATATACTATATCTTTTGTCTCAACATAAGACTGCAAAGATCTTGAAAATTTTATAATTATTTTTTAACAGGGCTACCAAAATAAGCAGCAAAATACTCCATTTAAATTCAGCTGATACTTTAGTTGGGAAGCTTCACAGAGCTTGGCTAGACTATGATGCTGTGGGGTATTATTGGGCTAGTCCATTAGGCTCTTAAAATTCCTTTGGACCTATTTTGTTTGGATCTGTGTGATCAGCAGTTGATGTACAGGACTGAACTATAAACAGACAAACAGAAAAAAACATCATTTTCTGTACATGTGTAGACAGTTGCTTTTCACTCTATACTACATAAGAACTTGAAAGAAAATTGTATGAACATTATATTGCTTCTGAACATTGTATTACAACTCAGGCAATCATGAGATTCAGTGATATTATCATTTGGAACACCTTTTTAAAAGGATAATTAAGCTAGGTCAGGGTAGATCTGATTATATAGAAATGGATTAATAATAATAATTTCTTGTCAGAAATTATTCTGGGTTGAAAGGATTTTTTCTGGAGAAACTCCATTCAGGACACCTGAACGAGGCTTCTTTCATGTCCTCAAGGTCTTTTTTCACTGAAGTGGTCCCTATTTATCTACTTGCAATTTCTTGCTTTCAGACTGCTAGGTTGGCAGGAGCTGGGACAGAGACAGGTGCTCAAACCATCATGCAGTATCCAGGTCTTGAACTGCGAACTTGCTGGCCTTCCAGCTAACAAGATGAGCTTCTTAACCACTGAGCCAATGCAGACCCTAAGGGATTAATGAAGGGACATGTATTCTTTGCTTATGAATCCAGATACTGGGTAGTATGGCAAAAAAAGAGCAAGAAGAATTTACAAGTACTGAAAACTTTTTACACCCTTGTGCTTGATATATTCATAAGTTGAAAGCTCAATGGCAAGTAAAACCATGGCAAAAAATAAGTTCATGTTCAATTAAGTAACAAAATGTTGACAAAAGCTATGTACAGTTTGATTAGACAGAACCAACTGTAACCAAATTGGATTTCGTGTGATATAAGTACTGTATCTAAGAAATCAACTCTTCTTCTCCTTCTTCTCCTTCACCATCATCCTCATCTTCTGTTTTATTACAGTGGTGTGCATCTCAAATAATTCTCACATTAAATTTTGATAGTGGAAATACTGTAGAGTATGGTTTCAGGATGAAAGCATAATAATTTTTCTCTTTGACCTTTCCTCATTTTGTTCTTTTTCCTATATCTTTTTGCCATATCCTGAAGATTAACATTCAGCTCCCGAACAACCCATCTACTTTTAAAGGCATTTTGAAGGCATTGCTGGTTGTACTGCAGGAAAGGAATTTCTACTTTAAATCCGGCTAAAAGGGAGTTTGGAGCAACAATAACAGCTTGCTTTGCTAGGCAGGATGCCTATAAATTGTGGCATGATCTAAAGAGATTTAGAGTCATAAAAAGGATAGCTTGAGTTCCTTTTCTCATCTGTTTGCCTGTTCTGATAGATTATACTCAACTTTTTTTAATGAAATGTAAACAAAATCCAAGACTATGAACAGCTGTGCAAGGTAAGCACTTTGAGAAGCTTGTCACAGAGTTTTCTAAGTTCAGCAATGCCATCACATACTGTATCTCCCTTGCCAATGAGCAATAATTAAAATCAAATATTGTTACCAATGGTAATTGTTACTTCACTTATCCTGAACAGGTGCAATTTTATTTAATCATCATCCTCATGTCCTGTTAAGTCCAGTTTGACCTATAGCAGTGATGGTGAACCTTGGCACTCCAGCTGTTCTTGAACTTCAATTCCTAGAAGCCCTGATCAACATGAGTGCTGACTTGGGCTTCTGGTAACTGAAGTCTAAGATTTTTACATGGTCGATTTGTTTTTGCTTTCTTGTAAGCCGCCTGGAGTCTCCAGAGTGGGGCAGTGATATAAGTTTGAATAATAAATAAATAAAACACCTGGAGTGGCAAGGTTCACAATCAGGGACTTATGGCGATCCTTTCTAGAGTTTTCTAGGCAGAAAGTACTCCGAAATCATTTCTCATTCCCTTTTCTTGGAATCATCCTGGGACTATGCAGCTTGGCCAAGTCCACACAGGCTGGCTCTTCTGAGTTAAACAGTAAGGAACAGAACTCTCAACCTCTGGCTCTGCAGCCAGATACCTGAGCTACTGAGCTATCCAGCTAGCTGATTTCATGTAAATCTAAAACCAAGAGTTCTGGGTTCAAAATATATATTCTCATAGAGGTGGAACAGCATCCAGTCTCCTATTTTGATAACACAATTCATTCCACGTTACATGTATGCATGTGTGTGTTCATCTATGCATATGTATGTGTTAAAGCGCATAGTGAGGCAAAGTAACATAAAAAAGTAAAATACATTCTAGAACAGGGCTTCACAACCTATGACATTTATGACAGCTGTAAATCCACCCATAGCTATTGTAAATGCATAAATGCTACTGTAAAATGCATCCATGACTGTTGTAAACACATTTGCAACAGCTGCGTGGACATTTTACAGCGGTGTTTATGGTGGAGGGAACCACCAGTCTGGCCCACTCAGCTGTCTGAGGGGACATGGTCCAGCCCACAGCATGAAAAGGTTGAGAATCCCTGTTCTAAAACATGTCTAAGGAAGTAAATTTTTGAAAGAAAAAAGCCAGCCAGACGCACACAGCATTTAGTGAACATATCTTTTGCTGTACGAAAGTTTTTTTAAAAAATCATGGGCTCATTTTTGGCAGTAAACTGTACTGAACAAGAACAACAACCAAATCTTCCCTTCTAACCCATCCTCAAAGAAATATAAATGAGAAGAGCCTGCCAACTAGAAAATGATTTGCCAAAAGAAGCAGAAACCAGCCAATTCCCAGTGCTACCAAACAACTAAATTCTCATGTTCTGTAAGGCTAAATGAAAATGATGCAAAGCAATTTCATTACATTGAGTTCAGTTTTATTTATATAATACCTTTCCATACATAATATTTAAGCAGTTTATATCAAAATTGACCAAAATAACAGTTAATACAAAACAGCAAAATTGGGTAATCCAAGAAGCCTTAATCTGGAGACCAATACAACTAACAATCAATATAAACAAAAGGATCACAAACTGAAAATGTGACCAAAGAGCTGCACTAGGGACCAGATTGCACCTAGTAAATGTGCATTTTTTCCTTGCAGTGTTCTCCCTCCAGGCATATACATCTTTCTATGACACATGCCTGAGATATCCCATTAATCCAAAGTCATGCTGTTTCTTAATTGATAAATCACAAAAGAAAAGCCATTTAATATTTCCAAATGTAGACTGATGGATGTTTGCGCTAGAATAAACAGACAGTATTTTTAAGGGTTTACCTCTTCCATATGTAGAACTAATATCTAATGTAGTGAAGCCCTTAGGTTATGTTTCACTAAATCGTCTTTCCCAAGGAGAGTACACTTTTCTACCTGAAATTGTCTCTAGATATAGTTTCTGTGGGAAGTGCCAAACAAAGATATTTTTACCAGAATTTGCATGTTCTTGCATAAAAGAACAGTGGCCAAAGGTACACACTTCAACTGGTCTGTTTTGTTACTTTACCTGGTCCTAATGTTAGAAACATGTCCTACTTCCAGTTCAAACAACAAATTAAATTCAGTTTTCACTGTTTCACTATCTTATCAGAATATACCAAATGCACACCAACAATGTAAACCCATAGGTTATTATAATTATTTGGACTAAAGGAGAGAAAAGGATCTTCCCTCCTTATGTGAGGCCCACATTTGTGGCTGCCATAGAAAGAGAAGGGAGAAATAGATTTCACCTTCTGGGTACACAGCTGCAGTTTTCTCCACCTTGTGCTGGAACAAGGATGTCATCCCCAAAGCCAATCAGCAAAGGAAGTTGGTTTCTGTGGCTGGATCTTTGAAACCTACCACATATGTTTCATGCCACATACTCAGTTTACAGGATAGACCCATGTTATCAATCAACTGGGGACAAGATTCTGACTTCTCCCTTCAATATCAGCATACAAGTGGTGATACTAGTATCTACTAACTGGCAGGTTTTGCATTGACTGAACTCTGCCCTACCATACTGTTTGACTCACATCAGCCTGCACATGGATTGTTACTGCAATGCCTCGCCCCACCCTTCATGCTGCAGACACAAGTGACATAAATTCTATTCCTGTTACCACAGTAAGCTGCATCCCCTCAGGACATTTTAGCAAGCAAGATGCAAAAGCTATACCAGGTGTCTCAAAGGATGTGAAAACTAGTCCTACTGTGAGATGGTATTAAATTGTGTATTATACAAGTATACTAATGGGGATAAAGAGTTGCTTTACCTCCCAGGATAATTATATATAATCTAATTTCCTGGAAATAGATTGCTGAAAACCAATTATACTAGCTTCTTCTTTTTAAGAGTACCTTATTCCCCAAACACCATGCAAAATACATTTACACATTCGTTTGCTTGCTGTGGAGAAAACACAATGCCCCTCTCATGCTGCTTGCTGTGATCAGTGTGCCAGTATTAAAAATAGCCTTTTGAAATTAGTGCAGACTTATGTGTAATATAGTTCTCTGTCGCTAATTAATACCACAGAATTGTTATTTTCCATTTCAACATTTTGCTTGCTTATAATTAAAGCAGAACTGAAATCTAATCAGCATTTTATCATGGAAACTTTATTACTACAGCATCATCTATTACAATGCTGAGCAGAGAAGCTTATAAAATAATAAAAACAGCCTTCATGTGAAACAACTAGTATCAGTTTATGTATTTGTTCTAAAATCTGAACTGACCAAAAGCTAAGCTTTTCTATTTAGACTAGATACTTAGAGATATGTACTAAACTTATTCAACATCATTCACAGTATGCCAGTAGAAAATCCTTGTCATAAAACATATATCTTCAAAGCATTCTTACAAGCAGTCCAGGACATACATTCAACATAAACAAGGTGGAGGTCAACAGATTTTTCTACAAGTCTATTCAAAATGACTGTGCACATTGAGAAACATCCAACATTCACCTCCCTATAGCTACATATTACACCAGCAGTGGATGGCAAGCTGTCTTTCATAGACACAACTACAACTGATCGTCTCATTACTGATTCTCTTTGAATGACCCCAATCATCTTGTAAGATATTCCATGGACCCAATGGACCACAGCATGCCAGATTCCTCTGTCATCTTCCATCCTCCAGAGTCTGCCCAGATCCACGTCAACAATGCTATCTAAACATCTTATCTTCAGCCACCTCCTTCTCCTTTTGCCTTAGATCTTTCTTAGCATCAGGACCTTCTCCAGTGAGCCCTCTCTTCTCATTTAGAAGGCAAAGTATTTGAGCTTCAGCCTACAGTAAAACCTCGGATAACGCTAAAATTTGGTTCCACAAGTCTTAGTGTTATCCGATTTTTAATGTCATCCAATGCATGCATCAGATAACATTAAAATCCTATGGGATACATCGGAAAATGTTAAAACTCCATAGAGCTACAGGTACATTGTAACTGGCACAGGCTTTAGCGAACGTTATCCAATGCATCCCATAGGATTTAACATTATGCGATGCAATCCCCCACCACCACCAGATTGCTTAACATTATGCGGTTTTAGCATTATCTGATGCAAAAGTTATCCAAGGTATTACTGTATATCCTTCCAAGGAACAGTCAGGGTTGACTTCCTTTAGGACTGATTTGATTTCCTTGCAGTCCAGGAGACTATCAAAAGTCTTCTCCAGTGTGACCCCAAAAATAGCTAATATTAATTATTAAACCATTTTCCCTTAGCAAAATAAGTATGCAGTTAAAGATCAAACTGAAGCTTGCATAACTATTTTAATTAATTGTGTTAGTCTATAGTGTGGCCGGGAGAAAGCCATTTTACGAAAAGACAGTTACACAAAAGTCCTTTGTCACTTATCTAAGCAGAGTAGACTTGTATAACTGTGCATTTCTAAACACTCCAAAAAGCATGCAATGCTAAGATAAAAACATGAAATACCTACACCCTTCAGCTCCACCTGACCAAGAACACATGAATCATATGTTTGTAACAAGTATATAAGTCTGGTTGAATTGTTAATTAGGGTCCTTGAATCTCAATAGATTTAAGCACCAAAATATACATATACACTAGTACCCCGAATAACGTTATGACTTGGTTCCACAAGTCCCGTCGTTATCCGGTTTTTAACGTTGTGCGATACATTGATCACACAATGTTAAAAAAAGCCCTGTTTCCCTGGAGGCTGCAGGAAGCCAGACCGTCGAGATTTGAATCCTGACATTTTGGCTTGCTGCTGCCTCCAGGGAGGTGGGGGAACTTTGGAAACAGCTTGGAGCAGGTTTCCCCACCTCCCTGGACGGTTTTTTTTTTTTTTTTACCAATTTTGGGGTGTCTGACCCCCTGCTGGGTCCAGGGAGGTGGGCAGACACGATCCAAGCTGTTTCTGGGCTTCCCCGATGTCCTCAACCAGTGCAGCAAGCCAGAATGTCGGGATTCGAACCCTGACATTCTGGCTTGCTGCACTGGCTCAGGACATCGGGGAAGCCCAGAAACACCTTGGATCGTGTCCCCTGCCTGCTCCAGAGAGATCAGAGGACCCGATCTACAGCTGCAGGGTGGCTGGGGAAGCTGACGGGGACTCCCTGTCGGCTTCCCTAGCCACCCGCACATGCCTCCGCAGCTGTGGGGTGGCTGGGGAAGCAGACGGGGGAGCCCCCCCATCAGCTTTCCAGCCTCTCCACCCCTGTCTCCGTAGCTGCAGGGTGGCTGGGAAGCTGAACGGAGAACCCCGTTCAGCTTTCCACCCACCCTGCTGCTAAGAACGACTGTATCGGATAACGTTAAAATCGCGTTATTTGAAACAAGATTTTTCCAAAAATCTTGTCACGTTATACGGTTTTAGCGCTATATGATACTCACGTTATACGGGGTATTACTGTATTATGTTATAATTGATCATGTTGATAAAATATTTTTTCCTTCAAAACTTCTTTGGCTGTTTCATTTATGTTTAAAGAAACTTATGAACTGATCCCTTCAGAGAGTTTTCAGGTGACACCAGCACCACAGTTCAAAGGTGTTCATAGGATGACACCCCAGTCAAATTACACACTATAATCCACCCATAAAAGGTGAGTTACAATTTAATTTTAGATGTTGAGGATATGGGTCTTAAAATCATGCTTTTGCACTGTGGCATGTTGTATGTGCTATAAAAACAAACTTTCTACTTAAAAGAAAAAAGGAGGAAGGGCCTAGAAAATAAACTGAAATAGGATATAAATATTATTCCCAAAGGGCAGGTTGAGGACTTTGCCGCCCCTCTCCCTGCGTCCACACCAACTGCCAGGATAGAAGCAGCCAGGGCAGGTTGAGGACTTTGCCGCCCCTTCCCCTGCATCCACACCAAAGGCCAGGATAGAAGCAGCCAGGGCAGGTTGAGGACTTTGCCGCCCCTTCTCCTCCACCCACACCAATGGCCAGGATAGAAGCAGCCAGGGCAGGTTGAGGACTTTGCCGCCCCTTCCCTTGCACCCACACCAATGGCCAGGATAGAAGCAGCCAGGGCCGGTTGAGGACTTTGCCGCCCCTCCTCCTGACCCCCATCAACATATTATAATGTAATATATTGTTTGTAAGGCGCCCTGAGTCTCAACGGTGAGTGGGTGGCAATATAAATCTGAACAACAACAACTACTACTACTACTACTACTACTACTACTACTACTACTACTACTACTACTACTACTACTACTACTACTACTACTACTACTACTACTACTATACAAAACCAAGCTATCTTACCAAACTTTTAAACCTTATGGCAGGAAAAGACAAATTTGTTTACTTCTTAAGGGACTCCACTTCTGTTCATGAAACTAGCGTTGTATCCAATTCAACTATGAGAAACATGTTTTCCTTTGCATTGCATTTGGAAAGGGATAGGTGCGTGTACATACAATACTAACTACCTGACTAGCACTTCCATTCTGTTCAATAGAATTTAGATTCATATAAGCATATAAGGTTTCAGAAAATGACTCTACAAAATTAAATAAAAGATACATCTGTCTGGATGTAAGAATGCTCTTTCAACAATTAAATTTATTTAGACATGAATTAAGCAGAAAATGAGATATTGTCTTAGGAAGCTGCTGTTATTAAAGCAGCATATCTGAACAGTAGGAGATTCAGAAAAATGCACAATTGCATTGTAATGAGCTAATTATTTTGTGGCCTTTATTTTCCATTATTAATGCTGAAATGCCTGCTCTCATTCTTCTGCAAACATCTTGCTCTTATTGTATTTTGGTTTTAGGATCAGGACTGTATTATTTAAGAAAAATATTTCTTTTTAAAAAGTCATACATTTAGAAAATCTGACTGTATGCCACTGGTAGTGGAAAAATTCACATACTGTACCAAACCTTTTTAGAGGGGAAAACACATTTCAAAAGATTATATCAAGCTAAAACTCAAGCTATTTTTCCTGGCATGGAGATGCAGTAATCAAAAGGCTTCACCTGCTGGATTTCTTCTTGTCATGAAACAAAAATTTAAGACAACCATAATGAATGTAAGAGTCACTGAAGAGTTATTTGTAATGTATAAACACAACAGACAAATTCCTACTAAACAAAGGAAAGTAAATTTAATGTTTCTGATCTTTGAGGTCCTGGAAATAAATTTAATGAACACTTAGTTTCAGTATTTTTACACAAAACAAACCAGAAAATCACTTCCACTTTTTATGTATCTAGCTAAATTATAATGAAATTATAATTGTTGTTTCAACATAGTATTTGAATTATCATAATGTATGTTGGGAGTTTTAACTATGTAAACTAACCAGAATGGTAATATCTCCCAGATGGTCAGTGAGTGAGCAAGAGAGAGCCAAGATTGGGGGGGGGGGGGATCTGCAAGAAGAAACCCGGTCATGCTTGCTAACATCATCTGTTCCAGTAAACCAGGGGTTCCCAACCTTTTTACACCACAAACCTGACCATGACCCTGGACAGCTGAGCGGGCCGCTCACATGGTTCCCCCGCCATAAATGCTGCCGTAAAACACATCCACAGCTGTCATAAATGTATTTACGACAGTCGCAGGTGTGTTTATGCAGGCATCGGCACATTTTTACGGCTGTCATGGGCCACTTCAGCCATGGGCCATAGGTTGGCCACCCCTGCAATAAAAGTTATTAGAAGATCTGCATCCCATACCAAAATGTTCTCTTACTTCATAAGCTGTTTCATCCTGGTAACAACAGTCCCTAAGGAATATAGGCATTTGTGTTTCTCATGGACTGGGACTGAATGGCGACTCAGAATGGGATTGCAATATATTTCCAGGGAAAAGAAACAGCAATGGAGGAAAGTGTTGCTTTGCACACTAGACTTTTTTAAAAAAAAAGTATGTAAATGTGTGAGTGATAGAATAACCATGTTTTCCTGTTATTTACAAGCCCAATAAGATAATTTTGTCCACCACTTGTTCATTTACTCTTATCTTTTCTGTAAGGAAATGGTTCCCAACATGGGACACATGCCCTAAAGTGGGGCAATTTGAATGTTAAGGGGGGAAATTAGAGAATGAGTTGTTAACAGTGAATTGCATTTTAGGCTTCTTCCATGTGAATAGGAGTTTACTTTTTGAAAGCCTTGATGCTGGGAAAGATGGAGGGCAAAAGAAGAATGGGGCTGCAGAAAATGAGATGGCTAGATGGTATTGTAGATGCAATAGGCTGGTTGAGGACAGGGGTGCCTGCCAGGCAATGGTCTATGGGGTCGCAAAGGGTCAGAGTCAACTGTGCGACTGAACAACAACAACATGGGGGAGGGGTTGGGATTTTAGAGATGCTTAGGTTGGCCATGGTCCAAAAAATGGTTGAGAACCACTGCTCTAAGGCTAAACTTTCAGCATGAAATTTAAATTCAGTTGATTTATGCAGACTTAGAAACTAAGTGTCTGGATTTTATAAAAAAAATTCTTTCAAAAATAAAACATGCACATTTATATTAACTTAGCTTGCTATTTCTTTCATAATTTTGTAACTAATAATATCCATTCTGCAAGTTAGTATATCTATATTGTTTTTCTGGTTGATAAAACAACAAACAAATAGAAAAAGCACCTTAATAAAGCAAGATATTATATTTAATAAATTATATGTACAAAGAATATATTAATTTATATATTTGGTTGACTCAAAAATAAAATTGAATAGTATATAAATAATATGGTTAATAGCATTTATATTATTCATATTTAAACTTGCTACTTCTGAAATTCCCGTCACACTCTGTTTAGAAAAACAATACCATCCTGACCTTTTATTACTTAAACACCATTCAGAATGATAAATAATGATTAAAATCAATAATAAAAACACTGACATTTCAAAAGGGAAAAGAATTAATAGGATGAAACAGACAGATACACAAGATAAAAAAGCCATGAAGTGAACCTTACCCATCCATTTTATGATATCACCTGCTTTATTACATTTTCAATTCTTTCTTTAAATTAATAATGTTGATAGCTAGGGATAGGGGTTTTGTATTTCAAGGACTCTCACTTCCAGAATTCACTTGCAACCATCACCCAGCCAGAATTCCAGGAGTGGGAAAGCACTAATAATTAGCAAATGATAGGTTCTTCCACCATTTCACTCAGATCTGTTTATTTCAGTTTTGAAGAATAGGTAGATAGCACATATTATTACAAGTTGTCCAGAAGAAGAAGAAATGCAAGGGACAAACACATGGTTAAGAGTTTCACACTGGGGAAATGTAGCATCCCTTCCCAAAAATATGGCCAAGATTTCAGGCACCTACTATCTATACTGTATCAGAACTTTGCCATTCTCTTCTGGGGATGGAGATAGGCATATGTATATTGATACTTATAAATGTTTAATTGCCCCCCTTCCCCCAGTATGTTTCTATTATATTTTTAAACTGTTGATCATTTTAACTGTTGTGAGCTGCCTTGGGTCCCCTATGGAGGGAAAGATTGCAGATAAATTAAATTAAATAAGGAAGATGGAGCTTTTGTAGCTTCCGTAAAAACAAGCCCATAAGATTCTCCTACCCCTGCGATGGGAACAGTGAGAGTGTCTCATCTTAAAGTGATGGCACATGATACTATTCCCCACCTACCCACAGCTTGGTCCAGGAGTCACTGACAATGAGGGGGCTCCCAGTAATAGCCCAAGGGCCCAGTACCAACAATCTTCCCAAATATGAAAGAAGGAACCCTAGTAAAACAACAGTATCATTGATACAGCGGGGTAGTTACTACTCCAAGTATCCTTCCTTCTGGTCTTCATAACATTGTGAAATCACACAAATGAAAAACCCCAGCCTTTCATGATGCATGACTGCTTGGTTGGCTTACTAGAGACAAATAGGGATAGAGATGAATAGGGATCGTTAATGTCATATAGAGATCCAGGCAATGGCTAAGTTAAAGTGAAAGGCAGCTTTATTGAGCTGTATTAATATCCTGCATACCTCAGTGTAAGCCCTGCTTGTCAGTGTCTGTCTACATGTTTGGAGCTTCACCTGTTGAGGAAGGCAATTTAATTAGAGAGGAAATATGGATCCCTCCGTGGCATGAATTCATTCTTTCTTTTTTATTATTAGACTCATACTAATTATATCAGGGATTCTCTACCTACTGCCTGCGGGCTGGATCTGGCCCATGGCAACAATTCATCTGGCCCACACCCTCGCTCCACCTGCCACTTCTGTGGCCACCACCTCAATCCTTGTCTCCTCTGCTTGGCTTGGCAGGTTCCTGGTGGTGCTCCATAGCAGGGTGGATGTTGTAAGGCTTACGACATCTGCCCTGCTATTGAGCCCCATTAGGGACATGCCAAACCAAACTGAGGAGACAAGGATTGAAGCAGCGGAAGTAGAAGTGGTGGCTGGAGAGCGAGCACAGGATGGATGATTTGGTGCCTTGCAGCTCCTTCATGCTGGTAAGTAGGGAAGCAGTGGGGAGGGAAGTGGGGGGTGACTCTGAGTGGTCCCACAGCTGCTGGTGTCAGGGAGAGGAGTGCGGGGCTTGGGGTGGTTCCAACACTCCCCACCAATACCAGTGGCAGCAGAACCACCAGTCTGGCTCCTGAACAGTCTGAGAGGGTGTGAACTTGCCCCTGGCTTTAAAAGTTTGAGAATCCCTGAATTATATGATCAGTTGATTTGGAACACTGCATTCAGTTCTGTGTATTAAGCTACATATGTGCAGTCTCTGACCCTGCAAGGAAAACAAGACAAGAGAATTTAGCCAGAAACTGTAATAGGTGGCTGGGGGTGGGGTGGGGAAGAGATTACTGATGTTCAGCAACAAAGATGGCTCTGCATTCCAGGCTTGACTACTGCATGGCAGCACTTTGAGGGGGGAGCAGCAGGGTTCTATTTTGCAAACTGCATATTTATTCCATGCTCTCTGGTTAGGAGACATTATTACCTGCTAAGAAAATAAGGGTTATTCCTCCACCAGTACACCAGTTTTTCAGTATCATAAATGGGACAAGAAGTAGAAGACTCTTTCATACCTTACTTGTGTGGGATGCTTCATACCTGCAGGCTCAGGGAGGTGTTACAGACTGGAGTTCATAGGCAAGCCAATGATAAGGATTCTGACAAGTGCCACTAATTTATTACCATTTGTTCTTTCTGACTATCAGAGGGGAATATTTTTAAACCATACAGAGCTTTGTTTTTACAAGGATGTTCATTTTCTAAAGCAGTGATTCCATCTCACCCAGCAAACCTACTCTGAATAGCCCTATACTTTCCCTCTCTCTGCTGTTTCCATTTTTATCACATTTTTCCTTGTTCCAGTTTTACCACCTAAGGAGTAGCTGATAACTCTGACTATATTATTGCCTCTGAAGGCAAAAAAGTTGATATTTTTCAGTTGTTATAAGGAAAATAGTTGGGGTAAACATACCAAGTACCATGACCTAAGACTCTTTGCTTATAGATCTTATATGTAGTTTATGATTGAGGAATTTTGCACAGAGCCAATAATTATAGGATTAATCTGATATTTTAGAAGTTACTATATACTTTTCATCTTTAGGATTATTATTCATTATATTTACTCCAACATGGCTGGACAGCTCAGTGGTTTAGGTATCTGGCTGTGGAGCGGGGTCTGGGAGTTTGATTCCCTTCTATGCCTCAGTCAGAATCCTTGGCATGAGCAGCAGGCAAGTAACATGAGCACCAGCATGAAGACAACCAGTCAACAGGCCAAACAGTAACTGTATCATGGTCCACAAAGCCTCAATTGCTAGTGAAAAAGGGTATGGGCGGCACAGAAGGGCACAGCGAATAGGATGTTTACTCTCAGATATGCTTGCAGATTAATACGGCTACCACTTCAAACATTTAATTGATGTGGTTGCTTTTTTTTAAACACCCGCCCAGTCACATGGCCAACTGGCCATGCCCACCCAATCACATTGCTGACTGACCATGCCCACTCAATCACCTGGCCATGCCCACAGAGTAGGCCACACCCATAGAGTAGGTGGTAAAAAAATTGAATCCCACCACTGGGTATAGTTCAAGTGACCAAGAAAGTTGATGAGACAGAGTGCCTTCAGGGCTGAAGCAGAACAAGAACAGGGTTACTGGAGTGAGGCTCTGAGTGAGGGATGATAACAATTTATTTATTTATTCATATTTATTCACAGGAACAGGGCAGGAAGTCTTTGTGAGCAGAAACCAGGATCGGGGCAGGAGATTTTCAGAGGCAGGAATCAGGAGCTAGGCAAGAGATCTTCATAGGAGAAAACAGTAATAATTCAATAGCCGTGCAACTGCAAGTCCAATGACCTTTATTGCCGAGGCAGTTTCTATGGGGAATAGATGGTCCAGAACTTTCCATAGTGCTCTCAGGTGTAGCCTAGCAGCTGCAGCAAGGTGAAGGCTTAACTAGTGGTGGGATGCAAATAATTTAACAACTAGTTCACTGCCCTAATTAAAATTTAATTGAATGGATTGAAGTCTCTCCTGCCTACCTTCCCACTACCCACCCCCTTACCTGAACTCCCTCCCCACCTGCCTTTCCAAGTCTCTCCTCTCCCTATCAGTCACCAAACTCAGCTAGCATGGCTGCAGGATCTGAACCAGTTTGCTCTCGCTTGGACAAAGAACCCCCCACAATTTTGGCTGGAGAGGGTAAGAAAACAAGAATTTACTTTGGAGGACAGGAAATGACTGTGACCCTAACTTCTTATCTGGTCTCCTTCTGCTTGGTTTCTCTAGAGTGCTCACTTTAGAGTTAATGCTGATTACAAGTGCCATTTTAACAACAGCTTCCCCAAACTGAACAAAAAACTAGGTATTGGTTCTACTGAACCAGTGCAAACCAGCTGAATCCTACCACTGGGTCTAACCCTCTAAGCAAAAGAGCTGCCTTCCAGGCTGGTTGTATAATTCTGTGATTATTGAAGCTACCTCTGAGGAACTCATCTTGCAAATACCAGAACTGTTTCAGATAATGACAACCTCCTGTGAGAACAGTCAGTTTGTGTAGTCACGGGAAAGGTGCGTAGTCCCAGGGTGCGAGCGAGCGCACACACACACACACACACACACACACACAAAGGGAATGGTAAACTACTTCTGTACATCTTTTATCTAGAAAACCCTGAAAAGATTGTCATAGGTCACAATTGACATGGTTACACACATATTTACATCACCAGGATGACATTTACTATTCATATTTTATTAATCTTCATAGTTTCTCCATGATATCATTTCCATTTTACAAATAAGGAAGTAGATTAATAGTAAATGACTAGTAAGAGTTTGTTTTTCATGGCATTCCTGCTGAAAATAACCCATTGTCTTTCTCTCCTTTCTCTGTAATTTTTTAGCATACGTTTGGCCTAGTTGTTCCCTATCCCAACAGCAATAGTCATTAGGCATGGGACTTTGGGCTTTTTTTTTTTTGGACTGCAACTCAGAATATGGCAAGAGTTCCCCTGAGCCAGAATTCTGCAAGCTGCAGCCAAAAATCAAAAGTTCACAGAGCTGCTTTCATTACTCATATATGGGCTTCCAGAGACATAATTGCCTTTGAAGAAAGAAATGGCAAAGCTCCATGGGAGCTGAAAAGGATAATCAGATAGATGGTGTTTTGAGAGACATCCTTTGTAGAGCCTAATAGGCAGATAGACTACCCTTTTATTTAGCCCATAATCAAAACTGATTAGTTGAGGCAAAAGCATAAAGCGCTACAGTTCTCAAAATCCAAAGCATTACAACAACAGTTTTAAAATATTTAGCAGCAAATTTTTACATGTGACAGAATTCTTAATTTATAATTATACACTGTGGATATTATTTAATAGGCTTCATCTTGGAAGCTGTGCATCACTTTACATCCTTGCAGCTGATTAATATTTTAAGTGAATTAGTTCACCTTGCATTTACATTTAAGGTTTAACTTGAACTTAAAAGGCACAAAGGTGAACGAGATGTACTTTCTGCTCAATGGGTATAATTAAGCTGTGTATACACATGTAAATGCTACTCAAAGGCACCAACAAAATGTAAAAAAAAACAATTAATTTTAAAAAATGGGTAACTCAAAACAGATTTGTAAAATTCATTATTCTGGAAGTACTGAAACACAAAAAAACCTCCCCACAGCACAGGATAATTTTTTAGATGTAGGCCAATGGAAACTCCAGAGAAAGATACAAGTAATGAGGAGAATGAGAATTAACAATCATATTACATTCACACAATTGGATAGGACACACAATCCAACAGAAAAATGAGTTTAAAACTAAAACCTAGGAACAGAAAAACAGCAAAATGCTATTCAGAGTGATATTATAACTCAGAGATGGCGAACCTTTTAGAGACTGGTGGGAGGGAGGAAGCACTCTCATTGGGCTGCTGGGCAGAGGGGTGGGGGAATCTCTGTGCTGGGGGAGGGAAGAAGTGGTCCCATTGGGCTGCAGGTGAACTTTGTGCTGGGGCAACAGAACACATGCCCACAGAGAGAACTCTGAATGCCTACTCTAGCACGCGTGCCATAGGTTCACCACTACTGCTATAGCTGCTTTTACCAGTATATTACAGAAACGAACCATACCACATCTGCTCCGTCACCAAATGACCATAAAGTCTTTAAGGGTTAATGTTTACATATACAGTAAAACCTCATATAACACTAAAACCTGGTTCCACAAGTCTTGGTGTTATATGATTTTTAGTGTTATCTGATCCTCTATGGGATCCATAGAGATACATTGTAACCCCACAGGCTTTAGCAGTTGTTATCTGAAGCATCCCATAGGATCTTAATGTTATCTGATGCAATTCTTCCCCCCAGATTCCTTAATGTTATGCGATTTTCGTGTTATTCGATACTAATGTTATATGAGGTATTACTGTATAGCAATAACAATTACACTCCTGTACCACCCCATAGCACTTAGTGCACTCTCTGGGCAGTTCACAAATTAATTAGTATTTTGCCCCCAACATGCTGGGTACACATTTTACCGACCTCTGAAGGTTGGAAGGCTGATCAACCTTGATTCCTGGCCAGAACTAAACTCAATACCTTTTGGCTGCAGTACAGCAGTTTACCCACTGTGCCACCAGAACTCTTTTATGTATTATATGTGTATTATATCTGAGAAAGTTGGCAGTTAAAAACCCGAGTACAGCATAACAGAATGAGCACCCGTCTCTGTCCCAGCTCCTACCAACTTAGCAGTTGGAAAGCAAGAAATTGCAAGTAGATAAATAGGGACCACTTCAGTGGGGAAAGATCTTGAGGACATTAAAGGAGCCTCATTAGGGGATCCCTTGGATGGAATTCCTCCAGCAAAAATCTTTTCAATCCAGAAATCGTGCTTCTGACAGGATTTTTAAAAAAAATCTGAGAAAGAAATCTGGAAAACCTGAATAAGGCTTAGATCGAGTGTAAAAGAAAATAATATGGCAAGCCAAGAATGAATAATCAAAAAAAAAATGCATATGAGAGGAACATAGAAGAAGATTAATAAAAAGAAATGTATGAAAAGACATACACATCACAAACACTTTGTGTCATAATTAGGGATGGGTCAAGATTTGTTTGCTTCACATTTTAATATGAATTGACCTAATTCACACTTGCTGAGCTAATATGAGAATGGAATGTAATTATCCTATGCTAGTCACACTTCTCTGAAATGTGTGATACAGTTACATAATTAAATATGCATACAAATGAGTGTACTGCAGACAATAACATACACTAAGGTATATGTTAATAATGTGCTTGCAAAAAAAGCACCACCTTTTGACAGAATGTGTGTTACTGTATCTGTAAATGAAACTTTGTTGTCAGGTTGTTTATTATGCATCCCATCTGTTGAAGACCATGTAGGCAAGAACAGAATTTTTACTTTCTTATTACAGTCAAACATCATATAACACTAAAACCTGGTTCCACAAGTCTTGATGTTATATGATTTTTAGTGTTATCCGATGCATGTTAAAATCCTATGGGAGCCATAGAGATACATTGTAACCACACAGGCTTTAGCGGTTGTTATCTGAAGCATCCCATAGGATCTTAATGTTATCCGATGCAATTCTTCCCCCCAGATTCCTTAATGTTATGCGATTTTCGTGTTATTCGATACTAATGTTATATGAGGTATTACTTGTATTCTCAAACCTATCTAAAGTACTTTTTATCTGTACACTCTTAAAGAGCTTCAGCAAGACACCACTATACAATTCCATTAATAAAAGTTTTCTTTGCTGTCCTTTAACCCTTTTACTCTGTAACACTGCCTCCACACCACTTGTTACTCTTGTTGTTAATTACACATGGTATAATTTTTACTAACAAGTGAGCCTCCATGCATGGATGAAGCTCTTGACTTCAGTTTCCTCACACACAAGGTGACATAATTTACGATGGTACTAATGTTCAAATGAATAAATAATTGCTCCCAGTGCTTGCATAGACATAGTAAAACAGAAATGCAACAGGAAGAAACACTGCATTAATGGACAGAACAAATTCCTGTGAGTAAATCACTAATTTGATTCCCATATTCATAGACCCTATTTCCAAACTGATGTAGATAATCATGGAAGCTATCTATCATGACAAGAGTCACTGAGAGACCCAGAAAAATTAGCTCAGATAAACATCCCTACCACCAACAGTTTTTCCCCCCCAGACTCACATTAAGTCACAAAAAAACATTTTCTCCAAGATAATTGAGCCAGTCCCCAATGCAGGAAAGTAAGATGGACCTATATGTTATTTAAGCAATGTTTCAGCAAAATATCATGGCTGAATTTTAACACTAGCTGGATACATTTTACCAGCTTTTACAAGTAGGATGAAACAAAACACATGGTGACTTACAAGAATTCTGTTCATTGACAGTATTAACCAAATTGTCAGTATTAACTGAAAATACAGTAATCCAACAAAGCTAGTTGAGGCAAATGATTGGCACTGGACACTATTCAAAATATTGAAGAGGTACAAAATGATTATTCTACTTCTGCTGGCTTTGCACCCCTATCTTTATGTTTCCTCTTATTTGACAACCAATTCCTAGGTACAAAACAAAGTACAATTTATGAAATAATGGGTACATTTTAAAACTGTACTTAATTGGTTGGTAAAAGCAAGCTGGCCAGCAAAATTCTTTTCAGTCTACAATTTCTCTTGTTGCCACAATTTACAGGTTGCCATTTGTGTATATTTTTATACAGTATCTACAAACAGCTTTGACTGCAAAATAGTCTGTATAAGGAAGCTAGGTTAAATCGTATAACACTGCTGTATTATATAAAAATCAACAAATGAACAAGATACAACTTTTTGTGTGTGTATTAACAAGCTTTTGTTCATGTATTTAAAAGTAAAAGGGAGGACTTGATTTCACAGGTCTTCTGCATTTCTATACAAATTCTTTCTCACCTTAAACTAACAAAGTCACTTTACAACAACACAGTTAGCACTTTTGTTTAAGAACTTCAAAATGCTTTAAAAATACCTGTGACTTCTTTAAAACAGGCCCTCAGGGAGAGAGATATTTTGCAGTCCCACAGGGATCAGAAAGCTCTGATAAAGAATTGTTAAATTGATAAAGAAACAATGTTCTTTCACATCCCAAAATACTGCATACCACTGAAACAAAATTAAGAACATTATTTTTAAAATATATATTTTGAGGATTTTTTCAAAGAATAAGCAAAGAAAGAATCCAAACTGCAGGTGTTCTTAATAACCTGTTCAAAATTCTTCCTAATTTTGTGCAGATCTACTCATTCTGAAAAGTATAGCAATTAAGGGGAATAACCAATTGTCAGTACAGTATATTTAAAAAGATCCCTACAAAAAGTTGACATGATAAAAGACAATATTCAAAGCAATGAAAATTACAAAAGAAAGAGGAAACGTAAGAGCAGGATATAATCACTCAGTCATTATTTGTGAAAATAGGGCCACAGCCTTACATTTCTGCTGACAGGAAGATTTCAAGATTGGGACTGTTTAATTATGTGAGTTTTCTGAACAGTGTCTTGGAGTAATCCAGTCTTAAGAAAGGGATATTATATATAATTCTTCTATATAAAAATATGGCCTCTTAATTGTATCTGACCAATAGTTTCCCAATGCATATCCATTTTTACTTTTCAATATTAATTCAAGAAGTTTCACTGTAAATGTAATATATATTTAATGTCAACTAGAATTTAAGTACTGTATGCAGCTATAGTATTCAAGTGATTATCATATCTGATAAGAAGTGGTCACAAATCACTAGGACTATTGTAATTCATTTAATCTATTTTTAAACTGGGCAAAGTATATCAAAACAAGTAGAGGATTTAATATCAGAGAAATAATCTCAAGTTGTTATCCTTATTAGACATCTGTACTGCTTTGCATACTTGATAATATTTGAAATTTTGGGACAAATTGGCCACTTAAATTATGGTATGAGGTATAAAGACAGGATGGCAGCTAAATAAAGAATTGCTTATCCTAGACTGAGTTAAAACATGCAAGCCTGAAGGAGGCATATAACCTACAGATGAACTAAAGGTCAAGAACATGAATTCTTCCCCTGAAAGCTTAACTAAGCTATGTAACCAAGTCTGCCTCAACTATTATCCTTCAGATTCTACCCTTTGATAAAGACATTTCCATTATGTACATTATGTATATAGTTTCAGCTACCATTCCAAAGTGACAATTTGTCTCTTTTCCTAGGTACTTTTGAAAACACTTTTCCCTTGTTTTTCTCAAAAAAGATGTTTTAGAAAGAATGTTTATACAAGGGGTGCCCAAACTTTTCGGGCTGTGGACTGGTCACATGGTTGACCATGCAGGTCACATGGTTCCTCCCACTGGAAGTGGAAGTAAAATGTACATGTGCATAATGTACCTGCACATGTGTATAATGCTGCCGTATATGACATGCGGCTGTCCTAAACACATTTACGACAGCCACGGGTCACTTACAGCAGTGTGATGCGCATGCACAGGTGCACTATTCACATGTGTGTTTTACTTCCACTTCAAGGAGCGGCATGGGCCAAATAATCTGGCACTATGGGCCGTAGTTTGGGCACATCTGGGTTATACAATAAATATTAAGTGCAAAAATACACCAGTACAATATTCACAGTAAATACCTGGCTGCTGTCCAATGTGCTGAAGTTATTCACATCATTATAAAAGCTTCAGTCAGTAGCTGAAATCTTATTGCTTAGTGTAGTAAGTTGCACTAGAATAAGCTCACTGAAATATTAAGGATCTGGTAGCAATGCCTTCACAAGTTTCATTGATTCAAATGTACCTAGTGGACCTATTCTGGTTGTAATTTGCTACATTAAAGTACAGTCAAACCTCGCATAAAGACCACCTCGCTTAAAGAGTAACTCACTTAAAGAGCAGAATTTTCTCTGAATGTTCACTTCGCTTAACAAATAAAAGCAACCAAAAACTCACTTAACAAATAAATCAGGGTTCGCAAACCCCCCCCCCCCAAATTGGTCACTTACAATCAGTGGTGGGATGTCAAAAATTTTACTAACCCACCGTGACATCATCACAGTGTGGGCGGAGCTAACATCATGATGTTGTGGGTGGAGCCAAAATCATGATGTTGTCGGTGGGGCCAAAGAAAAAAATAAATAATAATTATTATTATAAAATAAAATAAAGATAAGCACGCACGCACGCACACACCTCAATCCACCCACCCACCCACAACACAAACCCATAAATAAATTAAATAAAAATATATTAAAATGCACCCACCCCAAACACAAATCAACCAGAGTTTTAGAACCAGAGCTTAAAGCTTATTCTGGCTAATCTTTCTCACACTAGGTCAGATGGAAGGAACTACAGAATGAACTCGCCACAAGATGGCTTCATTTTGGCACTTTTCAACAGTTAAAGAAGTTAGGTGGTAAGTCTTTGCCTAACCAATTCTCTAGGATAATATGGCTTATGTAAATGTAAAACAGCTGTACCTCCTTAAGGGTTCTCCAATTGGAACAGCAATTGGAACAGCACAGGTGTAGCTTATTGATGAGGTAACTCCAAGACTTGGCTTAAAAACCTCAAGCCAGGCTGCCAGGGCTTTTTAGGAGCTGTGGTAGTATGTCAATATAGGTAAATGTATTAAATACACATTAAAATACGCACAGACACACCACATCCAAAGGTGAGCCATTTACCCTGGGGAGCTTCAGGCTATAGGGAGCTTCAGGGTAGCAGCTTCTCTTCCTCCTCCCCGCTTGGGAGGACAGCAAGGAGGCCACGCATATGCGCCAAGCACTGTAGGCGTGCATGCACACCAAGTGCTTGGCATGCATGCGCAGTGGGGGAACCAGTGAAAAGGTAAGCCCTGAAGGTGGTTCTCCCCAAAAGCTGCTACCGGTTCTCCAGGACACTGGGAAAAGTTACTACCAGTACTGGAGAACTGGTGAGAACCTGTTACATCCCATCACTGCTTACAATGGTGTTTCGCTTAAAGAGCAATCCTGTGGAACACATTATGCTCTTTAAGCGAGGTACCACTGTACATAAATCTTAGCTAGAATAGACCAGTTTGAAACAACTGAATTTATAAAGGAGTTGATTTCACCTAATTCCCACTGACTCAATGGGCCGACTCTAGTCCAACTTGCAATGCTAAGGAACAGGTTTTCAGTAAATATAAAAGAGAAAGGTGCAAAGTGTTAATATTTCTTGTTCGTCAAGCTGTGTTGTATGAGAAAGAAAAAATGGCTAGAATCCTACTGAGTTTAGACATGTAAATCTAAAACTGTGTAACTGATGTGCTTGACTTTTCTGACAGGCTGCTGTATGGTCAGATATGCAGCTCAGCTGTGCCTCCAGGTGCATGCACTCAGGTGCATCTAGGTACATGCACTCAGAAAATAGTAAATATTGCTTATTTCTCTCTTATGTGTGTGATAACAGGATTTCATAACAGGATTCTGACCAGTTATTTTTATTTTTACTATAGCCAAATCCTGTTCTATATGTGATGCTGAGTAAAGAAAATGATGTTACCTGCTTTGGCAGATTGTTGCTTATTAAGGAGTCTGAAATTCATTTCTCATTGCTTAAACATAATCTCACAGCACATTAATCAGTTAGCTTTGCATCATTCTTACATTTCAATCTCAACTCTTCTCCAATGACGTGGTAAATACAGTCCTTCCATTCTCACTGTATCCTGCTATATCATGACAAGACAATGTCACTTGTTAGTGACATCTGCTCATCACTAGTCTTGGCCATCTAACTAATTCTACTTGTCACTGAGGTTCAACAAAATTAAGTGTAAACTTAATGTTGAAGCAAAGCTAAATTTATAAATCAATATCTTAAATGCAAAACTGAACATAATTCATAGAATTCTGGGCTCTTCCATAGGGATCAAAAGTACTCTCCACTTCATCTCTGGAAATCTTTGAAATCTTTTTATAACTCTGTTTTGTTTCTGAAACTATTCACTTTTTCAATGTACTTTTGAGGAAGTTAAACATTTTTGAACAAGAGCAATTGCTAAGAAAATGAATTCCCATTTAACGTGCCATGGTTGTAACACACAATACCATATCTTATCACAAAACCCCATAATTTGGGGAAGAAAAAAGTCCAGAAATTTGAAAATACAGCAACCATATTGGTTTAAGCTTCCATCATCTAGATGGCAGTAAAACTGCCAAAGCTAACAACGCAGAAGCTAGTTCTTTTATAACAAATTTTGCCCCATCTGGAAGAACTCTGTTTTAGTCAATGAACCCAAATCAAACCATCAGAATAAATCTTCAAAAACAGCAAATTACTTCTAGAAGGTTGGGCAAATTCCACTTTTGAGAAACAATGCTTGTTAGGTACAGAGAAAAAATGTAATGTTTCAGACCAAGAGTGAGCTGGGAATGGTCCATAGACTGCCTGTGGCCCTAAATTGACCAAATATAGGCCCTCAGCATTCCTGGAACTACCAGTAGCCCAATTATTTATTTGTTTGTTTGTTCAGATTTACATTGCCGCCCACTCACTAAGGTGACTCAGGGCGGCTTACAGTCAAAACAGCAACAGTACAATAAAAATCATAAAATACAATCTCACAAAACAATCAAAGCAGAACACAGACTAACTCCCCTCTGGCCGTTGTTGGGGGCCCAGAGGAGAAAGCGATGTTCTCAGCCACCTGCCAGGCCATGGAATCTTCCCCCTCAGGCCACTGTTGTGGGCCTTTGTTGGGGGCCCAGAGGAGGGGGCGATGTTCTCAGCTGCCTGCCAGGCCATGATCCAACTTTTTAGATAAAAAAGAACCAGGACCACTTCATTCATTCATTCATTCATTCAAACTTTTATGCTGCCCTCCTCACAAGGACCCAGGGCGGTTAACAAACTTTAAAAACACTTAAAACACACACACACACAAAAAACCCCACAGTATAAAAATCAAGATTAAAAATTACAGAGATTAAAAGAGATTTTAAGAAACACACACAGAGAGGGAGGGGTCAGATGAGCCAACAGACTGAAGCAACCGTCTGGCCCATACCCCACACATGCCCTGCCAGCCAGGTCTTAACCCCCTTCCTAAAGGGCAGCAACTCCATCTGGAGACACAACTCACTTGGCAGGAGGTTCCATAGGGCCGGAGCAGACATGGAGAAGGCCCTCCTTCTAGTGCTAGAGAGGTGCACCTCTCTAGCCAATGGTACAACCAGAAAGCCTCTCCAGTCCACTCTGGCGGGATGGACAGATGTCCTTAGGACAATGCAGTTTTTATTTCAAAACTTGGATGGGTGGGGCCTGCCAGAATTTCTGCTACTGGTTCTGGCAAACTGGGGCAAACCTGCTGAATCCCACCACTGGATGTGCAGTATAATTTTGCCATAGTTTGCTTTTCCAATACTGTACTGTACATCCTAATTTTTTCAACCTCCTGCTAGGGAATGGAAGAGAGATTTTTCACTAACAAAATAAAAGTGGGTTTGGGCTGTATTAATCATCTTCTGAGCTCTTTACAGTTCAATGATGCTTCTGTGACTTCTCACCTCTAATGGCTTTCTTGCTCAATGAACAATGTTTAATCTTTTTTATTACATTACTCTATGGTTAGAAGATCTTTGAATCAAAGTATCACTATGAGTTCATCCACATGGTGTGTGCGGGTTGGACTGATGTGGGCTAGAACTGTGGTCCATTTCCCCCAGATCTGAATCAATAACCCCAGGCTTCAATAACTGTTAGTCAGCACCTTTGATCATCATCTTAACAATGTATGCATTTGCCCCTCCTATCAAGGCAGCAAAGTATTACCACACACAAAAAAGCCTGTTCAGAAGTCAGTGACAGCTCACTAAACAGAAAAAATAGCAGCATTAAGCTTCTCCTTCCTCAGCCTCATTAGATGAACGTTCTATACTTTACAGGAATTATAAGCAGCAACAAAGGAAGATGTGGATACAATCTTCCAATCAATTGCTTTAGTCCAAGTTGTTTAAGTATAATATTCCCAAAATAAACAACATCTCTCTTTTGTCCTTAACTTCTTTAGTCCTCAACTGAAGTTGGATTCCCCAAAATAAAAAGCAGAAATTGTCTGTGACCCTAGCAGGAGAGGGAGGTTTTCCTAGTAGTGGTCCCCCCCTCCACTTGGACCAAGACCAGCAATGAAATGAAATCATGTTACTAACTTACAAATGGACAGAGTTGTTCATCTCTGTCACTCAGCTTCATCGTATCAAACAAGCAAAGCATTTAATGGAGATTAAGACTATTGAAATAAAATGTTATATGATATAAATATTCTTAGCATTCATACAATGTTTCACATCACCATGAAACTTATAATTCTATAAGGCATTTTAGAATTGTCATCTGTAGCATCAAGATAATAGTCTGAGAATGAAAGATAAGGGGCTTGTCTGCAGATATATATAGTAAATTCATGAGAATGAGTTTCAAACAGTTTCTGTATTTTTAACTCAACCTCGTAGCCACTATATAACACATGATCCTTCATCCATAAATAGTCTCACTAACAAGGAGCACAGAAAATTATGTCCTGCTATTATTTTCAACAACAGGGCTCAGTTGCACTGGCAAATTCCTCCATACAATTGCACATACACACATGATCACATGGAAATAAATTAGTCTGTGCAAACTGGAAAATGATCAGCTATGTCCACTCTTGAAAAAGTGAAACTGGAGTCCTCACAACTCTTCATGTGTGTTGCTGGATTCCCAATTGTACATCTCTATGTCAGAGTAAACAGATGCAAAGAAGATATGTCTATATAAGCCAGTCTCAAACTGAGAACTTAATATACACTTACTTCCAAAAAGACGCCAGTGAAACAGAGCATTTGGCATTGTGATCCAAGGCTGCAACCTTATTGAATACTGTACTTTCATGGGAAGAACTGTCACTGAATACAATTATACTTACAGTACAGTACTTCCAAATAAATATGCAGATGACTGATATATGAATTTCTCTATTTTGTATTGTAATTAACCAGATGTTATGAAACATACGTTGCTCAGATGGAAAGCTAGTAAGTAGTTTTCAAACAGTAAGTGTTCTAAAATTTCATGAAAGCTTACCAGGGATAAGCATTCTTGGAAGTCAGCTTGTAGACCTTGACAGATCTCATTTTGTATAGGAAGTACTGAGCATGCTGCAGGTCTGACTTAGGCAACAACTGTGCATGCATTGGACTCTGTGAGACTTGCATCTAGGCCCTAGAATCTGGAACTGAAAACAGCCATTCCCATCCTAGTGTTTGACAACTATTTAATAATAAAACTCCCCAAAACCAGATTATTGGCCTTGATGCCAAAGTCTGATCAGAATTGTATTCCAAAACATGTGAAAGGAACTTTGCTAGAGAACGCATCTGCAAAATTCAGGAGATCCTTGGAAAGGGAAATGGACATAGAAAGGATTACTTAAACAAAAACATTTTAAAACCATTATAAGGTAAAAACCTAGCACCTATTACTGAGAACAAGAATACAGTACAGACATTTTCCCCTTTGATCAAAAAATAAGAACACAAATACAGAAGAACAATAGAATCAACTTCATTGGTGAAGGAAAAGTACCACTGATTGATTAATCATTCCAACTGAAGAGAATGGAGGAAATTGGGAGCACAGAGGACAGCTGAGTCTGGTAAAAAGGAGGTTTGGAACATATATGTACAGTATATTGTAAAATCAGCAGCATATTTTTAAAAATGTCATGTTATATCCATTGCTATATTGTAGCAGGCACTCACTGCTAAGTAGTATTCATCTAACTAACCATCCCTTAAAACAGCATTCCTACAGAGGAGAAAGCTATAAGACAGGGGTTCTCAACCTATGACTTGGCCCATGGCACCATTTCATGTGGCCCGTGCCACTGCTGCCACTGCCAGCAGAAGCAGTGGCACAACAGCCGTAAATGTGCCCGCAGCTGTTGTAAACACATAAAATGCTGCCATAAAACTCATCCACAGCTGTTGTATGCCTTACCTGAATATGGTAACAGAGACACAGGTGTAAACTTTTTAGTGGCCAGATAGGGACTAACAGAGACAAACTTTAACAAGTATCAAAATAAATATTTACCAGATACATCAAACAATCCAAGAATCATATAAGCCTGTATGTACTCCTAAATCTTGCTCTATGGAAACATTCTACTTTTTTGCAGTGCTCCTCTAGGATGCATGTTATAGAAGTGACTCATGTTCTGGTTTTCACTAGTTGGAGAAAACCATGATATATTCACTCTTGTGTATTAATAATGTCATATTGTAAGTTTCCTTTTCTATGAAGAAAAGTGTGTAAACAATGGAAAACGAAAGATATTGTTTATAATTCTTAATCTTCATGCATTCTGTTTCCATCATAATGTCCTGAAGTAGAATGCATTCAACAAACAACCCAGGATTTCCAAATTAAATCCAAAGTAACACTTCATAGGAGATGGAGGAATTAAAGAAATTAAAGAAATGTTTTCATTTTGGGGAGTGTGTATATAATAATGACTTTGAGACAAAAACTAGTTGCCTTACCCTAAAAGCTATAATGTAGCTATAAGACTACTTTGGCTAATGAGACTATAGTGTGGATATAAGACTACTGTGTTGTTTACATAACTGACAATTATGGAGTTAAGCCATCATTCTGCCAATGTTACATTTTTCTCATTCTCTTGCCCAGTGTCCTTCTTTAAACCACTTTCACTTTAAGTTAATCACCAACGAAAATGCTGATCTAATCGATTGTTCACAGTCTTCTACAACATGTTTGCTATCAGTAGTTAACCAAGATTAATGTAGAAAAATATAATTGTAATACTTCAGAAAGGTAACATTATAGAATTGTTGTAGCTGAAAATGAATAATAATCACTGGATTAGTTATAAACCAACTGCAAAGCTGAAGCAGAGTATAATAAAAATACTACTGATATTTTATGCTACTACAAAAATTTCAAATAAAAGAGCTATTGATACATACAGTTGTACCTCACTTAAAGAGCATAATGCATTCCACAGGATTGCTCTTTAAGCAAAACACCATTGAAAGTGACCAATTGTGTGTATGTGGGGGGGGGGGGGTTGCAAACCACGATTTATTTGTTAAGCGAGTTTTTAGTTGGTTTTATTTGTTAAACGAAGCAAACATTCAGAGAAAATTCTGCTCTTTAAGTGAGTTACTCTTTAAGCGAGTCACTCTTTATGCGAGGTTTGACTGTAAAATAAAATGATGTAGCTAAAAACTGCAAAAAAATAGTTATGGAGGTAAAACCCCACTGAAAAATACAGCAAACTTTCCCCAGTGAAACATTCAATTATTTCTATTTCTTCTTCCCAGGCAGAATTATTTCTAATTGGAAAAGTGTGTTAAAGGTCTACTAGGCATATTTAGCAATCCACATATGTAAAAGGAACCAAGATACTTAAAACAGTTTCCTTTCCCATATATTAAACTCCCTAAGCAAAAACTAAAGTTTAATTTTCCTAGATAACCTACGACTTTTATCACAAAGTTGTTTCAGAGACTTAAGAACAATAGATTGTTATACAGTGTGTTAACCATATAGACACTCACATCCAGGATCCTAGAACTTCCTGTTCATCAGTAATAGAATAGTTTCTCATGAATATTTTATTCAAAGAGACAGGTAACAATGGAATGAGAACACAGACGGGGCTTTATATGGAAAGAGACAGTGAATAAAAGGTTGTACTGTATATCTATATTTGATGATTTACTTTATTTGGGTTTTCCCTATATGCGGTCATGCTTCTGGACTATTTTCCTTCATCACAACACTTCCCCCCTCCACGAGAACACGATGTTCCACTGCCTTTCACCATACAATTCAAAAGTACAAAAAAAAAAGGAACAATGCCCATTGTCTGCGGATTTCGTCGACCATAATAATACCTTCCTTCGCGAGCACACAATCATCCCTCTCCCACCCCCACCCCCACCAGAGTCCCTTTATTCAGAGCCACAAGCAGAACTGACACATCCTTCTTTTAGCATCATCCCCTCGCCAGCCCAAGCCCCTGGCCACTCCAATGATTAACGGACCCAATTGGGAAACCCAGGACTGCAGAGGCTTAGCGGTTAAAGACGCTGAGCTTGACACCCGGAAGGTCGGAAGGTCAGCAGTTCGAGGCCCGAGAGTGCTACTTGGCTGAGCGAGATCCCGTCATCTGCCTCAGCTCCTGCCAACCTCGCAGAGGGAGAGCAAGAAATTGCAAGCGGATAAATCGGTACGGGAAAGGTAACAGCGCTCCAGGCGTCCTATCATGACCGCGGAAATGTCTGCAGACGCAGACAGCGCTGGCTCTTGGGCTGTGTGAACAGAGATAGGCACCGCACCCTGGAGTCCGACACAAGGGAGACCTTTGCCTTTACCTTTGGGGAGCCGCCACTCCAGGCGTTCGCCGAGGCTGCCTTTCCACCACAAGCTGGACTCCCCCGTAAGCGTGTGCGCAGCTTGTCCTCAAAGCCGAATGGCTCCTATGGAGTACACACTGTCCATCCACCCCACCCTTGGGGGCTCTTCATAGCGTCCCTTCTTTCCCGTGTCTCCCTCCTTACTCCCTGTTGTTGTGCGCAAGCAAACCATCCCACCCCCTTACCTCGACTTCCTTGCTCTTCTCTTTGTTTCTGCCCGTGGAACTTCTCCCATTGCTGGCCGTCTCCCGCGCCGGCACTACAGAGATCCGCTGGAGAGGCATGCTGACAGGGCGGCCGCCCGCCACAGCCCGACGGGCCCGCTCCCAGCGCCGCTCCCCGGGAAGAGCCCACCTGTGTAACTGTTCATATCCTTGCCTTTGGCCAGATATGGGCTGGCGCGCGTGTGTCTGAGTGTGCGCGTGCAAGTAAGCGAGAGAGAGAGGGGGGGGCAGCCTCTCTTCCTTCAGAAAGAGAAAAGGCACGCACGCACCACCTAAACCGACGCCCACAGAAGAGGCGCCATAAATCCAGGGACTTTTCAAATTCTCTCTGAGGCGAAGTGGCGTGCGAGCCAGGACTCCACTGCCTTGTCACTGGAGCAACAACCTCTTCCTTTCTCCTCCTCCTTTCTTTCTCCAGAGCATTGTGGGAGACAATTCAATTTCTCAGTTGCCTAATAACTGTCATGGAAACCGGGAAAGAGCGGGGCCTTGGTTTTAAAAAGCGCTTCTTTTTTCTTTGTTGCCTTCACCCACCCACCCCGGTCTTCGCTGAGGCGGCGGCGGTGACGACGCAGGTTTTTCTCGGGCTTCCCGGCGGCTTCCCTTTTCCCTGAGGGAGGCAAACCCGGGCCGACACCGCCTGGCGCGCGCGCGCTCCCGGTGCCGCTGCGATAAAAGCGCAAGGCTGAAAGGCGGCTTAGTAGTGTCCTATTTCGGAGCCAAATCTCCCCCACCCCTCCTCCTCCTCGGAAAACGCGGGCGAGCTCTCAGTGTCCTTCATGCGCTGCCAGTATAATCTGCTTAGGTTCAAAGGAGCTGCCTCAGAGGGGGAAAGCGGCAGGTTAAGCGTAAAATAATAATATATTTATTTTAATCGTGTCAGAAGCACACACAAAGGTGCTTTCTGGGTTGAAAGGGTTTTTGCTGGAGGAGTTCAGCTCAGGGGACGCCCGAATGAGGCTCCTTTCATGTCCCCCAAGAAAGATCTTTTCCTCACCGAAGTGGTCCTTATTTATCTACTTGCAATTTCTTGCTTTCGAACTGTTAGGTTGGCAGGAGCTGGGACGGAGACACGGGCGCTCATTCCGCCATGTAGTGCTCGGGTCTTGGAACTGCCGACCTTCCAGCTAACAAGGCGAGCTTCTTAACCACTGAGCCGCCGCAGTCCTAATAATAAGAACTGAAAAGTGGCGACAAAAGAAGCGAGCCATGGGAAAATGGGGCTCTGGACCGGGCCCTTCTTTGCAGCTTCCACGGAGTGAGAATTACCTCATGCTGCAAGCAACGCTATCTCTCCCCCCCCCCCGCCCCATAGTTTTGTACCAGGGCAATTCACCTTGGCAGGTTCAACAGCTGAGAACACATGTTCTGTCCTGACAAGTGTTCAATCCAGGGAGCCTCTGGTCAGAAATGTTGTTTTCATCCAGCATCACCCAGCTTAAAGGTCTAGAATCGGATTCTGATTTAAATAAACTAATTTCCGAGAGAATGGGTCTCACAGTCTGTTGTAGTAAAAGCAAGTACTGTAGTCTCATGGCATCTTAAAGACTAAAAGGTTTTATTTTGCATAAGCTTCTTTGTTTTAGATAGAATTTGCTCCTGGGATTCCAATTCAGAAAGTCTGGTTTACTGAAACTGGAGCACGAGAACTGGCTTTGAATGACCGAGCCCAAGAATGGATGAACTGGAATCCTGACAAAGAGAGTAACCCTAAGCAAAGTGCAGAGCAGTGATGTAGAACAGGGATTTTCAACCTGCAGCCCATGGGCTGGATACAGCCCATGGCACCATTTCATGTGAGCCCCCACCCACCACCTCCACCACACCAGGAAGTGCCATGTGGTGGAGGAAGGGCAAAATGGCCATCCACCCCCAAAGCTGTCTGAGAGAGTGTGACCTGGCCCCTGGTTTTAAAAGGTTGAGAACTCCTAGTGTAGAAGTATATTTGAAAATGAGAGTGCTTTTCAAAGCAATGCCCAAATCTAGCCTCTCTTCCTATGTAAAGTAAGTCAAAAAATACAGGCATTGGGATCTGCCTTACCAACAAATGAGGAGTGGGTATTTTTTTTAAAGCATTGTTTCTTAATATCTCATTCAAGACCAAACTACAGTACAGTATCATCAAACAACATGTAATATACTGCTTCTCAGGGGAAAAGATTTAATTCCAAACTACTTTGTGGCAAATAAATAGGGATGTCAAATGATGTCATAGTCCTTACTACTCAGAAGATGCTAGGGCTTTGACTCTGCAACCCATGGCTCCTCTACAATAGTGCAGAATGCATTTTTCCATACAACTGCACTGAGTACTCAACACGTGTCATTGAGATTCCCAAACAGACAGACTCAAATCTTAGACTTTATAGTTTTAGGAATTAAACTGAGAATCATGTAACTACTCACATCCTTAGAAAAGGGTAGAAAAGTCATAGGATGCATGCAACTTCCAGGCATGGCTACCTTCTGGAGTCCTTCCAAGAAGACATGTTTCTTCAACAGCTTCAATTGTATGCACATCCCTTTCCCAGCTCCACATAAATTAGTGGCTCAAAGGATTGAATTTTAATTTCATTCCTTGGACAGAATGAGGTAAAGGGATTGTTATAGTAGAAATTTTCACAGAGTGGGAACCTTGTTCCCTTGCCTTGGATCATGCTGTTTCAAAATCATAGGCGAAAGAAACTGTACAGCTCTAGGACTGATGTCTGCAATCTATGGACCTCTACATGTTGTTAGACTGCAGCTTTCATTTACTATAGTCAACTCAGCCAAAGATAAGGAATTAAGTCCAACATCATATACACTAGTACCTCAGATAACGATAAGACTTGGTTCCACAAGTCTCATTGTTATCCGGTTTTTAACATTGTGCGATGCATACATTGCACAACAGTAAAAAAACCCAGTACCCTTTCCAAAGACGAAAGGGAACGGGTGATCCACCTGCCTCTTTTGAAAGGGCATCGGGGATTCCCGCTGCCCTTTCCAGAGAGGCAGGCTGATCTAGCCAAACACCAGCTGGGTTGGGGAGAGAAAGGTTCTCCCCCCAACCCAGCCGGCAATTGCACACTGCGATTGGGGCTTGGGTTGTGGAGAGAAATGGGAGGCACACCTGTTCCCCAACCCAAGCACTGATCATGCGCTGCGATCGATCAGCGCTTTGGGTTGTGGGGAGGAACAGGCATGTGCGCCGGTCAAACTATCTACACAGCAACATTTCTTGTTTATTCTCTAAGCAACTCTGGTTCTTGCAATGTGAGATGAAAAAATGATTTATGTAACTGGCTTGAACTTGGATGTAACTGTCATAAAGTGTATCCAGTGTGGTGAAGCAGGTAAAATAATATACTGGGACTCACGAGACCTAAATCCAGTTCCCCAGCTCTGTCATGGAAACTCACTGGTAAAAACACTCATTAAATACCTCACTTACCTTGAAAATCCTATTAGGGTCTCTATAAGTTTGTTCTGACTTGACAGCATGAAGCAACTACAGATTTAAAAGTAAATGTGCTGCTGTCACTTTGGGAATTATTCCAATTGTTTACTCTTCCTCTGTAACAATCAGTGACCCTGTCAGGGTTAAGCATTAATTAATCTAATCCAACTGTGTCTCTCTTACTGAGAAAGAAGGAGATTAAAAGGTGAAGCAAAAAAAAAAAAAACCAGGCCAACTTCCTTCCTTTGCCCTGGACTGGGTCAGGGGCTTTATTTAGGTTGCTAATTGCTTTTAGTTTATCTAGAATTCTAGGCCCATATGCATTTCTATTTTGAAATAAGTTGAGTTGACATCTGAGTTAAGATGCACAGGTCCATCCTTTAACTAAAAAAAATAAAAGGCAACATCTCTGAAGAAGCAATACTTTTATTCTATTTTTAATGCTAAAAAAGATAATAGAATTGTAGAAGAAGCTGGAAGGAGCCCATCAGCCCATCAACTCCAACTTCCTGAGCAATGTAGGAATCCAAAACAAAGTATATCTGAGAGATGGTTGACTTATTTTTCTCTTAAATGTTTCCAGCATATGAATGTTCACTGCTTCCCAAGGTAATTAGTTCCATTGTCGCACTACTCCAACAGTTAAGAGGTTTTTCCTGATATTTAACTGAAATCTGGCTTCCTTTAACTTGATCCCATTTTTACATGTCCTGAGCTCTGGGATAATTGAGAATAGAACTTATTTATGCCTATTTTTTATGTATTTAAAAGGTACTATCACATCTTTCATCTTTTTTCACAAACATGCCCATTTCTTTCAGTCTTTCCTCAGTTTCCAGTTTCCTGATCATCCTTCTTGCCTTCCTATGGACTTGTTTTGGTTTGTTGATATGCTTCTTAAAGTGCAATGAACAGAAGTCCTAGCCAGTTCCAAACAGAGGAGTACTAATACTTCATAGGATTTTGAGACTATGCAGTGGTACCTCGCTTAAAGAGCATAATGTGTTCCACGGGATTGCTCTTTAAGCGAGTTTGCTCTTTAAGTGAAATACCATTGTAAGTGACCAATTGTGACTTCTTGTGGGGTGTATTGTGAACCCTGATTTAGTTGTTAAGTGACTTTTTGGTTGGTTTGAGTTGTTAAGCGAAGTGACCAGAGATAATTCTGCTCTTTAAGCGAGTTATTTTCTGAGTGAGGCACTCTTTATCCAAGGTTTTACTGGACTTCAGTTAATACAGCCTAAAATAACATTGGCCGTTTATGCAGCTGCATCACACTATTGGGTCATATTCAGTTTGTGATTTGTACAACAATTTCAAGATCCTTTTGTGTCATCTGCAAATTTGATAAGCATTCTCTGTACCTTTCTGAGTCATTCGATATTCATTCATTCATTCATTTACATTTATATCTCACCCTTTTGGTGGAAGCAAAATATATCCCAGTTGTTACCTCCTCTCAGTTTGAGAAAGAGCCACTGTTAGTTACTCTTTGAGTGCAATTGTGTAACCAATGGTGTATCCATCTGACTGTTCTATCTAACCCCATACATACTTAGCTGGCTAATCAGAATATCATGGAATGCTTTGTCAAAAGTTTTGCTATAGCATCTATAGCATCTATAGCATCTATAGCATTCTCACTATGCACACCAAGGCACACAGTTTCTGAAATGAATTGCCAGAAATGACTACTAACATGAACCAGGGACTACACTGTATAGACTAGAAGTGATGGCAAACTCCAGGTGTTCTTTGACTTCAATTACCAGAAGCCCAAGTCAGCACTCCTGCTGATCAAGGCTTCTGGGAATTGAAGTTCAAGAACACCTGGACTGCCAAGGTTAGCCATCGCTGGTATATAGGGTTTGCTCCTATCTGCTATTCCAGCCATCCACAGTAGGTCTTGGAACCTATCCCCAAGGCCATGGCAAGCCTATTGTGAAATATAAGAAAAAATGAATTCTGTAACTTGTTTCTTACAAGACTTTAAAGAAAGTAGTTATCCTAGTATATGTATGTTTTTAATTCTTATCTTTTTAAAATGATTTGTGAGTCATGTTGGGTCCTACAGCCAGGAGAAAGGTGAAGGAAGGAAGAAGGGAGGCAAAATTGACCTCAAAATGAACCCATTATGTCCCTTTTCCAAAATTTCCATTTCAGTGTCAAAAGTTTTTTTTTAATAATTATAATAATTATTAGAGGTAGGCAACCTACAGCCCATGGGCCAGATCTGGCCCACGGCCCCAAATAATCCTATCCCCGCCTTCACTCCAGCTGCCGCCATCAGAATCACTGACTCATTTATGGCTGTCATAAATGTATATACGACAGCCGTAAATGGTGGTGGTGGGGAGACCACTAATTTGGTCCTCTCCACTGTCTGAGGGATCATGACCTAGGCCCCATCCCAAAAAGGTTGGCAACCTCTGAACTAGACAATGGGATGTACCCACATCACTTTCCTAGAAGACAAAATCTGCACTCCCTGGAGTTTAGAACATAGATTCCACTGATCCCTCCATTTAACTCTACATATAACTGACAGAACCTGTGAGTGAGTATATGAGGCATGCGTCCATTCCATTATGCCAGTGGTTCCCAACATGGGGCCTACACTGCACAGGGAGACTTAAATTCCCAGAAGCCCAAGTCAGTACATTGGCTGATCAGTGCTTTGGGGAATTGACTTAGGCTTCTGGGATTTGAAGTACAAAAACCAAAGGTTGGGAAACACTGCTCTATGTGTTCCAGGTCCCAGCAGTGTTTCCCAGTTAGGAAACACTGCTCTGGTGAAGTGGTTAAACTGTAGTACTGCAGCCAAAATTGCTGTCATTTTGTGTTCAGTTCTAATGGGTTCCAGATTGACTCAGCCTTTCATCCTTCCAAGGTCGGTAAAACGAGTACCCAGAATGTTGGGGGATTCCCAGTCTTGCACTGCACCATTACATGCTGGAACTAGACATGTGTTGCAACCAGGTATTAAAGTTCCAAATTCTCTTAATAGGGGTCCACATTGATCAAGTCATACTAATTTCCCCATATCGTGGTACCTAATTTTCAAGTAGATATCAAACAAGCCCCCAGTTTGATATTCTGCATATTTACTGTGGTATATCCCAGTGATATATTTTTTTTTGAGGGAGAAAGCTTTGTTTGAAACAACATTAGAAGAGACTTTAAAGATGGAGTGGGCAAAGTACAGCATTCCAACAAATCCCATGAAATAGCCAGAAAATAGTTTTCTTCAGATGGAACCTCAAACTGATATTTTATTGCAAGAACAGTGCCTTAATACATTTCTGCCAAGGAGACATCATATTGCCATGCTTTTATTCAATGTAAATACCACAGATCTCACCATCCTTTCTTTAGTTGATCTGGGATTTGATGGGTTAGGTATGCAAATGACAAAACAGAGTTAGAACGGCATAGTATATAAAAAGTAGGTGTTTAAATTGGCTGGCTGCCTGCCTGCCTGCCAGGTTTTAAAAGCAGCAAGATCAAAACATTTAGCAAAACACAAGTTAACACCTTTCAGATTCACTGATGAACATTTGTTCTTCCTAATGATGAGTGACACATAAATATCAGGAAGAGTGCTAAATTTGGTCTATATTCTGAACTTGCACAGTACTGTAGAGTTCACTACAGGAAATACAATCTATTAAATGCCTGGGATGTATTTATATTCTAACTACGCTATTAGCCATAGTAAATTATTTTCCTTTCTTTGGCAAAAGCAGTAGCACTAGTCTTCATGGCACAGAAATCTCTATGGATTTTGGTATTGTTATTTACAATTTTTCTTGCAATTCCACCTGCAACTCCCCACGCCGGGCCGGGTGGGGAAGAGATGTGTCTCAGTTGCTGCCTGGCAGGAGAGAGTTAAAAGGAGGCCCTTCAAGACTGCTTCGGCCTTGCAATTCCACCTGCAACTCCCCACGCCGGGCCGGGTGGGGAAGAGATGTGTCTCAGTTGCTGCCTGGCAGGAGAGAGTTAAAAGGAGGCCCTTCAAGACTGACTCAGCCTTGCAATTCCACCTGCAACTCCCCACGCTGGGCCGGGTGGGGAAGAGATGTGTCTCAGTTGCTGCCTGGCAGGAGAGAGTTAAAAGGAGGCCCTCCAAGACTGACTCAGCCTTGCAATTCCACCTGCAACTCCCCACGCCGGGCCGGGTGGGGAAGAGATGTGTCTCAGTTGCTGCCTGGCAGGAGAGAGTTAAAAGGAGGCCCTTCAAGACTGCTTCGGCCTTGCAATTCCACCTGCAACTCCCCATGCCGGGCCGGGTGGGGAAGAGATGTGTCTCAGTTGCTGCCTGGCAGGAGAGAGTTAAAAGGAGGCCCTCCAAGACTGACTCAGCCTTGCAATTCCACCTGCAACTCCCCACGCTGGGCCGGGTGGGGAAGAGATGTGTCTCAGTTGCTGCCTGGCAGGAGAGAGTTAAAAGGAGGCCCTTCAAGACTGACTCAGCCTTGCAATTCCACCTGCAACTCCCCACGCCGGGCCGGGTGGGGAAGAGATGTGTCTCAGTTGCTGCCTGGCAGGAGAGAGTTAAAAGGAGGCCCTTCAAGACTGCTTCAGCCTTGCAATTCCACCTGCAACTCCCCATGCCGGGCCGGGTGGGGAAGAGATGTGTCTCAGTTGCTGCCTGGCAGGAGAGAGTTAAAAGGAGGCCCTTCAAGACTGCTTCGGCCTTGCAATTCCACCTGCAACTCCCCACGCCGGGCCGGGTGGGGAAGAGATGTGTCTCAGTTGCTGCCTGGCAGGAGAGAGTTAAAAGGAGGCCCTCCAAGACTGACTCAGCCTTGCAATTCCACCTGCAACTCCCCACGCCGGGCCGGGTGGGGAAGAGATGTGTCTCAGTTGCTGCCTGGCAGGAGAGAGTTAAAAGGAGGCCCTTCAAGACTGCTTCGGCCTTGCAATTCCACCTGCAACTCCCCACGCCGGGCCGGGTGGGGAAGAGATGTGTCTCAGTTGCTGCCTGGCAGGAGAGAGTTAAAAGGAGGCCCTTCAAGACTGCTTCGGCCTTGCAATTCCACCTGCAACTCCCCACGCCGGGCCGGGTGGGGAAGAGATGTGTCTCAGTTGCTGCCTGGCAGGAGAGATTTGAAAGGAACACCTCCAAAAGGAACACCTCTACTACCTCCGCTGAACTCTCAGCTATGGGGCAGCAAGCCCCACTACCCTCCTGGGAGAGGAGAATGGCCGGGATCTTGGCTGGTCCCAGGAGCACCTCTGAGGAATGGGCAGTGGTGGGGCAGCCGGCCCCACCCTCCTAGGAGGACATTGGATGGGGGTTGGGGGAATGTGGATGGGGGGAGGGAGAGAAAGGCCTGCCACCTAGGGAATAGGGATTGGGCTCTGTCTGGTATGGGCAGGGGGTTTCCTGTGGCCCGAATTGGTGTTGTGACGGGCATGGGGCGGTATGGCGGGTACCGAGGGGCGGGCCGCACTCGGGGAACACGGGACAGATGTTTAGTTGCTGTCCCTTGTTCTGGCCCCCCGGCTACATCTCTGGTTCCTGAGCTGCCGGTCAAGAGTGACCCTTCCCTTAGGCTGCTGCTGGTGAATGCCAGGTCAGTCTGTAACAAGGCCCCCCTGCTTTCAGATTCCATATTGGGGGTGCGGGCTGACCTGGCATGCATCACTGAAACCTGGCTGGCACCTGAGGACGGGGTTCCTCTATCCGAACTGTGTCCAGCTGGGTTCGGTATTTGGCACCAGCCTAGGGAGAAGGGGAGGGGCGGTGGGGTCACCGTAGTAGCCAGGGAGTCGTTGGGAGTCGTCAGGGCCACGGCTCCACATATTCCGGGCTGTGAGACCCTGCTCCTGCGTTTGGGCCCTAAAGGGCAGTCGGGAATCCTACTCCTATACCTGCCTCCCTGTAGGGTAGCAGATTCCCTGCCTGAGCTCCTTGAGGCGGTCTCGATGTTGGCGTTGGAGCTCCCCAGACTTATGGTTCTGGGGGACTTCAACTTGCCATCATTAGGGGCTGGCTCGGAGGCGGCTCGGGAGTTCATGGCTTCCATGGCAGCTGTGGGCCTGACCCAGGTAATTCAGGGCCCTACCAGGAGCAGTGGTCACACCCCGGATTTAATTTTCTTATCGGAGCTGTGGCAGAGTGATCTGAAACTACAGAAATTAGACATTACCCCTGTGCCATGGTCAGATCACTATCTGGTGACTCTAGACTTCCTGGGGGCGAGGCTTCACCGCAGGGAGGTAGGGCCAGTTAAATGGGCCCGCCCTCGGCGACTAATGGATCCGGAAGGATTCCAGAGGGAACTGGGGTGTTTTCCTCTTGACCTGCAATGCGATTCGTCTGAGGCTCTTGTCAACTCATGGAACGAGAGAGTAGCGGCAGCCTTGGATGTGATCGCTCCACTACGGCCTCTCCTTGCCCACGGGCATCGATCATCCCCTTGGTTCACAGAAGAGCTGAGGGAGCTCAAACGGGCAAAGAGACGCCGAGAGCGCCGCTGGGTGAAGACCCGGAGTGAGTCTGATCGAACACTTGTTAGAGCTGCCATTAAAGCCTATCTAGTGGCGATGGGGGCGGTGAAACGACAATATTTCACCGCCCTTATTGCCTCCGCAGATAATCGCCCAGCGACCTTGTTCCGGGTGACCAGGTCCCTCCTTGGAAGAGGGGGGTCTGGCCCTGGTTGGCAGGGATCGGCTGAGGCTTTTGCTGATTATCTGGCGGAGAAAATCGCTCAGATTCGCTTGAAGTTTAATCCCGGCGTGGAAGAGACAGAGCTGGGGTTGACCAGAGTACAGTCTGGCCATGTTATCTGGGATCAGTTCGATCCAGTTGGCCCTGAGGAAGTGGACAGGCTTCTTGGATCTGTTCGCGCCACTGCCTGTGAATTGGATCCATGCCCTGCCTGGCTAGTCAAGGCATCTAAGGCTGTGGCAGGCGGTTGGGTCGAGGCAATTATAAATTCATCTCTGCAGGAGGGGCTTTTTCCAGCACCCTTAAAACATGCTTTGGTGCGTCCCCTCCTGAAAAAGCCATCCCTCGACCCTACGGTACTTACCAACTACCGTCCTGTATCCAACCTACCCTTTTTGGGTAAGGTCTTGGAGAAGGCAGTGGCGTGGCAGCTACAGGAAGTCCTGGATGAAGCGGATTATCTGGACCCTTTCCAGTCAGGATTCAGGCCCGGATATGGTACTGAAACTGCATTGGTCGCATTGGTGGATGATCTCTGGCGAGAACGAGATGGAGGTCATCCATCCGTCCTGGCTCTTCTTGACCTCTCAGCGGCTTTCGATACTGTCGACCACGGTATCCTTCTGGGAAGGCTCCAAGGATTGGGGATCCAGGGCACTGTGCTGGCCTGGTTCTCTTCATTTCTGAGGGGCCGGACCCAGTCGGTGTGGCTGGAAGGCGAGAGGTCCAGCCCTAGGCCCCTGCAATATGGGGTGCCTCAGGGCTCGGTACTCTCGCCTCTCCTATTTAACATCTACATGAAGCCACTGGGTGAGATCATCCGTTCCCACGGGGTGAGGTATCACCAATATGCAGATGACACCCAGCTGTATATCTCAGCCCGTGGAGATCCAATTGATGCAGTGGAAGTCCTATCCAGGTGCCTGGAGGCTGTCAGGGTCTGGATGGGGGACAACGGGCTACAACTGAATCCCGGCAAGACTGAGTGGCTATGGGTAAGGGGTCCTGCACTATCTCGGGAGTTACCATCTTTGGTTCTGGATGGGGCAGTTTTGCCCCAAACAGACCTGGTGCGTAATCTGGGGGTCCTCTTGGACTCACGACTACTGCTCGAGGAGCAGGTGGCAGCCGTGGCCAGGAGGGCTTTTGCACAACTTCGTGTAATACGCCAGCTACGCCCACTCCTAGACCGGGATTCCTTGCTCATGATCACACATGCTTTGGTCACCTCCAGACTTGATTACTGTAATGCGCTCTACATGGGGCTGCCCTTGGTGACCATTCGGAGGCTGCAGCTGGTCCAGAATGCGGCTGCTCGGGTAGTGATGGGGTGCGGGCGTTATGCTCGTGCCTCACCACTGCTTCGGGAGCTGCACTGGTTGCCAGTATGTCTCCGGGTGCAATTCAAGGTGCTGGTTATTACCTTTAAAGCCCTACATGGTAGTGGGCCAGGATACTTAAGAGACCGCATCGTCCCAAGGACATCTGTCCGTCCCACCAGGGCGGATCGGAGAGGCTCTCTTATCATTCCATCGGCTAGAGAGGCGCATCTCTCTAGCACCAGGAGGAGGGCCTTCTCCGTGGCCGCCCCGGCCCTTTGGAACCTCCTGCCAACTGAGTTACGTCTCCAGACAGAGCTCCTGCCCTTTCGGAAGGGCCTAAAAACCTGGCTGGCAGGGCAGGTATGGGGGTCCAGGAACATGGGGTCCCATGTTGGGTGGCTGATATGATGGGACAGCCACCCCTCCCTCACTCTTTTAAACTTTTAAAATCTTTTTAAACCTTTTAACCTTTTTAAATCTTTTAAATTTGTGTAAATTCATGGTTTAATTCTTTTTTAATTGACTTTTAAGTAATTTATGAACTTTAAGGTTTTAATTTATGAATTTCTGTAAGCCGCCTAGAGTCAGGTTCGCCTGATTGGGGCGGGGTAATAAATCTAAATAAATAAATAAATAAATAAATTCTGCACTGTCCATAAAATAATGGTGTCTGGCCTGAAGAAGGGTTTTTTTTTTTTGCCTATGAAAGCTCACTGATTGATTTTTAGTAGTCTAATAAATATATTGTCTACTCTTGCATTTGTATAAAGTTAAAGACCACATAGTCTTTTCCTAATTCTTTCTGAACTAAGTAAAATGCAATCATTGGTCACCCATAGCACCACCTGTTGAATGACCTAGAGTTGACATCACCTAAATGGGGGAGCAAACTGAAGAAAGCATGTGCTTGTGCCAGGGGTGCCCAAACTTTTTGGGCTATGGGCCGGTCACATGATTTCTCCCACCGGAACTGGAAGTAAAATGCAACCTGCAATCTGTTTTGCAACAGGATGAGATAGATTTCAAGCTGCTATTTTCTCTGCTTAAATGAGGGCTGCCCAAACCATGGGCTAGATCCAGATCCTGATGCCAATTCATCCGGCCCCCAACACCCTTATCGCTCCCAGAAGCAGCGTGCCAGTATGGGAAATGTTAGCAAATGACAAATGAAATAAGATAATACAACACCAATCCCATCTTCTTTGTGCCCATATGGGTGTGGTTTACTTCCACTTCCAGGAGTGACAAGGTGTGTTTTACTTCCACTTCCAGGAGTGACAAGGGCAGCACAGGCCAGATGGTGTCAGGGGCCAGAACAACATTGGGAAATGTTAGCAAATACAAATGAAATAAGATGCTACAACACCAATCCCATCTACTTCATGGAGAAATGCAATCAATGCAGGGCACCGAAAGAAGATCTGGTAAATGGCTGAGATCATCATCATTGGCTGCTACTAGTGTCCAAGTGTACATTTCCCCCTGAAAATATTTTTCAGGGGAAATGCCATTGGCATGAATTTGTTTAAGGTGCCATCAAGATACCCACATACTATGATTATGGAGCCATCTCCTGCTGCATGTATGAAATGAGACATGTAGGATTTGATGCCAGGACTGCACTGGACTTCCACACCCTTGAGGATATTGACAAGATGTGAAATGGCTGAGATAACATTGCAGTTACCTGCTTCTAATCAACATTATTTTTATTTATTTTATTTTATTATTTTAAATTTGTTTTAAATTTTACCTATATTTTATATCTACCCATTATTTTAAATTGTGCAACACTGATATAAATAAACAACAAAAACCCTTTAAACAGAAAAAATCTCTTTTTGCAAGCTTATCAAGACAAATAAGTATTTTACCTTAATAAGATCGTTTCTTCTTTTAATTTCTTATAGTAAATGGTTCTAAATTACCATCAATTATATCATCAAGGGAACATTTAAAGCAAAAATGACCATGATAAAAGACAAAGATGGCAAGGAGTTAGCAGATGCAGAAGAGATTAAGAAAAGATGGAAAGAGTACACAAAGGAACTCTACAAAAAGGACCTCAACACCCCTGATAACCACAATGATGAGAACATTGAACACGAGCCAGACATTCTAGAGAGTGGTCAGAAAGGCCCTAAAAACACTGCAAACAACAAAGCCAGTGGAGTTGATGGTATCCAAGTTGAACTTTTCAAAGCCCTGCAAGATGATGGAATCAAATTATTGCATTCTATATGCCAGCAGATTTGGAAAACACAACAATGGCCACAGGATTGGAAAAGATCTGTATACGTTCCACTCCCCAAAAAGGGTCATCCCAAAGAATGTTCAAATTATCGAACAATTGCGCTCATCCCTCATGCTAGCAAGGTGATGCTCAAGATAACACAGGATAGACTGCAACAGCATGTGGAGAGAGAATTACCAGAAGTGCAGGCAGGTTTCAGAAGAGGCAGGGGGACTAGAGACCACATCGCCAACATAAGATAGATCATGGAAAAAACAAAGGAATATCAGAAACAAGTCTACTTCTGTTTCGTTGATTACACTAAGGCTTTTGACTGTGTCGACCACAACAAAATGTGGCAAGTAATTAAAGAAATGGGAATACCAGAACACCTTATAGGCCTCATGAGAAATCTGTACATGAATCAAAAGGCAACAGTTAGGACAGAAAATGGAATGACGGAGTGGTTTGGAATAGGAAAAGGAGTAAGACAAGGCTGCATTTTATCACCCTGCTTATTCAACTTATACACAGAACACATAATGCGCAATGCAGGGATGGAGGAATCACAATTTGGGATCAAAATTGCTGGAAGAAACATCAACAATTTGAGATATGCAGATGATACCACCCTAATGGCAGAAAGTGAGGAGGACCTAAAGAAGCTCCTGATTAGGTTGAAAGAAGAGAGTGAAAAAGCTGGCTTGAGACTCAATATCCAGAAAACCAAGATAATGGCAACAGGCCCTATCAGTCCCTGGAAAATAGATGGGGAAGAAGTAGAAGCAGTGACAGATTTTACTTTCCTAGGATCAAAGCTCACTGCAGATGGTGATTGCAGCCATGAAATAAAAAGGCGACTGATTCTTGGGAGGCAAGCAATAAGAAACCTGGGAAGCATTGTGAAAAGTAGAGACATCACATTGAAAACAAAAATTCACATAGTCAAAGCAATGGTATTCCCTGTGGCAATGTATGGTTGTGAGAGCTGGACCATTAGGAAAGCTGAGCGCAGAAGAATAGACGCCTTTGAGATATGGTGTTGGAGGAGAGTTTTGAGAGTCCCCTGGACAGCGAGGTGAACAAATAGGTCAATCTTAGAAGAAATCAACCCTGACTGCTCCTTAGAAGGTCAAATAATAAAGATGAAGCTAAAGTACTTTGGACATCAAATGAGAAGAGAGGATTCACTTGAGAAAGCCTTGATGCTTGGAAGGTTCGAGGGCAAAAGAAGAAGGGGCCGGCCCAAGATGAGATGGCTAGATGGTATTGTAGAGACAAGGCACAGAGATGAGCGAGTTGAGGGGGATGGTGGAGGACAGGAGTGCCTGGCGGACAGTGGTCCATGGGGTCGCAGAGGGTCGGAATCGACTGTGCGACTGAACAACAACAAAAATATCATCATTAAAACTCAACGTTCATAGCTCTTTATGAAGTGAACAACTACAAATAGAAATTCTAATCAGGAATGTGATTGTTGTCTTCTTTTAAACCAGTGGTTCCCAATGTGGAACCCACACCCTACAGTGAAACGTCAACTCCCAGAAGCCTAAGTCATTGACTGATCAGTGCTTTGGGGAATTAAAGTCCAAAAACCAAAGGTTGGGAAACATTGTTTTAAACTATTTAAGTTTGACCAGAATCCTATTATTTACCTATTCTAGAATAAGTGAATTAATGCAAATCTCAATGGTCAGGTGACACTAGTTAAGGAGTCACTACTTCTATTCCTTGCCACATGATCTGGCTCACACTGTTTGTATTCCTTGTCCCACAAATTGGTTCACAACAAAGAATACCAGAGTTATTCTTTAACCAGTGGCAATTTGCAGCTAACATTTACTTTATTGTACTTAACAACAGCATACATATGTAGCAGAATTCCAGGCATAGGTACCTAAATTTTCACATTAATGTAAAGGCTGAGTAACTTTTTAATATGGAATCATCTATGACCATATTTTCCCAGCTCTCTTTGGAGAAACAATCATAGTAGTCTACAGGAATAGAAATTTCAGTAGATCCATTTATTCTCATTGGAAGTCTTCAGAACTGCTGCCAAATGGAGAAAATCCAAGAGAAAACATGGTCCAGAATTTTATTTTATTTTTGTTTTTCTTTTCTGATATGCATAAAATAAAATGATACATTAATAATTGGAATCCTAAAATCATTTAGCATTTGTTCACTGGCAAGTATCCTATTGCTATTTCTAACTGAAAAGTAGACCTACATTTATGCAAGTGCTACTAGTCAATGAGTTAATTTTAATTGGGATTTGAAATAGAATACAGTGGAATTCAGTTAACAAATGGCTCCATTAACATAAAAATCACATAACAAAAGGAAATCTATAGAAAATAATGGCTCAGTTTATAGAATTATTTGGGAACAGATTGTTTTGTTTCCAATGCATACCTATGGGAAACCGCCATTCAGTTAATGTATTTTGGTTCTCAGTGCATTCCTATGGGAAATTGTATTCAATGAATTCCTTTGGGAAATTCGATTAAAGTAATTTTTGTCGCAAGAAATGTCCTGGAGAATGCATTAATTACATTAACTGAGGTTCCACTGGAATAATTAACTACCTCTTGGATCGTGCAATTTGGCGAAGGCCACATAGACCAAGTTTTCTTTCAGGAGCCACAATGAAGAATTGAACTCTGGCTCTGCAGCCAGATATCTAAACCACTGAGTTATCCAACCCACCCAGTCTAAGTAAATATGCTAAGTACTCACCATAGAACAGTGCTGAGGGTTGAATTAGAAAACAATGTTTTCAGATGCTAGATTTAGTATTCTCTTTTTTAGTTTAACTTTGATCAACTGAAATAGCAAATGGCCAAAATGTATATGCAAAGCCAGTTGAAGAACACAACTAAATATTCATTAATGTCTGATTTCCTAAATAGATCTCCTGAATTTAGATAGCTGATGTGGTAAAAATCCTACTGCTAAATAGCTATAAAATACCCAGAATAGTAGAACAACTTTCACTGACTCACCTGTTGTGGGCAGTATTAATTATAGCTTGATTATTCATTGGAAAACATTTTTGGTCCAGAGAGGAAAAATAGATAAAAACAAACCATTAAAGAGAGGTTGTTAAATTCATCAGATATATTTTAATGTTATCTGAAACAACTGAAGAAAAAGTAGATAGCCTATTGACTTTAATAAATCAAAAAAATTATGGAGTGCTCTCTCTCTATAAATTTAATTGCTATTCCTCTTGTATGTTCAAACTGAACCTGGCAAGTAATGTTTGCATTTAGATTTATTAATTAAATGTGATCCACAAAGATTGCTCTGTGGGGGGGGGGGAATCACTTTAACCAATGTTCATGATGCCACATGAACATTTTTAAGCTTGAGTGAGATTTTTCTTGCAAACTGTTTTTGACATATATAAAACAAACGTTAACATATAGCACAAAGTTCACATTGCTCCAAGAATTGCAACTAGGATTTGCCGTCATTTGTCAGACTGTAGCTAAGAGACTACATTGAATTTTACTTACACATACTGTTCAGATGTGCTGTGTGCAGTAAGCTACTAAGAATAGGAATATGGGCAGCTGCCTTACCTTTGGTCCATATGGTTCATTAGTTCCTACAGTATATTGATGGGCAGCAGCTCTCCAAAATTACAGGGCTCCTGGAATGTGTTGAGGATTTGCTCTGGAATTTTTTTTTGCATACAACACATATGGCCTCCTTCTAAGTTATGGTCCTTTCTGTTTTAACTGTAAAAAAAAAAAATCCAGGCATCTATCCTATGGTATTTTTGCACTAGCACAAAGTGTTGAAAAATGTTTGCCTTTGAAGAAATGTCACTTCCAGCATTTTGATTCTACTTCTGCAAACATTTATAATAGCCATTACACAAGCACTTTCACAACTCACTATAATAATAATTTCGTGTCAGAAATTATTCTGGGTTGAAAGGATTTTTGCTGGAGAAACTCTTTTCAGGGGATGCCAAATGAGGCTCCTTTCATGTCCCCAAGATCATTTACACCAAAGTGGTCCCTATTTATCTACTTGCAATTTCTTGCTTTTTATTTGCGAGGTTGGCAGGAGCTGAGACAGAGATGGGCGCTCAATCTGTCATGCAGTACCCAGGTCCCAAACTGCCAACTTGCTGGCCTTCCAGCTAACATGGTGATCTTCTTAACCACTGATCCACTGCAACTTGATTACCCTAGGACAGTGATAGCCAACCTTGGCACTCAATGTGTTCTTGGACTTCAATTACCAGAAACCCAAGTCAGCACTCCTGCTGATCAGGGCTTCTGGGAATTGAAGTTCAAGAACACCTGGAGTGCCAAGGTTGGCCATCCCTGATCTAGGAGGTATTACTTGGGTTAGAGGTTTGTTAGCTATCACAATGTTCAGACATGTCTGGCTGCAGTGATGGACCAGATGAAAATCAGAGGGCTGCTATATAGCAAATAATCCCCCATTTTGGTTTGCCAACAGTACAGAGAAATGCAGTCTATTTTAATGCAGCCACACAACAAAGCAAATTGTAAACCATCCCAGCCCTTTCCAGTGTTCAAAATACTACTGTTTTAATGGTGCATGTTAGAGTACACTGTTTTAGTTTGGTTTCTTTTTGGGCATTAGTTGGTTCAAGTCAAGCTGAAATAATTTTTCCTGTCTAGACACACCACACCCTTAGCATTCTTGTATACAGTGGTACCTCACTTAAAGAGCATAATGTTTTCCACGGGATTGCTTTTTAAGTGAATTTGCTCTTTAAGTGAAACACCATTGTAAGTGACCAATTCTGACTTCTGGTGGGGGGATTGTGAAACCCGATTTATTTGTAAAGCAAGTTTTTGGTTGGTTTTATTTGTTAAGCGAGGTGATCATTCAGAGAAAATTCTGCTCTTTAAGTGAGTTACTTTCTATGTGAGGTGCTCTTTATGTGAGCTTTCACTGTACAGTATTTATTTTGTTGCTTCTGAAGACGAGAGAGAGAAGCAACAACTAAATAACACATTTTTTTCTTTTCTCCCTTGCATATTCCTTATAAAGAAAACAGTGAAGTGAAAATTAAAATCCTTTCATTTTTATACAAAAATACTTTATATAACGAACCAAATCTGTTTAACCAACACTTCCTTAGTCACATCAATATCTCAGAAGAGCAAAGGGAAGAAGACCTTTGCATCTTTGAGGCCCTCTGGTGGCTCATTTGCATCAAAATGAGACAAACATAGTGATATGTTCAAACATAGTGTTTGTTCTTTAATTAAACCATAGTACAATATGTGAGGCTCCAGAAAGTAAATGTATTTTAAAAGAAGAATGCTGCACTAATAACATAGTTAACCTCAATGGCTTACTGACATTTGGTAGGGTTGCTTTATTTAAACCAAGAGCTCTCAACCTTTTAAAGCCGGGGGCCGCATCACGCTCCAGGGACTGGATGGCCATTTTGCACTTCCTCCTCAACATAACACTTCCTGGTGTGGTGAAGGTGGGTGGGGGACACACACACATGAAATGGTGCCATGGACAGCAGTTCAAGACTCGAGTGACTTGTGATGGAGTGAGCTCCCATCTGTCCCAGGTCTTGATAACCTAACCATTCAAAAGCAATAAATTGCAAGTAGACAAGTAGGTGCCACTTCATCAGAAAAGGTAATGGCATTCTGTGCACTCCAGCATCTAGTCATGCCTGTCACATGACCATGGAAATGTCTGCAGATGTAGACAGTGTTGACTTTTTGGTTGTAAATGGAATAAAAATGAAAAGGCTTGCAAATAAAAAATGTTTTGCCATTTTATTTTTAAAAATCAATCAATCAGTCAATCTATCTATCTATCTCTAATGCCACCTTTCTTCATACAGTTCATTCAAGATTTCTCACAGTTTATTTATTTATTTAGCATATCACAGTCAATTAAAACAAAGTTAACAGAATTAAAGCATGATAAAATATAGATTGAAAACAATTAAACAGAAATTAGTATATAAACCACCATATAAAAATGTTTTTAAAAACCATCTCAACTCAATAAATATAGCATTTCTTCACATTTTGTATTTGTCAGTTAAAGCCTCCATTAAAAAGGAAGTACTTTGTGTGCTAGGGATAGAAGTAACAAATTTGTATTCTGAAATCTAAAGTACATCCCCATCCATAGTTATGGATGAATTACTTTTAAAATGTCTCCATGTTGTCAGTAGCAAAATATTGCAGAGAAATGAACAATCCTGTTTTGCTTTGTGCTGTAAATTATTTGTGGCTACATAGAAAAGCAGTCAGTTTCTAAACCTTAATTACTTCACTGTCTTCAGATTCACTTCCAAAAGGTCATGCTGACAAATACACCACAGGTTTAGACTCCAGACCAAGAAGTTTCATCATGGCTGTGATTCGGAAGCAAGATTCCAATACTTCCTTCCAATTAGTAGCTGAGGCGCGAGTTTGCTATAAATGTATCTTGCACATGCCATACAAGCTCCCTTGTTCCAGTGATGCATTTGCTGGTGTTTGCTTTAAAGGAGATTTTTTAATTTCCCCTCTTCTGACGTTAGACTCTTCTCTGGGACAAGACTCCTGAACTAAATGAGTACTGCTGAGAATTGCTGTCCTTTAGACTAAAATCACTAAATTGTCCAAGTCAATCAGCATTATGGCTAGCCTGTGGGTTGGAAACAGTGCTGTACATGCACTGACTTTAAATCATAACACCATACCATTTAATAATGAAATCTTTTGTCTCTTCTCACTTCTTTTTCTAACAGCTCCCTATTTTGTTTTACAAAAACAACTAAGTAGTAAACTTTATGACTAAATTATGGCAGTTTTAAAATTCTGATCATCATTTTTGATTGTGTGACTTGTTCAACACTGTTACTCCAGAATTGCATTATTAGCAAGACATTGTGACATTTTTTTCAACATGAAGTTGTATGCAATTAACATAATTTTTACATTCTTCTTAGAGCCCATTTCTGTATGAATTTTATAATCCTCAGCATGAATTGTTTAAGTCAGTTCTGGAGGATTCAATCTCAAGCTCCATGAGGCTCTGCTGCATGTTGAATTTTACTTGAACCTTCCACATTAATTGCAGCATCATAGATGTTCTATGTGTCTAGTAGCATTTTAATGGATGGAATTCAGTGCCTCCAAATGTACCATATATGCATCATTGTGGATCCAGGTGAGCAAGGACTGTTGGGGGTGGGGGGAAGAGTTTAGATAAAGGAATAAATCTGAAGAAGAACTGAAGGAAGAAGCATACAGAAAGGAACAGACCACGATCCAGAAACAACTGTTGCTCACACAAATCTTAACTGGTACACAAAACCCTCTTACAGTACTTTCCTGATCAAGACAATTCATGAGCCAATTTGAATGTATGGGGTCAGTCCATGGCCGGAGGATACTATGCTACCTAGATGTTGTTGTTACATGCCATCAAGTTTTATCTTTAATTGCCCTGTTCAGCCCTTTGAAACAAAATGTCATGTTTTCCTTTATTGAGTCAATCCATCTAATAGCTTTTCTTGTTGATCTCAACATTATTGTTGAGCCAAAATTATAGCCGCTTAAGTTGTATCATTTTTGTCTCTAAAGAGAGTTCAGGCTTTGTTTGGTTTAACACTTTCTTGTATGCCTTAAAGCTCTCTTTTGGCATCATATTTTAAGCAAATACATATTTTTTAATCTCTTGAAGGATAAAATACATCTCTTGAAAAAGGATGGAGAGAAGAGGATCCTTTTGCAAAATATATATTTAATAAAGTCTCTTTCTTTCTCGTAATTTAGATGCATTTATTCTTTTTGGTACCCACAACCACATGAGCTGTGATTTGTTCATTTCAGCAACAACCTCAAGTATTGATTCATATATCTGACATTCCAATACAATGGTACCTTGCTTAAATGTGTCCCACGGGATTGCTCTGTAAGCGAATTGCTCTGTAAGCGAAATATTTTGAAAAAGTGCCACCACTGTCATTGTAAGTGACCGATTGTGACTTCGGGGGGGGGGGGATTGTGAACCCCAATTTAGTTGTTAAGCGAGTTTTTGGTTGGTTTTAGTTGTTAAGCGAGGGCAACCATTCAGAGAAAATTCTGCTCTTTAAGCAAGTTAGCCTCTAAGCAAGGTGTTCTTTATGTGAAGTTTTACTGTATTATGCCTTATAGCAGTGGACTTTTCATGAGCTACAGTTGCTGAGTATCTCCATAGAGACTTGGAGATCTCACCTTCTAGCAGAGTTACATGTTTCTTTTGAATTTTTCCATTATAGGATTTTCTAGTTATGCAATATTCATATGTGGTTTATCATGACCTTCTTCTGCACATTACTAATAAAAGTTATCTTGACTTTCATTGCTATTTTTACCTTCCACTGCTGCTGCTGCCCTGTTGTTGCCCTTTAGGGGTTTCATCACCCCCATCATTACAGAACCATGAGACCTCTTTTGCTGATGTGACTGTTAATCCTGAAGAATTTGGATACTTTTTTTTTAGTATCTCAATTTGACCATTCTACCTTGGGTATCCCTGCTAGGAGTCTAGGCTCGATGTTGTCGTTGTCGTTGTTGTTGGACTTGTATGCCACCCCACTCAGGAGTTTATTCTCCTCATTGCATTGCTTTCAACTTTCCTCACCTATTCAAACCCTTTCACACTGTTTAGGTATCCTGAAAAGGGAACTGCCTTGGTAGATGTAAAATGCCATTCAATGATGTATAAAATCAATCTGAAGATTTTCAGCTTGAGTTTATGCAGTATGTATTGAAGTTCTGCAGATGGATGGATACACTGAGTTCCAGTTTTCTAATGTTAAAATCCCAGTCTGGGTAGAAATCAACAGTGAAGATGCACACAATACTTTTAAAGCAATTAAACCAGTTCAGAAGCATCTATTCATCTCCATAGTCCTATTCTGAAATAAAAGCAAACTTCCCACTCTTCAGACAGATTTTGTACTTTCAGCCAAATTTCTCATTTAAGAATGTCATAAATCTTTTAAAGAGAACATGAAAGAGCAGGTATAATTTCTGAAGCATGGAAGAAGAACAAGAGTGACACTTAATCCACCATTTGGTCTCTTGCTGTTCAGCACATATTACAGCCTTATATTACAGCTTGATAATTTGCTGTGAAAACTTTTCGTTATCTTTTATTTTCCCTCTTATTCTCAGGATCACCTGAATATAAAGTAATGCCATTGATTATCATGCTGGCTACAAGATTTTGGGACTAGTTGAGAGAGAGAGACTGTTTATTTTTCGATATACATGCCTTCAGATAAAATGATTACATATTGTGCGATAGAACAACAACATGATCAGAAAAATGGGTAAATGTTTTTTAGCTTTTTAACATGATGTATAACTTGAATACTCAAATATTAATGTATTAGTTTTTAATGAATTTTAAAAGTATATAGATTAATACAATGAAACCAACATAACTATATTGGATTAAATCTTTCTCTTCATCTCCCACACCAGTGCCCATATGAGCTTAAATGTGCCCATATGAGGATCACATGAATGTTCCCCACTATTTCTCTGAGACCATGAAACAGAAGTACTATTTGGGTGCTATGTTATGTAGTTGACTAAAGACACACAGAAGGAAGTTCACTGGCCCCAACCCATCATCCCTTTCACTCTGTAGTAAGCAACAGCCTGAAGAGGAGAGTGTGGTGTCTCATCCAATCAGCAACTCATAAGTCATGGAAGCTATCCTCTTCAGAGTGTTGTCCTGCATATAAGATCATAATATAGAGCAGTGATGGTGAACCTTTTAGAGACTGAGTGCCCAAACTGTAACCTAAAATCCAAATATTTATCATAAAGTGCCAACGCAGCAGCAGGGGAGGAAGGAAATGCTCCCATTTGGGCTGCAGGGCAGAAGGACAGGATGAACTCTGTGCTGGGGGGAGGGAGGAAGCGCTCCCATTGGGCTGCTGGACAGAGGGGCAGGAAGAAATCTGTGCCAGGATGACTGCAAGAGTGCCCATAGAAAGGGCTCTGAGTGCCACCTTGGGCATGTGTACTATAGGTTCGCCATTGCTGATATAGAGGATAATATATTTCTAATGCAAACAATAGTGTGAGCATCCACAACCATATTCATGGCTAGCTATCCCTCCCTGTTACAAAATGCATAGTAGCAGCAGCAGCAGCAGCAGCAGCAGCAGCAGCAGCAGCAGCAGCAGCAGCAGAAGAAGAAGAAGAAGAAGAAGAAGAAGAAGAAGAAGAAGAAGAAGAAGAAGAAGAAGAAGAAGAAGAAGAAGAAGAAGAAGAAGAAGAAGAAGAAGAAAAAGAAAGAAAGAAAGAAAGAAAGAAAGAAAGAAAGAAAGAAAGAAAGAAAGAATGTAGCAGTGAGGAACTTCATCTCTGGTGGGCCTCAGCTTGCATCTGCTGGACCAGCTATTTGCTACTTCCTCCATTACTAGTGTCTGGGTGGTTGTTTGGGAGGTTCTTGTTCTGCCAGATTCTGGACCAGAGTTACACCTTCATGATAGTATAGAGTCAAACCTTTCAGCAACAACCAGAAAATGTTGTCTGTAAGAAAGATAAAGAGATGTGGGGAAATTTATCAAAGGATCAGACAAGGAAAGTTAGGGATAATAGTAAGAGTACCTGTGAAGATGCAGGGTATAGATGCGCTGGAAGAAACAATGATGAATTTAAAGCATAGAAGTTCCAGACTGCTGTCTCCCAGAGTTTATCGAGAGAGACTTTTAGGCTGAAGCATACAATGCACAGGGGAAAGCAGGTGGAAAGGAAAAGGGACAGTTTTCTAAAACAAAGATGGCACCAGAGTAAATTTGGATCTAATGGAAGAGATCCAGTGACCTGCAGTATATCAGAGTGGGCTCAAGAACCAGGTAGGGGTTACCTGATCATGACCAAAGCTTGAGGCCTTAAGAATGAACCCTAGAACTGAGGTGTCAATTCCAATGCCCTCCAGATGTTGTTGAGCTGCAGCTACATTCACCCTGAACATTTGCCCTGTTGACTAAAGGTGATGGAAGTTGGTGTACAGCAACAACTGGAGGAACGCAGTATCCCCATCCATGTATTAAAGGTTTATTGGTGCTTTCAGAAATATCTGTCTCACTTGAGCAACAGGAATAGTGTAAGTAAAGCATTATTAATTATGTTTCAAAGCAGTATTTCAACTGGTTTTCTTACATTTGTTCACCGTTACAGTCATTTAAAGCTTAGTTAACAGGTTCATCAGAAAAACATTCCTCTCCATGTATCTCTGATAGTCTTGTATGAATTTGCTTCAGAAACATTTCCTTGAAAAAGTATTTTGCAATATTTAACACTGAATGTTTTCAGCTGTTCTTTGACTAGCCAGACACATTAACTATTCAAAGTATTTCACATACAATTATATTTTATTTCAGTGTTTATTTCAGTGTTTCTTTTCTAAGAGTTGACAGAAAATAGTTTTGAAGTTTGTATAGGAAGTTCATCTGTCTGAAAACTGTTTCTCAGATATAAATGCTTTCAGTAGTACTTTCCATCTCAGCTTGCCTGCAAAAGAACTCTTGTAAAGACATGTTCAAAAGAGTGAAAGGCACCAATTCAGAGATAAACACTGTAGGACTGCTATGCTCAGAGTACAGAATTTATGTACAAAAAATCCTTAATCTAATCTCTTATTATTCTTTTCTTTGCTGACATTTCCAGCACTAATGTACATGTACTCGAAAGACCTACTTCTCTCCCCCCCCCCCTTCATCCCAACTTGATTCATTAGATATGACTCTTTCAGAGAAGTAGATTAAGGTCAAATAGTAAAAAATCTTACAATCCTTTAAAAGTACAGTACTGTACAAGGGAAACCAGTTTCCTTTTTAAAAAAGACATATCTCTTAAATTACTGGTTTAGAAATATTTTCATTCAGTGAAATCAATGTATGCTTTTATGCCTTATTGTATAATATGTGCTAGTACTGTTGGATCCAGCACATCTATATTCTGCATCTTCACAGGTACTCTTAAATTAATATGACATATCTTGTATGTCATATTAACAATGTATGGTTGTGAGAGCTGGACCATTAGGAAAGCGGAGCGCAGAAAAATAGACGCCTTTGAGATGTGGTGTTGGAGGAGAGTTTTGAGAGTACCCTGGACAGCGAGGAGAACAAATGGGTCAATCTTAGAAGAAATCAAGCCTGACTGCTCCTTGGAAGGTCAAATAGTAAAGATGAAGCTAAAATGCTTTGGACATCAAATGAGAAGAGAGGATTCACTTGAGAAAGCCTTGATGCTTGGAAGGGTAGAGGGCAAAAGAAGAAGGGGATGGCCCAAGATGAGATGGCTAGATGGTATTGTGGAGATAATGGGCACAGAGCTGAGTGAGTTGAGGGGGATGGTGGAGGACAGGAATGCCTGGAGGACAGTGGTCCATGGGGTTGCAGAGGGTCGGAATGGACTGTGCGACTGAACAACAACAACAACAACAAATCTTGTCCTCAGACACTACTTGTTCCTCACCATTATCCCTAACTTTCCTTGTCTGATCCCTTGATAAATTAGTTTTTAGTATTCATGGACAGAATAGCAGAAGTATATACTCAATATGTTTTTCCTGGCCTTTTGAGTGACTGGGCAAAACTCAAAATGTGTTTAATTTTTTGTTCAGTCAACTGGAACACTTCATGTACAGTAAATATACAGTTTGTTTGTTTGTTTGTTCAGATTTATATTGCCACCCACTCGCCAAGATGACCCGTGCATTATATCTCACATTCTATCTATCATAAATATTTCTTATCATATTATATAAAGCATTAAGGTTGTTCTTTTGTACCAACAATTTCCTTCTCTTCTTCCATAGAGATATATCTACACTTTGACCTAAATGCACAGTTGAACATCTTAACTGGTGCCAAGAATTCAAATATTCTCCCTCCATAGGACATTTGGGTTCTGGGGCAATACTTTTATAAACCCTCTAAATGCAATAAACATTTGGTGGGAACATACAGTCTATATCCCTGGTACTAGCCTTAATTTGTCTGATAAATGACTGGCATAATGGAAGCTGTGTGCTGTAAGATTCTGTAAGATAGCACACATTTCTATGGTTAACTTCAACTATAATAATTTTTCACTTACAATTCTGCCTTTATGATTCCTCCAGCAGCAAGTTCTTATGATCATTTGTGTACTTTGGACTATGAGTTTGAAAGCTACTCCAGAAGTCCAATGCTCTCACTGTGTATCACAGAAATGCGGAAGTGATTACTCAGTGTTTTAAGTCAGGCAATGGCAGGTATCAGTGAGGCTATCTCATCATTCCTTAAAGGATATACATGATGAGCATGCCAGTACCACAAAGGGAGAGCTGCATAATCAACACATAACTATTACCACTAAAGACTTGTAGTTTATAGGGGGAAGCACCCCACCATTCCTATATCTGAAATAAGAAAATTGAGAGAGATAACAAGTAAATGATTAAAAATGATGAAACACTTCATGAGTGAAGATGAGATATAAATACTGTACTATCCATCTATAGCAGGGGTGGCCAACCAATTATCAGAAACCCAAGTATTCATACCTGCTGATCAGGGCTTCTGGGAATTGAAGTTAGGCCCCCTTGATCTATAACAAAGCTAACTGCCTTACTCAGTGCATTACATATAAGACTAGTGGGACCTGAAATGAATAATTGAAACATAGAGATTCAATGAGTCAGCTATAATGCCTTACAGATACCTCAGCCAGAATCCTATTGTTGATGTATGCCTGAGACAACCCTGGCCACCACCTCTTGCCCATTTGTTGTTGCTACCTCCTTAGACATGGATGATATGACTATGCTGTATAGCTAGGGCTTCACTACCCTCGAAAGCAGTTGGAATAAGCTAATTATTAGTTAATATATAGGTCTCTGATAATACAAACTGCATATTTACACCATGAATGCTCTACATTAAAAAATGTCAAATTAATTTAAAACTACTCTGTGTAACAGTTCTGAAGCATAATGGTAGAATATTAATTCTCTCTAAATGTTCTATTTGTTATTTCCTCACTGATGTAATAGGTCTACTTTTATTTTCAAACCTAAGAAAATATACTTTTACTAATTAAGAAAATGTGCTTCTGCTTATTACTAACAGAAAAGCGAGTAGACAACAGCTGGCCTCCAACTCAATGCCAATTTGAACTAATGAAAGAAAGAATCAAACTGTTTTCTCTCTTAAATTTATTCTTTCATTCCAAATAATGGAAGTAATATTAATCTTAGGGGAAAGAGTCAGGTAAGAAAAGCAAATAATTTGATCACTATTATAGCAGGTAGTGGCTGAAATCCTATTGCTTAGTGTGTTAAGTTACAACTAGAATAGACCTACTGAATCAATGGAATTTTCAAAAGAGCTGACTCGCCAAATCATTATTACCGTATATGCTGGTGTATAAGATGACTTTTTATCCCTGAAAAACATGCCTCCAAATGGGGGGGCCGTCTTGTACACCGGGTGCACTTAAGTTGAATAAATACAGTAATACCTCGGATAACATTTACCTTGGATAACGTTTACCTCGGATAACATTTACCTTGCAGAACGTTAAGCAATCTGGGGAGGAGAATTGCATCGAATAACATTAAGGTCCCGTGGGATGGATCGGATAACAACTTTTAATATTCGATGATGAACAGGAGTTTGAAGGCTTTTAAAGGGAAACTGTCACGCCAGCAAACTTGCTCGGGACTTGCCTGGCACTTGCTCTCTCCCTCTATTTGTTATCTTCCTTCTATCATTGACAGTTCCAGTTTGGTTAACAGATTAGAAAACAAACAGCATGGCAGCTCCCATAGGTTTATTGTTCAATTCAGCTTTAGTGAAATGTCCTTGGTGAATTACGTTTAATGAACTTGCACTGTTTTATGTTTACTGTACATGTTTGATAACATACAACCTTGAGACAGTTTTTCTGCATGTCATAAGCATTTGAATATAAATTAACATGTTGAAATCAAATCTGATATTCTTTTATGTTTTATTTGGTGTGTGGAAGGTGTGCGGAAGAGGGGGTAGTCTTATACAGCGAGTATATAACAAACTCTATATTTTGAGTGGAAATGTTGGGGGGTTGTCTTATACGCTCAGTCGTCTTCTACCCCGGCATATACGGTAATTCAATGGAACTACTCTAGTTCTGATTTACTAAACTAAGCAACAGGGTTTCAGCCAATATTTCATTCAAGATAATTCCATAGCAAGAAGATAAATGTGTAAACAGTAGGCAATGTCTTCAAGTTATCAAGTTATCAAGACCTGTTTATACCTGATTCAGTTCTTGCCAGAGAAGTCTTAGGGTTATCTAAAGTTTTCTGAAGACCTAGCTAAGACCATTTTAAATGGTGTCTATTGTGTGCTTTCATGCTACTTTTAACTTATGAAGATCATAATTTTTTTTAAGTAAATGGTAAACAAGCAAATGATTTACCATTGCTGCCCCACAAAGAGCTTTCATGGCCAAGGAGGATTTTCATCCCAGGTCTCCCAAGTTTAAACATTCCATCTGCTATACATTGACTTTCAAAACAAATATTGGGTATGACCACACCTTCTCTAAGGTCCACCCTTGAATTCTTCACTAGGCACATTTCCATTGAATTCTCCATTTCCCACTTCCCAGAATGTTATGAAAGTAAACCTTGTGAAAACTCTGAAGTTCAGTGTGACTATGTGATACTGATGCAGAAATCCTATAATTATATACACAGTTCCCCCCCTTTTTTGATAAATATAGAGGAAATAACAGCAGGAGAGTTGAACTATAGGCTTGTCTAATAGCTTCCCAGTTTCAGTTCTATTCTGTAGCATTAAAGAGTCCTGAAAAAAAAAGGGGGGGTGAATAGAGTCGATAACCTATATCACCTTGCTAGATACTGTATTCCCTTTATTTTTCAAAGGTAATATCAAATGACTGCTTAAACAAAACAAAAAACAAACAAACAGTAAATTAGCACTCAGTTAAATAAGAAACAGCAATGAAATTTAGGGAAAAAATTAACTAAAGTAATTTAAAAGTAAACAATAGTGGAATATTTGTTTCCAAAGCTATGATTCCTTTTGGAAAAGGTCAGCCTCATTTAAAAACACTGTCAAGTTAGCAACCTGTGGTTCAAAGAATTGCTGTAAATAAATAGCAATGACACCTCGAAAAAAATCTAAGTTCAAGGGTTCAAAGCAATTTTCTCAGAATAAGAGCAACACAATAAATCCCTCATTTCTTTTTGTGAAAGAAATGAAGGAAGATCAGATCATGGAATTCTTCATTGCTACTTTGTAGCTGCCTTTCAAAAAGGAAATGGAATGCCTACTTAAATAATCTGAGGATAGCTGAGTGACACTTTGGCTTCTGAAAATATCAGTGTTGTAAACAAAAGTTCCCAGTAACTTTTTTCCAGTTTGTTTTGATTGTATTTATTTGGGCCCAAAATACTTCTGCCTGTCCTCTAAACTTATTAAGATGTCCAAAAATAATATGCAACAATGCAAAAGAAATATACTTTGATAGGAAAAAAACTGCAGATAGACAGTAGCAGCTACAAAGAGAATAATCAAACAACTGTCCCTTAGATAGCCAGACCTCAAGCTGTTGAAAGATTTAAAGGTTAAAAGCAAGACCTTGAACTGGAGCCAGTAAATAATAACAATAATATATAATAATAATCTTCAAACTGCAGAGCTGGTAGGGATCTTATGGATCATAACTGAATATTGGGATCACAGGATCCTGATACCATTCACCAGGCTTGCAGCTGCATAATGTAGCAATAAGAAATCCCAGAGACTCTTGAATGGTAGCACACCCCTCAGATCATATTGCTCTGATCAATACATTGTATAACTAATGCAAGGAAAACTTTCTTCTTTTTCTTTTTCTTCTTCTTCCTCCATGTCCCAATCAAACCCTGGACTGCCAAATTGAAGCCACTTTCTTGGCTTTGTAATTGGCCAAACTTAAGTCCTCATCGGCACATGTTTCTGGCAGATTGTTGATAAATACATTTGACTCAAGACAGCTAGGACACAAGGAAGAGTTGTGCAAGGACACACCTCAACACAAGAGCTAAATAGCAATTTAGGGACATTGCAGAATCAAAGAATGTCCCAGATTATGAATCCAACCTATCTAGAATAGGCTAGATTCCAAATCCTGAATCTGTTTTTTATGGACCAGCAGCACCTCTGTCATTTCAGGATTTAATCATCAGAATGTTGATAGATGTTATTCTGGTTCTGTCTTCTGAGATATATGTTACCCCTTAGTGTTTGGCCTCATCTGCCGATTTGATGAGCTTGCCCTCTCCCTCATCCAAGTCGTTTGTAAAGATACTGAACAACACTGACAGAGCTCAGTAGCACCCTATTTGTCATTTCTCTTCAGGATGACCAGATTACATTGGTAAGCACTCTTTAGATGCAACCAATCAACCAGTTACACACCTACCAAACCATTAGCATAATCTAGCTCAGTGATGACGAACCTTGGCATTCCAGGTGTTCTTGGACTTCTATTATCAGAAGCCCATGTCAGCACTCCTGCTGATTAGGGCTTCTGGGAGTTGAAGTTCAAGAACATCTGGAGTGCCAATGTTCACCATCACTGGTCTAGCCCATATTTATCAGTGTGATCACAAGAGGAACTTTATCAAAAGCTTGGCTGAAATAAAATATAGTACAGTAAAACCTCGGATAACGCTAAAACTTGGTTCTACAAGTCATGGTGTTATCCGATTTTTAGTGTTATCCGATCCATGTTAAAATCCTATGGGATGGATCGGATAATGTTAAAGCTCCATAGAGATACATTGTAACCGCACAGGCTTTAGCGGTTGTTATCTGATCCATCCCATAGGACCTTAACGTTATTCGATGCAATTCTCTCCCCCCCATTACTTAACGTTATGCGATTTTAGCGTTATCCAAGGTAAATGTTATCCGAGGTATTACTGTACATCCACAGCACCCCTTTCATATAGCAAGCCTGTGATTCTATAAAAAATAGGCAAATATAGTCTGGTATGACTTGTTTTTGAAAAACCCTTATTGAGCCTTATGATCAATGTTTTCTTTTCTAAATGGTCACAGATCAATTATAATAATCAGTTCCAGAACCTTTCCTATTATAGATGTCAAGCTGACTGGTGAATAGCAAATTCTCCCCACCCCCACCTCCAAGATTCTGATGACATTTAACAGACCTTTAATCTGTGGCTTTCATCTGCTTTATTTTTCATATAAATCAAATAGAAAGAAAATATTCCAAATTGCAGGACACTGAAATACCATAATGCAAAATTAACATTTACATTGTTTCAATGCTGTTTTATTTTCCCTCTGAGTTAGAAACCCAGAGGGCAGTGGTGGTTTATAGGTTAAGATGCTGAGCTTGTAGATAGAAGATCGGTAGGTCAGCAGTTTGAGATCCGAGTGTTGTGTAATGGAGTGAGCACCCATTGTCTGTCCCAGTTCCCAAAATGTATCAGTTCAAAAGTAAGAAATTGCAAGTAGATAAATAAGTACTGGTGTGCTGTGGTGTATGAGGTTGCAAAGGGTTGGTCTCAACTGTGCGACTAAACATCAAAAACAGTCACCGCTTCAGCAGGAAAGATGAGCACCACACCTAGAGTCAGAAACAACTGGCTTTTGAGTAAGGGAAACTTTGCCTTTAGAAACCTTCCTTCCTTCTGTTTGCAGATCATTTGACATGGAAAAGAGTTGGGGTGAGCTTAAAAGATTGCTCACTACTTCGTGATGTTTCATTTGCTTCTAATGGTCATTATTCTTGCTTTTTGTGTGCCCTGTCAGCCCACCTTCCCATGGTGCTGGTGACAACAGTGTTCCCCAAGACACATCCCATGGGATTTGAGTCACTTTCTTTGCTTGATACAACTTATATTAAAGGCACCATGGCTTCCCTTGCAACCTTTTCTCCTATAATCTTTGAGGGCCAAGTTAAAGACACTAGTTACCTTCTATCAGTTTGGGGTCCCAATTAACCTCAGTGGAGTTCCCCTAAGACCTAGTCCTGAGAGACAGGTGGGAGGGTGAGCTTGTAAGGAGGGCTTGTATAAATGGATGGAAGAAGACAGTGACGCCTCATTTTCCAGGTTCTCCTCTGGTGCATCTCCAGTGCTGTGGCTGTGTAAGGATGGGTGCTGCCATGGGCAAAAGTGAATTCTCAGCTTCTATTGTCTGTCATAGCTGGATGAGAAGAGGAAGCCTGGCATTTCTTTTTCATTTGCCTTTGCCATTACACAAAAGACAGGGTCCCCTCTTGTACGTCAAGTGATGGTGATCACTCACTGTAAGTCCAACATCCCTTATTGAGAATTCAAGTGTAACCCCAGCATGCAGTAACTAGAAAGAAAGGTTCTTTCCTCAGGGCTTACCCAACCCTATTTTCATGTCCTAAGACCTTTGTTTGCTCTGGCCTTCTCTCTCTTGCTTTTTGCCTTGGAAGAAGAAATATGTCTTTTTTTAGCTTCTCTATCTTACAGGCCACATGGCTGGAAGAATGCCTTCATTTCTTTCTAAACCAACTTCATCAAGGTCCTTGAGCACATATATCTTCTTACCTCATTTTGTGAGTTAATGATATTTTTCTTTCTCTCAAATATCTAGTCCATGTGTGATTATTAATAGGTCTAAAACAGAGATACTTGCATTTGAACATAAAACTGCCTCAAATCTGCCTCACTTTGCTGTGCCACTGCTACGAATAACACCCCAGTTGTTTTTTCTTCAGGCAGCCTCATCTCATCCCACTGTGTCAGCACATTTTGGCTGGCTTGGGATATAGGAACCCTTCCCTTCCCTTTGCTTCCCTCAGCCTGTGGGCTGGGGCCAGATGGCATGTCAGATGCATGTGTACAACGATCCCTCACACTTTTGTATACTGGACCAGCTTGACTCTGTATTTTTGTCTGTTGAACATAGACATATTAGAAGACATATGCTGAAGCAAATACAAATGAAAGAAACTGGGTTTTGTACAGATTCTCAGGGAATGAACATTCCTATCAACAAAGCTATTTAAAATTTTTCATATTTAAGAACATCTTAATTTAAGGAGTATGGTAAAGACACACAATTACACAGTATGTTATCGAGACTCTAAATTAAATGTATATCTTAGAAACATGAGAATGATCATGCACTTCCAGAAGTCAAACATTTTATCTTTGAGATTTACCAAATTGCTGGTTCACATGCCAGAAGAAAGTTTAAGCATTTTAACAAAATGATGGTAATTACGATTAGAGAAGCAAATGTCACCCAAGTAATTTGCAGGAACCTTTGAGTGGATACTGTGAAATGAGTAAAAAAATCCACTGCAAAGATGATCAGAATATGAAAATTCCACAAAACAGATAGTACTGGCTCATTGTGTTTTAGAGTTTGCCCTTGACCATGTACAGCTTGACACTGACAGTTATTATAAATGATGCCACAGGCTTTGAAGGCACCAGGTAGCTTAATAGCTCTTTAAATGATCATAATGTGGAGGCAAGTGCCTTACTTTTGTTTCTAAAGGATTTATGTAAAACTAATTATTGACAGCCATGTCTCATTCAAACTAAACTTTGGAGATATTAGATTTTTTGGGACTACAATCACCCAGCCATGTTGGTTGGGTGATTGTAGAAGCTATCGTCCAGAAATAAATTTTCTAAGCTCTGGCTCAAATCTTGCCTCTGCTATGAACTCAATGGTTGCCCATTGATGTGCCTCTTACCCTCAACCACTCTGCTAATTTGCAATAATAATCATGACCTCCCTTGAGAGTAATCCTGAGATAATAATGGATGTGAAATTACACTAAAGCTTTTACTAAAGAGCAATATAAATATTTTCAGTTTATGTTTATAATCATTTCTTTCTGCCTGCAAATTCCAGAGGGAAATTCTATCATTTATCATTGGCTAAAGCAATGATACAGTAGCCATTTCAAATCTCACTGCCTTGATGTTGCATTTGTAGAGACTTGTCAAATGGAATCTCTGAATTGTTTTGCTCAGGCACAACAGTAAGCAAGAGTTGGGACTTGGTTGTTTTTATGAAATGCTGTCAAGTGGCCTCCAACATATGGCAACCTTAACAGTGTCTTTGTGGTACATGTAGTGTTCAAGAAGTAGTTTATCATAACCTGCAATGAGTTTAAATGGCCATGAATGGATTTCAACCCAAGCTTCCTGAGTCCTCATTCAGGTATGTCTCCACTATGTGATACTGGCTCTTAACAGAATTTGATGCAATTATTAGTTTTAGACCATAACTCTTATAAAACACAGTTGGGGTTGACATAGACATGCTGACTGGAGGATTCTGCAGCCAAAAAACACAATTTCTCTAAGCTCTGACTATGACTAGTTCCATTACCTGCCTGATTCTTATAGGCTAATACAGTATGTTAATAGAACAGAAGAGAGCTGAGCTGTATTACTTAAAAATAAGAGGTTGTCATAAAATTATATGAACAACAATTCCAAACATAAATGACAGTGGCACCATTTATTTACACACATATACAATCATGGTTGTGAAGATAAAGGTTACCCTTGCTCGAAAGCCAGTAGTATCCGACTCTAGGGTTCAGTGTTCATCTCTATTTCATAGCCAAAGAGCCAGCGCTGTCTGCTTCTGCAGACTTTTCCATGATCATGTGGCAGGCATGACTAGACAGGGAATGCTGTTTACCTTCCCACCAAAGTGGTCCCTTTTTGCCTACCTGCATTTTTTTGCTTTCAAACTGCTAAGTTGGCAGGAGCTGGGACAAAGACGGGAGCTCATTCTGTCCTGCGGTATTCGGGTATCGAACTGCTGACCTGCTGCCTTCCAGTCAGCATCTTAGCCACTTGAGCCACTGCAGTAATGGTTGTATAGATGTGTAAAATGACATAACTTCCCTCCTTCCTTAAATCTTTTGGTGTTTGGCATGTACTGCTAAACCAAATTTTGCTACTTAATAGGTAATAGTTATAGTCACACAGTGATCTAAGAGTACAAGGAACAATGTGACTTGTGGGTTGCTCATGAAAAGGGTATCATAATGAAAATTATGACTTCTCCTGATGCAACATTATAGAATCTTTGGTGAAATGAAATATTTATCATGTCTTCCCTTCAAAATGGCTGGTGGCATACACTGATGGCACAGAGCAATGAATTATTTTCTTAAAGGGGCAGTAGTTAGATTGTCAAGATAATTCTCCAAGCCAAAAGATGTTTTATATAGTGGATACCAGTAAGAAAAGGAAATTTGTGAAGTGGTACATAGATCCAGTCACTTAAAGTAAAAAACAGATTTTTTTTCCCCCTAGATGCTTAACTGTATTAAAAGCTAAGGGAGACAAGGACTCTGTATCAGTCCCTTATACTGTATCAATAATGACAGAGAGTTTTCACCACAGACAACTATAAGATCAGAAGCTGAACTTGATTGATTGATTGATTGATTGATTGATTGATTGATTGATTGATTGATTGAATGATTGAATGAATGAATGAATGAATGAATTTATCTACTGACCATCTAGGATTTTATTCTACTCCTGGTGGTTTACATCTTTTAAAAACAAGGGCAACCAATCAGCAAAACGTAAATCAAAGAAAATGACATAAAGTTCTTTCTTACCAAATTGGGAATATTTTGTATCAAGCGATGGATATATTGTAGTTTCCCTTATTGAAATCTTGCCTGTTCTGCTCCCACTGAGTTTTTGGCACTCCGATTTATTCTGGAAATTTTTAGAATACACCACGGGTACTGCACTGAGGAGAACAATAGGCCAAGAGTTATTTGGATCTGTTTTGGAGGCTTTTTCTAAATAGGAGTAATAACTCATTGGAGCAGTCTATATAAATTATTCCAGTGGTTACATCCATTACATCCCATCCTTGTCATTGAATGAAGGAAATAGCATGTTCACCAGCATGATTTCTACAGCTTCCTTTCAACACCTCCCTTTAGAAGGCCTGAGATAAACAGCAAACAGACTGGGATCTACTGAACCTTTTAAAAAAATAATTTTCCAGCATCTTGAATTATGGTCTCTCCTTTTGCTGTTTGCAAGAAAATGCTCCACAGGACTCTTTTTCCCTATGCCTAAATCTGCCCAATATCAGCATTCTACAGACTTATTCTTTTCACTGCTGGTAGTGCATAATTTATGGCTATGTACAAATGGCCTGCCATCTGGAAGAACCTTGGTTCCTCTCTGGAATTGACCAGCATGACCAACCATGACTAGGTTATATCAGCTGTCTCTCTTAGGCTGCTTACTCTAGAAGAATTATAAAGAACTATTATCAAAGTAAAAGCATGCAATAGTTTGGAGGCAAGAAAGAACAGTGAGTTGCAGAAACAAGTCATAGAAGAAACAAATGGGAAACTGAGTTCTGCTGTGCTAGATGGTGATTATTATTATCATATCTGAGCAAGAGTCCCTAGATCCTAGCTAAGTATGTGTTGATGTTTTTCTCCATGTGCACATTTCTCACCAGTGCCGGATTAACAATATAGAAAGAGTAGCAAATGCTACAGACCCCCCGCCTCTGGGAGGGAGCACCCTCTGAGCTTAGTTAGAATGAAAATCCCTCCCAGTCTGACATGAAATTCAGTGGAAGATTGAAAGCTTTGATTAGGTGTCACTTCTGAACTTGCTTAATCATCACATGATTTGGCCAGTAGGTGGAAGCGGTGGGAGAGATGACTTCCAGGCTGTGGCAAAAGTGAGTTGGAGTCAGAGAAAACTGCAAGCCAAGTGTTTGGGTAATATTTCCTGAAGTTTCTTTTGCCTAAGCCCCAAAGATCACAGAGGACGGGGTGAGGTATTTACAGAAATGCAAAGGATTTATTTGTTTTAGCTTTGGTTGCTTTTTAACCTGGGAGCCATGTATTTGGGTAATATTTCCTCAAGTTTCTTTTGCCTAAGCCCCAAAGATCACAGAGGAGGGGGTGAGGTATTTATAGAAATGCAAAGTGTTTAAGCAAGACACCCTTGACATGATTTGCTAAGGGCCCTGCGCTGGCTTAATCCGGAACTGTTTCTCACTATTATACCCTATTGTTTCTCTGCCTCCAACTGCTGGATTTGTAGACATCATCCACAAATCTAACTGCAAGTGCAACTACACAGTGAGGAAAATGCAACTTAACTTGCATTCTCTCACAGTGAAGTCACATTGCCTATTTGATTTCAGTGACACAGGCAGAATAGTAAAAGCCATTTAACTGTAGTTCTATCCATGCACCTGTAAGCAGGATGGTGCGAAACTGTGTTAAGAAGGCTTTTCCTGCCTTAATGATTCTATTTCCTCATCTAATCTTGCCCTGTTTATGGAAGAGCTTGTTACTCTGTAAAGAAGGTTTAAAAAAAACCTAAAAAAACCAGCAGCTTTCCTCACATAGGAAAAATTGTGGAGGAGGAGGAGTACAAGAACACCTGGAGTGCCAGGGATCATCATCACTGGGCTAGATTATGCTAATGGTTTGGTAGGTGTGTAACTGGTTGATTGGTTGCATCTAAAGAGTGCTTACCAATGTAATCTGGTCATCCTGAAGAGAAATGACAAATAGGGTGCTACTGAGCTCTGTCAGTGTTGTTCAGTATCTTTACAAATGACTTGGATGAGGGAGAGGGCAAGCTCATCAAATCGGCAGATGAGGCCAAACACTAAGGGGTAACATATATCTCAGAAGACAGAACCAGAATAACATGCTATCAACATTCTGATGATTAAATCCTGAAATGACAGAGGTGCTGCTGGTCCATAAAAAACAGATTCAGGATTTGGAATCCAGCCTATTCTAGACAGGTTGGGTTCATAATCTGGGACATTCTTTGATTCTGCAATGTCCCTAAATTGCTGTTTAGCTCTTGTGTTGAGGTGTGCCCTTGCACAACTCTTCCTTGTGTCCTAGCTGTCTTGAGTCAAATGTATACATCAACAATCTGCCAGAAACATGTGCCGATGAGGACTTAAGTTTGGCCAATTACAAAGCCAAGAAAGTGGCTTCAATTTGGCAGGGTTTGATTGGGACATGGAAGAAGAAGAAGAAGAAGAAGAAGAAGAAGAAGAAGAAGAAGAAGAAGAAGAAGAAGAAGAAGAAGAAGAAGAAGAAGAAGAAGAAGAAGAAGAAGAAGAAGAAGAAGAAGAAGAAGAAGAAGAAGAAGAAGAAGAAGAAGAAGAAGAAGAAGAAGAAGAAGAAGAAATGTCTTAAGATCTTAAGAAAGGCTATGTGTTGATAGGCGAGTACTGATGCAGCATATGTGTGTACATGCACATGCTGTCCTCATTCTCCCTCATGAGGCAAGAGGTCAGGGAAAAAGTACTTTTCCAAAGAACTGCTTTGCGTGTGTGCTTGATTAGCATTTCAGCAATTGGTTAAGAGCAATCATACATCTTACATTGAAGCAAAAGGATTCCATTTGTAAGAAGTAAAAGGATCCCAGGGGTGGGAAACTAGGGGGCTGTGGGATTCTGGGTGATTCACATTCCCCCTTGCATCATGTGATTAACAGGAAAAATGCAAATCAGAAGGCCCCAGACCTGTAATATATTCTGCAATTTTCCCTGTGTAGTCAAGGCTCTGTGAAATACTTTTTAAAAATTTATTTAGAGAGCTGGATCTCTTTGTGAAGATTTTCATGAAACATCCCATGATGCCATGGAAATGCTTTCTAATTTTTAAAGAAAAGAGCACTCTCTGAAAATTCAGTTAAATGGAGCATAGTACTACAAGTGTTCTGACATCACTCTCTCAAATATGGTTGAGTACAGAAGAATAAGAGGAAAAAATCCTGATCGTTTGTATTATTGTTCACAAATTTCTTGTTTGATGATGCCATATAAAAGAATCATACAGGGATGGGTATATAATTAGTTGGTCTTTCTTTTTCCTTGGTTATTTCTGCAATATCACATGTTTGTACAGGATAAATCAGTTCTTTCCTTTTTTAGCCTATTAGGATTCTGGCTGTGTTCTTGTACAGTACTTAGTTAAAACTTGATTTTTTAAATAGTTGATTTATTTATAGTACTAATTCTCCTAAAAAGTAGTGTACTGTATTGCTTTTATAATTGTTATTGTAAAAAAATATCAGTTATTTATTTCCTTATTTTCCAAAACAGTTAAAATAGCTTTTTGCTTTTTTCAAAACAGCAGTAGAATAGAAAATGTGTAAAAATAAACTGGGTATCTGTGCATTTTCATAGTAATCATGAGATAGATCAAAGGGCCCAGAGCCATTAATGTAACAGAGCATCATACTTACAGATCTCTCATGTTAAATCCAACAATACTTCAGAATTAGACATGGGGACAGAGCAATTAAAATGCAGGAAGATGCTGTATTGGTGACAAAGGTATGCTGTTTACCTTAGAAATAGAACCTCCCTTGCCTTTCCTTCTGGAGTGTAATTGATTAAGTACTTGAACAGACAGGCTCAATTAGCGTGGGCTGGAATGGACCAAACAGGGTTGCTTAAGGCTGTTTAGAGGACCAGTACTGGATTCCATTTGCTGGAGGAGTCTTTCAATTTATTTTCTAAAAGGTACAAAGCACTAACACTCCCCTAAAGGTAAAGGCGAAGGTCACCCTTGCTCAAAAGCCAGTTGTATTGGATTCTAGAGTTCAGAGCTCCTCTGTTTATAGCCAAAGAGTGTTTGCAGACACTTCCATGGACATGTGGCAGGCATGCCTAGACACTGGAATGCACAAAATGCTGTTTACCTTCCCATCGAAGTGTTACCTATTTATTTACTTGTAATTTCTTGCTTTCAAACTGCTAGGCTGTCAGGAGCTGGGACAGAGCTCACTCTGTTGTGCTGTACTCGGGTATCGAACTCCAGCCTTCCAATCTTCAAGTTCAGCATCTTAACCACTAAGCCACCATAGTCCGTAACACCCTCCTATTAGTCTTTTTTTTAATAAAAAAAACTTTTTCTCTCCCTCTGCCCCATCTGGATTCAATTTCACAATACAGTAATACCTCATATAACATTAGTATCGAATAACACGAAAATCGCATAACATCAAGGAATCTGGGGGGAAGAATTGCATCAGATAACATTAAGATCCTATGGGATGCTTCAGATAACAACCGCGAAAGCCTGTGTGGTTACAATGTATCTCTATGGATCCCATAGAGGATCAGATAACACGAAAAATCATATAACACGAAGACTTGTGGAACCAGGTTTTAGCGTTATATGAGGTTTTACTGTATCATTAAAACTAGCCACTTAGAGATATTGGGAAAGCAAAGGGGAAGTTTTTAACTTCCTGATATCATTAAATAGCTAAGCTTAACAATATTGGGAAACTAAAACCAGATGTGAAATTTAAAACAACAAGCTCCACTTTGGTTCAATTCTAGTAATCACATGTGTTGGAAATGAAACAACCATAATGACCCTACCCACACCTAAAAATCAGGAAGTCAGTAAGGTGCAGATCGACACCATCTGGAAACAGACTGTTTCAGGCTGGCACTTTTGTTTATTTGTTTATTTATTTAATCACATTTTTATTGCCATCCTCTTGCCTAGGGAACTCCGTGTGGCTTACACTCATAGAAACACCACAGATATAAACTCTACAAAACAATGAGATAAAAAATGTTAAAATATTAAATTATTTAAAATGCCCTCCCCAAATAACCACATCATAAAATTTCTAAGACTGAAAGCTGGAAGCCCGGGTGGCACTCATATAAGCCAGCCTGGAGTGGCTATCTCCCCAGCTGCCCCCCCCCCACACACACACACCTGTTGTGCCAGCCAGGTTTTAAGGTTTTTTTTTTTTGAAGGGTAAAAGCTCTGCCTGGAGATGAAGCTCAGTCGGCAGGAGGTTCCACAGGTCTGGAGCAGACACAGAGTAGACCCTCCTTCTCATGCTAGGGAGGTGAGCCTCTCTAGCTGATGGGACTATCAGGAAGCCCCTCTGGTCTATTGGGACAGGCAGATATCCTTGGGGTGATGCAGTCTCTTAAGTACCCTGGTCCACTACCATGTAGGACTTTAAAAGGTCATCACCAGCACCTAGAATTGCACCTGGAGGCACACCGGTAGCCAATGCAGCTCCCTCAGCAGGAGTAAGACATGGGCATAATACCCACACCACATCACCACACAGGCAGCTGCATTTTGAACCAGTTGAAGCCTCCAAATGGTCATCAAGGGTAGCCCCATGTAGAGCGCATTACAATAATCCAGTCTGGAGGTGACCAGTGCATGAGTGACCATAAGTAAGGATTCCCAGTCCAGGAGCGGGTGTAACTAGCGAATGACACACAATTGTGCAGAAGCCCTCCTGGCCATGACTGCCATCTGCTCATTGAGCAGGAGTTGTGAGTCCAGGAGGACGCCCAGTATATGCACTAGGCCTGTCTGAGGCAAAAAAGCCCCATCCATTACCAACATGATAACGTGGGGGCCCTGACCCACAGCCACTCAATCTTGCCATGATTCAGTTGTAGCCTGTTGTTCCCCATCCAAACCCCTACAGCCTCCAGGCACCTGGATAGGACTTCCACTGCATCACCTGGGTCACCACGTTATCTGGTTACTGGCAAAAGGAATGAAACAGCCCATCCCCAGAGCAAATCAAACTGCAGGATGAATGGCTATATAGTCCTCTCCTAAGTCATCAAACTCTTTGCCAGTGTTTATCAAACTATGTTCCGCTGAACATTTGTGTTCCACAGAAGGTCAACAAGTGTTCCATGAGGGAAAAATGAAATTATGGTAAAACTCATTGGCAAATGTGTAATGCCACAAAGTTTGTTTTGCATCCATCCTTTCAATGTGATGCATCAGCTTGCAAGAGAAATTTGTTTTGCAACCATTTGCAAATCAGTAGGGGCTGGCTTCATATTAACGTTATTTGTTATTAAAACTGAAAAAGCCAAACCTATCTTTCTATTGCAACAACCAAAGTGTTCTGTTAAAATTTTAGGATTTGTAAAGTGTTCCATGATAGAATAAGTTTGGGAAATGCTGCTCTATACTATGACTACCCACATACTGCATGATGGAATGAGCGCTCATCATCTGTCTCAGCTCCTGAAGCAATAAATTGCAAGTAGATCAATAAGGACCACTTTGGTGGGTAAACATCTTGGGGACATGAGAGGACCCTCATTCAAGAGTCCCCTGCGTGGAATTCTTCCAACAAAATTCCTTTCAACCCAGAAAGCACCTTTGTGTGCTTCTGACACAATAAAAAAAACCTATGACTGCAACACAGTAATTTCAAAGTCAGAGAAGAGAAGGAATAGGAGATAACAGAAGTACAGCTAGTGCAGAGAGGCATAGGATCCCTGCATTGTCTTTTGGAAAGAAAGAAAAGAAGACCATGCTCATTGTCCTTTTAAAATTTCTCACTCGGTGTCTTTTCCAGTGCCTGGCTTAAAAGGCCAAAGGAGGCTTTCTCCTGGGTTTCTGGGAAAAGGGGGAAATAAAAACAAAACATCATTTGGCTCTACAAAACATCTGCTGCCTGTCTGAAAGGTCTTCTGTCTTCCTGTACAATTCAGTCTATGGTCTGGGCTTGCCATTTGTATTTCCCATGATGTCAATGTAGTTTCCTAGGAGAACTGGAAATGCGCAGATAATGGCATCAACTTGACAAAAATCAAGCTGGAGAGGTTTCAAAAGACACTGGGCAGATTGGGCACCAATCCATGTGCTCTTATTCCAGCATCAAGCAGAACAAGAGGGCAATGCACATCCTTACTTAAACATACGATTGCTACAAAGCACACTCTTCTCCCATGCGACTCATCATCAATTCAACACCCACAACAGAATACCACATTAGGAGACACAGTGTGAGTCAACACTTGAATTCATCGGGCAGCAGGTCATTGGCAAATGTATGCTGTTTCTGGAGGCAACTTTATTTGGAGTGCTGTTGTTGTGTAAAGATCTTCTCCTAAAGCTTAACAAGATAAGGAAAGGAAAGTGATACATTTCCTTTCATCAAAGTCAGCAGAAGACACCAGCAATGGTTTTCAAAAAGCCATTTATTTGATTGGCCACATCTGATGTGACATGGATATATTCTGGTTTCAAAAATTCAAATAGATGAAGTGTCCACAGAAAACTGGGAAATCTCTGATATTTGTGTATCTCCTGTAACAGTTTTCCTTGTTATTCTGGCAAAGTCAAAAGAATGACATTTGAATAATGACCTCAGAGCACAATAGCGTTTTTTAAAGCCCTTGGTAGTTTGAGTCTGAGGTGGTCTGTCACAGCTGACATTGGTGCCTGAAAAGGGTTAATTCCAGTGTGATATCAACCTTATTAATTTTCATTTCCGCATCAAGGTACAGTATAAGTAATTTTCTTGTTGGGATTATTCTACATTTGCATTTCTTTATTAAATTCATGGGCTAGGATTTTTCCCATTGTTTTGTTTGTTTATATGTCCACATGCAATTGTTAGTTTGATTTATGAAAGAGAGAGAGAGGTTGTGAGGTAATGTTATTTTACATTGGGCCACCTTTTTCTCTGATGGCTTGAATGGAGAGTAGCTGGTTGTTATGCAAAGACATTTAGTACACAGTTGTTCTAACTTCATTTTGTTAGTCATAATGTACATTTTCAGGGTTACTTTTCTATGTACCCCTTAATTATTTTAGCACTCTACATATACTGTATAATATTTCAAATGATAATTCTATCTAGTTGCTAGCTCTTTTCTGTTAGCACCACAAGTAAAATAAATACTCTTCCAGCCTACTATTCCCAAAGTATCATAGCTAGTATGGGAATTTGAATCTAAAATAGTAAATTTTCTCATGTTTTATCTGGAGCAAAGAACAAACTAGGAGGCAGAATCATGGGCCAAGCCAGAAATCATGAATAAAAAACTCAGTAGTCTTTATTAGCAACGTTTGTGTACTACTGGTTTTGAAATGAAGAAAATAGAAGGCAGAAATTCCCTGTTAGAAGAAAGATATTTCCTGGACTCTCCTGTTCCCCAGTCTTCTCCCCTTACTCTCAAATATTGCAACTAGTAATACAGTCAAACCTCGCATAAAGAGTGCCTCGCTTAAAGAGTAACTCACTTAAAGAGCAGAATTTTCTCTGAATGTTTGCTTTGCTTAACAAATAAAACCAATCAAAAACTTGCTTAACAAATAAATCGGGGTTTGCAATCCCCTTCCCCCCGCAATTCATCATTTACAATGGTGTTTCACTTAAAGAGCAAACTCGCTTAAATAGCAATCCTGGGGAACGCATAATGCTCTTTAAGCGAGGTACAACTGTATGTTCCTTTTAAAAATATATTTAATTTTATCAACAACCTCTTTAGTTTCAGCAAGCAAAGTAATAGGATTAGTCTACGCAGGGCACAGGGTGCTGAAGCTGGTGCGCCCTGTGCCCTCCCGGCCCCGCCACCAGCCGGGAGGATAAAGGAGCCTCCCGTGGCCAAGGGAGGCTCGAAGATGCTGACGCCAGCGTGCCCCGCGCCCTCCTGGCCCTGCCACTGGCTGGGAGGATAAAGGAGCCTCCCGTGGCCAAGGGAGACTCAAAGACTCTGACGCCGGTGCGTCCTGCGCCCTCCCAGCCCCGCCACCAGCTGGGAGGATAAAGGAGCCTCCCGTGACCAAAGGAAGCTCGAAGACGCTGACACTGGCGTGCCCTGCTCCCTCCCGGCCCCGCCACCAGCTGGGAGGATTAATGTTTTCTACTATGATGTGCTGTTGTGTGGCTGATAGGATTTTGCTCATAATCATTGCAGGATTTAGTAAATGTGGTTTTGTTTTTGCTGTTTTTTCTTTGTAATGTTCTTTTTGTAACATTTTATGGTGATATTAATATTTTCTGATTGTTACTGTGTTATTGATATGTATATATTTATTTTTCTGATACTGTGATGATGGTGATTATGATTATGATAATGTGGAATTTGTGACTGTTATGTTATTTTCTATGTCATGTATATGTAACTGGAATTGTATTTTGTAACCTTATTTTGCAGTGTGGTTTTGTTTTATTGCACTGTATTTTGTAACTTATTTTGCAGTGTGGTTTTGTTTTATTGCACTGCTGTACTGCATTATTATATTTATTGTATTATACTGTATGACCTTTGTTACTTTACTTTTGATTGTTTTATATGTATGGTTTCTGTAAACCGCCCTGAGTCGGTTGTACCAAGTAGGGCGGTATACAAATCAAAAAAATGAAATGAATTGAATGAAATAATATGGACTAACACTGCTCTTATTAGTGAAACTATTCTTGGCCTTAGCATCTCTCTTAGTCATATTTACAGTCCAATCTTGTATTTTTTAAATGTGAAGGGGATTGATTCCAGTACATGTGCATAGGATTTCCATCTTTGAATTTAAACCCCAATATGATGTATGCATTTAAATTATCATAGTAGCACACATATCCACGAATAACTTATTATAAAGTCTACTTATCTGTAGATCTTTCTCTGAATTTTCTATATGGATATGAATTTACCAAATACAGTAATACAATACATTGGAACATTATGGCACAAGAATTAAACAATACTTCTTAATTACAAATTGTGTGTCTCAAAGCTCATCTGTGATTATGCTGGGTCAACCAATAAACATGGTATATTACCTCTTCATTATTCCAAGTGACTTCTAAAATTTAATTTTATGTTGCTTCAATTAAAACTGAATACAAAGAAAGCAAAATGGAACACAGGAGAAAGGAAATATGGCCTGGCATGTGTACTTCAACATAAGAATTATATCTTTAGTTTTATAAACATATTTTCCCATCATCCAAATAGCTTATTACAGGAACAATCTGATAGGAATTTCTCTATCTCAGGCCCTATTGCAATTAATGGAATATGTATAGGAGTAATCATGTTCTTTGTTTAATAATGGCAGTTATTCAGGGAACAAATCCAGAATATATGGTACCTCTTACATGTCTGGTGAAATATGTTCGTTACTGAAATTACAAAGACAGCCCAATCACAAAACAGATACATTAATCATCTGTTATTTCCTGAAATCCAGTGACAATCAGCAAAAACCAGCCATGGGAGTTAAACAAGACCTATAAACGGCTTATATACTTCCTCAGATGAAGAACCAGTCAAAGATTCTGTTTCCATAACCATTCTGGGATTATAACTATGAGTCTGGGGTACACAGAAAAAGCCTCCTCAAAGATTGTGGTATTTTTGAACCACAATTGGGCATACCCCAAGCAACAGCAACTTTCTGCTGGCTAATCTTTCTTGCACTAGGTCAGGCAAAAGTAACCATGGAATGAACTCACCACAAGGGTGCTTCATTTTGGTAGTTTAGAGTCTGACCGAGAAAGAAGAACTATGATTCTTGGCCTGGTCTAGCTGTTGGTGCTGCACAAAGAATTCAGGAAATGAGGAGTCACTTCACATGGGTTGAATCAAAGATTTCTACAAGACTATAGGACAATATCGGAGCCCTGGTGCCACAGTGGTTTAACTGCTGTACTGCAGTCAGAACATTGTGAGTTCGATCCTGGCAAGTCCAAGGGTGATTCAGCCTTCCATCCTTCTAAGGTCAGTAAAATGAGTACCAGCATGTTGGGGGGGCAAAATGCTAATTAACTCGTGAACCACCCAGAGAATGCTCTAAGCATTAAGTGTAATTGCTATTGCTACAATAGGAGATAAATGATTCTATTAAAAGGAAACATTTGGCTGGCTTTTATCACTCTAAAAACTCTCCCCAAAAAGAGGACATCATGCAGGCCTACTTAAAATAGAAAAATAGCCGGATGAGTTTGCTTGAAGGGGGGAAAATATTTCTTTACATGAGAAATTTAGCAGAAATACATGCATGCATGAGTTCTCAAGAAAAAGGAAGCGGGGAACTCAATTCCAGCCAGGCTGGAACAAACAAGTTACGCTGGTACTCCATAATATCCCTCCCTTGTTCCTATCTGCTCTTTGTGGTTTAACATTATCTACCACTTACTGCAACTGGTCTTAAGCAATTATACTTAAATCTGTAGCGTAATTTTACAATACACTTCTTCTTTTGGTAGAGCACGTTCAATGACCTAGTGTAGATAGTGGCTTCAAATACCTGTTCATACTAGGTTTGTAGTCAGCTCCCTGTTCCCTTCTTGGTTAATCTTGGCATTGCATTGAGGTTAAGATGCTGAACTCAGAGTTCAATTCCTGAGTCTGCAAGACGGAGTGAGCTCCCATCTTCGTTCTAGCTCCTGCCAACCTAGCAGTTCGAAAGCAAGAAATTGCAAGTAGATAAATAGGTACCACTTCAGTGGGAAGGTAAACAGTTTTCAATATCTTAAGATGATATATAACAACAATTTCTGTATGTTTAGAACTTTTGCCAAAGGCAACTGTGAAGGAAGGGGTAAATCTTGCAGGGTGGTAAGGCAGTTTCAAACTAGGACTAAAAGTCTGGTTTGTGTCTTGAAATGTTTGCTGTTACTGAATGTGATTTATTTACTGTTAATGTGATTTGTTTACTGTTATGTGATTTATTCGCTGTTATGATTTGCATTTTTGTTAGCCACCCTGAGTCGCATAGTCGAGTGGGCCGCATATAAATATCATCATCATCATCATCATCATCATCATCATCATCATCATCATCATCATCATCATCATCATCATCATCATCATCATCATCATCATCAAGGTGCAGAGAAGGAGGAACCTACAAATTCGTATCTTACATATTCCAGTGACATCTTCAGCTTATAGAAATGTTGCTGTTGTAATCATAGTGAGACTTAGTGGGCCTTGTAATACCTTTAGCCCCCGCTAGGTCTTGTTCATACTTCCTCCCACACTATTCCACCAGCTTGACCACAGTAGGGAAGGACAAAATTCCTTTATTCTGGGATCAGCCAAACCTGATAGTACAGATCCTAGTGATTGTAATTATGTCTCACTATGCCATAGGAATAACTCCCACAGTTTGAATTGAATTGCAAATGCCTTGTGCACAGTTGTGCTGTAAGCTGAGATGACCTTTGTTCTATGCTTCCTTTTCTGAAAAAAAGTTATGTAATTTTTACCCAGGACCTATAACTGTTTATTTACTGTTAGTCCATCTGTTCCACAAATGTTCTTGTCAAGTTGTCTCCTAAGTCCCATGGCAACACTGAGTAGCGTCATGAACCGTACTTTAAAATAAGGTGTGCTGTTTTTACTTTGGCTGTTTAAGCTGCTTCATATCCTCTTTTGCAAAGAAAAAAGAGAACAGACATTTTATACTGTATTTACTTACTAGAAATCTCTATGTGCTCGATCAAAAACTGATTACTTTGTGGATCACATCAATACAATAATTTTAAAAGTACACACTATACAGAGCACAGTATAAGACCTAAATGAGTGCATATAGCGAAATTCCACCATTAGTGTCAAACAGAGTTGATCCACTGGACTTGTTAAGTTAACATATATATTTCAGTTCCATTGATTCAGTAGATCTACTCTAATTAAGTTTAAAAGATTTAACCAACAAATAAAATAGCAGAAAACAGTTTACACCTGTATTGCATTTACAATATGCATATAGAAATAAAAACTGACACCTTAAAGATAATAATGATGGTTGCACACAAGTTTTTCTGGGAACAGCAAAATGCAACAGAATTCTCTCTTTGATACCCACTTTACTTCATCATGATGTGGAGAAATAATAACAACCACTAGAGCTACTTGGAAGGAAATTCTACTTAGTTTAACAATGCTTATTTCTACATGAGCAGATGTTGGGCCACAGTATCAAAGTAAAATATTGTACAGGTCACCTGCCATATCCACAATGTTCAGTGGTGGGCAACAAAATTTTCGCTACCACACTATGGGTGAATATGTCATGGGTGGAGCCTACATCATGGGTGATCTAGTCATGCCTGCCATATGGCCTTGTATACATCTGCAAACCCAGGCAGCACTGGCTCTTTGGCTATAAATGAAGATGAGCACTGGATCCTAGAGTTGGATATGACTGGCTTTTGAGCAAGGAAGACTTGGAACCACTAGAAGGGACAAAACCTGATGGGGCAGGGCAGAGAGGTGGGCATAACCACCCAATTTTGCTAAACCCCCTGCCCAAAGGCCACCCAATTTCGCCACCCCCCTGCCCAGAGGCCACCCAATTTTACTAACCCCCTCCCAGGGGGTTGTGAACCTGTTGCTGCCCACCATTGCACATGTTTCATCTGCCAACCCTGATGATGCCCCTGGACATCCTTTGGAGTAGACACTTGCTTGAACTACCGGTAACCACACCTCGGCTTGCTCTTTGGACTTGGCTCTTTGGATTCTCCTTAAATAGACTGCTGCCAGGACTCTCTGTGTAGCACCACTGTGCAGCTACCCTGCCCACTGGTGTTGGTCAGCACACTTAAATGACTCAGGTGTGTGTTAAATGTAGGGGGTCCGCTGTTATTTGCCGTTTCATATACAAGTATCTGCAGAAGGAATGCATATCTTCTGAATAAGGGTGACAACCTGTATTACAAGAATAAAAAAACAGCACCCAAATGTTAACTCTAAGAGTAGTTTTTTTTTTTTTGCAAGTTGACTGATTTCATCATACAAATGGGTCATGTAGGGTTAGACAACTGGCAACATTTTGTTGTATCAATTTATGCTACAACAAACTGGATCTGGTGCCAGAAATAATTAATTTAAACTAATGGAAAGCTTTCTATTTCTCTTTTAGTTCTAAGGCTTTTTTTAATTGTTAAAAGTTTTTTCTTCTCCCCCCACAGCTCCCAACTGCTTCATCAGGGCAAAAGAAAGACCCAGGAAGCCCCAGAACCTGAAGGTTTTTTTTTCTTCAAAACTATGCATTAATTTAAATAAAATATTTTGGGCACTGGATCTGGTTTACATGGTGGAACTTTACGCCAGCAGGATTTTGCCCAGTTTATCATCAGCTACAGTTATTATTTATAATTTTTATTCTGTTAAATCATACAAAATATTAATTTTATCTGGGGTGCAGTACAATGAATGAATGAAAATATTATACAGAATAAAAAGGTCACTCTTTTACAAATTCTTGTGCATGGGGCTGTGGGCTTTTTAAAAAGTTACTTCATCATTAACGCTCTTAACCAGATTTAACCAGATCACTAATTATATACCGTATATGCTGGGGTATAAGATGACTTTTCACCCCTTAAAAACATGCCTCCAAGTGGGGTGTGTGTGTGTGTGTCTTGTACACCGGGTGCACTTCAGTTGAATAAAATACAGTAATACCTCGGATAACGTTTACCTTGGATAACGTTTACCTCGGATAACATTTACCTCGCAGAACGCTAAGCAATCTGGGGAGGAGAATTCCATCGAATAACGTTAAGGTCCTATGGGACGGATGAGATAACAACTTTTAATATCAGATGACGAACAGGAGTTTGAAGGCTTTTAAAGAGAAACTGTCACGCCAGCAAACTTGCTACCGTAGGGACTTGCCTGGCACTTGCTCTCTCCCTCTATTTGTTATCTTCCTTCTATCATTGACAGTTCCAGTTTGGTTAACAGATTAGAAAACAAACAGCATGGCAGCTCCCATAGGTTTATTGTTCCATTCAGCTTTAGTGAATTGTCTTTGGTGAATTATGTTTAATAAACTTGCACTGTTTTATGTTTACTGTACATGTTTGATAACATACAGCCTTGTGACAATTTTTCTGCATGTCATAAGCATTTGAATATAAATTAACATGTTGAAATCAAATCTGATGTTCTTTTACGTTTTATTTGGTGTGTGGAAGGTGTGCGGAAGAGGGGATAGTCTTATACAGCGAGTATATAATAAACTCTATATTTTGAGTGGAAATGTCATCTTATACGCCCAGTACGGTAGGTCACTCTGGTTTCTTCTCACTATGTTTGCTGAGTGTTATCATATCTCACTATTTAGTCAAATTTCATTAGGACTTGTTTGAAATTTTCGAGATTATTTCTTTGTTCTTTTCTTTTTACTATTTTGGCTAAAATCCTTTTGTTTTATTGTAATAAGTCCACATTGGGGCCACTGAATCAGTGAGAATTTGGTGAGTCAACTCATCCTGTAAGTTACTGTGACTCAATAGGCCCACTTTAGTTGCAACCCGTTACATTAAGCAACAAGATTTGAACCATTATCTTTAGCAACATTCCAGAAAGAAGTAAAAAAGAAACACAATGCCAACTCAAATCCAGGAATTTAGATGCATACTTCACTGTCAGTAACACTTAAAATAACCTATAGCTTCAGAGAAAGAATATATTAACATATATATTAATATATATTCGGTAAAGGTTGTCCTTGCTCGAAAGGCAGTCATATCCAACTCTAGGGTTCAGTGCTCTTCTCTGCTTATAGCCAAAGAGCCAGCGCTGTCTGCATTTGCATATGTTTCTGTGGACATGTGGCAGGCATGACTAGACACCAGAGTGCATGGAAAGTTGTTTACCTTCCCACTGAAGTGGTACCTATTTATCTACTTGCAATTTCTTGCTTTCGAACTACCTCTGTGCTTTTTGTCTGTACAAACATGTGCCCATTGCAAATGTGTGAATAAATGTTTACTCCTGTGATCATGCTCCATTCTATACACATTGACTTAATGTGCAAAGATGCAAGCAGGCTTTCTTTTCCATATTACTCAGTTTCACTGTTAAAATAATGCTCTGCAAATATGGGAATGGATAGTTATAAACTTGAATTTTCCATAAGGCTGCTGCTATCATCTGGAATTCAGATTATCTCTTTTCCAATAAAAGGTATTGCCATGTACAGAGCTGTGCATAGTGACAATATAGTAGTTTTCAAAATACTACTGCATTCAAAATTGAATAGCAAAATAAACTAACCGAAAATGTGTAAATAAATAACATAAGAGCCTGTACAGATTACAGAGGTCAGTTACTAAGAAGTGGCTTTTAGTAGATCTCTGTTGTGCTTTTTCATTGAGATGTACTCAGTGGTGGGCTCAATTTTTTTTCCTACTACACTGTGGGTGTGACCTACTTTGTGGGCATGGCCTACTCTGTGGGCATGGGCATGTGACTGAGTGGGCAATCTAGTCATGCCTGCCCAGTGGTAGGATTCAATTTTTTTTACTACCTACTCTGTGGGCATGGTATGGTGGGCATGACCAGGGGGAAGCCCTGCATTGTCAGGTTCACCTGATTGGGGCGGGATAATAAATCTAAATAAATAAATAAAATAAAATTGTACCCAAATTAGGACTGCAGTAATTTATTTCAAAACTTGGATGGATGCGGCTAGCCAGAATTTCTGCTACCGGTTCTGGCGAACTGGTGCAAACTTGCTGATGCCCACCACTGGATGTACTGTATTTAAATTGTTTTTACTTAAGCAGTATTTAAATATTATGGTTAGTGGTAGCTAGCAGAGTTGTACCTAGAAATTTTTGTATCTATGGTGACTAGAAAAAAATAAACTCCTAGATAAACATTTGCAGAAGTACAAGGTGATACTTTTTCTGGAACACTAAATAAAAAAGTCATTACGAGCTTTCATAATTCATGATTACTTCTTCAGGTAGGAATTTAAATGTTCATAGCATGGTTGTCTGCAAGGATCTGTTCTTAAAAGCAGCTGTTTATTTGATGCTCCCATTTCTCACACACAGGAAACCAGGCCTCTGCTTTTTGTTCTTCTCAAATGGCTTATTGAGGCTGCAGGCCTCAACATTGTAATTTATGATGTGAAAGTAACACAAGAAGTCACTTCAACATTGAGGACCTTGTCAGCATCTCTTTTTTTAGCACTGTCACAGCTACAAAATAAAATAAAAAAAATCAAGTGTGCATAATATATACTGTTTAACATACCATAGATATTAATAAACTGGTTTTCTATTCTGTCCAGCCCAGAGATTTTGTCTACTGAATCCCAAGCAGACATTCCCTCTGATGGGAGATATTTATTATTATTATTATTATTTATTTATTGCATTTGCTACCCCACCCCAATCGGGTAAACCCGACTCTGAGCCATTCAGATTGCCAACATAACTCATTCTACTAAGCCCTAAGCCATTTTGCCTTTCATTGCCACAAAACAATGGACATCACTATGCTTGCTGTCCCCAGGGGCCTGATCTACTGGCCATGTAGTCTGCTGAAATACAGCCATCTATCCTGGAGGCCTGACATATCACTGACCCTGTGGTGGTAGACAAGGATGCTGAGCTAATGAAGTCTGGGTGAAAGGCGAGCCCTATAAATTTAGCATTCTGAGGCAGTCCTGGACCTCTCAGTGGCTTTTGATACCAGTGATCACAGTATCTTGCTGGGATGATTGTCAGAGTTGGGGGTACAAGGCCCTATTTTACAGTGGTTTCAGTCTTTCCTCAGCAATCAACCTCAGAGAGTCCAGTTTGGGGAATGTTTGTTGGACTCTCCAATGGAGTGTTCCTCAGTGGTCAATTCCCCCCCCCAATGCTATTTAACATCTATGTGAAGCTGCTGGGAGGGGTCATACAGAGATTTGAAGTACACTATCACCAATATGTGGATGACATGCAACTTTGTCTCTCCTTTACATCATCTGCATTGGAAGCAGTCTGGTGCCTGGATGACTGCCTGGATGCAGTGTTGGAGTGGACCAAAGCTAACAAGCTTAGACTGAACCCAGGTAAGATGGAGGTGCTGCCCGAGTAGGATTCTTGACCCTGATGTTAGATAGGACCAAAGACTCAACTTGGGGGTCATATTAGATCGCAATCTGACCTTGGAAGCACAAATTGCAGCAGTGTGTAAAGCTGCTTTTCCCCATCTTTATCAAATAGCTCAGTTGTGTCTCTAATTGATTAGATGGTCCTTCGCCTCATAACACTAGTTATCTCACTGGTAGCCTTACATATTGATTACTATAATAAACTCTACATGGGGCTCCCCATGTTCCTGATATGGAAACTTCAATGGGTGCCAAATGTGGCTGTCAGGCTGGTTATGGGGTGAAAAAAATTGCACATATCTCCTCAGTTGTGGCAGAACTGCACTGGCTGCCCATTTCATTCCATATCAGGTTCAAGGTGGGTGTTTTACTTTCTAAGCCATAAACAGTTTGGGACCTTCCTACTTGGCAGAGCATCTTCCCCTCAGAAATCAGGCCCACTTCACCCATTCTTCTCAGACACCTCTACTCCAAATTCTGATTCCCAGGTTGGCTAGAAAGTCTGCTACCTGCTGTAGGGCTTTCTTGGTGGCAGTTCCAGCTCTATGGTACACACTGCCAGGGGAACTGCATTTGATTTATTTATTTATTTATTTATTTATTCTTCAAATTTATACCCCGCCTTGCTCAGGCGAACCTGACTCTAGGCAGCTTCCATAATATACAAAAAAACAACATCACAAATTACTACCAACTCCCACAAAGAGACTCCCACAATGCAAGGTCCTCTATCGCCGCCCAAGACCCCCAGGTTACTGTACCTTCGAGGCCGGTTGGCCGAGGGAGAGTCCAACAAAGCATTGGCGGCGTCTTCGAGCCTCCCTCAGCCAGGGAGGCTCCTTTTAACCTCCCGGACGGTGACGGGGGCTGGGAGGGCGCGGCGGCGGCGGCGGTGGCGTCTTGCGCGGTGGCGTCGTCGTCTTCGAGCCTCCCTCGGCCAGGGAGGCTCCTTTTAACCTCCAGGCCGGTGACGGGGGCGGGAGAGCGCAGCGTCGTCGGCGTCTTGCGCGTCGGCGTCATCTTCGAGCCTCCCTCGCCCAGGGAGGCTCCTTTTCTGTTTGAGGATGCCTTTGGAAGTTTGTTGAAGACCAAATAGGAGACCCTCCCATTGCCTTTCTGTCACAAGAGTTTGGGGTCCTCAGTTCTGATTTTGATTAGGTGGGTGGGGGTTGTTTTATTGTTTTAATGTTTGTTTTGCTTTTATTTTATTTTATTTTATTTTACTTTACTTTACTTTATTTTATTTTATTTTAGTAGTGTAAGCTGCCCAGAGTGGGAGTTCATCCCAGATGGGCGGGGTATAAATGCAATAAATAAATAAATAAATAAATATCTCAGTTGCAGTGTGCTAGTTACAGCCTGGGTGGCAGGTGCCTGATGAACTCAGGTTCTTGTGGAAAAAACAAAGCTTTATTAGATAGTTGTTGAACCAAAACATAACTGAGACAGAACAAGAAAGAAGAGCAAGAATGCAAGCAAATTAATACCAAGCACAGATTCCTTTTGCTCCTTCTTTAGCTAAATGGGAGTTTGGGGAAAGTAGCAGGGACACTTCTGGTATATGGAGAGCTCCAAAGTCCAGTGGCTAAGTCCCCCTTCTTTTGTATTCTCAGGTAAACTGTTATCTCATTCCCCTTGGCTCTATGCCCCTCATTTGGGAAATGTATTGATATCTCCAAGCCCAAACAGTGACCATCTGGGCTAATTACTATGATGACCCTGCAGATGTGAGTTACATCCCCTCATTCCTAGTCATTATCAGCCAAAGATATGGAAAATGGTCACAGTGACTCATCTTGTCCCTGTCAGAGGGTTTCTTCCTGCTCATTAGGCATCCCATGTACTGGTCACTTATCAGTCAAGGAGTTAGATAAGTTCAGAATCAGCTTATCTTTTCTGTCTTCTCCTATCAAGATCTCTTTATCTATTCTTATAACTACCTTATATTAGAAACTTGGGAGACATTTTCCCCTGGTCAGCAAGTGAATTAAATGCATTAATTGGCAAGAAAGCAAATTCTACTTCTTAACACAGGTTCATATGATTTTAACCAATTTCCAGAGCTTGAGGGGGAGAAATTGTAGTATACCTTGTATTTTCTGAAAATTCTAGTGCTGTTGGGACATTTTTAAATAACTTTTCAGATGACAATGTTATAAAATTGCTGCCTTGTATCTATATTTCAATATGAACCACCACCACCACCCAAAAAAATTTATTCCACGGAATAAGGTGTTTCATCTAGGTGGTTAAATTGATAAGAAATTTAATGGTTGGTCCTGTTTCATTTTCCCTTCCAATCCTTCTAGATACTACTTTGCTTTTTTATGATGTACTGTATCCATGGAACCACTTTGGCTGTATTTTCATCCTCTGACTTTGTAAACTACCGTGGCAAATATAAGGAGCAAACCCATACATATCATCTAAAACAAGCAGAAAATGCTTTAAAACAGTAAACACCTTTGTGGCTTGCCACTAAAATGGAATCACTAACATGAAAAATCTTCTAAAAGAAAATGTTCTTGCTTTGTCCAATTTAGGACATTTATGACGTTGTCACCAACATTTGAGATTATGCAAATGAGTTTGCTTTGTTTGGTAGTCAGTCTTCAGGACTTAAATTCCTTTGAAGTCTAATTTCACAAATAGGAAACTTTAATATGCTTTTAGCTGTAATTGTGGGCTATCTCTAATGTCTGTTTCTGGTTTAAATTATATGTTTCTTGCAGGTTTAACATTCTTCAAAGTTGAATTATTCAAGCTTGATCTTTCTAGAATATATATTTTTAAAAAGAGTTTTAATAGGTTACTGATTATTGCAACTGGAAAGGACTTCACCCTGCCTGCCTCCTCAATCAGAAACACAATGTGACACATACAAGTAGAACTAAAAGTGGTTGTACTTATATTTCTGAGACCTTTCTATTTAAACATTTAACATTGCTTTTTCAAGATATTCATAGTTGATAGAGGAAAAATTGACTGTATGAATTTTATTATGGATTTTTTAAATGTTAAAGTGTACTGAAGCACACACACACTCAAAACAACACAGAAACAGCCCCTTTCCACTCCATTCTTTCCCTGACTTCACCAGCCTACCCATCTTCCTTTCCCACCCTTTGTTTACACAAAAGGCTTATCCAGTCTTTGTTTCTCCAGGAGGCTTCAATTGCATGATTAGCTTTACAGGACTAGTCTGCTCATCTCCTAGATTAAATCAAACCTCTGTTCCACATTTCCCCCTGGCTCAAGATTTGCATCCCCTTTGGCACCTTTTCTCCCATTAATATCAGGAAGCCCATCCTGCCAGTGAAGGGTCCTAAACACAGGAGCCATCATCTCCCTGTACTGATCTGCCCTGAAGTTACCCCTCACCTTTTGTCCTGTGGTTTCACAGCACTTAAGATCTATTGTCTGAGGCTGGCAGGTCAGTTAGGGTTACACAGGCTACTCATAGGATCAACTCTGTTTTGTTTTTGCATACAGGAAGCTCCTCTTTGCACACTGATCACAAGTGCTCAAAAGAGCAAGGTAAGTCAGGCTCCTCCTTGCAACAAATTCTGGTACTTTCATGTATTCCCATGTGACATCTCAGCTGTATAAATGTATCTGCCTTCCATCTGCATGGGACCATTTCCACCTTAGAATTGCCCTGGTGTAGCGGGATGTCTGGCCAGACATCATGCTATGGTAACTGCCAGTGACTCAATGCCAAGTGTTGGGCAGTGGTAAATATCCTGACTCCCTTAAAGGACCAATGGCTACAGGCAGATGAGCCCCTTTAGGTGGGGTGATGGTCCCCTCATTGGATGAAATGCCACTAGAAACCATCATATTGGGCCAAACAGCAAAATGAGTGGAGGACGAATCATTCTGATCTCCAATGGACATGGAGGCAGAAGAAGCCATGATTTTCAGGGGGCAGGAATGTATACTTGGACATTAGTAGCGGCATTCTTATTTTCAGGAACATTAAAATTCAATTGCACCCCAATAATTAAGGTGGTTCAGGGGTTCAGGTAATATAGTTATTAAGAAATGACAGGAATTAAATTCATTATTATTTTTTATTTAAGGAACATGTGAATATAGCCATCCTCTTTGCCTTGCAGGATATCTATAGAAGCTTCATTGACTGTATCCATCTTATGTACTGATTTTACTAGACAAGAAAATTGTAATCAGTGTAGCTTATCTGAGAATCTTAGTGTATTGAACCTTATTGTTATGGGTCAATTTAAGAGTTTTAATGAACAAAAGAAAAAAAACCAGGTAAGTGCTGTCTAGATTTCCTTCAAAAGCCAAATGTCCCCATTGGTTAGGAGTTCCCACTTTCAGTAAGAGCAACCCTTCTACTGCAAGACTTTTGCATGCCAGGTGGGCAATCTGCACAACAAATGGCATTATAAGGATAGTCATCCTACCACCAGAAATCAAGTGAGATGATGAAATGACCCCTTGAGGTGGCTGTATAGCTAAACTCATAGTCCTCAAGAGTCTGTCAGACTTCAAGGCTTCTCTCCCCAGGACAAGAAAGCAAACACATCTCATGGGTAAGGAAAGATGGAAAACTATTACTCCTTTATTCTCCCATTCTTCTCCTAGAAAAATGATAAGAATATACCTTAGGCAACAGACATAGCTTCTTAGCTTCAACATACAGTATGCCTAAAAAGTACTATATAATAAGGACTTCTATTCATGCTCATCTGGTTTTTAAAAGGGGTCAATCCTGAAACGTTTGCCATTGTGTGTAGGTAAAGTTAAGTTTGATGAAGATATCTATTTCCTTTTGTCATGATTATTCCTAATTATTTGCTTAAAATGAGTTTTGTACTGCAGCTTCAAGATATTAAGCAGACTCTTCCATGAAAGACACATAGCCATAGTGGTAAGGAAAAGTGACAAAAAACTTGCTAATAATGTAATCGCTCGCAATCAGCAATCAGTCCTCAGAAGTGGGTTTTCTTCTCCATTGTGATTTAATTACATTTCCTAGGAGATTTTATATTGTGTCAAAACATAATTACATCAAAAGAGTAACCAGACTAAAAGGATGTTGCAAATAACAACCTATATTTCAAATACCCTTTCCCATAAGCAGTGACTGAAGATAGAGAACACATTTTTTAAAAAACCAATGTTTTTTTCCCATTTTTGCTGCAAGGACTGTAATTCTCCAAGTTATTAGAAACCATTCAAAGAACAGCTAAGCAACTGGTACTGTATTCATTTATCCTTTTGTCCTTTTAAGCTCTCAGGCTCCAGCGTATCCATAGTAACTCAGTCTTTTCGCTCTAAAAATCCATTAGTTGGATTCAGTACTACTATAACATCAAAGCCAAGAGATTTTTAAAAAGTCATTTTAAAATTTATTGAAAAGATTTCTAGGTAAAACATTACTTTAAATAAAGGTTGACTCTCCCCCCCCCCAAAAAAAAAAATAAAAAAATAAAATCTGGCTGCTGTAATGGAAACTTTAAGCAAGAATTTAATTGGCATCAAAGGATAGTATTCCAGTCATAATGTCAAACATGGATGTGTCAAGTTTAACATTATTGCGGAGAAGATAATTTCCCCCCTAAATGTGCATTCAGTGTGAACATATTGAATTATATGATCAGGTTGTACTAATATTACCAAACAATTCCTGCTGCACTCAAAGCTAAAGTTTTGGGATGAGAGAGAGAGAGAGAGGAGAAGAAGAAGAAGAAGAAGAAGAAGAAGAAGAAGAAGAAGAAGAAGAAGAAGAAGAAGAAGAAGAAGAAGAAGAAGAAGAAGAAGAAGAAGAAGAAGAAGAAGAAGAAGAGAGAGAGCAAAGACAAAAGACCCCACCAAAAAAGCCCAGATGGCACATGTTTAAAAAGGCAGGCCTAGAAAACCCCATAGCCTAAGCTTCACCCATTTCCTCTATACCACAGGTTAGTTGGAAATTTCCACTTCAGTAACCACATGGCCCATTGTTACCTTGCCATCAGCCCCTCATTCTACAAGCCAAATGGCTTCCTTTGAACCACAGGGGTGAGGTAATGTGCCCCTCAGCACCTAGACAGATGAATGGGATGGAAGGGAGGGGTTGAGGGAGACTTCTCAGAAACTGTCTACACCCCTTGTATTAAAAGGTGTATGTTACTTTCTAATACAGTAATACCCCGGGTAACGCGAATACCGTATAGCGTGAAAACCGCATAACGTGACAAGATTTTCGGAAAAATCTTGTATTGAATAACGCGATTTTAATGTTATACGGAACAAGCGTATGCTTGGGGGGGAGTTGGATTGGGTAGAACATCTACCCAATCCACACACCCCAGCACCCGCCCCCACGATGTTTGGAAAGGGTACGGGGATCCTTACCCTTTCGAAACTTCGGGCGTGCATCGGTGGGGGTTAGCGCAGGATACGGGGGGACCTCCGTGTCCTGCGCTGACCCCCACTGACGCGTGCACACCTGCAAGCCACCCGATGTTCTGAAAAGATAAGGATCCTTACCCTTTCAAAACTTCAGGCGCGCGGCGTGCGTCGGTGGGGGTTAGCGCAGGATACGCGCGCCTGCAAGCCACCCGATGTTCCGAAAGGGTAAGGATCTTTACCCTTTCGGAACATCGGGAGAGGAAAGGCGCCTCTCCACGGGGTCTCCCCGGCTTGGGAAAGAGGCGGCTTGGCCAAAATTCCCTCCCCCTGCATGGGGGTAACTGTTTCGACCAAGCCGCCTCTTTCCCGGGTGCGCTATAGCAACAAGGATCACACGTCAAGGCAATTGCCTTGACGTGCGATCCCCGTTTCACTCGCCTAAACAAGGGTCAGCTTTTCCCAACCCTTGTTTAGGCGCTTTGTAATGGGAGTTGCACCCAAACTCCCATCGCAAAGTGCCTAAACGGGGATCGCACGTTAAGGTAAGGGATCAAAGTGGGTGGTGGCACCCCCCGCTTTGATCCCTTGCCTTGACATGCGATCCCCGTTGCTATACCCATTTGGTAGAAGAGGCTCCCGCTGGCGTGCCTTTTCGCAGCCAACTTAGGGCAGTGTACAAAACAAGTAGAATACAATAATCAATACAATACAATAATAGGGCAACAATACTGTGATAGAACACCACACAGCAAAACAGCAATCAAGCAATAATATAACAGTACAATCCAACAATACAATACAATGTAAAGAAATAGCCAACAATATAATATAGCATACAATATAATGTCAGAAAAATCTCGTCCAACAATACAAAATAACAATCAGATATCATAGATACAACGTCCTCTCAACTGGTGGCAATATAATGTAGCATACAATTTATTTATTTATTTATTTAAATTTGTTTATCTCCCTCTTCCCAAAAGGGACCCAGGGCGATTTACAACAATTATAAAATCATTTTAAAAAATTAAAAACTCTAAAAAGTTAAAAAAAACTTAGTATTACATAATATAACAAAGTAATGTAAGAAAATCCCATCCCACAATAGAAAAATTACAATATGGACAGATATTATAGATACAACGTCCACTCAACTAACTGCAGTCTTTTCCTTCGGGCGAGATGACGAGGCCCGGAGTGGAAGGTGGGAGCATCCTTTCACCGTCACAGCTGCTGCACATCTTCTTCCTCTCCTCCGGGCGATGACAGGGCCCGGAGGCTATAAATCACATAATAAACTATATTCAAACCCAATCCATAATTCTGCATACAGCCTGCCCAAAATCTTATAAGGTTTGCATAACTTGCTTCAACTGATTGTGGCTATCTTAAAATGCATAGAAGTACATGTGGCTTGAATAGTTGAGCACATGACTAAACACATGATTGATACATTGTCACTTTGTTAATTAGCCACAAATAGCAAGTTTTGCAAATATTACACAAGTAGTAAATCTAAGTAGTAAATCTGTCAGGCTTGTACAAGCTGGTACTATAAATTACTTGAATAGCATTCCTATTGATATCAATGAGACAAAATGTATAACTAACTTCTCACATAAATTTTAATGTATCAGGAATAGGCTAATGTAGTATAATGTATAAAGATATAATGACTCTTCTTAAATTATCTGTAATGTGAACTTTTGTGGATTTTAGCCTGCTTCATTAGATACATCTGAAATGGTCAATGAGTCATTAAAAACTCATAATAAAATTGACAGGAATAAATCCAGCTGTTACTCCTAATTAGAGTAGACCTACAGAAATAATAGAAGTTACAAGAGTGTTTATCTGCCAAATTCCTGTTGATTCATTATAATCTGTTTTTGTTTTAATTAGTAATTGAATTCCATCCTTAATATTTAAAAGGGTCACAAGATTCATCTCTCTTTTCTTTCCTTCTTTCTCTTTCTTTCTTTCTTTATTTTGCTTCACCAAACTACCACAGCTACCAATTTGAAAGTTATATGAATATGATGCTAACCGTGGAAATAAAAAGCCAGGAGAGGGAGTTAGTGAGCTTTTGGGATGGCAAAATTAAGCCTAGTGACCCATGCATACAATCAAAAAACTGCAGAATGGAGGTGATACCTTTTATAGGGTCACTCAAAAAATAAAACAATGCAAGTGTTCATAACTCACAGGTTACTTCTTCAGGCAAATGCACATAGCATAGTGTAAAAGCCAGGCTGGGTAGCTTAGACGTTGGATGGGAGAAAGGCAGCAGGCTGTATCTTTTTAAATCCAAAGGTAGGAAGTCAGGGGCCTACACGTTTCCCTCCCAGAATAGCCTTCTTTGAAGCTAATAGCTTTCTTCCTGGCCGGGGGTGGGTGGGTTGTAATTCAACCCAGTCCTCCAGAATTGAGCAACAAATCTATTTTACACACCAGGCATGCCAAAATGGTCCATATCAGTCCAAATGAGAGTCATTCAGGAATATTACCTAGTGGTTCTTCAAATCTGTGTTGCTGCTATCTGTCAGAACTTTATTTTATATCCCCTAAGATAGTGAAGCAAAGCTGTAGAGAATCAAATCCCCAAATCCCAAAATCCATAAGACTTTAGAGTAATAGAACTCCCCCCAAAAGTCCATTAGTCCTTGAAGGGACTAACTTGCCTCTTACCAGCACAGTCCTGTTCCATAGGATGGCATAGGAAAATCTTCAGGGAAATCTGGCATAGTCCATGGTGTCTTTGATATTGATCAGCTTCATCTGGCAGCATTCTTCTATGCATAGGTATTCCCTCGAAAGGGAATTTTCGGTTCAGCTAATCAAGCCATTACAGCCTCAAGTTAGAGAACTGATTTTAGGTCTCAAGAGGCTCTCTTTTTATAGTCAAAAGAGGGATTTACTCCCACCACAAGAATTCAATGATCTCATATTAATTACATCATTTGGAACTTAATAAAAATTTCTGGAAGCTTCCAGTAGCTCCTGGAAGATTCCAGGTCTGCAGGTGTTTAATAGAATGCATGAAGTCATGAGAAGACACCTCACTGTCCAGCTTTATATGAGTAAAATCATAATCATAATCATAATCATAATCATAATCATAATCATAATCAACAACAACAGAAGCAGCAACAACAACGGCAGAAGTAAGATAACTGCCAGCAGCAGAAATATTTATTTCTCCACCTTGTCAAGAAAAAGAAAGAAATGATATAAGATAGACACAGACCACCATGTGGCAGTAGATGGCAGTTGTCAAGAACCTGCATACCCACATAAGAAGTGAAACAAAGAAATATTTCCACTAGGTTAAATCAATCCAGGCTCTTTTTCAGCTTCAAAATTTCCATTTCTTTCTCCCTAGACATTCTGATTAGCTACTGGCAGCAACCCTCATGATTCTGTGGGATGAAAAATTTCCCAGGCAATTTGACTAACAAAGGATGAAAGAAAGGTTAAAAGAAAGAGGGAAACAGAAAATAAATCTTCATGTTCTCATCTATCTTTAATGCAAATGATTTGTGTTTTTAAGTGCTGTTTAGAGAATCAATGAATGATAGCAAAAATGAAAAGAAGCTTCTTTTTAAATTGTTTAAATGAATTGTTTTATTTTAATTGTTTTAACAGATTAAAAGGTGTACACTTACCGTATTTGCCGGCTTATAGGACGACTGGGTGTATAAGACAACCCCCCAACATTTCCACTCAAAATATAGAGTTTGTTATATACTCGCCGTATAAGACTTCCCCCTCTTCCGCACACCTTCCACACACCAGATAAAACATAAAAGAACATCAGATTTGATGTTATCAAACATGTACAGTAAACATAAAACAGTGCAAGTGCAAAGTGGTACTTATTTATCTACCATATATACATGAAAATAAGCTGACCTGAATTTAACCCAAGGTACCTAATTTTGACCTTGAAATCCAGGAAAATAGATTAACCTGAGTATAAGCCAAGAGTGGGAAATGTAGCAACTGCTACTCATTAGCAACTGCTAATGAGTTTCAGCAATTAAAATACAGTAATATTAATTATTTTATTGATTTTTTAGAACTGTACTTGCACCACCCACCAGTGGTGGCGCTGCAGGTAAAGTGGGTGGGCAGGTCAATTGCACTGAGGCAGGAAGTGTTGCTCTAGCCTAGCCTCTTGCTTCCCCTGCAAGCATGACTTTTTCCTCCATCTTGGGCAGAGCAGAGAGATAAGGGCAGAAGGTACCAGTAAATGAAACCCTTTCTTTTCCCCCACCAGTTTGAAAGGGAGACACAATTGTAATGTAGAATGAGGTGGGGGAGCATTGGGAGGCCACTATGGGCAGCTATGTCTATCCCAACTGAAGTGCACCCGGCGTATAAGATGACCCCCCCCCCTAATTGGAGGCATGTTTTTCAGGGTGAAAAAGTCATCTTATACACCAGCAAATACGGTAAGTTTGGGATGCTACCTGAAGAGCTATTGCTGAATTTTTATATTCAGCTTTGAGTTGTTCTTTAAAATACACATTTTGATTACAACAGATCCTTGTTACAAACAAACTAGTCCTTAATGATGATTGTGCAGCTAATAGTCATTAAGTAAAACTCTATTTCCACACTAACCTCAAAGTTAAATTAGGAGTTTGGTTCTTGGAGTGTTTTTGTGCCTTATATAAAGCATGTATTGTCTTACCCTTCATACCATTTTTCTCTTGCTTGTGCTCAAGGTACTCTCTTTTGACCTCTTCTGTCTTCTCGCTTTTCCTTCACATCATTTCTCACTTGCTTGTTTTCTGAGCACTTTCATCCAATTTCTGCTGGCTTTCCTCTTCTCTCCCTCACTTTCTCTCTCTAGTTTACTTAGTGGATAATCTTTCATTGTCTTCTCACTTCACTTTCATACCACCATTCTCTTGCTTGCTTGCTTGCTTGGTGCTTCTATCTTCCCTCTACTAGTCTACTGTGTCTCTCTTCTCCATCTCACTTCTACCATTTTTGTCATGCTTAGGGATGTAAATGCACCGACTTATAGTGCTTGTCACAGTGGTAATAGATGTGACTTTTGGAGGCTAAGGGAAGGCATTAGCTGGATATCAGAATGGGTGTAAAATGAAGGTGGACTTTGGAAAGTAGGTAAATTTAAATTGGGAAGGGAAGTGTTTCCCATATAAAGCCATTAAGGAACAACATCCTACCGTAATATAAGCTGTAGCATTACTTTATTTGAACTAGAACTTCCACAAACTACATTGCATTTAAAGAATATTAGTACATGTTTCTGGAATATTTAGTATCATCCTGAATCTTTCATCAAACACATTACAGTAAAACCTCACATAAAGAGCACCTCATGTAGAGATTAATTTGCTTAAAGAACCGAATTTTCTCTGAATGGTTGCCCTTGATTAACAACTAAAAACAACCAAAAACTCGCTAAACAACTAAATGGGGGGGGCCTCCCCCTCCCCTCCAGAAGTCACAGTCGGTCACTTACAGTGGCAGCGACGTGCTTTTTACAAGTGTTTCGCTTAAAGAACGACTCGCTTAAAGAACAATCCCCTGGAACACATTATGCTCTTTAAAGTGAGATACCACGGTACAGTCAAACCTTGCATTAAGAACGCCTTGCTTAAAGAGTAACTCACTTAAAAAACAGAATCTATTAAACTTCAGCAGTGATGGGAATAAGTGTATTGGTCATGTCCCATAACCCTGCTTGTAGTCCTCTACCTGTGTTGCCTACAAGAGTCACAGAATATCTTCAGCCATCCTCACTGTTGTCTTGTAGGGAATATGACCAGCCTCACATCTTTGTCTGTTGTCTCATCTTAGCTTATTTCTCAGACTATACAGCAGCACCAATGTAGTCACTGATATCCTCAGGGGATGGATGACAGGATACAGGTCCCAGATGCTACTGCATACTTCTATAGCCTATGGGAAGAAAAGCCTACAATCCCTTCATATATAAAAAGATGCCTGCATATTCTGAAAAGCTATATGTACTAGGTACCAGATTCTGTTAAAGAAACAAAACCTGAGACACACTCAATGGTTGTTCATAATTGTACATAATGACACTATTGTAGTGATGCATTCAAATATTCCAAGGAAGTTCTAAGTGAAACTGTGGTGGTGTTAGCAAAACAGGTATCAGAACAATGCTTATAATGGACCCTCTCTTATGCCACATTGGTACCCCATGGGTTGGGGAAGCTGTTGACTCACTTGCTGTATTATATGCCAACTATTTGAGGCAGTCTGTATGCTTTTGAGGAAATACTGTGAGAATGAAGAGATATGGAAGTGAAAAAAAATCTTGCATGGGTCAGACTGGAAGAATTGGTGGATTTCATACCAGATTCTACCTTTCTGTATTGAAATTATTTCTTGGCACCCTGCAAACTAAATTTCAAGATAGATTTTCTCAATAAGAATTTGCATTGTTTGCCAGTTAATTAAAGCAGCTGTATGGTTTGATTTCTATAATTGAAAGTCATAATGTTTAGTGGCATAAAAAATCAGGTTAGGTTTTAATGGTGGTACACGCTACACTGCTTATATAAAAAGCATGAGGAAAATGTAATGAGCTGAGACCTGGCTAGGATTAACAAGCACCAGGTGCATGGATTTATATAAACTCATCAGTTTTTGCCTCATCTGTCAAAACCTTGCTGTTCAAAAGTTCTCAGTAAAAATTCTTCAGCCTAAGCACAAAAATGCTCCTTTAATAATTTGAGAGCATAAACTGTATGTATATATGTCTGTGTGCATAAAGACTGCAAAGAGATGTTTCAGAATCATTTCCACGTATGTAATGCCCCAGCCATTCTTCACTAACTTGGACAAAAGTCCCTAAACAATATATTTACACATTTTCCCCTCTCTTGGGCCATTGGTTAAATCTGCAAAATTGGATGCATTTTCATCCTCATTTGGATTACAAACAATCTTTTCCTCAGGTTAAAAAAGCTGAAGTTCTCTCTCCCCCCCCCCCATCCCTGTTTTCAATTGACAAGTCTGTACAACTCAAAACCTGTCTGGTTGGCACTTTGCTGGCAAGTCTGTCAGCAATCAGAAGTATATCAGGTAAGGAATTTAATGCTCTCAGAGAAGGAACCAAATTTGCACTCCAAGTAATATCTTGATTTTCTTCAATTGTCTGTCAAATCCATCAATAGGATAGCAGAAGATATAACATTTTTACACTAGTAATTTAGGCAAGAACCATAAGAATATAAAAACCTCCAGATGATCTGGTTCCTCAAAAATTTCCCACCTCTTATGCCTATGAAGCACAGGTAGGCAAGCTTCTTCAGTAAGAACCCTTAGCATTGTGAATACTCCTTCTTCTTGCTGCCAATTGTTGTTGTTCAGTCGCACAGTCGATTCCGACCCTCTGCGACCCCATGGACCACTGTCCGCCAGGCACTCCTGTCCTCCACCATCCCCCTCAACTCGCTCAGCTCTGTTCCCATTGTCTCCACAATACCATCTAGCCATCTCATCTTGGGCCGTCCCCTTCTTCTTTTGCCCTCAACCCTTCCAAGCATCAAGGCTTTCTCAAGTGAATCCTCTCTTCTCATTTGATGGCCAAAGTACTTTAGCTTCATCTTTATTATTTGACCTTCTAAGGAGCAGTCAGGGTTGATTTCTTCTAAGATTGACCTATTTGTTCTCCTTGCTGTCCAGGGGACTCTCAAAACTCTCCTCCAACATCACATCTCAAAGGCGTCTATTCTTTTGCACTCAGCTTTCCTAATAGTCCAGCTCTCACAACCATACATTGTCACAGGGAATACCATTGCTTTGACTATGCAAATTTTTGTTTGCAATGTGATGTCTCTACTTTTCACTATGCTCCCCAGGTTTCTCATTGCTTGCCTCCCAAGAATCAGTCGCCTTTTTATTTCATGGCTGCAATCACCATCTGCAGTGAGCTTTGATCCTAGGAAGGTAAAATCTGTCACTGCTTCTATTTCTTCCCCATCTATTTTCCAGGGACTGATAGGGCCTGTTGCCATTATCTTGGTTTTCTTGATATTGAGTCTCAAGCCAGCTTTTTCACTCTCTTCTTTCAACCTAATCAGGAGCTTCTTTAGGTCCTCCTCACTTTCTGCCATTAGGGTAGTATCATCTGCATATCTCAAATTGTTGATGTTTCTTCCAGCAATTTTGATCCCAAATTGTGATTCCTCCATCCCTGCATTGCGCATTATGTGTTCTGTGTATAAGTTGAATAAGCAGGGTGACAAAATGCAGCCTTGTCTTACTCCTTTTCCTATTCCAAACCACTCCGTCATTCCATTTTCTGTCCTAACTGTTGCTTCTTGATTCATGTACAGATTTCTCATGAGGCCTATAAGGTGTTCTGGTATTCCCATCTCTTTAATTACTTGTCACATTTTGTTGTGGTCGACACAGTCAAAAGCCTTAGTGTAATCAATGAAACAGAAGTAGACTTGTTTCTGATATTCCTTTGTTTTGTCCATGATCCATCTTATGTTGGCGATGTGGTCTCTAGTCCCCCTGCCTCTTCTGAAACCCGCCTGCACTTCTGGTAATTCTCTCTCCACATACTGTTGCAGTCTATCCTGTATTATCTTGAGCATCACCTTGCTAGCGTGAGGGTTGAGCGCAATTGTTCGATAATTTGAACATTCTTTGGCATTACCCTTTTTGGGGAGTGGAACGTATACAGATCTTTTCCAATCCTGTGGCCATTGTTGTGTTTTCCAAATCTGCTGGCATATAGAATGCAATACAGTAATTTGATTCCATCATCTTGCAGGGCTAATTGCAAATGGTTAATTCTAAAGTATATTTAATGTAACACTGGCCAGTAGCCTGTTGGGTACCTCCTCTTGCACAACAGGAGTGATGACACGACCCAGAGCATTTTGCTGCTAATTGAAGAGTTCCTTTTTCCAATTTTGGGGTCTAATTTTCGCCTAATTCAGTGTTGGGTGAATAGGAACCAGCTAACTAAAGAAACAGCAAAGTTTCAACATTTGAGCTAGCGAAGTCACAACAAAGCTTTGCAAAACACAAAAGACTTGTGCTGTAATTGCCCATTAAATATAAAACATTGTCACATACATCTTTACAAATATTGCTGCTGCTGACACTTCTGTTACTCTTGCTGCTACTGCTATTTCTGCTGGTGCCACCAATATTAGCAATTGGAAAGCATTGGAAAACATTGGCACTGAACATTGGCAAGTTATAGGATGTGGGTAAGTGGTATACTTTACTGAATATATATATTCACCATGGAGTGAAAAAACATAAGACACCCATATGTACTTGTAATGTTTTCCACTCTTCTGGAAGGCTTTCTTTATGTTCCTCATGTCTCCTTCTGTGTTCTATGTCAAGGAAAAGCTCTAAATATTAAACCAGAAAAGGCTAGGCTAAATGTACAGAGAGCACAACCAATATTCCATGCCAAATAGTTGAATGCTAAAGTGTCTCCCATCAGGACAAGAATCTGGGTGGCTCATCTGGAAGGCACTTAAAAGACTTCAAAGTGCAGTATGAAGATCAAAGATAATTAGATTTTTCTTCCTTTTCCATATCTAGGCCAAATGTGGAACTGCCAAAATGAAGCCACCTTTTGGTGAGTTCATTCTGTAGTTCCTTTCACCCGACCTAGTGTGAGAAAGATTAGGTGGCAACACAAGGTTGCCATTACCAGGGTACACCTGATTCTGGTTCAAAAATATCAGTATCTTTGAGGAGGCTCTTTCTGTGTACCCCAGATAATCAGATAAAATGCGGCTACTTAGATACAGGCCAAATTTTCTGTGAATTCAGAAAATTCAATCAGTGCAACATTTATGTTTATGCAATTAATTCCTCATCATGTGTAGAAAAGAAAATATGATAAACAGCTGAGATAATGCTATCTAAGTAGCTAACTTATAGTCAAAAACAGTTTAAACATTTTAAAATTTTAATTTGTTTGAATTTCATTTACATTTTATATACTCCATAATTTTAAACTGTGCAACAGTCTGACACAAATAAATAAAGAAGAAAGGATTAAACTATTTACACCCTTCATGAGCTAAAGATGGCTTCTTCTCCTCTAGTTTACCATCACAACAACCTTGGGAGATAAATCAGACTAAGAGATTTTGACTAACCCAAGTCACCCACTAAACTGGGGTACACAGTCCTTGAAGATTGTGGCACTATATTTTTGAATCACAATCAGACAATGGCAACCTTGTGCTGGCTAATCTTTTTCACACCAGGTCAGGTGAAAGGAACCTCAGAATGAATTCACCAAAAGGTGGCTTCATTTTGACAGTTTCACATCTGGCCTAGATATGGAAGAAAGAAAAAGTGTAAGACATGTGTCTTGTGCATATATCATCTGGGTTTTACACTAATTGTTTTCCTTCTGGTTATCTTATAGAAAGCTAAAGTGAGGCATAGAGGAAAATGTCAGATATGGTTATCTCTATATTCAAAGTCACCTTTAATCAAACAAGACCTATTATAAAAAATGCAGTTTAAGATTAGTTTGAATAGATACAATTGAAATTACCTAGAGATGCATAGAATCCCGAAACATTTGTCCTATTGGCTTTTACTACTCTTTATCTTGAGATGTGGATCATTGAGTTAATAATATAATCATTTTCATACCAGGTATTGGATAGCTCAATGGTGGATCCAGTCACTGAGAGTTCAGTTATTCACTGTGTCTCTTTTGACAGGTGCCAGAAGATCTCTTCCAGCTCTGCTGTTCTAAGATTATTATTATATTATTACCATTCTTTGGTTTTAGTTTGAAATAGAATGATATGGTGTCGGATGCATAAGAATCAGGGATGTACGGATTCCCTCCCAACTCATTCTGTACCTAAATAAACAGCATATTAATTGGGGCAACATGTCCCTATAAAAAGTATCCATATACACTCCATCCCTGTTCTCATTACATTATTTCTGTGTTTCTGGATATCTGTTAAAAAACATTTCAAGCCAATCAGAGATGCACATGCCACAATTACCCTACCAGAATTGCACACATACTCAAATCCTAAAAGTGGAATAAAGTTTCATGTTTAATAAGCTGAGAAAAAGAACAAAGAAAAAGAAGAATATTTCACAGTACAAAGTCTAATGAGATATTGAAGGTCCCCTGTGGTGATGAAAAATGACTTCTTGCTGCACCCCATTGCAGCACTCCATTGTCACTCTGGAATTGCACAGATACCCCTGATTTGGCCCACTTTGGCACATCTGTCCAAAGGCAATAAACGTGCATAGTAATACTATATTTTATCTTCATGGAGGCATTCCCCCTACCCCCAAGAAATTGCATTGAGTAATATAGAGCATTTTCTGATCCCATAGGAATTCCAATTATTTGAGGAATAACAGAAGGGATATAATTGGGTTTAGAAATGGGGTTAGAATTAAAGGAACTTTTATTTCCAAAACAAAAAGAGATGTCATTGTACTCCCTAGGTGGGGAATCATTCTGACAACCAGAATATATCACTTCTGCTCCCTGGTATCACAGGTTCTGTAGTTGAAAACCAGTTTGGGGCTGTTTTTATTCCAATACATCATATAGACTAGGGCAGGGGTTTGCAACCTTTATGTGCCATGGGCTGGACCACACCCCCTCAGACAGTTGTGCGGGCCAGAGGCGTGGTTTTTCCTGCCGCTTCCAGTGGTGGGTGCGGATGCATTCATTGTGCATTTTTGAATGTTTTCACCGCTTCCGCCACATCCTGTGGTGGTGGAAGTAAGGGCGGCACATTTTTGGCATTTCCCAGAATTTTTAAACACGTTTTCAATGGTTTTCTGGTACTTCTGGTGGATTTCCAGCAGGTTTTCAGTGCTTCAGGTGGTGAGGTCCACACCACAGGCCAGATTAATTAGTGCCACAGGATGGATCCAGCCCTTAGGCTGTAGGTTGTGAATCCCTGGACTAGGGGGAAATAAAAACAATGAGCCTTTTTGGCATAGTGGTTAAACTGCTGTAGTGCGACCATAATTGCTCACAATGCAAGTTCAGTCCTGACAGGCTGTAAATTGATTCAGCCTTCCATCTTTCCAAGGTTGGCAAAATGAGTACCCAGCATGGTGGGAGCAAAATTGCTAATTACATTTTGAGCCATGCAGAGAGTACTCTATGTGCTATGGGGTGATATATAAGTGTGACTGCAATTTCTATTTCTAAAAATGACTCCAATTGAGAAATATAACAGATTTGATGAGACATTTTTGTCTCAGTTGTTTTTCACCTGTAAATGCGTTCTCCAGTACATAACAAATGGTTTACATCAGAGGAAAATTTTTATATAGCTTTTCAAGTGAAAATGTCATACAATGCTTGCCTTATATGACATTTCTGTGAGAGTTATGCAACACAAAAAATCTCTAGAGTACTATCATCCTTTCCTTGCCTAGAGAAGGGTTAATTGGTTTTTTAAAAATATTCTCTGTTTGATTAGATTAACAAATACATAATATGCAAACCAAAGTCTCTCAGGGCTTCTCTAATTAGATACTCGCATTTCTACACAGCTCATAGGAACACTTCATGGATGGTAAAATAAATAGTTACTCCTAAATGACAGTAACATGGAACTCAATGGGACTTACTTCTAAGTACACACAAGCAGGATTGCTTGATAAAAGAGTGAAAGAACCTGTTGCAATACCTTTATTTGTAAGTGTGCTATACAAAGAGAAAATAATGCAAATGTTCACGTAAATTGACGTCCTAGCCTGGTGTATTGAACAGCAGCTTGTACAAATAAGCTCAATGAATTCAGACAATGGATGCAGTACAGTATCGACTAAAAAGCTTGCCTCATGTAACCTGCAGCTATATGAAGAAAAGATAATCTTTACTGACTACCTATTTATGCTTATCATTACCACCACTCCCCTGCTGTGCTTATTTTGAAATACGTATGAGGAACCAAACAGCATAAAACTGTTTCCATATTGATCCTGAGACTATATAAAGCAGGGATTCTCAACCTGCAGTCCACGGCACCATTTCATGTGCCCACCCCCGCTGCCTCCACCTCACCAGGAAGTGCCATGTAGTGCTATTTCCTCCATGTAGTGGAGGAACGGCAAAATATCTATCTGCCCCCTAAGCTGTCTCAGGGAGCATGACCCGGCCCCTGGTTTAAAAAGGTCGAGAACTCCTGGTATAAAGCCTTCTATTCATAATGGCTGTAAATGTCCCTATGTTTACAATGCACATGGGAAAGCTGAAGCATAAGACTAAGCCTACAAAACCTTTAGAAACTCTACTTGCCATATCTCATAGGTGGTGAATGTACAAATCACAAAGTATAAGCAGGGAGCAAATCTGGAGAAAGAAGCTCCTAGATCACCTCAAACATGTATCAGTTTTGGAAAAGTTATGAGGTACCAGATTCCAGCAGAGGGCAAGCTACATCAGAACCCCCAGATTGGGGTTTAAGCCACACTTGACCAAAATGTGGACTGATCAGCTTTTTGGGCAGAAGATTGTCTTCTGTATCATATATGGTCAGCCTAAAGTGCACAGCAGGTAAAGGTGTCATACCTTTAATTGTAAGCAGCCCCTTACCCATAATATTAACATTCAAAAAAGAAGTTTCTTTTCCTCAAACATTTATGAAGAAATATTAAAACTTAAATCTATGTAGAGGAGAAAGTTGAGCCGCAAGGGCAAATTGCGCAAGGTAATGGGACCTGCAGAGAAAGGTCAATGTAGAATCATCACTAAAGTGGTTTAAGATGTCACACAGCAGGGATTCTGAAAGAGAATATATGGCTGCATTGCAAGAAGCTGTTCCAATTATTTATGATACTGCAAAAGGATAGTGAATAATAATTTTCCACCTTTCCTCTAAAATTATGCTCTGAAATAGATGCAGCATGCAATGTTGCAATGTGAGCTTCATCTTTCTTCCCAATAAATTTATACTACATTTCAAAAGCTAAATATTTGTTCCTAACTGTTCTTTATTTCACCTCTGGAGGTTTTCTGAAACCATCTACAATAAAAAGCACAAGACAGGAATTATTGCCTATTTGTGGAATAATGGTGGAGGTGGGGATGGGGGAGGAAATGTCATTTTGAGTTTTAACTATTGACCAGTGGCTATTACGTTTGAATTATTGAAATCCACTCAGCAGCAGAAAGAGTGAAAGATAACTACTTTTGTAAGTATTTTGCAGTCTACTGTAATATCAAATAATGTTTTTGGACAGAATTGCTACTATATTCTGAATTATTAGACTGTGTATAGTAATATAGAAGATATACAGAAATCTAACTTGACATATCAGGTGAAGTTATTACATTGCTCACATATCGTTTGAGCATGTGCCTGCATGGCTTGATTTAATAGCCCACCCTACATAGTGAACAGATTTTGCAGGAGGACTGCAGTTTTATCTAAGAAACAGCTGAATTCTCATTCCTTTGCCTTTTTGGTCTATCACAATTGAGCAGTACGTTGGTCTTGTCTGGACCAGTTCATTATGTTCAGTCTACTGGCTTGAAACAAGCCATTTTCAGTGATAACATTGTGATAGAGTCAAGAACAGGTATCTTTCTCTTGAAAATGGCTATCATGACATAGGTAGTAAGGTACTTTTTTCTTTTGTTATAACATTTAAGTAAAGAATCATGGTGTTCCTGAACCACATTCCTCCAGTGGGTTTCAACTTGTACATCCAGAAAATGGGGAAGCGTCCAGAAAAATAAGCTTAACAACCTATGAAACATTGTTCATGTGAAATCTAGGAGGGAAATCTGTTTGCCAGATACTGGCATTATAACAGTTCTATATGCACTTGCTCTGTTTATATACTCTCTCGACACAGTTTTAATCACATGAAATGACAAAAAGCAGCTCTGCCTCATACGCAACCCCTTCAGTCATGCCATGGTTCATATCTTCATGGCCTTTTCTCTGCTGGCCACATCATCCTCTTACTCAGGTCAGTAGTGGCAAACCTATGGCACATGTGCCAGAGATGGCCGTTGAAGCCCTCTCTGTGGGCACCTGTGTGGTTATCCCAGCACAGTGTTTGCCTGCCCCTCTGCCCAGCAGCCCAATGGGAGCACTTTCTCCCTCTCCCCAGTACAGAGTTCATCCCTCTCCTCTGCCCAGCACCCCCATGGGATCACTTCTCCCCAGCACAGATTTCACCCTGACCCTCTGCCCAGCAGCCCAACAGGAGCACTTCCTCCCTCCCCCCAGCACAAAGTTCATCCTATCCCTCTGCCCAGCAGTCCCATGGGAACATTTCCTCCCTCCCCAGCACAGAGTTCATCCCACCTCTCTGCCCAGCAGTCCAATGGAAGCACTTCCTCCCTCCCCTGTTGCCATGTTAACACTTTGCGATAAATAAGTGGGTTTGGGGTTGCATTTTGGGTACTCAGTTGCCAAGAGATTCTTCATCACTGCTCTAGGTTGTATTGATGGTTCTTTTTCTTTTAAATGTGATGGTGGAGTCCCCCAGACTGTGAGAAGAACAAATCAGTCAATCCTGAAGGAAATCAACCCTGACTGCTCATTGGAAGGAGAAATGAAGCTTAAGTATTTTGGCCATCAAATGAGAAGAGAGGACTCACTAGAGAAAACCTTGGTGCAGGAAAAGACAGAAGGAAAAAGGAGAAGGGGGAGCCAGAGGATGAGGTGGTTAAATGGCGTTGTTGATGCAATGGGTACAGACCTGAGTGGGCTGAGGAGGATGGTGGAAGATAGAGGAACCTGGCGTACAGGGGTTCATAGGGGTCATAAAAGGGTCAGGCTCAACTGTGCGACTGAACAGCAACAAAAGCACATCCCAGAGGCCCTATTGTTCTAAGTTGCTTTTAATGGAAGGCAGGCGTATCTTTTATAATGCATTTTTTTAAAAAAACAAATCCTTCAGCTGCTTGAAAAGTTTTATGCTCTTTAATTATTCTGAGAAATGCCTTGAGGAGGCTTTGCTCAAAATGTGATCTACAAACCTTTTAAATAACATCCACAGATGGAAATTTGCTCTACAAACATATACTCCCTCTATGATGAGGAACGCTGATAATACATGGTTCCAAAGCACAGGGAATCTCCAAGAATGTATTGTTACTTGGCAGTGAAGACAAATACATATTTTATGTGATGAAGCTAATACACATGTACATCTCAAGTAGGAAAACAGTATAACAAACCCCAGAACACAATGCCCACTTTTAATACCATCACTCCACCTGCAGCGAACACTGTTAGGCAGGAAAGGTAGCTCTGAATCTCTTTGTTAGGAAATGCTGATAGGCATTTCAAACAGTTTGTCAAGACAGAAGGTAATCTTGCAAATTCTATGGTAAAGTCAGTGAATGGATAGTTCCTCTTCATGTGTCCTCTCAAAGAAAGAAAAATGCCACAAGAAAGCTGGATAATAAAGCTCAGCACTGAAATGTCACTCGGTTATTACTGGCTTTATTTTAATAACTTGAATGGATGAGACTTTGAATGAAAACACTTCAGAATGATTAAACATGGAAGCAAGTGAACCATTTGAAAGAAGATACAATAAATGGCAGTGACTTTGACAGAATTTGTAGCCTGATTACAAGCCTACATTTCATTAAGGTACATGTGACCTTCTAGTACTTTTCACTGTAAATAGAAATATGTCGTAATTAGAGAAGTGAAATGTCTTTTAAATACCATAGCTGTAATTACAGAACTGTTGTTAATACAGTATGTTACATTCCACGTACAGTGGTACCTCGCTTAAAGAGCATAATGTGTTCCACAGGATTGCTCTTTAAGTGAAACCCCATTGTAAGTGACCAATTGTGACTTCTGGTGGGGGGGATTGCGAACCCTGATTTATTTGTTAAGTGAGTTTTTGGTTGGTTTTATTTGTTAAGCAAAGTGAACATTCAGAGAAAATTTTGCTCTTTAAGCAAGTTTGCTCTTTATATGAGGCACTCTTTATATGAGGTTTAACTGTATATTACAAGGAATATGACTATGGATATTATTATTTTGTTCTTAACACTTGTGACATTCCCATGAATGATCTCCAAAATATTCTGTCCTCAACAGCCCTGCTCAGCTATTATAAACTAAAAATTGTGGCTTCTTTTACACAGTAAATCCATCTCATATTTGGCCTTCCTTTTTTCCTCCTGCCTTCAACTTTTCTTCGTTTTATTGTATTTGCCAGAGAATCGTGACATCTCATGATGTGCCCAAGATGGAACAGCCTGAGATTCATCATTTCCGTCTCCAGACATAGTTCAGGTTTGATTTGCCCTAAAACTTGTTCATCTTTATGTGAGTCCAGGATATCCACAAAGCTCTCCCCCATATCATATTGTGAACAAATCAATTTTTCCTTGCTCCTTTTTTTCACTGTCTAGCTTTCACACCCATACATAGTGATTGGGAACAAAAGAGTACAAATGATCTTAGCCTTGACCTTCTTTACAGTTGCATCTTTACAGTTGATGATTTTTTCCTAATTCTCTCATTACTGCTCCTCTGAGTTTCAGTCTTTGATCTTTCCATTTCAATTTATTTGCATTTCAACAAATTGTGCTTGCATTTTCTTCCCATCATTTTTTCCTACCAAGATGTGAGATGTATTTTCCTGTATGTACAGTCAAACCTCGCGTAAAGAGCGCCTCGCTTAAAGAGTAATTCTCTTAAAGAGCAGAATTTTCTCTGAATGTTTGCTTTGCTTAACAAATAAAACCAACCAAAAACTTGCTTAACAAATAAATCGGGGTTCGCAATTCCCCCTCCCCCACAATTGGTCATTTACAATGGTGGAGCAGACCCGCTTAAAGAGCAATCCTGTGGAACACATTATACTCTTTAAACGAGGTACAACTGTACTTGAATTTTTGTAAATGCCTGTAAACTGTGCAACAAGACTTGAGAAGTAGATTTCCAGCAAATTTCAGGAGACATTAATATTTTATTTCACTGAGATTTTTTTAATCCAGTGGAGTATTTTCAATCCCCAGAAGTGTTTATATTTCAGATAAAAAGAAGTTTCAGTTAATAATCTTCATAGATTTTGAAAGAAAGCATCACTTTCCAGAGCTTTGGGATAGATATCTAGCTTCTGAGATGAGATGAGTCCTGTGTTGTTGAGAAAACCAGCCTCAACAATCAACGCTGAAGAAATTGAGTAAAAAAGTCTTTATTAGGTTCTTCACGTCTGAAGAAAACCTACGAAGTCTCTGCTGTGATCTGTGCTAGCTAGCTCCTCTGCAGACTGCTCTGATCTGCTGTTTTAGCAGACTCTTCTCTCTTGCTTGTACTTTTGTAGACAGCCTGGCATATATCTAATACAGTCACACACACAAAGAGATTTTTCAGCCAGGAGAAAAAAGGAGGGGGAAGGTGGAAGGAGGAGGAGGGAGTGAGATACAGAAACACAACTATATAGTGTTCTTCTAACTGACTGGCGTTATCTCTAATGCCGGCCAAGCTAGGCTTCAAGGACAGAATGCATTCCTTCAAGAGTCCCATATCCAGCAGCTACATACAGTCTTATAAATGAAATCTAGCATTCAGTATCAAACCCTAATACAAGTCTATGATCTATAACACAAGTAAGGAATACAATCTTAATTAAGTTATAAATGAATCACTATACTGTGTGAAGTCTCCAAAAGAACATTTCCACCTTCTTAGCTGTATAAATTTCCTCTTCCCCTTTAAAGCACAGTTGTAAGACACTAGATGGTTAATTACACTGAAATAAAAAAAGTTAGTCACTTATTTAACTTTTTGTTTCAACAGGAATATGCAGAATTTAATTTGTAAGTGAACAATCGCCTCTTTAGGTCTTTCATGTTATAAAGGTGCAAACGACTTCTAATAATCTCTTCTCATTTCGCTCATAAACACAAAAATAACCTTTTCATTCAATAAATAAATAAATAATAATTTTATTGGGGTGTTTGAAGGTTGCATATCAAAAAGACACGATGATAAATTCTGTTAAAAATGGGGCTTCCTTTATATGCTGGGATAAAATAATGGATGATCTAGCAAAAAATAATTCTTAATTAGAATATATTTATACTGTAATCCGAACCTTTTTTTCAATAAAGAAGGTTGATTTTCCCCAAATCAAACATTTATACTTAGAATGTTCTAATGGTGTGAGGTTTATATTTCCTTTAATAGCTGTCCAGTGGATGACTTATAATTAGAAGAACAGTGTCAATATACAGTAATACCTCAGATAATGTTTACCTCGGATAACGCTAAAATCGCATAACGTTAAGTAATCTGGGGAGGAAAATTGGATCGAATAACGTTAAGGTCCTATGGGATGGATCGGATAACAACCGCTAAAGCATGTGCGGTTACAATTTATCTCTATGGAGCTTTAATGTTATCCAATCCATCCCATAGGATTTTAACATTCATCGGATAACACTAACAATCGGATAACACCAAGAGTTGTGGAACCAAGTCTTAGCGTTATCCGAGTTATTACTGTAATTGCATCTCTGTTCTTAATGAACACATGCTATATTGTGCTACTGATGAAATCTGAGCTAATTAAGGGTGACAATAACAATGCAATTGTTTACTGTTTATGCCAAGAAGATGTGAAATGAATAGTAGACAACATTATTTAGGTTGAGTAATAGATTTTATATAAGCTCCCATATAACCAGTGGTGGGATGTCAAAATTTTTACTACCCCACCGTGACATCATCACAGTGTGGGTGGAGCCAACATCATGACATTATGGGTGGGGCCAAAGAAAAAATAATAAAAAATAATTATAAAATAAAAATAAGCACACACACACGTCAAAACCCACCCACCCACAACACAAACCCATAAATAAATTTTAAATAAATAAATAATACATTAAAATACACCCACCCACCCATCCCAAACAGAAATTAACCAGAGTTTTTAAACCAGAGTTTACAGCTTATTCTGGCTAATCTTTCTCACACTAGGTCAGATGGAAGGAACTACAGAATGAACTCACCACAAGATGGCTTCATTTTGCCACTTTTCAACTTTTCAGCAGTTAAATATGTTAGGTACTAAGTCTTTGCCTAACCAGTTCTCTAGGATAATATGTCTTAATGTAAATGTAAAACAGCTGTACCTCCTTAAGGGTTCTCCAATTGGAACAGCAATTGGAACAGCACAGGTGTAGCTTATTGATGAGATAACTCCAAGACTTTGCTTAAAAACCCCAAGCCAGGCCTGCCAGCTGGTAGGCCATTTTAGGAACTGTGGTAGTATGTCAATATAGGTAAAGGTATTAAATACACATTAAAATACACACAGACACACCACATCCAAAGGTGAGTCACTTACCCAGGGGAACAGGCTATAGGGAGCTTCAGGCTAGCAGCTTCTCTTCCTCCTCCCTGCTTGGGAGGACAGCAAGGAGGCTGTGTATACACGCCAAGCACTGTAGGCGTGCATGCACACCAAGTGCTTGGTGCGCATGTGCAGTGGGGGAACCAGTAAAAAGATAAGCCCCGAAGGTGGTCCCCCCCCAAAAAAAACAACTGCTACTGGTTCTCCCGGACACTGGGAAAAGTTACTACTGGTTCTGGCAAACTGGTGCGAACCTGTTACATCCCATCACTGCATATAACTTATTGTCTCTTTATATCACCAAACAAAATAAGAAGTCTGTTGCTACTTACGCCAAGGAAAGCACAACATTGGACATCCATTCTCACTATTTGCAAGACCCTGGAACATCACCACTAGGAATGTGCATAGTGAAAATGTTGGCATATGTTTCATTTCAGGTTCTTTTCATTGGTGCACTAAAAATCAATTTGCAACTAGTGCAAAAAAAAAAAAAAATGGCAAGGCAGTAGAGACTCAATCTACTCCAAAAGAAGGAACACTATAACTGTGCTGACCCACCCCAGCAGGGATGGTCACCGCACAGCAATGCTATTCAGAGAGTCTATTCGAGGAGAGTCTTGATAGCAAAGTCCAAAGAGCAAGCTGAGGTCTGGTTACCGGTACTTCAAGCAAGTGTCTAGTCAAGGGTTGCCATAGGTCCCGGAAAACCGGTATTATCCCGGATTCAAGGTCGGAAGAATTGTCCTGGCCAGTTCAATAAAAATTATGTCGAAGTCCTGGATTTTTAGCAGCTAAGGTCAAAGTCATCCTTGCTCGAAAGCCAGTTGTATCCAAATTTAGGGTCCAGTGCTAATCCCCATTTATAGCCAAATTGGACTTGATCTACAAAAACTCACATTAAAATACAGCAGTTAGTCTTTAAGGTGCCACAAGGGGGTTGTCTTTTTGTTTTATTTACTCTCTGATATCACCTTCCGCATTTCCTGCCTATGACAGGATCACCACATGGACACTTGTGCTCTTTGCCAGCCATTTGTTTTTGGGGTGAAGTGGGCAGGAAGGCTGGTTGGGCAGATAGGATCAGCCTCAGGAGATCTGCTGCCAACAGGTAAAGCTACCCATTATTCCCCATCCCATGGAGACCTTCCTGCCTCAGCACCAGCAATGGTGAGTGCACTGTCGATGAAGGGGGGGGGGCTGGCGCTTCGGAGGAGGGTTCAGGGAGATGTCAACTTATTTCACTCCCACCCCCACCCCTGCAAGCAAAATAAAATCATGCAGGGATTGTGGTTGAGACACATGGCAGGGGTCGGTAGGTGGGTGGGCAGAAAGATGAATGGATGGTGCCTGCAGAATACTTCTGTCCTAGTTTTGTGAGAGAATTATGGCAACTCTAGTCTAGTCCAAAGGATGTCCAGGCAGAACTGATCCAGGTGATCCTCAGAATCTGACTAGGACTGGATCACAACAATAACAAACTACCACCATCATCAAATAAAACAGTCCCCCCCAAACCACCAGAATGTTACCATAAACAGATTAAGTACACTGTAAAATAGCCAAATAAGTATTTTTTAAAAACCGCATTCAAACAGGGAAAATAGCGAAATAAATAAATAACCACCACACCCACAGCTCCCTCTGTCAAAAAGCATGAAAAATCAGGTAAGCAATAAAAGCAAAGAATACAATCACCCCTGCAATGAAAACTATTAGAATGTGGAAGATTTAGGTTATGATTATAGCAATCTTGCATGTCAGTAGGTGGGGGCTTTACAGCCTAATGTGATTATCCTTTGCCACTAATTTGATTGGTAAAATTATTTTCCCCTCTCTGGCATATGAGACAGGCCAAGGACTGTTTGTTTCCTGATTGTTTTCTTTCTTCCATTGTCTTTTTGTTCTCTTCTTCCTATGACCTCTGATCAAGCAACAAGCAGAGAGGTTCTCCTACCCCACCCCTGTGTGCTGACAATTCCATTTTCCTCGTTTCCTTCTAACTGTAACTATAGATGGTAACTGTAAGCAGTGATGGGATGTAACAGGTGCTCACCAGTTCTCCAGAACAGGTAGTAACTTTTCCCAGTGTCCCAGAGAACCGGTTGCAGCTCTTGGGGGGAACCACCTTTGGGGCTTACCTTTTCACTGGTTCCCCCACTGCGCATGCATGCCAAGCACTTGGTGTGCATACACACCTACAGTGCTTGGCGCGTATGCACGGCCTACTTGCTGTCCTCCCAAGCGGAGAGGAAGAAGATAAGCTGCTAGCCTGCTCCCCAGGGTAAGTGACTTGGATGTGGTGTGTCTGTGTGTATTTTAATGTGTATTTAATACCTTTACCTATATTGACATACTACCACAGTTCCTAAAAAGGGCTGGTGGCCAGTTTGGGTGGGTGGGTGTATTTTAATGTAATTTTTATTTATTTATTTACGGATTTGTGGTGTGGGGGGGGCTGAGGTGTGTGCGTGTGTGTGCTTATTTTTATTTTATTTTATTATTTTATTTTATTTTCTTTGGCCCCACCCACAACATCATGACATCATGATATTAGCTCCGCCCACACTGTGATGACATCACGGTGGGGTAGTAAAATTTTTGACATCCCACCACTGACTGTAAGTAAGGATACCTTTTTATATTTTAAATCCCTTTAGGGTAATTTATCACACAAAGTGAGGAAACAAAAAGGGGCAGTGATGAGACTGGACTAATCTCCCCATGTTTTCTCTTTGATGTTGTTTTTTATGTGAATTCAATGAACATCTTACATTTCGGTTGGGTGGTCTGGCAGCTTTTGCGATGTAACAAAAATCATGTACTTTCGACAAGCTGCCACCACAAAACTAAAGCACCTATGAAAATAATAGTTACATCGACTGAAAGCTCGTCTTGGCAACTTTCAGAAATTTAAAGAGCCATTGGCTAAAACTACAAGGTGATGACATCATTGCTTCCAAAAGTTGCCTCGAAAAATGCAATCTTCGCTGGGGGGATTAGTTTTTGGCAGCCCAGTGACCAAACCACATAACCGATTCAGGTGACCCAAAGTGTGTTTGAAAGAGGAAAGAATAACCTTTGTGGTGACACTATTACATTTGAAATTGGATTTCAGGAAAAAACCTATGAAGCTTTTTACAAAAAAAACCACTCAAATGAGGTCACAAAAATGCAAAAATAAAAGGGGAAAACGTGTTAGAAACTGAATATGACAACTTTCCAAGGTGGACACAGTTTGAATACAACATGTGGAGAAGAATGACACCAAAGCAGAAATCAACAACAAAGATATTAAAGAAAAATGTGACTCATAAAAATCACATTTTCAGGTGAGAGGGGTGGTTGGTGGTCAGCCAGAGACCAAACTGATCAACCAGTCGAAGTGATCCAAAGTGCAATTGATAGGGGGTAAAATAACCTTTCTTGTGACGCTTATACAATTTGGATCAGACTTCAGAAACATTTTCTATGAAGGTTCAAAACAAAAAACACACTTTCTTTCTAACCTTCCTTCCTTCAAAAAAGTCTCTCTCCAACTCTCTTGTGTTTTAGAGATTCTTTTTCAGGATTCAGCAAAAGAGGATGGGAGAAAAGACAGAGTGCTCACCTCATTTTTTGTCCAACTCCTCTCCGCATTTGTTAACACACCAAAGACCCATCCCTAGTCATCAGGGCCCAGTTGTCTGCATTGTGAAAGCAAATCAGGGCAAACCAGTCAGAGGCTGTCAGCACGAGAGAGAGGAAAAGTGATGGGGCTCTCTGCATGCACCTCTGCAGAAGCTAGCTTAATGTTGAGAACATATAAAACAGGGATTCTCAACATGCAGTCCCTGGGCCGGATGCAGCCTGTGGCACCATTTCATGTGGCCCCCACTGCCTCCACCACACCAGGAAGTGTCATATGGTGAAGGAAGGGCAAAATGGCAGTCCGGCCCCTGAAACTATCTGAGGGAGTGTGACCTGGCCCCCAGCTTAAAACAGTTGAGAACTCCTGATATAAAAGAAAGAAAGCAGCTGCTTATTTGTGAATGTGCTCGACACTATAGTCTCCCATCATGAGATGCTCCCTTCCTGAAAAGCACATCAAAACACAAGTTTCAGTTCCTCTCCTGAAACTTACAGAATCATATATTATTGGCATTGTTGTGGTGAATGAAATATAATTCAGAGTTTGGCAGAAGCTACCGAGTGGGTTGTTGCCAAATTAAGATAATCAGTGAAGGTAACCCTGCTTCCCATGAGACCACAAAGGCTCACATTTCATTTCCAGACAGCAGCTCCAGCATTATCCAGCATTACTCAGTACTGCCAAACAACTGGGAAGGAGAGGACCTGATTTAAATGTTTGTTTACAGGCTAATTGCCAGTAAAGAAGAAAGCCTTCATCCTTTGCTGATATTTTTTACACTGTTGGCAAAGAGAGAGCTTTTATATTGAGCTTCACAGCCTCTGAGAAGCCATCAAATTCTGCTCTACTTCTGCATCCCCCAAAACTGATTGGCATACCTTCTCTCAAGGAGATGTTTCATTGTTGGAAGGAGCCTTAGATTTTTAGAAAAAGGAGTAAAGAAATATTTTAAATTAAAAAAACCCAATAACTGCAATGGTAGCAACATCAGTCCAATATAATTCATTATAGGAAATTGCATGTTAATAAAATTCTAATCAAACAATAGGGTAAAAAAAATCTTAAAGGACTACTTTATTTTTTTAGTATACTTAAATGTCTATCTTGGACTTGCAAACCTAGTACAGTTCATCTTCCCTCATGCACTTTGACCATAAGGAAGTGCTTATATTATTTGTGAACTACATAGATATAGAACCCATCGGGGTAGCGTTGGTACAGATCAATGCTCCCCAAGCAGCCACTTTTTTGGCAGGTGGGGGGCATAAAATATATTTAATGCTGAATGATTGTGAGGATGGAATGTCTGTTTCTTTCACGATGATGGAATAAGATGCATGTCCAAAGTACAAAGGTCCGGATAAGCAGGGTTGTCATAGTAACCAGGTTGCTTGCCGTTAGGGTGATGTTGCTTTTCCTTTTCTTTCATTTTTTTTGTATTTGTATTTTCGACTTATATGCCGCCCCACTCGTATAGCGACTCTGGGCGGCTTACAGAAGAAACAGTTACAGTACATAGCACATTCATAGCATAAAAACAGTTACAAATATTGCATAATAAATTACAAATATCACATATACAGTATATATATCTCCAATAACAGTTGCGATAACAGTTCATGTTTATATCTTTGGCATAAGGAATGATCGAGTCTGAATTGGGCTCACAGTCCTGCCCTACTTTGGGTTCAGAGAATAGTTCTGGACCAGTTGGTTTCCCTTGGTGTCAGGTTCTCCTTGTAAAACTGTCATTCTTATAGTTTCACCAGCATTCTGAGTGAATAAATGATGAGAAGGGTTTGAAGTATATATGAAAAGGAAATATACAACACAACCAAGAGTTTCTAAGTCATTTTTTAGTCATTTTTGTGTAGTTCTCACCTAAATATTTAATAAAAATGCATACTTGGCCCATGATTCATTCAAAACATTGACAGTGAGGACCTCCTCAGGGTGCTGACTTTTGTAAGGTCAGCTATGACTATGACACAAAGGGGCTGCAGTGACTCAGTGGTTAAGAAGCTTGCCTTGTTAGCTGGGAGGCTGGCAAGTTGGCAGTTTGAGACCTGGGTATTACATGATGGATTGTGCTCCTGTCTCTGTCCCAGCTCTTGAGGACATGAAAGGAGCCTCATTTGGGCATTCCCTGAGTGGAGTGTCTCCCACAAAAATCCTTTCAACCTGGAATAATTTCTGACACAAAATTATTATTATAGCTATGACATTGGCCACCTTGACCATTTATTGTTCTGTTGTCCTTGAATCAGAATGGGTTCCTAGAAGGCAAGGAGTATTGGTAAAAGGTCAGAACAATAGGAGGCCACCAAGACTCAAGATGCACGCAAAAAGCTCCAACACAGAAAAGTCAAAGGACACTGCAGGAAATCTAGCGATTTCTGTTTCTTACAGCAAAAATCACAAATAAGCAGTCCACAGCTCAGTGTTTTTGTCTTTATTGCCTGGTTGGCTATGAACAAGAGGGAGAATGATGAATAATGCAGGTGTTTACATGGAGAGAACTCCCCCCCCCCCAATTTGCATTTAAAAGTAGAAAAATGAAAGTGATTAAGAGACATGTTCAAGCAAATACCCATATGGTAATATTTGGAGGACTACTGGATGACAGTTGTTGTTTTTAAATCTAAAATTTCAGATCTGCGGAGAGCAATTTTTTTTACTAAGATCCAAAACACAATCTGTGAAAAAAGAGATTTTAACAAGGAGTTGGATTTTAAACCTTTAATGAAATAATGCAGCTGTTTCTACATATCAAGCATAATCGGTTATGATATTAAATGTATAGATTATTTTTTAAAATGTTAACAAGACATCTTAATTATGGACAACTCAGTGCTTAGTGCACTCTCTGGGCAGTTCACAAGGTAATTAGCATCTTGCTCCCAACATGCTGGGTACTCATTTTGCCGACATCAGAAGGATGGAAGGCTGAGTCACCCTTGTGTCCTGTCAGGATTGAACTCAAAATGTCTGCAATAGTTTTGGCTCCAGCACAACAGTTTAATCACTGCATCATCATCTTCTTCTTCTTCTTCTTCTTCTTCTTCTTCTTCTCCTCCTCCTCCTCCTCCTCCTGTCCTAGGAATATAATGCTGTGGCCTTTCATCTACCTTCCACATCGCAGCATGACACCGGTACCTCTGATCCAGCTCTGCAAGTCACTTTCTGGTCCTGACCCTTTTGGCATGCAAAGTCTCTGTCATTTGGCAGCTCTTCGTAAACATACATTAATTTTGCAATCATTTCCCATTATTTAAAAATACACCCCCTGAATATAGTTATCTAGTGAGGAATCTAAGCCTTGATGTCTTTTTATATTATGATAGCAAGGCAGGAACAAAATTTACAGTATTTAACAACTACACAGAAAACATCATAAATGAGAATAACATTTTCCAGTCAGGAATGTATTGTTACATAAAGTATAATGAGATAAGGCACAAAGAAGGTCCCTTTTGCATGGGAAATGATTAAAATTCTTATCAAGCAAAACAAATGCAACCATGCCTAGCCTTAATTGTGGGGGTGAAGTGTTCAAATGTCGCTTAGGACTTTTTAATTGGGTTTGTGTTGTGATCTGGGGTCCTGGGTGCGAGGAGGAGGAGGAGGACAGTTGGCTAACCCAGCAGCCTGCTGGTGGTTCCAATCTGGAGTCGGAGCCTGAAGAGGACCTGTTGCCAGTCCCCCAGCCAGCTGCCACCCCAGATCAGGATTCCAAGCATGAGGAGATGGACCTGGAATCAGCCCTGCAGCAGGCTATCAGTTCAGATCTGGCTCCTCATGGCCAAGCCAGGCAAGATGATCAAGGTTTGACAGGAGGACCAGGTATCAGCACTCTGGAAGACCATGCAGAGCTTAGCACATCTGAAAGGACCAGGGCTCTTTTAAGACAAGACCTGCAGCTGAGGCGAAGGAGGTCTAGAGTACGCCTCTAGAACTGGCCCTTAGCTGCCAGCCCTGAGTCTTCTTAAAAGGAGGGATGTGTTGACAAGCTCTTGTCAAAACAATACTTCTTGGACCCTGATACTGCAATACCTGGACCTGAAACTTTGGCTATTGGAACCTTAAACCTCTGCCTGTGACCCCAATTATGCCCATGGAAAACCCTTGCATCTTCAGTTGCTATCAACCAGATTTGGACCCTGGATATCCCCAACAATGACTCTGCCTAGACTCTCTGAACTGGAACGTAAGGACTCTTTCTTACCTTTGGTGCAGCTGCTGCTGGTTGAACAGTTCGGCCAGTATTCAGGTCATAACAGTTTTATGGAGGGCTCTCTTTTTTGGATGTTATTTGATGTTATATCCTTCTCAATTTGTCCTGAAAATATCTTTATACATATACTTTTCTAATAGGGTCTTAGCATTAATATGAGGTGTAGGGTTAGATTGTAGCTTAAGAACTTTTCATTGGGTCTAATTTGGGTCTTTTTCTCTCTCCTCTCCCTCCTTTTGAATCCTCAGCTATTAATTTGTTTGAATAGGGATGGAGGCCACAGTGTCTGGGATTTCAGTGTACCTAGGTAGAGGAAAATCCAGTGTTGGCTGAAAGTCGGTCCAGAATAGGAGAATACATGATAGATATTTAACATCTATCACATGTTCCAGCCTTGGCTCTGCCAACAGATGTGTGGTTGTCCTCTTGGTCACTTTCCATTCAGTTTCTCTGTGGTGCTGCTTAATGTCAGATCGGTGGCAAATAAAGGACAACATATACAGGATGCTATTCTGGATGCCAAGGTTTACCTGGCATGTATCACTGAAACCTGGGCTCCCCGTGTCATTATATTCCCACCTGGGTTTGTAATTATGCACCAGGCGAGATCACCTGGGACACCTTGAAAGCTGGCAGGATTTCTGTGCTCTTGAGGACAGGTTTTGAGTGCCTGCATATTGAGGTGGGAGCTAGGGATAGAGTGGGGATTGTGTGACCCAACACTCTCCCTCCCAGAGTTGAAGGACTATGTCTCTAAGGTAGTGTTGAGGTTATCTAGCATATTGGTCCTGGGGGACTTCAATATTTACACAGAGGCATCATTGTCGGGAACAGCTGCTGACCTCATGGAAGCCATGACATCAGTGAGATTATCCCAGCATGTCACTGCTTCCACTCATGTTGCTTGTCACACCTTGGACCTGATATTTTTTATGGCACAGGGTGATAATCATTTCTTGCTTTTGTTTGTGGTGAGGATAGCTTCCCGCCCCAATGGGGAGCCTGGACCCATTAAGATGCCCTGCCCTCACAGGCTAACAAACCCTATTGGTTTACTTGTGCCTATGACCATGTTGGCAGTCAATACTGTCAATGCTCTGGTTGAGAGTTGGTACATGGAGACAGTCAGTGAATTTAATACTATTGCTCCTAAATGCAGAATACAGCTCAGGATTTGTTCTCGCCATGGTTTACTAATGAACTATGAACTCTGAAGCATTTGAAGAAGAGGCTAGAGAGAAAATAGAGAAAGGATCTCACAGATGACACCCTGGAGGCTGTGAGGAATTGCTCCAGAAAATACTCTAATGCAGTATAACATCAATGAGATTAGTAGCCCTAATACTCTCCAAAGAGGTGCTCTTCAATATTACTAAACAATTAACTGGACCAGAACAATTTGTTGAAACTAAATCAAATACAATGAATTGTAATCTTTCAGCAGCTCACTTTAGATTCAAGGTTGATATTGTCCGGAGGGACCTGGATTCTAACTTTAATGCAGTGAATCTCATGGAGATATCCGGTGCTCCACCTGGTCCACTATCACTGGATCGATTTCAGCAAATAATATCATGGGAGTTCTCCAGGCTGATTGCCAGCTGTAGGGCCACTACCTTTCTGCTTGACTCTTCCTCATCTTTGTTAATTAAGTCTGCCAATGAGGGTGTTTTAGGATTGGTTCAGGAGGTATGCTGATAGTATTCACCTCTATCTCTCCTTTTGACCTCAGCACTGGATGCTGTCTAGATTCTGGAGGGATGCCCGGAGATGGTCATGTAATGGATGGAGGAAAACAAGCTGAATCTAAATCTGAGTAAGCCAGAGCCTATGCTTGTTGGGGTAACTAGTCTCAGGCTGAGAGAATTTCCCTCACTCTGAGGGACATGACTCTTCCTTTCAGGGAGAATGTGTGCAATTTGGGCGTACTAGTTGACCTCACCCTGTCTATGGAGCAACAGCTATCTTCTGTGGTGAAGTCTGCTTTTTATTATCTATAGCACATTTCCCAACTTTGCCTACTCTTGGACAGGAAATCCCTAACAATACTGACCCATTCACTAGTAATCTCCAAAAATGACTGCTGCAACACTCTCTATGTAGGGCCACCTTTGAAGCTGGTACAGAGGTTTCAACAGGCACAAATATAGATATACAGTAAATGTATATTGTCCCATTACTGGTTTGACAGTGAAAGCATTTGTTAACTCTGACAAAGGCGTAACATCCTACACTGCATTTAAAGGCAATAGGCTAGGTTAGAGGGAATAAGAGAGGGGAAATGACAGGACATGTAGTAAACAAATTTCTCCTCCAACCCTTTGCTTCCGCCTCTTAACACCTACCAACCTGAAGTGGCTGCTTTGCCTAGTGGTGGGGTTAGTCCTGTGGCCCTTGTGATACTAATATTTATCATGGCAAACTGAAAAATTCATTTACAAAATTGATGACAAGTTATTGATGATAAGTTAACAAGGGAAAATAGCTGCTCTTGCCACTTCTCATTCTGCAACTATTGTGTCAGACATTCTGAATTTTATTTTCATCCTATTCTATGACCTCCCTCACCTTGAGTGATGGTTGCAGATTGTTGTGTACTACCATGGATAAATGTAGATATTAGGTATAGCTGACATTCTATGTGGTGGTGACTTCCATGCTGCTGTACTCCTCAATTTAAACTGCGTTCTTTAGAAACCATGCAAGGCAAAATAAAAATAAAAAGATTGTTTTGCAGTTGTAAGTTCTCTAGGCAATAAAGGCAAGGTCAGGTCATTCCTAAAGCTGCACTTCCATCATTTAAGGGCTTTATGAAGAGTATAATGTTTATATATTTCTGTTCGTTCTGTTAACCTTCAGCCCTTAACTGTGAACTGTAGTGAATGCTTCACCTTATTCTCATATTTACGATGAGGTTGTAAACATTCTTCTAAATGACAGGATACAAAAGGCAATTTTACACATTATTTGCAGAGATCTTGGGATTTAGACTTTGCTACTGATCAATTCACTTCTCCTTGATGCCTTTTACAGCTTGTTTCTGCTGATTTCAGAATACTTGTGTGGCAGCTTATGCTTCGCAGCCTTTTTAACACATGAAAGTAGTGTACACAATTTTAATAAGCAAATGGGATGGATAATTTATTGATAATAAATTTTACTTGATGACCAAAGAACAACAGTCTCAAAGTAGAGGATTTGTTGACTGACTTTGCTATCCAAACATTCCTAATAAATGAACCCTTGAAGAAAAGATAGATGATTATTAATGATCTTCCATAAATAGTTCTTTTTTTTCACCCTCTTGGTTCACCCCACTAACAGTCTGACAGTTTATTCTGGCAGACAGGCTTTTGGTGATATGAATAATGAGAGGTTTCACAAACTTTGTGGGGTATGTTTATGAGCTATGTGTTAAACGAAAAATATGCTAGCAAAAGCACAAGATTTATTAATTCAGACACAACAGTGTTTGTGTGCATTTTAGTTTACTATGAATTTCATAATAACTTGAAATGTTAAAGTCATTTTGGAGAAACAAGCTATGAAAGGTTGCAGAAGCTATCCCTAGTATGCTCTTGGTTCCTAGAGCTCTTCAAATAGTATTGAAAATTCTCCAATAATGCTGGGTCCTTTGGGACTTAATTCTATGAGCTGCTTGAATTCTGTCTGTTCCCAGTTGCATTCAATTGTATTCATTTATATGATGTATTGATTTCTTTGCAGACATTTACATTTGGAACTGGACCTTTTATTGTGATTCCTACCTGTAGTCATTTAATCTACAGTATGTCACTGTTTGGATTCAATACAGAAGGCCTAAACTGAAATCCTTCTTGAAGGAAGTTCCTAATAACATTCCCCCGTTAGAATACACACAGTCATACTTTGTAACAGAAGTGGCCCAAGATGTTCATTTTCTTTCCTTGTTCTCATCTTGTTCTGTCAAGTCACTTCCAATTTAATCGGCAATCCTAAATGGATTTTCAAAAGATGTGAGATTTTCAAACTGGGCGTGCAAAGATTAGAACCCAGATCTCTTAAGCCCTAGTCAAAGACTCAAACTACTTCACCACATTGGCTCTCTTCATTTAATTAAATATGTTTGTGACAATCAAATAAGTGCCAGTGGGGAGTGGTGGATAGAGTTCTTCCAGACTAGAAGTCCACATTTGGACTCAGGAGACTTGTTTCAAATCTTATGAAGGCACACGGAATATAAAGGTTTCCCTTGCTCGAAAGCCAGTCGTATCTGACTCTAGGGTTCAGTGCTCATCTCTGTTTCAAAGCTGAAGAGCCAGCGCTGTCTGCTTCTGCAGACGTTTCCATGGTCATGTGGGAGGCATGACTAGACACCGGGTGCATGGAACACTGTTACCTTCCCACCAAAGTGGTCCCTATTTATCTCCTTGCAATTTCTTGCTTTCGAAGTGCTAGGTTGGCAGGAGCTGAGACAAAGACGGGAGCTCATTCCATCCTGCAGTACTCAGGAATTGAACTGCTGACCTGCATCTTAGCCACTTGAACTGCTGAACTGCATCTTAGCCACTTGAGCCACTGCAGTCTCTCACATGGAATATAGCAAAGATAAAAACATTCCTTTAAAATCTCTATTAGAGTCATATGCTAGGTAAACTATATACCGTATATCCAAAATCCCACTAATCAGAGAGTTTCTCCTTACACTGATTTGCCTGTCCCATAAACATGATATCATTCAAATTATAAACAGTGTCCCATAAACATATCATTCAAATTATAAACAGTGTGTTTCTTTACTTCTTTAGTGAAATTATTGTATTGTTATCTCTATTCTACCTTGATATATCTATTTTGAACTTTATTCCAACATTGATCCCCCATGAGAAATTGCACCCTTGTTCTTCTGCTATTCTTGGTCCCTTGAGAGAGAGAGAGTGTGTGTGTGTAGAATGTGGCTTGTATACATCTGAGACAAGAGTGCCTCCCCAAAGAGAGACCTTTCTAAAATCAAAGCCTATGAGTCGGAAGTAGAGTACTTGTATGATTTAACAGAGCAACAGACTAGCACTACTGTCTGTTCAAGATCCAATTTTGAGCTATTGGCAAGAAGATCTGTTGACAGCTTAGAACCAATGGTCTTAAGCTGCCAACAGCTTTATACTCAATATACAGACAAGACTATTTTGCAATTCACACAGAACATTTTTACTTTTCAGCGTGTTCATATATAGCACTCTGCTTAGTAGAACGATTGTAGACAGTTTAGGCTAGCTTTGTGTCAAATTTGGAGAATATTTAGCAAGTACTTTTAAAGATTTAATTTCCATTCTTTAAAAAAACTGCTCCTACTTATCCTTCTCTGACTGAGCTCTGCCATCAATTTTTGTCAACTCATGGTGAACTTGGTAGTTATTTTTCAAATGTCTACCACTGCTTTTTTGGAAAGGAAATGATTCCTGCTACAAGCTTTTTTTAACTTGACATTGATCCCTCTGGTCATTTAGAAGATAAGGAACCTTAAATACATTTATTTTATATAGGAAAATGTTGATAAAGTCTGGCTGCACCTGCCCACCAAAGTGTTCATAGTGAGTTTGGTAGTTATTTTGAAATGCCTGCCACTGCTTTCTCAAATGGAAATAATTTTTGCTTCAAGCTTTTTTTTTTAAACAACAACAGTCAAGTTGTTCTGTCTTTTAAAAGATACTGATACCTTGAAGAGGTTTATTTTACACAGGAAACTTTTCATGAAGTCTAACTGCACATGCTTGTTGAAGTATTCTATAGCCATTGCCCAAACTTGTTGGTAATACTTGAGGAAACTACACTGAGGTGAATGGGGCCTACTTCTAGGCAAAATGGTAGATTGGACATCAGGCTTAACATAGGCACAGAGAGTAGCCATGAGGTGGGAAGAGGGAGAAAGGAACAGTGGAAAGGAGAGGAGACACAGAGAGAAGACACATAGGAGGGGTGTAGTGCTGGGGAGAAAGAGGGAGGAAGGGAGAGAACCGATGGAGAATGGGGTAGAGTGAGAGAAGACAGAAAGCTGCAGAGAAAAGAATAGAGAGGTGACATGGAAAGCAAGAAACAGATAGGAGAAGGAAGGGAGAAGAAGAAAAATAATTAAACACCTGCCAACCTAGCAGATTGAAAGCAAGAAATTGCAAGTAGATAAACAGGTACCACTTGGGAGGGAAGGTAACAGCGTTCCATCTGCTCTGGTGTCTAGTCATGCCTGCCACAGAAATGTCTGCAAATGCAGATGCACTGGCTCTTTGGCTGTAAACAAAGATAAACACCGTGCCCTAGAGTCAGACACAAATGGCTTTTGAGCAAGGGAGACCTTTACCTTTTTACTGCCCATGTTATGCCTTGGGGGGGGGGGGGATGAATGTATTTTAAAAAAATATTAATTGGCCTGAACTGTTCTCAAATCTGCTGCTTACAAAAGCCTAGAATAGGTAATGTGGTATGACTACACGGGCCCTTTTGGTGATGGCTAGTGTTGTCTAAATAGAGTTTCTTGAGATCAGGCTGAGGAGCAATATGCTATTTGGTGTGATCTTTATGTCCAAAAGGCATAATGACTTCAAGCAACCCTATTTCTAATATTGTGAAGTGAGAAACAAGCCACTTTAGAACATTGGCAAATTGGATACTTCTCTTGATCTTCTGCAATTTTTTGGACTCTTCTAGAACATCACTGATGTGCTGAAACAATTAGATTAATGTTTTTAAAAATTGTTTGACTTGTATGCAACACCGAATGAGAAACTGCCTTCAGCCACAGTTGACACTTCACACAAAGGCAAAGAAAAATAATAATTTAATTGGTGTGATTCATTGTATCATCAATGGTTAAAATTACATTTTCCCTGCCCTTATACAAAGGAGCAGGGAAGTCTTCAATATAATCAAGTGACTTGATTATAAAGCACTTCACGATACCTGAAATAAACAGTTGAAGGAGCCTTGGGCAGCTACGAGCCACAATTTTGTCCATTACAAATGATCATATCCGCCGGGAGCAGAGTGCATTTACCTGCTCCCAAAAATTAGAACTCCCTGGCAGGTGCTCAAAAGGTTTGGGTAGAGGACCTCTAGCAGAAGATTAGTCTCCTCCTATGATTATGATTTTGAAAAAAAATATCAAAACAACACACCTCCATAGAACACCAGACAGTGAGATATATATCTATTTGAACAAGCTTTGCGACACATTTTCCTAAACCTATTTGCACATTTTTAAGGTAGCCCAATTATCTCTGCCTTGAATGGTTCAGCTAGCTAAATTTAAGTTTATATCAGATGGAAAGATATTCAAGATACACGAATGTTAGGAGTCAAAGAAGAACACCACCCACCAATAATTTTTCATTTGTAAGCATAATAACAAACAGCCTCTGAATAGGAATCAAGCTAAATTAATCATGCTTTTAAAGCTATTGTGAAGGAAACAAGATAATATGCCATTAGACAGGACCATAAGCTTTCTCTGAATACAGTGCAAAATAATTACCTACTAAAGAAAATGTTAAAAGAAATTTCCATTCAACAAAATACCACTAAGTATCTCTAAACAGAGACATTGAACAAGGGACAATTTTATGTCACATTTTTACATTCCCCCTGAATGGGATAAAATTATCCAAATGTTATACTATTAGGAATGTACACATTTGCACTATAGAACTGCAGCTAACATTCAGACAAAGTATGAAAATTTACTTTTAAATAGATTGATATAATGAGGAGTGGAAGCTATACATAACTGAGGAGTGGTAGGATAATGCTCTGTGTCCCACTGTTTAGTTATGGGTTCCTTCAGCTTGTTAGTGCATACATACACTGCCTTTCATGTAAGCTTTTGTTGTTCAGTCACACAGTCGATTCTGACCCTTTGCGACCCTATGGATCATTGTCCTTCAGGCACTTCTGTCTTCCACCATCCTCCTCAACCCGCCCAGCTCTGTGCCCATTGCCTCTACAATACCATCTAGCCATCTCATCTTTGGCCACCCCTTCTTTCACCCTCCACCTTTCCCAGCATCAGGGCCTGCTCAAGAGAATCCTCTCTTCTCATTTGATGTCCAAAGTACTGTACTTTATCTTCATCTTTACTATTTGACCTTCTAAGGAGCAGTCAGGTTTGATTTCTTCTAAGATCGACTTATTTGTTCTCCTTGCTGTCCAGGGTACTCTAAAAACTTTCCTCCAACACCACATCTCAAAACACCACATGCAAGCTTGGCTCACTCGTTTTCAAAATGTACATTTTCCTATCTAATCAATGGGTACACAGACTTATCAACTTGGAGTATGGTCCCTCAATGCTTGTGTCTTAAAAATATTAGGGGCAGGGATTATAGTTAAAATAAAGAAAGTTGGACTACAGAAAACAATCACACACAAAACCTGCTCCCAAGGGTACTGTCTCATTATGCTTAGGGGGAGGGGAGATTCTGAGTATTTAATATAGGTTTTTAAGTTAAGAGGCTACAGTGCTTCAAAGCTGGAAGGTTGGCAAGTTGGCAGTTCGAGACCCGGTTACTGCATGACGGATTGAGTGCCTGTCTCTGTCCCAGCTCTTGGGGACATGAAAGGAACCTAATTTGGGCATTTCCTGAGTTGAGTTTCTCCCTCAAAAATCTTTCCAACCCAGAATAATTACTGACACAAAATTATTATTATTATTAAGAGAAAGTCCTTTAGGATATGTTTATTCCCCTTTTCCCATAAGTAGTAGGACCGTATAGCTTCTATTAAAATGATTTATCTCACTCACACACACACACACACACACACACACACACACACACACACACACACACACACACACACACACACACACACACACACACACACACACACACACACACACACACACACACACCTTTTCTGGACCACTATCCATGGTTGGAAGTCCTACACCCTGAGGGGAAAAACTTCCAGGAAAGAGGCATACACCTTTCTACCTTTTTGGCCTCCCCTTGGTCTGCTGGGCACTTGCAGTCTCCATCTTTCACTCCTCAGAGTGTGTCTGGTCCTGTAAAAATCCCACAGCCTCCCCTCTTCTTCCCAGTACATGTCCCAGCAAGTCAAATATACACCTATCTCAGCAAGTGGATCTCACACTTCATCCGCACCCAGGAGCTCTGAAATCACCTCTATTGGTCCACAGTAACCTCGCAAGCACAACACATGTCCTTCTCCCAGAAGTTTTAAATAGATGGCCTTATCAACAGAAATAGTGGGATTTATTTATGATTCATACTCTTCCCAGTGTGCACGCTTCTTTAGCAACTTGTCATTGACTCAATATTGATTTTATACCAGTGAAATCTTTCTGACAGCCATCTAAAACAGTAAGCATTTTAAGACATTCATCTCTATAATTATGATGATGGTGGGGCAGGGGGAGGGGGAGGGTTGTTTTTTAAACATAAGGGAAATGCCTTGAATGAATGACAGAATATAAGTAGATAAGAGTTGAAGGGTGTGTGTGTCCTGTTTAGAAAACTATGACAAAAGTTAGCAAAAATATATCTTAGTCTAAGCTTGTCTTAGTATAAACTCTCCCCCCTTTAGCATACTGTATATGCTTGAGTATAAGCCACCCCAAATATAAGCCGAGGTACCTAATTTTGACCTGAGAAACCAGGAAAATAGATTGACCCAAGTATAAACTAATAGTGGAAAATGCAGCTGCTGCTAGTGAGTTTCAATAATCAAAATACGGTACATGAAAATAAAATAAAATTAATTACCGTAATTGAGACATCCCTGAGGTAACGTTTTTGAATGTTTATGGTACTGTAATTAATTTTACACTATTTGAATTGGTGCCACCCAAACAGCGCTCATGTTGCCAAGGAAGAGAGGAGGGGTGGGCGGGACAATAGCACCAAAGTAGAATGCAGGAAACATCACTCCAGCCTCTTTCTCCTACTGTAAGCCTAGTTTTTAAGCCCTAAAAACAAGGTCAAAAAGTGGACTTGGCTTATACTCGGGTCACCAAGTGTGAGGGAAGAAGGCGGCAGTGGCTAATAGCTTCATTTGCCCTGTCATTGGCACATCTCAATTGGCACAGAGAAAACTCCATTCTATTGTGTCTTGGGAGATGCCGGTTTTCTCTTCACCTGATTGAGATGGCATTGAGGGAAGAAGCGGGTGGTGGCTAATAGCCTTTGCTGCTTTCTTCTCCCATTGTGTCTTCTGCGCAAGAGGCCCCCACCACCAGGCAGCCATTTCTTTCTCTCTCCCTGCTCCAGAGCAAAAAATAAAAATAAAAAATGGCAGCCTGGCAACGTGGGTAATGGGGCTCTCTCAGATGCAGCCCCAGCAGGGAGAGGGAACCATGAAGCCTCTGCTCTCTCATAGCGAGGCAGAGCTGGCTTCCCCTCACCCACTGTGGCTTCACTTGCCCACCTTGTTGTCCCTGCTCCAAGTGGTGTGCCAAGCCAAACAGGGAAAGCCTCCATCACTCCTAGTGGGAGAAAGAGGCTGGAACAATGTTTCCTGCATTCTCCCTCAGATCTATTGGTCCGCCTACCCTACCCCACCCCCCTTCCCTGGCAGTAGGAGCACTGGTTGGGTGGTGCCAATTTAAATACAGTTTTAAAAATACAGTACCATAAAAACGTTACCCCATGAATGTCTCAATTACAGTAATTTATTTTATTTTTATTTTCATGTACCATATTTTGATTATTGAAATTCACTAGCAGCTGCTGCATTTTCCACCATTGGCTTATACTTGGGCCAATCTATTTTCCTGTTTTCTCAGGTCAAAATTAAATACCTTGGCTTATACCTTATACTCGAGTATATAAGGTATATATGTTAAACAGGGGTGGGGGTGGTAGCACACTGTCCTATGGGAGGCCATTTCTTTAATTTCTCCAATTGCTGTGTTGTCCTTGGAAATGAACAAAAAAAATCTGCGGTTTTAGTTTAAATTTGCATTATTCAGATATCTTATCTTATTAATATTTTAAAGTGAGAAAAAACTGCAACTAAATTCAGTAATGGATTTCAGAATGTTATTTGTGATCAGAATCTTTAATATATGGAAATAAAAGTTTCTTCAGTAATTTCTTGTTTCTATTTTGATAACTTGAACTGTAATGAGCACTGGGGTTTTAAAAAGTTAGAAGACATTGTCCAAAACAATGTACAAATACTATGATGTCTTCTTGCACCTATATTGCATGTAACTGAAAAACCTTATTAGCACCACCATAATTTGGAAGCAACAAGCTGGCACTCAAAACTCCACCTACCTATAAATGAGTCATGAGGCAGTTGCTGAGTTTAATTATGCACCAAGTTTTATTAACAGAGGTTATGCATAGGAAAACATTTAGTGTCTACCTAATTAACTTCTGCATTTTAGTATGAGGACCCTACTAGTCTAAAGGGATAAAAAAAAAATCTATCTTTAGAAAACTCTAATCTAGATCAGGGGAATGGCTAGCTATGCCTTTAATGTTCATCTTTACAGTCAAGATAAAGACTGCCTGTATATGTCAACCCCATACAGACACAATAGCTTTGTATATGTGTGTCATGTGTACCCCACTGACAATCTTGCCTGGCTTCTCTAGGTAGCCATATGGCATTACTGGAATAGGATCCATTCAACCATTTCAGTAAATACATATCATTTTCTTCAGATAATAAACATATAAGATTATTAAGCAAGAGTTTGACTAAATGTTAGGAGGAATTTACTGACTTTAAGAACTGTTTGATAAGGTCTGCTAAGAAGCTATATGATGATGGACTACCTCAGAAAGTGACAGATTCTCTTTCTATGGATGTTTAACGCAAAGGCCATTTGGTTGGCTACTAGGGATACTTTAGCTCTGTGTTTCCTGTTATGACAAGGACTGGACCTGTGACCTTCCAGCTATGCATTTCAAGAATTCTATAATTACTGTGTGTGGATATGAAAGCAGTACAATGAAGAAAGTAACACAATGTTTAATTTGAAATGTGGTATTTTTTGTTGTTCAGTTGCACAGTCAATTCCGACCCTTTGTGACCCCATGGACCATTGTCCTCCAGACACCTCTGTCCTCCACCATCATCCTCAACCCACCCAGCTCTGTGTCCATTGTGTCTACAATACCATTTAGCTATCTCATTCTTGGCCACCCCTTCTTCTTTTGCTCTCCACCTTTCCCAGCATCAAGGCTTTATCAAGTGAATCCTCCCTTCAAATGTGATGTTCAAAGTACTTTAGCTTCATCTTTACTATTTGACCTTCTAAGGAACAGTCAGGGTTGATTTCTTCTAAGATCAACTTATTTGTTCTCCTTCCTGTCCAGGGGACTCTCAAAACTCTCCTCCAACACCACATCTCAAAGGCATCTATTCTTTTGCGCTCAGCTTTCCTAAAGGTCCAGCTCTCACAACCATAAATTACCACCAGGAATACTATTGCATTGACTATGTGAATTTTTGTTTGCAATGTGATGTCTCTACTTTTCACTATGTTCCCCAGGTTTCCCATAGCTTGTCTCCCAAGAATCAGTGGTACTGGAAGACAGATTTACTGACACCATGGGTCACCAGCAAGACAAATGCATGAGTTCTAGATCAAATCTAAGTCTAAACTGTCTCTAGAAGGAAAAAAGGGCTAAACCCATGCTGTCATCCTTCAAGCCGCCATGAAGGCTAAAACTGACTGGAAAAGACAATGATGCTAAGAAAAGTTGAAGGCAACATGGAAAGAGAAAAACCAAGTATGAAATGTGCAAGACCTGAGCAGTTGGACCATAAGTTGGAACTGACTTGGTGGCACATAACAGCAGCATAATATGTTTAATGTAAAGCACAGTTTGACCTTAAGAATCAGTGCCTCCATGCACTTCTGCATATGCATTGAAGCAAGACACATAGGGTTTGTTAAAAATACAAGGAAGGAAAAAAGAAGCACAGACATTCTAGGCTGTTTCCCCCCCCTTTGTAACATCTTGTTCAATTAGTAAGCACCCATCTCAACATTGATTGTAATGCCTGCTTCACTTACAGCAGTATTTCATTTAAAGAGCAGTGTCACTCTCTTAATGGCATTCTTGTTTTCCCATGCATTCATTCCGAAGATCAGTTATTTTTGAAGGCAATTCTTCCTTCCCGAATTGCACTAGAGTAATTATCTCGGTGTTTAAGAAGCAGAACATGAACAAACTGACTACTTACAACTTTAATTGCATTAATGACATCATCTGAAAGGCCTCATACTGTGCCCAAGATGTGAGGCAATAGAGCAGCTCATATTTCCACTTCTGTGGGTTTGTAATCTAGGTAAAGGGCCATGGTGGCTGAGTGGTTAAGATGCTGAGCTGGAAGACCAGAAGGTCAGCAGTTTGAGACCCAAATGCTGCATGATGGAATAAGCTCCCATTGTCTGTCCAAGCTCCTGCCAACCAAACAGTTTGAAAGCAAGAAATTGCAAGTAGATAAATAGGTGCCACTTTGGTGGGGAGGTAATAGCATTCCGTGTACTACTGGGTCTAGTCATGTCTGTCACATAACCATGGAAACATCTGCAAACACAGACAGCACTGTCTCTTGGTTGTAATCAGAGATGAGCACCACACCCTTAGAGTTGGATATGACTGGCTTTTGAGCAATAAAACCTTTAGTAAAGGTCACCATTGCTTGAAAGCCAGTTGTATCTGACTCTATGGTTAAGTGCTCATCTCTGTTTATAGCCAAACAGCCAGCACTGTCTGCATTTGCAAATGTTTCCATGGACATGTGGCAAGCATGCCTAGACCCCAGAGTGCACAGAATGCTGTTTACCTTCCCACCTAAGTGGTACCTATTAATCTACTTGCAATTTCGTGCTTTCAAACTGCTCGGTTGGCAGGAGCTAGGACAGAGGTGGGAAATCACTCCGTCATGCAGTACTTGGGCAAATAACTCTGACCTTCCACTCTTTAAATTCAGCATATTAACCACTAAGCCACCCCAGCCCTTAAGTTGACATTTACCTAATTAAGAAACAAACAAACAAAAAATGCAAACATCATTCTGCCTAGAAATTACTTGCAGCAACAAATCTTGTGGTGAAAGCTTATTTGGCATAAGGTGTCATGATGTGTCAAGCACTTCTCCAGGTGCAGCTTTCATCTGGCATCAAGGACTGAAGCGCTGTGACAAATGCTCACAGAATTCCAGGTAGAAGACCATTAAAAACTGTCCTAAAGAGTTTACTTTTTAACATTTTTATAATAGGGGAGAAGGGCGCAAATTGTCTGATTTTTAGTTGTATATTTTTTAGTCTCCCTTGGCATTGACACTTTCAGTTGTTTTGAGCCAACAGAGATGAGAGGTAGATAGCTTCAGAGAGAGACATTCCGTTAAATATCAATGTCATAAGTTACATAGGGCTTAAAACCAGCACCTTCAATTGAGTATGGAAGCCAGCATAAGCAAGCCTGAACTTGAACTATAAACATATATACACTTTACGTCGGTGATAGTGAACCTTTTAGAGACTGAGTGCCCAAACTCCCCTATGCCACAGACTCAACAGTTTGCCGTCTGCACCTCATCCTCATGATGCATGTGAGCCGCCTGCCTTGTCACAGATGGGGAAGGAGGAAATTCTCCCATTGGGCTGCTGAGCAGAGGGGCAGGGGTGTACTCTGTGCTGGGGGGGGGAGGAAATGCTTCTATTGGACTGCTGAGCAGAGGGCCGGGGTGAACTCTGTGCTGGGGTTTGCCACCACTGCCCCAGTTTCTCAACAGTATCAAATTCCAGATATTTAGGTTTCATAGTCTTGAATCTAAGGCTGTGACAGTCAAACATCCTACTGTTGCAAATTTTATTATAACTGTATTTTAGACATTGAAATATGCAATTATCTATAGGCAAGATATAAGATGAGGTTTTACATCTGCATATATGTGACCTTCAGACACAGGATAGCTGCTTCACTGTGCTTTTCTGAATAAATATTCACTAGTAGCAACGCAACTCAGCTTCAATTCTCAAGCTAAAATCAATTTGCCTTGGTAAACCATCCTCAAAATTGCAGATTTAAAGGTCAAATATTCATCAAATATTTGGACTTCAGTACTTAATATTTGTGTTTCATCTCCAACAACATCTTATATTTAACCTCCAATATTTGATTGCAGTCAATATTTGACATTCAGCAGCATCTGATATTTAAAAATTATGGTGGTGAATATCTTACTTTCATTTTGTACAATTAGAAAGCCAAGATAAAGGTCTTGGTTTCCTTCTTAGTTTTAAACAATAGATGTGAGCTAAGTTTAATTTCTTTTAGGAAACATGTTTGTCCTTGTGACAGAAAACACTTTTTCCAGATAGAGTAGAATTTCATCACCTATCTTTTAGGGATATTTTACATTCAAATCATGCCATGGTGCCTTCTCTACCAGGACTCCAATGATGCTGTCCTTGAAAACCAAGTTAGCATATTTCTGCCATGTAACTTAGCACGTGAATAAAGCCAATCCACTTAAGTTAGGATAAGTAAGAGATTCAAGTCAATACCACTTTCCAATTCTGTTTATTTACTCAAAAAGAAAAGCAATAAAAATCAACAAATAATAAATTGCTTTTTTATAAGGAATGAACACATATATTTATTTCACCCTTCTTTTGATGGGATTGTTGTTAAGTTACCTAGGGTGTGTCTAAGTAAAGTTCTCTCTTGCTTGAAAGCTAGTCTTGTTTGACTCTAGGAGGCAGTGCTCATCTCTGTTTACAGCCAAAGAGCCAGCAGTGTCTGACTTTGCAGGCATGTGGCAGGCATGACTAGATGCCGTAGCACACAGAATGCTGTTAGCTTTCCAGACAAAGTGGTACCTATTTATTTACTTCCAATTTCTTGCTTTCAAACTGCTAGGTTGACAGGAGCTGAGACAGACAATAGGAGCTCACTCCATCATACAGTACTTGGGTCTCGAACTCAAGCTCAGTTCTTTTTGCAGATTCTTGGGATGACATTTTAAAAAGGCTACTTCCTCTTTCAACATCTGGCTATGCTGGCAGAGCTAACAAGCCCCATTAGTATGTCAGATGTTTTCATTTTACACTTTCCCTGTTTCTCTACAGAGGAAAATATACGGTAATTGATTTTTCCCTCCTTGCTGATCCAAAATAAGTGACTGTCTGCACATGCTCTAACTCTAGCATCCTTATAGATAAACAGGGAATGAAAAGAAAATTGCATTCACTCTCCCCTGGAAGGCTTTTTGTTATGTGCCTATTCTCTCACTTATTACAAAATAAGTCAAATAACTAGTCATGTAACAGGAAACCTGCCAAGGGTGAGGGGGACTTATATGATTTCTAGTCTGTTTTACATTTAGCCAACATCATATTTTGAGATTGCCTGTTTGCCTTAGGCCCTAGGATGTCATCTGAACTTTTCATATGTCATCCTCAGAAGAAAAAGTTTAGGTGTACTTGTACTTCAAATTTCACTGTGAGGCAAAGTAAAATAATTCACTCTGTATCCAGCTGTGAATCCACCTGCAGATATCTTTAAATGCCTTCACTGTTTTCAGGCTATATGAAATATGGAGCAGGAGACAGAGCTCTGATGTAAAAGCTATATTTACAAAATTAAAGGAAAAGTGAATGATGAAGGAACCAAAATTAAATAATCAGAGTAAGTGAAATCAATTATGTACTATCTAGTGATGAATAATCCAGACTGAATAAAGAGACCTAATAGTGTTTTATAGATTGCATCAATTTTGGAGTCTGGCAGAGGTGAAGCAGCACATCTTAGTTTTTTCAGAATTAAATATACACTGACATATAAAAATAGTACTAATGCCAAAAAGGAGGGAAAGGAATCTCAAGAAGTTAATTAGTTATGCCCACAACTCATCTTGAAATTGGTCCAATTGAAATTGTATTTTTTTTTCCATTTCAGTACATTGACTTTTTTATTTCTGCTTTTACCACTTTAGTTATCGAGGGGAGTACATCAATGACGACAGTAATAGCCCAATAATTAAATAATCTATGAATGTCTTCCAAACCAAGTTTGTATTCCAACGAATCTCTGAAGGAAGGATCTTTTGACTCAACTGGGTATTTTGTTTTTAACTTGTGTCCAAGGAAAGGAGATTCTTTCTTATTCATGTTTCAATCACATATGAAAATAAGTACAATACTGTACTTTCATCCTGGCCACATCTCCAACATAATTTAAAATATTTTTAGTTAAATACTAGCTCCAAATTTGTTTATGAAAAAGTTCCTTTATTCTTACAGACATATTCTTCAAAATTCTTTTATCCCAAATATTCTTCCACCCCGATCTTTTCATGTAGTTTAACAGTTCTAGAAAGTGAAATTAAAGAATAGCACATTACAAGGGAATTGGAAAATGAACATTCCCTTCTATTAGTTTAACTTGCTTTATCCCTAATGAGAAAACTGGCATATAATGGCTTAATTGTTGCACAGCTCCATTTATCGCTTCTACTTTCCTCCCAAGAGTACATTTTTTTACCCTTTTGAAACCAGCCTGCTTCCAGTAGCTGTGCAATGGCTTATAACATTTGTTTTTTAATTTGGTTTTTTATCCTAAGAGAAAGTCTTCTGTTGCTCTCCTGCACATTTCCCTTTTGCTTTTTATTTTGAATTGCTATGTTAGTAATCAGATTTCTGAAGGGTCTTCCAAGGAATACAATAGACATAAAAACACACCTGCAATTGGTAACAAGGATGTGGACGACTTTGGCCTAACTGTGAGAAAGTGTGTTTGCAAGCGTGTAAACTATAAGAACGGGGGGGGGGGGGGGATGCAGTATGGCTTGATAGAAGTAGGATATGGAACATCATAGCACAAGTGTTACATTCCTCTTTGAAATAGTAAGGTAGTGACAAAGAAATGAAAATGTACAGTTAAATGTACAGCTGGTACTATTTTAGGTCTGAATGGAATTGGAGATGGTAGCAGGTTATTCTTCCCATGTTCCCATGATTTTTTTTTTGCTGCAACAGACTAACACAGCTATACTCTGAAGGAAATTATGGGCTAACATTAAATCTGCAAAATATTAAACCAATAGATTCGGTTAAAAAAAATCACATGGGTTTGGCAGGGTTACCAAGGACTGACTGAAGCCCATTTGGGGCTCATTGTCCTTGCAAGTACAGTAAAACCTCGGGTTATGGAATTAATCCGTTCTACGGGGTTTTCCATATAGTGAAAATTCCTTATCACGAAGCACCCATAAGAATGCATTGTGTGGTTTTACATTGGAATGCATTGAAAACAAAAAATCTGTAAAGTGAAGTATGGTTTCCCATAAGAATGAATGGGGAAAAAAAACTGTTCTGAAACATCTGTAAGCCAAGGCATTGTTTTTAATGGATTTCTTTCCATAAGTTGAATTTTCTGTTATGCAAAGTGTGTGTAACTGAACTCCAAAAGGGTTTTCCATAGTACAAGAAGGTACCAGAGTATCCTCCGTCTAGCAAAAGGAAATGAGAAAGCAACTGAAAATGTCAGTAGCAAATGTCTTGGTATTGGCAGCTGTCAATCTCACTGCAACAGGAATGCATTGGAGGCTTCAAAGAAGAGTTGCAAGAGCCATATATTGCCCACCCTTTCAATTAAGCATCAACATCATATACCAGATCACTTATCCTTAAACATGTGAGAGTTTCCATCCTTGATATACTCCTTTCACTTTTTCATTTTGATTCTAATTTCAGGGAAGTATCGAATGCATGTTCTCTCCCATTGTCACTCATTTCTATAATTGCTAATTATAGCACTTTCATTTTCACTACAGTTAAAAAAGATTAGCCTACAGATTTTTATTTTATTTTTGTTCTTTTGAGAGTACATTCAAAGTGCAGAATACCACTGACTTTTATATTCCATAATGAATTTTCAAGGTAGATTTTTGTTGTTTAGATATAAAATTATATCAACTGTGTCATTATGTAAAATAAACAATTGCTTTATACTCAGAGATAAATACAGGTGCAGGCTTATTCACAATAAGAACTGAGCAAGCAGCAATAATGGGGTCCAACAGCAGTCTTCTGTCTGTAAATATTTATGATGGAATGCAGGTCACAAATCACAAAATCTCTGATGTTGATATACCAATGCCAGGAATGGGGGGGATGACGCTGGAAATCCTAGTTCAGGAAGATAAATATAACTTGATAGAGAAAACTGAAACTTGCTGGAAAGATTCCCATAACTGGAATACAGCAACTAAAGGATATAAATTGTTAAAGAAAGAACAGGGAGGAAATAGAAAGAGTAGAGAAGTTGCACTATTTTTTCAAAAACTTGAAACATTGTCAGATAGAGAAGGGGTAATATCTGTTCTTGGTCATCCTAGAATGTAGAACAGGTACTAATGGGCTCAAGTAACAGGGAGCCAGATTTTGGTTGCTATGAACAATGAGGAGGGCAAACTTCCATTTGGAAAAAGTTCATAACCTAAGAAGGTAACTGAAATATATCTATAAACAGAGATTTGCCAAAATTCACCAAGTATTCATCTTCAAGTAATCTCATTATCACTTTGTTCACAAATTGAATAAACAGGTCGGGTGTTTCTGCAGAAATGATGATATCATTCACAAGTGAAACTGTGTCTGCCATAGTTAACAATTCTAGTATTCTTAGAAAAATTCAGCCCCGCTATTTTTGAAACCCTGAGGCAATGCAACATAGACATATTGTTTTCCTAGAAAACTAAAACTGGTAACATCCAAAGATCCCTTAAGTAATAGGATGACTCCAATATCCAATCCTCAGATCTAACTTAACCTGCAGTTTTGGGTTATAGGTACAGTATGTTATACACACCCAGCAGAGTGATGGCTGTCTGATATTATTTTGGTCTATCTCCTCTGGCTATCTTTTACTGTATATCCTTATTTGACCTTCCCTTACTATCAACAATCTTTTCTGCAGATGTTGGTGTTCCAGGATACAGACCATCAAGGTATTTTTTCTCAAAATAATTTTTTCCAAAATAAATTTCTTGTGTTTCTAAGAGTCTGGTCATTCTGGTATTAATTGTAATTGTTTTGACTAAAATCTGCAGAGTTTAGCAGGCCAGTTACCTATAATTATAACTACTTGTGACATCAAACTTTTGTACAACCAGAATATTGTAGAATATTATAATTTCCAAAAGTGGGCATTATAGGATTGCTAATGTTTTCTTCATATACTCAATTGTCAAAATTGTTTATTTTATAAATTGTTTTGCTTCCAAGTATAAATGGAAAGAGCTGACTGTTTTACAAATGGCTATAGTAAACAATTTATAAAGCCACATTTTAAAAGTACTTTCATATTCAAGGCTGCTTTTCCATACCCTCTTTAAGTATTTTAACATTCTATAAATATTTACAAATTTTGACAGTAGTAAATACTACAAATCTTAGAGGCAGTAATTATTTTTTCAAATAACCTCTTATTTCTATTTTGTTTGTAGTTATCAAAGAGGTAACTAAATGGAAAACATATCACATGGAAGAGCCAGAGAAACATTGCATATTTTAACATTTGTTAGATGATACTCTTAAAAAGATGAAAAACTGGTAGGAATCTTTTAACACACCCCAGGAAATGTACATGATTAGTTTCCAGGAAAGAAGTCATAGACATCATGTCACACGTCATTCAAGAGGACATAATACTAATGAGTACATCTGATTTCTTATATTCTCCTATATAATCCACTATTAAAATAACTCTTTCCATCTGGTTGCTTTAAAAACTGTGGACAATATACAGAGGCATAGCTACCGCCGTATCTGCCGTATCAATTATACGGGGCCCCCGGGCCACGGGGGCCCCCAACGTGCGTAAGCAAAACAAATCTTTACCCTTCCTAAGGGCCCCCAAACAAATTTTTATACGGGGCCCCGCCAAGGCACACTACTCTTCTGACAATATATAATTGTAATATTGAAATATTTTCACTTCCATGCTGTGCTTTGTGCATTTTTAAAGGATTGAAACAGTCCAAGTTTGTGTAAGGTCAAAGTCTATTCACCTTTAAGAACAGAATTTAAAGACATGGCTGGCAGGTCAAGTGTGGGGACACAGTAATGTAGGTTCCCATCCAGGATGGCTGATTTAAGGGCAGCCATCCCCCCCCCCACCTGGTATCTGTATCTGTTATTATTTGTTTTTATCTGTTTTACTGTTTTAATGTTTTAAATTTTTATGAATTTATGAATTTTTAAGGTTCTATATATTGTTTGTTTATAGATTACCTACTACGATAATTTATGCTGTAAGCCGCCCAGAGTCGGGTCTTCCCGAGTGGGGCGGGGTATTAAATGTGAACAATAAATAAATAAATAAATAAATAAATAAATAAATAAATAGCCTTGTCAAATCATCTGAAAGTTATCAGAAAGGTTTGTGCTAATTACAAAAACATATATTTGGGGGTTTTAAAGTTGGAAACTCATGACCTCAGAAGAGACTATGGTACCAAAAATGAATGACTACTCACTTTCAACGGAGGGGGTGGGATTGTATTGTATTCGTGTTTATGAAGAAATTTCCTAATCTAGATCAGGTAGAAAAGTTCTTGCTACCCCAAGGAACATAATTGAAGACCTCTGGTGCCAATATCAATTTAATAATGCAGCCAGATGGTTTTGTAAAGTTTCCATGACCAAATGTTCGAAAGGCAGTTATTAAGAAATGGTAAGGTCTTATTATCATTGTGGGCTAGGGAGGACCAATATTTTTCTTACATTTAATGCAATTACTGTACATCGCTTGCTATTCCAGTCTTAATTACTATCCTGCTGTGTGTGTCAAAATCAAATTAAACAGTCATAGTTCCAGATGTACCTAAAACTTATTATATCACCACAGTCACTTAAAAAGCCCCTAGAGATGTGATAGATCAGTTAAGCTGGCCTATACCTGCAGTCAGATGGATTGTAATTGGGACAAGAAAGTATCAGAGATGATGTGAAAAATCCTGATGAAAGAAACTGTTGGGGATTAGACCCCAATATTTAGTAGAGCCCATTTTGACACTTAGTCCATGACCAAGATAACAAGTAAATGGAGCTTGTTTTTCTATCACCATTGTATCCACAGTATTACCTAACAGTTTGTTCAGGCTTTTTTCAAAATAATCTGTTTCATCTTGGTCTCCAAGATGAGTCATGGGAACCCTGGACTACTAGAGTTCCCATGGATAGCCATCTTGACTATTTACTTTTGCTATCATATATTTAAATTCAACATCAATTTGTTAGTTACAACAGATTTAGATTCCAGTGAATTCAAGTGGTTTACTCCAAGTAAGATTTAGCCCATAAACCTTATCTGAGAACACATCTGCTTCAAAGTATGTAGGTCTATTTAATGAATGAATCTTTTGTTTATTCATGCTAATGCAGACATATTTCAGTTTTTGGTGGTGGAAAGTATGGACAGAATACTTAATGTTCAATTTAATGTTCAACTGATTAGCTTTATGTTTAGTCTCTGCTTACTCACGAGAACGAGGCCCAGAAAAAGAATGTTGAATATCTTCTTCTTTAAGAGGAGAAATCAAAAGGGGACAAGCCATAAAATTTCTCATTAGATACTTCATTGATACTCAGTTGAGTTAGCTAATTCTTAGTCAGCAAAATGTGATTGGAAAGACAAGTTGCTTAGGCATCTGCTGAACTCCCAATTCCATTCATTGTAAATTGTAAATGACTCTGTGTATCTGAATACATTTCAGTATGATAGCCTACGCTGAGGACAAAATTTGTCCCACTTGCCCAAGGGAACAGCCTACATGGAGAAAAGATTGAGAAAATGTAACCATACTGATTTTCTTAGCTGACTCAGTAACATTTTTAGCACAATCATCATCCATCTTGTCTAGGAAAAAGGTTTGTCTCATTGAAATTGTTTCCTCCTTCTAGAAGTGTAAGTTGTAAAACCAAGGTCACCAACAATTAGATCACAGGTACCACCTTTCATATCTATCTATCTATTTATGTCTGGCCAGACATCCCACTACAGTAATGGAGTAGACCCAGTGGCAGGCAGCCAAAAATTTTACTACCACACTGTAGGTGGAGCCAACATTGTGGGCAGAGCCAATGTCATGACATCTTGGGCGGAGCCAACATCATGACATCATGGGCGGAGCCAATGATGTGGCTGGAGCCAACATAAAAACACCCATAAAATAAGTACACATAAAAATATAAATTAAATAGACATAAAAACCATAAAAATACACATAAAAACACAAAATACACATTAAAATAAATACACATTAAATAGACATAAAACACATAAAAATACACATAAAAAACATAAAATACACATTAAAATAAATGCACATTAAATAGACATAAAAACACATAAAATACAAATTAAATAGACATAAAACACATGAAAATACACATTAAAAATAAATACATATTAAATGCACATTAAAATACACCCACCCTCCCCTCACCCAAAGGTGAGTCACTTACCCTGGGGAGCAGGCTATAGGGAGCTTCAAACTAGCAGCTTCTCTTCCTCCTCCCCGCTTGGGAGGACAGCAAGAAGGCCACACATGTGTGCCAAGCACTGTAGGTGTGCATGCACACCGAGCACTTGGCACACATGCACAGTGGGGGAACTGGTGAAAAGGTAAGCTCCCAAGGTGGTTTCCCCCAAAAGCCGCTACCGGTTCTCTGGGACACTGGGGAAAGTTACTACTGGTTCTGGCGAACTGGTGCAAACCTGTTGCTGCCCATCACTGAGTAGACCGTACAGCCAGTGACTCATCACCAACTGTCAGGCTGCGGTTAACTAACCTGGCTCCCTAAAGGAGCCAATGGCTACAAGCGGATGAGCCCCTTTAGGTCAGTTGATGGTGCCCTCAGTGGAGGAAATGCCACTGGAAACCATCATATTGGGCCCGACAGCAAAATGAGTGGAGGAGGAACTCTGACTCCCAATGGTCATGGAGATGGAAGAGGCCATGCCAGATGGACTGGCTGTGAAGGCACACTTCGATAACATCCTCAAGGCTGTGGCAGTCCATTGCAGTCCCGGTGTTGAATCCTACATGTCTCATTTTGTGTGTGCTGCAGGAGATGGCTCTGCGATCATAGTGTGTGGGTCACTCCATGGCAAGTTGGGATCCACCTTAAACAAATTCACACCTGCTTCAGGAAAAATGCATTCTTGGATACGAATTGCAGTAGTCTATCTATCTCTTATATTTTCTTTAGGCTTTATAGATACCAAGGACAAGCTAATTCCATTAGTAGTTTTATATTTTGTTATGGCAGAACATAAGAAAAATAACATAAATAGTCCATCTGAATCAGACAAATGGGCTCTTGAGTCCAGTATTCTATTTAAGTAGAAAGCTGCAGTAGAATAGCTGGCTGGATAGGTATCTGGCTGCAGATTTCCATTGTGTCTCCTGTGAATACAGCCAGCTTGGGCAAGCTGTAGAGTCCTAGGTGCCTCCAGAAAAAGGAGATGGTAAACCACCACTGAGTATTCTTTACCTAGAAAAACCTGAAAAGAGTTGTCATTATTCAGAACTGATTCATCAGCACACAATTATATATTATTATGTAAGACATGCAACCTATTATTTTCCCCCAATTTGTGGTTCTCACCACTAAGTTAATTGACCTCTGTTATCTGTAAAATGTGACCTGGTCATTGTGGCTATAATTTTAAAAGGCATAAATTCAATTTATACTGGTAATTCTGTTGGTATTTCTCACCATTATAAAATTGTTCCCTAATGATACAAGAGCACTGTAATAACTGTATTATGAATGTTCCAAGTCATAAGTTAAGTTGCCTTGGCAACACAGTTCATTCTTCTCTCCCCTGCCCCATGGAATTCCTACTTTACCTTTCTCCAGTGATGATATTGTTACCTTTATTTTATTGACTTGTTTGGTTTTATTGTGTTCTAGCAGTGCAGGAATCCTCTAGGACTCTATGTGTGTGACCCCTATACTCACTGAGGTAGGCATTTGAGAATAATTCTCTGGTTATACATAACTATAAATCTATATCTACCATTAAAAAGAACACAACCAATCTTATCATATCATAAACATTTTTTTACTCTACAAGCTTGCCTTTTAACACTTGTTAAATACTGTATGTATTACTAAAACTTACTCCAGAACACTAAATTGTTTCAGTTTAACTGGTCTAGCAGTCCCCTCAAAGAGCTATCTGGGGTGGCCATGATATGTACCCCTTAACAATGTGGGCATGCCTGATACAGAGATCTCAGTGATTTACCACTTCCTTCTTCAGACACAGAACACCCAAGAGTGGATGTCATTCTACTGCTAGTTGGTCCTAGGGTTTCCAGGACAATACCACCCCATTTTGTTAAATTTCAGAAGACTCTCACATTTTGATCGGTGTGTTCAGGGATAGATAGGCCTAGAAACTGGGTAAAACCCAGTTAATGAGATGATTTATTTATTTATTTATTTATTTCCTTCGACTTATTATCCCGCCCAATCGGGTCAAAAACCCAACTCTGGGAACCAGGGTTGGAGAGTTATACCAACAGATGTATGTGTCTAGCAGCTGCCACCATTCCACTAGGAATCCCATTCTGCAGTTCTCACCTAAATGACAGGTGGAGATCTTTGATAGTTCCTGGTTTGTGGTAGGGGCTTTTGAAACAGTCATTGCCAGTCTATAGATCAGGGGTTATTGACCTTTTCAAGCTGAGGGCCGGGTCACACTCCCTCAGACAGCTTCAGGTGCCAGATGGCCATTTTGCCCTGCCTGCTATACATGGCACTTCTGGGTGTGGCAGAGGCAGGGGGGGGGCACACATGAAATGTTGCTACATCTGGCTCCTGGGCCATAGGTTGAGAACCCCTGCTATAGACAGACACACTCCCTGGACTTGTGCCACAGGTACCATGGTTTGTACAGCTATGCTCACACATATAATACTGGTACTCCGCTTCTATCTTGTTCTAAATAGCATAATGGGTAAAGTACATGAACCGCCCAGCCCCCTGTCTTCTCCCTTATTTGTTTTATGGGGAAACTCTGACAATGAAGAAGCACAAACCCTTGCATTGAGCCAGCAAATCCTAACACCGCCCCTGCCTGCCCGCCCAACTTTACTTCCTCTAACATTATGCATCCTAAAATCTGTTTTCTTGTCTGGACAGCTACAGCACTATACCAGCTTCTTGAGACTCCAGCCAGGGCTTAGAGGCCTGGCAAAACTAGTAGGTCCCCAAAATGAAGCATTTTAAAGATGAAATACGGTACAGAGTTTTTTGAGATGCCGGATTTACAACCTTTCCATTCATCAAGATGCTCTGGATTGCAGTCTTTAAGTATTCCACCTTTAGCTAATCTCTGTGATAGAGTTTGAGAGAGGAAATTTTACAATAAGAGGCCACACCCCGTAGCTCTTGTTCTAGTTAGCATGGAATTACTCAGTTTAGGAAGTAGTTAATACTCACAACTTTGGCTACACCCACTATGGCTCAACTATAAATTTCTTTTATAAAAGCTCATTTGTTCCATGTGTACGTGAGGAAAACCCTTGCTTGTAAACGAAACACCATCACATTCCCAACATATAGGAAATGCCATTTTTAAAAAGAGTGTAAAAACTTGTTCAGATTTTTAAAAAATTGCACTCTTATCAACATACTGAAATATAATCAAATATGACCCAGCTGTGTTGGCAAGAATGGGAAAATTTATGCCTACATTCATGTCAGCAAAAACTGTTGCCACAGGTAAAATTGTCTTTATGACTTTCATAGAAAGGCTAGAGCTGAACTGGGATACTGAATCTTTGAATAAAACTTTGGGTGAATGGGGAGAGAGGGACATGCCAGAAATGAAGAATAATTACCACAAGCTATGGTGCTTAAAAGTTAATTCTGTCTTAGAGACGGAGTTTCCCAGAGCTAGATCCATGTTGTCACATTTAATCAGGAATTCAAGGTTTCTTGACATCCATTATGACTCTATATGAAACATATGGCAGCATTCCATTTCATTTTCTCCACTCAAATAACACTGAATATTTTTTTTAAAAGGAACCATGGCTTCTTCATTAAATGTGTCTAATCAGTTTGAAAATGATAACGACCCCAGTTCAGTTTATGTCAAGCTGATCTTAAGGGTCCTTATAATTGTATCTTAGCAACAGTCTTCCTGTAACATCACTATACATTAGCTTACTGTCCAGAAACTACTACCCAATTAGAAGGTCAGGAGAAGTATTTTTGTTAGCAAAGTTATAAAATTGTAGATTTTTTTTATATTGTGCATATTATCATTGTTAATATACTGTGCTACTCTAGCAACAGATAATTATGCATATTAAAGAAAATGGTACTTGCAATTGGTTGCAGCTGCTGCTGCATATTTTATTCAGAGCGATATGTCTAAGAAATGCCATTTGGTTGTGTCGTCTTTCTATAGGAGTGTGACTAAAAGATAAGATCCTAATGGTGCTAATTCCCTAACATTTTTTATTTTCATTTCAGTAACAGAAAAAATAGACAATTCCTGTAGCTTTTCTTGGCTGTAAAGTCTCTCCTCACACAGATCTGTACAAAGTGGAGAGCAGGATAGAGTTAGTGAACTATATGCAGTGTTATAGCTGGGCAGTGGACAGATTTCATATAAAAGCTTGGAATTACAAGCCCCAAAACAGTGAGAAAGCCATAGAATTTCAAACCATGGATTCAAGGCTGAAGCAGATGTTAAGAAAAGGAAGTGCATTACTTCTGATAGCAGTGAATCAGGAAAGCATCCCATGCTTAGGTCCTGAAAATTGTTCACAGAACAAAGCAAGGTAATTGACAAAATTAAGTGAGGTAACAAAAGTGCCCATTGTGTACTCAGACAATTTCACCTGTTAAGATCTTCAGGGATTCCTTTCTGTAATTAAGACGCTGATTGAAGGCAGAAGGTCAGCAGTTCGATTCCTGAGTACTGCAGGACAGAATGAGCTCCCATCTTTGTCCCAGCTCCTGCCAACCTAGCAGTTGAAAGCAAGAAATTGCAAGTAGATAAATAGGGACCACTTTGGTGGGACAGTAAACAGCATTCTACATGTTCAGGAAGTAGACAGCACTGGCTCTTTGGCTTTGAAACAGACATAAGCACTGAACCCTAGAATCAGATATGACTGGCTTTCAAGCAAGGGAAACCTTTACCTTTAGCTTAATGATGAATTATCTGTAAAATCTGTTTTTACTTTCAGTTACCTATGTGAAGGGGTAGCTATTAGAAAGCCATGTGTATTAATTCTGTTGTGCAGTACACAATTAACTTTTCTTTTCCCTTTCTATTTCCTCCCTAGCATGCAATTCCCACAAACCTTGAACTTGACCAAGTTGAGAGGGAGTTTCACCATCTAAGCAACATCAACCTGAATGCTCTAGTCTATGTTCTTTCCCAATACTCTAATCCATGCTGATGTGAGCACAATTTTTTCTTCTTCCATATTTCCTCCCCTCAGTACCCATTTTTTTCTGCTCACAGCTCAGTAAACCTGATTGTTTCAACATAAAGTAACAGCTGTGCGTTGTGTCCATGTATAGATGAAGGCAGCCCTTTGCCACAACTTTTGCAACTTTCATATGTTTTTTTTCCCCTGCAGCATCCACAATGCAGAGATGTCTACTCTGGCAAAAACATGTATGGGTCAAAAATTAACTTTGTTCTTTAATGGTCAAATAAAGGTATCATTTCCCCTTGTGTTTGGATTGTGTTAGAACCACACAGCTTGGTTTCCTTTTTCAAGTTTCTTTTATTTTGTTTTTGTACTTGTATCTATTTTACTGCACAACAACAATTTTGCTACTGGGAATAACATGTGATTTACATGATATCAACTCTGCTGATTCCAAATCTGAACTCAGAATTTGCCTATCACATATAGATTTATAGGTGTGCTATAACTGTTCAGATGGTCAGTAATTGTATTTTTACATGGGAACATTATAACGGTTGCTGCCATCCCAAGTGAATCATGTCCTGTGATGGTATGCATGTTCCAGCAACAGCCGGGCATGTCTGGGCAAGTCAGTGAGCTGATGTCAGAAATAGGTATATAAGGCGAGATGGACCAAGGGGTTGTTGTCTCTAGTACAAAACCATCTTGTTGGATAGTACAGTTAGGGCATAGTGAGTCAGTTTTGAGCTAAATATGAGTGGGCACAGCTGTGTTAATAAACCGGACAATGTGTGCTACATTTGTAACTGCAGAACGAAAGAATGTAGCTAAATGTGTCTATAGGCATAAATAACTTAAGATCCTGATGTCCTAGGCAGAATCAGAATTCAAATTTGGATTCAGTGCACTTGATTTTAGTATAGGATACATGAATTAGACCAAGTAGCAGACAATATTTATTTATTTTGTGATGCAGTGTTTTAAACTGGTTATCGCCTGCTCTAAGCATTCTTTTCTCCATGGCCTGTCACTCTCTTTCAGAAGGTGATTTTAGACAGCACTTTTATCATGATCTTGAAATGTGTCTATGTTTCAGGAGACTTTACAGAATGCCTTCTTCAGTTTGCGGCTCTCCACTGTTTTCCCTTTTTTCTTCCACCTTTTTTTTCTGAACAGAGCAAATCAATTAATAAAAAGGAATGGAATAGCTGCAAAATGCCTTTTAATTGTGAGCAGTAACTGCAATACAAAGCATCCAATCCCCTCCCATCTCATATGTCAACATCTTTATATCCTTCCCCCTATTTTAGACAATATGGCATTGTTGGGGGCAACTGAGATGGCACCAAGAGTCAGCAAAGCCTTTTAACCTTAACCCTAAATATGCACCCATTGACCTATCTAGCACTAGGAGGGAAGAACTGCTCACCCAGCTACAGAATATCATTTACATTATAGGAGCCTAGAAGCAGAGATGCTATTCCAGTCATGGTGAACCTTTTGGAGGCTGAGTGCCCAAGGAGGCAGGGGGAGATGGGCGGCAGGCATCATGAATGCCGGTGACATCATGTGAGTGTGTGCACATCCACATGGCATCACCGGCATGCTTCAAACTGCACATGTATAATGAGCACCACCATCCTCGCATGACCAAGCTTCATGCTGCCCCCCCCCCCAGCAAGCCACCCCCTGGACAAAACGTGCATGGCTGTGCCGGGCCCTGCACCACTGCCACCCCCTGGACAAGGCCACGCATAGTGTGCCACAACTCAGCAAGCCTCGTGCCACCATGCCAAGCCCTGGACAAGCCTTTGGGTTGCCATGCCAAGCCTCACTCACCCTTAATTGAGTGAGGCTGAAATCCTACCTGGGGAATGGGGGTGGGGGCATGTGCATGCCCCCTTTGGTGCTGGTGGAGTGGGGTTTGTCTGTGATGGCATGCATGCCCACAGAGAGACCTTTGTATGCCACCTCTGGTACGCATGCCATAGGTTTGCCATCACTGTGCTATTCCATTTGTAGCTTGAACAAGATGAGCTGTGATTAGACACTGCTATCCAGCTACCACCTCGAAGTATCCCAAGTAGAAACTGACCAGCTTCATACATTGTGATCAGGCAACTCCAGCACAATGGATCAGCTACAGAAAGTGAATTTTGCATGGGGTACAGAAAGAACCTCCTCAAAGATTGTGGTGTTTCTGAACCACAACTGAATGTACCCTGGAAACAGCAACCTTGTGTTACCAGCTAATCTTTCTCATACTAGGTCAAGCGACATGGACTGGAGAGTGAACTCACCAAAAGGTGCTTTCATTTTAGTAGTTTCATGTCTGGCTTAGACATGGAGGAGGAAGAAAGAAGAAGAGAAGGAGAAGGAGAATTTTCCATCATTTTGCTACAGCTTTAAAAGTAGTTTGTGGCATGACAACATTTATAACCTTAGAAGAGGGAAAATACACTGTTCATTCTGTTTCCCTTACAGTCTGAATTGAAAAGGGTTTTTCCAAAGTCAATACCGTTCCTTTCTGCAGCCAACATGGCCTTTTCTGTGCATATCTCATGTGTACGCACTCCTGTAACACAGAGAATTTCTGATAAGCTGCTCCATTCAGGCTGAACACCCCCATTTTCTTCTCCCTTCAGATAAGCATGTTATATTCTCACAGAAGAGAAAACACCTTTTCCAGGGGGAAATCTGGCAAGGGTGTTGTTATAATATTGAAAGGAATAATTCACTTAGAAAATCTTTTGCTTCTTGGCTAGGGATATGTATTTGAAGCAAAGCAAAAGGGTGGACCCATCTGTTGGGTATTCAGTATCTTCCCTGCAGTGCAAAATGAGCTGGTAGGACAATCCAGCTCTTGCACATAGTGAAAATGTCCCCTTTCCCCCCCTCTATAAGCCTCACTGGAGAATTAAAGGAACGGATTGGCAGAGAAACCAAGCTGCTCCTTTGCATTTGCAGATGGTTTGTGTAGGATTAAGATATACGAAGGAGCCAGCCAGCTCTGCCAGCATCATGGAATTTTTTTTTTTTAGCAAGCACAAGAAGAAAAACCTCCCTGTCTAGTTTTATCAATCTGTTCCTGTTTACAGGGATTGAAAATCACCTTGACAAATCCACAATGAAAGTAAAATATATAAATCATGGGATTCATCTTATAAAATATTCTGAGGCTTATCCAGCTTCTGTGGAAAATCCCCAAGGAAATTCTGAGACAATTAGCTGCAGGCTGGCAAGAGGAAGGGCTGTTGTCCAACTAGAGAACCCTGGACATGGACTTCTTTATGTTTACTCAGAAGTAAATCCCACTGAATTCTGTGGAGATCAAATCTTTCATAAATGGATATATAATTGCAACCTGAGGTGATTTATCATACAAGTTTTCAGTTAATCTGTTCATCTTTTGATTAACTCTGCATGGATAAAAAAAAGACAACAGCACTAAAAAGAAAGAATTCCTTGCTTATAGATTAAACATTATAAACATAGCAACAGAAAGAGGTAGTCTTCCTTTCTTCACACAAACTCAACCACCTAGTTCATGTGGTAACTCTTCTTTCCATTCTCTTTCTTACTGTTAAGTTTCTCCCACCACTCCTCACTGCTCATTCAGCCTCTCTCCTCCTCACTCTCTTTTCCACCATGAAGCAGGAATACTAATTCTTTCTTGAGTACATTCCTACACACAGATAATCAAGAAATCAAAAGTGAAGGTTTCAGCCACAAATATGTGCTTCAAATTAGTCACTTAACATTTTCCTGCTTGTGAGGAAATCCTTATTCTTGAGAAGCCCTTTTTTTAACTATTGAAGAGCTTTATGTTTGCCATCTGTTGACTCAATGTGGAGTGGAGATTTTAGTTAGTTAAAAGTCATTATCCATTTTCTTAAACCAAAACAGCTCCTGGTTGTATATTCTCAGGGTCCTCTTAGTATCTATGTTAAGTTTCATGAGTTTAAAGATCTGTCTTGGGGCAACATCAAAGACACAAACAAGATCGTATCACAGTTGCAAACATGTTCTTCTATTCTCACTGCCTAATCATAGTAGAAAGATGGAACTGAATAACAAGACAATAAGGACACCTTAAAACTTTTTTAAAAGCATACATTATAAAGAAGTTAAATGATCACTCATTAGGTTACAATTTTAATAAAACTCAATTATGTTTTATTAGCTTATTAGAGAAGGGTTCTAATTTGCAAAAGTAGTTATTTGTAACTGGTTATTTCCAAGCCCTGAATAAAAGTGATAGATAGGGATATATCTCATTAACAAGATTAAGACGAACAGTAATGAAGGTAGTAAACCTCTCTACACAGGCTGCAAATGGGAGTGCATAGATTGGAATTCTGTTCGCCATTGGACAGAAAAAACACTTTATACGTCTACATAGATAATTAGATTACTCTCAGAACAAAAGCCAGATAGCACCCTTTTCCTGACCTTTATATAACTGTCTGTAGAGAATTTCTCTGAGTGCTTGAGAGAAGAGAAAAATTCAGTCATATGAGCCTCCTTTTACAAAAGTTATGCAATTTGAAGATACAGTACATGCAAAAGTCTTAGACTACCACCAGATGGTTTGGGGAAAATTCAATGAATGATTGAGGAAGGGCATAACTCAGACATCCTAACTCCAAACTTCACTAAACATGGCTAAGACTGAGAGAAGAATCATCAGAAGACTCTCTCCAATTTTTGGTGGCTTAGGGGCTGAATTATCACCTCCCCTTCTCTCATTGAACTTTCCCAATTCTAAGTGGCCTAAGGCTTTTGCACAGTATTATAGGTGGAGCTCTACTTCATTTGTATGCCAGAATCAGTCCTGAAATTTAAGTGTTAAAGGTGGTGAGGGAGAAGAAATGAAAAATCTATTAACAGGAGAGGTCTTTATGCCATAGTACATTTGCTAACTTATGCCTTCAAAACAGACATTATGTTTTCAGTATAGGTTATGACATTGTGCACGTATTCATACTGCGTGCTGAGTAAGTGAGCCAAACAATTACTTCACAGCCACAGCAAATATCCAGAAAGTCCTTATCATAGACCAGTGTGCTAGAGTTCAAACTATATTTCTCTGAAATAACTGCGATGAAAAAAGGGCCCACTGTACCACTTGGTGCTCTTCCCTTCTAAAGGTTTCCCTTTCTCAAAAGCCAGTCACATCCAACTCTAGGGTTCAGTGTTCATCTCTATTTCAAAGCCGAAGAGCCAGCACTGTCTGCTTCTGCAGATGTTTCCATGGTCATGTGGCAGGCTGTTTACCTTCCCACCAAAGTGGCCCCTATTTATCTACTTGCAATGTCTTGCTTTCGAACTGCTAGGTTGGCAGGAACTGGGACAAAGATGGGAGCTCATTCCATACACCACAGCAAAAAATCCTCAGGAAAGCCATCTCTTCCTGGCTCTAGTAGGGGCATCCTTGCTGTTAGGCAAATAAAAGTGTTTCAGGCAGCAGATTGTAAGTATCATGAATGGTTTGTCACTTAGTTCATTATGCTATTGTATAGTTTACCGTGGCAAGGGACAAAAGTCCTTGTGGGATTTTCTGTCAAAATAACTTGGTTGACTTTATATACTACACACTTTGAGATTGCTTCTCTTCCTTAGGTCGTCCATGCTCAAAAGCTAGTCATATCTGACTCTAGGATTCAGTGCTCATCTCTGTTTATAAATTAATGCTTAGTTTTGTATCTTATATATATATATTCTTTCTTGTTATATGTTGACTCAATGTGTACAAGTGCCATGCACTAAATAAATAAATTTTATATCCAAATTGCCAGCACTGTCTGTATCTGCAGATGTTTCCATGAATATGTGGCAGGCATGACAAGACACCAGCATGCACAGAATGCTGTTTACTTTCCCATCAAAGTGCCTATTTAACTACTTGCAATTCCTTGCTTTCAAACTGCTAGCTTGCCAGGAGCTGGGATTGAGACAGGAGCTCACTCTGTCATGCAGCGCTCAGGCCTCTAACTGCTGACCTGCCAACCTTCCAGTCATCTTAACCACTAAGCCACTGGAGTCCCTTCTCTTTCTTACACAATAAAAAGACCTGGACTACTCCTACAAGGTCTGGTCCTGAAGTGGATTTGGAAGAAGGCTTTATAAAAGGGAAAGAAGGAAAAGTAAGCAGTTAGTAGCAGTTAGTCTTTAAAGTGCTACAGTGTTTTTTATTTTATTTATTTTGTTTTGTTTTGTTTTCTGATAAGGAAAAGTAAGAGTTTATAACAAGTCCTATACCGAGAGGGCCTCTCAGTGGTGGTGGTGGGAATTCCAGGCTGTGTGTACCTTGTGATATGTGATGTCTGCATTTCACTGTGGTGGGGGATATCCCATTCATAAACACATCACATATTATACATGGTGTATAAATCACACAAATACTGTACACCATAGTGGTGTATACAGTATGACATAGATAATATCCAATCATTACACAGGTTGACATGGAAGGGCACATGTGTTTTGCTTTACACATACTTACTGTCTTTGAATCCTGTTTGAAGAACTTCTCAAGTGCCTCTAGTTGTTCTCACTGCTGCTTAGTCCTATCAAAGTATGATATGAATGGATGCTTATCGCAATATACCATCTGCAGTTGCTAGCACACGCAGGATATTTTTAGCCACTTCTCAAGGAAATTCAATAATTAATGTGAGAAAACAGGAAGCTCTGAAAAGGAAGGATATTGCCATCCAAATCCGTTTAAAAAAATTAAGCCATGTTGCTTGCTGCACAGGACAACAGCATTCAGATTTAAAGCACTGTGCTTTGTTTTGTTTTTTTAAAGCAGCTTAACAGCTGTTCCAATGTATGGTATAAATCAAAAGGAAGCCTTGAGGGCAGAGTGTCATGAACTGTAATAGCCTGACTACCCCAACAAACACTGCAATATTTGTTCCACTTATAAAATGGGTGGATTCAGTTTATTTTTTAGTGTACACAGGAGGCAAAGGCTGAATCGAATTTGTCTGCCCTTTTTTACTCCAGACATAGGTTGAAAGGATTTTCTCTCCTGATATCATGTACCATTACTGTCCAAATGCAGTACAGGTATATAGCTTGTTTAGGTCTTCAGTTTGTTAAGCGCCATATTATAATAATTTTGTGGCAGAAAATATTCCAGGTTGAAAGGATTTTTGTGGAAGGAACTCCATTCAGGGAGTGCCCAAGTGAGGCTCCTTTCATGTCCCCAAGAGTACCCGGGTCTCGAACTACTGACTTGCCAACATTCCAGGTAATAAGGTGAACGTCTTAACCACTGAGCCACCACAGCCCCTTCTTGTAAAAATGTGTGTAGAGGTGATGTTTCAGTTGTGTATATATATATCTTATATAAATGAGATTAGCAATGGCTATCATTGGATCATGGTTATTAGTCCTTTATTTACCAGAATTCTCCTTTTGGTTCTTAAAAACCTTGATTTTGTTGCAGAGTTTTGAATTTATGGTGTGTGTGTGTGTGTGTGTGTGTGTGGTCCTTTTGTTGTTGTTGTTGTTGTTGTTGTTGTTGTTGTTGTTGTTGTTGTTGTTGTTGTTGTTGTTGTTCAGTCGCACAGTTGATTCTGACCCTTTGCGACCCCATGGACCACTATCTGCCAAGCACTTCTGTCCTCCACCATTCTCCTCAACTCACTCAGCTCTGTGCCCATTGTGTCTACAATACCATCTAGCTATCTCATTTTTGGCCGCCCCCTTCTTCTTTTGCCATCAACCTTTCCAAGCATCAAGGCTTTCTCAAGTGAATCTTCTCTTCTCATTTGATGTCCAAAGTACTTTAGCTTCATCTTTACTATTTGACCTTCTAAGAAGCAGGGATGATTTCTTCTAAGATTGACCTATTTGTTCACCTCGCTGTCTAGGGGACTCTCAAAACTCTCCTCCAACACCACATCTCAAAAGCATCTATTCTTCTGCGCTCAACTTTCCTAATGGTCCAGCTCTCACAACCATACATTGCCACCGGGAATACCATTGCTTTGACTATACGAATTTTTGTTTGCAATTTGATGTCTTTACCTTTCACTATGTTCCTCAGGTTTCTCATCACTTGCCTCCCAAGAATCAGTCCCCTTTTTATTTCATGGCTGCAATCTCCATCTGCAGTGAGCTTTGAGCCAATGAAAGTAAAATCTGTCATTGCTTCTACTTCTTCCCCCTCTGTTTTCCAGGGACTGATAGGACCTGTTGTCATGATCTTTTTCTTTATATTGAGTCTCAAGCCAGCTTTTTCAGCTTTCTTCTTTCAACCTAATCAGGAGTTTCTTTAGGTCCTCCTCACTTTCTGCCATTAGGGTGGTATCATCTGCATATCTCAAATTGTTTATTTCCCCCCCAGCAATTTTGATCCCAAATTGTGATTTCTCCATCCCTGCATTGCACATTATGTGCTCTGTGTATAAGTTGAATAAGCAGGGTGACAAAATGCAGCCTTGTCTTACTTCTTTTCCTATTCCAAACCACTCTGTCATTCCATATTCTGTCCCTTTAGCTCTGTAGTAAAAAGGCAGGGAGTGCCAGAATAGCTACAAGTCTCCTAGAAACCACCCTTTTCTCATTAACTGGCACTCAAAGTCTCAATAACTCACTCTGAGACATTTGTAGGAGAAAGAATAAAAAACATTTCTTTATTTACAGTTGCTTGGAATTACAAATGTGCACATGCTGCTTTCTTTACTGCACACATGCTAGCAACCAACTGAACAGATCAATAGCAACAAAACAGCTGACATTAACCAACAGGAAAAGAACAAAGAGTAGAGAAAAACAGGGCTCTCTTTATATTCAGAGGTGGGAAGGAAGGATTGGTTAGTGCTATCTAGATAGTCATTATAGCCTAAAAAAAGTCCCTTGCAGCCATTTCAATTACATGCAGCATATGGACAAGGGTAGAGTAGGTCCTTCCTTCCTTGTCCTTCCTTCATACCACACATCTGGTCAATGTACCATTCTGGATGGCTCATAACCAATACAAGACATGCAGTACAGTGATGGGATGACCCCAGTTCCATCCAGTTCCCCGGAACCAGTGGGAATAATCACGGAGGGTTCTCCAAGAGGGTAGCCCATTTTTAAGGCGTCCGCTTCCGGACGCCTCAAAAAAAGGAAAAAAATTAAAATTGGAGCCAAAATGGCTCCAATTTAGTGCGCATGCACAGAAGTCAATCTGATGCATGCACAATGCAATTTTGAATTGTGCATGCATCAGATTCCGTTTCTGCGCATGCAGCTTGTTTTTGCCGGAGCCGGACCATTTTGGAGTGGCTCTGGCAGTGGTGGAGGGCTTAGGAGGAGGAGGCATGTCTAGCCGGGTGGCCCAGGGCCTCCTGGCCGCAACCCTCCATGGGCGGCCCCGAGCCTCAGCACCTAGCGGAGGCTGCAGGCAGCAGCCCAGAAGAAGAGGAGGGCACAGTCGGGGTCGTTCGTTGGTCCTGGTTGCAGATCAAAGACATGTGGAGCTCAAGGGTAGGAGTCCCCATACATTTCCTTCTCAAAACCTCTGTGAGTTGCTGGTTGCAAGAAATGTGGTTATTGGTTCCTTTGTTGTCCGCATTTTGTTCCCACTCTCCCTCTGTACTTTAACTGGAAAGACTCCTCAGCTAGACTGTGACTGACTTTCCTACTGGACTTGCCTTTGGATTTTCCTAAAGCTCAACAATTGTAAACTTTAAATACACGTTAAACATTCATGATGTGTTTATATTTTCCACAATGTTCACATATTCTAATGCATGATGAAAAGAGACTGTGCCATGCCAAACATGCTCCCCCAAAGCTACTTCAGGTCAATTCTATGGTCATGATAATTATTTAAATTATATTCACCCTTCTGCTACCTTTTCAATAGACATCGTGTTTACTAAACTGTGAGCATGTCATTCATTCATTTTTGGGCCAATTTAGGAATGATCCAGACACCCCAAAGAACCTTTTCCCATATGATGAAGTTGCTGACAAACGTTGCAGCACTGGCTCATTTAAGAATTGAAAAAAGCTCATGACCATGGTTTTGACTGGCAATAAAAAGGAAAAAATGGAGAGGAAAGATTCCCTCCTAAATGATCCAGCACTACAAAAATCAGGTAGGAGGGGGAGAAAAATAGTTACTTTCCCTGTCCTTCTGTAGAAGATCAAGTGAAGTATTTCATTCAAATACACAGTATATTGAAGGGGGTTGTTAGCCCCTATACCTCAGAAATGGCTTTTTATGGCTACAAGCCTCCCTTATATGCTGTTCTCAGTATCCACTGATGCTGGAAACAGTGTTGAGGGGATCACTGTAAAATGTAGAACACGTGATGATGGCTCAAAAAAAGGTGCTCAAGGAGATGATGTGGCACTCCAGAATTTGTGAAATATGGTTGCATGGAGCCCAGACTGAGCCCAGAATGCTCCCAAGAGTGGACTAAACACCCATCTGGATGTACACTGTGTTTCCATCAGCCTTCTATGAAGGTTAGTCTCTGACAAGGGCTACTCTGTTTACTTCATGCTTTACAAATTACTGTAATTTTTTTGCATTGTTGTGTAAAAAGTGGGGGGCATCAGCAGGTTCGCCCCAGTTCACCAGAACCAGTAGCAGAAATTCTGGGTGGCCCTGCCCATCCAAGTTTTGAAATAAAGTTGTCCTAACTCTGGTGCAACACAGGGCTTCCCCCTGGCCATGCACATCATTCAATGCCCACAGTGTGGTAGTAAAATTTTTGGGAGCCCACCACTGTGTGTAAATATCATGTACCATTATTATCCAGATGCAGTATATAGCCTGCTAGGTCTTTAGTTTGTTAAGTGCCATGCTATAATAATAATTTTGTGTCAGAAATTATTCTGGGTTGAAAGGATTTTTGCGGAAGAAACTCCATTCAGGGAACAGCCAAATGAGGCTCCTTTCATGTCCCCAAGACCTGGCACAGAGACGGGTGTTCAATCCATTATGCAGTACCTGGGTCTCGAACTGTCACCTTGCTAGCCTTCCAGCTAACAAGGCGAGCTTCTTAGCCTCTGAGCCACCGCAGCGCTGCAGCGGCACGTTAGTTTTATTTCACTGTCATTTGAGTTATTCGCCGTTGAACTACCATATACTTTTCCAGATTCTCTCTTGACAACTTGGAATACATTTTACATAAGGAGGAAACAGGATATGTTTGTATGGCATATTTGAAGTTCTACTATTTAGGCTTTCTCTGGTCAAATTTTTAAGGTGTAAATTGTTGAGTGTCAATATTTTGGAAGATATTTCTAATGAACTTCCAAGAAATGCGGATATCAAAATTCAGGTGCATATGCTAAAATGTAAATTTTGTAAGCTTCCCAAAATGCAGTAAAACATTGACAGCCTCTACATATCTACCCATTAATCTGGTATATATTTACACAGATGCTAGAATGGTTGGATAGCTCAGTGACATAGAAATCTGGTGGTAGAACAAGAGGTTAGGAGTTCAATTCTTCATCCTGCCTCAAGGAGAAGAGCCAATCTGTGTAGTCATGGGCAAGATGCACAGACCCACAGTGCCCTTGGAAGAGGGGAATGGTAAATTATTTCTGTGTATTGAACAGAATTAATATTATTAAGATTCACTGAGATCAGTAAGGGTAATTTCCAAGTAAAGGGTTACAGGATTCCAGATCTGGCTCATTATTAACATTTATCAGTGTGGTCTAAGCTTTAAAGGTGTATTCCTAAATAATGAGGTGAAATACATTCATTCTCACATATTGAAGTATTTGTTCAGAACTATTGGCACTGAGCTTTAGACAATCTCAATTAGCAATAGCAATTACAGTAAAACCTCACATAAAAAGAAACTCGCTTAGAGAGTAACTCACTTAAAGAGCAGAATTTTCTCTGAATGGTCACCTCACTTAACAAATAAAACCAACCAAAAACTCACTTTACAACTAAATCAGGATTCGCAATCCCCCCCACCAGAAGTCACAATTGGTCACTTACAATGGTGTTTTGCTTAAAGAGCAAACTCGCGTAAAGAGCAATCCTGTGGAATGCATTATGCTCTTTAAGCGAGGTACCACTGTATTCTTACATACCGCCCCATAGTGCTTAGTTCATTCTCTGGGCAGTTCACAAGTTAATTAGCATTTTGTCCCCATCATGCTGGGTACTCATTTTACTGGCCTTGAAAGGATGGAAGGCTGAGTCAACCTTAGTCTTAGTCAGGATTGAACTCACATTGTTTTAGCTGCACTAGAACAGTTTAACCACTGCACCACCATGGCTTTGTTATATCCTTCAGTCTGCCTGTCTTCCTTTTTATCTATCTGCACAGAGAGGACTAATAAACCCTTGTGCTTGCTGTAAACATTTTAAATATTAAAACAAGAATATGGAAATTATGTAGCTTAAACTAAATCTTTGATAGCCTATTTTCTCTTGTCTGTTCAAAAACATCTCTGTTAATAAGAGAGTGCATTTTAAAACCATGTTTCCAGGAAAATTAGTCTTTCTTTAAAAAAAAAACACTATTGTATATGAAAAGTGCAATTAACCACATTAAAAACTTTTTGTTATAATAATTTTAAAGAGATTTCTATCCTCTATTACAGGATAATTGGGTTTATTAAACTTAACTGGAAATTTATAAATGTTTTCATATATAAATCCTGCATTAAAATTAATTAAAACTGTTTAGATAATTGCACAAATGCTTTTTCAATAAGCTACTAATTGCTAATTCATATTTTCCAACCGCCTTCAGAAGAACAGCCAAGCACTGATGCATTTGGAATGGGCAGCTCTCATTTCTCCTTTTCATGGCAGTAGGTCTAAAAGATTCTCCTGGCCTTTACCAGGAGACGTCCTACAAGTGTGAGGAAAGGGAAATCTGGGAGCAGAATTTGTTGCCCTTCTTGAGCCCTAGTGCTGGTGAGAATCACAATTTAACACCAATTAGATCTCCCTTGCTTAAAAGCTAGTCATATCCGACTCTAGAGGGCCGTGCTCATTTCCATTTACAGCCAAAGAACATCCGCAGATGTTTCCATGGTCTTGTGGCAGACTTGACTAGATGTCAGAGTATACAGAATGCTGTTACCTTTCCTGCTGAAGCAGTAAGTATTTATCTGCTTGCAATTTCCTGTTTTCATACCCCTGGGTTGGTAGGAGCTGGGGCAGATGGTGGGTAGTCACTCCGTTACTTAGTACTTGGATCTCAAACTGTTAACCTACTGACCTTATAGTTATTGAGCTCATCATAGTAACCACTAAGCCACTGTGGCCCTTTCAACAACATGACGGAATGAGCTCCCATCTGCGCCTGCCAACCTAGCAGTTCGAAAGCAAGAAATTGTAAGTAGATAAATAGGAACCACTTCGGTGAGAAGGTAACAGCATTCCTTGTACTCTGGTGTCTAGTCATGCCTGCCACATGACTGCATGAAACAGAGATGAGCATTGAACCCTAGAGTCGGATACGTCTGGCTTTCGAGCAAGGGAAACCTTTACCTTTACCTTTACTAGGATACCACATATTCTTGGCTTTTCCTTAGTGCATATCTAAAAGATTGTAAAAGAGTATGATAGGGAGTGTTAAAAAAGGATAGATGGGACTGTGTTCAAAGAAAGAAAATAAATTCATTTTTCACATATGAACATCTTCTCTAGACCATAAACTGTTACTTCAGCCTCATAAGGCATATCCTTACATAGGATCACAGAATTGTTGCTTTGTAAAAATAGTTGTAGCTACACACCCCAAATATACTATTACACTGTAAATGTACCCCCTCCAAGGGCAATACAAGGACCTTGAGAAGTACACTAATTTCTTAACTCCTAATATCCCACTGTTTAAAGCACACATTTATCTTTCCGGTTCACTTCAGAGGTCTCAGGTGCTACAGCTAAGGAGAAGCTAGGATAATTTTGAAGCAGATTAGGGCATGCAGCAGGTTGCTAGGATAAATTGGAAGCAGCAAACGGAGATATGGTTGAGAGGCAGATGGGAAATTAGTCTGTAGGCAGATTATGAAGAGGCTGGTTTGGAGGCATGGAAGCATACAAAGACTGACCAGAAAATGAGTTGTCCAGACTAATTTAAGAAAAGAATAGTGTGCCCTTCAATATCCCTTGTCTTCTTAGACTGACCTATCTATTGATGCTTCTAGACTAGGTGTATCATCTGCTGATCTTGAAGCATTGTTCTTTCAATAGCTTTGAAGGTGTAGAAGAATTTAAAATACATTGATTTTTTTTTTTTGGAATGGTAGCTGTTTTTTATTTTGTTTTGTTTATTTTATTTTGTTTTGTTTATTTTATTTTGTTTTCTGATATGCCTCAAAATGCATTGTTCTTCACAACCCTGCAATTAAACTGTATCTGCTTTATAGCCATGTCCTTCTTTATAGTCCAATAGCAACACAAGACAACTATAGTATCAAAAGAGGGGATTCTGTGGTCATCCAAGATATTGTTGGACTACAATTTCCATCACCCCTAGTCAGTAAAGTTAATACTGAGGGACAATGAGAATTATTATCTCTGGCAAAATCTGGAGGGTCAAATATTCACCTTCTCTTGTATAAATGGAATACATGTTGGTCTTGTTATGCCAATTAATTGAACACACATTCAAATTCCACTAACCTCACTAGGAGAGATGGAAGGATGTGCTTCTTCCTCTCTCACCAATCTGGTTAGGACTATAATGTGTTTAGGACTGATGGCATCATGTCCCAAATAATGTGTTGCACAATGTTTCCCCAAGATACAATTAAAAAGTTAAACTAATTTATTCTGTTCAAGACCACAAATAAAAGTCTAAGCTTCATCATGTGTTTCCCCAGTGGTGGGCTGCCAAAAAAATTTACTACCACACTGAAGGTGGAGCCAACATCGTGGGTGGAGCCAATATCATGGGTGGAGCCAATGATATGGGTGGAGCCAATGTAAAAAAACCATAAAAATATGTACACATAAAAATACAAATTAAATAGACATAAAAATACATCAAAATACACATAAAACACATAAAATACACATTAAATAGACATAAAAACACATAAAAATACAAATTAAATACATATAAAACACATACAAATACACATTAAAAATAAATACACATTAAATACACATTAAAATACACATCCATACCCCACATCCAAAGGTGAGTCACTTACCATGGGAAGCAGGCTATAGGGAGCTTCAGGCTAGCAGCTTCTCTTCCACCTCCACACTTGGGAGGACAACAAAGAAGCTGTGCATGTGCACCAAGTGCTGTAGGCGCGCATGCACACCAAGCGCTTGGCACACATAAACCAGTGAAAAGGTAAGCCCCTGAGGTGGTTCCCCCCCCCCCAAGAAAAAACCCGCTACCGATTCTCCAGGACACTGGGAAAATTTGCTACCAACTGGTGCGAACCTGTTGCTGTCCATCACTGGTTTTCCCCCCTCTGTTGTCAGTCTTTAGGCTGCTTTGTTTCTTCTACCAAGCATTTCACTAACAGGTCTTTAGGCACTGCTCATCAAAGTTACAGAAGCTAAATAAATACTATACTTCATTCATGTGTTGCCTATTCAAAAGAAGAATTCAATATGAGGAGCAGGTTGGGTATTTTTATTTGAAAGCTGTGGGGGTGAAAACGCTGATTAGAATCTGAATTCTGAAGTATCTAATTTGCTCCCAGCTATGTAACGAAGACCTTAATGCCTTTCTCAGCAGCAGCTGATTGGTACAAAAACTGACACTGCATGGAAGGAAAGCTTATTGCCCAGGGCAAAAGGAACTTTCTGACCATACTGAATATACTGCACTTAGATTCATCCAATTAGTACAGAAACATAAGGAACAAAGCCAAAAATAATTACATAGGCATCCCAGTTCTTTATATACAAGCTGGGATGTTGGTTTGTGCTGCAGGTTAATGGGAAATAGGGAATGCAGTATATCCAGTAAAGGTGAAACCCATTAGCTTTTCTCTTTGTACTGTTCTTACTGAGAACAATTTAAATATGGCAATTTAGTATGCATTCATAATTCAGTTTTTCTCTTTTCATCTTCTCATTGCACAGATGTGATGAAAACAGGGAAAAGAAACTGAGTCCAGGCAATAAAAGACATTTTAAATATAAGAGGTCAGGAGCAAGCTCTTGGAAATCCATTTGAAAGGAACCTTCATGGTCAACAGGACTCACAGATAGATAAATTCCTGTGCCTATCTAAACAATGGTCTGTATTTTTTACAGCTGTTGTAAAAGTCTTTAGGAATGAGCACCACTTTCTTGTGTTACAAGCCAAAGCATTCTCTCCAGTTTGCTTCAGTTTCTTTTAGTCCACTACAGTAATGGCACTGTTAACAGACACCTTATTATTATTTATTTATTTATTTATTACACTTGATACCCCGCCCCAATCGGGAGAACCCGACTCTGAGCGGCTTACAAAACACTAAAAATAAAAGTAAAAGCATAAGAAACAGTTTACTCCAATAAAACATCAGTTAAAAGGTCATCAAAATATTACCACAAAAATTAAAAACAGTACACAGTCCCATTTCCAGACCCAGGTTGGCAGTCCTTTAAATAAGCCACCTGGTAAGGGAACTCGTATTCCCAGGTCCCCAAACCTGTCCAGCCAGCCAGGTTTTTCAGACCTTAACAGCCTTCAGACACCTGGAAAGGACTTCCACCGCACCGCTTGGGTCCCTTCCTCCTCAAGCAAGTCAATCGTCTTTAATTTTTCTTCTTTTCTTTATAATTTTATTCATCAATCATTCAGTATTAAATTGTCTGTTCAACTTCTGTATTTTAATTTTTCTTCATTTTCTTAATAGTATGTTCACCTACTCAATTGTTATAGGATTTATGGTCCCTAGGCTAGAGATGTAGAAATGGGTTACGTGTGGGCTGAAGTCCCCTTATCTGTGTTCACTCTCTTTGTTCAGGACAAAAGCATATGATATTAACAATAATGCATATGTATGTTTTATGGCTTTAATGTCTCAGGCTTGTGATCATGAACATATGCTTCAGGGTTTAAAATGGAGAAGGCTTTAAAACAGCGGTGCCCAAACTACAGCCTGGGGGTTGGATTCGGCCCCTGACACTAATTCATCCAGCCCACACACCCTCATTACTCCCAGAAGCGGAAGTAAAATGCTCCAGTATAGGAATAGTTTGGGCACCCCAGAACTATGTGTTCGGCCCACGGCCGGAAATAGTTTGGGCACCCCTGTTTTAAAAGCTTATGATCAAGTTGCTTTGAACTGCTTTCTGCATATGACTTCAGCCTCAATTTGCCAACAACTTCCTCTGACTTGAGAATTTCTGATAGCTATAAGTTCTTCTTTTACTCTACAATAAGCTGTTGCATGTGAAAATTTGTCCATGTTACCAATGTGGTTGTCAGCAACAGCTTTGATATTGTGTCTATTGGTACTGACCGCAGTGGCTGAAGTAGTGGTAGGCCGGGCCATGTATCTCAATAAGAGAATGCAGTCAAACAAAATTCACTCTGCTTCCATTTATTGAATAAAAGGAAGAAGAAAAAGAAAAAAAGGTTCAACAACAAATGTACAGTTTATAAAGTTGCTGTCTCAGAAGGAAAAATCAGAGAAAGAGATTCTCAGAAGACATCTCATCAACATGACAGTGGTGGTGAGTTTCAATATACCAATCCATCTACTCCTGCTCAGTATTGGTCCAAGACTCAGTTCGGCGACGTTTCTTCAGAATCTTATTAAGTGAAGTAGTCTCCTTCTACACTTCTTCTTCAGCTGCTGTATCCATTCCGGATATTGGCTACCATCATGGCGATAGTCTTCCTGTTCTAAACTCCTCAGAACAGTTCTTCTGAGGAGTATACCACATCAGTCTCTCAGGTTCTTCAGCCATAAAGTCCATCTATGTCCAGGGCATCTTTCCTTGCAGAGCGAGTTGGAGTATTCTATACTTTATGTTGTTCCTTATGATATGGGCAAAGTATTGGAGCTTTCTTTGTTTGATGGTATTAAGCAGTTCTTGTTCTTTATCCATCTGGTGCAACACTTCTACATTAATAACATAGTCAACCCATGATATTCTTAGCAGCTGTCTGTAGATCCACATTTCAAAATCTTCGATTCTCTTTTCAGATGCTTTAGTCCAGGGGCTCTTAACCTACGGCCTGTGGGCTGAATCCAGGCCATGACACCAAATAATCCGGTTGCCACCCTTGCTCCAGCCACTGATGCCACCATTGTTGCTGCTGCTGGAATTGGCCATGGACTCATTTATAGCAGCCATAAATGGTGGGGTGACAACCAGTCAGGCTCCCTCAACTGTTTGAGGGAGCGTGACCTGGCCCCTGACTTGAAAAGGTTGAAAACACCTGCTTTCGTCAATGTCCAAGCTTTGACTCCATATAGCAACACTAGCAATACGTAACATCTCAGTGTTCAGATCTTTGTAGCAAGAGTTAGATCTCTACTGCATAACAAATGTTGCATTTTTATGAAGGTGGATCTTGCTTTTTCTATTCATGTTTTAATCTCTGCCTCGGGATCCCAATTTTCATTTAACATTTAACTCCTTCTACACATTCAGTGTGAAACATGGATACAAGACTCATGTTCAAAGTATTTCTATTCATGGCCATCTTCACTGCTGTGGTGAAGCTATGGTATAATAGCTGAGTAGAAAGGATTTTAAAGATGTATTTATCGTAGTAATAAATTTCCCTTTCATTTGTATTAAAATTGAAGACATACAGTGACAGCAAGCATTTCATCCTATGGAAGTTTCAATTTTCTCAAAGGAAACATTGATAGTTTCATCAATGAACATTGATAGTTTCATATAGTCTTTAGTTTTGCTATTCTCAGCTTTATTATTGATCCCAGCTTCGAGACTACCTACAATGATGATAACACTAATTTCTGGAGCCGTGTAGGTCAGTATAAATAGCTGGCACTCTATTTGATGCTGCATTAAATGTTTCAGTACTTGAAGATGTTCATGAAAATATTGAAAGGTAGTGTATAATGGTTAGACTATTGGATTATGATTTAGAATGTCTGGTTTCACAGCCCAACTAAGCAATTAAAATAATGAGTTGATCTTAGGGGCTTAAATGTTTTGCCACTGATTTGTTCCCAGCATGCATAGAAGCAATGTAAGTGTGCAACCCAGTGCCATTGTATCTCCTAAAATGGCTGAAGTGGAAAACTTGGCTTGTGACCCCTGTATTCCAATAGTCATTGGACTAGATCATTCATGGTCTCCCGTTGCCTAGGGCTAATGGGAGTGGCAGTCCAAAAGTTGTCCATTCTGAGAACAGAGCCATAACTACATTATCTGCTAATAGATATTGCCCCAACATGAAGTTTAGATTTTGTTGTACATGGTGGGTGCTGCTTCTTTCTAAAGGTTCACTTTTCCAGAATCATTAACTAATGTGACAATCACCCTATTTTGTTATTCCTTCAAATTCTTTACAAAATGTTCTGCACTTTCACATCTTCATTTAATGGTGTTCTCTGTCATCTGTTACAAAAATGCCTATTTCCTGCTTTGAAAATAAACAACAGTCCTAGTTCCTCTACTCTTCACAGCAAATATCTCCTTTTCTAATTACTAGACAATTACAGGCTGACTTGCCAATAGGAAGGGACTTCTGTGTAAACACACACAAAAATGAAAGAGGGTCTATTTTTTATTGTTTCTGTGTTCTTTCATAAGTTTCCAAAATACAGCCTCTTAAACATGAATGACTTCTTTAAACAAAAGAGAGGTTCATGAAAGTCTTGTGTTCTTTCCTTCCCCACTCTCCCCCCCCCCATTCATTCTTTCACCTGAGCCTGTCAAATAACCTGTGACATTTTTTATTAAATTGCTTCACAAGGGCTGCTATCAGCAATCAGCCAGAAGGCCCAGGAGGAGGGAGAAGGACATTTGAACCTATATAAGAGCTTGGATTGGTTAGAAGCCAGTGAGGAGCTGTTCTTGTGGGAATCTGTGAGCTAGCCTTCCATCTTATATTGTGCTGCCTGTACCTTCATGCTTGGCTGTTGATCTCAGAATGGAAGCAGAAGAAGACATAATGTTGGAGAAAGAACAGAAATAGCTCCATATTCAAACCATTTTAATTAGAGAGAGGTTTTAATTGTTTGTATTTACTTGGTTGGCTGTCTTTTGGGATGAGTCTGTCTGTGTGCTTTGTGGGGGGGGGGGTTGCTGAGGGAGATCGTTCCCCCATCCAAAAGTTATTTTTCACAGTGTTAGACATTTTTAATGTGGACACAATGTAAGACCTTAAAACAGGGTTGGCCAACTTTTTTCCGTTGTGGCCCTGACCATGCCCCTGGAAGCAAAAATGGACACATTTATGGCTGTCATAAATGCACCCACTTCAATGTTTACGAGCACATTTGTGCATGCACAGATGCGTTTTACAGCTGATGCAATGCGCCTGCTTCCACTTCTGGGTGTGGCAGAGGTGGTGACAGGCTGGATGGGATGGCGTCAGGGGCCGGGGCCAACCCGTAGGGTGGGAACCCCTGTCTTGAAAGAATAAGAAAATAAATTATTGGAAACGCCCAACTAATAAATGCCTGTTTCTTAACATAAACTAAATGATATGTGGTATAGATTGGCAGTTTCACATCTAACTTAGACACAGAAGAAGAAGAATAGGCAAAGTTAAAAGCACTGTTTTAAAATACTTTAATAAATTAGATAATTTAGACGTGATAACAAAATAATCTGAGATGGGGAGTAAAATATTTTATGTGAAACCACAAAAACTATTTCTCCCCTTCTCCTGCCTTTTCTTTTTAGCCACAAAAATATTCAAAATAAGAAAAATATATATTGAATCATGGGCACTCAGTGGGTGAGTTCTTTATATTTTCTGTTCTTATTAAAGCAGTAATCAGAAAAATCACTCCATTTCAAGCCCAAGAGCCAAAACACTAGCACTTTGATCTGGAATAAAAACGAAACACTAGGTGGCTATATGGAAATAACTGACATATTCTGCTAAGTGAATTTTGTTTCAAACAGCCTCAAGTCACTTGGCCATGTTCTGAAGAGCTTCTCCTTTTAGCTGTTTAGTTGTAGATATTTCCCCACAGATGTATTCCTGGGAGCTTTATTGAGTGGAACTGTCTCACTCACAGGGTGATATTTTAAAAACATACAGAAGAGTCCCCACCGAGAGCATATTTAGCAGGAAACAAAACAAATTCTCAGTGGTTCATATTACAGTTCCCTACATGCTTAACACAAGGTAACCCTTGCTTGAAACCCAGTTGTGTCTGACTCTAGGGAACAGGGCTCATCTCCATTTCCAGCCAAAGAGACTGTGCTGTCTGCCTTGGCAGACATTTCCATTGTCATGTGACAGGCATGACTAGATGCCAGTGCACGGAACACTATTAGGTTTGTTTAATTAGTATAATACATACGCTTTAATACACACAGTTTTTTTAAAAAAATCTCTTTAAGCCATTTCATGATATTGGCAAATTAATAGGTTGCCATGAACTAAATAGAGTCCCTTGAGGTCCATATGTCAATGGATGCAAGGATCACAGCACAGTAATATCGCGTGGATTACAGCCCCCTTGGGCTTAAGCTAAATTCGCCACCCCCTGGTGGATGCTGGCGCCCACTCTCACAAGGGCTTCTGGGAATTGTAGTCCAAGAACACACATAGCCCAAAAAGTGCCGCCCCCTGGCCCCCCTATGTGATGCCAGTATCACAACAAACACTATTCTTGACTTCCTAGCAACCCTGCTTAGCCCATTCTAGTTTGCTCCACACCAGCCATGTAGACAAGCCCCCTGTCTTTTCCATAGAAGTAAAATAAAATCAGATGAACTCTAGCCCTGTCCAGACCTCAAAAGATATTGTACCACTATCAGGGGGAGCACTCAAGCTTTGTCCAGTCTGAAGAAAGTGTGTTTTGGTTCAGAGAGGGCTCTGCCTGTGTATTACACAACCACAGAAAATTTAATTTGTATAGACATGTTACCACTAATCTGAAAATTGCCCCTCTTATTGTTTTTAAAAAAATATTTTTATTTTAAATAGAAATGCTTTTACTCTTTATTTTCCATCCCCCCCCCCCCAACTATACCCAATAGGCTTACATGTCCACAGGCACCACACTGTGCCATGATTCACTTGCAGGAAACTCTCTGGGTATTTTCATTTGCCCTGGGCATGGTGGGGAAAGTCCAAAAGCCTATCTCATTCAAAAGGAAGCCTTCCATTGTATCTGCTGCATCAAAAGCCAGGAACTCACTTCCACCCTTCTTGGAAATTACAACCATCCATGAAATTTTGAGATTAATTCTTCTCTCTGTTTGCTTGTCTCTTTCTCTCTGTTGTCTTTGGGTTCAGTGGTAGATTAGAAATTAACTTATGTACACAGTGTTGAGTGGGGAATGCCCAGGAGCTTCTTCACTGAAGCTCCTGCCTTCCTGCAATCCTGAATGGGGCTATTGAATATCATGGAGAGTTCCAGATTTCCCCCCTCACATATTTTAATAAAGGTTAGTGACTTTATATTTCCCTTCCTCTGTATAATAATAATAATAATAATAATAATAATAATAATAATAATAATAATAATAATAATAATAATAATAATAATAATAATAATAATAATAATAATAATAATAATAATAATAATAATAATAATAATATTTTGGTAAGTGTTGGTTCTTCCTTATAAACTGCTATATAAGAAAGTAAAAACTAACATTTTAAATTTGCTTCATGTCTTACAAGGTACAATTGAAAAGGACAAATTAGGAAAGAAAGCCAGAGATGTTGCTGCCATCTGGCTGACTGGAGAGGCCAGAGAGAGAACAATGGGTGCTAGCAAGAGAACAATGGGTACCATTTAAACCCATCAGGATGGGATTATTTGAGTGGGAACTGCAAAGAAATGCATCAAGTGAAGACCCAAAGTGATGTTCCTAAGATGCTGACTGGTCAGTCCAATCTCCTGCTTCAGACGTGCAGCGCATCTGATTGGTTCCTGTCCTCAAGCCAAGCATGCTCATTGGACCACACTCAGCAATTCCACTCTGCCATTGGCTACTGTATTGACTTGTTTCCACCTAATTCCCCCAAACCTCCTCTTTCAATCTTCCTGGAATTTGTAATTTTTTTTTCTAATGCTACTATTTACATGAAAATTTACCATTGTAACTTGAAATTGATTTATTTACCTATGAAATAAGAGCCTGCTGCCAGGTTATTGTTTTTTTTTGTTTTTTATAAAAACTTTATTGTAACAGTAGATGATAGAATTAGATGATAGGATCAGTTTGTGTCTGTAGAACTATATGAAAGGATGTAGCAATGTTGGAACTTCAGCTCTCTCTGAACAAATTATTTAGGGATCCTCATGTGTAAATTTTTATAGCAGGCAAAGGGTGAGAAATGTATTTGACCAGCAGCAGGCCACTGTTGATTAAATGCATGTTCAAGAAACCATTTTATATTTGTCTGAAATTCAAGTATCTGTGGTTTGGGGGGGGGGGAGGCTCTGCCAGTAGAAGAACTTTTAAATTTTGAAATGCATCTCCGCTGCTAGCAGGTCTTCCTGTGACATAACAGTCTGCATGCAGTGGTGGCTGCTAGACCTTGTGGTCAGTAGAATGGAAAACACACTAGAAGCAAATGAAACTAAGGCAGAGAGGCAAACACCATCTGCCACTGCTTCCCTCTTTTCCTCATTCCCACAGATTCTCAGGTGGGAATTTAACAAGAGAAGGACACAGGCCAGTCTATGACCTGCCATACTCGGGCAAGGAGTCAGGAATAAGTGAGCTGGCTAGGCACAACCTAAAGCTGAAATGTGACAATGCCACGTTTGACCTAATGGACCAGCCACCTGCCACAGCTTACATGCTCAGCAGAGTAACAGAACTGATGACTGGGGCAACCAAGACCACAGAACTTCCTTTCCTCATGTGGTCAATATTCTCAAATGTTACCACCTAAATCAGGAGTTCTCAACCTTTTTAAGCCAGGGCCCGGGTCATGCTCTCTCAGACAGCTTCAGGGGCCAGATGGCCATTTTGCCCTTCCTCCACCACATTGTAGTTCCTGGTGAGGTGGAGGTGGTGGTGGGCCACGTGAAATGGTGCTGCAGGCTGTATTCGGCCCATGGGCTGCAGATTGAGAATCCCTGACCCAAATAGTGCTTCATTTCCCCTCAAGGTCTAACATCTGCTAAAGTTAGGCTGAGACTTAGATGAGCTAAACTTCTCAGTCCCAAAAAAATCATGCAAAAGAAAAGGAGATAAGAAAGAGGCTGTTTGGGGACCTTAATGTATAACAGTTTTTATTTATATACCATGTAAACAGATGTTTTTTTTTAAAAAAAAAAACCATCTGAAAAGGAGCCACCATTCACCGTGCCTGAAACAACTACACATTAAAAACTACAAACTACTGATGGTTATCCATTCCACCAGATTCCAGACATTGCACAGGCAGTGTTTCATTAACTACCTCACACAAGCTAGCAATATCTTTATTATGCATTATGTACTAACTTCACTGCCTATACTTGCAAAACAGATGCTTTTGTTGAATGTGGCATTTCAATAGTCCACAGCATTTATGAGTCTGCAGTATGTTTTTATTTTCTTCATTAAGCATACTCACTCCCCTCCTCCCCTCAAAGCATCAAATAAAAATGGTAGCAAATTTAAACACAAAATGTCTCTTGGCCATAAGCAGAATTAAACAACAGGAATCGGCAGAAGACCATACATTACAGAATACGAGAAGAACGGTGAAATGGCTAATGAAATGTCTACATCTGGTTCCATTTATCTCTAGACATTCCTCAAGGATTTGGCTCATTATCACTGCAGGGAAATAACTTGTTCAACGTCATCTCACACAAGGTAAAGGAGTCAGGCCTCTCAGGAGCAATTATTCATTCTGTTCAGCATCTCTGCTTCTTCTGAGCTTATTTCCAGGAGTAGAAGGGAATGGAATTTGCTGAAAACAACCATTTATATGCCCACATTAGGTCTTCTGTTTATATTAAAGGGATAGTCTGTACCTTTTAGGCTTATTGCCATGAGTGCCATATCTTACAAGCTGCATTCATTAGACCAAGGGTTCTCAACCTTTTTAAGTCAGGGGCCGAGCCACATTCCCTCAGACAGTTAAGGGACCCAGACTGGTGATTTTCCCCACTGTAAATGCTGCCATAAAATGCATCTGCCGGCAGTAGTGGGATGTCAAAATTTTTACTACCCCACCGTGATGTTGTTACCCCAATTTTTGGGGACCCGGTTTGTACCCCTGGCAGAGGTATAGATAACCCTAGGAACTCAGAAACGAGGCGGGATTTCAATCAAAACAACAATGGTTTATTGGGAATGAAAACCAACAGGGAGTCCTATCCTATAGCTGGACAGACTATATTCAAGTATTCCCTCTCCCTCAACCGTTTTGAGGAAATCCCAATAGCCCCGTGAGCACGCCCACGCTATTCTGTAGGAGCGAGCTGGGTTCCTCCCCCTTCCCAATTCCTATATACCCTAACTCTGGTGGACATCTACTTGAGGGGATGCATGCTTGGGGTTGGGCAATCAGGGGCAATCAGGGGCAATTAACACATTTTATTTACATACATCTTGTAAACACAAAGGAAAATACAGTAGAAATGGGTCAGACGCGAACGCAGTATTGTTCGTGGTGAAGGCAATTTCCTTTGAGAAATAATCCGGCAGTCTTCTGTCAATATGCGGTTGGCTTGGAATGCTTTTAAAGCATTACAATGTTGCTAGTCCACTTTGTGAATGATTCAAAAGCTTTTGTGTGTAGAGAGCAGCCAGGCGCGTCTTGGCCAATGGGCATCGAGTTCCAGTGACTCTGGTCCAATCATGGAGAGAGGAGGGCTTAGGCTGGGTCACTCAGAGGCCGAGTCTCTGCTAAACTGTTTCTCTACACTGCAGGCGTGAAATTAACTGGCGTTTGCTTAGGGATTCTTGGAGAGGAGAAACAAAGAAACTAATTAAGTTATTTGACCAGTGGCTGGATTATTCAATCAGGAGCCCTTTGGGAAGAAGCCAACCTTTTATCATTTTGATTAACTCTTTCAATCACCCCTGTGCGGACGTGACAGACTGTCAGCCCTCTTAGTCACGTATTGGAAGCCAAGGCTTTTTTTCTTGTGATGCACTTTTAAACTGAATGAACTTTAATTTCCCTTTGCATACTTTTATATAATTTAATAAGTGTTAGCTTCTTCCCCCCTTCATGTGTTACCACCTCATTTCACCTGTGTGTGTGTGTGTGTGTATGTAATTCAACTTCAATAAAATACAAATGATTACATATGGAGATATACAGTGTCCAAATTCTAAAAATTGTAGTTACAATGTCATCACAGTGTGGGTGGAGTTCAACGTCATGATGTCATGGGTGGAGCCAATGTCATGACATCATGATGTTGTGGGCAGGGCCAAAGAAAAAATAATTTAAAAAAAAATAAAAAAAATAAGCATGCACGCACACGCACACACACCTCAACCCACCTACCCACCCACAAGACAAACCCATAAATAAATAAAATTAAAAAAATAAAAATACATTAAAATACACCCACCCACCCCAAACACAAATCAAACAGAGCTTAAAGCTTATTCTGGCCAATCTTTTTCACACTAGGTCAGATGGAAGGAACTACAGAATGAACTCACTACAATATAGCTTCATTTTGGCACTTTTCAACTTTTCAACCGTTAAAGAAGTTAGGTACTAAGTCTTTGCCTAACTGGTTCTCTAGGATAATATGCCTTAATGTAAATGTAAAACAGCTGTACCTCCTTAAGGGTTTTCCAATTGGAACAGGAATTGGAACAACACAGGTGCAGCTTATTGATGAGGTAACTCCAAGACTTTGCTTAAAAACCCCAAACCAGGCCGCCAGGCCTTTTTAGGAACTGTGGTAGTACGTAAATATATGTAAATGTATTAAATACACATTAAAATACACACAGACACACCACATCCAAAGGTGAGTCACTTACCCTGGGGAGCAGGCTATAGGGAGCTTCAGGCTAGCAGCTTCTCTTCCTCTTCTCCACTTGGGAGGACATCAAGGAGGCCGTGCATATGCACCAAGCACTGTAGGCGTGCATGCACACCAAGTGCTTGGCACGCATGTGCAGTGGGGGAATCAGTGAAAAGATAAGCCCCGAAGGTGGTTCCCCATAAAAGCTGCTGGCGGTTCTCCAGGACACTGGGAAAAGTTACTACCAGTTCTGGTGAACTGGTGAGAACCTGTTACATCCCATCACTACTGTCGCTGTCATAAACACATTTACGACAGCTGTGGATGCATTTACATCTGTCATAAATGCAACCACAGCCACGGCTGTAGCAAGGTTGGGTGCCAGATGATTTGGTGCCATGGGCCATATCCAGCCTGTGGGCCGTAGGTTGAGAACCCCTGCATTAGACTGTAAGAATAGTCAAGCCAATCAGACTAAAAGCCTAGTTAGCCCAGCATTTTCGTCACAGTGTTAAGGTGTGGTCTGACCAAACCAATATTATTCGACCTCACCTTTTCTTAGGCAACAAAACCCATAAAAAGGAAACTGAGCATAGATGCTTTACAGGAGGAAGTCTAATGTGAAATGCCTTAAAAGGGACTACAAACTAGAAGAATCTGAGTCTAGTTTGGGAATGAAACAAGTTGGATAAGTTTGTGATTTTCCATGCACTGTCTGGGCACTGGAAAGTAGCTTGACCTGGATTGTTCCACAAGTGGCCAAAACCACAAACTTTATCACTGACTGATCACACCTTTTTATTCTTTCATCACTTTTTCTTGTCAATGACAATATTAGCAACTAAATAAATATATAGTGCACAAAATAAAATCTGCCTATTTTTTGTGCAAGAAGCCTTGCATTCTGTGTAGGCTTGTATTTTGCACAAAATACAAGTTTTGTGCAAAGTTGTTTTTGTTTTTTGTTTTTTGCATAAAGAACAGCTCTGTGAATTATTTTTTTCTTGTTCTTTTCTTTTTCTTTTTTTTGCAAAATAAATTCTGAAATATAAAAAATATACAAAAGCTCTTATAAGTTCAAGCAACAGGAAGAAAACTTCTGAACTTTTCCATTTATACGTGATTACAATTTAATCATATTTGCACCCCTCCTGCTATCATGTCTCCCTTTAGTTCTATTTTTTTCCTAAACTAAACAGCCATAAATACTGCAGTGGTTTAAATGGTTAAGACACTGACTGGTAGGCAGAAGGTCAGCAGTTCAAAACCCAAGTACTGCATGATAGAATTAGCATCCATCTCTGTCCCAGCTCCTGCCAACCTAGCAATTTGAACGCAAGAAATTGCAAGTAGATAAATAGGTACCATTTTGGTGGAAAGGTAAACAGCGTTCTGTGCACTTCAGTGTCTAGGCATGCTTGCCACATGTCCACAGAAACATCTGCAGAAGCAAACAGTGCTGGATCTTTGGCTATAAAAAAGAGATGCACACTGAACCCTAAGTGAGATACGACTGGCTTTTGAGCATGGGTGACCTTTACCTTTACTGCAACTTTTCTTCATGAAGAATTTGTTTTTTTCTGCACAAGTCAGAGCAATAAAAATGCTGGCATCAGATATACTGTCCTCAACTCTTCAGAACCAGGCTGGGAGTGGGTTAGATCTTGCTTTGGCTTCTCCCTTCCTACATTTCTGTCTCCACAATATACCTTGCAAAGTGTGGTGTTCAGAACTGTAGTTAAATCTGTATGCTTATATACAAGCAGCATGAAAATAGTATGTTTTTTCTGATTTGTTCTCTGATTATTCCCCACATGACGTTTGCCTCCCTCTTTCTCTATTTTTTTCTGCAGCAGCCACACATTGGGTATACATTTTCACTGAGTTCTCCACTATAATCCCAGGATCCATTTCTTAGGTATTTGCAACTGGCTCAGATCCCATCAATGTTTACGTTTTGTTTGTTTCAATTTAATTTTATTTTGCCCCAACATGCATCTTTACATTTGCTTATAATGAGTCTTGTCTGCCATTTTAATGTCCATTCTACAGAATGTATAGGCTATGTGAAATTTATCAAATTCAAAGCTTTGTCACAAAGGCCTTTCTTGTCTTCCATGCTCCTTGAGTATAAGCACTCTAGTGCTATTTTACAAAGACCCATGTTGTTATTCTCCCTCTCTCTATTCCCTTTCATGTCTCTCTCTGTGTGTGTATGGAGTCAAACGTGCATCAACTGGAGATGGGTTTATTTCCTCGTCAGATATCATTTCATACTTCTCTCGCTGAGTCCAGAAGGAAAACAACAATCATGTTAGAAGTGAAAAGGAACAATGAAAACAGCAGCAGCCCTTCTTGCTTTTTCAGTGTATGTATTCCAGTTGAAATTGTATTTCTCTATGAAACCTAGTGGACCGTAGCCAAGACTTACCTGATAGCTTCCTATTGGTATGGGCAATTCATACCCTTCATGCACCTGCCTATTATTTTGGACTCTCTTTCAGTACCACAACCACCCAAATTCCCCAAGTGGATTGTTTGTTCTACCTGATTGATGCCAGCAGTAGAAATCTCTTCCTGTGTGAGAGTTATTCTTCCAGACCATTTCTCTTACTGACCATCAGTTTATTACTGTGATGGCGAACCTTGGCACTCCAGATGTTCTTGGACTTCAATTCCCAGAAGCCCAAGCCCCCATGAAGCATTTTACTTCCGCTTCCAGGAGCAACGAGGGTTGTGCAGGCTGGATGAATCGCAGTAAACCCATTCATACAGATTCATGGGGGCTTGAGCTTCTGGGAATTGAAGTCCATGAACATCTGGAGTGCCAAGGTTCGCCATCATGGATTTATTACATTTTTCTCTTTCCTACATATGTTAGCTTCCAGTTCTTGCTCCCTCAGGAACAAGGGGGTCTCTGTAATATTTGACATGAATGTGATTGTATGTAGGGGAAAAGCAAGATCTAACCCACTCCCAGCCTGGTTCTGAAGAGTTGAGGACAGTATATCTGAAGCCAGCATTTTTATTGCTCTGACTTGTGCAGAAAAAAACTTTATCTTTAGGAATCTTACTGGTCTTTGCTCCCTCGACACCCAAATGGTGTCAATTAGCCACAGCAAGCTAACAAAGCATAAGCATATGTCAATAAGATTCTGTCCAAGGCATGTTGAACCTTTGGACATTTTTAAAAAAGTAATGTATATTTACAACCTCTTTCTTTAAAACTACTTTAAACCAGATGCATGTAGGGAATTTATATTTCTCTATACATGTGTATGCAGGAAATGCATTGGCTTGCAGTTAAGACACTGAACTTGATGACTGGAAGGTTGGCAGGTCAGCAGTTTAAGACCCGAGTGCTACATGGTGGAGTGAGCTCTCATCTCTGTCCAAACTCTTGCCAACCTAGCAGTTCTAAAGCAAGAAATTGCAAGTAGATAAATAGGTTCCACTTCAGCAGGAAAGGTGACACTAGTTACTTTCGAACTGCTAGGATAGCAGGAGCTGGGACAGATGATGGGAACTCATTCCATTGTGCAGCACTCAGGTCTCAAAATGCTGACCAGCCATCCTTCCAGTCACCAAGCTTAGTGTCTTAACCACTATGCCACCTATACAAGTACATAAATAGTTATGGGTTTGATAATAAAAAATACAACAAACAAAACCTGGTTTCAGATCATTCCAACCTCTTAGAACACCCAGAAGTACCTATTGTGTAGAAAAGGAATGACAGAGAAAGATTCAAGAGAGATACATCCAATGTAGATTGTACATACAGGTTTCAATATACAGTAATACCTCAGTTAGTATTTGCATCTCATAACGCTAACATCGGATAACATCGGGGAATTTGAGGCAAACATTTGCATTATACAACATTAGCATAACGTTGTGCGATGCAAATGTTTGCCTCAAATTCCCTGACGATCTCTGCCCCAAAGCCCGCAGGGCTGAAGACCAACTCTGCAGGCTTTGGAGCAGAGATCTCTGCTCAGATCGGCAGTTTGGTTGGGGGGGCATGCACGCCCGTTCTCCTCCCCCCTAAAACCGGCAATCTGATCACATGCTGGGACTGCCATGGTGTTGGGGGAGACACACACACACCCCGCCTGGCTTGCTAAGGGGCTTAGCTATCCACCCCGGGGGGGGGGCTTCTTAAGAGAGGCTGGGGAAAGGGTCCCAAGCCTCTCTTAAGAAGCCCCCCACCTGGATTGCTAAGCCCTTTAGCAATCCAGATGGAGGTTTCTGAAAAGAAGTTAAGAAAAAGTTTTCCTACCTTCTTTTCATAACACCCCCCCCCCCGGGCTGGCTATCTATCGAGGCCAGGGGGGGCTTCTTAAGAGAGGCTGGGGAAAGGGTCCCAAGCCTCTCTTAAGAAGCCCCCCCCCCCAGCCTGGATCACTAAACCCTTTAACAATCCAAACAGAGGTTTCTGAAAAGAAGGTAGGAAAAAGTTCTCCTGCCTTCTTTTCAGGAACCCCCCCCCCCGGCCTGGCTTGCTAAGGGGCTTAGCTATCCAGGTGGGGCAGAGGGCTGCTTAAGAGAGACTGGTGAAAGGGTCCCAAGCCTCTCTTAAGAAACCCCCCACCTGGATTGCTAAGCCCTTTAGCAATCCAGACGGAGGTTTCTGAAAAGAAGTTAGGAAAAAGTTTTCCTAGCTTCTATTCAGAACCCCCCACCCCCCGGCCTGACTTGCTAAGGGGTTTAGCTATCTAGGCCAGGGGGTGGCTTCTTAAGAGAGGCTGGGAAAAGGGTTCCAAGCCTCTCTTAAGAAACCCCCCACCTGGATTGCTAAGCCCTTTAGCAATCCAGACGGTTTCTGAAAAGAAGTTAGGAAAAAGTTTTCCTAGCTTCTATTCAGAACCCCCCCCTCCCCGGCCTGACTTGCTAAGGGGCTTAGCTATCCAGGCCAGGGGGCGGCTTCTTAAGAGAGGCTGGGGAAAGGGTTCCAAGCCTCTCTTAAGAAGCTCCCCCTGCCTGGATGGGAACAGGGCTTTTTTTTAACATTGTGTGATCAATGCATCACACAACGTTAAAAACCAAATAACATTATGACTTGTGGAACCAAGTCATAACATTATCCAAGGTTCTATTGCACTTTACTGTACTGTATATTGAAGTGATTCAGGAAGGACCAAGGACTGAAAACAACATGTGAGTGTTTTAATTACTACATGTGATAATCTGAAACTGACCAGACTTCATCTATTCTGTCTAGTCCTAGAACAACACTGCCTTTTAGAAGGGCTTGAGCATCAGCTACACCACACAGTAATTTCTGTTCTCTGAAGAGAGGCCTTGAATATAGACAGAGTTCATGGCTGAAGAACCTGAGAGACTGGTGTGGCATGTCCTCAGAAGAACTGTCCCAAGGAGTTAAAAACAGGGAAGACTATCACCATGATATTAGCCAATATCTGGAGGAAGAGGAGGAAGAAAAAGGAGGAGGAGGAGGAGGAAGGGTCTAAGTCTAAGACTGATATTGCACCCACCACAGGCAAATAATGCTAGGTAGTGCAGATTGCTGTTAGACAAGCCATTTCCAAACCACAATCTAGTTGCACATGTATCTCAGTCCCTTCATTCTGATATTGGCACTATCCCTTGTGCAAAGCAGAATAAAATATGAGATGGAGTTTCTATGTGCTGTAGTTGTGGTTCTTGTTTGAGTAGCCCTTGGTGGTCCTAGGCTAGTCTCTTCATTTTTTTTAAAGTGGAGAAAATATGGCATACATCCAGAACAGGTGACTTCACTCCTCTTTCGTTTTCTTTTTTAAAAAACCGCACCAACCTACAAAATACAATGTGCATAAACAAAGGTCTCATTGGTATTCAGCTGCTATGTGGGCTGCTTCTGAAGAGTGTGGGTGGAAATGATAGGCTTGTAATGTTGCTTGCACACAGAGGAACCTACTACAAAAAGGAACATTTTCTTCCCATTCTGAAAAATCTTACTTTTAGTCAGTCTCTGATGGGTAAAGATTCACATTGTATGGAAGCCTTTTTTTTTTGTTTCATCTTGTTACTAAGAAAACACTTATTATTCTGGAAAAAACCATGGGGAATATGGGGGAGCAATTGAACTACATATTTCACATACATTTTTCTTCCTCCTGAGAATTAGATTTGTTCCACAATACAACGGAAGCCTAAAATGTTTAAAGAGAACAGCTTGCGCTTCTTAAAATTCCGGGGGCTGAGGCATCATTTTAATGACAAACCATATTATGTAGCTGAGGAAGTTAAAACAGATAAAGCAAACGCTGAGACCTCTTGGATTCAGCATAAAGAAAAAGAATGCTTTAAACTTCAGAAAAAGCAGATGTATGCCTGAGAAAAAACCGATATGAAGACTGTGAGTATAAGCAAGGAACTCCTTCAGAAACTCTTTGATAGGTTTCCAGCTACAGCTTCCTTCAAAAGGAAGTGGTCATAATTTTACATATTTTGAATCCTGTGCATCTTTATTAATGTTTTGTGAACAGCAGCAGCCCATAAACTTGCAGAATACCCACTGAGCATTAAAATGCCTGCAAAGTGTGTAGGAAAGGATGCAATGTACCATTGACATTGCATGTTGTTTTTACATGCTAGTCATCTGCCAGGGATTGCTTTGTAAAAATCTTGCTTTAGAGAGAAGTATTTCTTGCATTTGGTAAAGCAGCAGCCTGTTTTGCACACCTTGTGTATATTTAATTGAAAACAAATGCCAATGAATATACCGTACTAGGGTATTTCTCTAAGGAAACATTCTTTTGGATTCTGCTTTAAGTTAGCTTCATTCTCCTGTAAGATTTCAGAGCCTATAGACAGGGCCGTAGCCAGGAGGGCCAAGGGGACTTCGCTCACCCTGAGTTAGCAGTTTGTTCACCCTCAAACAGCTGGCCACTAGAGGGCATAAAGCACGGTTTCCCATAGGAATGCATTGAAAAGAGGCTTTTACCCAGTGGTGGGTTGTCAAAAATTTTACTACCCCACCATGACATCATCACAGTGTGGACCGAGCTAACATCATGACATGATGTCGTGGGCAGGGTCAAAGAAAAAGAAAAAGCACACACACACTAAACACATCCATCACTTACCTGTTAGTATAAGTGCCTGTGCAGCACCATGTTGCAAGATGGATATGATCATCGTACCAGTTCTCTAGGATAATATGCCTCAATGTAAATGTAAAACAGCTGTACCTCCTTAAGGGTTCTCCAATTGGAACAGCAATTGGAACAGCACAGGTGTAGCTTATTGATGAGGTAACTCCAAGACTTTGCTTATAAACCCCAAGCCAGGCCACCAGGCCTTTTTTAGGAACTGTGGTAGTATGTCAATATAGGTAAAGGTAATAAATACATCTTAAAATACACACAGACAGACCACATCCAAAGGTGAGTCACTTACCCAGGGGAGCAGGCTATAGGGAGCTTCAGGCTAGCAGCTTCTCTTCCTCCTCCCCGCTTGGGAGGACAGCAAGGAGGCCGTGCATATGCGCCAAGCACTGTAGGCATGCATGCACACCAAGTGCTTGGCGTGCATGTGCAGTGGAGGAACCAGTGAAAAGGTAAGCCCCGAAGGTGGTTTCCCCCAAAAGCTGCTACCGGTTCTCCAGGACACTGGGAAAAGTAGCTACTGGTTCTAGTGAACTGGTGTGAACCTGTTGCATCCCATCACTGCTTTCACCCACCCACATCTTGAATCCTGGCTAAGGACCTGCCTATAGAGCAGGGGTTCTCAGCCTTTTCAAGCCGTGGGCTGAACCATGCCCCTTCAAGACAGGTGAAGAGGCCAGACTGGTGGTTCCCCCTGCCATAAACAATGCCATAAAACGTGCCCATGGCTGTCGTAAACATGTCCGTTTCCTCTTCTGGCAGTGGTGGCAGTACAGGCTACATTCATTCATTCATTTCATTCATTTATTCGATTTATATACCACCCTACTCGGTGCAACCGACTCAGGGTGGTTTACAGAGACAATCAAACGTAATATAACATAATCAAAGGTCATACAGTATAAATATAACAATACAGTACAGCAGTGCAGCAAAACAAAACCACACTGCAAAATATAATTACAAGGTTCAATTCCATTACATATATATTACATAGTTTCAATAATATGATACAATATAAAAATATGATACATGAAATAGTGCCATGGGCCAGGTGTTGCCGCTGCTACTACCGCCGCCGCCACTACCATCACCAGAAGCAGATGCATTTATGACAGCCATGGATGCATTTTACAGCAGCATTTATGGCGAGGGAAACCACCAGTCTGGCCTGTTCAGCTGTCTGAGGGAGGCATGGTCTGGTCCACAGCTTTAAAAGGTTGAGAACCCCCACTCTATTCTTACAACAACTTTGCCAAACAGGGAATGTGACTAATCCAGAATGACTCAGAGAGCTTTATGGGACAACAACAATTCGAATTTTTGCTTTTGATGGCATATCAGTACCAAATTGATCAGGCTCACAACTGGAGGACTAAGTATCAAGCAGCTGGAGTTCCCCACTGTTCAGAAACTCTTCTTCATATCAGGAGACTCTCTGGAGAAGCTTGTACAGTAACATGAAGAACTTCTGAGAAGACTCTTGGGTAATGGATCACTTGCAGATGTTTTTCAACCCTTGACAATGTATATTTGAGATGGGAGCCCTACAGAGAGACATCTTATTGAGAAAGAAAATTGTGATTCTACATTTTTTTATCTAGTATCCAAAAAGTACACTGTAATGAACAGCAAAATAAGTGCCTATTGTTCTCTTGGTAGCTGAAAGTTTATTCAAAAATAAAGTGCCTTGTGGAAGCCAAAGTTGCAAAATAGCTCTTTGTGTTACCTGATGAAGACATGGATAACAATAACAGAACAAGCAAACCACAAAGTTTTCTCTCACCTTGAAGACTTACACCTTGAAGATTTATTTTCACATGAGTTTCTATAGATTACAATCCACTTTCTCAGACATATGAAGTGTAGTATTCAGGCTGTATGCTTAAGGAAGTAGACTGTAACTCATGATACCTTGTATCATACTGAAATAAATGTGGTAGTCTTAAAGGTGACAGAAGTCTTTGTTTTTTGTGTGTTTTTTGTCATATATGCAGAAACAGATTGATGCTCTTTGTAAACTGACAAAGATGAGTTGGATTTAATTTCAGCACTAGCTCATGCTTGAGATGACATTTCTGGCATGTTCTTCTATTTCAACATTTCTAAGGCTTTTTGAGATTCTGTGTGAACAGTGGTATGTCCTCTATGTCTGCTACTCGTATCCGAGCACACATTTTCCCTGGAGGTCATTTTCTCAGCTGGTGGGTGTGTCTCTGATTACTCCACAAACTGATCCTGGCATGGAACATGCGACCATTCACAGTACACTGAATAGATGGTGGAGGGCATGGTTGGGTTTGATGAAGCTTCTGTGCTTGTCGCTTAGCTTCTTCATGTCTGTGGCGTTCCCCTTTGAAGTGATCAGTAGCAGCAGAGATGGTATGGCACCAAAGTAAGCGATTTTCAGCCGTTGTCTCCCAAGTTTGTGAGTTTATACCTGACACCGTCATGGTTTGTTTCAGCTGGTCCTTATATTGCTTCAGAGGACCTCTGCAAGGTCTTGTATCAGAGCTAAGTTCCCCATAAAGTATTTTGCAAGGAGGCCTGGAACCATCCATATGGCAGACATTCCCTATCCATCTAAGACAATGGCCTATGATGGAAGCTTCAGTGCTATTTACATTCACTTTCTCGAGAACTAGCAGGATGACTATGTCAGTTGGATGTAAATGCATTACATATATACAAGCTTAACACTTTTTTTGTAAAACTATATTTCATAGTTAATGATTTCTTAACACTGGATTTTCTTGACTGCATATGTCAAAAATATTTATTTATAATGTGCCTTAGCATTAGCTTCAGGAATGTTAGTAAGGGAGTGAGAAATTGCTTTTAATTTTACCCATTAAAGAACTAAATTTAACATCAAAGATAGCAATAGCTTATAGGCTTGCTAAGATGTTTATTGATGTAAATGCAATCACATATGGCTTCAGATAAATAAAAGTCAAATTAACATTCTGTTTCTCGTGCTCAGATTTTGAGACAGTATATAGATCAAAAAATAAGCTATATTTATTTCATTGAGCCAAGGCATTGGCTGAAAGCCTCTTTCATTAGCTATGCCATGTAAGGCTAGTAAATATTTATTATTTTATTATTTAAATTTTATACAACCCCATAATGTTATCATTCTCTGCAGTGATTTTTGGGGAAATAAAACATTCTAAATCCCCCAGAAGTTTTGAGATCCCATGAAACCCCTTTTATTGTGGGTAAGCGATTGGAGGCAGTGGGGGCCCCCAGAGTCTTTATTTCACAGGTTCTCAACCTTTTCAAGCCATGGGCCAGACCATGCCCCCTCAGACAGCTGAGCAGGCCAGACTAGTGGTTGCCCCCACAATAAATGCTGTTAGAAAAATTGTCTGTGGCTGTCATAAAAATGATGCCATGAGCAAGGTCCAGCCAGCTGGCTGTAGGTTGAGAACTCCTGGTATACAGCAATGCAGACTAGAATCCCATTATTGTATTTTAGAGTATAATCAGATAGACAATTGGGAACAGGTTGGTGATCACATGACAAAATTGCTGGCAGAAACCAAATCATCCTCAGAGTTTTTTGACCTACACTTTTCTGGATCCTGCTAGGGACTTCAACTTTTTTGGTTGGATAGACTGCAACAGCATGTGGAGAGAGAATTACCAGAAGTGCAGGCGGGTTTCAGAAGAGGCAGGGGGACTAGAGACCACATCGCCAACATAAGATGGATCATGGAAAAAACAAAGGAATATCAGAAACAAGTCTACTTCTGTTTCATTGATTACACTAAGGCTTTTGACTGTGTCAACCACAACAAAATGTGGCAAGTAATTAAAGAGATGGGAATACCAGAACACCTTATAGGCCTCATGAGAAATCTGTACATGAATCAAGAAGCAACAGTTAGGACAGAAAATGGAATGACGGAGTGGTTTGGAATAGGAAAAGGAGTAAGACAAGGCTGCATTTTGTCACCCTGCTTATTCAACTTATACACAGAACACATAATGCGCAATGCAGGGATGGAGGAATCACAATTTGGGATCAAAATTGCTGGAAGAAACATCAACAATTTGAGATATGCAGATGATACCACCCTAATGGTAGAAAGTGAGGAGGACCTAAAGAAGCTCCTGATTAGGTTGAAAGAAGAAAGTGAAAAAGCTGGCTTGAGACTCAGTATCAAGAAAACCAAGATAATGGCAATAGGCCCTATCAGTCCCTGGAAAATAGATGGGGAAGAAGTAGAAGCAGTGACAGATTTTACTTTCCTAGGATCAAAGCTCACTGCAGATGGTGATTGCAGCCATGAAATAAAAAGGCGACTGATTCTTGGGAGGCAAGCAATAAGAAACCTGGGGAGCATTGTGAAAAGTAGAGACATCACATTGAAAACAAAAATTTGCATAGTCAAAGCAGTGGTATTCCCTGTGGCAATGTATGGTTGTGAGAGCTGGACCATTAGGAAAGCTGAGCGCAGAAGAATAGACGCCTTTGAGATGTGATGTTGGAAGAGAGTTTTGAGAGTCCCCTGGACAGCAAGGAGAACAAATAGGTCAATCTTAGAAGAAATCAACCCTGTCTGCTTCTTAGAAGGTCAAATAATAAAGATGAAGCTAAAGTACTTTGGACATCAAATGAGAAGAGAGGATTCACTTGAGAAAGCCTTGATGCTTGGAAAGGTCGTGGGCAAAAGAAGAAGGGGCCGGCCCAAGATGAGATGGCTAGATGGTATTGTGGAGACAATGGGCACAGAGCTGAACAAGTTGAGGGGGATGGTGGAGGACAGGAGTGCCTGGCGGACAGTGGTCCATGGTGTCGCAGAGGGTCAGAATTGACTGTGCGACTGAACGACAACGACAACGACAACGACAGCGACAGCGACAGCGACAGCGACAGCGACAGCGACAGCGACAACGACAGAATCTCTTTGGCTTGATCTGTTTTCAGTGCATTTGGTTTTGGAAATAGATCAAAAGTGTGCTTTCCTCTAATATGCAAAAACGGTGAAGTAACTTAATAAGACAGCCACTTCAAGATATTGGCAAAATAAGTAAAAAACAAAATGTTGATTAGGGCTGCAAATTTGAGCTGCACCACTTCATCTTTAAAAAAAAAAAAGACAGATGGACATCTTTCAATAATCTTTTGTTTGCTGTTCTCTTAAATCTCCAGTTAAGAGCCTTCCCAATTTGGCTACAGATACAGAACAAACTTTTTTTTTTAAATCACTTCCTCAGCCTCTTCATGGAGTAGAGAAAGTTATTATTTGCCAACATCCTGAAGTAGCTGTCTTATTAAGCACATCACAATATTGGCAAAGGGACAGAGTGGCTCAAGTGGCTAAGACACTGACTGGAAGGTGGGTGGTCAGTAGTTCGATTCCCGAGTGCTGCAGAACAGAATGAGCTCCCATCTTTGTCCCGGCTCCTGCCAACCTAGCAAGAAATTGCAAATAAATGAAGAGGGGACACTTTGGTGGGAAGGTAAACAGCATTCTGTGTGTTCTGGTGTCTAGTCATGCCTGCCACATGACCATGGAAATGTCTGCAGAAGCAAGCAGCACTGGCTCTTCGGCTTTGAAACAGAGATGAACACTGAACCCTAGAGTCGGATACGACTGGCTTTCAAGCAAGGGAAACCTTAATATTGGCAAATTAATGGCAAGTTGCTGCAGTACAACCAATCAAACTAGAAAATCTAACACCAGCATCCAGGGATTCAGTTAAAAGCTAAAACCCTGCCTGAAGAACTGAGTCTTCAACTGTCAGCAGAACGATAAACATGAGAGAGCCAACCTAAACTCCTGAGGGAGGGGATTTCCACAGTTTGGGAGCTGCCACAGAAAGAGCCCTTTCTCATGTCCCCATCATGGATATCTGTGATGGCAAGAGAAGATCTTAAGAGCTGAGAAGGCTCATATGGGGAGATACAGTACTTTTGGTAGTCTGGACCCAGGCCATATAGAGTTTATAGGTCTTTGAACTGGGCCCAGGAATGGGCTGGTAGCCAATGTAGTTGTTGTAGCAGGGGCATTATATGCTCCTAAAAAACTAGCCCTAGTCAGCAGTCTAGCCAATGAGTCTTGAACCAGCTGAAGTTTCTTCAAAGGTATCCCCAAGTAGAGCACATTACAGTAATCCAAATGGGATGTAATATTTTATTTTATTTATTATATTTATACCCCTCCCATCTGGGATATGCAACTAAGCCATATGTCACTGTAGCCAAATCAAAGACTTCAAGGAATGGGAACATCCTGTTGTTGCTTGCATGAAACACATTTCACTAATCTGTCACAAATCTTTACATTAAAATGTGATTTAAAAATAAAGATTGCCATAATCAGTCAGAAAAGGTTGTACTGATTCTATTTCAGAACAAGATGTGTTCACTCTGCCTTACCCAAATAATAACTATAATCTAGATGGTTCCTAAGAATGGGCTTAAATTGTCCTATGTTTAATTAAAAACCAACTCATAAAGATCTCAATTAAATAATTTAGATCTGAAATGTCTGTCAGCTTTGTTCTCATCCCTTTCTGCTAATTGCAGCTTAGTGCATTCGCACTGACATCACTGTCTTTTGTTGTGAGAAAGCATTTCTCCTTGCTAAAAGGCCGATTCAACTGCAGTGCTGAGCAGAATCCTCAAACTGCAGCTCGCCATGACATCAACAGCTAATTAATTTCATTTCCATCCTCAGATTTCACACTGCACTTATTACACAAGTTACCATTGGTAACCGTGGTTTCATCCCATTATTCTGAATGCAAATGATGACTTGCAGCTCAAGAGCTGGCTGGTGACAAACTCCACGAGGTCTCATGATGAGTGTGAAATTAGCATGTGTCTCTCAGCTGTTCCACACAAAATACATGATGTAAGTGACTGCCCTAGTTTCTGGGGAGACAAATAACTTTTAAATAGATTATCTGCTTCTACCAGGACTATTGCTGAGAAAGAAATTGTGAGCTATTAACAGTGGGCAATGGATGCATCCAAAAGACCCATCTGCCGAATGTGGGCACAGCTGGCATAGTACAATCAGAAACCATGTCCCTAAAAGAAATGGGTCCTAATTCCACTATAATATTTTAATTGTTTACCTACACCACTAAGTGCAGAATCTTGCACAATCCTAGGATGACTGTACCATTAGGCAGCATGAGGAGACTGCCCAAGTAGGCAAAATTCTAGCTATTTTCTGTTGACTATAATTCAAAATTACAATGATGTATCAGCATAATGTAACTGCTGATAATGTAACACAAGTGACTTAACAACATGTAACAAGAACTGTAAATGCATTACCACCATGTGCATTTTGGAAATTGTTAAGTAGATTAGACTGTCTCAGCATGACCCAATAGGTTTGAAGGTTCATTGCAGATCTGAACCTGAATCATCCTAGGTGTAGTCTAATGACAACAGCACACTGGCTTTCAGAGATGCATATGTGACATATCTTGGGGGGGGGGGGGTAGGATTAATCATTCATCTGCACCTGCCCATTTAATAGCCTCCATTTTCTTCTTATGCCTTTGAATATGAGGACATCTCACATACCTTGAATGTCATATTAGGGTCACTATATATCAGTTCCTACTTGATAGCTCATAACATAGTCCAGGGGTGCCCAAACTACAGCCCATGGGGCAGATCCAGCCTCCTATGCCAATTCATCCAACCCACACTGCCCTCATTGCTCCTGGAAGCGGAACTAAAATGCACCCGTATGGGCGCGTCTTACTTCTGCTTCTGGGAGCGATGAGGGCGGCATGAGCCAGATGAATTGGCATTAGCTTGGATCTGGCTCATGGGCCTTAGTTTGGGCACCCCTGACATAGTCTATATACATTGGTGTTCCTGTGCTCTACACTTTCAGCACACTTGTAGTTTACTCTAATTTTCTTACTCTGCCCATTTCCATTCACTTTACTGAGAATGAATTATTATGGACTGCCCTACAAATGGCAATGTTTCTTTCCTTTTACTTCTTTAAGAAATGAGTTCTTCCAAAAGGAGAAAACAAAATATAAAGTATAAACAGCAGTCAGCTATCTTCTGTTCGCTTATAATTCAAAATTACTACAGAACATCAATAAACAGAATAGCCTTGGGATGTGTGAGTGGGTGAGGAAAGGTTAAACTCTTTGAGCTATACACCAATGCGAGTCTTTCAAAAGGAAAGCATCAAGAAATAGGACTAGAAGTTCCGTCATCAAAATGTTTGTTTAAAAAAGTCTTAAACCAACAATTCACTGCTTCTGACACTTGCGAAAAAAAGGCACAACACAATTCCCTTTTGTTTAATTAGCTCTAATTCTGTTCAGTGAACTATTTCACATTTTCTACAGAATTACAGAATGCTTTTGAGATATTCCCCACCACATTCCTTTCCTTGTCAAGGTCCCAAAGGACAAGCGGGTTGGCATTTGTATAGCGGATTGTCAGTGACTCCTGCAAAGAGAGGCAGTAATGGTAAGCATGGGGTGCATTTCCCTCCCTTAGAGATGATGGGGGGGGGGGCAGCTAACTGTTCAATGGACTTGACTCAGCTCAAAATGGTATGCACTAGGAGTCAGACTTCCAAGGAAGATGAGGAAAGATTATTAACCCACATCGTTGGTAGCTCCTACCGGACATAGTAGACAATATTGTATACAGCTTAAATGTTCAGTGGTTTGACATAGCATAAAGTCATATGAAATATCTAAAGGCCACAAAACCATTCTAGCACCACTGCATTGGCATTAGTCAATAGGTACCCAGCAGGAAGATGCTGAATGGAGGGAGGAAAAAAGAATGAATGAAAACTCTAAAGTCTAATGAAAACTCAGCATTGAAGGTTCACCAGATCTTGCATGAAAAATGAGAGTTGTGAGAAAACCATAGAGAGAAAGCAAAAATCTGGAGATTATTATATTCTGTGATGAAGTAAATCATTCCATGGGAATAAATATTGAGGAAAAGATCCTGGTCTTGGATTAAGCACTCTGAAATTTACATATTTTAAGGAAATACAGTGTGAACAAGTTCTATTCATGTAATGTGTCAAAATATTCTATGCAGTGTTCAGATATATTAAGAGATTAAACCAGATTCTTGCCATTGACTCAAAATATGATTCTATAGCAATAGAATCACTACCATACTGGTAGAAACTGGATTTCCTTGCTGTGTGTCATGAATTATAAGAAAAGATTTGAGTGAAGATCCGTATGCTACTTTACAGAACAAAGCCAAACTGCTGGATAAAAAACAGCAAAAGCAGATGGCAACTTTACCAGTGTGCTGCTACCTTATACCTTATTGTTTGTTTATAGAAACAAATTTCCTGTAGAGTGAGAAAACTTTATGAGCTTTGACATAGCCAAGGAACAAATCTGTTACATTCTCATATGGCTTTGCTTTTCCATATGCCCTTGAGTCCAATAATTACTAGTTAAAGCAACTTCACTCTGTCATCAAGTTCCTCTGACATAGTGGATGTAATGACCAGATTGCAGTAATTAGTAATATAAAACCTTTTAGTAACCACAAGGAACCCTACGTGTATAAATATACAGTACAGTAATTAGATATTTTTGATTGCAATACACTTCCGGGATAGTTTGACCTTGTTTTGTAGTGCAAAAATATTAACAAAGTGGATGTAAAAGTTCCTTATTAGTTCTGTGCAGTACCATCAGACAGTAACATCGCGTGGATTACACCAAATTTGCTGCCCCCTGGTGGATGCTGGTGCCCACTCCCGCTAGGGCTTCTGGGAATTGTAGTCCAAGAAAACCCATAGCCCAAAAAGTGCCATCCAGGAGGGAGGGGGGACCTGCACCACCCTAGGCGACTCCACTCCCATCAGATAATTCTTTTGACATGATTAGCATAAAGACAAAGCTATATTCCCAAGAATGATTAAAATCAAGACTTTTTAATCACTATATTTATAATTTTTTATTTGGCAGAATGTATAGCAAAACTGGTACCAAGTCCTCAGCTGGCACCTTTCAGTTAAGTCTGAGAATTTCACCTTCATGGCTCCAACAACTCTTTTTGATTGCCCTGTGGGCTAGAATGCCAGTTGGGTTCCCCTACAGGGAGCAAGGTAGAAATTATGATTCTGGGCTCTCCTGGTTGACAGGCATAGAGAAAGAGGGCCCAGAATGAGTTTTGTCTATCTCATTCTGATTCTTACAGAGCACAGTGGACAGAACTAGACAGTTACATATTTAAATAGGTCACAACTCAGTCCAATTTGGCCACTAATGCAGGATGTGGATGGCAGCAGTGAGTCTCATAGAGTGTCATTCATTAGATAATGCGGCACATGGTTTGGATACCATGAATCAGGTGTGATTCAGGTACTCAAGTGTGAACCTTCTGAAGTCCTACAGCATGTGTGTGGTCTAGGCTCATGTGAACTGGACTGGTGATGGCCATGTGGAAGCTTCCCCAAGTTGTTTGACCTACACGAGGCTTGCATGGCACACCATTGTCCAGGAACAGGGAGCCAATCTGGGCTAGAGAGGGGTCAGGGTGGTTCCATTGCTCTAGCTCCATGTTATAGTCACTACCCAAAGCCCCCCATTGGTCACAGTGTTAATTAAATAAAGTTGTGGCCCATGTTCAACCATTTACTGTCATGCCTCCTTATTTTCTGGTTGAGGGGAATAGCAAACTAAACTGCAGCAAGAAGGAACAACATATTCCCAGCTGGAAAGACAAAACAAATTCCTGCTCTTATGTCTGATTGTTCAGGAGAGACAACAGTAGGATTTCCTCTTGTGAAAACATTATGCACATTTAAACTTCTTTGTATAATTCATATACAATATGTGCATTTAACTTCATTCTAATATGTGTTATGTGTATTCAAAGATCTTCTACATTGTGTGCCTTCAGAGCTTCCTTCTGTAAAAGAAAGTGAAAAAGGAATGTTGTGAGGGAGATGGGCAGAACACAATGAGATACATACCTCGCACTAACTATATCCAATTTATAATAAATTAGGAATACCAGGAATGCAGATTAATGATAATGCATCTGTCATTGTTATGCAGGTAAAACTGACTCTGGATGCCCTACATAGAAAATACATAGGTTTTGGAAGGTATGCATATGTCTTATTAGTAACCATTATCACACCTCAGTCACCAGGAGTGGTGAACTTTTAAATAAAATTGGCTCTGTTTTAATCCTCTTGCTTCAAATACAGAGTACAGTACAGTCAAACCTCTCATAAAGAGCACCTCGCTTAAAGAGTAGCTCACTTAAAAATCAAAAATTTATCTGAATGTTCGCTTCACTTAACAAATAAAACCAACCAAAAACTCACTTAACAAATAAATCAGAGTTCACAATCCCCCCCACCAGAAGTCATAATTGGTCACTTACAATGGTGTTTCGCTTAAAGAGCAAACTCACTTAAAGACCAATCCTGTGGAACACATTATGCTCTTTAAGCAAGGTACAACTGTACTGGTTTTTCCTTCCATTCTGTCAAGAGACATAGCACTTCAGGAAGAGGGTGGGAATATGGTTGATGTCTACAGGCTAGCTTGCAACCTCTGTAGGTCAGACTTAGAGGAGCCCCAAGTCTACCTCCTCCTCCTCCTCTCCCTCTAGCTCAGTAATTAACAATCAATGATAATAATAATAATTGTGTGCCACCAAGCCAATTTGGACTAATGGCAACTTTTTTCAGGGTTTCCTAGGTAGAAAGTAGTCAGAGGTGGTTTGCTATTCCCTTCTTCTGGGGGCATCATGGGACTGTGCAGCTTGGCCAACACAACACAGGCAGGTTCTTCTGGGATGCACAATGGGGAACCCAGCTCCCAGCCTAACTCATTGAGCTAACTAGCCAGCAACTGCATGTGGGAACATACTATCAGGGTCACTGTCTTTACAATGATTGGTGGGTTTTGATCCTGTCATAGAAGAGTGTCAATTTTTACAACACCAGATTATTCAGCTCAGCGAACTTGTTCAGTTTCCCTTTTCTGTGATTTGAAAACAAGGATGCTTTCTGGAATTTTGTTTAAACACCTGAGGTTGTGATTGTTCCTGTAGAGGTTAAGAATTATTCTCAAGCAAGCATACAGAGTATGCAGTTGAAGATGGTCCTAAAATTAATGATGTATGAGTATGTCTCCTGGAAATGCTCTCCAGTGATTCTTCATCTGCTGTAACAGTACATAAAAAGGCAGTCAGTTGTAACACTATAATGTATAAATCCAGCCTACTCAGATCTTCCAGATAAAAGAATGCTGTGAAGACATTCGAAGGACTTTATGAGTGACATAATAGATAGCAAGGGGAATGGTTTGTATTGAAATCGGCATCCTTGCTTATTTTTCTTTTTTATGCACACACAATAACTTTATTTATTCTCTCATTTATAGTTTGGAGCTGGATACATATGAACATTTATTCTGATTTTTATAGTAACCCTTAAAAATATACCGGTATTAAAATTAGGATGTCTCAACAGTATCTCCAAAATTATATTAAGTAAGCCATGGTGAGACAAGCAAAAGGCCAGAATATGTCATCTTATTTATCTTTGCCACTCTACCCAGCCAAACTGGGGGAGCTTGTTGGACTTTCTTGTTATCCCTTTCCCTAAGCATAATACATCTAAACAGATACAAGGAACACTGTTGAGCATTACCCAGCAGTGCATAATTATACAGACCATAGGACATTTGGCTTCCTAACAGAAATAATAAGATGGCAGCACTTCCCTCTTCCATGCACAGAAACAACTGAACTGTAGTTAATTCTCATTTCATCATTTGCAATGGAATTGTGTCCTCCTACACCTGATGCTTCAAACTCTGTTAGATCCATAATTGCTTGCATTTAACAAAGGATGCTCTGTGTACTGATCCCTATTACATAGTTGATTCCTCAACTGTGTGTAAACTATTGATGATATAGTATGAGGTTGTGCTCATGGATCCTGTGCAAGAAATATGCTCTCAGGAAATACTTTAACACCATAGACCAGGGGTGGCCAACTGTAGATCTCCAGATGTTCTTGGACTTCAATTCCCAGAAGCCCTGATCAGCAGGAGTGCTGACTTGGGCTTCTGGGAATTGAAGCCCAAGAACAGCTGGAGATCTACAGTTGGCCACCCCTGCCATAGACTATGTAGATTTGCCCCTCTATTTGAGTTGCATCATTTCCTGTTTCCTTCTCCTATTAGTATATTCCTCTTTCTCTCTCTCATTTTTTCTCTCACCATTTTTGGTCCTGTGGAAAGCAACATGCACCTCACTTCCTTGTTCAAGCCAATTATGGACTGCTTCCGGGTAACCAAATAAATACCTGCCCTTTTTTTATGACTTTGGACTAGAACTGTGCTTATTCTGAATCTCTGTGCAGACCCTAACACATCTACATACAAAAGAACAGCTTCTTAACTAAACCTGCTGTTTTATTTCCAGCAAACTCATTTAGGAGCCCTGGGGACCAAATATTGAGAAATCTATTTTTTGGGACCAGATCTTCTTTGTTGGTTAGGTGATTGAGGGAGTTGTACTTGTAAGATGGAGCTTCTCTGGAACCTATGGGACAGCCTGAGTAACATACAGACTCTACACACCTGCAGATGGAAACAAGTGGGGAAGTAAGGAATAGCTGCCGGTCAGTTGTTATCCCCACCACATCAACTATTTGAAGTGGCAGTTTCATAGTTCATACTGGCCCCTTCATACATTAGTTGCCAAACATTGCTGTGACTGCAAATCTCCAAAATTTGGCTTTGCAATGGCACACAATTGTTTGTTGTATGCCATTAAGTCCTGTCTGATTTATAGCAACACTGTTACTATCTCCAATCTATAGAGGACATTTAAGGAATGGTTCTTACTTTGCCAGCACCAGCAAATTTCCATAGCTAAGCGAGGATCCAAACCCAAGTCTCCTGAGTCCCCGTCTGTCACTCTATCTGCTACACCACATTGGTTCTCATAGCATATTTGGATATCATTGTATGACTTGGATAGTGTTCTAGTATTTCAGAGTATGTAGCAATTCATATTACCCAGTTTTTTGGCAGCATTGGTGAGTAAAAATGATACTTGTGTGGTGGAGAGGCTTCAGATATTCATGCTGGCAAGGTGCCCCTGACTTTGTAACAGTAGAAGATCAGTTCCTCTTAATCTGGGCATATTATACTCATCGGTCTGCTTGTGTCTTTTTATGACACTTTATTCTCAAATTGAAAATAAATACACAGACAAAAAAAATTACTAGAGCAAAACTCCATCACATTACACTATCCAGTCAGTGGTCAGGAAGAATGGCTTAAAAACTAAAAAAAGAAAAATATGTGCCAGATCTCCAGCTGTTAAACTTGCTAAATACTCTGCAGGTGTTTAACTGAAAATATATCCAGCTTTATCTCTGTCTGTATTTAAAAAGCCATTTTAAAAACTCATTCAACACAGTGTGCATTTGGTAATTAGCACATCCTTAGTTAAGCTACATCATCTAATAAAACATCTTAGCAATTGTTTAAAAGTTTCCCTGTCACAGAATGTGGTTGCAATCCTTTTTTTCTAATCTGTGTTTAAAATGTACATTGCCATGGCAAATAACATACTTTCCAATTTATGACAAACATGTTATTTATGACCAGAAAAGCTGCTGCATATTCAAAGTGACTTCCAAATCCATATTTTTGGCACCTGGTTAACTTGCCAATTTCCTTTATTAACATAACTAATTATGCTAATCATGTTTTGATCTCTCAGGCAAAGGAACTAGGGAACTAATTTGCCCTGTTAGAAGAGAAAAATCTGAAAAATCATTCTCAATGATATCCCACTGGTATCTATTAGCAAGCATTCATATGTCTACTGATACACCACCACCACCACCCCACACACACTTTGCAAACCAGCCTTTAAAAACATATTTCAATGGCTTGTAGACTCATCACTGGAAGCATTGAACACTGGAAGCATTCAAGAGAGAATTGCACAACCATCTGCCAGGATCTGAGTTGGTTGCACCGAGTAGGGCGGTATACAAATCGAAGAAATGAAATGAAATGAAATGAAATCTGCTTTGCTTTGGATTCCTGCATTAAGCAAGGGGTTAGACTCAATGGCCTAAAAGGCCCCTTCCAACTCAGTTATTTTATGAGAGATACAGAGATAAGTACAAATAAGAAAAAAGACACCTTGAGGCACAACTATCTCCAGCATTGAGGAAGCATATGCAAAACATATCCAATGTGACTCATGGACTACACATCACCAAACCTCTATAGTTAGCTCATCTTTTCAATCAGTATGGCTGAACTAACCAGGAAACCATCACAGTAGAAAATCTTCTTGTTGCGACAAAAAAAGTCTATGGACTTGTTATTCCACTAATGAACCAGAGTTTTAAGGCAGGGATTGAAGCTGGCTTCCATATTAAAGTTTCAGAATAATGTCCATATCTGTAACATTCTAGTTCATTCTTTCTTATTTTAGCTTCTCTTTCTCATAGGAGAAGCCATACTGGAGCAACAGACTAGTTTGCATTAGCATTTTTACACATGAATAATAAGCTAGATTCTGAAGAATTGTCTCTTACCAATGTGTATGAATGCAAAAGGCTGGGTGGATTATTATTTTTTAATTGTCTTGAATTGTTTTCCCATATGAAGCCCATATAGGGACTGTGGTGGCTTAGTGGTTAAGATGCTGAACTGAAGACTGGAAGTTTGGCAGTTCAGCAGTTTGAGACCCAAGTGCTGCACTATGGAGCGAGCAGCTGTCTCTGCCCTGGCTATTGACAACCTAGCAGTTCGAAAGCAAGAAATTGCACATAGATAAATAGGGACCACTTCGGTGGAAAGGTAAACAGCATTCTGTGCACTTCAGTGTTTAGTCATGCCTGCCACATGTCCAAGGAAACATCTGCGGATGCAGAGAATGCTGGCTCTTTGGCTATAAGCAGAAATGAGCACTGAACCCTAGAGTTGGACACAACTGGCTTTCAAGCAAAGGCAACCTTTACCTTTACCTTTGAAGCCCATATTAAAACACAAAAAGAGAACAGTTTCCTCTTTGAAAACCATTAAGAGGACCTTGCATATCATCCCAGCTTCAACTTCTCAGATTTTCAAAAATATAATTTGGCAACTGAAGCAGGGCTTCCATCCCCCCAGTTGTTTAACTCCCCTGTTGAACTCAAAGTGGTTGAAATCCATCAGTAAACTGTAGCTAGAGAAGGCCCATTGGATTACAGAGGAGTTAACATACCAAATCCACAGTAATTCAATTCACCTAGTCTATGTGTGACTTACTTCTGGATTTCAGCCAATGACGGCAAAAGGAATTGATCACAGTGATCTGAATAGCCTCAGGGAGAGGACGTTGGAAAAGGCAAAACTCTAATTAAGACCCTATTTTCATTCAAAATTTCCTACATTTTTAACATAAACATGTATAATTTGACATGATCAAATAATTATTGGTTGTTTATAAAGCCAGCATTGTAGATGACGTGTAGGTGATTCATTCTCTATGAGTGAGGAAATGAGGTCCTATTTCTAGGACATAGAGATTTCTTTACCCTCACAGTTTTCAAACATATTGGATGCTATTATTTCCAGCTAACAACAGTAGGGCAGGATTTATGGGCCATCTTTTAAATGTACAAGATAAAGGAATGTGATTTTGGAGCAACAACTTGATGCAGGAAGTAAGTGTGTTCTGTTGTGATAATCTTTCTATATGTGGGCCAAACAATATATAACACAGATAACATGCCACCCTAGTTGAAATCATGTTACTGTGGCCAGAGATGTGATTCCAGTAAATCTTTTCATCCAAGGAATCAGATTTACAGATTAAACTCATGTTTATATCTAGAAGACCAATCACAAAACAAAGGAAGCTAATTTTCAGATGTGATGTAAAAAAAATTCCTCCTATGAGAGACACTTTCAGCTTTTGAGGAATTTATTTTATTGATGTCCTCTCTGTAAGAAATTGTTTCATACTCTCTCACAGAGAGAAAGAGAATACTAAAAAAGTTCATACAAAAGTTCATAAAAGATTACTACTTAAACTTGCCCACCAGATGTTTGCAGTCTATAAGAGTTGGTACATATGACACACTTCTTATAAATCTACCTGTTCACTGTACAGAATGAGGACCAACTTCACTGTATTATGCTAAAAGTTTCCAGTTCAGAGAAGAGTACTGGCATTTCTGTTTTAGTTCTCACATTTTTCTTCTTTATCCTCCGGAGAGAGGACTTGAGCCGCACAAGGTAAAGCCAATGTCTGACATAAAATACAACATAATGAAAGGCTATTTCCTCTGCTTTACTACATGCCTCAGGAACCATGCTGGAGAACTCTATCAATCCAGAGTTCATTTCAAAATCTAGACAAAGTGGTTGAAATAACGTCCACTGCTTCAGTGTGATTTACTAATTAATGCCTGTAGGACATGTCATTATTGGGCCTAGGAAGGACAATCCATTAATAGCAAGTAGCATAAGGTATCACCTCAGGCTAACCTCACTCAACCCCCTCCTGCCTGCCTTGTAGTCAAAGGATTATAGCCATGATGGCGAACCTTGGCACTCCAGGTGTCCTTCGACTTCAGTTCCCAGAAGCCCAAGTCTCTGTGAATCCACACAAATGGGTTTACTGCACATACGCAGTACACATTCGTGTGGATTCACAAGGCTTGGGATCCTAGGAATTGAAGTCCAAGAACACCTAAAGTGCCAAGGTTAGCCATCACTGTGATTATAATGTTGTGTCTTCGTTTCTGCCTGGTCTACTTTTGAAGGCCTATCTTCCTGCCTGTCTGCCTTCTTTTGCCCCCTGGCTTTCCCTGTCACCCTGTGCCTTTTGACCCACTAATAAGAATGAGGATCAGCTACCATTATATTGAGCCATGTTACACATACCATTAAAAGTATACCAAAGCTTTTATAAACTAACAAATATGTGCCCTTCTCTGATCCTGAATTCCATGAATCTGTGAAACAGATTGAAGAAAACCCAACAGTCCTTCCATGATCCAGTATGGCTGCCATGGAGCCTTTGGGTTCTAAGTAAAGAACTATACGTGACATAGGAATACTGGGAATGAAAGCCTAATAGCTGCCTTGGTTGGAGCAGGTGTGGAGCAAGAAAGAAGTGGTATGATGGTGGTGTTTAACCCTTTCCTCTCTTGTTGCTTCCTTCTTCCAAATTTCATCCTCCACTGTGTGTGTTCATGATGTCAAGTAGCATCCAATTTATAGCAACCCTAACAGGGCTTTCAAGGAAAGTGTAATATTTAAGGGAAGGATTTACTAATTCCACACTCTCCTTATAAGTGTCCATGGCTGTGTGGGATCTGAATGGCCCCACATACATTTACTTCTTTACCTTCAGCTCACCCAGTGCAGAGGAAGACCAGATCCATAATCAAGAGTACCAGAGTACTTGACAACTTGCAGATAAAGGAGGTGATCAGTGGAAAGCTTTCCCTTTTTATTACAGTTCGTAGAAGTATATAAGAATTCAGACAATTAGCAATATAACAAAATAAAGTCAGGTTAGGCTCAATCATGAAAGTCTGGCCAGGATCCTTGCTGACTTACAAAAAGAAGTCTCAGAAAATACAAGAAAGATCAACACCATTACAAACACAATTCAGGAGGATGTAAATCAATTGACGATATCAGTGAATGAAGTTTTTATTCAGGAGAGTGACATTGCTACAAAAGCGTATTCGCAAGAGAAAAGATTGTTCTTGGTGGAGGAGGGAATGAGAAAACAAAACATTGTGATTCGAAAAATGGTGGAACGAATGCCAGACAACCTTAAAGATAGGGTAGTAGATTGGCTGAATTCTTTAAAAAAATTGGAAAAGATTTCGTCCCAGAGGACATTGGAAGTGTATTTAGATTAGGGGGTAAAAGGGGCAGGAATGTGTCCGGGAATGTTTTGGTTAAATTTGCAAATTGGGCGGATAAGTTGAAAGTGATGGCCTATATTAAACAAGCAGGATCTGGTGTTCTAAAAATGGATGGGGTTGATGTGGAAATCTATAATGATATTGCTCCGGAGGAAAGAAGATGGAAATACATGATGAAGCCTATTACAAAATTGCTGATTGCTAAAGGTATTAAATATAATTGGAGCAACTGAGTTTCTTTTATGATTAAAAAATGCATGTTGTTGATGTGAAGACAGATGTATTGGATTATTTATGTCAGGTTGGTTTGATAAGCTGGCTTCAAAAGAATAGATTGCTTTAAGAATGGATTTGTATGCGTCTGGTGCAATGGAGAAGGTTCTAAAATTGGGGAGGAGGTGGAGGGAGCTGCAGGAGGAACAGATCTTTCAGACTCACAAAGTTTATTGATATTAGATTGGTGGGAGGCGGAGGCAGAAAAATTCAAGATGCCAATATTTCCCAGTTCCCCCCTCCCCTCTTTGGAAGATAGAGGCGTTATCCTGAAGAAGGGAGTGGGGAAGGTAGTAGACAGCAGTAATATAGATAAGTTCTTTTATTTTTATTTTCATTATTATTTTTCTTTTTCCTTGTCTTATTTCTTTCTAGGTAATTTTTCTATATTCTTTCAAGTCTGGGATAGGGGCAACACGTCTGGGGATGATTATACAGAGCAGAACAGTTTAAAAATAATAGATGGTTAAAGATTTAAGAATATTATCATGGAATGTGAAGGGTACAGGGAATGTATTAAAAAGAAAAAACTGTAATTAGCACTTAAAAAGATAAATTGGATGTTATCTTTCTACAAGAAACTTATCAAAAATCTGCAGAGGTAAATAAAATAGTTTTGAGAGGAATGCAAATATACAAAAAGGCTTATGGTTCATCTAAAGCAAGAGGAGTTGCAATCCTAATATCTGAAAAAATAGGATATAATGAGGAAGAATTGACATTTGTTAATATTTATGCCCCAAACAATAATCAGGATGAATTTTTAAATAAGATGGAAAAATTCTTAAAAAGGAAGGAACAAAGAACATGATTATAGCGGGGGATTTTAACTTATTAAGATCAGAAATTGATAGTACGGGTAGTAAAAAGAAAAGTAAAAATTATATATTGGATGACTGGAGTACATCAATGGGTTTAAAAGATGTTTGGAGGGAACTTAAAGGGAAGGAAAGAGAGTATACCTTTTTTTTTCTCAAGTACATAATATGTACTCCAGAATTGACTATATATTTGTTACAGATGGGTTAATTAAAACAATAGAATATATTAAAATAGGAACATTCAAGGAATCAGATCATGCGAAAATAATAATGGATTTAAAATTAGAAGGGTCAGTAAGAAAAGTTTACAATTGGAAATATAACACGAAGCTTTTTAAGGAACAAGCCACTAAAAAGTATATTATGGAAAAATGGGAAGAAAGTTGGAAATGGAATGATAATAATGAGGTCTGTACTGTATGGGATACTATGAAAGTGATTTTTAGAGGTGAATCTATAAAATTGAATAGCATAAAAAACAAACAGAATAAGAGTAGGTATCAGGAATTAGAAAAACAACTAAAACAACTCCAGATGGAACATGCAAGGACTAAAGATCAGGGAGTTTTTAAAAACATACAAAAAATTAGGAAAGAACTAGATGGAAGTGATATAGAAAGAGTTAAAAAAGATCTGATTTTTTTAAAAAGGGAATATTTTGAATACAGTAACAAACATTCAAAATTATTAGCAAAGGCAGCAAGAGAAAAGAAGTGTAAAAGTCAGATAGGGGTTTTAATTGATAAAAAGGGAAGAGGTGTAATAAGAGAACGGAAAAAATAGAAATAATAGAAAATTTTTATAGCAAATTGTATTCAAAAAAAGAAGTAAATTTAGCAAAACTTAGAGAACATTTTGATAAACAACAGATAACACCAATATTAGAAGAACATAGAAATAAAATGGAGGAAAAATTTTCAGAGAAGGAAATTAGAGACGTAATAGGGAAATTAAAATTAGATAAAGCCCCAGGGGAGGACGGATTACCGGCTGAATTTTATAAGGATTTTAAAGAACTGATAGTACCAAGACGCAAAAATCTTTACGACAATACAGTAATGACAAATAGATTGAATAGTTTTGTAGGCAATTATATAAAAGAGGATCAAACAGGTTTTGTTAAAAATAGATACATGTCAGACTTAATAAGAAGAGTAGTGTATTTGATGGACTTAACAGAACGAAAAAATAAAAGGTTGGGTTCTTGTCACTTGATATTTTCAAGGCTTTTGATTCATTACAATGGGCAACAATTCATGAAATGATTAGACTATATGGATTTGGTAGTACATTTCAGGGAGTAATTAGAAAACTGTACCAACAAGGAACAGCAAGAGTCAAGGTTAACGATAATTATACAGGAGATATAAAATTAGAAGCAGGTACAAGACAGGGCTGTCCATGTTGTTTATATTGGCAATGGAATTTCTGGCTAATTCCATACGCCAGGATGAGGAAATAATTGGAATAGAGGGCAACAAAATAAATTTATATGCAGATGACACACTAATAATTGCAAAACAACTAATAAAGGCAATAGCGAGAACATATTCACATTTAAAAACATTTGAGGAAGTTACAGGTCTGAGAATGAAGTGGGATAAAACAGAAATGATAATTTGTAATGGGGATAAAGAAGAAGAGGAAAGAATAAAAGAAGGATATAAGATACAAGTTAAAACCAATTTAAGATACTTATGGGGTAGTAATATCAAGTAAATTTGGGGAACTTAAAGGTTTAAATTATGACAAACAAAAGAAGGAAATTGAAAAGAAAATAATACAGTATAACAAATTGAATTTATCATGGTTTGGTCGGGTGGCCTTGAGTAAAATAATGTTGCTACCCAAATTAAATTTTTTATTTGATGTCTTGCCAATAAAACACAATGATAAAGAATTGGAAAACTATCAAAATATCATAAATAAATTTTGTAATGGAAAATGTAGGGCAAGGATAGTTAAAAAATTGTGGTATTTACCCCAAAAGGAAGGTGGTCTGGGTATACCAAATATCTATAATTACTATAGACTCTAGAGCTTTCCAGGTAAGAAAAGTTGTTAAAATATTAAATCTCACCTATTATAGAAATTAGAGGACTTTAATAACTTCCCAATAAAAATAGATGAAAGGATTAAGAGCATATTAGCATATGTTGAAAGATTGGGTTAAGAGTTGTAGAGATAGGGAAAAAAGAAGGGAGCTTTTTTCTCAATTGGAGGTAAATTGGTTCAAGATTCTCCAGATAAACAATTGGAATAGAAAATATTTACATGATAACAGTCTGGAAAGGGAGGTCACAGTATTTGAAGAACTTTTGATTAAATTAAGAAAAGCGGACATAGGAATTAAAGGAATAGTAAGCAAGATTTATAAGATCTTGAATAAAGGAGGAAAAATACAAGAGGTTTTAAAAAATACTTGGGAACAAGAATTGAATGTGACAATTTCAGAAAAAAAGTGGCAGAGAAAGTGGAAGAGAAGAATCATGAGAACTATGTCCACAAGGGTGAAAGAACATAACTATAAATTACTCTGGCGCTGGTATCTAACCCCGATCAAGCTCCATCAGATGGATAATATGACGAGTGATAAATGTTGGAGATGTAAACAAACAACGGGGACATATTTACACATGTGGTGGAGTTGTGATGTATTAAGGGAGAAGGGGAAATGAAGAATATATTTGATATGCAGCTTGAACTGGGGCCGGATACAATATTGTTAACAGAGGTGGATAAATTTAAAATGAGCAACGATGACAAAGAATTAATGACTGTGATGTTGTCAGTGGCTAGACAATGTACTGCAAAAAATTGGAAGAATGATGTATCGTTAAATATACAGGACTGGTATAAGGAAATGTGGGAGCTGGCACTCAACGACAAGTTCACATGAGTCGCCACGGCGACTGGGCGGCAATATAAATTTGAACTAATAAATAAATAATAAATAAATAAATAAATATTAGAAAAGGTATAGTACAAGTAAATAAATTCTGAAGAACTTGGAGACAATTTGTTGAACATGTAATGGTCAAAAAGAAGGGTATTACTCCTGTACCGGATCAAATTGGTTTTTGGAAATTATAAACTGTTATAATCCCCCGGACATTGTATATAGCACAAGAGTGATATTAGAAGAGTAAATTATAGTAAAGTAGGAAGCATAGTATTCAATAAATGTACTAGAAAATTAGCTTGAAAAATCTGATATTAATGATGTATTTTTTATGTTTACTTTTGTTCTTTTTCTTTATATATCATGTGTATTATGTATGATCATTTTACTGTTGAACATGGGATTGTATGCTTTTCTTTATGTATATCTTTTTTCTTTTCTTTTTTGAAAACCTATAAATAAAAAATTCAAAAATAAAAATAAAAATAAAGTCAGGTTAGCATTCCTTTTTTACATGGAATTTTTATTTCTCCAATTTCTTGACATTCAATCAAGAAATCAGTTTGTAATCTGGAGTCGCCCCTAATTAATTTATTCAATCATTCTGTAATCAGGAACCATTGCCACAGTAACAGGGAAGAGTAGGTAATCTCTCCTCCCTCCCTGCTTTGCTTCTGCAAGCAGTGAAATATCCCAAAAAGAGCAGGGTTCTTCGCACATGCAGGTTCATAAGATGCAAGAACCACCATCACCACCACTACCAATTTTTAAAGCTGCGTGTATACATGAAAATTTTCATGTAATTTTCTCTTCTTCAGCATTGTCACTGCCTTTGATAGCAAAGCAATGAGAGAGGGGACAGTTCTAGGTCACCCTAAAACTATGATGATAATTCCAGATTTCAGAATGATATCATCACATTCTTCCTGGTTATGGTACTGAGTCTAAAAAGGAGAGTATCCTACTTTCTGTAAGCTCTGCATGCAAGTGAGCATCCTGGAGCATATAGGTTCTTGCTAGCATGGAGAACCTACATGTGGCAAGACCTTTCTTCCAGCCAAACTTTGCACTGGTTCTTTTAAAAAGTAAGCACTGATGGGTTCAATGGCCTTACTTCCAGCTAACTGTGTACACTCTTGGGAGACTACAATTTGGACCATAATCCCCAGGGAACACCCTCCACCCCCCACCCCCCGGCTAACATGACCATAAGTGTATATACTGCTGTGAGGTGCTCCAGCACTTCAGAAGCTATTACTGGCCTGCTGTTTCACCTTCTGTTAACCCATTGTTCCCTAAGCATTGGTTCTTGGACATCAATTCCAAGAAGCCTAAGTCAACAAAAGCACTAATCAGCCAATTTTACCAACTTAGGCTTCTGGGAATTAATGTCCAAGAACCAAAGTTTGGGAAACACTTAGGGTGACATAACACAGCTGTAACTAAGGTGGAGCAATGAGGCCCTTGTCCAGAGGTACCAAAATCTAGAGGACACTGAATTCTACAGATGCAAGTACTGTAGTGCATTAGGAAAATAAACAGGAACACTTCCTAGCTCTACTCAGTATTTTTTAAGCATAGATTCTCTTTTGTGAGGAGAGAAGTCTACATTTTTCTCCTCCTCTTTTGTGGGTGTTTACCCTTCTGCCCCACAGAAAGAGGGTGGGAGATGATATGGGTGTCAAATGGCTCTGCTTCTTTGGTTCCTATCCAATGTCGGTCAAAACTAGGAAAAAAATGAATTGAAATGAATGAGATTTGTTAGCTACTACTGATATAAATCCACTTGGCTTCAGTGAGTCTACTCTTTTGGGGATTAAACCTGAATATAGCCCTAAGATGACAGTAAGTATGTTATCCTGGCACCTATTGCTCAAATAAATCTTTAACAGTTTTAGTTGGCGGTGAACTAAAGAGGCCACACTAAGCTATGTTTTGCCTTGCAGTTGAAGCTCTGGACCATTCCCACATACCACTCAGTGCTCAAGCTTCTATCACAACATGAGAAATGTGTTGCCAATCAATTTCCTTCATTCAGCTCTTAGTGACATGTTTTTTTCTCTGCAGAGGGAAAGAGAGACTAACAGTATCTATTTACTAAGCCTATTTTTATGCCATTTAATATGCATCTGCTAGAGTCAACCTAGTAAGGATTATGCTCTGATTGCTCTAGGCCAGAGCAGTAAATCCAAAGACCTCATTTAAGGTCTCCTGAAACATCACATAGGACAGATGCCATCTCATTGAATTGCTAAATTAGAGAAATCATTGCTAGCAAAACACCAGAGAATCTTGCCTAGCTCTTTCAAACTATGGAATTGTGGAAGAACTTAAAAAACAGGTCTTCTCTTCCAAGTGGAAGTTAAATGACACACAGTTTAGTTAGGAGACAAGCTGTTATTGGAGCGATGTATCAGAATGGTGAAAGCAAAAACTGCATGGCATCACAGCAAGAAAAAAAGCTGACTATAATCCAATGCAGTGTTTCTAAGGAGGAAGAAAAGTAAACACTACAAAGTTCCAATAGGTCATGGTGGAAATTGTCAGCCCACAGGCTGCATGCAGACTACTAAGGCCCCAGTGCAACTCCTAGTGTTCTTGTAAACCCCTTATTAATGGCAAAAGTAGCCCAAAAAATAGAGACTTGCAAAATAGACTTCTCCAGGAAGCTGATTTCTCCATTTAAATGCAATTGGAAGGAGTAACACTTTTTGGAAACCTTAGGTAACTTTTTTTTTTTTACCAAACTGAAAGTTACTATCTGTTCAGTATTTTTTAAAAATAAAAGAATGGTGATATTATTCAGTATTCTCAACTTCTGCACAACTGTAAGTTTCTAAAGTTTTTTAAAAATGGGAGTACAGTATATCAACCAGGTATTGCAAATATAAATTTAACATCTGATTTACAGATGGGTTGCTATTCTTTCAGGCAGTGTCACAGACTGAGATGTCTTGATTTGGAAGGCTGAGTTGGGTAACTGGTTGAGAAGGTAGAGGTTGGAGGTTCACTTCTTCTCATATCTCCTGGATAAAGACGATGACGATGATGATGACGATTGTCAGGGATTTTCCTGGCGGTATGTGTGTCAGTGTAGCAGAGTAGCGATTAGGCTATTGCGCAGCAAAAGGTTCGGGTGCAAAGACACACACACATACAGCTTCAGTGAATAGTGCAGTTTACTTGTGAGTGAGGGAAAGACAACAAACACAGAACTATATACATAGGTACCAGTCTGTCTCCAAGCCCCACAGTTACAACAGAGCTTGGAATCTCCTGATGGCTCCTGTCCAAAGAGCATGTACAGAGTCCTGCTAGCAGAACACCCTTGATGGCAGCGGCATGTTTGGGAAATCGACCGAGGAGCCCCCATTCGGCTTCTCAAATTCCCTGCTGCTGCAATTGGTGCTTGGGTTGGATGTGCATGCCCTGGTTCTTTCCCCCTAAACACCGATCGCAGCATGCGATGCTCAGCTGGGTGGGGGAAGAACTGGGCTGCCCCCCATTCTTTCCCCAACCCAGCTGGCCATTGCAGCGTGCACTTTTCCCAGTTCTTTTCAGAACTCCCTCCCTGCCTGGATTGCTAAGGGGCTTAGCCATCCAGGGGGGCTTCTGAAGAGAGGCTGGGAAAAGGGTCCCCAGCCTCTCTTCAGAATGTCCCCCCTCCACCTAAGCCCCTTAGTGATCCAGGCAGCGTTTTCTGAAGAGTGGCTAGGAAAAACATTTCCTAGAATCTCTTCAGAACACCCCACCCCCCAGGATTGCTAAGGGGTTTAGCCATCGGGGGGGGGGCTTCTGAATAGAAGTTGGGGAAAGGGTCCCTAGCCTCTCTTCAGAATGCCCTCTCCCCGGGCCTGGATCACTAAGTCCCTTAGTAATCCAGGCAAGGGTTTCTCTTCAGACCCCCCCCCCGGTATTGCTAAGGGGCTTAGCCATCCAGGTGGGGGGGGGGTCCTTTTGAAGAGAGGCTGGGGAAAGGGTCCCCAGCTTCTCTTCAGAAGCCCCCGATCACTAAGGCCATTCTTTCTCCCAACCCCAGTACCAATTCCAGCTTGGGATCAGCCCTGGGGTTGGGCAGAAAGGGAACAGGGCTTTTTTTAACATTAAAACCGGATAACATTATGACTTGTGGAACCAAGTCATAGTGTTATCCAAGGTACTAGTGTACTATATACTGTACCTAGAAAGCCTTTAATGGTTTGCCACAAGTTTGATCTGCCTTGATGTTGTGTTATTATATTATCTTATGGTCATTTCACACTGCTTTTAAAGATAACCATGAATATTGTTGTGCATTAAGAATGGGAAGGCCTTGATGCTGGGAAAGATCTCTTGAGGTGGGATAGCTCAACTTGAAAGGGCCTTGATGCTGGGAAATAACGAAGGCAAAAGGAGAAGGGAGCAGCAGAGGATGAGGTGGATGGATGGCATTGTTGATGCAATGAGTGCAGATCTGGCCAGGCTGTGGAGGATGGCAGAGGAAACAGGAGCCTGGCATGTGGTGGTCCATGGGGTCATGAAGAGTCAGACTTGACTGTGCGGCTGAACAACAAGAACAAGAACATGAAGAACCCGAGCACGAACACGAACACGAACACGAACACGAACACGAACACGAACACGAACACGAACAGCAACAGCAACAGCAACAGCAACAGCAACAGCAACAGCAACAGCAACAGCAACAGCAACAGCAACAGCAACAACAGAATGGAAAGATAAGATGTACAGTAACTGCCCAGACCATGTCACAGAAAAGAACCATACATACTTAAATCATATTTGAAATTCATTCAATAAAATACCATCCACTACATGAATAGTTGGGCTTTTTTTTTTTAGTCACCAACTGTGGAAGGGAGCCCCAAAGTATTGCCTTGGAAATCCCTTTCATGCCTCCTTAGTTTTAAAGATCCTCAAAGCCAGAAACTGCCCATATAATTGGTGAAGAAGTGGCCACACTAAGGACAGGCAGGCAGTAATTTGTTTATCCATGTCCTTGGCACCATTCTCTCCCTTTCCCTCCTCTTCTTTATCTTCCTCACTCCTCCCACTAAAGTTGCTCGAAGCAGCAGGGAGGTGGCATACAAGAGTGTCACCCACAGAGCATTACAGTCCACGAACATGAACACCAGCTCTGGAGATGAATGTGATTATTGCTTTTCCAAACCACCAACCCTATGGCAATTTTATATGAATTTGCTTACCATGCATTTCATATATTTAACATAGCTTATATGAAATGGAAGGAACCCATGCTTCCAATCATAAATAACAAACACATACTGACAGATTGTTTCATCTCTTCATAACAGTTTCCAATTTCTGCGTGATTGATGGGCTGCAGGTGTGTTTCCAAGGATACTCTGGGTCTGGCTAGCTTTTTCCCCATTGTGTGTTCTTCTGTTTGTGTGTGTGTTTACCCTCTTCTTCTGTAATGAACACATCATGAACACAATGATCGTTCCACCAGCAGAAGAATATTATGCCTACAGTTCAAGTGCAATGTGAGTACAGGATTGTTCTTCCTGTAAACACACTTTGGTGCACAATAATTTTCCATACAATCTGATCTACTTAATTCCATTTGATTCCATCTTTGTTTAATTCTGACATACAAAATATGATTTTATGCTAGACACCAGTCTGAAAGATTCCCAAGGTTTCTAACAAAACCAAAGCTTATTGACCCATGGGAAAGTAATAGCTGAAGACAGATTTCTACAAAATTGCTTTTGAACATTAGATTAATTCTGGATCAGCAAGTTTATTTCTTAGCAATTTCCCAGTGGTGACATTTATATATCCCTGTCCCTACATTTTATTATGTACCCTTAGGTAATCTAGAGTTTTAGTAGAGTATCAAACTTTTTTCCTGTCTATATTGCTCATCAAATTACCATTCTTGCTTAGACAGAAAAATGCTGATAAGAGGAACAGAAAGATCAGCAAGAAAATGTTTTCTGAAACAACGTCAATTTGATATTAAAGGTATTTTATTCATGCATAGCTCAGTGGTTTAGGTATCTAAACTTATGGATCCAGTGGTTGAGAATTTGATACCCCACTCTGCCTGCAGGGAGAAGAGCCAGGCTGTGTAGTCACAGACAAAATACTCACTCCCAGGATGTCACCTGAAGAAGAAAATGGTAAAGCACTTCTGTGCTATTCTCTGTCTAGAAAACCCTGAAAAGGTCAAATTGTCAAGGGACTATTGCTAAATCAGGAGTATTCTAGACCAATATTGTGGAATCCATGTGATAGGGGCTGATAATACATGACAACATTATTAACTTTTTGTCTGTTCCTTGGCAGAATTAATAAGAGAGAGAGAGAGGTAAATTGTTTTGTGATAACTTAAACCTTCATTCCCTGGCTTCTTATACTGTGATGTTTTAAGCCAGGGATTCTCAACCTGCACCCTGCGGGCCAGATGCAGCCTGTGGCGCCATTTCATGTGGCCCTCCACTGCCTCCACCACACTAGAAAGTGCCATATGTTGGAGGAAGGTATATAAATCTAAAATTAAAAAAATGGCCATCCAGACACCAAAGCTGTCTGAGGGAGCGTGACCTGGCCCGTCTTTAAAAGGTTGAAAACTTCTATTATAAGCAATGAACAGAAAAGTAAAACAACACATTTACTTCAAAGATGCATTAGCACTATGGAGTTTTGTTGCCCATGAACATTTGTTAAATTGTGAATATCAGTAAGAGGCATGGCAAGCAGAAAAATTCAGGGTAATGTTGTTCTATTGAGAACTTATCATCTTGTATTGTAACAAGAAACTAGTGTGAAGAAAAAATAAAACTGCACTAATTTTTAAAAGAACACTTTACATATTTACCCATGCAATGATTCTTCTGTGTTATTAGTGTACAATGTGTGCACATATGTGCACATACTGTGGACTACAACACTTGGAAAGCTGTGGAGTTTATATATGCTACATAGATTATGCTTGGCCATAGTGATCCTGAGTTTGTACAAATGGGTACATACAATGAAATCAATTTCTGATAAAGTTTTTACTGTTTGCAACATGTATACATCTTTATTTTTGATGTACTCTCTTAAATCTGCAAACTGTGATACATCTCTGAAATATAAAGCAAGGCTTCCTCATCTATAGATTTGGTTTTGAGTAAGACTCATTTAATTCAATAAGGATAATGTCAGAACAAAGATTTTTATTTCACCCTCACTTTATTTCTCTCTGTGTGTACAATCTCATTTCTCCCTACCTCTGATTCAGAGTGAATTATGTATATAGTCAAGTCAATATTCACTACACATTAACAGCCCTTAGTTCAAGGTAAGTGTGAACTACTATTACTCTGGGCCTAGAAGGTCGTAAACCTTAATAGGAAATGGATATCAAACCCTTATTGCTATTCAGACACTGCGAGCCTGTGATTGCCCATTTTCATTTGAGATTTTGCCTTAAGAATGAAGTTGAGGACATGATTCCTGTCACACCATTTCAAATTGCTATCCCTAAGACTCAAAATATTCTCTATTTTCTTTCACCTTATGCCTTGCTATAATGGTGGTGAATAGGCTATATGGGGGATGATGTGGCAGAATTCCTTATATAGTACTGTTCATCTTTTCCTCAGATGCACAAGATGATAGACTATGGAAAGAAAAGGACAACTTATATACTTGTATGAGACAAAATATTCTAAACCCAGTTAGTTTGTGGGGTTGCAAGAACAATGTTCACCATTCTTGTAATGAATTCTGCTGAAAAGAAAAGCCTTCCTAAAAGGAGGGGGGCATCAAAGGCACATGAGGAATGAAAAGATGCCATGGGAGACTGATGATTAAAACCATCTGACTTAAACTGGATGGCTTGTCTAAAGACAGAATCTCAAAATCATTGAGTTCAATTACCTATTAACTGCAGTTTAAGTCTATAATGATTGGGAAAAGTCTGTTCCTCCAAAGTATGGGTATTACTGATACATATGTGAATTTATTTATTTATTTATTTATTTATTCACATTTTACCCCACCCTTTTGGTGCAAGCACCACTCAGAGATTATCTAACAGACCCACCTCTTGTCCAGGTTTCCTATTTTTTAAGGCTATTGATCCTACACTAGAATGACTGAGCAAGCACTAGTCTACTAGAAAAATTGCAGACCCAAGTCATTACAACTATAAGTACATTTAGGATTGTGGACATGTGTATTCCTAAATATGAACATAGTTGTTCTAACTATATTAATTTAACATGTTTTTAAAATGATACAGTACCTCAACAACACCAAATAATCTAAAATTTGGTACACATACTTTAAAATTAGACATTTGACTCTTTTAAATTGTAATAATAGAGCATGTATTTTTGAATAGAAACTAGATCTTCAACACTTCCTGTAGGAAATGTTCAGAAGCAACTCTCTCCTTATAGAAAGAAAACTAGCTTTCCTAAGCTTTTTCTTTATTTGACTTTAATTCATTAAAGGTTGCTACCATGAATATTATAAATGGACTTGTGACATCTTATAGCTGGGAGGGGGGATTAAGAAAATGCTTAACCTCTCTCACTTCCAAATGAATGAAAGGCCTAGAGAATCACACAAAATGACTGAAAGGTCTGGTTTATTTGATTGCTTCAAGGCACATAACATTAGCCTAACTTTTTTTCTTAATTCACTATCACTACTAAATTGTGTGAAAGAGCAACACTTTGTTATTCTTGAAGCATTAAGTAACAAGTGACTCAACATGCTGGGCACCAAAGCTGTTTTGTCAGGAGATAAGTGGGTGTTCTTAGAAAGTCAGGAAACTAGGAATGGTTTTTAAAAAAAACAGTAATTATAAAACAAATCATTATCTCCACATCTCTGATGCCCACACAATACATGACAAAATTCTCTATCTGATCTTCAGTTTGGGAACCAATTTAGCTATGAAGCCTGATACCCACAACATGATACTTCAATGATAACATCTTGTAAACACACATGGCATTTCTCATCACTGGACAACATTCCGGAAAACCAAATTTGCACCAAAATTCTAACCACTTATATTTGTGAGCACATTCCACTAATGCAACTAAATTTTTCTTCCACATAATGACTTCTAATAGGAGGGCAAAGGAAATGGAAGATGCCTGGCAGAGCATGTGAAACCCTCACAACCACCTCAGATATGAGATCAGGGCTGCAGCCAGGGGAGCTGGTGTGTGTGTGTATGTGTGTGAAAACCCTCCTGAACTGCCCCCACCCCATGGTTCTAATGTTATATATGTGACTGAGACATTGTTGCCCCTCCTGGACCACCACCACCCCAATCTAGAATCCTGGTTATGACCCTGCATGAGATACCTCTGTACCTGATGTGTCTAAATTGATGCCATGAGGTCTTACTGTTATGTCTGATGAAGTAGACTTGATCCATGAAAGCTCACATTTAAATACAGGAGTTAGTCTTTAAGGTTTCACAACTTATTTGTCTGTTTTTGGTTTGTTTGTTTAATCTCTGTTGGGCTCACCATGGTAGCCTTTTGGTTGTTTCATGTGAGCTCTCCAACTGTGACCTGCATTGAAGGTCAGAGCTCAAAACTATTCTAGTCCCTCTAAACTAGCTTTTTGCACCATGATTGGTGAGTTTGATGATTGATCTAGTTTTAAAAATTGATTATAGTACCTCTCATATTGGAGAAAAAGTGTCTGTTCTAAAATAAAGTAATGACAGTGAATAGCTAGTTGGATATATTCAGGAAGCCTTTAGTATTCAATTACTTTTAAAACCACAGAGAAAGATCCCAGATGTGGGTATGTGCACCTGGGCTGGGTGGAAATAAATTATCTCACTTCACTTCAACCAATCTCAAGAGTCCTCCCCAATTCCTGAATATTTTTACAAATAAAAGCTTGTGTAAAGCAGGAATACTTCTGCCACGCCACCACCCCGCCAAATGAACCAGACCAGTGATCAAAATCCCTGAGCATCTATGTGTGGACATAAACTTGGATCCAACTCTTAGTATTTTGCCATTCATGGTGGTAAAGACCTCCACTAGGAGAGAGCCTTTTTGGGGCATGGAGGCTTGCCCATCTCTTGTGCATGATGTTAGGCTGGGACTAAAACTCACCAAAGTGTCCTCTATTCTATTGGATCCCTTGGACAAGGTGAAAGCAGAAGAAACAGGTCATGGTCTGCCTAGCCAGTGAGTGATGTGAAATCCAAATGGCTATTCTCAAGTCTATTTGCATGTGTGATGTTATCATGGAGATGTCTACCAATGTGTAGACTCCTCGCTGAATAACAACTCCAAGGTATCCAAGGTAAGGTGGTAAAGAGGAGGCTGTTTTAGCTGCATCATTTTTCATAAAAATATGAGATTTGATAGCTATAGTGGTATGCCTTGCTTTGACCACAATCCCATTTAGCTGGTTCTACTTTGCAACAGGAATGACAACAGCATCAGAGGCAGACTGCCAATGATTAAAGACTTCTTTGCCTTCTGCTTCCCATGAGCTAACTAGCTGCCATCGGGGTGTGGGAAGACACTGTACAGGATTCAGTTCTAGCCTAATGGATGTGGAAGGCAGGACAATACCATCTTGTATTTCAAATTAGGCTGTAAAAACATTTGGCCGGACCTGAAAGGTATCTGCACTGAAACATTGCATGCAATTTATAAAGCTCCCTATTTAATCATAAAATGTGGCATTTATTATAATTAGTCAACCAAGATTTTTTTTAATGAAGCAACAGCTGTCCAGACTCTATGGAATTCCACAGCAACTGACCTGTTTTTCCATTAAGTTTATCTACATATTCCATCAAAAATTTAAATTTACATTAAACATTACATTCCCAGAAGGAGAAAACCTGAAATGAGAAGCAAACATCTTGCCCTTGTTTTAAGAATAAACACATGAGGTGTTTCACTTCACTTGGATCTATCATTTGTTTTTTGGATGTTTTATTTTGTTACATTCTTTCTTGTGGCTAAGAGCAAATCAAAGAAGGAAAGCTTTTCACCCTTAAAGGTTTCCTTGCAGCATCCAAGAGTGCTCAACAAAACTGTTTATGAGACAAATGTTAAAACAAAAAAAGTTCTGCAGATAATTAAGAAGTCTGTTTCCATCAAAAATGGACCTAAAGCTCTGATATCAGATAATGCAATGGGAAATATGGAGCACAGTGATAGATGTGATTATAAACAGGTTAAAAATGTAGGATAAATTCAAATAAGAATATAACTGATGAAATGGATAAAGGAACTAATGGAAACATGGACAATTAATGATAAAGGGAATGGTAACAAGAGCTTAATATGGGATATTATGAAGGCAGTAGCAAGAGGAGTAAGTATCAAATAATCATATAATCTAAAAAGGTTAGAAGACTAAATAAGGGAATTATAATGAACAGAGTTATAAACCTGCCACAATACATGTTAGAAAGAAAGAGCTGCAGTGTCAAAATAGGAAAAAAAAAACAGAAAATTTTTATATATCTAGAAAGCAAAACTTCAAAAATATTGTCCTGAGCCACCCAATAAAAACAAGTTTAAAACATAATGGGATGATTAAAAATGATAATGGGAAAAGGTGAAATATTGAAAAAAGCAATGCATTTCGGATTGTTTTGTAAATTGTATATAGAGAGTTATGAACAAGATTATTGCATATATGAAGAAGAATGTTGAGATTAAGCTTCAAAAAGATGAAACAATACACAAAAGAGGAATTAAAAGACATTACAAACAACAAGTTCCACTATATATATTTAATTCACAATTTAAACAAGTTCCAATGCATCTCTTAGGTCCTCAGTAAAAATGACAGCCAGTTCACCTCACCTACCCTATAACACTGGCCAGGGTCTGGTAATTAAAATAATTTACAGCCTGAGAGCATTGTTCTTATGTTAACAAACTACTGCCACTTTATCTCCATTTTCACCTAGACACAGGGATATATATAAATATATCAGTCATGTTTTTGTACTCCTATATTTGAAGAAATGGACTTTGGTCCACAAAAACTCACACCACACTAAAATTGTTTGTCCTTCTTGACAAAACACTGAATCAAGCAAACACAACCAATCCTTTTGAGAAGGCTTCCATAAGTCTTCGTTGACTTGATTCCAAGGAAGCCCACCTGTGTTGAAGAAATTGCTTGCCCCCCTAGATTTCTCAGATGTTTAGAGGATTAGAGAGCAGAAAAGGTAATGATATTTTGCTGCTGGGAAAATGTAATCCTTAAACCCCAAACCCCTACTTAGCACTGACATTGACAATCTGATTGCTGGTGGCAATGTTGACATGAGTGATGTCTTGATAAAGGATGAATGGCGATGAGGCACACCTCTCTCCCAGCCTTCCTTTCCCACTCCATTAAAGGTAAAGGTTTCCCTTGCTCGAAAGCCCCCATTAGGTACTTCTTTTTAAGAAATTCAGTACCTTAGTGTGCTGGAAATAAGAGCAGGCCACCGCTGTCACCATGGAAAGGATCTATCCATAATTAAATTGCATATCTCTATCCTTTTCCTCACATGCTGCAAAACTACTATTCTGAAGCAGGTCTAAGGAACTTCATGAGGACTTAAAAATTTCCATCAGTTGTGTCTGTTATAGTGATGGCTGGACAGCATAGGTTACACGTAACTAAGCTGTATTGCTTTTCTGATGTCAGCCGTTTAGCCATTAAAAAATTTGCATGGTAGGGTTGTTGTTGTTGTTTTGACTTTACCTCACCCATATGGGATACACTCCCACTCTGGATGACTCACAATGTTAAAAAGAGCAAAACAAACACCATAGAACCATGGAACAACTCCACACCCAGCCCAATCAGAACCAAGGACCACTCGTCCAAGTGGTAACAAATGATGGGAGGGTTTCCTATTTGGACTTCAACAAGCTGCAGGCTCTTTAGTTTGTCGGTATTTTGGTCTTCCTAGCTTACAAGGTTGGTTTGATAGTCAACATGTTCAACCTTGGGGATTTTTTGGCAACTGGAAGCTCTGCTTCTTTAGAATGAACTAAGAACTGTATTGGGAACTTAGGGTAGCGTCGATGAGTGGTTAGTGTGGTGCTCTCTAGCCTGAGGAAACTTTATGTTAAGAACTGCCTACAGAGTTTGTGTTCAGTTTTGCAGTTCTAAGATTATAAGCTTTTGTATTTCAGACTTCAAAGCACTCCTATGCTAATGACCTGATGATCAGTCACAAAACAAAGCAAGCTAACTTAAAACTTCGATGAGAAAAGTTCCTGCTATGTATGTGAAGGCTTTCTAAAGACAGATTATCTGTAACACCTGTTTCTGCCATACATGTTTGTGCAATGAAAGGCTCGAAATGAAATTTGTAGAAATGCTGAAAACAGAATAATCGGAATGCTTGCCAAAAGTAGCATAATTGAACATTTGGACAAATGAGCTAGTGCCTCCTCTGAACATTTATGGTGACAGCGTGTGGCCCATTATAGATGCTCTGAAATCAAACTGACAAACTGTTCCCAAGACCTCTGGGCATCACCTCTGTGTTGAGCAGAGTGATCAAAGGCCACCTACAATCTGACATTCAGGCTGAGATGCCCGGAGAATTTTAGATACTATTGATGTGATTCTGAAGATACTGGCTGAAACCAGGGATAGAGAATTTTGGGATTGGAGGTGGGGGAGGAAAAGGCTGGATATTGCAGTTCTTTAATCTTGAGGAATTTGAACTCATAAAAATATAGTGTAGATGTTTCCCGCAGAAAAATAAACTACTATAGATAAATCATATATATGGCAAGCATGCTTCACACCTTTCTTGATAAAGAGGGACTGGCACATGCTTTAATAAATCATGGCAGTCAGCAGCCACATATGATGAAGGGAGTTATTCTGAAAGATAGAAAAATGGGGCAGTGATTGCAAGTGTCTACATGTCTTAATTTAGATCATACTGCCAAGTACAGTACTTTTGTGGGCTGTGATGTGATGATCTGAGGCTTACTCTACATTTTGTTTCATCCCTCTTTGGACTTAATGCTCCATACAAAGCATCCCTTGAAAGATGTTTCCTTTCAGTGACAAGAATGCTACTGGTGTTCATCAAATATTTGTGTAACTGGGTACAACTTATTGCAGCTAATTGGTGAGGTGCTGGGGCACATCTTAGTCACCTGCCTGGTCATGTGACTGATTGCACAGCCAAGATGCAACCTAGAACACTGTTGGTTAGATATAACAAGCTGCAAGAATTATGGAAACCTTACACAGTTACCCAGATGATTCTGGCCACTGTGTAGGGAAAAAAACATAAGTGGACTTATAAAAATAAAAATAAAGGAACTCAGCAACGACATAGAGATCTGTTATTTAAATAAACTTTATTCAGTTTCATGATTGAATTGATAGTAATAAAATATTATTAAAAACTGCTTAAGAAGAACCTGAAGACATTTTTGACTTCCAGATACAGTATTCAGATATATAGCATTTCCTTTTCCTACCTAGAGCAGGCACTATTGTTCATAAGTAGAACATGTGTATTTTATATTATAATTCTGATTTTCATATTGATTCTACTTATAATCTACAAGAGCTTAAAGCAGCACACATGGTTCTGCAGAATATATTTTATTCTCAGCCTACCCATGTGAAAAAGTTAGGTTAAAAAATAGTGAGTGGACCAAAGTCAACCACTGAACTTCATGGCTGAATGGAGATTAGAGAACTACAGTCTCTAGCATTCTAATTTGACACACTAACCACTAAACCAAGGTCCCTGGTGAAATTCTTGTCAGCAATCTTGAATGAATCACACTAGGCTAAATTAGGAAAATGTATGCCACTGATTCCTCTGCTCCTTTCTCATGCAATTGGCTCTGGGTTTCTATTCAGTTTCTAGGAACTCGAGATAAAGAATGGCTCACTGCACAGGTGTTTTATTCTCTTCCTGGACCTGGCTCCTGGTCACCAGGTTTGCCAACCAGAAGGTACAGTTCAGCATCATCAGAGTGGATTGCTTGGAGATGGCCCCTGTTTCCATGAAGTAAAATATGTTTCCTGAGATATGTTAAAAGAATCAAATCAACATTAGCCAAAATTCCCACATTATCTGGTTAAGAATCAGAATGTACCTTTTTCCTCTTTAGAAATCTTTACATAAGACTGCTTGTCATGGTCCACAGTCTGGGGGTCTCTTTTATAGCCACTCAAGCACACTGTCCTTCCTGTTTTGGGGTGGGTGAGCCCAAGAGAAAGTCAGTTGTGGTAATGGCTATTAGTTCCAACTTGGAAATATATTTTCCCAACGCTTTATTCCACTGTGGATTTTCAGGGAGGTGAAAACCAACAATAAACACAAGGCTAGGAACAGGGAAGTTAAATGTCAACCTTCCAAGAATAATGCTGTTATCCCATTCACTAAATTAATACCAAAATCTCCAGCAGCTGGTCAAGACAAGACATGGATTTAAGTACCACAAACAGTTGAGCCTGAAATTTAGACAATTAGTTGAAAGGATTTTTGTATTTTATTGAAAGAAGCTCAGTGCCCCCACCCTCCATTTTCCCAATTCTATCACACTGCCTTATAGCAAAAGTAGTTGTCCAACTCAGTGGCGTAGCATGGGGGGGCGGATTCCCCGGGCAGCGGCTTTCAGGAGGTGGCAAAATGTCCCCACCGCTTTTGCCTCCCTCTGCCTGGGCTTAGGAAGCAGGACTTCCCAGGCAGAAGGCGGCCCTTTTGCTGCGCCGGCGGCCAAGCTCCCCCCTCTTTGCCTCCTGCCGGCTGTGGCTGCCCTTGCTCTGCCTCCTCCGTCACCTACCCCTGACAAGCACCCCACGCGCGCATGCTGCTCACCTCCGCCCGTCCACCCACCCACCCAGCTAGCCATCAAGGGCTCTCCGCCACCTACCCCTGATGAGCGCCCCGCGTGCGTGTGCGTGCTGCTCACCTTCGCCCGCCCCCCCAGCTAGCCGTCAGGGGCTCTCCGCCACCTACCCCTGATGAGCGCCCTATGTGCGTGTGCGCACTGCTCACCTTCGCCCGCCCCCCCAGCTAGCCATCAGACGGCTAGCTGGGTGGGCGGGCGGAGGTGAGCAGTGCGCACATGCGGCGCTCGTCAGGGGTAGGTGGTGGAGAGCCCCTGACGGCTAGCTGGGTGGGTGGGCGGGCGGAGGTGAGCAGCGTGTGCGCGTACGCGGGGCTCTCGTCAGGGGTAGGTGGCAGAGGAGGCAGAGCAAGGGCAGCCATCGCCGGCGGGAGGCAAAGAGGGGGCAGCCTGGCCACCGGTTCAGCAAACACATAAATTGAACAGCAAACACATAAGTTGAACAGACTTTACTTACAAACACAGCCATGTCAAAGACTACCTTTGCTCAAGGAAGTTAAATACATACCTAATCTATTTGATGCAAGAACAATTTGATCAATCATCTTCTTTAATCCAAAGAGAAGTACAGTATGTAATTCTTGTTTATCAGAAGCTTCTGCAAAATATGATTCTGCTTAAAAATTTGGAGGATGTTCTCCATGCTCCTTGTTTTAAATGGGAATCATCTCAATAATTTGGCAGAACAACAGCAAATGAGATGATGTGCCATTCAATGTTGCCTTATTTTTGCTTTTAGAGAAAGATAGTGTGTTCCCATATTTCTTGCATTGCCCACTCTGCTATGAACTAAGGACAAGGACAGTAGGCAACAGACACCATTCCTGAAGACACAAAACCACCCTCCCTCTGAACCTGATGATGAAATGAAGGTGACTTGTAGGCTGCCATACATAGAGCTTTCAGTGATGAGACACTAAACCAGTTATAAGAATTTACTAGAACAAATAAAGAACTACACTAGTTGGTTCCACAAGTCATAACGTTATCCGGTTTTTAACATTGTGCGATGCACCCTTTTCCTAGCCGCTCTTAAGAAGTCCACCCCCACCTGGATAGTTAAGCCCCTTAGCAAGCCAGGTGGGGGAAAGGGGTTCTGAAAAGAAGGTAGGAAAACTTTTTCTAACTTCTTTTCAGAAACCTCCATCTGGATTGCTAAAGGGCTTAGCGATCTGGGCAGGGGGGCTTCTTAAGAGAAGCTTGGGACCCTTTCCCAAGTCTCTCTTAAGAAGCCCCCCCCCCAGCCTGGATAGCTAAGCCCCTTAGCAAGCCAGGCGGGGTGATCTCTTCCCCAACACCCCAGCAGTCCCAGCCATCACCTAGGACAGCTGGGATGTTGGGAAAGAAATTGTGCTTGCACACAGTTTCTCCCCCAACACCCCGGAAGTCCCAGCAATCACCTAGAAAAGGCTGGGGTGTTGGGGGAGAGATTGTGCACATGCATGATCTCTCCCCAACACCCTGGCAGTCCCAGCGATTGCCTAGGACAGCTGGGGTGTTGGGGGGGGGGGAGATTGTGCATGTGCACAGTTTCTCCCCCAGCACCCCAGCAGTCCCAATGGGTGATCAAATTGCTGGTTTGGTTGTGGGGAGAACGGGTGCCCTCTCCCCCCAACCAAACCACCGATCTGAACGGAGATCTCTGCCCCAAAGCCTGCAGAGCTGGCCTTCAGCCCTGCAAGCTTCGGGGCAGATATCAACATCGGGGAACTTGAGGCAAACATTTGCATCGCACAACGTTATGTTATCGTGATGCAAATGTTTGCCTCAAATTCCCCGACATTATCCATGTTAGCGTTATGCGATGCAATACGCTAACCAAGATATTACTGTATAAGCTATTCAGGCTATGAATCTTCAGGAATGGGAGGCTGGTCATGCAAGTGGAAGTCAATTATACTAAATATTAGAAGTGATATCACACCAGCAGGTGTGCCAGAAGAAGATTTAATAAATAAATAAGAAGCTTTGAGGCACCTGCAGGCACATTTGATGAAAATACACAGACCAGGAGCACACATGTGATAAAGCTGCAGGTCAGAGGTAAAGACTATATGAGGAGTCAGTGAGAAAAGCTTCAGCTGACTAGATAACTATATTCAAGCAATCTCTGGCTTTATATTTCTACATTGTACAAAGATCTTATTGCTGTTATTATGTTCTTGAACCCAAAAATAAAACCGTGGAAATATATGTTTATTTAACACACCTCCTTGAACCCCATGATGGTATTTAAAATAATATTTTGAATTAATTGCATAGTTTGAAGAGAAAAGAAGAATTGTTAGATAGACATGGCAAGCCTGATGGGCATTTATTTTAAAATTCCCTCAAACATTCTACTTTAATGTACCTTGCAAATATTGCCAAACCAATTGGATTCTAGCCTAATGAGATCCATACTAATTAAAATCTCCCCCTCCTTTATCCCGAGCTTCCCTGTTGACTATCAATTAAGAATGCCTAGTGCATATGATCATGGACTGCTGAAAACAAAGCTGTGAAGTTCTTTTCATGTGCCATGTTATTTCAGAATGGTTGCTAATCTAGTGCAAGATTAGCATCAAATGGAAGTGTTTGTTCTCAGTGCCTTTTATTCCATTAAAATGAAAAATAGCATGAGACTATACAGTTGTTGACAATGTTTTACAGTTATCACTCATCAAAACAGAAGAGTTGGGCTCAGTTACATACAGGAACCACTGTATTATTTCCTTGATAGGAAAGTGACAGAAGTTATGAATAGGTCTATTATATATACATTTTCACCACTCTGTATTGAGGAATATTGGTTATTTCTCTTGGTTAGCAGAGTATGAGATAGAAAACAACAATAGCAGCAGTAATGCAGGGTTTTTTTCTACACAAACTAGCACTTTGCATGATAAAAATAACCGAGAAACATTTTAAGAAAAAAGGGGTATATTTACTTACATTTATTGTGTTTAGTTACAGTCAGAAGAAAAGTAGGGGGGGAAATAGAGTCTTCAGGACATGGAAATAACCTCTCTATGCTTCTTGCGAAGTCAGAGAAGAAGAAAGGACTACCAACAAAGCAATAGAAGCATGAAAACAAATAGGAAGATGTTTCAGATGCTAGAGGTGGGGAAAGAACTCTACCAAACAAGTTTGTGTCAATCAGGTTGAAGCCACCTCCCACTGATAACTTGTGTTAGTGCATGCAAGATTGTTATTATCCCAACACACTATAATTGCAATTCAAAATGTATTTTTAATTTCATAACTCCATTTTTAACCCAAAGTTGTTCCAAATGTTTTGCCATGATAATGGCTTCCATACTTCAAAAGAAATCAGCAACTGCAAAGTTGCTGGCTGTGAAATGGTCAGGTAGTGACATATCAACTTAGTGCCTTGTATTTTATACTCTGCTCCTGCTTCAAACACTGAGACACAAGCAGGTTGTAAGCAGCTGGCTTTCTGAAAACAGTCCTCAGTGTCTCTCCTTCCCCTCTGCTGCATTATGCACATAATAAGTATAGACTTCCACAAATGGCAATTTAAAAGTCTTTACCCTATTTGTGGACATAACAACTAAGGGGCTACTTCACCAGCTTTCTCCAGAGGAAAGGATAAATTATTCAATAAATATTTTGAGAGGTGAGGCTCATAAGCAGTGGCTGCACCATAGCTTCATTCTTTTTTTCCCCCTAACTGATGTTTGTTTTTCGCACTGCCACTGCAGGTGACAGTAGCAGAAACTAGGTGGACAAACTAGCCACCATTTTGTTTCTTCCATAATGCCCTCTTTCTATTGTCATTTTAGGACACTATGGTACTAGTAAGAAGAAAGCTACCGAACAAAATAATGGGGATATTTTTGTAAATAATTGTGAAGAGCATCCTTATATTTCAAAAGAAGTGTGAAAAAGAAGTCTAAAATGTCTGAGAAATTTGGCCTCAGCCTTGTTGTTACTTTTTAAAGTTCATCACTTCCCTCAGGGCCTCTCAACTGTTAACATATCTAATTGTTCACTGTGGATATTTTGTCTCTACTTCAAGAGCTTATAACACATTTCCTTTCTTGCACATCCAGTTTAGCATATATGAAGGGTCTCAAGCGCCTGGAAAATGATGAAGCTAGCACTTTATCATAATGAGTTCTCCAATTTCCTAGAGTTTTATTTCCCCATGAGTTTTCACTTTTCTACATCATTCTCAGAACCCTTTAAATAGTAACACCAGAAGATAATGCAAGGAGACTAGTGCATTTGTCTTTGCTTTCTTTTATATATCTCTTTGTCACTCTGCAGCTTCCCACTTTCTATCCTAAAAATCCCTGCTGCATCTTTCCTTGAGTATCAATTGAAGAAAGTTACACCAATTTGTGCCTAAATATTAAACTGTGTAAGCTATGTACAGTCAAACCTCGCATAACGAGCATTTCGCTTAGCAAAAAATTCGCATAACGAGCAAGTTTTTCGCTAAGTGGTCTGACTCGCATAACGAATTTTTCGCTATGCGAGTTGGACTTTTCCCTATGGAAAAACTCGCATAACGAGCGTTTCTATGGGGAAAACTCGCATTTTTGCTATGCGAGTTTTCCTCATAGAAACGCTCGTTATGCGAGGTTTTCCATAGGGAAAAGTCCAACTCTCATAGCGGAAAATTCATTATGCGAGTCAGACTCACATTGCAAATTTTTCGCATAGCAAGCAGCCTCGCAGAACAAATAAAATTCGTTATGCAAGGTAAGACTACAGGATTTCAGTCATTAGATCAGAGTTTAAAGGTCTGGAAAATATTTGTTACAATGTTAATAACAAATTTTAATATCTTATTGATTGTAGTCACGGATGCTTGGCAACAAGCTGTGAATGCTGTGCCAAAATTTTTTTCCATTAAGACTTTTGACCATTTTCCAGCAATTTGATGGGAAATGAATTCTCTTTTTTTTTTTAAAATTGAAAGGAGAAATGTCAGAAGTTTTCACGATTTAGGTTCAGAATTATTGTGCTTACAATACTTTCTGAAGGGGATGAGGAACATGTGCATGGCCTTTCATGTATTACAACCTGTACAGATGTTGATCACCACTGTTTCTCATTATCTGTTGCATGTGGAGTCACACAACTTAACATGCAACAGATAATGTCTATAGAGATTTCTTAATTTACGACAATTTACTTTCAAAGATTATACCATTTGCATAACTACACAACAAGATTTCAGCCATAGTATACATTTTTATTTTTCAGCCTCAAAACTTTATATTTGCAATAATTCAGCAACAATTACTTACAACCAAACTCTAATGTTTATTGTTACTATTAAAGCCCACTTGCTGGTATAGAAGACGTTTACACAACATGTATCAGGGCTTTACTGTTCTCCATTTACCATGCAAAATTGTTTGATAACGTCTCAACATTGATGAGATGAGAAAGGAATAATGAGAAATATTGTTCCAAAGATGCCATTAGAGAGCAAATGCCATGTAAAATTGTTTCTTAAATTGATCCATGACTCTGATTTAACATAAGAACAACATTTGAGCACTAGTTTTCGGCATCAGTCTTCTTTTTCACATTTACATTCTACTATTTACATACACACTGTGCCCATTAGGAAAACAGCAACATGTGACCAAAGTTTAAAATGCTTCACTAGATTATACATAATCTGACATCTGTCTAAAAAGGATTCACAGTCTTAATAACTTGAAGCTATTTCTTCATAGACAAATCAAGCTCAAGCATTATTCAGTTTGCCCATGTACTTTATTATGAAAAGAATGGTGAACACTCTGCTACAGTGATTCAGAAGTACTTCCTTATAAATGGACTGTAAATTTGGAAAGAGTTCACAGTTAGCTTTTCCGTCCTCCCAGCAACCTGTCCTCCTAACAGGTTGGCAACAATAGGATAATGACCATGATTACTCATTTCTGACATTTAGAAATAAAGGGAGGTTATATGTTGGGACTGTATTGCCCACAAGCTATCAAAGCAGAAGAAGTGACATCTTGATGAGCTGTGATATAAGACATCCTGAAAATGATATTCTGTGGTTATTCCTGATAGCCCAAAGATTTGAAGCAAAATTAGCTAATATGCTACGGGGAGATCCAACAGGTAGTAAAATAGGTAATTGGCAACTTCCATTGATCCAGTGCTTTCTGTTACTGAAACTAAAGTTGTCCAACAGATACATCTTAAGCTTTGCCACTTGTGGTCTTCAATGACAAAGTGGTATGGATACATTTGGAACTCTAACAGGAAGTCTTACTTCCAAAATGAGATTTATATGCCACCTTGAGCCCTCTGTAAAGCAGTTACTCCCTCCTCCCTCTCTCCTGTCAATCTGATCCACTGGCCACACAGTCAGCCAAACTCTGATCTGGAGGCCTAGTTTGTTGTCTTCATTTCCTATGGTGATAGATCAAGCCGCTCACTGGGGAAGGGGAATGCCTAATTGTAGTTCCCTTAGTTGCCCAACCCTAGTTGCAGCCCCAGCTCATTGTAGTAAAAAAGGGTATAAAAGTAACTAATAAGATAACAGCTGAGATCCAGTTACATAAAGTTATGTAATTAACAATAAAAGGACATGGATTCTGATATCATTAGCCTTGTGCAGCATAACTATATACTGTAATTGGATTTCCTTTAGCATGAACAAGTGGGATGAGCTTGAAAGGACTCCTCTACTCCTCTATGGATTTTAAGCCTTCCTATTATGAATGTTGAGGGGTTGCAGGGGCTTAGTAGTTAAGACACTGAGACTGACAACTGGAAGGTCATCAGATTGACAGTTTGAGATGTGAGAGCTGCGCAACGGAGTGAGCTCCTGTTGTTTGATGCAGCTCCTCCCAACCTAGCAGGTTGAAAGCAAGAAATTGTAAGTAGATAAAGAGGTAGCACTTCAGCAGTAAAGGTAACAGTATTCCATGCACTTCAGCATGTAGTCATGCCTGTCACATGACCAAAGAAACACCTGCAGGTGCAGACAACACTGAGGACCAACTCCAAGAGTCAGATACAACTTACTTTAGCGCAAGGGAGGTTTTTACCTATTATAAATGCTGGCTTCATTGCATCAAGTACAGTAATAAAGTAAATATGAGCTGGCTCAGACTGAGAGTTCAATTCCCCACTACGCCTCTTGGGAGAACTGTCTGTTCACAGTTCCAGGATGTCCCCAGAATAAGAGAATGGTAAGTCACTTCTGTGTAGTCCCTACCTAGAGGACCCTGGAAAGAGTCACCATAACCATATATATATATTGAGCAGCCTAGAGACAAGCATTGTGTATTTCAGTCCTTTGTTTTGTTTAGTGAATAACGGCTTTTGGATATTACCCTGTTCCTTTTGAGGATTGCTTCCATTATCACTGACGTAACACAAGGTTATTGCATTGCCCCAATGTTATCTTGGGTTCAGTCAAATGACAGCATGGCAATCACAAGTTACTACAGTGTATGCATGGTACAACAATCCATTTATTTATCACCAAGTAAGCTTTGTCTAAGACAAGATATATTACTGAAGAATCAGAGTTGACAGAGTTTGCATAACGCCCCTTATGCATAAATGCATGTTTTAACCATTATTTTAAACTTGCAGCTTGGAAACATGCTGCAGTACCAACTAGAATTGCTATATTTGTCAGACTGTCTTTTTTTCATCCTGTTTTTTCACCCAAATTTTATGAAACTTGTAGCAAAACTAGTTACAGATTCTTCTTTCAAATGAAAACTCAGTTTCATACAACTTAATGGCACATCATCACTCTCTCGTTATATCACTACCTTTCAGAGGCTCTCTTCAAGGTGCTGTTATTGCTAATTATTTTTGAGGTCATGATAGTTTCAGTGCCACCTTTACCATTTTTTACAGCATTGAATGAACTGGGACCCCAGGCTCATTTTCCTGTGGACAAATTTCACGGACAAATATCTTGGAAGCAAACACATTTGATAAAGGGTACTTGGAAACCAATTACCAGGTGAGAACACATACCATTATCCATGAACATCTCAGTATTTAATTCAACATAAACACAAAGAAGATACAGTCAAGCCTTGCATAAAGAGCACCTCGCTTAAAGAGTAACTCGCTTAAAGAGCAGAATTTTCTCTGAATGTTTGCTTTGCTTAACAAATAAAACCATCAAAAACCTCGCTGAACAAATAAATCAGGGTTCACAATCCCCCGCCCGCCCGCCCCCCCACCAGAAGTCACAATTGGTCACTTACAATGGTGTTTTGCTTAAAGAGCAAACTCGCTTAAAGAGCAATCCCATGGAATGCATTATGCTTTTTAAGCGAGGTACCACAGTACTAAAAGCATATGCTGGATTCAGAGCCTACTCTTATAAACCTCCACAAAGAACTGCTCAGGAAAGGGGAGGGGAGATCTTTTCCTTGTTCGAGGCAAGGGCAGCAAAATCCGCTGCAAATTACACACTGTGAACACTATTGCTCTGCTATGCCTGCACACAGGATAATCTCTTTTCAGCTCCACATGTTGTGCATCATCTTCTGGCTTCATCCACAGAGTATCAAAAGGCATTTCTTGGAAAGGCACTGTGAGGCACATTGAGATTAACAATATCATAGCAAAACATAAGTTTGTGTATTTCTTTCAAATCACACGTCCTGATTCTGCAGATGTTAATGCTGTTGTAGGAGTGACTAGACAGCTCTTTGCCACAATTTTTCTCATGACAAGGCAGTAGCACTAATCAGGAACAACAACTCATGGTTTTTTTATAGTATCTCTGGTCGCACTATCTAGGTTTTTATTGTTATTATTAATTTCAAAGAATGTAAGAAAACTAAAGAAAAGAGAAAGGAAAAGAAAGCATAAATATTTTTTAAATGATACAATTTCCACTCTCTTTGCTGTCCTGCAATCAGATAAAGATTTTTCTTGTTAGACCAGGAGTTGGCAACCTATGGCCAGTGGGCTGGATCTGGCCTATGGTGCCAAATTGTCCAACTCACGCCTTCGCTCCAGCCTTTGCCACTAGGGACAGCGGCAAGCCATAAATGCATTTATGACAGCTGCAGCTGCGTTTACGACAGCCATGGGTGCATTTATGACATCCGCAGATCCGTTTATGGCAACTTTTGTTTGCTTGCTTGCTTGCTTGCTTGCTTGCTTGTTTGTTCAGATTTATATTGCCACCCTCTCGCCGAGGCAACTCAGGGCAGCTTACAGTCAAAACAGCAACAGTACAGTAACAATCATAAAATACAATCTCACAAAACAACCAAAGCAGAACACAGACTAACTCCTCTCCAGCCATTGATGGGGGCCTGGAGGTCCTCAGCCGCCTGCCAGGCCATGATGTCTTCTCCCTCAGGACATTGGTGGGGGCCCAGAGTTGGGGGCAAGGTCCTCAGCCACCTGCCAGGCCATGGCGTCTCCCTCAGGCCGTTGGTGGTGGCCCAGAGGTGGATTTTACGGCAGGGTGGTCATGGCCCCTGACCTAAAAAGGTTGCCAACTCTTGCTTTAGACAAACTTTTAATTTTGCCTATGTATGGCGACTTTTGGGACACCCTGTAGATTTGTGCACGCTGGAGCATCACCCTGCCCATTTCCTGCTTGTTGGAAGAATGGGTAAGTAGCTATGGAGAAAGGTGTTGTCTTTGCTAACGTGCCTGACTAGATCTGGACTGGCAGGAGCAGAAGGGTGGGGGGACAGAAGGAAAACTTAATTCATGTGGCATTATACCCACCTACTCAGATGCAAATCCCCTTATTGGGAGGATTTTACACATAAGAAAGGGACTGTGGTGGCTTAGTGGTTAAGATGCTGAACCTGATGAGTGGAAGGTTGGCAGGTCAGCATTTCGAGACCTGCATGATGGAATGAGCTTCCATCTCTGTCCCAGCTCCTGCCAACCTAGCAGTTCAAAAGCAAGAAATTGCAAGTAGATAAATAGGTACCATTTTGGTGGCAAGGTAAACAGCATTTCCTGCACTCTGGTGTCTAGTCATGCCTGCCATGTGTCCAAGGAAACATCTGCAGATGCAGACAGTACTCACTCTTTGGCTGTAAACCGAGATGAGCACTGAACCCTACAGTTGGATATGATTGGCTTTTGAGCAAAGGCGATCTTTACCTTACTCATAAGAAATCACATACAAGATTGTTGCTCCCCACTTAAATAGATCTTTCCTCTCTCCCTCTCTCCTCCACCAATTTATCCCACAATTTTCTGTGAGGAAAGAGGAAAAATGACTTTTTCCCTTCCCTTTTCCCTTCCCTTTTCCTACTCCACTGATCTTATAATCTTCTTTCATTGATTCCTTTCTGAAGTGAAAACATTATTTCTTACTCTATTATACTTGCTAGCCTATTTACTTTTCCTCCCCTTGGCTATTCTTTGGCAAGGAAGAGAAGACTTCCCTTACAGATCCATATTAGGGGCACACTGCTTTAATGAGTATGGATTGGTAATGGGAGCAGGATCCAAAATTTCAGTGGTAGGTCATGGTTGGGGTAGGATCCATGATAGAAACCAGACAAGGGTGATGGCTAGGCATGATTTGGGTAAGGGATATTGGGAGGGTGGCTAAAGGTAGGGTAGAAATCAGCAAGATGCAGTGAAAGCTAGCCTGCTAAGGAGCCTCTTATGGAGAGGGAGACAGAAAGGGAGAGAATTAGAATGAGAGAATGAGCTAACTGCCCTACTTTGAAACCAAGCAGTGAGGAAAACTTTAGGGAACTTTCTAATGTTATGGAAAGCTTGTAGAGTGAATTAATGGCATGGAATAAGAAAATGTGCTTCTGAATCTGATTATTTTATTTAATTATTTTTGCATGACTGAGCAGCTATCTATTTGTCTCAATGTACATACTGCACTTCCTTCTCCAGATAGCCTTACCACTCAAAATGGAATGAATGAAAACAGCCTTTTATCTAGATTGAAAAGTGCCCAATCTTAGTCTCTTTTCTCCCAAGAAAAGTACAGCATATGGAAAATATTGCAACCAGGGGAGACATCCATAGAGCGACTAGCAGTATGATGAGCCAAGAGCTTCTGGTTAAACTATTCCGCTCAGATATTTTTAAGCTATAAAGTGAACAGTGGATATTAAGTCATCAAATGGAAATATCAAGGGACCCTATTCATAAACCACATCAAAAAGGCAAACTATTTTGAAATTCCAAACTACAGTCCTCTGAAGAGAAACTCTTACAAGTTTTCAACATCATATTCCTTTATTTAAAAACCAAATATCTGGTGTATATTGTTTTGTAATTGCGAATAACAAAAAAAGTACAGTTGTACCTCACTTAAAGAGCATAATATGTTCTACAGGATTGCTCTTTAAGCGAGTTTGCTCTTTAAGTGAAACACCATTACAAGTGACCAATTGTGACTTCAGGGGGGAAGTGTGAACCCCAATTTATTTGTTAAGTGAGGTTTTGGCTGGTTTTATTTGTTAAGCGAAGTGAACATTCAGAGAAAATTCTGCTCTTTAAGCGAGTTACTCTGTAAGCAAGGTGCTCTTTATACGAGGTTTGACTACTCTTGAATAGAAAATCAGATTTTAAAAAAAATCAACACAAACCTATTACTTCTGAAATTTTGTTCAGAACAGTGGTACCTCGCTTAAAGATCATAATGCATTCCATGGGGTTGCTCTTTAAGTGATATGCTCTTTAAGCGAAACACATTTTCCCATAGGAATGCATTGAAAGCCAAAAATTCCATTCTGGACAAACATAAATGACATCTACACTTCATTTTAATACAGTAATCCCCCCCAAATCCAATTTAAAAAACCTCCAACCCCCACCCCTCAGATCCCCACAAACATTGAATCACATACTCCTTACCTTTCCACTGCTCAGAAAATCCAAAACTGTTCCAAAAAAAGCCAGTAATGGAACTCCAGAAATAGTCGTGCATTTCTTCAGGGCTTTTGGACAGTCTCTGCTGCCTCCTAGGGAGGGAGCAGGCTTTGCAGAGCCAGATCAGTCTGGTTTGAAAATTTTCCGCTGTCTCCCCACATGCCCAGGACTTACGTTTCCATTGTCATCTGGGGCAGCAGTTTTTCCCCCAGGTGTTTTAGACAGCCTCTGCAAAGTCCCAAGGCACTGCCTTGGGAGCCTTGTCTAACCAAGATCACTTTGCTTTTAAATTTTCCCACTGCTTCCCCACTTTGTCCAATGAGCTTTGAGAGCTCCATTGGCGTGCAGTGCTTGCATCATCAACGGGTCACCTGGCGCTGAAACTCAGGCTCTCAAAGTGCCAAGGATTAGCTGGTTAAACAAAGCAGGGAAGCAGCGGAAAATTTTCAAACCAACATGATCATGGTTGGGCAAGCCTCCAACTGCCTTGAGAAATGGCAGAGGCTGTACAAAACATCCCCCCCCCCCAAGTGGCAATGAGGTGCTCATTATGCGAGGTTTTACTGTACTTACAATATGATCCAACTAATGTTAAATTCTGCAATTTCTCACTATTTCACTTATTTATTGTTTATTTATTACATTTTTATATGGCCCATCTGGGATATATCCCGCTCTGGGTGGTGTACAGACAAATAAACAACAATAGCAAAATAAAACCAAACAATAAAATAAACAACAAAAATTAGACTTTAAAGATACTTTACTTCAACTGGAACAAGCCTTCAGTTTTCAGCTCACTGTAGTTTGCACTTGTTCAGGAAATGAACATCCCAGAAAATGAGTTGTTAAGAAAAGGCAAAATGACTATTCTGAAGTTACTACAAAAGAATGGAAGCATGCCATTTAAAGCAGAACTACTACAGGATTTCATTTATTTATAATTAAATAAAATGTCCAGTTTCCATGAACTCGTATTGTTTGCATCCAGAGGACACATGTTCCATTGCATATCTTTTGGAATATACACAGGAAATGTGTTCCAGCCCCCTCCCACCCATGATCACTTGTTGTTAGTGTTCCTTTCTGTATAGAGTATACAGAGGGCAAACACCCCCACAAAGATGGTGCCATACATGCAACAGAGGAGAATGAATCCATTGTATTTGTGAGGACACAACATATTGATTGGAAACATAATCTAGATGTTTGCTTGTACCAAAGGTACAATAATATCCAGTGTACTGAAGTGTTTATGGTGTTGGATTAGAACTCAGGAGAACTCCACACTCGCTCATGGATTGGGCTGTCAATAATAAAACTACACTTTGAATATCTTACATACTGTGAAAACCCTATTAGGGTCAACATAATTTGGAGGGCACAATTAGAATGTTCATAGACCCGCCTTATGTACTTATCTCCTCTCCCTCAAGGCAGGCACAGATGAGCTAAATTATATACAGTATGTGTATTAAATGTCCAGTTTTTATCATCCATTAGTAAAGGTAAAGGTCACCCTGGCTTGAAAGCCATTCCTATCCTACTCTAGGGTACGGTGCACTGCTCATCTCTGTTTATAGCCTAAGAGCCAGTGCTGTCCACGTTTGCAGACATTTCCATGGTCATGTGACAGGCATGACTAGACACCAGAGCGCATAGAATTTTTATTTGTTATTTATTTATTCGATTTGTATAGCCGCCCCAATTGACATGTGACTCTGGGTGGCGTACATAAAATCCCCACCGTTTAAACTACAGAAACCCTTAAAATTCCTAAAAACACTGAAAAACTACCTCCCACCCACACCAATTAAAAATCTAGTTAAAAACTTTTAAAAGCATGAGTGATCCTGCTCTAAATGAGCCAGGGGGGTGTTGTCCCTCTCCACCTCCCCACACCTGCCCTGCCAGCCAGGTTTTCAGCACTTTTCTGAACGGCAGCAGCTCTGTTTGTTACCTTCCCACCAAAGTGGTACTTATTTATCTATTTGAAATCTCTTTGCTTTTGAACTGCTAGATTGGTAGAAGCTGGGACAGAAACAGGCTCTCACTCCATCATGTAGCACTCAAGTCTCAAACTGCTGACCTACCCACCTTCCAGTCATCAAGTTCAGCATCTTAACCACAAAACCACCATAGTCCTTCTAGTCATTCATTAATAGACAACAAAAATAGATGCCATGGTCATTTGGTATCTCTCAGCAGTGACTCTTGAGTTATCTTTTTCCTTTTCCCCTTTTTGTTTTGTACTATAGATAAGTTAGGGTGCTTTCTTATCTCATATGTCCTTCAGTTTACCTGGCCTCCTTATTTTGATTTAGAATTCTAAGAGTGTTTGTAAGGAATGAATATATTTAGAGTAGATGGATGGATGAGAGCATGTGCAGAGTGTTGGATAAGCCTGGATAGAAAGTAGCCTTGGTAAAAATAGGGCAGATAAAAACAGGGAAGATTAACAGAAGTGGGTAGAGATAGAATGGTGAGAAGAGCTAATTTGCATAATGGACTGGGATTAGTTGAGAGTGAATGATTGATGGGGAAGGTTCTAGAGAACCCTGAGGTTAAATAAGAAAAGAGGTTGCATAGAAGAAACAATCGAGCTGAGGAGAAATAAAAAGACAAGACAATGGATGGGTTTTGAAATAGCTGTTATCCAGGAATCATCCAGCTGAATAGGGGTGAGAAGGTTCCCCTACAATAGAAAGACAGGTTTATTATTTTGTGGGTAAACAGTGGCGTCGCGCAGTCTTCAGCCGCCGGGGGCGAAGAACAAACTTGCCGCCCCCCCCCAGCTCGCCGCTGCCGCCGCCCCCTCCCCCCGACCCAGGCAGAAGGTGCCCCCCAGGCAGAAGGCGATCGCTCGCGCGCGCGATCCGTCCGCTCGCGCACGCGACCGCGCGACCCGTCCGCTCGCGCGCGCGACCGCGCAACCCGTCCTCTCGCTCGCTGGCAGCGGCTTTCAGGGGGCGCGGCAAACTGTCCCCTCCCCACCCTTTTGCTGGCGAGAGCCCGGCTTGCGCTTCGCCGCTTCCAGGCGAGGAGGAGAAAAAGGGGTTTTATTTTAAGCGGACAATTCAAGGAGGGGCCCGGCTGGCCGTCGGGGGCTGTCCTGGCGGCGGCCCGCGTGCGCGCGCACGCTGCCCACCTCCTCCTGCCCAGCCAGCCACCAGGGGCTCCCCGCCACGGCGCCACCCACCCCCGACGAGCGCCCCGTCTCACGGCAAGTTGGGTGGGTGAGTGGGCGGGCGGAGGCGAGCAGCGTGCGCGCGCACGCGGGCCGCCGCCAGGACAGCCCCCGATGGCCAGCCGGGCGGGCGGACGGGCTCCTCCTCCGCCTTTAAAAAAACCCTTTTTCTCCTCCTCGCCTGCAAGCGGCGAAGCGCACGTGGGGCGCTCACCAGCAAAAGGGTGGGGAGGGGACATTTTGCCGCCCCCTGAAAGCCGCTGCCCGGGGCATTTGCCCCCCCCCCGCCCCCCCACGCTACGCCACTGTGGGTAAATTGATGATCTGTCTTGCCTGTAATATTTTATTAGCATTCACTGAAACTGACTTTTGTTTTCCACATTTTTGAAATCTGACTGTTGATTTTTGTAAATACCTCAGTGTTGTTAAATAATCCTTTTTTAAAAAAAGCTCAAGCCATTGTGTTTATTCACACCTGTAAAGGGAGTTTGTTTCTTTTTAGTTATAAGCTACCAAAACTAGGCTGGAACATTGATTATTAGCTAACCCTGGGAAGAGAGCAGGTTATAATTTGTCAAGCCAGGCTACTGAAGATCTAAGGGCTTGTCTTGTGTGAAGAAAAGTCCAGGCCAGACTTCGCAGTTAAAAACATCCTGGCTTGGTATGATCTCAGACCAAGTTTTTCTTGCAGAAACAGTCTGATCATTATTACACCATTCAAATAGGTACACATCTGACACGGGAGAGGAGACTGGGGGGAGTCAGGTAGGCACAATTTCAGAAGCATGTGATACTGAAATAAGCCCTGCCCTCCAAGCTTCACTTGCCCACTAATTACCAGAACTAGTAGAGATGACAAGACAGCAATCCCTGTTAGCAACATGCAGTCAAAGAACTGAAACTTCCAAGAAGTCAATAATCCTGAAGAATTTTCAACAGTGTGCAAGAGACATTTGCATGGCTGAGTGCATGCACAGCAAGAAGATGCTCAAATTAGGACAGGACTTCGGCCTCCTCTCCAACAGTAGCCACCTGAAGACTCAGCACAGGGCACTGCTGCTGGCAAATTAAGGATATACAGTACTGTCAAGGCAACTGACTTCCTCATTGTGAAAAATAAGAATTAGCAGAAGACAGGGGTTGAGCCCCCAGCCCAGAGAAGCAGGGAAGTAGATGGAGGAGGAGGCGAGACCCACATCTCAAGAATATTTTCCAGGATAACTTGAACAAAGCCCCCATCCTGTCCTTATAGTTAGAGCACTGTGACAGTTCAGCCATAGGAACTCAATTCTTTTGAAAGTCAAGAAACACCCTGAATTCATTTAAAATACAGCCCATGGGCCAGATACAGCCCCCAATGTCAATTTGTCCATCCTTTGGCGCCCTTGCTGCTCCCGAAAATCGATGGGGGAGACACCCACCAATGAGCAAACACATCCACGCCACTCCCAGAAGTGGATGGGGATGACTCTTCACATGCGCAAATGCATCTGTGCCACCTCCGAGATGTCACAGACCCATTTGTACATGTGCATGAGCATCCGGAACCACTTCTGGGAGTGGCACGGGCACATTTGTGCATGCCACTCCCGGAAGTGGTTCCAGACACACATTACAAAGTTGCCTGCTTCTGGGTGTGTGGTCATGCCCACTCATCTGTTCCAGGAGCATAGTCAGGCCCCCAGCACAAAAAGTTTGGGCACTCCTTATTTAAATTACTAGATATTCCCATACTATCGTTCTATGTATTTTGGACAGCAGCCCTATGCCATCTCCTTTAATCTAGTACTGGCCTGCAGTTACTGTCAAACCTGGCTCTATGCTGCAGAAGGAAAAGGGCCTACTTTCACTTCCTCTTATAGCCGTTCTATTTACCCATAATATATGATATTGTCCAAACTCATAAAATGGGAGGGGAATGAACTGGACAGCTGAGGCAGGAAGGATACAGCTATTATGATCTACTAAATGTCATTTCAACTCCACCATTGCAGGTTGCAAGCCCAGATGAGAAAGAAAGAAGGTTGGGCACCAGGTTAGCACCCTGCTCCCATAAAACTTTATTGTTACAGAAGCAATGAGGAGCCTCATTGGCCAATAACCTGTATAGCATGAGGAAGAACTAAGTCTAGGTAAGTAAATGTCTTTTCACCTGAGTACCTGTATTGTTTCCATCCTAGCTGGTTAGTCTAAGAACCATAAATTTAAAAGATGAAGCCGGGATTTTTTTGTTTTGTTTTTCCCTTCCTTTTTTTCCATCTTTACTCCTTTTCTTTGTGCCTTGTGTTGCCTAGATTGTAAACCAAAAGCAGGTAGTGTCTAAGTACTAATATTTGTATGCTGCTCTGAAATAATTTTTGATAATCGTTTAGGGTAAAAATCATTAAATGAAATAAAAGCTGAGTTCTAGTAGTTATGGTTCCCATTGAATAGAAATGGTGTGTCAATAAGGCATTCCCAAAGCAACCTCTTTGTATGTACTCTTTTTGAATACAAGAGTGAGTTTCGTATGGAAGCTGGTTGCTTGTAATCAGTATCAAAGACCCCCTTAGGTGAAGAGAGTATTTATTACTGACACCACATGTGTGATAAAGAAGGCAGTCTGCTCAGTACAGCTATGACAGACACACAGGAAGGAGGAGGGGTGAAAAAAAAACTGAAGTCACAGCAAAGAACATCAGTCTGTGTTTAAGGAAACAAGAGAAGAAACAAGATAAAGAAGAAACTCCTCATGAGAAGTTAGGTGCCTTTATGAATGCTGGCTAGATAGCTTAGTGGTTTAGGTGTGTGCCAGAGGTTGGGAGTTCGATTCCCCACTGTGCCTCCCATGAGAAGAGGCAGTCTATGTGGCCTGAAGCAAGCTGTATAGTCCTGGTGGTGCAGTGGTTAAACTGCTGTCCTGCATCCAAAAGGTTGTGAATTCAATGCTGACTAGGACACAAGGTTGATTCAGCCTTCCATCCATCTGTGGTTTGATAAAACAAGTTTGGGGCAAAATGCTAATTAACTTGTGAACTGCCCAGAGAGTGCACTAAGGACTATGGGGTGGTAAATAAGTGTGATTGCTTTGCTTTGCTTTGCTTTGCTTTGCTTTGCTTTGCATAATCACAGGATGCATCCAGAAGAAGGGAATGATAAACCATTTCTGAGTATTGTCTACCTAGAAAATCCTGGAAAGGAGTGCTGTAACTCAGAATTATACACTTTATTTCCACTGCCCCCTGTAGGCAGAGAGGTGCTTGTATGAATATAGTTGTACTACAGTAAAACCTCATATAACACTAAAACTTGGTTCCACAAGTCTTGGTGTTATATGATTTTTAGTGTTATCTGATGCATGTTAAAATCCTATGGGATCCATAGAGATACATTGTAACCACACAGGCTTTAGCGGTTGTTATCTGAAGCATCCCATAGGATCTTAATGTTATCTGATGCAATTCTTCCCCCCAGATTCCTTAATGTTATGCGATTTTAGTGTTATTCGATACTAATGTTATATGAGGTATTACTGTATTTCACTTGGGGGTGATGGTAATAAACACCACAGTATATCTTATGTGAATTTAAAATAAATGTATTCAGTCAAATAAATTCTGACTTATGGAAAGCCTTTCCAGGGTTTCCTAAGTAGTAAGCACTCAGAATTGGTCTACCGTTCCCGTCTTCTGGGGTCTTTCTGGGACAGAGTTTGGACCTGTGATCTCAGTTGTTGAGCCCCCATGTAATGGTGGCTGGTATGAATGTTCTTTGTTTTCTGCAGATATTTTCAAAATATAGTATGCTTGTCACTGTGCCAATTCAAAAGATATAGAATAGGAAAATATGTTTTGAAGAGGAGACCCAAACAGGTAAAACCGAAATTTCAATGGACAAAATGTAACATCTTTAGATGTGGATAGTCCTGATTTTTCTCTAGTCTTATTCTTTGACCCAGTGCAGCACCTCATATTTGATGCATTTCTGCACAACACTCTAAAATATTTATTATTAAATATTTACTTTTCCATCCCCTTTACTTTCCTACTCACATGTAAACAGTGCAACAGAAAATAAAAACCCATTTATATAGGACTATGCTCAAGATAGAAAGATTAGATTGCTCAAGTGCAAACATGACCCATTAGTTCTCATCACCCAAGATACACCACCCTTTACCTAATCACATTGAGCTGTTGTGCAAAAAAAAAAAAAAGGAAACTTTTCCAAATGTTCACCATATTGCAGGTCATTTTAAAATTGTGGGATGGTATGAGAGACTATCGATGCTGGTGTTATTAATGTTCCAGACGTGAACTTCCATAGTACAAACCCGTAATTTAATTCATCATTTATTTAGATATCAAATTACATCTGCATTGATACAGAGTATTTCTTCACCATGATGAGGAAATGCATCATAGTGCCTTCTGGGATATTGCTGCAATATATCATTATGTCAACATTTTCTATTATTGATGGATTTTGTACCTTCATCCAGAAACATCAGGGAAAGATGTGAAGGAATATGCCCATCACATCTCCAAGCACTATGACAAGATACAAACAGATGATTTCCTATCAAGAAAGCAAACTGATTTCGTTTTAAACTAGAGCTGAGAAATGTCACTTTGCAGAGCTGCTGCCACCAAGAATCCTTCAGCAAGAATCCTGATCAACACAAAATTAGATCTATTCCAGATTTGTTCTGCTTAAAGAAAATGTTCTACACTGATGCCGTTAGTATTTTTCCACTTGTTGTCCCCTTATTTCATAATGTCCAGTGTTATTTCCCATGATTTTCAGTACTTTTTGGTTTCTTCTCAAAATGTGGTTTATTTTTAGTAACAGTTTGTACCGAGGCAAGTTTTAGCGACCTTCTTGTGTCTGCAGTAGAAAGCTTCTATCAGATGGTAGAAAATGTGTTTTCATTTACACTGGTCAAACTCAATAAATACAGTAATTCCTGCCACATTTTACTCAATGGCTTAGTGGTTAAGATGCTGAATTTGATGACTATAAGGTCGACAGGTCAGAAGTTCAAGATCCAAATGCGGCATGACAGAGTGAGCTCTTGTCTCTGTCCCAGCTCCTACCAACCTAACAGTTCAAGAGCAAAAAATTGCAAGTAGATAAATAGGTACTGCTTCGGTGAGAAAGTAGCAGTATTTGGTGCAGTCCAGTGCCTAGTCATGCTGCCACATGATCACGGAAATGTCTGCAGATGCAGACAGCACTGGCTTTTTGGCTATAAATGGAGCTGAGCTCCATACCCTAGAGTTGTATATGATCGGATTTCAAGTGAGGGAGATCTTTACCTTTATCTAGCATTAGGTACTTTGTGTCTCCCCTACCATCTATTCCTGTCCAACTAAAACCACAAAGATTGTCCTACCATCTGCCCTTTCATAGACCTCCTGATCTGGTCCTTATCCAAGTCCACGCTATTATTTTATTTTATTTTATTGGTGCATTTCTAGTTTTCCAGGAAACCCCCACTCTTATCAACAGGCAAATGTCGAGACATTAAATCACCATAGTGCCTTCTGGCAGAGAGGCCAATGAGATCACCCAAACTTTGTGTGACTGATACAATTGTGTGTTGTACCACCTATGTGATCTTGAGCAAGCACTACAGTCCCACATCACTGCCAGAAGTGTGGATCACTTCTGAATACTTTGTACATAGTAAATCTTTTCTTCAAAGTGGTTTGCCACCTATCTGCCAAGCATCCCTCACAGTCAAGATGATCATCTAAGTTGAGCATCAATGAAATTACAATTTAACCATAAAATGAGGTTACAAACAAATCAACTAGCACATTAGCATTCACATTGTATGTCTCAGAATTATAGGGTGTTTTTTTCTTTTACCTAAATAAATGTTTTCTTCAAAGTCCCTGCCCTTCCACCAAAGGAAACATTTAGCCAATAACTTCCCATAATTTAAGTTGCTCCATCAGGCAAAGGATGGTTTGGTTGAACTATAAAAGTAGCTAGAAATATTCAGCACTGGAATCATTTTATGTATTTCACACAATAAATACAGGACTAATAAAAGAAATGCAAAATCATGTTTTCTAAATTGCTAAAAAGCATAGTTATTTGCCTTGTAATTTTTTTTACAGTGAGCAAGTTACAGCTTTAATTAGAACTGAATTAAGTATTACAGTTTTAATCAAGTTGAATATCCTAGAATAATAGAGTTCTGAGGAATAGAGTTACGTATATTCTATGGAGTTCTGAAGCTGCCTCACCTAAATCAGTTCTCTCATCTAGAAACCACTGGGACTCTGCAAATGTTCTAAATTTTAGATGAATCAGTTGGTGGAGAAGTGATTTGAATTGTACCCATTCCTGCCCGTCTCCCACTTTGCAGTATGTATGGAGCTTCTGTGCTATTTGAACCATGCAGTGGAAGAAGCACTATGAGGACTGGGGAATACCTCTAATGAATTATCAAGATGTTCCAAATGTGATGAGCTTTCACGTTTTCCTGAACACTTAAAAAGTACAAATTTAGAGAACTGAAGAAATATTATTCACAGATTAAGCCATAGGGGGTCAGATCAGACAGGTATTTGTCCTGTTGATTGGTCTGCTTGCAGCAACGGGCTTGTTTGCTCCTTTTCCCAGGGATAGATAAAGGTAAAGGTCAACATGGAATGCTGTTTACCTTCCTACCGAAGTGGTCCCTATTTATCTACTTGCAATTTCTTGCTTTTAACCTGCCAGGTTGGCAGGAGCTGGGACAGAGACGGGAGCTCACTCCGTCATGCAGTACCCAGGAATTGAACTCCAACCTTCCAGTCAGTGAGTTCAGCATCTTAACCACTTGAGCCACCACAGTCCCTGAACCAGGATAAAAGCACAGGTAAAAGAAGATAGGAGGATTGTCTATTTCCATTGAGGAAGAAATAGACCTCTAGAAAGATGGAGTTGCTAATTGGGAAATGCTCTGTGGCAAAGGAGAAGATCTAACGTGAACTCTTCCTTTGCTTTCAGTTGGCACAGAAGCTGAGGATGTTAATCTTTTCCTTCCCAGAGGCAACTCCTCTCCCACTCCAAGCACTGAAGGCAAAAGGCCAGTGGAAAGAGGCTTAACTAGAGAACAGCTGGGCTTGTTTCTCACCCCTGCCTATAAGAACATGGACTAGAGGGAAACTGATGAAGAAACTTCACCACAGGATAATATAGTGGGTTCTTGGCTTCATAGCTTTAGAATTGGATTCCATCAATTTCTCCTCACCAAACAGATTCTGAGCACGTTGAAGACAATTTGTTTACAAGGCTGGAACACAGCCATAAAGCATATGAAACTGATTGCCAGCATTCGTTTCTTTTCTTACACTTTTCTTACTTGAGCTTTTATCTGAACTGGACATCTGTTGCTTCCTCCACACTAATACCTCACGCCTCTCTCTCCAAACACTCTCTAATCCCTCCCAACTCGTTCTGTAGTCAGTATCCTGTTTGTGCTGGCATAACTTTATGTTATGCCTGACAGGATAAATGTGTGAGGCATTATGTCCAGCAATGAGGAATTGTGCTGTGGAATTGTGCAATCAGTTGTGCATCCTCAGCACAGGCCATTGTGCAATCTGCCACCAGAAATACTTTGGGGACAGCACTTTGACCTCCAGTTGTGAGCACTTAGTTGTGCAGTACAATTTTACCCAATGAATAACTGCTTCTCTCCTTAATCATAGTTTATAACAGTAGAACAGTAGGCTGAGACAAAGAAGTAGTGTTGTCCATCACAGTGGGATTTCAACCCATGATCTCAACAGTGCATGTTGAGGTAAGTCATTACACTAACTTTGGAAGGAAAAAAACAGAACAACCATCCAAATGTGGGTTGTGTCTGTAAGACGCCATTTCATGAGTTCTGTTTCTGATTTTTTGAGAAAGAAGTTAACCAGAATAACAATGTACCCAGGACAGTATGACTTTATTTTTAAGAGACTAAAATTAAATTTGTTTCACAGTTTGTTGAGCCACTCCTACCCCAAGTAGGAGTGATTCAGAAGCATGTATTAACATGCAGCTCATCCATGGCTGTTACAGATCGCTCGTTTACTGTGTTTGTGAATTCACCCATTATATGTTTTATTGCTGCATGAATTCAGTTATGAGATCACCAGTATTGCTGGATGAGGTGGACATACAATGGCAAGAGAAAGCAATGCAATTGCTAAGCTCCCATGAAACTTTGGCTGATATGAACATTTCTCATCCTTTACTGATATTTTCCAAGTAGGTTACGTATCAGTTCAAAAGGTATAGAGCAGAAAATAACATTAGACAAGCTCGGGGAGCGACCCAAACAAGAAGAACAGAAATGTAACATCTTATGTCTAGCACTAATACCTTTAGACAACTCTGATTCTTCCAACCTGCACAACCCCTCATATTATAATAAAGATTAACAAATTCTTTAGTGTTATTCTTGACCCAGTACAGCTCCTCTTATTTGAAGCATTTCTGCAAAACATCCTGAAGTGATGATATTTTATGTATTTATTTTTTATGAGGCAGTGCCACTATACAGGCTCAGTTATTGAGTTAATAAAGACAAGCTTACATTTCATGCAATGTTATATTTCATCAGCACAGCAACTCAGGTTTCAAGATGGTTAAACATGAGGAATGTTGACATTTTGAGTCATGTATACAGCACAATTCATTGATAATATACATCTATACTGCTACCTTTAACAAGGTGTGTCTGTTCCATTTTGTGAACAGACACGTAATGTGCCACAGGTACGTTATAAGTAAAAACCAGACCAAGTCCATGCTGGCCATTTGGGACACAGAGACAGGTCCTGGTGCGCCCCAGTGACTGGCGCCCCCCTCCCAGAAGTGGACAGAAGTATGTCACCTGGCGGCTACAATCCATGATGTCATGCAGTACTCCCCATTGGCACCACCCACTACCTCCCTGTCCAGTGCCCCTTTAGGTAGCCAGCATACCCCTGAACCAGACAACAAGTGAAAGCTTTAGCCCAGTGTTTTCCAACCTTTGATTTTGGGATTTTATTTCCTAAACGCCTAAGTCAATTCCCCAAAGTGCTAATAAGCCAGTGTTCAGATTTAGGATTCTGAGAATTGAAGTCCCCCTGTGGTGCATAGGCTCCACATTGGGAACCGCTGCTTTAGACTGTTTTTATTTACTGATATAAGCCAAACTCCTCTATCATATGTTATGTTAGTGTAACATAGCTTCCTCACTTGAACAGCACAAATTGTCTCAAGATAAGAAATCACTATAGATGTTGTCTGTTGTATGCCGAGTTGGCCACAATCCTGTTGCTTAGTGTTATAAAATATGCTCATTGAATCAATTGGGTGCCATCCTTTCCATTTGAAATAGTGGCATGGAATTATTTATTCAATTATTCTCATATTGTAAACTCGTGTTTGTAATACAATGCTGCCATTTACTGGAGAGGCACATATTGTGATCAACTTATGGCTTTCATAAGTTATTTATTTATTTATTTATATTTATACCCCACCCTTTTGGTGCAAGCAAATTTGAGATGTGCTTCTTCTAAATATGTGCTGAGGGTAAATATGTGGTAGTGAGACTCACTATCAAAGATAGCTTCATAAATGTGCACATGCCAAAGTCTAAGCAGAAAAAGTGCTTTTGATGCCAGTGGAGTGTCTGCACCATGCCTAAAATTGTACATTTGCGCCAAGCAAAACTATACAAAGAGTGCCACTGAATCCTTCCTGAGTGCAGTATTTTCAGATAGCCTTGCCTCACAAAGCAGCAGTCCCAGCTAGACTGTGTGCCTGGCTATATATGCCATGTGTCCAAGTTACAGTTGCTGTGGCAACTGTGACATGAAATCATCTAACATGTATGAATATGAGATCTCAATATTGCTCTCATTGTTGCCAGTGAAACTTGGGGCTGGGGGAGGGTTGTTGATTTGCTCACTATCTTGCTGTGATTCAAAAGGAGAAGTTGAAGATTTTTTTTTGGGGGGGGGGAGTTGAAAAAGAATAGTTTCTAAACAGAATCTTGGAAAATGACATTGTTTCTGCTTCATAATTTTGGAATCCTAACATTTATTCACATTTCCCAAATTAATAGGAAATTGACATTGTACTTCCTTTAACATTAAGCAGCTAACATGAATATCATTTATGGAACCATATGTTATATGAGCTTCTATGTGTTATTTGAGAAAAAGCTAACTGACAACAACATCAGATCATCATATTTAGAAACTTATATAAATAGGTTTCTCATGTCAGAAACGTATTACTTGCCCGTAATATTTCTGCCAAAAACACACACACCAAGTAACTGATTCCAAATACGTGGACATGCAGCACACAGCTTGGTACTGATTTAATATGTAAAACACAAACACTCTTCATTTCTTTGATATATCACTTGCAATCCCTCCACTCTTCTGTTTTATTTGTGTGTCTCATCAACACAGATAGAAAGCCATCTTTTATACAACGAGATGCCATTATGATGGATCACAAACTGAGATCTCAGATTGGTGTTAAATTGAGAATGTTTTACAGGATTCCTTGCAGGGTTGAATATGAATAATAAAGGTTGCAGATTTATATGCAAATAGCCCAGAAATATAATTTAAGAATGTCAGAGGCTCAACGTCTCTGACCACTGATCTGGTAGATGTAAAATGAAAGAAAGCTGTCATACTGAATAGCTCTGTGCTGATGTGAATAAGACAAATTGTAGGCAAATAGGCAAAGGTTTCCCCTGCTCAAAGGGCTTTCATCTGCCTTCCACATCGCAGTGTGACACCCATACCACTGATCCAGCTCCACGAGTCACTTTCTGGACCTGAGCCCTTTTGACACACCAACTCCTCATCAGCCCCAGCCCAGTATTGATGAAGCTGCTGCCCTCCATCAAGATGGATTCAGGTGGGATTCATTCCACTTGGGGACCATCACCCTTTCCTGTGGACTTCGCCAAGACCACTAGTCGTCAGGGTTGTCAGGTTAGTTAACTGACACTCAGCATTGAGTCACTGGCAGTATGGTCTACTCTATTGCCATAGCAGGATAACCGGGCCAGACTTGCAAACCTCCTCCAAAAAATGCAATTCCTCAGCAGTGGCATAGGATGAGTTTAGGCGTCCAGGGCCACAGGCCAAACTTGCCCCCCCCCCGGTAGGAAAGTCCTACCTTCGGGGGCGTTGCCATGCTAGGAGGTGGGGGGGCATGTCCCTGGAACCCCAACAGCATGGGTGAGGCCCAGGGTCTGGGGCAGTGTGGTGCCGGCCCAGTGGGGAGCACACTGTCGGGGTCCCAGACACGTGGCCTCACTGCCTCTGAGCCTAGCAGCGACAGCTCGTCCGCCTTCGGCAGCAGTAGCACTTGGGAAGCAAGGCCGGTGATCGCTGTGGCCCAGTGCGTCTGGCCGAAGGCCCTCCCCCCACAAAGCCTGGCTGCGCTGCTCTGGCTGCAGGGCCGTAAAGACCACGAGCCTCGTCCCTCTGTGCGCCGGCGCTGCCGAAGGCAGACAAGCTGGCACTGCTGGACTAGGAGGCAGGACAGCTGTGCACCGAGGACGCCAATGGTGGGCTCACTGCTGGGCCCATGCCACACTGCCCCAGCTCCTCACCTGCACCATCGGGGTCCCAGGCAGCGTGCCCGCCCTGCCTCCTAGCCCGGCGGCGGCAGCGACACCCAGGAAGGTGGGAAGTGAGGCTGGCGGTCGTTGTGGCCCAGCAGCCGGAGCAGTGCCAGCCAGGTGTTGGGGGGGTACTTGGTCTGGCCAGCACTGTGATGTGGTGACCACTGACCTCGCTTCCTGCCTTCCTGGGGACCGCTGTCGCCAATGGCGGACGAGCTGCCGCCGCTGGGCTCAGAGGGCCCGCGCCCTCCAGCCTGGTGGTGACAGAGGGTGCGGGTGCCCGCCCCAGCTGCCAAGAAGTCTGGGGCAGCAGCATCACCACCACCCACAAGTGACGCCTGGGGCGCCCCCCCCCTTCGCTACGCTTCTGTTCCTCAGGATTTCTTGGGGTTTTTTTTACCATTCCCTACATTTCTGACTGTCACTCAACATTTCATGCTCTCTGACCATGGTCAGTCTTCACTGGGTTGTTCTGTGAAATAAGGCATTTTACCAATATGTGCTTGTACTCCTGCAAACCTCAGGTTTTTCCCAGGTATGCATAGTTGATGACATTCCTACTATATAAGTAACTATGCTCCAGCTTCAATCTTAAAAACAGAGGGAATGATCAATTCAGAGGCATCTGTTGTCAAAAAGAACAATCAAACTTTCATCTCTTGGTAAAGGTGGGTGCCTTCAAGTGAGAAGCTGCTGATCCAATAATATCTACTTACCTGTTCTGGCTGATACGTATTTGAAGACTTGCGGTCTTGATGCTATTGGCAATGGCTCCCCCTTGTGATTAGTTCATAAAAGAACGGGTGATTGGACACAGCTGTTATTGAGCTATGTGACTAGGAAATCTAATCAGGATTAAAGATTCCGTTCAACAGTTCTCTTGTGAATTAGAGAGCCTGTTTATCTGTTCTTATTGTTCACAACAGATTACTTGTAATGAGCTTCTATATATAAAAAAGCACCGAACTGATTTTGGTCTGAAGTTTTCAAGTATCCTTAAACCTTTAAACAACCCTTTTAAGCAGAACAAATTGAACAAGAAAATAGGCCTGAAAAATATAGAGAATCAATGGTTGGGGAAATTAGAGCTCAATTCAGGAGCACGAGGTCTTTTTGTGCCAAAGTACTTGCAAATGATCATTTTGATCTTAATTCTTTCTGCCTTTTTGAGCCACTTTGTGCAAAAATGCTTTCTGTAATTCAGGACTTCACAAGACAAGGAAATAGGAATTCTATTATGAAGATAACAGATCTTCTCTTATTTATAGGTCATTTCTAACTGGGCAGCGATGCAGAGGAATGTGATGAATAAACCAGCTCTTGGCTGCTGTAATTGAGGGGGTTGACTCTGGTCTATTACAGAGAAATGAAAGAGTTTTAGATTTTAAAAATCCATCACCATGAACCCCTTTTTTGCCCTGTCCCAGAACACACTTGTTGGGTTTTGACACTGGCAGTAACAATAGAAGCAGCATATTTCCATCAGACATTGGAAAGGTTATTTTCTTGGCCAGGGGTGTGGGGAGGAATGACAAGTCCCAGAGAGAATGACCAAGTGGCCATCCTCACCAGGAGATTCTGAGAGTTCTTCTTCTTTCATGTCCTGATCAAACCCTGGACTGCCAAAATGAAGCCACTTTCTTGGCCTTGTCGTTGGCCAAACTTAAGTCCTCATTGGTACATCTTTCAAAGCCGCTTTCTTGGCATTGTCTTTGGCCAAACATGTCATCATCAGTGCATGTTTCTGGTAGTAATCCGCAAACCAGTAAATGAGCTCGCAGCTGATCTCATGATATATGCTTGATCTAGTTATCATCCAAAACATGAACCCTTTCCTTTCTTCTTTCCAACCTCATTCCTGTGCTTTGTCTTTTACACCTGCCTTAATTTCTAGAATTTTTCCAGGCAAACCTCACCAGCTTTCTGACATTTAAACAAAGCTGGAGTGGCAAGTGCATGGATAACCATCTGTAAAAAAAAGAGAGAGAGTGTGAGAGCGTTCTGTTTATGGGAACTGCTCTACAAAGCATGCATTTTCTGAAGTGCCAGGCTAAACCAATCTGTAAACATATTACATTTTTATTACAACTACCCACAAGATGTGATTGGTCAGTCATCACAACCTCCCTCATAAACTCTGGGAAATAGTGTTGCTTATTATGAATAAAATGAGCACAGAAAACATGTGTGCTAAATGTAATAAGTCATGTAACGCTATATTACCTTTCCAGAGAAATTGTAAAATGTGCCTCAATTAGAGGACTCAGGTATTCACAGCTGCTTCATAATTTTTTGCACGTCAAGGCTTATGACAAGAAGACAGATATCCCACACCAACTCTTTATTTGGAGGATTGTGCGATGAAATGTCAAGTCCAAAGGAAGTACTTGTTTTAAAACAAGAGTATTGAGTAAATAGCTACTTCTGTAGGATGTAGTCATAATGAATGGTTAATGAACCTCTGTTGCTGCTATCCGACATTTGCCCCAATGTGTTAATATGACTATCATCAACAGAAACAAGTATGCTTTGCTCAATTGTGCCAAAGGATCAGTTAATTTAGCACTGAATTGCCACAAGCATCTATCTAAAAGTCCCTACATGCTCTTCTTCTTCCATATCAAGGAGAAACATAAGAATGCTGAATGACCAACAGCGAAACACATGAGAAAATAAGTGGGTAGAAACAGTATACTAAAGAACTTCTTATTCATCTTCCGTGTGTAGGCCAGACGTGAAACCACCAAAATGAAGGCACCTTCTACTGAGTTCATTCCATAGCTCCTTTCGCCTGACCTAATGTGGGAAAGATTACCCAGCAACACAAGGTTGCCATTACCAGGGTAGCCCAATTGTGGTTCAAAAATACTGTACCACAATCTTTGAGGAGGCTCTTTCTGTGTACCCACCTATAAGCTCTGAAGCAGGCCTAATGGTGAGCCCGTGAGGATGGCTCAAAAGTTTTTAACTAGAAATAGAGCCTTCTCAGTGGTGGCACCAACACTGTGGAACATTCTACCAATAGAGCTGTGCCAGGCTCCATCACTGGCTATCTTTTAAAAGCAATTAAAAACTATCTTCTTCAAGGAGGCTTTTCAGGGTGTTGTCCCTTTACCGATAAATTGTCAGTCAGTTTGAGTTCCTATTCCCTCAGACACCAATTATTTTATTTTATTTTATTTTAATTCCCTCAGACACCAATTATTTTAGTTTAGTTTAGTTCAGTTTGCGATGTATTTCTTAGTTGTTTGATTGATTTGCTGTGTGTTGTTGTTATTTGTTATCTGTTTGTTCACCACCCAGAGTAGAAATAAAAATAAATAAATCATTTTATTCATGTCAGAGGAAATGCTATCAAGCATTACAACATCTTGAGTGTGCACATAACACTAAGGTTATTGCCATTATTTATTTCACCTCTTTTGTGTAGAAATAAATAAATTATGGCAACAACCTTAATGTTATGTCAACACTCAATGCTGTATGTTGTAATGCTTGATAGCATTGGATTTAGGTGTCTTCAACTGGGTACAATAATGCAGGCACAAGATAGCAATTTGTAAATTATATAGAAAGATACAATAAAGCAAGTCTGTATGAAATGTGCCACCTTCATATGCTTTACATCCTAGAAAAACAGATGACTCCCTTCCCCACCTCATGAACTTTGACTAAAACAATTTATAGTTGAACTTACAAAGAGATTTAGCACATCATATACTGTCAATGGGGAGAGAAGCAGACCCATGAAACTTGCTTTATCTTCTGAACCAGTCGGTTACACTGTATGACAAATTACAAACTGCAGAACAGCTTACAAAGAATAGAGGTGTTGATTTTTTCTAGAGAGCCCGTTGAAATGCTTAAAATAAAAATGGGCTACTTTCAATCACCATTCATTCACTGCCCCTTCCCCCCTCCCCCATTAATTGACCATAATATTGCTAAAGAATGGCAGCTTCAAAGCATTCTTGGAGCCATACACAATGTTAGCCCCAAAATTGCCTCCTTAAACAGTGATATGTTTTTTTAAAAAAAAAAAATAAGATCTCGGAAAGCCTAAAGGTCTATTTGTGTTTATAGAAAAAGCAAAAAAGTGAGGAAAAACCCTTGGAAATAAGAATATCGTTAGTGGATCCAGTACCTGAACAAATTTATTTTCCAGAATATTTGCTGCTGAAACCCAAGCTTTTTTTACCTCTCCTTTGTTTCAAGTGATATTCTGTGTTTTTGATCTGTTCACATTTGCATCACATTATCAAAACAGTCAAGCATGGGAATCTTGTGGCCAAAGTGGAAGGATAGTTCTTCCTGATATTTCCATGTGAGCCACCTCCAGCAGTAATGCAATCCTATTTATACATTAAAGAATACTAAGCTTTCCTTTGGTTTAGGAAGGAGGGGTGTTTCTCTCTCCATTCCTTCTGTTTTCCCCCAAAAGGTGAAAGAGGTGCTTTTCTTTCCTAGAAGAAAAAGTAAACCAATCTGATCTAAATCTTCCTCCTGGAATGATTATGATTAGTGTGTATCCAGAGTCTTGCCCCAGCTGGCACATTGCCCTGATACATTAGCTTTTCCCCTCAATGCCTGGTCTACATCTTCAGCATTGAGTCTCTTCATTTCTTCTGGGGTTATTGCTTCCAGAGTAGAACACTTTGTAGTCATCCAACTAAAATATCCTGCTCCAACCCATATTAGTTTGCAGACACCAAGCACTGCAGTACTTACAGGCTTTATTTCTTGTTATATGGTTTCCAGTTTACTTTGAGTCATACTTCTTGCCTTCCGTTCTCTCATTTGATGCATTGTGCAACATCAGACATTTCTTTGACTTCTGTGCACATTAACCACTAGAATCCTTTCAGCTTTAATCTAGTTCCATCATTACTGACATTGCTATTTGTACTTGTCCCTTGTTCTTCTCCAATAGCTGACTGAATACTTTCGGACCTGGGAATCTCATCTTCTAACACAATGTCTTGTTTTATTTTGGACTTTCCATTATAGAGGTTTTTACAGTAAGGAAAATTCAGGCGTTTACCACAGTGGCACTTCTGTGCTATAAGTTTCACAGTTTTCTAGACAGAGTGTACTCAGAAGAGGTTTACCATTCCCTTCTTCAGGCAGCATCCTGAGACTTCATAGCTTACTGACCTGTCCAGCCAGCTGTATTAAGAAAATGAGTTCAAAAGGATTACTGAATGAGCTGGGAGCATTTGATAGTAAAACTAAACAAATGCAAATGTAAATCTAATCATTCTCTTGTTGAAATACCACTGGGAACCTAACTCAAGCAACTCTAAATTTTCTAAAAGAAGTTCAGAGGATGTGGTTAGGTGTGTATGGAAGGAACATTGGAAGGTGCCTGATAGTTGATCAAACTTTCAATCCTTCTTCTTCAGTACTGTCTCCAAGGGTTCTGAGTCTTCCCTATCACCACCTGGAGATGCTATAAAATGAACCTAGGATTCTTTTTCAGTGTCTGCCACTTCACATATTCCTGGAGTTGCAAGTGCTCTGTGGTAGATATTCATAAAGCAGAATGCATTACATACTCAGGCAACTGCAATCCCCCTGGCAACAATGGCTACAAAATTGTTGCCATGATTGTGAAAAAGGCTGCCACAGTTGTATATGTGCACAGCCCACCTCACATTTATATTTCAACAAGCAATTGTGTGTGACAATGTGACTGAAGATAGTCCAGGCCATCAACAGGAACATTTAATTTGAACTAACTTAGTTTTTATTTTTATTTTTGTTCTTCTCTAGTCCTACCATTAAGAAGATTTCACAATCATGTCTGGAAGAGAAACAGGCAGTTTTATATCTATCCAACTATTGCAGCTGCAATTTGGTTAACCCACAAGATGGAAACGCTATTCATTGGGGCTATAATTCCCATAATTCTCTAGCCACCACTGCTACTGAGAATAAAGAGAGTAAATATGTGTAACATTTGTGCTGTTGATCTGAAACATAAATCAAGTCCCTTAGAATGGAAGAACAAATTACAGAGAAAGAGATACTAGATGTTATAAATAAATTGAAAATAGGGAAAACCCCAGGAGAAGCTGGATTACCAGCCAAATTTTATAAAGAATTTAAACAAATTATTACTCCAAAATTAACTAGGTTATATAATTATATTTTGGAAGGGGGAGAATCTCCAAATTCATGGCTCAGATCCATTATAGTACTAATACCAAAACCAGGGAAAAATTTAGAATTGGTTGATTCATATCGTCCAATTTCTTTAATTAATCAGGATGCAAAGATTTTTACAGCAATTATGGCTAATAGGTTAAACAATTTTATGGGAGAATATATACATACAGATCAGGCAGGCTTTTTAAAGGAAAGATGTATATCCGATTTAATAAGAAGAGTGTTAAATTTGTTAGAAATAAACAATAGAAGAGAAGATAAAATAGGACTACTATCTTTAGATATTTTTAAGGCCTTTGATTCATTGCAATGGGTCACTATCAAAGAAATTATTAAAAAAAGGTGAATTTGGGGAAAAATTTAAAAATGTAATTAATCAACTTTACAAAAGTAGCTATGCCAAGGTAAGAGTAAATGATTCTTTTACAGAGGATATTGAAATCAAAGCAGGAATGAGACAAGGATGTCCTCTTTCCCCCATTTTGTTTATAATGGCTATGGAATTACTGGCCAGAGCTATAAGGAGTGATATTAATATAGAAGGGATAAATGGAACAAAAATAAGTTTGTATGCAGATGATACCTTGATTATAATGAAAGATCCTATAAAAAATATGGAAAAGATTCAAAATCACCTGCAAAAATTTGAAGAGATAACAGGCCTGAAAATAAATTGGGGGAAATCGGAAGCAATTTTTAGTAATTTAAATAAGGAAGAAATAGGGAAAATTAAGGAAACATTTAAAATTCAAATTAGGAAAAGAATAAAATACTTAGGAGTTAATATTGCAGATAATGTAGAGGATTTGAAGAAATTAAACTATGATAAAGTGAAAGAGGAAATCAAGAAGAAAATTGTTAGATATCGGGTGTTGAAGACCTCTTGGTTTGGAAGGATTGCTGTTTGTAAAATGAGTTTATTACCCAAGATTAATTTTTTATTTGAGGTCCTCCCAATTAAACAAACTGAAAAAGAATTAAGAGTTTTTCAAAATTTATTGAATAATTACTGCAATGGAGGGAAAAGAGCAAGGATACCTAAAAGTTGATGGTATAAGTCACAGAAAGAGGATGGTTTAGGGTTACCTAACATTAAATCGTATTATAGGGTGTTCCAAATCAAAGGTTTGGTAAAACTTTTAACAATAAAAGATCTTATATGGAGGGAGATAGAAATGAAAGATAGTAATGTGTGTCCAAAGGGAGAATTTTTGGAAAACTCAGTTTTTCATTTAAAACTAAGAAATAATGTCCTAAAATCTATTATAAGTGTATGGGTAAAATTAAAAGAAAAATTGGCACCAAATACCTCTCCAATATTAGAGTTGCAAGATCTTAAAACATTTCCGGTTAAAAATTCAGAATTATTGAAAAACATTATGTATAAATATGATATAATTTTACTAAAAGATTGGTTGGATCGAATTGAAAATGAAGATACTAAAAAAGAAATTTATAAGGAATTAAGGTTGAACTGGCTTCAGATACTAACGTTGGATAGGTGGAGTAAAATATATATAGAGAAACTACAACCTACATGACAGTTGACAGACTTCGAGGAAGTGCTATATAAGATAAGAAAAGGTTCAATGGGGATAAAAGGAGTAGTAAGTAAGTTATACAAAATGATAAACAGTACCGAAGAAACTCAGGATGTTCTTAAAAGATTGTGGGAAATGGATTTAAGTATTAATATTTCGGACAATAATTGGAAGAAAAAATGGAAAAATAGGATTATGCGAAATCTGTCCACAAAAGTTAAAGAACACAACTACAAAATTTTGTGGCGGTGGTATATGACGCCAATTCAGCTAAACCAAATAAATAGTAGCAACTCAAGAAAGTGTTGGAGATGTCATCAGGAAATTGGGACATACAAACATATGTGGTAGGATTGTAAAATTATTTCCAATTTCTGGCATAAAATGGAACAAGAAATAGCAAAAAATTTAAACTTCAACTTAAAGTTGAATGAAAAAATTGTTTTACTAACAGATTTAGAAGAATTGAACTTAGAGGAGAATTAAAAAAGAGTTATTATCTATTTTCTTAACGTTGGCAAGACAACAAATGGCCAGAAACTGGAATGGTGATATGAACTTAGAAATTGGTAAATAGTATGCCGATGTTTGGGACATGGCGCTAAACGAAAAACTCACATGGGAATTAAATATAAAAAGGGGGTTAATAAAACAAAATAGATTTTGGGACATTTGGAAACCTTGGTTGCAATATACATTGAGGTGAAAAACCTGCACCGAATACAATGTATTTTTGGCAGAATGACTGAGTTGTAAAAGGGATGGCTGGTAGACTCAAGGACCTTAGTGCACTGGGTGTTATATGTATTATGTTTAAAAAAAGAAAAGAAAAAACCATAACAAATTTGTAACATCATGTTGAAAGAGGATAATTGATATAAATGTGAAAGTATATAGTATATATGAATATAAATAGTATGGTAAAGACATTGAATGCATTGAAAATAACTGAATTAAGATGTTATTATGTTATGTTTTATTGACTTGTACCTTTTTTCTTTTTATTTTCAATGTTGTAAGATGTAGTTTGCAATTGTATTTTTGTTTGTAACTTTTTTTTGTTCTGTTGTTTTTAACATTTTTGTTTGTTGTTAAAATCTAATAAAAATATTCAAAAAAAACCCCTAATACAGTTGTACCTCGCTTAAAGAGCATAATGCGTTCCACAGGATTGCTCTTTAAGCGAGTTTGCTCTTTAAGCGAAACACCATTGAAAGTGACCAATTATTGGGGGGATTGCAAACCCGATTTATTTGTTAAACGAGTTTTTGGTTGGTTTTATTTGTTAAGCTAAGCGAACATTCAGAAAAAAATCTGCTCTTTAAGCGAGTTACTCTTTAAGCGAGGCGCTCTTTATGTGAGGTTTGACTGTATTATCAGTACATCCTTTTACAGTTAGTTTTGAACAAAGCTGAAAGTAAGCTTATCTAATTGCAATTACAGTGGACCCTCACTTAACAAATGACTCATTTAACACAAAATTCACTTAACAAAAGAAAATCCATAGAAAATAGTGGCTTGGTTGACTTTTTTTTTTAAAAAAAAACAAGTTAATTGGTTTTCAATGCATTTCATTTTCATTTCATTTATTCGTATGCCACCCTATTCGGTGAAAACCAACTCAGGGCAGCTTACAACATACAATTGAATACAACGTAACAATTCAATAGAACAATACAATGTCACAGTATAATCAAATATCAAATATCATACATCAATAATTCAAAACAATAGAATATCATAAAATACAGTACAATAAAATAAAGCCCCAATATATGTCATAAAGTTACAAAAATATCACAAAAAACATAGGAACATTAAACAAAATATTCCAAAAGGGAAAAAATGTCACAAAAAGGCTGGGCAAGCACAGGTGAGAGTCCGGAAGTAGTGGTGATGGTAGCAGTGCAGTTTAAAGCTGCCAACCCCCCATTCAGCTGGGTCTTCTCCCGGCCGGACTGGCTATCCCTCCCTTACCCCAGTCACAGCCAAGGTCCAGAGGCACAGGCAGCAATGGTGAATCCCGCCACCATGGCTGGCTTTTAAAGTCTCGAGGGGGTGGTGCCCAAGAGCACCGACAGCTGGCAAGGCCTCCCCGCCCAAGGCCTCCCCGCCCCAGCCATGGCCAAGGTGGTGGTAGTGATGGTGAGTCCTCTCCTGACCAGTCTGGATGATGGTCATGGCAGCAGCAGCATTGGCGTCTTTATGGGCAGCCGGGCAGGCTGCTCAGCTGTTTCTCCTCCCCTCAGCTTGACTTACTGAGGGGAGGGTCCTGGAGATGGTCATGGCAGCAGCGGTGTTGGTGTCTTTATGGGCTATAAACAGAGATGAGCCCCATAGCCTACAGTCGGATACAACTGGCTTTTGAGCAAGGGCGACCTTTAACTTTTACCTAACTGTCATTCCTTTTACACACCTTACATGCAACTATCAATCTGCCCCAGTCAGTCACTATAGAATCCGTTACAGACCTATACACAAAACCTACCTGCAGTGCAAGATCACCACACTGTGCATTAAAATAATATAAGAAGTTTAGGATTCCAGAGAGGACAAGTGGTCTTCCCCTTCCACAGACACCTATGCCTAGAGCAGAGATGCCCAATCTACGGCCCACCAGGTGTAGTTTGGGCACTACTGGTTTAAGCAGAAAGAATGACAGCCTAAAATCTATCTCATCCTGTTTCAAAACATCTGTTGTAAAACAGATGGCAAGACCGTTTTACTTCCACTTCCGGTGGGAGGAACCACCTGACTGGCCCGCTGAACCACATGACCAGCCTGCTAAGCCATGTGACTGGCCCACAGCCTGAAAAATTTGGGCACCCCTGGCTTAGATACTATTTTTAAAGATTTCACCAAGACTTTTTTTTAAAAAAGATCTCTTTTAAAAGTCCTATTTTTAAAACTTCTCAAATAATGTGAACTACCATTGAAAGCAGGCATTTTTACCATTCTTTTTCTCCCTTGTCTATTTATAGTTCTCCTAAATTATCTTTCTCAGTGCTTGTTCCATTTGACAGAGAGGTCATGGTTGCCTCAGTAATGATTGTCTGACAATGGGGAGAGAATTCATTTAAGAACTACATCCAGGAAAGAGCTTGTCCTGCCTTTCTGCATATACTGCAGTAATGTTGATGGAATCTATCAAGAATAAATAAAATGCAGAGACCGTTGGACAGCAAAGAGATAAGTGTAATCCCACAATATTTTGAACTGCAAATACTGCAACATTTAGTATCAATTGTCTTTGTATGAGAATATTTCTTTATTTAGCAGCATGTAATGAGACACATGAATGACAAAGAAGGGAAGACTCTTCCCACGACACACCAAATCTATGACAGCTAAACAAAAGGACATAAAACAAAATACTGAATGACAGTTTTTAACTTTTCTTCACATTTAGTCTTGGGTTCACTGAAAGCCTTCTTTTCATTTTTCCAGAGCACATATCTGTGCTGGGCTGACCCTGACATTAGACAAAGTGAACAAACTACCTTAAGCAAAATATTCTAGAGCAGGGGTTCTCAACCTTATCATGCCACAGGCTGGACAACTTTCCCTCCTACAACTGAGCAGGCTGGACACATGGTTTCCCCCTGCCAGAGGGCGCATTTGTGCATGCATGGGTGCATCCACTTCCAGGGTCGTCACCATGGACTGGATGGAATGGCATTGGGGCTGGAGCTGGCCCACAGGCCATAGGTTGTGGACCCCTGTTCTAGAGGATAGCAATGACATCCTTCCTAACTGCTTCTCTAACTTTTTGGCAGAGAAATTTTCTGGCACTGGTCTAATGTGTGCTACATTTGTGTACCTGAAGTAAGCCCCAAAAGTATTCAATGGTGATTATTCTCCAAGTAAGCAAATATAATCAGCAAGTTGTGGCTGTGCAGAAATTTTGGATGGAAGATACCATCAGTCCAGTGGATGATGGACGGTGTGAGTGGCATTACAGCAATATCCAGCAATCCACAAGTTGGCTGCCCTTGTATACGATTACAGCTTCAAAAATTAAATTTGCACAGAAATGCTTGATGTTATCTTTAAGTTTATTGTGCAGTTTTTCTCTTAAAAGTAATGTTCCTTTTCATAAAACCCCCCAGAACCTGAGAAGCATTATGACCAGGAAATTATGTGAGCTTAGCCAAAAAGTAACTTTTTCTCAACTCTGCCATTGTTTTTTGCTCTCTAGCTCAGTAAAAGGTACAACAGTTCTATCTATAAAACCAATGATTCCCACAATATAAACATATGATGATTTTACTTTACAAATTTGTCATCACTAAAAGAGAGTTCAACTTTCATATTTCCTAGGAAAAACATAAGCTGGCATAATACTAAAATATGTTTAAAAGAAATGTCATGATTAACTTATAAATTAGCATGGTACAGTAGTTTGAAACAAAGGTGGCAATTAACTATTTTAACCTGTATTTGAAAATTTTAATGTTATTTGTACAATATGTTAAATATCAATGAAAGCTGATCAGTTTGTACTAATTGTGGATTTAGGATGTGGCATGATACAGCCAGTGATGGGATGTTACGGGTTCGGACTGGTTCACCCGAACTGGTAGTGCCCCATCAGGAGGGGTTGCCTGGGGGGTGGTAAAACCCTGGGCGACTGGTTCGGTCACCTCTCCGGCACCCTTCAAAAATGTTTTGAATGGCTGCCCGGAACTACTCATAAGTCAAACCTCCGTTTGACGCATGCACAGTTCTTTTTTTTAGTGCGCATGTGTCAAATAGCGGTTTGACGCATGCACACTAAAAAAAGAACTACGCATGCATCAAACAGAAGTTTGACGCATGCGCAGACATTTTTAATTTTTTAATTATTATTTTTGCTCTGCCCACGACATCATGACATCATGACGTCTGCTACACCCACGTCGTCGATGACGTCACGGTGGGGTAGCGAAGATTTTAACAACCTACCACTGGATACAGCTCTTTGGAGAGGAATAAAGAAGGAGAAATATATTTGTCTGCTTTAAACATATTTGGTTCCCAGAAAGACTCTACAAGGGGTAGATGGTACAGTAAATAGAAACCTGAGGTTAATAGTCAATGATGTCTATAGTCTATTCTGCTTCAGATAAACTTTATTAAAACACTGATTGCTTGCTTACAAAGATCATATTTACTCAGCCAAACCTGAATAAAGTAATTGGCATATGTTATCAGCTGTAACTAACAATAGTTTGGAACACGTCACATTCACATAGTCTGTTTGCTGAACCTTGTACTCAGTTTCTAGACATAAAAAAATGAAATGGTTTCTTGCATTCAGCAGTGTATATAATCTATTCCACCAAGTTAGCAAAAGAAGCCAAAGAAGTCTTGAGAAACATTTGTTCCTGACTTGCCCAGCATTGCAGGCTGAATCTCAGCATATATAAGAATGATCTTTGTAAAGGTCAATCAAACGAAGACACTTTTTCTTGTTGTCTACTATGCTGAGAAGTGCTCATCTAGGACATAAGCATTTGGCAAGAGAAGCACCTCGACTTAATTACATGTAAAACACAAAATATTGGTAAGTAGAATATTTTGTGAGCAGGATAAGGTATTATTTTTAGTGTGTGTTATTTGTGTGTTTTTCTGAGAGCCAGCATTTTGAGATATGTGAGAAGTCCAAGGACTGGTTTACCATTGCTAACTTCTAGCTGAGTTTAAGTGGCCAAGTAGTTAAATGGTTAAGAAGCTCACCTTGTTACCTGGAAGGCTGGCAAGTCAGTAGTTCAAGGCCTGGGTACTGCATGATGATTGAACGCCCGTCTCTGTCTCAGCTCTTGGGGACATGGAAGGACCCTCATTTGGGCATTCCCTGAGCAGAGTTTCTCCAGCAAAAATCCTTTAAAGCCAGAATAATTTCTGACACGAAATTATTATTAGTGGCCAAACAGCTCTGAATTTTTGTCTCCTGAGTCTTAGTCTAACTCTGTATCTGCTACACCACACTGGCTCTCTGCTTAACTTTATAGACAGTAATCAACACTTTGAATTGGGTCCAAAGACTTACTGGCAGCCAGTGAGCAGTGGAGCTATGCCTTATAATCAGCCCCATTCAGCAGTCAAGTTGTAGCATTTTGAACTAGCTGAAGTTTCCAAACACTCTTCAAAAGCAGCCTCACATAGAATGCATTGCAGTAATCCAAATGGGATGTAAGTAAGGCATTTAACTGTCATGGCTCCTTCTGGTGGATATACAGGTTTCTGGTAGTTCTGCTATCTAGGTAGGTAAAAGGGTCACCCTTGCTCGAAAGGCAGTCGTATCCAACTATAGGGTTTGGTGCTCATCTCCATTTGCAGCCAAAGAGACAGCACTGTCTGCATCTGTAGATGTTTCCGAGGACATGTGGCAGGCATGACTAGACACAGAATGCTGTTTACCTTCCCACCAGAGTGGTACCTCTTTTTCTACTTGCAATGTCTTGCTTTCAAACTGCTAGGTTGGCAGGAGCTGGGACAGAGATGGGAACTCACTCCGTCATGCAGCACTCAGGTCTCAAATTGCTGAACTATTGACCATCCAGTCTTCAAGTTCAGCATCTTAACCACTAAACCACCACAGTCCCTATCTAGGCAAAAATCAAAAGAACACTTGAATCTTAAACTACACAGGTTTTAGCTCTTTGGTTACACTTTAAGGATTTTTCATGAAGATATCAGATCTCATTCACTAATGCATTGCAGCAATCATCTAGTGACTTCAGGAGGGAAAATTAAAGATTTTTCCCAACCCCAGCACTGCATTTCAGTTCTGCTGCCACTGCTGGGGCTGCCGCAGCACCACCATAGTGGTGGCAACAGACAAAAGGGCAGGCAGCCAAAGCACCAACAGCAGTAATGGGACTCCAACACAGTGCACTGATCACCCACTAGATGAAGAAATGATGGTAGTAGTACAATATAATGTATGAGTGCAAAGTGAAATACAAAGGCAGAAAGAGGTTGTTTCTGTTTTTAATGAACATTAAAAAATATTCCAAAATATAACTAAAAATGGCCCATGCTGCCTGAAGGAGATGAAGGTCTATACAGTATTTGGTTCCCAGGAATGAGACCTTAGCTTAGGGGTGGCCAACGTTGGTGCCTCAGATGTTCTTGGACTTCAATTCCCAGAAGCCCTGATCAGCAGTGTGCTTACTTGGGGTTCTGTTAATTGAAGTCCAAGAACATCTGGGGCACAAGGTTGGCCACCCCTGCCTTAGTTACTGGTAATCCAATTGTAAGTGTGTGAATGAAGCTATATTCTGCAATAACAAGTATTTGATTCCACTTTAACTGTAGTGCGGTAAAACTTTGCAGCAGAGAATTGTAAGTACCTCGCCAACCAAACTACAAATCCCAGCTTCCATAGGATGAACTATAGCAATTAAAGTGGAAGTATACTCCTAGTGCTGTGTAGTGTAGATTTATTCTTGCATTTCTTGCACCAATCTCCACTTGGTGGTTCTATTCATGAAAAACAGTGATGATCTGTAAACCTTAAGGCTGCCCTCTTCGATATAGGACATACCTCAATTTCTTCTTTTTCCCTTTCCTTTTTCAGTACTTTTCCACTTAGCAGTCACTGATGTAAGTTCTGTGTTCAGAGTAATCTGTTCAACAAAACTGCAGTTGTAGCTCTACATCTATGGTGATTTAAAAAATTTTGTGTAGATGTGTTAATAAAACAGCAAAACGGATTTCTAACTACTTCACTATTGCATTGGGAGAAGAATTTAATCCACAGAATGTTTGTTATGAAGGAAGTGAGCCACCCTATAAGAAATACTAATATGACTCATCCTTCAAATTTATTTCCTATCAAATAATATAGTTTTCTGTATTTTTCTTAGAATTGATAGGGACATAATTTTTTTTGGCACTGGCAAATGTTTTACAGTTACAGATTTTGACAGATCACATCCAGTGTAGAAAAGCTAAATCATATTTAAAATTAACAAAAATTACAGTGACATGAACTTCACAGCATTTAAAACTGTGAGAATTGTTTCTCAATGTGGAAAAGCTAAATCCATATTTAATATTAATAAAATTTAGAGGGACATGAACTGCTCAGCCTTTAGAATTACTAGAGGTTATTTCTGTAAAAGTGTCATTGCATAGTATTGTCTAGAATTTCTCCAGCAGATGGCTCTAAGTATTTACTGTATTTCAATTAAAGGCTAATCTTTCTCACACTAGGTCAGGTAAAGGGGAACTGCAGAATGAACTCACCAAAGGGTGTCTTCATTTTAACAGTTTCATGTCTGGCCTAGACATGGAAGAAGACTTAAAGGCTATGAATCTAAGTGCAAATAGTGATCTTTTATGCTGATTTAGCAAGAAGCAAGACTAGGCAAAACTCCACTGTGAAGAGATGGACCCCAAGGGTAGCAAAGAGGACCCTCTCTAGCCCCCAGCAGTGATACTTCTAGGAACCCAAACTTACCTTGGGCTGCCCTTGGGCCCTATCCGGAGGGGAAACTATCTGCCCTTCATCTCTGCTGACTTCATGGAGCATGTCTTCCAAAAAGGAAGAACTAACATGTTAAGTCTTAAACACACCTACCCCTCCTTTTTGGTAGCTGACCCAAGCAGTTGTCGCTATTGATATGGGAGCCAGGAATTATTTTATAAGTATATTCTTTCAGCTCTATAGATGGTCCCCTTTAGGTGGGGTGATGGTCCCCTCAGTGGAGGAAATGCCACTGCAAACCATCATATTGGCCCCAATGGCAAAATGAGCAGAGGAGGAGCTCTGATTCCCATCGGCCATGGAGGTGGAAGACGCCATGCCAGATGGATTGGTTGTGAAGGTGAATCTTGTCCATATCCTCAAGGCTGCGACAGTCAATTGCACTACCAGTGTTAAATCCTGCATGTCTCATTTCATATGTGCCGAAGGAGATGTCTCCAAGATCATATTGTGTGGGTCACTTCATGGTAAGCTGGGATCCACCTTAAACAAATTCATGCCAGTGGCATTTTTTCTGATTGCCTTGGAGGGCAAAGGCAGCCCAAGACCAGGGCCATAGCCAGGGGGAGGCCAGGGTCGGTGTCACCCACCCTGAGTTAGTAGTTTGCCCACCCTCAAACTGCCAGCTGTGTGTGTGTGTGTGTGTGTGTGTGTGTGTGTGTGTGTGTGTGTGTGTGTGTGATTATTTTTTTTATTTTAAGGGCAGGTGGAAATCTTCAAAAGACACTGTGAGCCCTTGCTCTGACTTCACAGTGTGTGGGATTTTTATCGACTAAAACCACCTCCCATTATGCCCTGCACGGGACCGCCGTCAGGCATTACTTCATGGGGGGCAAAATGGCTATTAAAAACCCTCCTCCAATTTGGCTCCAGTGTGCGTGCGTGCGTGCGTGCGTGCGTGCGTGCGTGCGTGCGTGCGTGCGTGCGTGCGTGCGTGCGTGCGTGCGTGTGTGTGTGTGTGTGAGTGAGTGAGTGAGTGTGGCCCTGCCCAAGACCAGGCCTCCCTGTGCCCTGGGGCAGGAAAAAAACATATACTGTACTCAGATTGAGTTGCATTCTAAAAACCTCTCTTTTTCACTTTCTCCCCATCTGTACCACTACTTTTTGGAAACAAGCCCAAAAACTTCACTAACAAGATTATTTTTGGTTTTGTTTTAAAATTCCATAGATTGCAGCTCTATATTAAATAAGAGGAGCAAATAAATACCAAGCATGTATCTAGTAATGAAAATATTGATCTGAAAGTGTTTTTGCTGATGGAAAGAAGAATCCCTGGGGAAAAAATAATTTCTGACATTAAAATTGTAAGGAAGCTGATTGAAGGCAAATGAATGCTAAACTAATCTGGCATTTGGTGGCAGCTTCAGCACAAATGAAATCCAGTGATGATTTCCTTCTTCATTAAACCTCACTATAAACATGTAAATGGAAACAATTAGAAATCTCTATCAATGTATATTAAACAACATGTGTTGCTTAATCAATTGTGACAAGACCATTGTCAAGGTCAATATATGACACTCAAACAGAGCCCTCAGAACACTATACAACTTTATAACACTATTTTGGTAGCTTGAATCTGTGAGATTCATCACAACTGACATTTTTCCTTGTTAAAGGTTAATTTTTCAGGGTGAGATCAAATAACCTTATGAATCATGTCGAAGCTCATCTCTATCAAGGTATACCATATATACTCAAATATAAGCCAACCAGAATATAAGCCGAGGTACTTAATTTTGACCTGGAAACCCAGGGGAATAGATTGACCTGAGTATAAGCCAAGAGTGGGAAATACAGCAGCTGCTAATGAGTTTCAATAATTAAAATACATGAAAATACAGTAAAATTAAGTATTTTAGTGATTTTTAAAACTGTATTTGCACCACTCACTAGTGGTGGCGCTGCAGGTGAAATGGATGGGCAGGTCAATTGCACTGAGGCAGGAAGTGTTGCTCTAGTCTAGCCTCTTGCTCCACATGCAAGGAAGAAGCATGGCTTTCTCCTCCATCTTGGACAGAGCAGAGACAAAGGCAGAAGGTACCAGTAAGTGAAACTTTCTTTTTTCCCACCAGTTTTAAAGGGAGACACAACGGTAATGTAGAGCATCTTTCTTCATCTGCGGTTCCATAGGAACTAATTGAAAACAAACTTCAGAATATAAGAACTTGATTTTCAATTTATTCTAATGGAAAATTGCAATTTGTGCCCTCTTGTGGCCAGTTGTGTAATTGTGCCTCAGAAACTTACTTTTAAAGTGCCAAATAACTAAAAAAACACAAACCACTCATAATTTTAGACCCTCGTGTTGTTGACCCATGTATATTCTGAGTCCTCTTTTTGGACTTAATTTTTTGGGCTTAAAAACTCGGTTTATACTCAAGTATATATGGTAAGTTGTTTCATACTTTATGTTCCCTCTACCTTCAGAGGATGGGAACAGGCCATTATTCAACTCTAATTTCTAGTTTAATACATTTATTTTAAAAACTAGTAGACAGAAGTTCAGAAACAGTCCATTGGCTATAAACAGATCTTTAACTAACTAAAACCTATGTAATAATAAGCATCCTTGAAGAAATAAAGATTATCAGGTCTTTGTAGTATAACCTCCTAGCTGATGTTGCCTCCTGACTATCTACAAATCTTTTTTACAATCAAACATTCTAATTTGTGGGCTGGGCAGCCTGCTAATTAGAGGCATTCAAACTGACCAAACTGTACTTTCACTGATACCTACTTTAAAAGAACCTGAAAATCATAATTTTGCCTTACAGTGTAATAAGAATTAAATTTCAAAAGTAATATACCAAAAGTGGACAAAAGATGTTATGTGTGTATAACGTATTTTGGCTCATTATTGAAGCAGTTCCCCTCTCTTCCTACTATCATCTTCCTACTCCTCAGAATGGCAAGGGGTACACTGAAAGAGCATCCTTGAAAATTGTGGTATTTTGAACCACAATTGTGCGTACTTTGATAACAGGAGCCTTATACTAGGTCAGGCAAAAGAAACTTCAGAGTGAACTCACCAAAAAGTTACTTCATTTTGGCAGTTTCACATCTGGCCTAGAAGAAAAAGAAGAAGCATGACACCATTTTCATTCTTCTTTTTGTATTTTCCTACACTTTGTTGTGTAGTTGGGATGGCCCATATTCCATCCATCTTTTCTATGCAATGCAGCTTTGAAAGGGAAATGGCTCATAAATTTCCCCCACCCCAGGAGGCTTCACTAATCAGTGAAACTTGTTCAAATAATTACAAAGTGCAATGTAGTTAATATCTGAGCATTTTAGTTTTGTGTTGATGGATTTTAAATTGTTTTAAATAACTTACATTTAAAATTGTTTTATACTGTTTTGTGACGCACCTGGAGATTCTATGATATAGGGCAAGCTATTCATGTTTAAATAAAAAATAAACCCCATTAAATGTGTTAGAATTGGTTCTATTAAAGATCAGTGGGAGAGCAAAATTGAACCCTCTTGAGTCTTACTTTGCTCCCATTTCTTCCCCCCTTTTCACTGAACATCAATGAATACAAAGAGCCAGACTGTTATTGTGTGTTAGAGAAAAGCAAGATTCTACAAAGCTATTCTAAACATATGTGACACCCCAAACAAAAACAAAATTAACTTTTAAACAGGGTCTTGAATGAGCACCAAATCTGGCATCAGTCTGATGTTGCCCTCTGCCAAATTTGATGGTGTTTGATTAAATAGTTTTAATGATTCTTTAAGTACAGTATAGACATTTTACCATATGCAGACACCAGTGACTTTTTATCAGCAGATAAGAAACTTCTTCTTTAGATGCTGTATCCAATTCTGAATATGGGATATCATCAAGGCTATCAGCCATGAATATTGTCGTAGGAACGGTGGCCTTCCATTTGACTTCCAAAGCACAGCATGACACCTGTACCACCGATCCATTTACACAAGTCACATTCTGATCCGGAGCCCTTTTGGCACGCAAAGTCCTCATCAGCCCCAGGCTTGCTGCCCTCCATCAGAATGGATTCAAGTGGAATTTAATCCACTTGGGGATCATCACCCTTACGTGTGGACTTCACCACCAAAGGCCATTAGTCCTCAGGGGTGCCAGGTTAGTTAACTGCTGCCTGAGGATTGGCATTGAGTTGCTGGCAGTATGGTCTACTCTGGGGTGTCCAAACTTTTCTGGCCGTGGGCTGGTCATGTGGTTCAGAAGGCCAGTCATGTGGTTCCTCCCACCAGAACTGGAAGTAAAATGTGTATGCACATGTACAAAACACTGCCATAAATGCACCCACAGCTGTCATAAGCACATTTACGACAGCTGTGGGATTGAGGATTGTGAGTGGCAAAGGTTTTTTGTTACTTAATTGTTATGTTATTTAATTGCTATGTGGATTTTTAAAGGTTAAATTGTGTTTTATTATGTAAATTGTATCATTTTGTTGATATATATTATGTTGAGGACATGTTTGTAAGCCTCCCAGAGTCACACTTCACAAGTAGGACGGCATATAAATCAAACATCATCATCATCATCATCTGCATCAGTGTTTTGCGCATCCATATGCACATGCATGTTTTACTTCTGCTTCTGGGAGTGACAAGGGTAGCATGGGCTGGATGCAGTGGTGGGCATCAGCAGGTTTGCCCCTGTTCACCAGAACCAGTAGCAGAAATTCTGACTGGGCCCCGCCCATCCAAGTTTTTAAATAAAGTACATTAATCCTAATTTGGGTGCAATGCAGGGTTTTTCCTCTGGCCATGCCCACCATACCACACCCACAGTGTGGTAGCAATTTTTTTGCAGCCCACCACTGGCTGGATGATTTGGTGCTGTGGGTCAGATCCTGCCTGCAGGCCCCAGATGTTCACCTCACTACCTGATTATCACATTTAGAACCATGTATTTTTCAACTGTGTTTACCAATGGCATTTTAAGACGGTAGAAATAATGATTCCATCTTTCTAGGTGGACTTGCTCAAATGTGACTTCACTGCAAAATATAACACATAGGAAAGAGTAAGTACTGTATGAGCAAAGCTCAACACTTAATTCTGGCAATGGAGATGTGTCCATGTCTTCTAAAGAACAACATCTCAACACAATAGCTTGAGACTGTGTTTGCATTCTCTCAGCTACTCTCTAATTTTCATGCAATTAAAAGAAACTAAACAGATTCTTCACCTGGTCATTGGAAGAACTGATTTTATTTTCAAGTGTTAGAAAATTCCACATCATACTTCTAAAGGCAGAGTTTGAGACTCCAGTCTCAAAATCATCTATTCAGAGATTCACTGAAATGTCTTTAGGCGTGGAAGGAAAGAGAAAATTTCATACATACATTCCCAGTAGAATCACAGCAATTCAGAAACAACTTATTATCATATTCTTACATGAATCTCAAATTAAATTAGGCAACACTTGATATACTTTTCATTTAGGCCCTTGATGAGATAATGGATTCTTCGTCTACATTTTAAATTTAGTCTTCTCACTTCAGAAATGTACTCATGTTGATCCATTTTGCTATTCAGCTAAGGTTGAATTATCCCTGAAGACCTAAGAAATATGTCAATCATACTTTGATTTTAAAAAATCAAGGAAACCTTACTTGGAAAGATGAGCAGATGTAAGAAATTGTTTGAATGATCTAAGACTGCAAAGTAATGCATAACTGAACAAGTATACTGTTGCCTAAATAGGGCCAAAAGGAAATTATATACAAGTGTCCCCTCACTTCAACAAGTTTCCAGCTCCATTCCTTCTTCTCTCATGATTCTGAGATCTGTCACATAACTGAACTTGAAGACTGGAAGGTTGGAGTTCAATACCCGCATACTGCATGACAGAGTGAGCTCCTGTCTCTGTCCCAGATTCTGCCAATCTAGCAGTTCAAAAGCAAGAAATTGCAAGTAGATAAATAAGGACCACTTTGGTGGAAAGGTAAACAGCATTCCGTGCACTCTGCTGCCTGCCATATGTCCACAGAAATGTCTGCAGACGCAGAGAGCGCTGGCTCTTTGAATATAAAGAGATATGAGCACTGAACCCTAGAGTCAGATACAACTGGCTTTCAAGCAAGGGTGACCTTTATCTTACACATAACTGATTTTTTGAGGAATTGTGAGTTTTGGTTAATTCCTTTTGTTTAGCAGAGCATAAAGTAAAAAAAAAAACCAGCTGTAGCACAGGGACAACTTGAAGGAGAATACGTAGTTTGAAAATCCCATTTTCCACCCAGATCCCTTTTAGGAATAACAGCCACTAACATTTTATATAGAAAAAAATCATTCTAGAAGCATCTAAAGTATAAAAAAGCATGTTTACTTACAATTGTGGAGTTCAGTTATATTTAGAAGAATAAAAGAATAAAGAAATGGAGAAGGATTTCTCAGCCATCTGACTGGTTAGAAGATATCAACAAAGGAAGAAAGTAAAACAAGCAAAAAGGAAGACATAAAATAATAATATAAAATAATATGAAGGACCGGGTTGCTAAGTTCTCCAGTCCTCCAATTCATTGTCCTACTATTTCTCCTCTGATATAGACACACACATATATAAACACATACTGTACACAATTTAAAGCTACTTGAGGAAGAATATGCTGCCAGAATAGACCAGATCATTCCTTTGGTAAACAAATGTTCGTTTCCTTCTCTGAACGAGTCACTTAACCAGTTTGACCAGGATTTAGTATCCTTGAACAGAAAGCTAAGTGAGGTTGTTCCAAACGTTCTATGCGAAGTAATGTTTTCATTTTATTTAGGAATGTTTCATGGAGCTGCCATTCACGAATCTTGAAGTAGCTTTCATCTTGCTGGCTTTTGTCATCGTCACCTTGTTTGTCCTGGCTTCTATCTATAGTGATCCTGATCCAGATAATGCAGGTAAATTAGACAGATTTTTATGAATTTATTGATCATCCATGCTATGGATTCCTATTTAAGCTATTGTGGATGTGTCCAAATAGAGTTCAGATGCCTTCATGCTATAAAACACCGATGTTGTCTTATCATCTCTTATATTAAATGTGCAGTGTATTATCTTATATTGCACATGGTAATGGGATAAGTTTAGCCTATGTAGAAGTCAACTGAGTTTATTGTTCCACTCTTATGTTCCTTTTATACAATATAGTACTGTGGCACAGGCTAACAACATAACATAAGGGCAAAAAGTTATGGTGAAATGAGTAACACCCCTCCCCCCCCATATAAATACATGAAGATTACAGATCAGTCCACCTCTTAATAGTGATGCATCCTTCTTGTAGCTTGACTCTTATCCCAAGTAAACATATCTCTTGATTCTCTAAAAGAATGGGGAGAGAGACCCTCTACTTACCTTTGGCTAAGCCTAATAAACCAAATGAAGCTTTTATCCTATAAATATGGACCAACTGAGTCATGGGCAGAAAGCTCTTTGGAACTACCTCTGCATTCCATACCCTAGTCCCTTTCCCAGAATCCTTGCAGCTGGCCGCAGCAGGAGAATACTACTTATGTTAAGATTTTTTGAAAGAATTTGGGTACAGTAAAACCCCACATAAAGAGCGCCTCACTTAGGAGACTAACTCGCTTAAAGAGCAGAATTTTCTCTGAATGGTAGCCTTGCTTAACAACTAAAGCCAACCAAAAACTCACTTAACAACTAAATAAAGAGTAATTATGTGGAATGCATTATGCTCTTTAAGTGAGGTACCACTGTATTTTCATTATCAACAGGTACCATTCTACATCCCAACACAACTGGCAGGATGCCCTTCTTTCACTGGGCCAGCACACTTGAATCTACAGAAAGGGTATTTTGTCATCAAAAGTGTTTAAGAAAATATTTAAGAAGTTGAATCCTCTTAACTTAAAGGGATTTCACTTAAAACTTCCCTCCCCCCCTCCCCCCCGGAAATAAACCCTATATAAACTTGCATACTTTGGCTAACTTTAATAAGCTTATAGGCATCACTGAGCATTTAGGCAATCTATGTGAATTAATTTTGTGATTTTAAAAATGACCTCTAGAGTTAATTTTGGGTATACAGAAATAAAACCTATTTTTTCCTACTTTTTCATACAGTATTTGTTGGTTAGTATTTGTTGGTTCCATGTATTTATTGTCCGACTACATAAAAAACTACAAAATTTGTTCCACTTCTAAAATATGTGAATTTAATTTTTTTGCTGACTAAATGAAGGAAAGGCTGGTTCATATCCATATGGGGCTTTTTGCTCCCAACCCATCTTTTTTTCTCTGCTGGTGAAGAGCTTCTACTTGTTGATGTCAGAAAGATTAGACTGGAGAACCCTCATGGTACCGTGGTTAAGCTGATGGGCTCCAGGTTTGACTTCCATCCTTCCAAGATTGGTAAAATGAGTACCTACCATGTTGACAGCAAAAATACTAATTACCTTGTGAACCATCCAGAGAGTGCTCTAAGAGCTATGGGGCAGTATATATGTGTAATTGCTGTTGTTATTGAGTTTATTCCTATACAGTCAGTTATATTGTAATTCCTTGTAAAGCTGGGGGGGGGGTATCTATAGGTAGCATTTTGGTGATATAGGCCCCTGAGGAATTATGTTCATTCCTGGAAGACCCATTTTCTTTCATCACTCCTGAATGTTAATTTTTTTTTTTATTAATGTGATTATTGCTAGAGCCATCTTTCACCTTATTGCTAGGTCACTAACTGAGCATATTAGGAAGGTAGAAAAAATGGGAAAGAGTTTGTTCAGGAATTTCTCTTCCTATCAAGAGAAAAGGTGCCACTGATTTGTGTATGTGTATGTGCACATACCTGACTGTTTTCCCGCTGTCACAGCCAAAAAAGTGAAGTGCAGGCATTGTTAACACTAGAACAGCCTTTCACCTTATTGCTGGTTAGTGACTGGGTGAATGTTGATTGTTTTCTCTAACTCCCCACACAAAAACCTGCAAAATAGAGAACCATGTAAAGATTAGCACAGGTGGGAACAGAGAAAGAAAATATGAGAACAGAAGATAGAAGGAAAGAAGAGGAGCTGTAGGCTAGAATACCAGTCATATCCCATTGAGTGTGAACACTGGACTCCTGAATCAATCTGCAAGTCCAGTGTGAGCACTGATTATGATTTTAAATGTAATAAAGGCTATTATTCAAATCACAGCAAAGCCAAACTATTCTGATTAGGCTTCCCAATTGAGCAGGACCCTTAGTGTTATACTTAAGGTGGTCACATTCAACAGAAGGCTTTGTTATCACAAGAATCATTCTAGGGCTTTTCTCCATTAGTTATTCAAGTGTACTGATTACTATGTGAATGGTGTACACAGAAAGAGTCTCCTTGACGACTGGTATTTTTGAACCACAATCAGGTGTACCCTAGTAATGGCAACCATATGTTGCCAACTAATCTTTCTCACAGTGGGTCAGGCAAAAGGAACTGCAGAATGAACTCACCAAAAGGTGCCTTCATTTTGGCAGTTTCATGTCTGGCCTAGACATGGAAGAAAGGGGGGAACAATGTGAATAGAAAACAATTGAGAAGTTAGTTACCTGGTTTAATTTAAAATCCTTGTACAGTATTCAGGTTCTAATATGATGTGTGAAATGGGATACAGACAAGAAGTTGCTCTCCAGGTTTTAGCAGATCTACAGATGCTACCAAATCTGGCTCAAAGAGTTGTCTGCAAAATGATCGTCTTATACATGGGGCAGAAAATATGTTCCTTCACTATACGTGCATTATGTTACGTAATCCACATATAGCCAGTAACAAATATGAAGAAACTGTAGCCCTTGCATATATTGTTGGACTGCAACTCCTACCAGCCTTTACTATTGTCTATGCTTGTTCAAACTGATGGGAGTTGTCAAAAATGTATAGAGGGTTACATAGTCCTCACCCCAATTTACAAAATGCTGGGTATTTGCAGCCTTATCCGATAGAGATTTACTCAGTCAATAACTTCATCCTATGTGTACACAATCACCAGTTTAGGCTTGCTGGATCTAAACATATGCAGAAATAAACTGCCAGTTGCAATACATCTTTTCCATCAAGCAACCATGTGATTAGTTGCCATGGTAATGCCTTTCCACCATCCATTCTCCTCCTCCTTCTTGTGTCCCTTCTACCAGAGTAAAATGACTATTTTAACTTTGAATAGGGCACTCAAATAACACCATTGTGTTATGTCCAACTCTTTCTCTGTGGCTTTCTCCATCAAACAATTCTTCTCCATCCTAGAGTTTTCCCCATTTATTTTACCTTGAATGATCAGCAAACAATCTGTTTTAACACCTGTTACAAATCAACATTTCAAATGCTTCTGTCTTTACTATGGTCCCTTGTATTAACACAATAGAACTAAAAACATATAGCATTGTATAGCATGCAAGTTCAAAGCTAATTTTAAATTTTTGTTACATATTACATTCTTTGTCTTAGAAAAAGTGTTTTGCCTAACTTTATTCTGAATCTCATGGCTATGACCCAACTAATTTCCAAAACACTCAACATTTCCATTTTAGTCTTTAACTGCACTTATTGGGCTGCTTCTCCCCATTAAATGTCATCTGTCAATCAAGTCCCATCCCTTACATTCTTCAAAATATCTCTGATACTGTATAATTTTAAATAAATTATAGTAAGGCAATTCTTCCAAGGCAACTGATAAATTCAGTCATAATTCTTGCAAAAGCAGTATTTTTACACTTTGAGATGACACTGATTTTACAGAGAGGGACTTAGGAGTGGCAACCTATAGCTATTTTTAAACACATTTTATGTAGCAGCTCAAACAAAAGGAAGTTATCTTCTGTTTTGTTCAATTTCTTATAAGATACTGCCACCCACTTCTCTAAAGCTGGCAACTCTTTGGCTTTTAAAGGGACTGTTGCATTCACATATCACAAAGCCAGTAACCAGTGTCCAGAGAGCAAAGATGAATAGAGCACAAAAGGGAACTTATTTTCCAGAGGAAACTTTGAGGAGCTACTATTTAGCAGCACTGAAGTCTACAATGAAGTACAGTACTGTATACTGGAATATTTCTATTAGTTTCTTTGAATTGTAAGTCCACAAGATGCCTGTGTAAATCTGTAGGTTTATAATCAACACACACACACCAATGCTACTCTATATAGATATTCTTGCTGCCTTAGCGTATTAAATGGGTCACGCAGTAGGGATGGGTATGCTGTGAAAACCATTTCAGTAAAGAACACAGTAATGTAACACTAGAGCATTGTATCAAAGCTGCTCATTTTGAAATGACACATAATGGAAAGGAAGAAGGCGAGGCAAGTACATTTTCCTCAAACAAGAGAAACCAAAATGAGACTTAGTCTGCTGTGTTTGGTGCCACTTTTAGCAGCCACCTCTTGGCCCTCCAGGTAACATTTGGTAAAGCGCACAGAGTTCATTTAGCCATTGCCCACCACCTACTTAAATTAGCATTGCTGGTTCAAGGAAATAAAAGGGAAAGGTACTTATATTTTCAGTAACCTGCATCAGAATTGAAGTTTCTCTATATGTATGCAAATCCTATTTAGGTTGTGCCCTTGGGTATCTATGATGAGCGGATCAATTGGACCACACACTTAGTTCATCATATTCACAGCTCAGATTATGCAAGAATGTAAATTATCTGCGAATCTCCACACATAGAGAAGGCCCCTCATTTTAGAAGTTATGGAGAACATAACAGAAGCAGTGGCCCCTTTCAGGACAGAGACCCCTATTCATGTAGGTAGTGGATGAAAAGCCTGTAAAGCCTGTAAAGAAATTGAATATATGGGCAGTGATGGCCAGTAAGCATCACACTGCTGGGGGGAGTCATTTTCTGGGCTATAAGGCTCCGAACAGCAGGCCCGTGTGTCCATGCAAACAGGGGATTTTGGGAATTGTGATCCAAAAGGTGAATTTTTTTCCCCAACGATGTGGCTCTCTGTGTGGAATAAGGGTGTATGATGATGCCTCATCCAGTAATATAATTACTGCAGAACAATCTGTTTTCAGATCTGCAGAAATAGAACATGAGAAGAGACACAAAATGGCATTTAGTTCCTGAAAAAGAAGGATTTCCTAGGCTTAAAACAAAAATACATCTAAGTAGATTGGTTTTATAGACCTCCAGAGTAAGAAATTCCAACACTAATATACCCACACAATTTACACTGGAAAGTGTTCATCCCCTACTTCATTTTCAGATTAATATCAGCAAATGTTGATTTATTTTATTTTTATATAAACAATTCAGACACATTGCTAGGGAAAATGTATATTTTAAATATGATACAATATAGTGGTTCATATTGCTGTTCTTTAATGTTAAAAAGAGAGGAATGAACAGCAAAAAAATTAATAAATTTTAGATGCCGACATTAATAAATTTTAGATGCCGACATGTTGTAATCAATTTATAGCAACTCTCGTAGAGCTATCAAGGTAAGTGAGAAATATGAGGCTTTTCTTTACCAATTCCACTGCTTCTTCCTGTTTGTTTCTCAGGATAAGCAGGGATTCAAACCCATGCCTTCTGAGTACTGGCCCATCTTTCAATCCAATATACCACACCAATGATCCACAAACAATAAACACATTTTATTTATTTATTTATTTATTTATTTATTTAGATTTATATTGCCGCCCACTCACCGAGGCGACTCAGGGCGGCTTACAGTTAAAACAACAACAGTACAATAAAAATTATAAAATATATAAAATATATAAAATATAGTGATATAGACATAGATATAGATAAGGTAAAGTTCAACCTTGCTCAAAAACCAGTCATATCCAACTCTAGGGTTCAGTGTTCTTCTCTGTTTATAACCAAAGAGCCAGCGCTATCTGCATCTGCAGACATTCCCTTGGACATGTGGCAGGCATGACTAGACACTAGAGTGCATTGAACACTGCTTATCTTCCACAATTTCTCGCTCTCGAACTGCTGGGTTGGCGGGAGCTGGGACAGAGATGGAAGTTCACACCATCATGCAGCACACAGGCCACAAACTGCCGACCTGTCCACCTTCTGGTCATGAAGTTCAACATCTTAAACACTAAGCCACCACAGTCTCTATATAGAGATATACAAAGAGATGAATTATAAAAATCTACCACCAATAATTGTACATATTACTAGGGAAGTACCTGTATATCCTATTTAATATAAATTCTCTTTTAAAACAAAGTTTGCAAAAAAGTTATGAAGATATCCAAGACAAACAAGAGGGATATACCAGTAACATAAAATTACATTTTAAAAGGCAGTGCTTCAAGCACAGTTTACAAATCTCCCACTGGGTGGTGCTCTGTAGTCACTATAACTTTTTAATGTTCCCAGTGATCTCTTAATTGAGAGGAGGGAAACAGAATGATGATCACACTGCAGTCGAGAATTACTCCAGCAGTTTTAGATTGAGTAGTATCAGTCCCTTAAATTTACAGCTATAGGTGTTTAATTCAAAACTATTAGCATTGTTCCTTATACATGTGCCAAGAACATCCAGCAGATTCAAATACCCTAGGACTGTCATTCCAAACTTTGTTTGTAGTAAGTGTACAGTCATTGGTGGATAGTAGGAAGAAAATTGTCAAGGTCTGTGGTGTGGGTGGCTGGGAGGCAAATCAAACACTAGGAACCAGGACATCCCACTAACAGGCCAAACAGTAATCATATATCAGTCCAAAGCCCAAGTTCAGATCAAGCCAGAGATGCAGGATCAGTCCAGACAACAAAAGTGTAATCCGAATGAGCCAAAAATCTGGTGACTGAGAGAACAGACAAGGAACAGTACTTCCAGGAACTGGAGTAAGACAAGGATAGAGTTCAAGGAGCAAGGATCCAGGCAAGGCACAATAACCGAGTTCAGCTATATTTCTAATGCTAGTGACTTAGTGAGGAAATCAAAAAATCATTTAGAGGCTAGGCCTATCTTCATAACATCTTTACCATTACAACATTAAAATGTTGCCAGATTTCACCCAACAAAGGGGGGAGCACATTCATGCACCGATGATTATTGAAAAACAACCCAACTGGTGGTGCAGCAGTTAAACCAAAAGGTTGTGAGTTTGATTCTCACCAAGATCAAGTTTGACTCAGCCTTCTATCCATCTGAGGGCAATAAAATGAGTACTTAGCATATTAGGGACAAAATACTAATTAACTTGTGAACCATCCAGTCACTAAGGGCTATGGGGTGGTATATACAGTAAAGTTTCAGTTAACATAATGTGTTCCCCGGGATGTTTTTAAAGTGAAAATTACTTAAACCAAATTCCCCGTAAGAATGCACTGCATGCAATTTCCCATAGGAATGCACTGAAACAAAAATATCTTAACCGAAATGCTGTTTCCCATAGGAATACATTGAAAACCAATTATGTAATCCATTCCTGGTGGAAATTCTATAAACTGAGCCGCTATTTTCTATGGATTTCCTTTTGCTATGCGATTTTTGTGTTAACCGAGCTGTTTGTTCCACTGTAAGTGTGATTGCTATACTTTGCTATTCAGGTCTGCAGTCCTGTGGAACGCATTATGCTCTTTAAGCGAGGTACTACTGTACTGTACATATTTATATCTTGGCCCATATATTTGCATCTTGAATTTCTTCAGGAAGATTATGGAATCACTACTGAACTTGAAACTACTGTGTCTGGTAGATATCTTAAAATTAACCCCTAACTTTATAGGGGATCAGTATGCACCGTTGCCTGTTTTATTGTTCTTTAAACCACTTTACAGATTGCACACCACAAAATGAAAACCCAGTTTTACAGGTATGATACAGATTCATCAATATATAATACACCCCCTAAATTTTGCCATAAAAATCCTGTTGCAATAAAGGTTGCAGTGGAATGAAATTGGGTAAACATCATGCCAAGCTCCAATATGCACAGGCTGGATACATGTTTCCATTTAAATTAAGCTTTAGTTGAGCATTTGGAGGCTATCAAAGAGAAGTGTCCAAAGAGTTGCAACAGCATTGTCAGAGCCATGCACTTAGAGGTCATGGATGGAGATCCAAGGAGGGCTAAAAATATCTCAACAGAAAACATTCCAACACCAAGGCAAAATCTTAATCCCATTTATCTTTATTATAAGAAAATGTTTTCTATATAAACAAGATGAAAGGTTCTAATCCTTAGACATTATGTGTATAAAAGACTTGTGTGGGGGGGGAAAGCTTCCCTAAAAGAAGAAACAACTCTAAGAAACGATTATAATGAAGATTACTGCTTAATGGGGTGGGGGAACAGGAAAAAAATAAAGACTGTGCTCTATATGACATTAAAAATGTCATAGCGATTAGGATAAATTTAAATTCCTCAACAAAATCACAAAGATATTTTCAAAAGCATTATTACAAACAGAGGTCTGCTTAGTTGAGAACTCTGTATAACTCAGAGAAGTGTTCTGGATGCGAGGAACAGTTAAAGTCTTTCCCAAATTTCAAAGTCACATGACCAGTTAAAAATATGACTGCACGCAGATAGCTGCAAAGTGGTCTCCCTTAAAGCAACTTTACATTTGCTGGGGAATAGTTCCAACACAACCTTGAAAACTAGAAGACCTAAAGCCAAACCAGAGAAGTCCAGTTTTGGCAGTGATCAGCATCAGCCTGGAGTGCCTTGCTCCATGCATCATATGATTGTCAGCAAATAGATTGCACTGGACTGCTCCACTACCAGTCCAATTTGCTATCTGTTTCCCAATGTGATTACGCCCTACATCTTAGCATCAAGTGGATTAAATCCCATTTGAACCTATCTTGTTGGAGTACAGCAGCTTCATCAATTCTGGCCTGGGGCTGATGAGGACTTTGCATGCCAAAAGAGTTCAGGACCAGAAAGTGACTCGCAGAACTGGATCAGTGGTACGGGTGTCATGCTATGATGCAGAAGACATAGGAAAGGTCACTGCATTATATTTTCAGGACAGTCTTGATGAACACCAATACAGTAAAACCTTGGATAACGCTAAAACTTGGTTTCACAAGTCTTAGTGTTATCTGATTTTTAATGTTATCCAATGCATGCATCGGATAACATTAAAATCCTATAGGATGCATCGGATAATATTAAAACTCCATAGAGATACATTGTAACCAGCACAGGCTTTAGCAAATGTTATTTGATGCATCCCATAGGATTTTAACGTTATGCAATGAATTTTTTTCCAGATTGCTTAACATTATGCGATTTTAGCGTTATCTGATGCAAACGTTATCTGAGGTATTGCTGTATTTGGATTCGGATATGGCAAAACAAGAAGAATCTTAGTACAGTATATGTAATTGAATCTGTTCTCATATAACTGATTTTTGTCTGACTTCTTCCATGCCTTCTCTCTTTCTCATTGTTGTTTATCTTTTCCTCTCCTTACACACCCTTGTCTCCCAAACTGTAGAAAATTAAAGCATTGTTAGTGAATTTGTCAGCTGTGTACAGAAAAGAGGGATTGTAATTTAGTAATACAATTGTACCTCACTTAAAGACCATAATGCGTTCCACAGGATTGCTCTATAAGCGAGTTTGTTCTTTAAGCGAAACACCATTGTAAATGACCAATTGTGGGGGGGATTGCGAACCCCGATTTATTTGTTAAGCGAGTTTTTGGTTGGTTTTATTTGTTAAGCGAAGCGAACATTCAGAGAAAATTCTGCTCTTTAAGTGAGTTACTCTTTAAGCGAGGTGCTTTTTATGCAAGGTTTGACTGTAATTAAGTATTAGATCTCCATGTGATTATTTAAATCAGGAGTTCTTAACGTTTATAAGCCGGGGACTGGGTCACACTCCCTCAGACAGCTTTGGGAGCCAGATGGCCATTCTGCCCTTCTTCCATCACATGGCACTTTCTGGTGTGGTGGATGCAGTGGGCGGCCACATGAAATGGTGCCATGGACCACATCTGGCCCATGGGCCAAAGTTTGAGAATCTCTGACTTAGATATTGATGGAAACTGTAACACCTGAATCCAAAGCCACACTAACATCTGCTTCCCAAATCAGAGGATATTCCTTCTCCTTGACCTACAGTCCTCTGCAACAACTGCAAACCAACTCCAGAGAAAATTCCCAGCAATCCAGAACAAGTTTAGTCCCAGTTCAGCTGGCACTGGATATAGGACTGAACATATGCAGTGTATCACCATAACAATTCCTTTTATATTAAATTAGCTTGGAATTAACAGAATATCTGCAATGAAAGGCCAAGAAATTTGATGCTTTGATTTCTTGGATGTCTTTTTTCTGCTTTTGTAGTAGTATTTTGACCTAGTTTTATGCAAATGTTGCATATCTGTGTATTTCCCCCAGGAGGGCCAACTTCAGACTCTACATGCATAATATAATATGCTATACAATTTTTTTTAAAAAAGCAGCCATCACAAGATTCCAAACATATCATGCTGCTGCATATCTAAATTTATTATGGCTATAGTGTCATTTTTACAGCCTAGGATGCTAAAGCTTCTCAAGATAGATGATCCAGTCCAACATACAACTAAATGTTAAATGATGCTGTTGATGACAATATCAGCATCTTTAAAAATGAATCATAGCCTTTAATCAGTCTGATATATATTTCAGTGTCATAATACCAACCAGCTGTTGGAACAGCTAGGGTACAATCCACTTGCTCCATTCTATGCATAACATCCAGTTTGTTTAATGGACATTTGTGTTGGAAGGGAGTATAATAGACTGTGTCCCAGGAGCACTGTTCTCCAAACACTTTTAGTCTATGCATGGTAGAAATTAAATGAGATTAAATGAGGCTCTATGATTTAAAGAACAAGAGAGCTACATATTTGTAGCTTCCATAACTCATCCATCTGCTTTGTACACATCTTTCTTCAAAGCAGCCATTGTCTGCTCATCATGACTTAGATTGACATGTACCCATTGGGTTGGGTCTATATTTTATCATATATAGTAGAGATCCATTGAAATGGGTTTAGTCTCAGTCGATTTCAACTCACTGATTTTGTTTGTATATATTTATGCCACACAGAAAGAATTGTCAAATGATAGTTTTCTGTCTCAACCAACTTTATAATCCCATGAAGTTTTAGGATTGTTCTCCTGAGGGAGGAAACTTTCTTCCTAATAGTGTCATGAATTCAAGGGGAAGTCATCCTGTACCCCAGTCAATTTTTTTTTTTTGGGGGGAGAGAACACTTAAATGTTATGATATCAATGTAAAGACATGGTTGTGATGTGTGAAAAGTCTGGCACCATAAAAATCAGGATGTCTTCATTATCATCTTGGCTGGACAGTGATTGCATAGAAAAGCTCCATGCTTCCAGCCCTCTAATTTTTGCTGCCTAGAGTCGGGTTTACTTGAGTAGGGCGGGATATAAATTTAAATAAATAAATACTTCATCCATGGCTCTTAAATGTCACAGAAAGAGCATGGGATAAAGCCACAGTTATTGAATTGGGTTGCATTTGTTTCATTGCCCTGCTAATTGGGAATGATTATAGTAGTAGACTATGGAATTTGAACTAGCCAGTCGATAAGATCAGAAAGGTCTAACCATGATTATTATTCCCAACTTGAGTACACCCATTAAATCAGTGGAGTTTACATTACTATTGACATTCCTAATTCCTATTGCTTTAAGGGGTTTGTCAGGAACACTGTTACTCACCAGTAGGACTGCCTGCCCACAAGTGGTTGGTTCCTGCTTCTGAGATGCTGCCATCCTAGCTAAGAAACCCAGGATATTTATTTATTTATTTATTTTTATTTATATTTGTATTTATATGCCGCTCTCCTTGCCGAAGCAACCCAGAGTGGCTTACAATGTTACAGTATCAAATATAAAAGCAACAACATATCAATATAACAAATATAATACAGTCAATATAGTTATAAAAGCAAAAACACAATACAATCAGAAAAATGCAATTCAATCAATATACAGTATATAAAAAATGTAACAATATAATAGCAAGATAATATTCCATTCAGCATTACAAATATGATTCAGTGTCATAAATACAAATATCAAGTCACAAATACCAATACAAATATCATCAACTTTCACAAGTATAACGTACGCCCGCCAATAGCTGTTCCTAATCAACTCTCATCGCCCCCGCCGCCAGTCTTTTATCAGCCTCTGGGCCGAGATGGGAAGAAGTCCCGGAGGGAGGGCGGGGGGGGGACGCCTCACCAGCCACAGCTGCGGCAGCTTGTTCCATCCCCGGGCGAGGTGGAAAGACCCGGGGAGAAGCGGGAGTGTCCTTTCGTTGCCTCCGCCGCCAGTCTTTTATCAGCCTCCGGGCCAAGATGGAAAGAGGTCCCGGAGGGAGGGCGGGGGAGGGGACGCCTCACCAGCCACAGCTGTGGCAGCTTGTTCCATCCCCGGGCAAGGTGGAAAGACCCAGGAAGAAGCGGGAGCGTCCTTTTGTCACCCCCGCCGCCAGTCTTTTATCGGCCTCCGGGCCGAGATGGGAAGAGGTCCCAGAGGGAGGGTGGGGGGGAACGCCTCACCAGCCACAGCTGCGGCAGCTTGTTCCATCCCTGGGCGAGGTGGAAAGACCCGGGGAGAAGCGGGAGCGTCCTTTCGTCACCCCCGCCACCAGTCTTTTATCGGCCTCTGGGCCGAGATGGGAAGAAGTCCCGGAGGGAGGGCGGGGGGGGGGACGCCTCACCAGCCACAGCTGCGGCAGCTTGTTCCATTCCCGGGCGAGGTGGAAAGACCCGGGGAGAAGCGGGAGCGTCCTTTTGTCGCCCCCGCCGCCAGTCTTTTATTGGCCTCCGGGCCGAGATGGGAAGAGGTCCCGGAGGGAGGGCGGGGGGGATGCCTCACCAGCCACAGCTGCGGCAGCTTGTTCCATCCCCGGGCGAGGTGGAAAGACCCGGGGAGAAGCGGGAGCGTCCTTTCGTTGCCTCCGCCGCCAGTCTTTTATCAGCCTCCGGGCCAAGATGGAAAGAGGTCCCGGAGGGAGGGCGGGGGGGGACGCCTCACCAGCCACAGCTGCGGCAGCTTGTTTCATCCCCGGGCAAGGTGGAAAGACCCAGGGAGAAGCGGGAGCGTCCTTTCGTCGCCTCCGCCGCCAGTCTTTTATCAGCCTCCGGGCCAAGATGGAAAGAGGTCCCGGAGGGAGGGCGGGGGGGGACGCCTCACCAGCCACAGCTGCGGCAGCTTGTTCCATCCCCGGGCGAGGTGGAAAGACCCAGGAAGAAGCGGGAGCGTCCTTTCGTTGCCTCCGCCACCAGTCTTTATCAGCCTCCGGGCCAAGATGGGAAGAGGTCCCGGAAGGAGGGCGGGGGGGGGACGCCTCACCAGCCACAGCTGCGGCAGCTTGTTCCATCCCCGGGCGAGGTGGAAAGACCCGGGGAGAAGCGGGAGCGTCCTTTCATCACCTCCGCCGCCAGTCTTTTATCAGCCTCCGGGCCAAGATGGAAAGAGGTCCCGGAGGGAGGGCGGGGGGGGACGCCTCACCAGCCACAGCTGCAGCAGCTTGTTTCATCCCCGGGCAAGGTGGAAAGACCCAGGGAGAAGCGGGAGCGTCCTTTCGTCGCCTCCGCCGCCAGTCTTTTATCAGCCTCCGGGCCAAGATGGAAAGAGGTCCCGGAGGGAGGGCGGGGGGGGGACGCCTCACCAGCCACAGCTGCGGCAGCTTGTTCCATCCCCGGGCGAGGTGGAAAGACCCAGGGAGAAGCGGGAGCGTCCTTTCGTCGCCTCCGCCGCCAGTCTTTTATCAGCCTCCGGGCCAAGATGGAAAGAGGTCCCGGAGGGAGGGCGGGGGGGGACACCTCACCAGCCACAGCTGCAGCAGCTTGTTCCATCCCTGGGCAAGGTGGAAAGACCCGGGGAGAAGCGGGAGCGTCCTTTCGTCGCCCCCGCCGCCAGTCTTTTATCGGCCTCCGGGCCGAGATGGGAAGAGGTCCCGGAGGGAGGGCAGGGGGGGACGCCTCACCAGCCACAGCTGCGGCAGCTTGTTCCATCCCCGGGCAAGGTGGAAAGACCCGGGGAGAAGCGGGAGCGTCCTTTCGTCGCCCCCGCCACCAGTCTTTTATCGGCCTCCAGGCCGAGATGGGAAGAGGTTCTGGAGGGAGGGCGGGGGGGGGGACGCCTTACCAGCCACAGCTGCGGCAGCTTGTTCCATCCCCGGGGGAGGTCGAAAGACCCGGGGAGAAGCGGGAGCTTAATGTAAATAAGGTAGCACATAGCCAAGTAAACACTCCAGTTATCTCTGGATAGTTCAAAAGTATATTGTAATCAGAGTAAGTTACAGAAGAAAGTTTTTCAAAAGTTCAGAAAACACATCAAAATACAGTTAAACCTCGCTTAGCGTGTGTTTCACTTTCCAAAACACTCACCTAACGAGCAGGTTTTTCAAAAAGCGATATGACTCGCATAATAAAAATTTTCGTTATGCAAGTCTGACTCGCATAGCGAAAATTGTCATTATGTGAGTCCTACTTGCATAGCGAAAACAAATTTCTATGCAAGTCAGACTTCCCCTATGGAAACGCTTGCATAGCGAGCATTTCTATAGGGGAAAACTCACATAACGAATTTTTTTTTTGCTATGCAAGTCCGACTCACATAATGATAATTTTCGCTATGCGAGTCGGACTAGCCTAACGAAAATTTTTATTATGTGAGTCATATCGCTTTTTGAAAAACCCGCTCGTTAGGTGAGTTTTTTGGAAAGTGAAACACTTGGTAAGCGAAGTTTGACTGTATTTTGATGTGTTTTCTGACCTTTTTTTTTGCTATGCAAGTCCTACATGTTCACTCAGCATAGAGCACAGGACCAAGAGAGTGTCTTGGCTCCTCCCTCTGGGATTTATCTCCTCACACACAGTCCACCCCTTTGCCATTTCCCTAAAGGAATCCAGCCAATGACCTACAGTATAACTTGTCCATCACACCTTAGGTTTGTTTCTTCCAACCCAGGAGGCTAGCATGTTGCTGAATTCCAGGGTACAAATCCTACCCTGACAGGGTTTACCTTAAGTATACAATTTGATAGCAGTACTGGGGTCCTTTTTCTCTGTAGTTTTTCTCCTTGCTTGGGTCATCTATTGCAAGAAGAGGCAAGCTGTGGCCATGCAGATGTTGGACTCCAACTCTCATCAGTCCCCACAATTGTCTGTATTGCCTAGAATGATGGGAGTTGCAGTCCAATAACATAATGCTGATAGATCTCTTGCAAAACTGTTGGGTGATTGTTTTATTGGCTCCATATAATACATTACTCCTATTTGGAAAGAGAAAATGAAATGCCTCATTATAGAACAGAAGTTCTCAACCTTTTATCTCGAGGTTTGACTATATGTTATCAAAATATTATGTATCTGAAATGTAACATTAAAATTACATATCTATGCCTATCACAACTTCTAACAAACCATTTCTTAGTTCTTTTCCTGTGACAGCTGCCATTAAACTAATGACCAAACATAACTTTGGCAGAAAACAAATTCAATGAAAAGTTATTGTATCAACTTAAATTAAACAAGCTACAGGGAAAATGCTGACAAAATCCAAAAACTGACTACTATTCATCTCTGGTTAGTCAATATATGTAGTAAGATCAGCCAAATAAGCAAAGAATTGTGAGTAAGTTTCGGAGACCTTTCAAAAACTCTTCATCAAGCAAGATGTTTCTGAAAAACAAATTGGAGGGGATTCAGTGGAGGAAAAATGCTGACTTGACATAGAAGTGTTGAAGTCTGCATGGTCAGAATTTCAAGCAGAGGTAGCTAAAGCAATATAGTTATATGACTTATTAGGCACAACACTTTGAAAGGAATCAAACTGATTTCAGGTCATGTCTGGGAGTATCAGCACAAATATATTTTAACTGTTCTTTCCTAACGTCTTGCTTGGTGAAAAGATTATAAATGCTTACCTATAATTTTGTATATGTTTTCTGTCAGCAAAGATTTTTGCCTAACCAGGACTTTAATCTTTTTTCTTTTGAATTAGCAAGGTTTGCTGATTTACATCAGACATTCTAACATCATACATTGAAATGTTACTATCCAAGAGGAAAGTTCTTGGTACTCTAGGTCAGGGGTAACCAAACCTTTTGGGCTGCAGGCTGGTCATGTGGTTCAAGGGGCCAGTCACTACAGCCTGGCCCTCAACACCAATTCATCCAGCCCACAACACCCTTGTCACTCCTGGAAGCGGAAGTAAAACATGCCCTGATGAATTGGTGTTGGGGGCCAGATCCAACCCGCATGCCATAGTTTGGGCACCCCTGCTCTAGGTTATCAGTGTGTTTTACTAAAGGGACAGTTTGCAGATAACAAAGAACCAGGGTTCTCCTCTATTCTTGTGATGACCTGAGACTCCTCTTAAGTGCTGATAAAACAGTAGTGATAGTTAATTAAATTTTAATTTAATTAAATTTTCTCACTTGTATGCCACCCTATCAGGAAACCCGACTCAGGGTGGCTCACACGCTAATTAAACAATTTACACAATAATACAATATACAAAATTCAATCCACAAAAAAACAGCACATAATAATATACAACAACACAATACTATAATATAATGATAAAGTCACAACCGCATAAAATGTTCCCAAACAAACAGCAAAGTCCAGGGGTGGGGTAGCAGGTGTCCTCAGCCTCAAGGCGGGACCATCTTCTGTTCCACATAGAAAAGTTCATAAGAAATGGCCAGCGAGAAAGTAAAAGGCCCAAGCTGGCCCGGGGGGGGGGGATGTCTAGCCCTCCAGCTCAAATGGCCAAGTCCTGGCTTTTCCACTCCTTGGCAATGGGTGAGGCCTGGGACAGGGGCAGGCATCCTCAACCAAACAGCAAGTCGTCTTCTGCTGCATGGAGCCAGTGCAGCTTTTCCACCCCCAGCCACGGGTGAGGCCCAGGGGAGGGGTGGCCAGTGTCCTCAGCCAAACGGCCAAGCTGTGGCAGTGGCGGCAATCTTTAGCCAACCAGCTGGGCCACACAGCTGTCTCTCCTTCCCTTAGCCCGACTGGCTGAGGGAGAGTCCGTCTCTGGCCAGTCGCAGTTCTGGCCGCTCTTATTCCTTCCCAGCAGGGAGGGGCCGGCCACGGAGCAGTTGTCCTGGCCGCTCTTATCCCTTCCGGGGGAGGGGGGTAGTTACTGCTGAAAGGATAGATTATATACAATGTAAAGAAAGAGTCAGCTAAAATAAGACAGCTTTTTATTCTATATCCACTAACAGACAGATAATTTCGAATCATAGAATAATAGAGAATCACTGAGTTGGAAGGAGCCATTTGGACCATCGGGTCCAAACCCCTGCTCAATGAATGAATCCAAATCAAAGCAGATCTGGTGTTCCAAATCTCTCTCAAATGCTTCCCGTGTCTAGAGGTTGTTGGTTCTGCTGTTGTATTGCTGATTAGTGATTAATGATTAAGTATATCATTAAAAGTTTGATAAAATAAATAAATAAATAAATATATTCCAGAATGACTCAATAACGTTAGCTCTACTCAGACATTAGGCCTGAAAGCATGTAGGACTGAAATTCTGGGGACACACCACATGTTTTCGCTGTGCAGAGAAGTAGGACAGAATTTCATAGGTTTACTCTATATGCTTGCAATGTTGTAAGCAATTTTAGCTGAACACACCTGCAACTCTGATCAGACAGCCCTCCTGAGAGTCCTCCTGTTCTCAGAAATATTGTGTATTGAGATGAACACGCAAGTTCTCTGCAGACTTTTCTGAGGAACACATTAATAGTTAACTTCGGGATGGTGGAAGGGCTTGTTTTCATGCCTCCATCTCCTATTATGATTAGGTAGGCCTGATGCTTGAACAGAACTGTTGTGTCTTGCAAGCATCTAGGTGCTGTTACATCAAATTTTCAATAACCCTTTTCAGCATAATTGAATCCTGTTCAACCATTGCAATTGTGTGTTGAAAGAAACCATGAGGGAACCTGTGCTTGCCCCAGGTCCTTCTTGCCTTATTTCCATCAATTTCTATGGAAGATGGCTTTCCAGAATGTTCCTCGGTTCACAGACATCCTCTATGCAATGGGAAAAGCTGTGGAGAGTGTTCCCAATTGTGTGGTGGGACAGAGGAATGTCTCCCATTCAGATGGTTGCCCTCCAAATGTAGAGGATGGTGTAAGTGGCAACACAGGGTGGTGAGGCTACCATGCATTCACTCCTCATGCATGTATTCAAGAAAGATTGGAATGTCTGTAGTATTTCTCTCAGATCTGAAACAAAAAGTTAAACAACTATCACTATTACGCAGCACCTTACTAGTATATATACATTTTAAATCCTCTTATAGTTTGTTATGAATGACTGTTCCTTTGCCAGATATGGTGATGAGCTATTTTATATTTTCTTTTTTATTATTGTGGGATAATTTATTAAATCACACATGAAGGAACTTTGAAAAGAGGGTTTGAGGCGATGCTACATAAGAGCTGAAGATGGCAACCATATGGCACATCAAGGCTTGTCCTTATAAGCTCAACAAATGCCACGAACCCTATCTTTTTTATCTTCATCTCATAAATGTGTCCAGCTTTTTCTTGACTTGATTTACACTTTCTCTTGCTTACTTCTGCACTTCATTCCATCTTCCAGCCACCCATTGTGCTAATAAGATTAATGATTTAGCAACACAGCATCTTAAAAGTCTCCCTTTTCCTTTTGAACTAAAGAAGAATATATTTATCAACACAAAATATGGTCTATCACATGTTACGCATGAAAATGTGGATCTAATTATAGACATAGCAGGGGTTTCCTTCAATCCAAGCAACAAGCTATGTTTGGTGTCCCTCTTCCTATAACAGTCCAGATTTCATTTCTATAATATGGAGTGGGATGAAAAAGTTTGCTTTGTGCACAAATGAGTCAAGATTCTCAAACATATTTCTATTCATGTTTCTGTTACAAACACAAAATAAAGTAAAATAAATGTGAGGAACCTCTCTTATCATCTTCTATAGGAATCCATCCTTACTATGGAAGATGATAAGAGAGGTTCCTCACACTTGTTTTATTTTGTGTTTGTAATAGAAACACAAATAGAAATATGTTTGAGAATCTTGGCTTATTTTTGCACAAAAACAGTTGATTTTTATTCTAAACTAATAAAGAGCATTATTTTCCTGGTTCCAGTATCCTGCCTGGGAAATACAGCATTACATCATTGTTAATGGGGACTGTAGTGGTAAACACAGAAGAGTAGCGTGCCTTGGCGGGGCCCCGTATAAAAATCTTTTGGGGGCCCTTAGGAAGGGTAAAGATTTGTTTTGTTTACGCACGTTGGGGGCCCCCGTGACCCGGGGGCCCCGTATAATTGATACGGCAGATACGGTGGTAGCTACGCCTCTGGGTAAACATATGAAGGGCTGAAAGTGAGGGAAGCAAACTAAAATGAGATGAATCCACTAGCCTTCCACTGAGCTGCAAGAATGAAAAAGCACTAAGACAAATGAGAGCCAACTGAACAAACTTTTCATAGTCACATAATTGCTTTGAAAGCACAGGCTTGTATGATTGAAAGTCTTCATGAACTTGTGTAAAAGCCTGCTAGCTCTTAACTATTTTTTGTAAATTACCACTTTATATAAATATTTGTCTCTTCCCAGAAGAAGATTACCATCCCCCGAAAGAAGAGAAAAGAAAGAAGTCAAGCAAGATAAAGACAAAAGCTTCTGCCAACTCCAACGTGGTTGCAGTAGTTTAACAGATGAAGAACAGTTCAGTCTTGTTGAAAATGCTTTCCTGGAAAAGAGTCCACAAAGGAATTATCATCACCACCCAAAGACAATTCCAAACAAAGGACATGAATGAGAATGGAGTACTCGTTAGTGATCAAAAGGAATGGAGCCATGATACTACATCTTAATGGACCTTATCTTGCAAAGCAGTTTTAACTTTGTTTCATAAAATTGTTCCATTATTGCCTTAATAATAAAACCATTAAGGCTTTTTATAAACTGCACCTGCTTCAGTTGCTGGAATGAGCAGCATCTTTGTGTGAAGAAGTTTTCTTTTGCTCTTCTCTAACTTCATGTGTCCTCATAATATACCTGCAGGTGCTAGAAACATGGAATGGGTGAAGATGACCTCATAAAATTGGTGGACTATGAGTCAAGATCTTCTCTTCATTTCAGCTATGGATGATGCCAAAGAGCCCAGCACTGATATGCCACATACCAAACAAAGTACCATTTGTGTTTCAACTCTGGATTTGCAGGAGATAAAAAAAACTGGGCATGGATTTGCTCTAAAATATTCTCTTTTATACAATGGCTGACATGGACTACCTAGAGAAGTTGCTGCCTGGCAAAACAAAACATTAATGCAGTTAGTTTTGTCACAGTTCTGACAATTACAGCCATCATTCCATCTGCGTGTGAACGGAACAATTGAGTGACATCAGGACTGAAGTAAAAATAGTACTGAGGGACTAGAGATAAGTATCAGCATGATTGGGTGAATTCTGAAGCACACAGAAATGTCCAAAAACTTTGTTCTAACCTCAAATTGTGGAAATCCTTCTCAAGTGTCTAATAAGGACTAACCATGGTCAGTAGCTTCCAGTATAAAGTTGGCTGCCTGGTGGAAAAACAGAATAGCAGCTTGTGAAAGGAGGTGAGGACAGTTAGATGAAAGAGGGAATTGGTTTATCTAATGGCCTGTTCAGAGCAATAAGTCAATCCTCCAGAGGAAGAGATGGGGACAGGTTAGTCTTTTTTCTTTATGGCATCCAGACACATTGAACACCATAGAGTGCCAATGCCTTCTGCCCAACTTGCACCTTTTAACCCTTGTCAGGGTTGTTGTTGTTTGTTTGTTTGTTTTTTCACACTCCCACTGTTCCCAATGCCTATGGATGCTAAAGATGGGATATATAGGAGTCTTACAGCTGTCAAAGTTTGCTTCTAGCGTAAATGTCCACTATACTTAGGGTACTAACAAGCCACTTCAGCATATCAGAAACTGAAACCTCCCCTGATTGTCTGTGAACATCAGGGAGAGTAAAAAAATTTATGAGCATAGGTCATCGGTTACATGATACATCAATTCGTTTAAATTTTTAAAAGTTCTTGACACGTCTATACTGCTGATTGAAACCATGGCCATGGGCAGGTTCTCAATCAGCAGTGCACAGGCAAAGAAACATATATATTTAAGTTTAAATGTAATAATGCACTGCATCGGCAATGATCTACAGTTTTAATTTTTAAAATTCACTTCCCGTGACCATTAACAGCAGGGGCGTAGCTACCGCTGTATCTGCTGTATCAATTATACGGGGGCCCAGGGCCATGGGGGCCCCCAATGTGCGTAAGCAAAACAAATCTTTACCCTTCCTAAGGGCCCCCAAACAAATTTTTATACGGGGCCCCGCCAAGGCACGCTACGCTTCTGATTAGCAGAAGACCAGGGAAAGTAGACAAACAGCCCTTTCCATTCAGATGGAAGGAACATGCCCAATGGCACTTTGCTCCACCCACCCTAAGTATAAGTAATGCTTTTACGGCTGATCCAGCCTGCACTTAAGTAGCAATGTGAACAGGCACTGGGTTCCTCTCAACATGTTATCCTGAAGAACTGTCACAGCTGGCTGAAACTCTGCACAAAAATAGTTAAGACTCACTGCAACATTATGTCTCCACTTATTATGTTACATTGCCTAAAAACAATGTCACACTGGCACTGTAGAACTTGCTTCCTACATGGTTGCCAGCTTAGCAACTTCCTATTCACTGAAATTTCAGAGCCAAAACCTAAGACACTGGCAGTGCTGTTAAGATGTCACAGAGGAAGGGTCCTTTGTGTTGTCAGGGGTACAATAAAAAAGCTTCCAAGACACAAGAGCGGTGCTCCAAATGGCACAAATACATACAATCAACTTTCTTCCCAGTCCCCTCTGCAAACTCCTGGCTTTTCTGCATACCAGCTTTGTGTACAAGCAAGCATTATTATGCTGAATCAGTGAGCCCTGGCACTTTCTAGGAAAGGGAGGAGAAGGACACCCAAGTTTAAAGCCACAACAAAGAATCAATGCACAAAAAATTCCTCCTCACTTTGAGATGTGTGTCTTGCTTGGAGACCATAAATGCACAACAATTTTATAAGACTTCAGCTGGTCTGACTCTGACCTGACTGGAGACACTTGTGCCATATGAAAAATGGCTGCAGTGCGCTTTCCAGCTCCCAGAAGCAAGTTCTGTGAGTATACAGGGGTTAGAGTAGGGGCGTGATCCCCTCCCACCTCCCTGAGCAAAGGAGAACTGTCAGAATTATCCCTGGAGATTCTAGCCAATGTATAATATCTATGTAACATGTAACACTCCTGTTGTTTCCCTCTACATGACACATACAAGCTAGAAACTGAATTGTTTAAATTAAGTATGTTTCTCTATGGCAGGGTGATCTTTCCAACTGATTCTCTATGATAAGCATATTATAATGTTCACGTATAGTGTTAGTAAAATTATTCTGCTTTAAAAAACATCTCACAAAGAACAGAGATTCTCCTAGAGAGGGAGTGGCTGTGAAGAATGAATTATGAGCAATTGCACATCCAAATATACCACATCCAACTCTGGGTTTCTGTACTGTGCTTAGATACAAAAAGCATAGCTAAATTCCAAAATATAGAGGGTGTGTGGAATATGAGGCTGAAATTCACAAAATATTTTATTAAATGATTCCTTATCTGAACTGTGGTGCCCTTTAAGATCACAAGGATAGTTTACAATACTGTACTGTGTTTAAACCCACACAATGCAAGAAAGTGTCTAAAGTGCAGTTAATTGTTTAAAAGCACAAGTGGGTGAAGATAATTTTTGCTGATGTTGTTGGACTATGCCTCAGATTGGCTTATCCAGCATTGGCAAAGGTAAAGGATTACAAGATGTGTAGTCTACCTGAAAGGCAACAGATTTCAAGTATTTCTTTCCATAGTACATTTGGAATTAGTGGAATTGTAGGGATTCTGTGGTTTTCTGCCTTGATCTTGAAAGACATTATGTGTTTTCAAAGGCAAAACATTTGTCTTGGAAACTGGGTAATACTTATTGTATTGCTATCTTAATGGTATGATCATATGCACCATTGTGGTTGTTTACTTTAGAGGCTTATCTGATGAAGAGGATGAGTTCTATCCTAGTCCAGGGAAGAAGGGTACAACCTGTCCTTGAGCTGTAAATGTATAGACCAGACCACCATCAATCTAAACAGGAAGCAGGTGGGAAGTAATTACACCACACCTGTCTCAGGTAACAAACCATTTCATCACTTGGTAAACATATAATATCAACCTTCTCAGGGAACTACTTTGATCCAAAGTGTGCCACTGACATGGATTTTCATCATTTGCCATTGTGACTAAAATCCTTTGATGTCACAAATCTCAGGAGACTAAAACCACTGGCTTAAGAAGAAGCCAATGACTCCACTGACAGACATGATTCTGTAACATAATGCTAGGGAAACAGTCAAGGGTGTGTAGAAAGACCCAGTAACTTCCATGCGTTTATATATTTGTTACAGTGGGAATTTTTGTCCTTGAAATGAGTGGTAAATACAATTAAGTGTTAAAGGAATCAGTGTGATGTTTTCATTTGTTTGCACTTGTTTAACTTAAACCTTCTTTAGTTGCTCGAGTCTCAAGACCAGTGATAGCCAACCTTGGCACTCCAGGTGTTTTTGGACTTCAATTACTAGAAGCCCAAGTCAGAATTCCTACTGATCAGGGCTTCTGGAAATTGAAGTTCAAGAACAGCTGGAGTGCCAAGATTTGCCATCACTATTCTAGATCAGGCAGTCTTAACCTACAGCCTGTGGGTCAGACCCGCCCCCCGTAGCCATTTCATCAGGCCCACAATACCCTCGCCAAACCAGGAAGTGAAAAAAAACTCCATGCCGCGCATGTGCAGAATGCTACTAAATACATTCTGCACATGTGCAGTGCACATTTTACTTCCACTTCTGGGTGGGTGGAACCATGTGACCAGCTCGATCAGCTTCCCAGGAGGCATGGTCAGGCCTGTGACCTGAAAACTTTGAGAAAGCCTGATCTAGACCCTAACTGATGAACTCACTAGCTCATGAATGAGGAACCTGAAGACCTAGGCATAGGCATCACCACCACCACCATCATCATTATCAATGTGCTGCCAAGTCAATTCTGACTTAGAGTGTGCAGTTTGCCCAAAGCCACACTAGCTGGTTCTTCTTCTACTGTAGGAGGCACAGTGGGATGTTGAACTCCCAACATCTACCTAAACCATTGAGCTATTCCCCAAGCTCTGGAGCAACATACAGTAAAAACCCGGTACATGGTTTATATTTGCCGTGGTTCATGTTGGCAAATCCATATAAAATGACATCCCATTTCATGACAATTTTTCGCTATATGACCGGGAATTCCCCGGAGTGCATCGCATCTTGGGTGTATACAAGACCACCCAAAGGCATTTTCGACTCTGTGGGTGGCACATAGAGTTGTTTATTGCAGAGTTTGAGTGGGTTTTCTATGTGACTTTTGGTGCTATTTTTAAAAACAGCAGCCATTTCCCCCTTTATTTTTTTATTTATTTTTTGGATTCTTCAGATTTTTCCTGGCAATTTTTGAAAGCATTCTAAAGGTAGGTGCTGACGTTGAGCCGGCAGAAAGAGGGTAGACTTCTTGGGCAGCCTTCGATGCCAGCGGGAGAGCAGCGTTGCGAGTGGCGGGACTTCCCCAGCCCATGCCGATGTTGAGCCACTGGAAGGAGGAGGAGTTTTTCAGGGTTTTAGGAATTTTAAGGGTCTCTATAGTTTAAACGTTGGGGGCTTTATGTACGCCACCCAGAGTCGCACGTCGATTGGGGTGGCCATACAAATTGAATAAATAAATAAATAAATAAATAAATACATACATTGTTTAACATTTCTGATGATCTGTTTGACCCACAAATGAATGGATGGCTCAGGGGTTTAGATAGCTGGTGGTGCAGTTTATTTCCCCACTGGACAAAATGCAACCTTCCTGATGTTGCTGAGCTATAACTCCCATCAGCCTTAGTGAGCATAGCTAATGTTAGGGAATGGTGGGAATTGGCCAAATGGTCACTTTGCCCTTATCCTCTTCCAAGGTGATATATATGTTTCAAAAAAATGTATGCAGCCACCATTGACAGCGCCCTCCCCCCAATAAACAGGCACTTTCAGATGTAAAACAGAAAAGCAGAAGCCGGTTCTTGCCACTTTCCCCTGCACACTACTTCTCTATTCTAAACCTCCCCCATGTGTTGCAAACAGGCATTTGAAGACTTATTGAAGGAAGTGGTTTGGAGTGAATTCAAATACAGTATAGAAAGGTTAAGCACCTGCAGACTTTGAATTATTCCCTCTCCATGGCAAAGTAATTTTTCTTTCTTGAAAATAAAGGCTGCCAAGACTTGGTCCCATGCATTTGAATGTAGTGCATCATTAAGCCTTTTTACTACTAAAGGAATGTACATCCTATTTTTAACTTCAGTTCCTTATAGGCCATGAATGTCTTATTTAGACAGGCATCCTTAGACATCTACAAAATTTTACCCAAAGCAATGCTTAGTAATAATAAACTGGTGTGCGTGTGTGCGTGCATATGTTAACATATTGTTGAATAAAACACACAGTTTTTCTGCATGTTACCCAGTCAACTTTTAGTAGTTTCAATAGAACAAAAGATGGATAAACAACATTAGTGCCTATGGAGCCAAACCTGAGAGGTGCATTGATTGTTGTGTTCCCCATTAATTTAAGACTTTGCTTTTGCAACCCAGACCTAAACATATTCAGCATACTTCTATTGGTTATTTTCTGTTAGCTAAATCAAGAGTGAACTGCGATTAGTTAGTGATTCACTACTTGCATTCCTTGTTGCACACCAGTCACTTGACTTGGCACGTTATCAGGAAGAAAAGCAGCAACATGTTTACTAATGGCAAGTAATTGCTGCAACTTACACAACTGCACTTACATTGGTGTGAATAGCCAACACGATTCTGGCCAAACAGTCTAATTCATAGACTGGTATTGTGGGAGTAAGAAAATGCTCAGTAATGTTGGTTAGACCTCTTGTCTCTTTTTGGTAGCTACAGAAAAAGGTTGCTCTTGGAGCTTCCGAGAGCGCATTAGTGGCCACGAGGCAGGAAGGGCCATCCTCATTATCATATCCGGGGATGGCCCTGCCTGCCAAGCGCGCCGCGCGCCGTCCGTCCCTCCGGGCACCCATGAAGCAAAGCGTGCGCCCGGAGAGTTGCTCCAGGCGCTCGGGCATTTTGGTAGCTACAGGTTTATAGCTGGTGGGTTTTCTTAAAAAAAAAACACTCCTATTCATACTTTTTGCTTCATGTAGTCGGTTATATGAATTAAATTGATTTTATCTCTCTTCTTAGGTACCATGGGGACTGCCATTCAGAGAAGAACACTGTAACTCTCTAGCATAGCATTTGAAATTCATCTCCAAATTGCAAGCTCCAGGATATCTTATAATAAAGTCATTACAGTTTAAGTTGCATCAAACTGCCCTATGTAATGTACACATCCATTCAGTGAACAACATCCTTCAAGAAAGAAAGGCTAAGCCAAGCACAACATAGGTTTTTATTTTATCCATTTTGGGTTCTCTGCTGCCCCTGCCTCCTCTGTGAGAGCTGGGGGACTCGATCTGCACTGTTTCTGACGTCCCCCAACTTTCTCAGGTGAAACTGCAAGGCAAAATGCAAGGGGGGAAGTCCTTTGTTAGCTGCAGGTTTTGCCTTGAAGCAGCACCCAGGAAAGTTGGGGGATGTTGGCAACAGCCCGGATCGGGTCCCCTGACCCTCCCAGAGGTGGCAGGGGTGGCAGAGAGCCTGAAATGGGTGAAAAAAACTCTGTTGCGATGGAATTTTCTTTCTCCCATTTTGGGCTCTCCACCACCACCCCTGCTGCCTCTGTGAGTGTCAGGGGACCCGATCCACAATGTTTTGGACATCCCCCAACCTTCCTAGGTGGTACTGCGAGGCAAAACCTGCGGCTGACAAAGGACTTTTCCCCTGGTATTTTGCCTTGCAACACCACCCGGGAAGATCAGGGGACATCGGGAACTGCCTGGATCGGGTCCCCTGACTCTCCCAGAGGTGGCAGGGGCGGCAGAGAGCCTGAAATGGGAAGAAAAAAAAACCCCTCCATTTTTTTTCTTTTTTTATTAATTTTTTAAATTTTTTATTAGGTATATAAAAAGAAACAGATACAAATATATATGAAATCATAAAAAATCATAAGATAAAGTAGCTAAAGTAACAATACTACATTGAAAATAATATAAGTAAAGACCACTAAGTTTCAATTACAAAATGAAAAAACAAAAATACCAATTAATCCAATCACAGAATTTGTCCTCCTTTTTTCTAATACATAATATTCTCTTACACTGTTACATTTTACATCATTATTATCACCCTTGTGCTATATACATTGTCCGGGGAATTATGTATCCTCATAATTTCCAAAAATCATTTTGTTCTGGTACAGGGGCCATGCCTTTCTTCTTAACCAGCGTGTAATCAATGAATGGTTTCCAGATCCTCCAGAAACTGTTCCCTTGCATTTTGCCCTTTCTAAGGTTTAATTCCCAGGTAAGTTTCTCATTAAGAGCCGAATCCCACATTTGTTTATACTAGTCCTGCATTCTTAACTTTTCATTATTCTTCCAATTTTTTGCTATACACTGTCTGGCCACAGATAACATAACAGACATCAATTCCTTATTGTCATTACTCATTTTATATTTATCTACTTCCATTAGCAAAATTGTCTCCGACCCCAATTCAAGTTGCATATCCAGTATTTTCTTAATCTCATTTTCTATTTTCCCCCAAAAGCTTTTTAAGCAATCACAGCTCCACCACATGTGCTCATATGATCCTTTTTCTTTTCTACATCTCCGGCATATATCACTCAGACTATTATACATTTGATGCAACCCCCTTGGAGTCCTATACCACCTCCAAATCATCTTATAGTTATGTTCTTTTACTCTAACTGACATAATTCTCATAATCCTCCTCCACATTTTCTGCCATTTTTTTCCTGTAATTATTACATTGATTTCTTGCTCCCAGCTTTGTCTCAAGATCTCTTGTATTTTTCCACCTTTATTCAAGATTTTGTAGATTTTGCTAACTATCCCCTTAATTCCTATGTCACCATTTCTTACTCTGGCCAGAAGTGTCTCAAATTCCGTACGCTCCCTATCTAAACCACCTTCTAATATAAAAAACTCTTAATCCAATTGTTCATCTGGAGGATCTTAAACCAACTCAACTCCAATTGCAAATATAGCTCGTTTCTTTTTTCTTGGACTCTACAAATTTTTACCCAATCCTTCAATAATAAAACCCAGTTTTCCAAAAAACAAACAAACCCTCCATTGTGATGGAATATTTCTTGCCCATTTTGGGCTCATCGCCACTCCTGCTGCCTCTGTGAGGGTTGGGGGACCCGATCCACACTGTTTCTGATGTCCCCCGGCCTTCCTAGGTGGTACTGCAAGGCAAAACCTGCAGCTGACGAAGAAGTTTCCGCCCGGCCTTTTGCCTTGCCCACCTTTTTGCCTGGGGACCAGCCACCTCCACCACTGCCATGGTAAGTCACTTCTTACCATGGTGGAGGTGGGTGGATTTTTAGTATCAAAATGGCAGCAGTGCCATTTTGATCTCTAAAGACTTGTGTCAGGGTTTTGCTGCATTTCATAAATTGGGGCGTTTTCATAAATTGGGGTATGAAATTCAACACAAAACCCTTTTGTAAGTTGAGTCATTCATAACTCAAGGTATTTGTAAGTCAGAGTTTTACTGTATTGGAATTCCATACCTTACAAGACATATGTGGAAAGAGGAGAAGGACAAAGACCCAGAGAAAGGTGGAGAGATAACATCAAATAAATATTACGACACCAAATTACACCAGTGGAAGGCAGTGACGAGATGTTACCAGTTCGGACTGGTTCGCCCAAACCAGTAACACCCATCAGGAGGGGTCACCGGGGGTGGTAAACGCCCAGGCGACCCGGTTCAGTCACCTCTATGGGCCCCCTCCGGAAGCATACTTCTGGGTAGCCAAAACCTCTATTTGATGCATGCACAGTAAAAAATAGAACTGCATGTGTCAAATAGAGGTTTGATGCATGCACAGTTCCAGGCAGCCATTTTGGCTGCCCGGAAATGAAAGGAAGGAAGCTCCTCTACAAGTGGCAGCGGTGCTGATTTATTGCATTGATGGAGGACAGAGAAAGGAAGGGGTTTATACTCCAGATTTACAATAGGGTTTCCATGCCCATCATACTGGTCAGTCTCCGTACGTGTTAAGGGAAACAGACTCGGTACACCACCGCCCCATTCCTCAGTCATGTTAATGTCACCGGCCATCCAGGCACGGCGTAAACTATCTTCCACGACACCTCCCTTAGGAGGAGGCGTGGAGTAAACTGGTGGCGGCACTGGCGGGGGGCCCAGAGGAGCATTAGGTGGTGGGGCAGAGGGAGGAATCAATTTGTATGATGGCCCTTTCTTGAGTTCTGTGTCCATGTCGGCCGTAGCAACAGCTTGGAACAGAACGTTATCCGGTATGGTAAGCTTACTGAGAGCCTTTAAGATCTTCGTGCAGGTCAGAATATGGCCAATTGCTGCACGAGATTCTTGTTGTAACTCTTTGGCTACTTTCTGCCAAGTCTCAATCCTTAAAGTCCCATGAAGAGGAAACCAGGGGCAAGAGGACCCTATCTCCATCAGAAGATCGTAAGCCTCCTGTACTCCTACTGGTTCTCCACCCCCTGTCCCTGTTACTTTTGCTAATTCCTTTGCATGTTCCTTTACCTCTTGGGATGCAGAGGAGCCCATACTGACCTGAAGGGAGGCGGACCTGTGTGCACGGACTGTTCCAGTCGAGGGTCGTATGGCGTATCACTTCTCTATCGCGTCTATCACATCGGGGTCACCAAATGTGGGAAGAAGGACAGGACACCCAGATCTTCATGCAACCATTCTGAAGTTTATTTCCAAAAGCCTCTTCTATATAGGAATACAAGAGCTTACACAAGCATTCTGTTTACGTCTTGTTTACATCCCAAGACTTGTCCTGTTTTCCTGTTTTTGCCTCATGCCTGTGTGTGAACCATGCCTGTGAGAACTTCCCTTTGTTACACTGAGTTAATCCTATCTGCCAGGAACAGATGCTGGAGAAAGGATGTATATACGTATATGTATGTATATTGTGATATTGTGAAGGCATGGGAAAAGGGGAAATAAGGAATTCTTTCACACGGCCTGCCGATGCTTCAGAACATGCTTTAGAACAATGCTACAAGCGGCAGCCTTTCTTTGCCGCACTACGCCGCCGTGCTGCGGCAGCGGTTAACCGCTGCGGCGGTTTGCTGCCACGCCGCCGCAGTTCCTGGCTGTCTGCTGCCTGCTGCCTGCTGCCTGCCTAGCTAGGTAGGTAAGTTAATGTTTTGTTTTATTTGGGGTGGGTGGGTTGAGGTGTGTGTGTGTGTGTGTTCATTTTATTTATTTTATTTTATTATTAATATTTTTATTTATTTTTCTTTGGCTCCGCCCATGACATCATGACATCGGTCCCACTCACAATGTCCATGACGTCACAGTGGGGTAGTAAAATTTTTGACAACCCACCACTGGTGGAGGGTGCTAGAAATTCCAGAACAAGAATCTAGTATCTTCCTCAACACCTGAAGGGGTAAAAGAGGAAGCAAAGAAGAAAGCAGTATATGTATGCATAGAATGTGTGCCTTTATGTAAGTGTAAGCATTTTAATTGAACCACATAATTTTTGCCTGGCTGATATAATAATTAGCAGATAAAGCCAATGGCCTGTGTTTTATGAGACTCAAAGTAAATCATTGTAATTATCCTGTCTGGCCTTCAAATCAGTGAACACACAAACACACACACACACACATATCTATGCCTCGCTGGTTAAAGAGCCTTAATTAACTATCAAATATTGGGCTGTATAAGAGCCAAATATTATTTATGAATAGCAATTATAGCCCCTATTTCAGAAGTTGTTTATAAGCTGTAACTAATTGACTTTTGATTAATTTCCATCCCACCCCCTTGCCCCAAAATCCCAAGCAATACAAGGATCTTTACCAACTTCTATCTTGATAGACACAGACATCTTTCAACAAGCAATGTCTTGTGTTTCCCAAAAAACAATCTGCACACCAAATGCTCTGAGAATTTTATCGGCTTCACAACACACATGTCTTTTTCAGCCTTTGGAATTCTTGTTAACAATGAGTAATGAAATTGATATTATGGCAGGAAGAAAATAGCTAGTTATATACTGTACAGTACTTATATTATTGCCTGTTTTTGGAAACTGTAGATTTGTAGACTTTCTGCAAAAATGTTCCATCCATGCCAAATCATTATCTGGACTCAAACAGACATTGGGCTGTTCCATCAAGATTTCAGATATGATATTAGAGTGCAAAAGTAATTTTTTTTTACCACCACTGCCTTCATTTTAAAGTGGGAAACCTCAACTCAGATATAAGCCTTATACAGTATTAATGAAAACTATACAGAAAGGAAAGAGACTTAGTCAGACCTTTAGTTCATTTTAGCCCAGTGTCATCAACACACACCAGCAGTTGCTTTCTAGGGCTCCAGGTAAGAGTAATTCCAGCTTCACCTGGATACAGTAGGGATTAAACCTGGGATATTCTGCATGCTAAGACTATTGTCCACTACTGTTTCAGAGCTGTGCACACATACATGCACCCCATATGTAGAGGTCCCTGTAATGATTGCCAAACTGTTTTCCTAAGAAAAACCTGGTCTGAGATCGTACCAGACCAGGACGCTCTTTACTGCGAAGTCTGGCCTGGATTTTTCTTCACATAAGACAAGCCCTAGGATCTTCAATAGTTAAATCCCAGCCTGCCTTGACAAATTACAGCCTGCCCTCTTCCCTGAGTTGGCTAATAACCAGTGTTCCAGTCTATTCTTGATAGCATATACAAACAAACTCCCTTTACTTGTGTGAGGAAACACAAGGGCTTGAATTTTTTAAAAGGTTTATTTAACACAACTGAAGTACAGTAATACCTCACTTAGCATTTGCATCACATAACACTAACATCGGATAACGTCAGGGAATTTGAGGCGATGCAAATGTTTGCTTCAAATTCCCTGACGTTGATCTCTGGTCCAAAGGCCACAAGTGCTGAAGGCCAGCTCTGCAGGCTTTGGGGCAGAGATCTCTGCTCAGATTGGTTGTTTGGTTGGGGGAGAGGGCACACATGCCCATTCTCCCCCCCAACCAAACCGGTGATTGATCACACACTAGGAGTGCTGGGGTGTTGGGGGAGAAACCGTGCATGTGCATGATCTCTCCCCCAATACTCCAGCTGTCCTAAGCAATCACAGGGACTGCCAGGGTGTTGGGGGAGAAACTGTGCGCATGCACAATTTCTCCCCCAACATCCCAGCTGTCCTAGGCAATCGCTGGGACTGCCAAGGTGTTGGGGGACAGATTGTGCACACGCACAGCTTCTTCCCCAATAACCTGGCAGTCCCAAGCAATCACTTTGGACAGCTGGGGTGTTGGGAGAGAGATCCCCCATGCCTGTTTTGCTAAGGGGCTTAGCTATCCAGGTTGGGGGGGGGGGGTTTCTTAAGAGAGGCTGGGGAAAGGGTCCCAAGCCTCTCTTAAGAAACCCCTCCCTACCTTGATCACTAAGCCCTTTAGCAATCCAGACAGAAGTTTCTGAAAAGAAGTTAGGAAAAGGTTTTCCTAGCTTCTTTTCAGAAACACCCCTCCCCCCCAAGCCTGGCATGCTAAGCAAACTGGATTGCCGCCCCCTCTCTGTTTCCTTTCCTCTTTGGAAAGGGAACAGGGCTTTTTTTAATGTTGTGCGATAAATGTATCGCACAACGTTAAAAACCAGATAACATTATGACTTGTGGAACCAAGTCATAACGTTATCCGAGGTACTATTGTATTTACAAACATCAATGGTAACTCTTCAGGCAAGAAAGTTCCACACTTTACCCAAACATATGATCCTACACCATGTCATAATACTCCTCCTTCATCTAGACCAGTGGTTCCCAAACATTTTTGGCCATCTCCCACCTAAGCATCTCTAATATCCTGATGCCACCCACCCCATGACATATAATTCTTATTATTCAAAAGGTGAACTCCTATTCACATGGAGGAAGCCTAAAAGATCATTAACTTTGTCTAACTCATTCTCAAATTGCCCCCCTTAAAAATCAAATTGCCCCCCTGTGGAGCAAGTGCCCAATGTTGGGAACCACAGATCTAGACTCTGGCTGCCTATGCAGTCATCCAGGATATTTTCATGAAGTAGTCTTGCTACACTTTGTTTTCCTGTGTGATTATTTCATTAAATAGGCTTAAGACTAAAAGTCAGCAATCCTTGTTTTGTGTGATCATGTGGGTTTTTTCTTTCTTTCTTTTAATCCTGGAGGATGAGGGATAAAAAGAAGGATAATGAACTTTGGGATGACATCTGTTTTCTTTCATATATATTAACACTACAGTGATTTAGAGTAAAATTGGTTTTACTTTTGACATTATTAAACCCTTAATCAACTCATTTAAGAGATGCAGTCATGAAGAATCATGCAAATGTTTGATGTTAACATTTGTCTTCTTCTGCCCGCCTTGTAATTGAGGAGTTTCCTGCCTTACAAGGGAGTATTTTGAAGTATTTTAGACAATACTTTTTAAAATCTTAATAATAAATAATTAAAAGAAGCAAAAAAAAAAACCTGCCAAAATTTACAAGAAGAGGTAGTATGGAGAGACATGAAAGTTCAATATTTTAAAAGCATTCTGCTGTGATCCCAAATATTTAAGAAATGTAAGCAGAATAAAAGGTGTAACTGCTGAATTATAGCATCTGAGCTGCTAACCTAAAATACATTTGCATTCTGTTGCAAGCTTGACTTAATTAACTTATGAAGAAGGGATCAAAAACACAGAAGGCAAGGAAAAAGTCAGAGAAAGACATGAAGACAATGGGATCAAGCTTTTCAATGTCTGCTCAACAGAAAAAGTATTGAAACAAACAGTGCAGAAATCTGTGATCTTCAGGTGCTTTTGCCCTGTTCAAAGGAGCTTACGTTTGTTTTGAGTCTGATATGTATTGACAAAAGCAAGTTCTCTATTGCTAATTCTCAAGCTAATGCAAATGTTCAGCTCACCAGAAACAATTGTCTTTGAATTACAATTCCTTGGGATTCTATTGTCATTTGTTGCAGTCAGTTTACAACCATTCTGTTATGTGAATCTTACATAAAGCCAAGTAAAAAATGCATGGCAGTATAAATAGACTCTTTTTGATCATTTTATCTCTTTTTAAGATTTGTGGAGAAAATTGTTCTGTCTTCACAGTACAGTAACACTGGTGATAGATATGCCAGTTTGCTCCCTGGGATTTAAGGAACAAGAACATGGAGCAGAGAAATTTCTCAGATTTTGTTTTTCATACTAATGTTTGAACTGGGCATTATGTCTATAGATTCAAGTGCCTAAAATAGATCATCTAATATCATTTAGGAAGCATGGGGTCAACATTCAATACATTCAATCATTAACAGTAATTAATTCTCCTTTCTTGATATAGGTTACCAGCCTCCTTCCCCAAGAGCAGATGCACGACTACAAGTCTCTCTTTTCCTGGACTGCAGTGGCTCAAGTGGCTAAGATGCTGAATGGCAGGCGGAAGTTCAGCAGTTCAATTCTTGAGTACTGCAGGATGGAATGAGCTCCAATCTTTGTCCCAGCTCCTGCCAACCTAGCAGTTCAAAAGCAAGAAATTGCAAGTAGATAAATAGGGACCACTTTGGTGGGAACGTAATAGCATTCCATGCACTCTGGTGTCTAGTCATGCCTGCCACATTACCATGGAAACATCTGCAGAAGCAGATAACACTGGCTCTTCGGCTTTGAAACAGAGATGAACACTGAACCCTAGAGTTGGATACGACTGGCTTTCGAGAAAGGGAAACCTTTACCTTTAGTATCATCAGCCCTCCTGAAATTTACTTCATTGGTTTCACTGATTACTTCAATCTTTCCCTAAGAGTAGATTAGGTGGAAGGGGGATGTATCCCACTATATTCCATCAAGTGGATTCCATCATAAATAATTTCTGCCTTGGAGAAGCATTGGACCATTGGATGAAAGACAAGAAGCTGAAGGAGCTACACCAGTGTTTCCCAACCTTTGGTTCTTGGACTTCATTTCCCAGAAACCTGTCAGTACATTGACTGATCAGTGGTTCTGGGAATTGAAGTCCAAGGTTAGGAAACACTGTGCTACACAGAAGCAGCCAGTAGCTGGAAGGAGGACGGTGCCCTCTCCACCCATGTGCCCCTTTTTTTCTTCACCCTTCCCTCAACTCCATGATTGTGAAAGGTCTGGATTCAAACAGATGGTTCAGGCTACCATCACATCTAGCACCCTAATTATACAAGGTCAAGTTTGAACAGCTAGTTCATTGCAGAGACTCAAACGCAGAGAGTCCAAAGTCTTGCTCAGCTACAAAGCACATACAGTATAAACCTGGTTCCAGGCAGTCTTGCTGTAGACATGCAAAACTGTCAGGCAGGCTCATAAATTATACATGGGTTCATAATGCACATACGGTAACCTGCAAGTATGCCAAGATATTTCCAAGCAGTCTCCAAAAAGAAGAGATAAAGAAGTAATCACACAAACCTCAAGGATCTGGGATTGTATTTTAGCACTCAGGTAGGTACACAAAAAACGTGTTGCAGTATTCATAATTTGCAAACAAAAGCATATTAAGTGACAGAGTTATCATATGCTATGTTCTGAGATCCTTCACATTTCTCATTTGGTAGCAGCTTTCCAAACAAGGCAATGGTATTCCCAGTGGTAATGTATGGTAGTGAGAGAAGAATGGATGCCTTTGAAATGTGGTGTTGGAGGAGAGTTTTGAGAGTCCCCTAGATAGCAAGGAGAACAAATAGGTCAATCTTAGATGAAATTATCCCTGACTATTTCTTAGAAGGTCAAATAGTAAAGATGAAGCTAAAGTACTTTGAACATGAAATGAGAAGAGTGTCCAACCTACCTTTTTTAGGTAAGGTTTTGGAAAAGGCTGTGGCGCTGCAGTTACAGGAGGTCCTGGATGAAGCGGATTATCTGGACCCGTTTCAGTCAGGATTCAGGCCCGGATATGGTACCGAAACCGCACTAGTGGCCTTGGTGGATGATCTCTGGAGAGAGCGGGACGGAGGGGAGCCGTCAGTCCTTGCTCTTCTCGATCTCTCAGCGGCTTTTGACACGATCGACCATGGTATCCTTCTGGGAAGGCTCCAGGGTCTGGGGATCCAGGGCACTGTGTTGTCCTGGTTCTCCTCATTCCTGAGAGGCAGGACCCAGTCGGTGTGCCTGGAGAAGGAGAGGTCCAGCCCTAGGCCCCTGCAATACTGGGTGCCTCAGGGCTCGATACTTTCTCCTCTCTTATTCAACATCTATATGAAGCCGCTGGGCGAGATCATCCGTTCCCATGGGGTTAAGTATCATCAATATGCAGATGATACCCAGTTATACATCTCTGCCCGTGGGGACCCAAGTGGTGCGGTGGAAGTCCTTTCCAGGTGCCTGAAGGCTGTTAAGGTCTGGATGGGGGACAACGGGCTACAGCTGAATCCTGGCAAGACTGAGTGGCTGTGGGTACGGGGGCCTGCGTTAACACAGGAGTTGCCATCTTTGGTGCTGGATGGGGCAGCCTTGCCCCAGACAGACCCGGTGCGTAACCTGGGGATCCTCCTGGACTCACGGCTACTGTTCGAAGATCAGGTGGCAGCCGTGGCCAGGAGGGCTTTTGCACAACTTCGTGTAATACGCCAGTTACGCCCCCTCCTGGACCGGGACTCCTTGCTCATGGTCACACATGCCTTGGTCACCTCCAGACTTGATTACTGTAATGCACTCTACATGGGGCTGCCCCTGATGACCATCCGGAGACTCCAGCTGGTGCAAAATGCGGCGGCCTGGGTAGTGGCGGGGTGTGGGCGTTATGCTCGTGCTTCGCCGCTACTCTGGGAGCTGCACTGGTTGCCAGTATGTCTCCGGGTGCAATTCAAGGTGCTGGTTATTACCTTTAAAGCCCTATATGGTAGTGGGCCAGGATACCTAAGAGACCACGTCACCCCAAGAACATCTGTCCGGCCCACCAGGGCGGATCGGAGAGGCTCCCTCGTTGTTCCATCAGCTAGAGAGGCACGCCTCTCTAGCACTAGGAGGAGGGCCTTCTCCGTGTCCGCCCCAACCCTCTGGAACCTCCTGCCCATCGAACTGCGCCTGCAGACAGAGCTCTTGCCCTTCCGGAAGGGCTTGAAAACCTGGCTGGCAGGACATATTTGGGGACCAGGGAACACGGGTTCCCATACTAAGTGGCTTACTTAGGGAGTGCCACTTTGGATCTGGACCAGGGGGATACTGGCGTGTAGTTTGCACTGTTTTTACTTCAAATAATTTTAGATAATCTTTTAAACTTCATGATTTTATATGTTTTTATCTTTTACCTCTGTTTTATGATGATGTAAGCCGCCCAGAGTCGGGTTCTCCCGAGTGGGGCGGGGTAATAAATTCAATAAATAAATAATAATAATTAACTTGAGAAAGCCTTGATGCTGGGAAAAGTGGAGGGCAAAAGAAGAAAGGGGTGGCCAAAAATGAGATGGCTAGATGGTATCGTAGACACAATGGGCACAGAGCTGGACGGGTTGAGAAGGATGGTGGAGGACAGAGGTGTCTGGCGGGCAATGGTTCATGGGGTTGCAAAGAGTCAGGATTGACTGTGCGATTGAACAACAACAGTGGCTGAAAAATAGAACCAAGTGGAGGAATTTGAGACCTAGAAAAGAAACAGGGAAACCTGGGACTGGAAGTCCAGGAGACTGGAAGTCCAGGAGACAGTCTCTCCCACAGTAAAGTGTGGCAAGATCACACTTATGTATCTGTGCCTAGAACAGAAAAAAACTTACCTTGATTCTAAGCATCAAGTCTTTTAATTAACAAAACAATGTGATCTTCGAAAGCTGAAAGCTCAGTTCTGCTTCCTTTGGGAAAGGTTATTTTTTAATTTACAAATTAGTGACTGCTAATAAAGCCTTACAGAAGATTTAGAACAATAAATTATGAATGCTTCCAGGAAGCCTGTAGTCTCCTGGGATATATATGCTGAACAGGTCAAGCCGACCTTGTCATCTCAAAATATCACAGCTACATGCTTCAGAGGAGACCCCTTTACTCATAATGCATCTATTCAATTACTCAAGCAAGCAAATTTGTTTTGACCCTGGAAGCAATTGACCTATACTTTGAAACAGGGGATTAATTATATAACCTTTATAGACATTCTTCGCATGCCTAAATATGCCATAAACTGTAATAAGACTTTTCAGGGCTGTTTAATTGCAGGCCTGTGCAGTTCTTCTATTTCTGATCTGCTGATATGATCTACATTGCCAAAAGAAGAAAAAAAGTTCAGCACGTTTTAATTCCTACCATATCTTCCCCTATGAATGAGCCCAGCTCTCTAATGCTTTATCTGTTGGACTTGGGTCCATTTTCACAAGTCACACTATGGACTCTAGCATTTTCCCTTCTTGAATGCTTAATCAGTCAATTTGTTGTTGTTTTGCATCCAAATGACAAAAGTGAGATTCAAGTTCTATTTTCAGAATGACTTCAGATGTTATGCAGAAATAGATGACTCATATTCGCTCTTCTCACAATAGTGGTATAGTATGCAAATAGCAGACACATAACCTGTTCCCATATCTGGGGCAGAAGCCTATATTTAGTGAGTGGCTGCACATATGAGTAGATGATACAGCAAAGGATAGGCAGCTGCAGAGGCCAATAAGGCAATTGTCTGATTTCCAAATTTCAGCTACCTAACATGTTGGAAATCATAATTTTGCATGTTCTTCAAAAGATGGAACATAGAGCCAACCCAAAGCGTTTATTAAATGTGCATTCACACAAACCTAAATGGAACATGTGGAGAATGGAAACTCAAGTCTCATCACCAATCTGCCCCCACTCTGCTTTCCCACTTTAAGACTATCAAACCCAATAAATTGGCTTCTGGTATCAAAACTGGGCTGGGTAAATGAGCCTTAACATAAACAACTGTTTGGAGGTCATGGGTAGGTAGATATCCATTAGTTTAAAAAGAGAAGCCTTCTTCACTTCAGGTTGACATGTTAGTTACTTATAAAGCCAAACAAGATGATATTTAGTTTAGTATTGCATGCAACAGTTGATTATTTTAGTTTTGAGAGGGGTTTTTTATTTCTTCTTGTTGTTGTTCTGCCGTATCCAAATACAAATATTGGTGGTCCTCATAGAGATCAGCCATGAAGACTGTCCTGAGAATATAATGCAGTGGCCTTTCATTTGCTTTCCGCATTGCAGCAGTTCCATGAGACTATTTCTGGTCTTGAGCCCTTTTGGCACAGAAAGTCCTCATCAGTCCCAGGCCAATATTGATGAAGCTGCTGCCCTCCATTAAGAGGGATTCAAGTGGGATTTAATCCACTTGGGGACCATCACCCTTCCATGTGAACTTTGGCACCCAAGCCATTAGTCCTCAGGTTTGTCAGGTTAGTTAACCACCACCTGGCACTCAGTGTTGAGTAGCTGGTAGTATGGTCTACTTTATTACCATAGCAGCAGTGGCGTAGCATGTGTTTCAGCTGCCCAGGGCAAAGGCCAAATTTGCCACCCCCTCAGAGGAAGAGCACCTCTATAATGCCTTTCCTGCACACATCCAAGGACAATAATGGTACAGGTGGCAGCAGCAGTGGGGGGGGAGGAATGGTGGTGGTGGGGTACACTTAGGAGCGCTGCCCTTCCGGCAGACCTTCAGTGTCTCGAAGTCCCCTGCACAGAGGCAGACAGGCCAACCCCCAAGCCAGCCATTTTGGTTTGCGGAGGGTGGGAGCTCCAGGCCCCCACCTCCAGGGGCAAGCCACCTGTAGCCCCTCCAAGGTGAGGGGCTGGAGCCCCCCCCCCACCTTATGCACACCAAAACAGCCGGCCCGGGGGCTGGACACAATGGTGAGCGGGCATCCATTAGGGGCTGAGACGCTCCATGACTGTCTGCCTCTGTGCGGGGGATTTGAGGCTCCAAAGGTCTGCCAGAAGGGAAGAGCTGCTAAGCACACACCACCACCACCATTCCTCCCCTGCCCGCTGCAGCCGCCACTGCCACCACGACCACCCATACCTTTCTTGCCTTCTCTGAAGGGGTCGAGGTGGGCTATGAATTACTCTCCAGAGTCCAGAGGGTTATGAATGAATGTGGATTGGTATGGGAGGAAGTCTATGGGACCTTGCGATGAACTGTGTGGAGGGGGGAAGCCTACCGGTATTTCTTTTGTTAGGTTTAGGAACAAACATACATTCTTCTCAAAAGTTTTCACAGCACCAAGAACACCCAGGACTGGTTTTGACCTGCCAAGAAAGCCTTTCGGGGCAAGACCTGAACAGTAATCTTCAAGGCAGGGGTCTGAAAGGGGAACCTCGCTGGAGCCGCTCACTGTGGAGACTCAGGTTTTGGGAGAAGAGAGCGGTGGCGAGAGGCATTGCAGGGAGTGGCGTCGCGCAGACTTCAGCCGCATGGGGCAAAGAACGAACTCGCTCCCCCCCAACTCGCCGCTGCCGCCCCCCACACACACACACCCCCACAGGACCCAGGCAGAAGGCAGCCCCCCTGCTGACGAGCGGCGCGCGTGCACAGGGGCCCTCTGCCACCACCCCCGATGAGCGCCCCCCACGCGCACGCACTGCCCACCTCCTCCCGCCCAGCCAGCCAGCCAGCCAGCCCCCAGGGGCTCCCCGCCACGGCGCTACCCACCCCCGACAGGGGCGGCAAAATGTCCCCACCGCTTTGGCCTCCCTCTACCTGGGCTTAGGAAGCAGGACTTCCCAGGCAGAGGGCGGCCCTTTTGCTGGCGAGCGCCCCGTGTGTGCGCACGCGCTGCTCACCTCCGCCTGCCCGACTGGCCATCGGGGGCTCTCCGCCACCTGCCCCAGGCTGGTGGGTGCCTGGTGCGCGCGCGCGCGCGCGCGCCGCCACCTCCGCCCACCCACCCAGCCAGCCATCTGACGGCAAGCTGGGTGGGTGGCTGGGCGGGCGGAGGCGAGCAGCGTGCGCACGCACACGGGGCGCCCACCAGGGGCAGGCGGCGGAGAGCCCTCGACGGCCAGCCGGGTGGGTGGAGGCAAGCAGCGTGCGCATGCACGCGGGGCGCTCGCCAGCAAAAGGGCCGCCCTCCGCCTGGGAAGTCCTGCTTCCTAAGCCCAGGCAGAGGGAGGCCAAAGCGGTGGGGACATTTTGCCGCCCCCTGAAAGCCGCTGCCCGGGGCATCCGCCGCCCCCCCGCCCCGCCCCACACTACACCACTGATTGCAGGAGAGCTTGACCTTGGGGTGCAAGGGTGAAAGCTAGAAGCAGTCTTTGTTGTTGTTCAGTCGCATAGTCGATTCAGACCCTTTGCGACCCCATGGACCACTATCCGCCAGGCACTTCTGTCCTCCACCATCCTCCTCAACTCGCTCAGCTCTGTGCCCATTGTCTCTACAATACCATCTAGCCATCTCATTTTGCCTGCCCCCTTCTTCTTTTGCCCTCCACCTTTCCCAGCATCAAGGCCTTCTCAAGTGGAACATCTCCTCTCATTTGATGTCCAAAGTACTTTAGCTTCATCTTTACTATTTGACCTTCTAAGGAGCAGTCAGGGTTGATTTCTTCTAAGATTGACCTATTTGTTCTCCTCACTGTCCTGAGTACTCTCAAAACTCTCCTCCAACACCACATCTCAAAGGCATCTATTCTTCTGTGCTCAGCTTTCCTAATGGTCCAGTTTTCACAACCATTCATTACCACCGGGAATACCATTGCTTTGACTATGTGAATTTTGGTTTGCAAGGTGATGTCTCTACTTTTCACTATGTTTCCCAGGTTTCTCATAGGTTGTCTCCCAAGAATCAGTTGCTTTTTTATTTCCATGGCTGCAATCACTATCTGCAGTGATCTTGGATCCTAGGAAAGTAAAATCTGTCACTGCTTCTACTTCTTCCTCATCTATTTTCCAGGGACTGATAGGGCCTGTTGCCATTATCTTGGTTTTCTTGATGTTGAGTCTCAGGCCAGCTTTTGCACTCTCTTCTTTCAACCTAAGCAGGAGCTTCTTTAGGTCTTCCTCACTTTCTGCCATTAAGGTAGTGTCATCTGCGCATCTTAAGTTGTTGATATTTCCCCCAGCAATTTTGATCCCAAATTGTGATTCCTCTATTATTATTATTATTTATTATTTATTTATTACACTTGATACCCCGCCCCAATCGGGAGAACCCGACTCTGAGCGGCTTACAAGACACTAAAAATAAAAGTAAAAACATAAGAACAATTTACACCAATAAAAACATCAAAGTTAAAAGGTCATCAAAATTTTACCACAAAAATTAAAAACAATACACAGCCCCACTTCCAGACCCAGGGTGGCAATCCTTTAAATAAGCCACCTGGTAAGGGAACTCGTATTCCCGGGTCCCCAAACCTGACCTGCCAGCCATGTTTTCAAGCCCTTCCGGAAGGGCAGGGCAGGAGCTCTGTCTGAAGGTGCAGTTCGGTGGGCAGGAGGTTCCAGAGGGCCGGGGCGGACACGGAGAAGGCTCCCCTCCTGGTGCAGGCGAGATGCGCCATTCTCGCCGAAGGAACAATGAGGGAGCCTCTCCGATCCACCCTGGTGGGACGGACAGATGTTCTTGGGGTGACGCGGTCTCTTAGGTATCCTGGCCCACTACCATATAGGGCTTTAAAGGTAATAACCAGCACCTTGAATTGCACCCGGAGACATACTGGCAACCAATGCAGCTCCCGGAGCAGCGGTGAAGCATGAGCATAACGCCCACACCCCACCACTACCCGGGCTGCCGCATTTTGGACCAGCTGGAGTCTCCGGATGGTCATCAGGGGCAGCCCCATGTAGAGCGCATTGCAGTAATCAAGTCTGGAGGTGACCAACGCATGTGTGACCATAAGCAGAGCGTCCCGGTCCAGGAGTGGGCGTAACTGGCGTATTACACGAAGTTGTGCAAAGGCCCTCCTGGCCACGGCTGCCACCTGCTCTTCGAACAGTAGCCGTGAGTCCAGGAGGACCCCCAGATTACGCACTGGGTCTGTTTGGGGCAGAACTGCCCCATCCAGCACCAAAGATGGCAGCTCCTGGGTTAACACAGGACCCCTTACCCACAGCCACTCAGTCTTGCCGGGATTCAGCTATCCCTGCACTGCGCATTATGTGCTCTGTGTATAAGTTGAATACGCAGGGTGACAAAATGCAGCCTTGTCTCACTCCTTTTCCTATTCCAAACCACTTAGTCATTCCGTATTCTGTCCTAACTGTTGCTTCTTGATTCATGTACAGATTTCTCATGAGGCATATAAGGTGTTCTGGTATTCCCATCTCTTTAATTACTTGCCACATTTTGTTGTGGTCCACACAGTCAAAGGCCTTGGTGTACAAAGTAGACTGTTCCTGATATTCCTTTGTTTTCTCCATGATCCAACATAAGTTGGCAATGTGGTCTCTAGTCCCCCTGCATCTTTGGAACCCAGCCTGCGCTTCTGGTAATTCTCTCTTCACGTCCTGCTGAAGTCCTTCCTGTATTATCTTGAGCATCACGTTGCTAGCACATGGGATGAGCGCAATTGTTCGATAATTTGAACATTCTTTGGCATTACCCTTTTTAGGGATTGTCTAGGTCTTAGGAAATGAGGCAGAGAGAGAGAGAGAAAAATCCCCGAAGTTTTATGCTGGATCCTTTCCTCCTCCTCCTCCTTCAACAGCCTGTAACCAGCTAAGGGAAAGCTGGGGACTAAGTCACAGGTAAGGAAAGAGGAGGAAAAGATCAAACGTAGAACTTCTGGGTAAAATAAGTTATTATTTGAGAGCCTGGCAGAAGGTAACTCATTAGGGGCAGGAGAGGGGTGGGTGATGGAGGAAATCAGTCACTTTTTTGCAGATGTTACTCTGCCTTGAGGAAGATCTACGATTGGTGGAACCTTTGCAATGTGTCGATGGGGAGGGAGGTAGAATAGGCTTCTTAGACTGTGCTTCCCCTCCTTCTCCTCCTCATGCTCCCTAGAGTCTGTACTCTGCACATGCCTAGGAGCCAGGTTGGAATTCTGCACATGTTCTTACCCACCCACCAAATAGAAGAGGCTTTGGGCAGCAAAGGGACCCAGTGGAGATTTTCTTTGCAAAGATGGAGGTGGGGTGGTGTTTTATATCCAGTATTTCTGCACATGCCCAGGAGCCAGGAAAGGAAGTAAGGAAGGATGACGGAAATCAAAGTCCCCCCCCCCCAATTGTGACCAAAAAGGACTGGTGGTTTAGCAGTTAAGATACTGAACTTGATAACTGGAAGGTCAGCAGTTCAAGACCTGAATACTGATGAAGTGAGCTCCTGGCATCTCTCCCAGCTCCTAGCAGTTCAAAAGAAAGAAATTTGCAAGTAGATCAATAGGTATCCCTTTGGTGGTAAAGGTAAACAGCGTTCTGTACACTCTAGTGTCTAGTCGTGCCTGCCACATGACCACAGAAACATTTGCAGACACAGACAGTGCTGGCTCTTTGGATGTAAACAGATATGAGCACCAAACCCTAGAGTCAAATATGACAGGCTTTTGAGTTAGGGTAACCTTTACCTTTACTTTCCAGTGTCTAGTTGTGCCTGCCACGTGACCACAGAAACATATATAGACAGTGCTGGCTCTTTGGGTATAAACAGAGATGAGTACCAAACCCTAAAGTCAGATACAACTGGCTTTTGAACAAAGGCAACTTTTACCTTTACGTTATGGCATCTAGTAATGCCTGCCACATGACTGTGGAAACATATGCAGACAGTGCTGGCTCTTTGGCTGTAAACAGAGATGAGCACCAAAACCTACAGTCAGATACAACTGGCAAAGGAGACATCTTGACTGACCCTCCCTCAGTGACTCTCTTCTTGGCCCTTGGGAAGCCCTGGCTCAGTCCTAGCCTAAGCCCACTCCTCAGGGCTTCCTACATTACGCTGTCCACCCATCTCACGCCCTGCCTCTTCCTCTCACCCGCGCCTCCCCCTTCCCCAATTTATGGCTTCAGCTGATAATTGCCAAGATCAAACTAAAGAGCGAGAGGAGGAATATGAGGCAACCATTAATTGCAAACCCACCCACCCCACCCCAGGATAGGAAGTGGGGGGGGGGGAGTGGCCTTAAGATATAATTAGCCATTAATTGAGAGCTTGGTTGAAGGAGGCTAATTGGGGGCAGGAGATTCCTCCCTCCGTAGAAAATAGGAGTTGTAGGTGGATGGATGGAGGAGGAAATCGGTAATGTTTTCTTTTTGCAAAACTTACTCTGCCTTGAGGACAGTTGAGGGAGAATCTTGGTAATAGCAAGACGATCTGAGCAGCGAGGTAGAAGGGGGGGAGAGGAATCCCTTGGTTTCATCTCCTTGCAACGAGTCAGGAAGAAATTTCCCTTTCGCCTCTTGGAGGAAGAAACCACCACCAGCACAGCCTCCCCTTCTTCCTCCTTCTCTGCTGCCGGGAGGAGGGGAGGGGAGGGGGGAGGAAAGATCGCCCTTGTTCAAAGGGATTCACAAATGGCTGCACTCGCTCCTCTCTCTCTCATACACACACGCACACGCGCACACTCACATGTGCCTGTGCCCTCCTCCTCCTCTGCCTTTCCTGGGGATGCCACCCCCTTGAAAGTGCCGCTAGGGGTGGGGGGCCCTGCCCCCCCTAGCGATGCCACTGCATAGCAGGATAAGCTGGCCAGACTGCGGTACATTTAAATCAACTAAATCTATGCCACACATCAGAATCAATCCAAATTATATTTCTGAATAACCTAAACTTCAAACCAGTGCAATTCTGCTGAAAAATGCAAATGCAAATGTTTACTAGAACACAAAATTCACACTGATTTTACCTCTAGATCAAAACTTGCTCCTCCAGCAATATGCTTTCACAAAGAGAAGAAAGCTGGAAAATCACAGTGGAATTAATCTGACTTAAACTGGCCCTGTCCGCCCTTTCGTTTAAGTTAAAGACCCAGGTCTCTTCAATGCTTTATTCTATGAATTCAAGGATCAGAGTGGCCTATTCTTCTACCCTTCTATTATTGCCTACTGGATGCTGGTAACTCCAATCTTGTGGGGTTTAGTCTGAATTTTACATGAGGAATCCAAAGTGCTGACCTTATTTTGGAGGCGGGGACTGCAAGTTGCATAGCTAAGACTAAAACCCAGAGTGGATTTATTGTTCCTCTCAAATCAAAGTCATCACCCTCCACTTTTGCTGCCCTTTGATGTAGTGAAGAATACCACCCTTTTACCAACAAGTATGGTAAGTTTCAGGCTCAGAAGTCTATTGTATCCAGCTTGGCATGTTCTCCAAATAGGCTACAGCCCAGTAGCATAGGGTGGGGGGAAAGGGGGGCCACCAGCCCCAGGCAGCACTTTCCAGGAGGTGACAAGCTGTCCCAGCGGGAGGCAAGGCGACACTATGCCAAGGGATCAAGCCACAGGGGACAAGGCAGCATGGAACTCAGAGCCAGGCCAGTCTCACTTGCCCCCTCACCGGAGTGTCCACACAGGTCAGGGAAATGGAGTTGATCCGTCTGACTCCGGACGCCTCCATGGGGCACTCAACTGCATGTGGAAAGAGGGGAGGCAGGGCACCTTCCCCCCTCCACTTGCCCATGGGGCAGCTCAGAAATGCCCCCGGGATGGGCATGGGTCTTCCTTCCTCCTCTTCTTCACCATCACTTCCAGCGCTGGGTTGGCTCATCAGGGCTCTCCCACCAGAGCCTCCTCTCGGCCAGGTGGCACAGCCATCCTCTCCCAGCCTTGCTTCCAGCAGGGCAGGACAGGGCAGAGCGAGCAGCCTCGGGGGACTGCTGCCTCTCCCTCCTGCCTTGCAGCACTTCTGGACACACATGCCCCCCCCTCCTTCCCACCTATCCCAGCTCCTGGCAACCTAGCAGTTCGAAGGCAAGAAATTTCACGTCGATAAATAGGGGAGAGGGCGGCGAGCCTAGAGGGGGCCTGGCAAGCCTGGGGGGGGGGCGAGTTTGGCCTGTGCCCCAGGTGACTGAAACCCGACTTACGCCACTGCTACAACCTTTTTCCTTGACACTCCTCCTCATTTGTTTATTTTATTACATTTCAACCTTGAAGTAGCTCTTCTCCCCAACTTATTATCCTCATCATAACTTTCTCCAGTGAGTCATACTAAGTGAGAGGTCCACAGTCATAGAAAGAGCTTTATGTATCCCCAGGTCCAACATCTCACCAACATTGTCACTCTGTCAGTCATCAGCTACTGTTCTGCTCTGGCCTCTCCTCATGTGTCTGTCTTTTGTTATTCAAAACATAGCCAATTCTTCACCACACACAAAAGTCTTCCAGCTGAGAAAGGAAGGGAGAGAGCAAGACAGCAGGAAAGACTGGGACTCAGAGGAGCTGGTGATACAGGAAACAATTCTCTTTCCACCTCATCAGTTTACTGCTTTGTGTTCCTGTGTACTCGGAAATGGGGTCTTCCATCTATTCGCAAAGTGTAATCCAAATGAAAGAGAGGGAGCACACATGAGTGAAAGAGGAGGAAAAGGAATTTAAAAAAACTGAGACAGAAATTAAGGAAGAAAAAAAAAGAGGTAGAGACAACCAGTTCTTTAATTGGTCTTCTTACCTCAGTATCAAGAAAATGCTGGGATTACTTTAGAGGGGAAGAAAAGGGTGTGTGCTAGACCTGAAGATTAGAGTCTGGACAAATTCCTTTTCTGGGCTATAATATTCTGAGAATACCTCTGCTAACAAGACTTTGCTGACTGGGAGGCTACAATTCTTTTTTCTTTCTTCTTTTAAACTTTTCCAATCCCAATAAAAAGCTCCAGCAGTGGGGTACACAGAAAGAGCCTCCTTGAAGATCATGGTATTTTTGAACTACAATTGGGCATACCTTGGTAACGGCAAACTTGTGTTGCTGGCTAATCTTTCTCACATTAGGTCAGGTGAAACGAACTGCAGAATGAACTCAAGAAAAGGTGCCTTCATGTTGGCAGTTTCACGTCTAGCCTAGATAAGGAGGAGGAAGAGGAAGAAGAAGCTCTAGCAATAAGAAAAATGTTAGAACCAATTCCCATTTAAAACAGTCTTTAATTTGTGACTTTATTTGTCCAAGCAGAAAACAACAGTGATTGTTTTTGTCTCTGCTACATTATGAGTCTGCCATCTCTACACCTGTGCTCTAGGGTCTCTGTTTGACCTGCAAATAAACTCATGTTCATTCATGTCCTTGTATTAGTGACCCAAATACACCCACTTGGCACATTCACAGAGATATGTATTAACATTACCTGGAATTGACCTCTAGCTTGGCCTAGATACAAATAATTAGCAGTACTTATTTGAAAAAGAAAGCTCAGGCCTGTATAATGGTTTAAAACAGCAAGTAAAGAAAACATTTCTAAAGCACTGAACCCAGCTATAGCTACTGCTGGCTGATTTAGCACTCCATGCTAATAGATGTACTTCATCAGTCAAAAAAGCACAGTTTGAAAAACTAACTTTTAAAGCTGGAACTCTCAGAACCTCCATAAGAGACAGCATGGCCAATGGGGATTCTGGAAATTGTAATCCAGTGCTCTGTCTCTCAAAGATCTGTGGATTGAGGAGGGATTGTATGTCCGTACAGCCATTGGAAGGACAAACACTGAAGCTGAAGTTTAAGTGCTTTGGCCACTAAATGAGAAGAGAGGACTCACTGGAGAAAGCCCTGATGCTAGGAAAGATCAAAGGCAAAAGGAGAAGGGGGAGGCAGAGGATGAGATGGTTAGATAGCTTTGTAGACATTGATGCAGTAGGTGTAGTTCTGGACAGACTATGGAGGATGGCAGATGACAGAGGAACCTGTGCGAATGAAGAACAATAGAACTCAATTAATGCAGACAAGCCAAAAAATAAATAAATAACAAATGTTGTCACAAGTGGTGACAACGTTCTTAGCACAGAATACTGAATTTGATCAACAAACAACCTTGTCCTCTAATTCAGCAGCTTCTTTGTGTTGGCCAAAGATTTAGCAAGCACAATTTCCAAAAACTCAAAAAAAAGTTGAATATAGCAGTAATATAGCATCTCCATCTTCGCAATTTCAAAGAGCTCTCCTGTTTAAGTAGAGCTTATGCAAATGTAGATTACTACTAATATATTAGTTAATACAACAGTAGCACTAGACCGAGAATAAAATTTCAGTTCTAACCACTATCAAATGCCCAGTGAAACAAATTTTATTGCCTTTTTATTGTATTATTTTCTTAGCCACTTTCATCATCATTTGGGGGGGGGGGATAAGTATGCAAATACATGTTTTCCATTTTCTGAAAGCTTTGATAAAAAGAGTCTATTGAAGTTTATTTGGTAACATACAGTCGTACCTCGCTTAAAGAGCATAATGTGTTCCACAGGATTGCTCTTTAAGTGAAACACCACTGTAAATGACCAATTGTGGGGGGATTGTAAACCCCAATTTATTTGTTAAGCGAGTTTTTGGTTGGTTTTATTTGTTAAGCGAAGCGAACATTCAGAGAAAATTCTGCTCTTTAAGCAAGTTACTCTTTAAGTGAGGCACTCTTTATGCGAGGTCTTACTGTACTGCCATGGAACTCTTGCCAGCGCAATATTATTTCAACTAAATTGTGTGTTTGGGAAAAGTCAAGGCAATGGCCAATGGCCTGCTGTTCTAAAGTTCAGACAGACTACCAGCAGCATAACCATAATAATCAGCATGAACTATGCAAACATCTCAGTATGAGATGGTATTCTTTCCTACCCACTGTACAATTTGCATAGAGCCTTAGCAGAATAGTTTCCAGGACATTGATTCTAGGGAACTTTTTCTTTCTGCATGGTGCAGTGGTTAAACTGCTTTACTGCAGCCAAGAGGTTGTAAGTTCGATCCTGACTGGCATCAAGGTTGACTCAGCCTTCCATCCTTCCAAGTTGCCAGGAAATGCTAATTAACTTGTGAACCACCCAGAAAGTGCACTAAGTGCTATGGGGCAGCATAGAAGTGTGCTAATTGTTTCTTTCGAGTCTTGGTCAGACTTTAAACAGTCAAAATGAAGCCACTTTTTGGTGAATTTGTTCCATAGTTCCAGCTATGCTTCCTCAAGTCTCCAGGTGATGAGATAAATCTCAGGCAATAAATGTTTACAGGGTGAGGGGAGGGGAGAGTCTTTTTGCACAAGCAGTACAACACCTGGCAGTAAATTAGCTGGTATTGAGCATTCCACCATCCCCCTAAAGGATTGTAAAAATCGCCCTTGCTCAGATCTAGTCATATCCAACTCTAGGGTTCAGTGCTCATCTCTGTATATAGCCAAATTTACTGTCTGCATTTGCAGATGTTTCCATGGATGTGTGGCAAGCATGACTAGACACCAGAGAGCACAGAATGCTCTTTACTTCCCACTGAAGTGGTACCTATTTATCTACTTGCAATTTCTTGCTTTCAAACTGCTTGGTTGGCAAGAGGTGGGACAGAGATGAGAGCTCACTCCATCATGCAGTACTCGGATCTCCAACTGCTGACCAGCCGACCTTCCAGTCATTATGCTCATCATCTTAACCACTAAACCACCACTGTAGGGAGTGAGAAATATTCCCTACAGGTCACACTTACTTTGGCTGAGGCTCCACAGGAAAGCGAGGACATCCTAGCGGAAATGGTTTCTCTATTTTCTGTTCTTGCTGTCTTTTTTCAGACAAGAATTTCCTATGTGATAAATTTCCATCCCAGTTGTATTAACAAGTTTGTCATATCAGAGAATAAACAAAACAAAAGCAAAAGACACTCAACCATTTGAAGACTAACTGTTATATTTTAATGTTAGCTTTTGTGGATCAAGTCCAATTCATCAGAGATAGGAGTGAGACTTCATGGTATCAATTGATACACATCAGGTACAGAGGTAAAGATATGCTTGAAACACAAACTAACGCAGCTACTATTCTAATAAATTTGTCATGTTTGTCTTTAGTTGCTTTAATTTCTTGCCTACCACACCACTCTGAAACCTCAGACACAGAATGGATTATAAATTCTGTTAAAGAAAAATAATTGCTAGATGCCACAGAACTGGAAAACCTGAGTCCAGACAGTATCTCTTCTGTCCAGACTAGGCAGCTTGCAAATGAAGTTTTTAAAGAAAGTGTGTATCAGGCAATCTTAGGTACTTTTGCATGAGAACACAGTACTGTTGAAAACAATAGGCCTTATGTCTGAGTAAATGTGCATAAGATTGCATTGTCAAGACAATTATCTGGTCATCACGTCTGCTATATATGCCTTATGTTTTTTCCCAGTTGGCTGAGGACTATTGTAATTCAGTTTAAATTATAAAAAGCATATCCAAGTTTCCATAGTACAGTACATATAAATTAACATGCAGAGGTTTATGCAAATTTTACAGCTCTTTTATTCTCTTTTTGTATTCTCTTTTTTGGTGTTGCATGAAGGACCATCAACAGATATACAGGATAGAGTGGGATGAGGAAATTATTGCTGGAAGGCTATTTTCTTCCCATTTGAAAATAATAAAAACAGACCAATTTAAGTGATTTTCTGCACCAAGCACAAATGCAACCATCAGATAATGTAGCTTTTACCAGAAATGTATTTAGAATCATACGAAAATTCAGCTAAGAACAACCAGAGAGTTCCATGAAAGGACATTGGCAAGATAGAGTTAAGGAAGAAAGTGTCCTCATCTGGAACATCCTAAAAATACATGGGGAAGTCTGTGGGAGATGAGAAGCAATGCAGAGGATAAAGTTTACCCTCTATTATTTATTAACTATGTAAATCTTTTTGCAATGTGGTAGGCAGTTTGCACAGAGGCTAAATGGAGACACCAAAGATGAAAGAATGATTGGGTACAAGGAAAAGATAGAATAAAAAGTTTCCAAAGGCAGCAACCCACAAAAATTGCTAACAAAGATTTTTATCAAGTGTCAATTTTAAACACTACTGCCACAAAAACAACAGAATGCCCCAAAGTCAATTGAAATTTAGCTAAAGAAGGATTGGAACACGACATTTCCTTAATAGATCCATACCAGGAAACATATGCACTTACTGCCTGTCTCCCTTCAGCACCTGTTTCAACGGGATGGATTCAGGCACATGCAAGAAGCCTATCAGAAGCCTGAGCCCTCCTCACTCCTCCTCAAACAGCTCCTCCAGTTCTTCTGATACCACACAGAAAGTTGAGTAGCCTTGCAAAACAGGAAAGGACTGATCTCCCATTTTCTGTGAATCAGGCATCATATTTGCCAGCCTGTGGCAGAAATCATTGAACATGAGATCTGCTGGCCTGTTAGATTGTATTTAGCTAAATTAAGGATGGGAACATGTGACCAGTTAGAGATTCTTAGACTACCAATCCCATCAATCCAAGTTAATACAGCCAGTGATAGAAACAGCAATCCAACAATTACTGGAAAGTCACATGTTCTAAATGCCATATCTCAGAAATTTACTTTTTTGGACTACCCAGTCTGGCCAGGTTATACTGCCAGCGACTCAATGCTGAGTGTCAGGCAGCGGTTAACTGACCTGACAACCCTGAGGATTAGTGGCCTTGGGTGCCAAAATCCACAGGGATTGGTGGTGTTCCCCAAATGGATTAAATCCCACTTGAATCCATCTTGATGGAGGGCAGCAGCTTCATCAATTACTGCTCTGGGGCTGATGAGGACTTCATCAGGACCAGAAAGTGATTCACAGAACTGGATCAGTGGTACGGGAGTCATGCTGTGATGAGGAAGGTGGATGAAAGGCCACTGCATTGTATTCTCAGTATAGCTGATTGCTATTATGATTGCCTAGATTCAGATTCAGATACAGCTGTAGCAGCAGCAGCAGCAGCAGCAGCAGCAGCAGAAGGACTACAGCTCTCTGAATCCCACAACCAACCCATCAATAACTGCACTTGATAGGAGTTGCAGTCTAAAATAAGAATAGAAAGTTAAAATGCTTGGTATAGCATTCTATTTCTTCTGATTTATACAGCATGTTTTCCTTCAGAAACGTGCTGGAATTTGCCAAATAATTTAACCTTTGAACTGATCTAAATCACACCATGTAGGAACAAATCGTCCTGAGTTTAACTGATGTTGCCTGAAATCCAGTAGGCCCCATGAATCAGTGGGGATTTGTTGAGTAAAGATGAAGGTAAAGGTCACCCTTGCTTGAAAGCCAGTTGTATCCGACTCTAGAGTTCAGTGCTCATCTCTGTTTATAGCCAAAGAGCCAGAGCTGTCTGCAGATGCAGACCTTTCCGTGGACATGTGGCAGGCATTCCAAGACACCAGAGTGCACGGAACACTGTTTACCTTTCCCTATTTATCTACTTGCAATTTCTTGATTTTGAACTGCTTGGTTGGCAGGAGCTGGGACAGAGACAGGAGCTCATTATGTCCTGCAGTACTTAGAAATTGAATTGCCGACTTTCCACCTTCCAGTCAGCATCTTAACCACTGCAGTCCCTGGTGAGTAAGCTCCTCTGTAAATTCCATTGATTCAATGAGCCTACTCTAGTTGCAAGTTTTTATAAAAGGACTGTTGCTGATATAGTTTCTTGCTAGGACCATGTATGAACTCTGGAACTCTGCTACCTGATCCTTCCTGAAAGTTTACTATTTACCTGATGGAGACTCTTCTGTGCTGAACATTTTCAAAGGGAATTATTGCCACAGTGTCATAAGAGGAAGAACAAAGTAAAAAAAAATCATAAACCTTTTAATACCAAACTCTAAAGAGCCAATTGACCTTCACCAAATATTAGGGCTGAAAACATATTGAGCAATACAAACCTAAATGCATCTGAATAAAATGTTAAAAATGCTAGTCCATAGCTCTAGCATAGCAACATTTTATCTTCACAACCTCGAAAAGAATCACATGGCACCAGATCATAATCCAGTAGGATAGAGGTGGAATGTATTATACTCTCTTTTATTTTCATGACAAATACAAAATGTGGAGGTAGAAGTGCAATTTCTGTATGTACCTCATAACCATGAAAATTAGCTGTTTTGAATGGTAAACCCAGCTGCACAGAAATTCCCTCCTCCTATTCTGAGTTGATTTATAAAGCTACTTCCCAAAATAAAAACACTTGAGGAATTGTCAAGATTTGAAGAGCAAGTGAAAAAATGCTCTGCTTTACTCTAAATAGAGTCAAGCAGATCTACCTGCTGGAGAATAGGTCAAAGATGAAAGTGAAGCATGTCAAAGATGAAAGTGCATATTTGTCTTTAAGTATAACAATTTAATAGATACCTTGTTGAGGTACAATACAAATTCCCCTCCCATAGCCCAGCCATTATCCAGTCTTTTTCTATACATCTTTTAAAAAGAGATAAAAGGGGGAAAGAAACCTTCATGAGGTAAAATTTTCACTGGCTATTGTGGACAGGAACTACCCTCACAAAAAGTAATGAGCCAAAGAAGTTTATATATGGAGTAAAGAAAAACTACCTTCCATAACATAGCGTATTTATCACCTCTTTACTTGAAGGAATCCATTCTCCTCTTACTCTAGAGTGCCCCCACAAATTTCTGAAGAAAACTGGCACTTCTCCAAATACAGACTGGACACAGTGTCCACTGTGACCATTTACTTGTAAGCAATTCCAATTGTGGTCAGCAATTCACTAAGGAATATTGTTTCAGAGTTTTAAAACAGAAACATCTGTTAAAGCAAAACCCAATCATCAAAATATGCCAGATTATTTAAACGAGTTATATTTGAAATATTTTTGTCCTACCAGAATTATAGTCTATAACAGCAAACTCAGAATTCATAGCATCTCCCCCACACTAAGCCATTTTGTCACTGTTTGAATGTGCATTGATTTCTGTGTGTTATGTGCCATGCCATCAAGCCAGAACCAATTTATACTGACCTTATTAGGGCTTTCAAGGTACGGTAAGTGAGATATTCAAGCAGTGTTTTGTTTAACCAATTCTGACGCCTTACCTCCCTGCCCCAGGTGAGTTTCCATAGGCAAGTGAGGTTTTGATCCTAAATCTCCTAATTTCTGGTCCATCCTAATTTCTATAATTCCCATATCTAAAGGCATGTTTAAACAAACCTTACAGCCCACTCACTGGAGTTCTCAGGGATCATGCCTAGTTATAGCAGCCATACATTGTAGATGTTGGAGTACCTCACCCTACCTCCCACTCCTATGATCCTTTTTTGAACTCCTGTTGGGGCGTTAGTTTTTGGGGAGCATGAACCTTTAGTCTATTCTCATTGAGTTTGGTCATTGAGAATGGGCTAAAAGTGACCCCTGCAGCTGTTAAAGGCTGTGTTCTATAGTTTTGATTAACAATACACACACATGCAAAGAGATCGCACTGTCGATTCCGACCCTATGGACCATTGCCCACCAGGCACTTCTGTCCTCCACCATTCCCCTCAACTCGCTCAGTTCTGTGCCCATTGTCTCCACAATGCCATCCAACCATCTCATTTTTGGCTGCCCCCTTTTTCTTTTGCCCTCCACCTTTCCCAGCATCAAGGCTTTCTCAAGCGAATCCTCTCTTCTCATTTGGTGTCCAAAGTACCTTAGCTTCATCTTTACAATTTGACTTTCTAAGGAGCATTCTGGGTTAATTTCTTCTAAGATTGACCTATTTGTTCTCCTCGCTGTCCAGGGAACTCTCAAAACTCTCCTCCAACACCACATCTCAAAGGCATCTATTCTTCTGCGCTCAGCTTTCCTAATAGTCCAGCTCTCACAACCATACATTGCCACAGGGAATACCATTGCTTTGACAATACGAATTTTTTGTTTTCAATATGATGTCTCTACTTTTCATTATGCTCCCCAGGTTTCTCATTGCTTGCCTCCCAAGAATCAATCACCTTTTTATTTCATGGCTGCAATCCCCATCTGCAGTGAGTTTTGATCCCAAGAAAGTAAAATCTGTCACTGCTTCTACTTCTTCCCCATCTATTTTCCAGGGACTGATAGGGCCTGTTGCCATTATCTTGGTTTTCTTGATATTGAGTCTCAAGCCAGCTTTTTCACTTTCTTCTTTCAACCTAATCAGGAGCTTCTTTAGGTCCTCCTCACTTTCAGCCATTAGGGTGGTATCATCTGCATATCTCAAATTGTTGATGTTTCTCCCAGCAATTTTGATCCCAAATTGTGATTCCTCCATCCCTGCATTGCGCATTATGTGCTCTGTGTACAAGTTGAATAAGCAGGGTGACAAAATGCAGCCTTGTCTTACTCCTTTTCCTATTCCAAACCTCTCTGTCATTCCGTATTCTGTCCTAACTGTTGCTTCTTGCTTCATGTACAAATTTCTCATGAGACATATAAGGTGTTCTGGGATTCCCATTTCTTTAATTACTTGCCACATTTTGTTGTGGTCTACACAATCAAAGGCCTTAGTGTAGTCAATGTTTCCATGTTGCCCTTACTGCCCTTACTTCACATCCAATCTTGTGGCCTATTTGTTCTCCTTGCTATCTAGGGGACTCTCAAAACTCTCCTCCAACACCACATTTCAAAGGCATCCATTCTTCTCTCACTACCATGCATTGGAAAAGATCAGTATATGTTCCAATCCCCAAAAAGGGAAATGCCAAGGATTGTTCAAATTATCGAACAATTGCGCTCATCCCACAGATGTATACTTGTTTCTGATATTCCTTTGTTTTTTCCATGATCCATCTTATGTTGGCGATGTGGTCTCTGGTCCCCCTGCCTCTTCTGAACCCCGCCTGCACTTCTGGTAATTCTCTCTCCACATGCTGTTGCAGTCTATCCTGTATTATCTTAAGCATCACTCCTCCCCTCCCCCTCCTCTGAATGGGCACTGAGGCATTTATGGGTGCTCAATCTATACCTGACCAAAGTTTATTTAATGACTGTAATCATGTATCTTTTCAGAAGTTATATTTCCACCTTACCTTGCTCTAAGGATCGTTAAGGCAGTATATGGTGCTATCCACTTCCACACTTTATGACAGGTCTCATCATTCTTACCTGGGCAAATTATCTCAGTGCAAGTTACTTCTGAAAAATATGTTGGATTGCATTCCAATTAGAAACTAGATCGACTTATCCAATTTATATTTAATAATATGACAGAGAAAAAGGATATACTGTATGTAGATTTGCTATATTTATGCCAATAAATGCTTTGTCTTTCAAATGATTCTACTAATGTTCCTTTCATATATAGCAGGAAGAAAATTTTGGCACCTATTTCTGGATTGTATTTTTATTTACTTTTTATTTAATCAAATTTATATTCCACCCACAGGCTACTCAGGGCAGATCACAATCGACATACAATAAACAGTTACAAACTCTAAAAAATAAAGTAAAATATTAAAAACTGTGGGGATGATTAACTTCTGGCACAGATGCTGGCAAACCACGTCTTGCCTGGGTGTTTCCCTCTTATCTCTCTGGTGCACAAGCAGCTTGTTTATGTCTTACCTGGGAGTTTCCCCCTTATCTTTCTGGCCCACAACAAGCAGCCTGTTTACGTCTCGCCTGGGAGTTTCCCCCCTTATCTCTATGACCCAGCTTGTTTTCCTTGACACCGTGACACAGCACATCATAGTAGCAAAACAGCATGTGCCTCACCCTGGCCTTAGCAAATCATGTACTGCTTATTGATAACAGCACGTGCCTCACCCTGGCCTTAGCCAATCATAACACCACATGCCTCACCCTGGCCTTAGCCAATCATGTATTGCTTATTGATAAGAAAGCTAATAAAAGAGACATTCCACAAAGCTGGGCATGTCTCACTTGAAGAGTGGCTTGACTCCGTGTCTTCTTGATCCCTTCAAAAAACAAATTTAAAACAAATTATATTATGAAAATAATATATCGTGTGAGCCAGTCAGTTGTGATTCTCAGACCAAGGAGCTTCACAGCCTTCAGTTTATGTTTGAAAACACCAGAGATCATCAGTGACCTACATCTTCACAAGACATCTGAAGCACCACTGTTGCTTATCCCTGCTAGCTATAAAGCCAAAGCTGTTTCAATAGGCAAAAATGAAATCTGATGTTATGTCAGCTGCTCTGACAGCATTCACAATGTGTCAAACTGAAAACATTTTGGCTTCTGATAGAGTCTTCAAAGACTCCTTTTGCTGGATGAAGAGAACCTTTAAATCTAACAGATATTTCTGAATCACTTGCATAATTCTACAGCGATCACAGTCACTGGCCTTGCTTGCTGTGGGATTTTATGAGCTGTAGTCCAAAAAGGTGACTTTTCTTATCTGTGAATCAAACCAATGAAAAGCAGCCTACAAAATAAGAGAGACAACCATAAAAGCAATTTGCTTTCACATGTGGTTTTTAGACTCATAAGATTACACGGTAACATGAACAAATACCTGTGAAATTCCAGCACCTTCACTCATTTCTAGGAATGCTGGACAGAATTTAAACAAGCATACACAAAATGTGAAACAGTATAGTCAGTTCACATTTGAATAATAATGGTAGCGTTTTCCTTGAAGTCCTCTTTATTCAACAAGGGTAGAAAACCTACCAGTCATAATAAATTCATTCACAATAAACATCAATTTAAATTGTGCTACAAATATAAACAGTATTCCCCTTCCTATAAACAAAACTGTGGAAATGAGATCAAAATGAAGGCCTCAAAGGCCCCATTAGGTTGGTGGGAACTGAAACTTTTCCCATTTGCATATGATGACTTCTTGTGTTCTACTGATTTAGCAACAAAATACCAGTATATCAGAGATTCAGTCCCAAGAGAATTGCATATATTCTCTTGGGGGGGGGGGGGCAGTGGTGGTGGTGGTGATATTTTACCCATCCCACCACTTCTTGTTAGACATAGTTTTTCAAACTTGCTTAATGCCTGGGTGGCCAAGTTCTGAGAACTGAATGTTGAGTTTGGACACCCCCTACTTTGACCAACCCCACTGCCTTCTCAAAACATGCCTGTGGGATAAGCTAAAGACAGCCTTCTTGCTTCCCAGTCCACAAAATTAGGCACCCCAAGAAAGCTGTTTTCACAAGAACTTCTAATACCACATGTATTGTTATTCCTTTTTCTTCTCTGTTCAGACCACAAGTTAATACACAAACTTACCAGCTATTCCAATGCAGTAACATCAGCCAATCTAAATTATTATGAGTGAGTACAACCAGAGAAGCTGTGAGGAGAATGTGAAAAACCATGCATTTTTAATGACTCAAAGTACCAAAGTATTTTTTTATGGAGCAGCTGGTATGAGAAAGATAATATGGGGGCGGGTGGATACTTTGTATAATGTTATGTTCATTATCATTGTGTTTATCATAGTGGGGGCATCTGTTATATATAGACTGTAATTCTAGATTCATGAAGACTCAACCCATTAGATACACCCTCAGGTTACAGATTCTTGAGGCAAAGAATCTTTGTTTGTTCCTCATGTTTTTCCCAGGTCTTCCTTTGTGTTGGAAGAAAGAGCTGTACAGGACCCAGAATATACCTGGAACAACTAAATTAGTCACCTGCTGCCTCATGTGTGTTGAATGATATATCCCAGTGCCAAGGTTGAAGTGAGTTCCATTGATCTGTTGAGTCAGTTTCTGTACATCAACTGGGGAGCAAGTGCTATCTTTTTCTCCTCATGCAGGAAAATGCCTTAGACTTAGAGGGACCTGTTTCTGCATAAATATGCACTGGATGCTGTTTAATACAGAGGCTTCCCCCCCCCCCCAAAAAAAAAAAAATAATAACAATATAAATTACAAATATACCACCCCTTAGCATTTAGTGTACTTTCTGGGCAGTTTACAGGTAATTAGCATTTTGCCCCCAATATGTTGGGTACTCATTTAATGACCTCAGAAGGATGGAAGGCTGATTCAACCTTGATCCCCATCAGAATTGAACTCACTAAGTAGGGGCATCTCATCTATTAGGGCCAGTGGGGCACTGCCCCCACCTCAGGCTTGAGCTGCTCCACTTCTACCTCCTTCCTTGCCAAAAGCAAAAGCCTCTATGCATGAGCATGTGTGAATGCTTGACTGGCTGCCTGCCTGCTTGCCTGCATGTACATACGTATGTGTATGTCCACTGTTGCCCTTGATTTTGTCCCTCATTAGTTACTATAACTTCAGCCCCACTTCAGTCGGCACTGTCTTCTGTCATTGTCACATCTGAAGCTACTCATAGAGTGGTTAAATGATATACATTAGCCGAGTCAGCATTTAAAACATGTTTGCTTTTCCAAGCTGTACCAGTGACCTCAAAAACATTCACTGTATCTAAGACAGAAAGGGAAACTCTGCCCTCATTGATCTGCTGACAGTGAATTGTTATGATGTCAGCACTATTTAGTTCACTTGGTGAATGCTTACATAGCTGTTGTTATCTTACAACTGGGGATAACCTATAACTGATATGTTTCAGTTGGCTCTCAACAACTCCCATTACTTCAGCCAAAGACTTTGGAATCACAAAATCAGTAAAACTGACCCATACCTTGGATCATTTAAGAAAAACACACATGTTACAAAAGAAAAAGATTTCCTTGAGTCTCAGTGGTTTTAAAATCTAAGAGGCTACAATAAAATGAGCATGAATGCCACACATTAATTCAAAATGTTTTATATCAGGGGTCATTTAAAAACTGAGGAGGAACAGCACATACATTAATAACTGCTATTATTCTGCAATAAAGACAAGGTTAAATTATGTCACCAAAAGTCATTTTGACAACTATTCTTAAACTGAAATAAAAATGTCCCCACATTTAGCTGGCTGGCTTTTTACTGAGCCCAGCATTGCTGAAGAAGCAGGACAACAACAGAAGAATGATCCCTGACCTCATTATATTGTAAAGATCATCCAGTAAAGAATGTGAGCTCATCAATAGATAGCAAACAACACTTCTTTTCTCAAAGCTAAGCATGTCCAGTTATTTCAGTAAGGGATAAGAAGCATGAGAAATAATGCCACAAATTACTTATTTAAATAGCAAAAAATATAAACTTTTGTTGTTTTTTGTATTTGTATGCTGCTCTATTTGCCGAAGTGACTCAGAGTGGCTAACAACATAGATCACAAAATATCACATATCAAAACATATCAAAGTAGTACATATCAAATATCAATGACATATCAAAGTATCACATATCACATATCACTTTTCCAGCAATGCAATTGTCAAAAAGGAGGTGATTTTTCCAAAAATTAAATTTCCAAGAACATTTCTATGAGGCAAATTTACAATATTTGGGGATATTTAGCTTTAAAGGGGGAGAGTTAGAAGAAACATGACAGTGGTGTAAAAATATCCACTGAATACAAGCACCAGAAATTTCAAGCCTGATGAAAAGAAATACTTCTTAACATATCTGGCCAGGTTACCCTGGTATGGTAATAGAGTAGATTATATTGCCAGCGACACAATGTTGAGTGTCAGGCAGCAGTTAACTAACCTGACAACCCTGATGACTAATGGCTTTGGGTGGCAAAATACACAGGGATGATGGTCCTTAAGTGAATTAAATCCCACTTGAATCCATCTTGATGGAGGGTAGCAGTTTAATCAATTCTGGCCTGGGGCCGATGAGGACTTTGTGTGCCAAAAGGGCTCAGGACCAGAAAATGTTTCATGGAGCTGGATGAGTGGTACGGGTTTCATTCTGTAATGTGGAAGGCAGATGAAAGGCCACTGCATTATATTCTCAGGACAGTCTTCATGAGGATCACCAATATTTGGATTTGAATGCAGCAGCAGGAGAAGGAGGAGAAGAAGAAGAAGAAGAAGAAGAAGAAGAAGAAGAAGAAGAAGAAGAAGAAGAAGAAGAAGAAGAAGAAGAAGAAGAAGAAGAAGAAGATCATCATCATCATCATCATCATCATCATCATCATCATCATCATCATCATCATCATCATCATCATCATCATCATCTATGGTTAACTAAGGAATATACTGCCACATGAGCAGCCTGAGAGAATATATGTTTCTTGTTACACTTGTTGCACTGTATATACTTGCACCCTTCTACTTTCTGAATAAACCTACTTTAAGTTTTCTTCTGTACCAAATTCTGGTGTCTGCGCATTCTGGTCTCTGATCAACTTTTGACATGCATGTCAGAAAAGAAACAAAAACACTGTACCTGGTTACTTTCTGTTACACAAAAGAATGGACACAAATCAGACATCTGGAATGGCAACACAGAGAAACCTGTCTCAAACCACTTCAGTCTAACTGGACACTCTATCCAAGACCTGAAAGTTACAATTCTGGAACAGAGAAATTAGAAAACTAGGATTGAAACGGAGACAGCAGAAATCAAATACATCCATCTGTTAGAATCCCATCACAGGGGACTAATTATTAGCTAAGAGTTTCTGGGACATTATCAAATTTGATACACATATTGCTATATGATTTTATATATTATATTACAACTTTCCTGCCAATTCTCTTTAGCAAAACAGAAAGTAACCAGGTACAGTGTTTTTGTTTGTTTTGAAACATGCAGGTCAAAAGTTGATCAGAGATCACAATGGGCTTTCTCAGCAACCTTGAGATTGAAAGGGAATCATTTAGAGCTAATCTGAATAATCTATTGTTGCTAATGCAGTGGCGTCGCGCACACTTCAGCCGCCTGGGGCGAAGAACAAACTCGCTCCCCCCAGCTCACCGCTGCCGCCGCCGCCGGCCCCCCCAGGACCCAGGCAGAAGGCGGCCCCCCTGCTGACGAGCGGCGTGCACTGCCACCTCCTCCCGCCCAGCTAGCCAGCCCCCAGGGGCTCCCTGCCACGGCGCCACCCACCCCCAACGGGGGCGGCAAAATGACCCACCGGTTTGGCCTCCCTCTGCCTGGGCTTAGGATACAGGACTTCCCAGGCAGAGGGCGGCCCTTTTGCTGGCGAGCGCCCCTCGTGCGCGGGCACGCGCTGCTCGACTTCACCCACCCGCCCGGCTGGCTGGCCGTCGGGGGCTCTTCGCCGCCTGCTCCCGGCGGGTGCCCAGCGTGCACGTGCACACTGCTCACCTCCGCCCGCTCAGCCACACACCCATCTTGCTGTCAGACAGCTGGCTGGGTGGGCGGGCGAAGGCGAGCGGCGTGCGCGTGCATGCTGGGCGCCCGCCAGGAGCAGGCGGCGAAGAGCCCCCGACGGCCAGACGGCCGGGCGGGCAGGCGGAGGCGAGCGGCGCGTGCCAGCGCACGCAGGGCGCTCGCCAGCAAAAGGGCCGCCCTCCGCCTGGGAAGTCCTGCATCCTAAGCCCAGGCAGAGGGAGGCCAAACCGGTGGGGTCATTTTGCCGCCCCCTGAAAGCCGCTGCCCGGGCCCCCCCCCGTCCCCACGCTACGCCACTGTGCTAATGGCTGTGTGAAGCTGTATTGTTGTGCTTGCTTGTCTGTCATCCTGCTTGACCACACCCTTCTCCCTTTGACCCCCTGAATTTGGTGTATAAAAACCATGCCTGTAAGTTTTACTCTTTGTCTGAAGAAGTGGACTTGATCCATGAAAGCTAACAATAAAAATAAAGCAGTTAGCCTTTAAAGTTTTACAGTGGTTTTTTTTAATTTTATTTTGTTTGTTTTGTTTTGTTTTCTGATATGCCTGAACCACAGACTAACATGGCTACTATTCCAAAACATTTGCAGAGATGAGCTTCCTGCTGCTCTTTTGTAAAGTTGAGACCAAAAGGAGGCACAGAAGAAGAGTGTGTGTTTTATATCATCAGCCAGTGTCTTGTAGCACTCAAGTTTTAAAGGGAATTAGAAAACAATTTCATTATTTGGGGGAAATAAAAAGTAAAGTGTTACTTTACGGATCATAATGGCAATGGTAATTAATGATTCTGGGGTGGCCCTGGGATTATAGGAGTACTTTTTTAAGCAGTATTCTTCCTTGATTCAACAAAACAAGGATAAATCCCTCAGTGACTCTACACAGTAACTCCAGTATCAATGGCACCGTGCCTTTTAATGTAGGTTACTGGAAGACATGTGCTAGAGAATTCAACTGTGCTTATATTTGGATCATGGGCTTGTCATGGGCATTTGGTTGGCACTAGATAGACCTTTCAGCTGAAACATTGGCTGAAATTCTGTTATTTAACAATGTTAGTTGCACTAGAGTAGGCCACCTGGATTTGTGAGGATTTGGTGAGTTAAGTGCTCCATATGTTCATTTTATTCAAATGAGCCTACTTTAGTTGCAATTTACTGTGCCAGAATATGTTGTAACTCAAGTACAGAAGTAATATTTCCCACCCCTTGATCCAGCAATTTCTTTCTTTTTTTTTCTTTTTTTAAAGAAAGCTAACATCTCCCTGTCCTCCCCTTTCCCTAGATTTATGATTGTGTTCATCTTGAAAGTCAGGTTCTCATAGATTCTGGTATGTACTAAATCACAGCCGGGAACTGAGTTACAGTATTAAAAATTACTTTCTTCCTATATTTTGTTGACTTGGTTTTGTTGTCATCAGCTTTCTTTACTGTCCAACTTTCACATCCATACATGGTGACTGGGATCACAATAGTGTGAAACATCCTTGCACTTTATGATATTTCTAATAACTTCATGGCTACTCTTCTAAGTCCCTGTCTTCTGATTTCTTGGCTGCAGTCCTCATTTGGTTTCAGAATGTTTTCAAATAGCAATTACACTTATATACCAATCCACAGCACTTAGAGAACTGTCTGGGTGGTTCACAGATAATTAGCATTTTCCCAGCATACTGGGTACTCATTTTACCAACCTTGGAAGACTGGAAGTCAGAATCTACCTTGAGCCCCATCAAAATCAAGCTCAGATCGTGAGCCAGGTTTTGACAGCAGTACTGCAACTTAACCACTGCACCATAACGGCTCTTCTATCATTTTAATGTAACTTTAAATGTCATATTAAAAATATTATAATGACAGCAGTGTTAATTATTTGAGTAACAATTAACATTTCACATTACTGTACAGTACTTCATTAGTTTCAGGAGATTTTTAGTTTTTATTTTTTGCCATTTCTGGCAATTTTAAATAATTTGAAGTTTTTAAATATAAAAGCAATGTATTACTATACAGTACTGATAAATGTAATGAATTATTATTATTATTTGTAATTTTCATTAAAATGATTAACACTCATTAATTTCCAGTTTGATATCAGTGTTAATTTGTCAGCATAAATGCAACCATTAATCTGAAATGGCTAATATTTCTAAGTTTTGCTTCTACTTGGAAAGCCATCATACATGTGTTTTAAGTACAACTGTCCTCATGGGATTTCTGTTATTGTTTTATAGGTGGAAAGCCATGTATGTCCTCTTCATTGGAGGAAAGACAGAGCATAAATGTATCTAATAAGTTTTTTAAAAGTGGTTTTCAGCCTCATTTGAGTATCTGATTGTATTTACTCACTACAGTCAATTATACTGTAACACAGTGGTCTCCAACCTTTGGGTTTTGGACTTCAATTCCCAGAAACCTAAATCAATTCCCCAAAGAACTGATCAGCCAATGTACTGACTTAGGCTTCTGGGAATTTACCACTGCTGCAAAAGATCTGTTAGGCCTTAGTATGGTAGAGCCATTGTATGGATGGAAACTTGGTAATTCACCACTTTTATAAGGCCTGTTAATTCAAAGAGTTTGCTTTACTTGGAATACACCTTGGGTTTAGGCCAGCGATGGTGAACCTTGGCACTCCAAGTGTTCTTGGATTTCAATTATCAGAAGCCCAAGTCAGCACTCCTGTTGATCAGGGCTTCTGGGAACTGAAGTTCAAGAACATCTGGAGTGCCAAGGTTAACCATTACTGGTTTAGACTATCTGCAGCTGATTTATGTAGCTATCCTGCATGCTCTACTCTGGACAAATGCCTTAGATCAAAGTATTACTTTTGTATATCTTCAGTGCAACTTGATGGTACACCAATACAGTAGTTTAAAAGATACAATTGATCTAAACACATACTGATCCATTAGCCAAAGATTGATTAGAATTTAAAATGAGGTACAACAGTGAGGTAGAAGTGGGGATAGTGGTGGTATATAGTATTTGTGTGTTCTACATTTCTGAAGGAGATTTATATGGGGGAGGGAGGGAAAATATTTTAAGGCTGAGGCTAGCAGATGAAGCATACAACTCCCTTGGCACAATAAATTACTTATCTGTCCAGCAGATACTCCAAATTGAGGACAGATTTGTTAATTCTCCAGCAGCAAGGTTGTGAGCCAGCTTTTGTATTCAGCCAGATTGAACAGTCTTAACAGGATGATATGCTGCTCACCTTCACCATGCTGTCTGGGGATGCTGGCTACTGTTGTCCAACCCTGGGTGTCATGGTCATGAGGGGAAGTGGTACCTTTTAAAAAATGTGATTACATTTTATTCCATTCTATTCTTTTGTTGCCATAGCCATGCAACTGGGAGATTTTAGGAGAGATGTCTTCCCCAAAATGAAACATTTCCAAGTATGGTTGTATTGATATTTTTTGAAGTCCACAATGAAGAGCAGCATAAGGTCTTTTTTCCCCTTTTGGTCTGTTTGTGTTTCATAGTAAACACTGCTTCCCTTTGTCTAACTCCATGGGAATCCGCTCACATAAATGGAGAGCCATGGGAAACAGCCTCCATGTGGTTGCTTTTCCAAGTGGCTGGTTGCATGTCAAAGGAGAAGGAGGGGGAAGCTATGCTTCCTCAACCACCTGCTCTCCCCTGCCAACTGAAAACCATAAATTCCTCTTGGTGGCCATGTTGTGAGAGGGAATTTTTTTCTTTAAAATCCCAGACCTGGTGAGGTTTTTGAAATGCACTGAACACATTTATAATATTTTTTCAGCTCTTATTTCACCGTGATAATTGCCTTACCTTGTTCTAGACATACATGCCAACTGGAAAGACTAAGCTAGAAAAGAGTGCCCAAATATATATATTTGTAATAGGCTTTTTTTTTTTTTGCTATTGGATTTTAAGACTAGAAATTTCCTGTTGTTTCCATGTTGCCCTTACTTCACATCCAAACCAATGCGCATGTCTACACTGGGGCATATGTGCCCATCTTACAAAATGCATGTGAATTGCAGACTGAAATCACGTAGTAAAAGTAATTACATTTTATTTCCCTTTCTTAGCTATCTATTTATCACTTCTCCCCACACATATTTATTGATTTCAACAAATCTTTTGTATTAAGGCTAGTATTGATCCTTATAATCCCAAGGGGTCACAGTCCATTCCAGGGATTCTCAACCTGTGGCCCATGGGCCAGATGCAGCCCACAGCACCATTTCATGTGCCACCACCACCACCTCCACCACACTAGGAAGTGCCCCCAAAGCTGTCTGAGGGTGTGTGACCTGGCGCCCGGCTTTAAAAGGTTGAGAACTCCTTGTCCATCCTTTTGGGCAAATAAGCATTGACCCACCCCCTGTACCAACAGTCTATTTCTGTTCACAACCTTCTCAGAGGCAAAGGATCAGCAGCCTACTTGTGTTCCCCTCCTGCTAAAATACCAGTCTCATCACGTTGGTGGAGAGAAGATTAGAGAGTGAACATGATTAAATAAGTCAACTACTCAGCATTGAACCCCATCCAGTGGTGGGATTCAGCAGGTTTGCACCACTTCGCCAAAGCATCCTCCATCAGATCCCTTTGGCAAGGTGAAAGCAGAGGGCACATGTAATGGTCCGCCTAGCCAACAGGTGACATGATATCCAAATGGCTAAAAAAAACCCTGCATTTGTACATGTGGAATGTCATTATGGAGATGTCTACCAATGCGCAGACTCCTCATTGAATAATGACTCCAAGGTATGCGAGGTATTGGCTGAATTGCATAATGAATGAATGAGGCAGGGGGTTGATAGTCTGTGAATGAATGCCTGTCTCCAGATGTGTGCATGTGTATTGATACCCAATTTTGTACTTAGCACTGCTTACATCCCTTTGCAATTAATTTGCCCAGTAGAGGTTTTCTGCCTCTGGCATTTGATGCAAGTCTTTGCCTCTTATTCTTGCTTATTTTTCTTGTTTTGTTGGTAGTTCCTTCTTTTGCTCTCACCAAGAACCAAACATGGAAGTTCTCAGGATATGCTGGAGACTCCATTTCCCCTGGTTTTAATTCTGACTATAAATAAATATTGTTTCTACTTTAAATGCTTCTAGAGTGGTTTGAAACAGAGATGAGCACTGAACCCTAGAGTCGGATATGACTGGCTTTTGAGCAAGAAAAACCTTTAGAGTGGTTTTATCAGACAAAGTGCTAGCTTGCGTGTGGGAAACCAGGGAAGGCAAAGATGAGGTTAGACTTTTCCCCTTGTTTGTGCTGTTTTTCCCCTTACTTCATATTCTTCTAAGAGGAATAACCAAAATTTCCCAATAGACACTCAAGTTTCCTCTGTCTTTGGCTCCTATATCTTCTGCTACACCAACCACAATGGATACTAGTTCCTATTGAATCATGTATTGAATATGGGTGAAGATGGGGATCGGCACAGGGTTAGTGGTAAATCTAGTTAAAGAGTAAAGTAGACACTATTGCACATTGGTGAACGGAATGTTGTTGGCCAAACAAAATAATCAATTTTTTGCATAGTCAGTGGCAAAGGAGGATAGAGCTGGCATACCTTTAATAGTTACATAGAAGAGGGAAATTGAGAAGATAAAAACAATTTATTTATAGGCCATAATAGAAAATTATGCTGTATACTAAAACAGTGGAAATCATTCCAGATTCCCTGTTCAAGGCACAAAGTCTACACTAGAAATCAGTGTAGTTTCATTTTTGGTTGAGGTGTGGAGATCCAAGACCAGTTCCTTTGGAACTGCACAGACAACTTGGTCAAATACTTGCTCTTATTCAATGTAATCTACCTCACAGGACTGTTGTGAGTACAGAATGGTGTGATGAACCATCCCATTACCCTCAGAGAAAAGGCAGGATGAGAAAGTAACAAGTGGCAATCAGTCCAAGATCTAATATGAATTTAACCTGTCCACTTGTTTTCAAATAACAGAGAGGAAAAATGCAAAGTACAGCACAACACAATATCTCTCACAAAGACCGAGACATCGAAATAAACATTAGTGAATACATTTAAGACATTCAGACAGAGCTACATCTCAGCCTCCATATCTGTTTACAAAGAGGCAGGAATGATGCAGAAGCAGTGCAGTATAGTTGAGGTATCATTGGATGAGAGAGACATGATAATAAAAGCAGGCATGGATATTCAGAACTCCATTCCACATCACAGTGACAAAGCCTAGCATAAGATCTATCGGAATGACTGAATCAACTGAAAGAGAATCTTTTCAAATACTGTACATTTCTTGTCTAGTAGATCTTTTTGCCAATCATTCTACAGTACCAAAATAGGTTCCATGTTAATGTAGATTGGACTAACAATTAAGGTTAGCCCAATATTTTCCTGAAAGCCAGGACCGACATGGTCACCACAGACAAAAGTTTAGCAGTGGCCTTTGCTTTTACTTTTTTTCTGCCTGTGACTACTACTGGAATATGTTTTTACGTTTTATAGACGACAATGTTCAATAAAGGAAGATATAGGAAGTTCCTCTTAATAAAACCTGGAAGGAAGATTCTTATGTAAAATGTGTTTCACAACTTAAGAAATGGTATTTGTTTTCAGAACTCAAAAAAAGTTGATTCTTAAGAGTGACAGACTCTAGGCTTTTACGATTGTAGATATTGTGGTCTTCACAGGCAACCATTATACTTGGCACAACAAGGCAAGCTTGATTTCTTGATAACAGTGTTGCTATACAATAATTTGGAACAACACACAAACATTTCAGTCACATGTATAGGCTTCATTTATTTGCCTCCCTTGGTCAGAAAACCAAATACTGTAGCTAGAATTGTCAAGAATATTTGTATCAAGCTACTGTAGCATTTCATAATATTACAGATTTTCCAATGCTTCAGCCAGAAGTGGAGGATTAAACAGGACAAGTGAACTAGCGTTCCTCAGTGTAAATGTCATCTACTGTATTGTTGAGAGATCTGATCTATATTATACTAAAGTATGGACCAAATTTTATAAGCCAAGAGTTTTACCATCTTGATCATTTGCTAGAAATTAAATCTGTAAAGAGTGAGGAGATTTGGTTTTTGTTGAGAATGCATTTAAGTACAGTACATTAAAAGCCAACTGGAAAAGGGAAACATCATTTTGTCTACACAAAAGGTATGCAGGATGGCTTCTGATATTTTCTGTCCTTTTGTAAATTTAATTGCAAAATTACCTTGCAAAATGAGACCCTGCAAACCATATTGATATGTTAGGCCTCATTTTGAGCTTCCACAAACAGTATTAATCTGCAATGCTAATCCATAGTCTCATGTTATGCAAATGAATCTCAATAAGGCGCTATTTCCTGCCCACTCTTTCTACTGCATAACTACAAGAAAGAAACTAGAAACTCTTGCTTGCTTCTATGTCTAACAAATCATATACTATGTCAGAACCGAAAGGAAATGTGATTAGTGTTAACTATGTTTTAGTCAAATAAGCCTGTATTTTCATGATGTTGTGAACTTGTGAAACGGCGCCTTCATTTTAGCAATTTCACTTCTGGCCTAGACATGGAAGAAGCAGCAGCCACCATATATGACTCCATTTCACCCATGTATAATGGAAAATGATGTTCTACAAATGCACATTGTCCCACGTTGACAATGCAGCTATGAGAAATCTCCCTCCCTTGTTGAATATCTGTCTGACCTCACAGCTTCTAGAGAAAACACGAGGTTATATTATATTTGCTGAAAGATGTGTTGGTTCAGCAGAAGTATTCTAGATAGACTGCAAATGCTTCAAAGAAAAACTGGGAGTTTTATTTGGCAACCATCCAAAATTGACCACTTGCCTCTTCTTGTATTTTCAGCTTGTACATTTCTAGCAACAGTCAGCTAATTGCAAAATCACATTTGGTAATAAAAAAATCAGCTTTTTTTTTAAAGTCTGATTTGTGGACAAGAATTTTACAGCCTACATTATAGCACAGGAGATGTGTATTTCCAATTTATTTATTTATTATTTAGACTTAATTCATCGCCCTCCTCACCGAAGCGACCCAGCGTGATTTTACATCAAGAAGAAAAACATCAGTAACAATTAAAGCCAGTTTAAAGATTATTAAAGCAAAATTTAAAACTAAAACTGATTAAAAAGATTAAAACTAGGTGTTACAGTTAAAAATTAAGGGCAGGGGCTCAAATTAACATACCGGCTGGGGTCGTTACACCATCCGTTCCCCAGACCCTCCCTGCCAGCCAGGTTTTACTCCTTTCCTAAAGGACAGCAGCTCTGTCTGCATGCCTAAATCAGTTGGGAGGAGGTTCCATAGGGATGGAGCGGACACAGAAAAGGCCCTCCTTCTGGTGCCAGAGAGGTGCACCTCTCTGGCCAATGGCACAACCAAAGAGCCTCTCTGGTCCGCTCTGGTGGGATGGACAGATGTCCTCAGGGTGATGTGGTCTCTTAAGTATCCTGGTCGGCTGGTCCACTACCATGTAGGGCTTTAAAGGTGATAACCAGCGCCTTGAATTGCACCCAGAGGCAAACTGGGAGCCAGTGCAGCTCTCTGAGCAGCAGTGAGGCATGAGCATAATGCCCACATCCCATCACTACCCATGCAGCCACATTCTGGACCAGCTGAAGCTTCCGGATGGTCACCAAGAGCAGCCCTATGTAGAGCGCATTACATTAATCATGTCTGGAGGTGACCAAAGTGTGTGTGATCATGAGCAAAGAGTCCCGATGTAGGAGCGGGCATAACTGGCGAATGACGTGAAGTTGTGCAAAGGCCCTCCTAGCCACGACTGCCACCTGCTCTTCAAGCAGTAGTCACGAGTCCAGGAGGAACCCCAGGTTATGCACCGGGTCTGTTTGGGGCAAATCTGCCCCATCCAGAACCAAAGATGGTAGCTCCCAAGATAACAAAGGACCCCTGACCCACAACCACTCAGTCTTGCCAGGATTCAGTTTATTTATTCATTTCATTTCATTTATATCCCGCCCTCCTCTGAAGACTCAGGACGGCTTTACAACTAAAAACAATTAAAACACATACATACAATCAAGTTAAAAATTTGCATAAAATTAAATTAGAATTAAAAATTAAAATTCAAGTTAAAAACGCTGAGGAGAAAGATGGAATATTTAAAAGAGCCAGGCAACCGAGTTGGCCGTCTGGCCCACTCCCCACACATGCCCCACCAGCCAGGTCTTCACTCCTTTCCTAAAGGGCAGCAACTCTGTCTGGAGACACAACTCTGTTGTCAGGAGGTTCCATAGGGCCTGAGCGGACACAGAAAAGGCTCTCCTTCTCATGCTAGAGAGATGAGCCTGTCTAGCTGAAGGTACGACCAGAGAGCCTCTCCAGTCTGCTCTAGTGGGACAGACAGATATTCTCAGGGACGTGGGAACAGATGTTCTCAGGGACACGGTCTCTTAAGTATCCTGGCCCACTACCATGTAGGGCTTTAAAGGTAATAACCAGCACCTTGAATTGCACCTGGAGCCACACTGGGAGCCAGTGCAGCTCCCAGAGAATTGGTGAGGCATGAGCATAACATCCACACCGCATCACAACTCGAGCAGCCACATTCTGGACTAGCTGAAGTCTCTGAATGGTCGCCAAGGGCAGCCCCCTGTAGAACACATTATAATAATCGAGTCTGGAGGTGACCAAGGCATGTGTGATCATGAGCAAGGAGTTCCGACCCAGGAGTGGGCATAACTGGCGCACAACATGAAGTTGCGCAAAAACCCTCCTAGCCACAACTGCCACCTGCTCTTCGAGCATTAGTCATGAGTCCAAGAGGACCCCCAGATTATGCAACAGGTCTGCTTGGGGCAAAAATACCCCATCCAAAACCAAAGATGGTAGCTCCTGGGTTAGCACGGGACCCCGGACCCACAACCACTCAGTCTTGCCAGGATTCAGTTGTAGCCCGTTGTCCCCCATCCAGACCCCAACAGCCTCCAGGCACCTGGAAAGGACTTCCACTGCATCACTAGGGTCCCCATGGGCTGAGATATACAATTGGGTATCATCTGCATACTGATGATACCTTATCCCGTGGGAATGGATGATCTCACCCAGCGATTTCATGTAGATGTTAAATAGGAGAGGTGAAAGCACCAAGCCCTGAGGCACCCCATATTGAAGCAGCCTAGGGTTGGATTTCTCACCCCCCAACCACACCGACAGGGTCCAGCCCCTCAGAAATGAGGAAAACCAGGACCATACTGTGCCCTGGATCCCCACTCTTCAGAGCCTTTCCAGAAGGATACTGTGGTCGACGGTATCGAAAGCTGCTGAGAGGTCGAGAAGAGCCAGGACAGACGGATGTCCATCATCCCGCTCTCTCCAGAGATCATCCACCAGCACGACCAATCCAGTTTCTGTACCATATCCGGGCCTGAATCCTGACTGAAAAGGGTCCAGATAATCTGCTTCATCCAGGATCTCCTGTAACCGCCATGCCACTGCCTTCTCCAAAACCTTACCCAAAAAGGGTAAATTAGAGACAGGCCCATTATTTGCCATTATTGCTCTGCAGCAGCAGCAATGGCCCTGGCGGTGCCTTTTGAGGCATGTCGAGGATCTCAGCTGAGACTTGTTGTGCCTGCTCTCCTCCCTGCCCAGAACAGCGTGGGGAGCCTCCACAGTGTTGTGGCAGCATCAGCGGCTTTTTCTCTTCTCTGCCAGACTTCCTGAGCATGGTTTCTTCCAGATGTGTTGGATTAGAACTTCCATAATTTCCAAACAGCCCCTTCATATTCAACACTGGCTGGTAACACAGGGTCTGAAGCATGTTGGCTTAAGAAGCCTGAACTTCAGAACATGAGTGGAGCACTTGTGGCCTTCCAGATGTTATTGGACTTCAACTCCCCTCACTCCCAAGTAAAATGGCCAAAATTCCAGTGTAACTGGAAGATGTGATCCAAAAACATCTGGGCTCAATATAAAGCCAAGGGTGGGGTGTGTGCTAGGTTTGTCAATCCACTTTGCAGAAACCTGGGCAGAGACTAACATCTCTGTGTACACAGGGCAGTAGACAGGATTCTAGGGAGGGGGGTTCAGGAGAAGCAATGACACAAACACACACATTGGCTTCCTGAGGTGAGTTGCGGGGCTGCTAGCTCAGGAGGGTTCCCCCTCTCCCTGGACCCTCTCTAGCTACAGCCCTGTGTGTACAACTGGAAACCCTTTTTTTAAATTATTTATTTATTTAATCATACTTATATGCCGCCCTCCTCAGAAGTGGCCCAGGGTGGCTAACATGACATTAATACAGCAATAACACAATACAGCAATAAAAACCTATCAATATGATAAAACCAATCTCAAGAAAAGTTTTTTAAAAATTAAAAAGATTCAGAGAGAGAGACCATTTGGCTCAAAGCTCACATTCATAGAAAACCTCAAATTAAAAATATACTATTTTTTTGTAACTTTGTTTTGACATTTCTTCCCTTTCAATGCACAGGAGCACAAAAACTGGAAATGGCCCAGACCTTGCCTGACTTCTGAAAGGTTCTGCCCCTGATCACCATAGATAATACTGACTTAGAAGGCAAAAGGGCCTCATTCAGTATACAGGAGTTTTCTATGTTCATCTTGTGTTATTCTAGCACACCGATTTGATGCAATGGATCCCGTTGCATTAACAAGATCTTGCTTTTCTTTGAATCCAGCATTCCTCTCCTACCCTATCTCCCTACTTGGTTGTTCTTGTGGCCGTTATTACCTCCATCTTGTCTTCCTTAATCTCAAAACACGTGTGTTCACTTGTAATCCTTCCATGACAACATGGAAAGAAATGTCATACCCAGAGGTCCACAACATCTGCCCCTAAAACTTGATCTTGTGTCCTCTTGGCTGGAGAAGCTTTACAGTTCTTCTTCTTTTGTGCCTAGGACAGAGTTGCCAAAATGAAGCCACTTTTTGGTCAAGTCATTCTGCAGTTTCTTTCTCATGACCTAGTTTGTGAAAGGTTACCCAGCACAACAAGGTTGCTGTTACCTGGGGGTACACATGGTTGTAGTTCAAAACTACCACAGTCTTCAAAAATGTTCTTTCTGTGTACCCCACTTTAAAGCTGAGAATAACCCAATCTGTAGTTTTCTTTACAGGAACAGCAACTCCCACATAGTATATTTATTTATTACACTTATATCCCGCCATTTGGAACATCCTCCCACATAATAATGTAATGTTACTTCACTGGGACCACCAAAAAGGCCGAAAAACCCTTTCCTGACAGAAAAAAGTGCTGTTATCCTTTTTACATAAATGATCAGGTTGTAAAGCTGCATATAACACAATCTGGTAGTAGATGTAGATTTGTAGGAAGAATTTCAATCATAATTGGGAGATAATTTTATGTCACTCTCTCACCCATCAGAAACATAGTTTTACAGAGAGACCCAGAGACAACCACACTCCCCCAGTTTCAATCACCATAAAATACCCTGTAAAATACTTGGACAAAAAAATAACCCCAAGTCACTTGCTACTACAAAAGATGAACATTTAATTTGAATGGCTTACTTCCCTCATCCCAGTTTTGGGCAGATGCTACTTTGCAGCTAGTTGGTAAGGGACAAAGATTTGGGAGGTGGGGCAGGAGAAAGGGGAAGCAACCGAGGGCCCCCACCAGTGTTGTGGGTCACTCTTAAGTACCCCCTTTAGACTGGGACAAAAGGAAATACTTCCTGTATTTTCCTCGTGGTGTGGGTAGCCCCAGAGGTGAACCAGTTTGCGATGGGCCCAGGAAGGCAAAGTATAAACCAGGGGTGCCCAAACTTTTCAGGTCATGGGCTGGTCACATGGTTCACAGGGAGGTGTCCAAACTATGGCCTGATGCTAGTTCATCCGGTACATGCCACCCTTGTTGCTCCAAGAAGTGGAAGTAAGTAAAATGTGCTCATACAGGTGTTTTACTTCCGCTTCTGGTAGCAACATGGGTGGCGTGGGCCGAATGAGTTGGCATCTGGGGCCAGATCCGGCCCTAGGCTGTTTGGGCACCCCTGGTATGAACAGTTGCAATTGGAGTGGAAGAGCCAAGCGAGGGACTCGTTTTTGCATAGTTGCCCACCTCGGAGCGTGCCATTGGGGCCGCCTAGATCCTGGCTTTGCTGGCGGAGGTTTATAAGGGCGATCCATTCCTCCCCCCCTTTGGGACAACCCCCCTTTCCCGCCTCCTTCCTGTTGTTTGATGGTGGGAAAGGAGGAGGGAGTGACAGGAGAGGGGGAACCCAGGGCGACCCCAGTGGTGGACAAGAGTCACCTTGTCTTCTGCGATTATTAACCTTGCTGGAAAGAGAGAGAGAGGGAGAGAAAGGCAGGCAGAACGAGAGAACTGTGAACACATTTCCGGAAAGGAGACTAAATTTGCCGAGTCCAAGTGTGATCCAGATCCGAACCACGCCGCGCCTGCCAGAATGAGGCTCCAATGGCTCTTTTGGACCTGGGTTTTGCTCCTGACCGGCGTGTTGCTGATCAACGGGCAGAGGGCAGGTAAATCCTTCCGCTTCGGAAAACTGTGCACTTTGTTGCTAATTTTTCTCCCCTCCTTCCCCGTTTTTTAAAATTAAAAATAATACTTCTCCAAGCTCGCGAGTGAGCTCTGGGTAGCGCAAAATTTGGAGAGGGTGTGTGAGTGAGAGAGAGATCCTGTCGGTGCCTTGCGCGCGCGGGCACCAGCCCGAGTTTGAGTTTGGGTGTGCACGGGTGTGCAAGCTTCGATAGGGTAAATGTATGCAGCCGGTGTCTTTGCCTACGACTCCGCGAGGATGGGTGGTTGGTTGTGTCCTTATAAAGTCACCATGGAAGTGGGAACTGCACGTTTTGGTCGCCTCGGTCCAGCTCTGGTCACTGTAGCGTCGCCAGAGTGAGGGGGCACATCTAAGGAGCAAAGATAAACAGGTTCCTAAACGACCTTTTGGATTGTGTGTGCGTGCGTGTGCGTTTGTGTAATGTTTAGCTGATATCTTCCTGGACGGCTGCTCTGTTTGCTGTGGTGGTTTTCACAGTTCTTTAAAGGTCTTTATGGCAGAGGGTGTGGAGTTTTTTTGAGCAGTAAGCCTCGTTTCCTTTTTCTTTTCTTTCTTTCATGTCCAGATCAAACTTTGGACTACTAGAATGAAGCCACTTTCTTGACTTTGTCATTGACCAAGATTAGATCTCCATCAGTACAGGTTTCTGGTAGCAATCAGCAAACCAGTAAATGAGTCGGATTCTGTATCTCTCCACATTCACACAGCGTGTTGTTGTCCTCCAGCAGCCCCCACTTGAACATGTTCTTGCATTTAGGGACTCTGACCCTCAGCCTATTCATGGTCCTACAAGTGACATAGGGGAAGTTGAGTTCCTCAGCTGTATCCTCCTTTAATGTTATTCCTTGTCCAGTGAGCTCCTTTCTTCATCTTCTAATTTGGTTGTGTGCTTGTGTACCCATCAGATGCCTAAACTACTGAGTTAAGCACCAAGCCACTTACCTTGTAATAAATCTCATAGCCTTTTTTCCTTCTTTTGCCTCAGGGCAAAAGAAGAAGGGGGGCGGCAGAGAATGAGATGGCTATATGGTATTGTTGATGCAATGGGCACAGAGCTGGGCAGGTTGAGGAGGCTGGTGGAGGATAGGGGTGCCTGGCATGCAATGGTCCATGGGGTCGCAAAGGGTCAGACTTGACTATGTGGCTGAACAACAACAAACCCTCAGAGGGTCATTTTCTTGCTTAGTTCTCTCTGCATCTGTTTCACTTTGGTGATTCAGAAGTGCAGTTCCCCAGAATTTTGTTCTTCACCTTCTTCCTCAGCATCTTCAGATAAAATATCATGCAATCTCCCCTTCTGGTTGTACTATTTCAGTCCTATACAAATAGAGAAGATCAATGCAGGGGCAGGCTAATTATCCAGTCCTCAATACAACTGTGATCCAGAGGTTTTGACAATATTATCATTGGAATTTGGAAACTCCAAATGTGGATGAATTGCAAATACCATTTGAGCTTTGCAACTCCCTTAACAGACCAGAGTCCTTTCCTGAGGCCACCTCATGAACATGAGAGCTTTTCCTCCATTCAAACCCAAAGCTATGACACTGGCTCATAAAATGAACCCAACCTCATAGCAGCTCAAGGTTCAAATATCCATCAACCATGTTCAGTAAATACACACGGGGCATTATTCCCTCTCCTCCCTTGCATATTCCCTCCAGATGTTCTTAACCATTATCCTCCCAGTCTGTTTCCATCAACCGTGCCTAGTGGGGCTGACGAAGCTGGAGATGTGAACATTACTTGTTGTTGTTCAGTCGCACAGTCGATTCCGACCCTCTGCGACCCCATGGACCACTGTCCTCCAGGCACTATCTTACAATAATTTTGTGAGAAAGACCATTATTGTTATTCCAGGCAAGGAAGTGAGGCAGAGAGAATGGACATCTTGTGTGATAAGTGGTGGGCAGCAATAGGTTTGCACCCCTGAAGGGGGGGGATAGCAAAATTTGGTGGCCTAGGGGCAGGGGGTTGTGAAATTGGGTGGCCTTCGGGCAGGGGGGGGTTTAGTGAAATTGGGTGGCCATGCCCACTTCCCTGTCCTGCCCCAACAGGTTTTGTCCCTGCAAGTGGTTCAGTGTCTCCCTTGCTCAAAAGCCAGTCATATCCAACTCTAGGGTGCAATGCTCATCTCCATTTACAGCCAAAGAGCCAGTGCTGCCTGTGTTTGCAGATGTATACATGGCCATATGGCAGGCATGACTAGATCGCCCATGGCGTAGGCTCCGCCCATGGTGTGGTAGCAAAATTTTTTGCTACCCACCACTGAGTATAAGGGATACTTCTTTTCAATATCTTAGCTTAAAAATATTTTATTTTCCTTGTTCCAAGCAATGCTACTCAAATCAAAAGTCTCTCATTATGTTCAATAAGACTTCTTCTCTAGAAAGTTATGTAAGCAATTGCAGCTTCAACAATGACGGCTATACACATTTACCTTGGAAGCAAATCCAGTTGAAGACTATGAGAATTATTACAAGGTAAGTGGCTGGGTGGTTAACTCAGTAGGTTAAGCATCTGCTACAGAGGCAGAGGTTGGCAGGTGATTCCCCACCATGCCTCACAGCAGAATACCCAGCTTGTGTAGTCATGGGCAATCTGCACAGTCTCAGGACAACCCCAGCCAGCAGAAAAGGAATGGTAAACCACTGTATATTCTCTATCTGGAAAACTCTGGAAGAGGTTGCTATAAGTCAGAAATGCTGCTGCTGCTGGTCTAGGATTACCACTTTACAGAATAATACCCTGTATGCTTACTCAGAAGTAAATGTCATTGAATTCAGTTGCACAGACTTGTGAGGAGACGTGCTTAGCACTCCACTTATTTCCTGTCCCGATCCAACGCTGGGCTGCCAAAATGAAACCACTTTCTTGGCTTTGTTGTTGGCCAAGCCCTTCAATATTTATTGTTATGGTCGGTCTTGACAAAGACCTTTCTGGTGGATTCACTCTTCAGTTCCTTTGGTTTGATCTGATGTTAGAAAGATTAGCTGGCAAGGTTGCCATAGGAATACTTAAACTTGAGTGGACCAAATTTCATGAGAATGGACAATTGAAGCATCATGTAAAATGCTTGTTATGTTGCTGGTTACTTTTACAGTGACCAAAATATTTTTGCATATTTATATCTGTGCAATTGGTTATACAGTACTTGCAATGACCTCTCATTTATGTCCTTTTGGATTTTGTGACACTTGCCTGTTTGGCAAATTGAGGTATGGTCAAAACTCCAAGAAGAGACTCATTAATTGCCGGAGAAAAACCACTACAATTCATATTTTTGCTTTTTGCAAGCAAAACCACAGAGTAGGATTTTTACAGTTTTCTACAGTTTCTAGGAGGCAAACCCTACTGTTTGCAGAAAGAGGACAACTTTGCTGTGGGAAAACTGACAGATATATTTTACATTTTTTAATTACAATAAACATGAAAGCGCTATTTCAAAAATAATCTTCTATCTGTAGAATCTGACAGGCAATGTGGCATCTTGCAAGAAAACAGATGTGTCTTATCCAAATACTTCTGACCTTAGTAGTAACTATTCTAGATACAGTTAGGAAAGTTATATTTTTGATTACAAGTTCCAGAATTGTCCAGCCACTGGGGGTTCTGGAGTCCGTAGTCCAAAAAATTACTTTTTCCAAAGCTTGTAGCCATGTTAGTCAGGGAATTCTAGGAGTCAGAGTGTCAATTTCCCAAGTTCAGAGTTTAGGAAACTTTTTGATTTCTTACTCTCCATTCTTTTTTCCTATCTTTCAGCTAATCTGGCCTCAAGACGAAAACTGCACCGACATCACTGCTCCCACAGGAGATGCATGCCTCTTCATTCCAGAGTTCCCTTCCCCTGAGGTACTAAACACATTGTACAGCATGTGGACTAAATTTAGGGTTACGGTAATTCCTAAATGTTTGGTAATAAAATTAAGGTACCAGCAGGATAGAACTGTCCCAGGCTTCTTAGAGGAACACTGTGAGGGATAGCTGAATGGGTTTTCTAGAATATATTTTTGCAAGTTACGATTTCATCTCTTTTACATCTTTGTCCACTTATATTTTGCCTAAACTAAACCCAAACCACAAACAATTTCTTTTGGGTGCTCCAATTGTTGTGATTTTATTTGCTGAGAAAATAGAGTTAGGAGGAGGGAACAGTGAGGAGGGGGGATGAACTCAAGTGGAAACAACACAATAAAAGTACTTGTTTTATGTGAACTCCGGGGCACGGTTCCAAACAAGTGAGTAGCACTGGGCTCTCTGTCAATTATTTCACTCTCTGAAACGGCAGAGAGAATAGGACCCATTTTGATATCCTGCTGTAGCTTTCTGCTAATCAAGGGCTAATGTTTCCGCCTGCCTTACAAGCAATACTGTAGATATTTCCATACTATGAGATTTTAACCAGGTTTCTCATAATCAGTATCGCACTGATCACTGTATCTTGGTTTAAAACAAGAACGCTAAAAACCTACCCATGAAAATTAAGATACACAAGTTTGCTAAATAAGATACATTAAATTAAGATACACTTGTTTGCTTTTGTTTAGCCTTCTCTAGACTGTGGTGCCCTTGAATGTGTTGGACCATGACTTTAGTTATTCTAGCCAGAAGTACTAGTAGTCCAATAAATCTGAGAGGCTACCAGATTGCTTGAACAGTTCAGGTATCTTTGATGTCATTATGAGAAGGTTCACACACTCCCTCCAATTCACATGTACAGTACAGTAATACCTCAGATAACACTAAGACTTGGTTTGATCAGATAACACTAAGACTTGGATGGATCAGATAACGTTAAAGCTCCATAGAGATACATTGTAACCACACAGGTTTAGCGGTTGTTATCCGATCCATCCCATAGGACCTTAACATTATTCGATCCAAGGCTCCTCCCCAGATTACTTAATGTTATGCGATTTTAGCGTTATCCGAGGTAAACGTTATCCAAGGTATTACTGTACAAGGATTCATGTACATGAGACTATGGCCAATGCAGGGATTTGTGTTCTTTTAGATTATATCACCAAGCTGGCTATTACTATTACCAAAGCTGGCTGGGGCTTCTTAGAAATAAAGGTTACAACATCTGGAAGACCAGAATTTGTCCTTGTTGGTCTAAGAGGCTCATTTGATAACATTGCCATCTTTTATTTTTCCTCATTTTCCTTACTGGACTCTCTCTCTGCTTTAGCACAAGTCATTACATACAGAAATGTTCTTTCAGCATGAAGGTATTGCTATGGCAAAAGCTTTACTCTGCAATGTCTTCATGATAAATTGACATTTAACATACTGGAAAAGTCATTATAATTAAGCTCCCTGACATGTACGTGCACCCTTTATATAGAGCCACAATAACTGAACTGCATCTGTAGGCCTGAGTAACTACAACAGTCAGCCAATCAGTTAAAAATGTATTAAAATCTACAAACAAACAAAAACCAACCAAAGAAAAAGCATATGTAATAATTTAAAATACTTTAACATCTGTTAAAGCAATATCGATATTAAATACAATTATCCAGATCATATCAGAATTCTGTTGGTTATGTACACCAGTGCAAGGACAATGGCATACTTTTCTATGGCAAATTGCTGCTAGTCTTCTAGGTTGGTTTTGTAGTGGAAGGACAAAGTCAAATATCCTTTGGGGATGTGTGGAAAGTCAATATTTTTTGGTCCCACATACCTCAGACATCATGAAATTAGGCCATTCTTCTGGAGGTTTTTCTGGAAACTGTAGTCCAGAAAGAATACTTTTCTCATTTCTCTGACTATATCATAAAGAACATCCAACAGCACCCACAAACAAAATCTTTATTGCAAAATAATTTATAAAATAGTCATATGGATCTATGGACACTTATAACTTTTCTCCACTATATGGTCTAGTCTCTTTGTCATTTCTGGGTGGTTCCACCCAACTATTGGTACCACTATGTCCTAAGTAAAATCAGAAAAGAGACTACCTCACAGCTACAGCTTTCTTTCCTGCAAGTCCTTTGCCATCTGTGCAGTCTCTTTAATGGACCCTGATGCCTCCACCTCTTTAGATGGGTGGTTGTCAGTGACCTTTGTTGCTAAGGCCTCTGTAGGCTGGCTTCTGAAGGCTGGATGTCTCCTTGAGCAATTTGAAGCTTGTATTCTTTGGCTATGAACTAGAGCACTTGACCTTTAATGCCTTGGTGGAGCACCAGAAAGAGAAAGGCTGGTCAATCAAGAGTCCAATAAAGTAGGCATAGACTACTGGACTAGAGGTCCCACCCACCCACTCAGATGTTTCACTCTATTCCTTGGTTCCATTCTCCTCTTCCTCTTTCCATGGTTGAAGTTGCCTCAGTGAGTGGGCGGCAATATAAATCTGAATAAATAAATAAAATAAAATATACATCTCCATCCTTCTCTCTCTCTCTCAGGTTTCTAAGGCTCTTCAGTAGCTTCCTCACTTGTAGTCTCTGCCAAGTGGGGAACTCCTTGAGCAGGAATTTTACTGCTCTTTTCTTCCTGCCTTTCAGTACCTGTTGCCCTAAAGGCATTGACCTTCAGTTGGGACCTAGGAGTGCCTGGGAAGATCTCAAGGCCGCAGAACAAAATCATTACATCGATAAAGTTGCTCTCTTCATGCATAACTTTTGAAATGTGTTATATCTTTATCACTTTTAAAAAAAACCTATATTGTGATGGTAATGCTGTTACAATACTTTTATAATATGTAAGCTGCCTAGAGTCAGGTTTACCTGAGTAGGGTGGAGTATAAATTTGAAATGAAATGAAATATTCCATATTAATCATAATTTTTGAGTTCTGGGGCTAACATAGACAAAATAGTTGATTGTGGCAAGGCCTGTTCTGTTAAAGAGTTTGTAGCAGACTGATGCCATGAGGAAGTGGGAACTTTTTTTATTTGTGACTGCCTTCTACTGTCAGATAATGGGAGATCCAGAAGATCAGTAGCTTATAGTAGGGTTTGAGAATGTAAGGCCTTGTTGGACTATAGTTTCCATCAGCCTCTGGCAGCCTAGCCAGTGGTGAGAGTTGATAGAATTTGTGGTCCCAACACATCTATCTGAAAGGCTGCATATCCCCAGTCCTGCTTTATAATGTATATCTCTAGCACTGAAGTGCAAACACAACCACTCCAGAGGCTCACTGGCAGAACATGCGAATATATCCCAAAAAAGATGCCAAACTGTTTTTCAGGGAAGCACACTATTTACAAATGAATAAAACATGTCATTGAGTGATTTGAATCTGGCAGCCTCTTTTGTTATATATGGATAATAGTGTAGCCTTAGATAAGTAGGTTGTAATAAACAAAAAATGACAATCACTGTAATCTAGCTTCCATTCTCTTAGGAGTCCTCTCTTTGAACTGAGCAGGGCTAATCAAAAGTATCTTCAAGGCAGGAATGATCAAAGTATCTCTCTAGCTGGCACTGGATGATAACTCACTATGGGCTGCACAATCTAACAACACCTAGAGGACTGCACTTTGTCCATGCTGTTTAGCTCTGCTAACAGCAACAGAAATTAGAAAAAGTACTTTTTGAGTGCACAGAATTCCTGTTGGGCACAAGGTTTTTGTTCCAAAAACTAACTTATTCAAGTGCGTGGCAGTGGCTGGACATCTTATAAGCATTTTCATTATAGTAAGAACAGTACCCTGTGATTTTTTAAAATCACTCTCATCCTTGCGGAAGCTGGGAGAAAATACCATCTTACAGGAAGCAGACACACTCCGCTATGACCTTTCCAAAATATAGTACTTCTGCTATACAACAGCCATTCTTGTTCCCCTATTATTTATTTAGCACCTGCCATTTCCTTGGCACTTTACATTCGCAGTCCTAAGCAGAGACAATCTATTATTCAACACTGGGATAGAGAAGGGGGAGATAAAGAATTGGGGAGAAAAAGAGACAGGGATTAGAAAAGAAGGAATGTGTGCTGTTTCATCTCTAGACACATTAGGTTAAGTTGCAGTAGACCCAATATGAGCAAAACATAGATCAGAATGTACTGGTTGGTATCTAAGACAGTATTTAGAGAAGTTTAAGTGCCAAGCCTGGGGGTTGTATTCCAAAAAAGTAACATTTCTAAGCTCTGTCTCTGGGTAATTTGTGGAAGAATGGCGAGTGTTTCTGATTGTCTAACAAGAGCACCAGAAAAACATTCCAGCCCTAAGATTAGTGTACTAAAAAACGTGTGAATTTGGTTCTAAATTCATTAGAGATCTCTAAGTTGTGCACATGCTCTAATACAGCATTTCTCAAACTATGTTCCGTGAAAAACCAGTGGACTTCAATTCCCAGAAGTCTCAGTCAGTACATTGACTAATCAGTGTTTTGGGGAATGGACTTAGGCTTCTGGGACTTGAAGTCTAAAAAATCGAAGTTTAGGAAACCCCTGCTCTAATGCATCCTGTTCTTTAACACATGGTTGGACTTGGGTTGCACCTTAACTTTTTTGCACCTGATTTGAGTTGATGGATCTTTTAGGATGTGAATAAACAGTGAAAGCAGCCCATGGAAGTCTGAAATCTGCTCTTCACATCCAAAGAGGAAGTCACTTTAGAAATCGGAGAATAAACAAAACAAAAACACTATAGCACTTTGAAGACTAACTGTTATATTTTAATGTTATCTTTCATGGATCAAGTCCACTTCGTCAGACATGGGAATGAGGTTTCATGGCATCAATTTATATACATCAGGTACAGAGTGATTGTTTAGCATAACAGATAAGTACTGTATATGCTGGTGTATAAGACGACTTTTTAACCCTGAAAAACATGCCTCCAAGTGGGAGGGTCGTCTTGTACACTGGGTGCACTTCAGTTGAATAAAATACAGTAATACCTCGGATAACGTTTCCCTCAGATAACGTTTCCCTCAGATAACGCTTAAATCGCATAACGTTAAGCAATCTGGGGAGGAGAATTGCATCGAATAACGTTAAGGTCCTATTGGATGGATCAGATAACAACTTTTAATATCAGATGACAAACAGGAGTTTGAAGGCTTTTAAAGGGAAACTGTCACGCCAGCAAAGTTGCTAGGGACTTGCCTGGCACTTGCTCTCTCCCTCTATTTGTTATCTTCCTTCTATCATTGACAGTTCCAGTTTGGTTAACAGATTAGAAAACAAACAGCATGGCAGCTCCCATAGGTTTATTGTTCCATTCAGCTTTAGTGAATTGTCTTTGGTGAATTACGTTTAATAAACTTGTACTGTTTTATGTTTACTGTACATGTTTGGCAACATACAGCCTTGTGACAGTTTTTCTGCATGTCATAAGCATTTGAATATAAATTAACATGTTGAAATCAAATCTGATGTTCTTTTATGTTTTATTTGGTGTGTGGAAGGGTGCAGAAGAGGGGGTAGTCTTACACAGCAAATATATAACAAACTATATTTTGAGTGGAAATGTTGGGGGGTCGTCTTATACGCCCAGTCGTCTTGTACGCCGGCATATACGGTATACAAATCAGTGTAGCATTATACTCAGTGGTGGGATTCAGCAGGTTCACACCAGTTTGTCAGAAGTGGTAGCAGAAATTCTGGCTGGCCACACCCACACAAGTTTTGAAATAAAGTAGACCTAATTCCATTGCAACACAGGGCTTCCCCCCTGGCCACACCCACCATACCATGCCCACAGAGTAGGTAGTAAAAACATTTGAATCCCACCACTGGTTATACTTTAGAAATCCTGTTGCTTAATGTAGCAAGACACACAAGAGTAGGCCCATTTAATCAGTGAGGATTTGGGGGGGGGGGTCAACTTCTCCATAATTTGAAGTGATTCAAATGGTCCTACCCAAGTTGTGACCCACCGTGGAATTTACAGAGAAGCTGACTCACCAAATTCCCACTGATTTGTTAGGGCTACTCTCATATGACTTACGATTCTTAGAAAGATTGTTTATGAGTCCCTGGATGGCACAAGAGGGAATAAATTGTGGAGAACCCTCTGTTGTCCAACATACCTGAAATGAGGAAGTGTCAAGTAAAGATTTACTCTAAGTACATTTATCTTCCCTTATGTGCAACACGATAAATAACATATGTATTGAAAAACCTTGTCAGCTGCAGCTCACTTCTATTTAAAAAAATAAATACACCAGTCAGGTTTTCAAGTAGTGTATAGTATGCATACAGAGACAGATGATATAACCAACCTTGAATGCTAATGCTCACCTATGTGTCATTTTGGGGATTGTGGTAGATTATGTGAGAGCTCAGATGGCATCAACAGAAGGCAGTCTGGGAATCCCTCTGCACACAGGGATTTAGGCGCAGAGTTGACTTTTGAATCTAGAGAACAACAGGTCCCTTAACCATGGCTGCAAAAGTGATTCCATTAGTCTCACTCTTAGTGTTTCATGACTGTGCTGTAGACAGTCTCTAATGTGTCTTGAAAATATAATGGGCTGGAGTTAATATTGCTGAGCCTGAGTAATAAACATGCACTTAGATGGATACTCCCACCCTTTGCTTCACATACTCAAAATATATTTGCAGGACTAAAAGCAATTTGGAAGCTGGCTCCATTTAGGGAGTTGCATGCTCATAATGGATTCTGAGTGGAAACACATGCTCTATAACCTAATTGGGACAGATCATTCTAAATCATGGAAACGATGTGTTTTTCATTTCAAGCCAGAAAAGGTGTGCCCTGGATCTCAGGATTTCAGGTGTGTTTGTAAAGCTTTCCTGATGTTTCCATACATAGAGACAACTATGGTAACCTGCTGCATGTGAGTCAGTAACAAGGTGACTCGTGTATGGAAGGCACACCTTTTTTTGAAGTTACCACTCAAAAGAATAAAAATTTATTGACATGTCATACATTTATACATCTGGAGGATGCTGAGTTGGAGAAAGCTGGCTTATACTATGCTAGAATATACTCAGAATTAACAAATTAAGCCTGTCCAGAAATTGAAAGCATCTGAGTTCCAGCACCAGAATAAAAAGGTTTTTTTAAAAAAGAAAAATGAAGATTTGGGTAATTTGCCACTTATCTTGTTTGCAAAACAAAGCATGTGTGTACATGTGTACAAACAAAGCAGACACAGAAGGACTGGCTGATTGTTCAGAAAGATGAGAACAATCATATCAGCTGCTTCCAGTTTCTAAAAATCCATGCTACAAAGTGGCAATTATCATAGTTTTGAACAATTTATGAATTTTACATAAAATCATTTCTACAAATCTGAAAACTCTTATTGACAGGTACTGTCAAATAATTTACCATCCCCAAGGCAAGGATAAATAATGTGCAATTTCTCATTCATATGGGCAAAAATGGGCAAATAAGAGATTGCTTCCACCACTTACAAATGAAAGAACAGCATGTTTGAATTCATCTTGGCTGTTTCACGTGCAATAGTAGCTAGAATGACCATGTACAAATAGTACATGTGGCAATTTATATGAGATTTACCAATTAGAATTTTTTAATAATTTAAATTTGGTTACAAATTATGTTATTTGTATAACATTGCATATGACAATCTATATTAGACCATCTCAATTTGCAGCCTGCAACCTTGTGTGGGTGGAGTTAAATGTCAATATTAAAATGTTACTGAAAATTTTAATGTTGCAGAACAGCTCAGTTAAAAAAGGGAAGGACTTTGGTGATACTTTGTCATCTGCTTTGCAGGAGAAATATTTAAAATGACAATACAAAAATCAGTTCAGCTTTCTAATATATTCATTCAGTCATTGTGGTGGCCTAGTTTTACAGTTGTAAAAGGAGTCTACCTTTTCCCCACCAGACTCTTTACCACAGCAGCGGCTTCAAACACAGTTTTAAAGTTCTGGTCTTGCAGAATGAGAATGAATCGCCTGTAGAGAGGATAAAAGACCTAATATATCAGAGCCATCAGCTGACCCTCAACTACAAGTCCTCCCACTACCTTCAAAAGGGAGAAGCAAGATTAATAGCATTTATAGCACACCATCCTTGTACATGGAGGCTTGCACTATAATGAACGCTCCCCCTTGGCAAGACCTTATTGTGTTAAAGCACCTAATCATCAGAATTCTGTAGTCCCCATAAAATTACATCTTCCCTGCACTATGTTTCAACCATAGTTCTCAAAGCATTATGGATACGATGCTGTTACGATCTAGAATGCTTTGTGCTACAAGAGTAGATGAAACAACTATTTCAATGCATAGGAACAGTGGTGGGCGTGGCAAGGGGGGAAGCCCTGCATTGCACCCAAATAAGGACTACTTTATTTCAAAACTTGGATTGGCAGGGCCAGCCAGAATTTCTGCTACCGAATCTAGTGAACTGGTGTGAACCTGCTGATGCCCACCACTGCATAGGAATATGTACAGAGTTTCACTTACAAAAGTAATGGCAAACCTTGGGACTCCAGATATTCTTGGACTTCAATTACTAGAAGCCCAAGTCAGCAGTCCTTCTGATCAGGGCTTCTGGGAAATAAAGTTCAAGAACAGTTGGAGTGCCAAGGTTCATCATCACTGACTTATATCCTCATGTATTCAAAAATCACCACTCCTAGCCTGGTTGTCCCCAGAAGCAGTGGACTGCAGCACTTGTCACATATGAGAATTATGGTGGTTGTAATCCTCCATCGCTAGAGGATATGGCTCAAAATAACTGTCCTACAACCAAGAGGGGTGAGATACAGACAGCTGGATTTTCATTGGCACCATGGCATTGGCTTAAACAACAGAAACAGCCGTGCTTTTGTGGCTTGTTTGATCAGATGTCAAAACTTTGTTCATTCAATAGATCACAGTATCAAAGCATTTCTCTTCCCACCAAGGAACATCACTTCCAGCTCTAGCAGCTGTGAAAAAGAATAAAGAGAAGGCAAATCTGGGAGGGATTCCTAGGCTACAGCATTCCAGTATTTGGTCCAAATGTTTATAACATTTGATGTTCCCCATGTTTAACAAGAAAAAATATAGATGGCTATCTTGCAGAGCAGCATTTCCCAAATTATGTTCTGTGGAACACTGGTAGACTTCAATTCCCAGAAGCCTAAGTCAGTACATTGGCTGATCAGTGATTTGGGGAATTGACTTAGGCATCTGGGAATTGAAATCCAAAAACCAAAGTTTGGGAAACACTATTCTAGGATATGTCTCTTTACATAACTTTAACTAGAATTGCACTGGGATATATTGCACTATGTATCCTCCACCCATTATACTAATTAATGTAACCAGCATACAATACTTGGAGGCATGGTGTCTCAAAGACTGAGTGAACTGAGGAAGAAATGTACCCAGACATTTTGATGTGCATGTGCGTGTGTGTATTGTAGTTTTCATTGAAAAAAAACCATAATACTCTTTGTTGGCTCTTAAAAATGGGTGCCAACTCTGAAAAGCCTGGAAACTATTGCTCTACATACAATATGATGCTTTAGTTATATCATTTTTGGGGATGGATTAGATGACATCTAACTTAAGTCAATCCAGTTTTGGTACAAGCTCTTTTTTATATAATATGGAACATGGATGACAGCTTAACCAATATAATCTTTGCGGAGCATACACTATCAAGCATGAATTATGGCTTTTTCACAAGCAGAAAATTAAAGCATAGAAGAATTAGGCAAGATGTTAGTTTCCGTAGAATTTGTTTGTTCAGATTTATATTGCCACCCACTCACCGTAGCGACTCAGGGCGGCTTACAATCAAAACAACAAGAGTACAGTATTATTATTATTATTGGATTTGTATGCCGCTATAGTCACCGAAGCGACTCAGAGCGACTAACAACATAGATAACAAATAATACAGTCTTACAATCTCAAACAACATAACATAAATATGGCATATAATGCAACACATAAAATCTAACCATACACTACATGAATAAAATAATACAATTTACATAATTAATACAATTTACATAAAATCACACATAGTACACTACTTAAATAACCTAACAATTAAATAAAAAGACTTTCACCCTTCATACTCCTCCTTCCTCCAACCTGTTGTGCGCTCTATATAATACAGTAACAAATATCAACAATACATAAATCAAGATATCATAATAAAGACAATATATACGATATACATCATAAGAGTATAAAAGAGAATATCAAAGCATTAGCTGCTTGTTATGATTGTTACAGTAACAATCATAAAATATAACCCCACAAAACAACCAAACCAAACACAGACTATCTCCCCTCCAGCCACTGGTGGGGGCCTGGAGGTGGCGGCAAGGTCCTCAGCTACCTACCAGGCCACCGCCCCCCCTACCGTCTGTTCCATCTTATTATCTGGGCACAGCCCAAGTCCCAAAAGTTCAGCCTGGCTCCTCTTAACCTGAAGTGTGATATGTTTCACTAGCTTAGGTCATAGGAAAGTAAATGGCCTACATCTGAATGCATCACTCCAGCCGAACATACATAAGATCAATGTTTTCAATATCAAGAATTTTTTTAAAAGATAGATTAGAGCAGAGAACGGCAACAAGAATGATCACAGGAATAGAAACCAAGCCCAATGAGGAAAGACTGGAGGAACTGGACAAGAATGCTTGGTGGAGGAATTTAAATAAATCCCAATCCTACATCCATTGTAAATTGTCCATCTGCCTGACTAATTCAAATCCTTGCATGCATTGCAAGCTATCCATCTGCCTAACAAACAGAATCTTTTGGACATGCAACAATGTGTATGTTTGCTCAAGTATTATCCTTCTGAGGGTCCCAGCTGTTCAGTCAGACTTTCAGGCTCCTCATAAGCATTTAGAAGAAGCAGGTGTTATTTGAATAATTTACCTATTTAACTGGTTTGCAAACAAACTGAGGAGAAGATTGGGTAAATATGCCCTGCTTACCTGACCAAAAATCAAGGAGGGCAAGCACAGCTGTGACAGTCACACTTAAAACCTCCATATTTTCAGGTTACCAAATGTGAGTAGAATTCAATGACTCCAGTTTCCATTCTGTTCAAGTTACTGTTTTCTTAAGAGCAGCATGGACTGTAATGAAAAAGGATTGTAATGAGAGGATTGTAATGAAAAAGAACACCTTAACACTATACTTTTGTTGTTGTTCAGTTGCACCCTTAGTTCCAACCCACTGTGATCCCATGGACCCTCGCTCACCAGGCACTCCTATCCTCCAGCATCCTCCTCAACCTGCCCAACTCTGTGTCCATTGCATTAACAATACCATTAGCCATCTCATTTTCTGCTGCCCCATCTCCTTGTGCCTTCAACCTTTCCCAGCATTAAGGTTTTCTCAAGTGAATCCTCTCCTCTCATTTGATGTCCAAAGTACAGTAATACCCCGGATAACGCTAGTACCGGATAGCGCTAAAACCGCATAACGTTACAAGATTTTCAGAAAAATCTTGTATCGAATAACCCGATTTTTAACGTTATCCGGTACAAGCGTATCGGGGGGGGGGGGGGGAGTTGGATTGGGTAGAACATCTACCCAATCCAACCCCCTCCGCAGCACCCACCTGCCTTTCCCCCTAGCCTTCCCTCTGTTTATTTTCCCTTCTCCGACTGCCAGCTGATGATCAGAGGCTTTTTTTTAAACTGCAGGGAAGGGGGGGGAAAGAGAGAAATGTGGTTGGTTCTACAGAGAAGTAAAGGAGGCCAAAGCTTCTCTCCCTGTCACTTCGCTCCCTCCCCACCCCCACCCCCACTCCTAGCAGTTTGGGGACACCCCACTGCCTGCTCGGCCACAGAGAATCCACTCTGTTTACCTAATGTTCTTGAACTGCAATCTCCACGCTGTGTGCTTGCTTTAATTCCTGAATTGAAAAAAAAGGAAAGGGGGAAAATACAGAGATCTGATTGGTTCTCTATATCAGCTGGCAGTCTCTAGGAGTGAAGTGACAGGGAGAGAACCTTTGGCCTCCTTTATTTCTCTATAGAACCAACCACATTTCTCTCTTCCCCCCCTTCCCTGCAGTTTAAAAAAAAAGCCTCCGATCATCAGCTGGCAGTCGGAGAAGGGAAAATAAACAGAGGAAAGGCTAAAGTAGCGTGGGGGGGGGGGGAAAGGGACTTTCTTCCCTACTGCAGTCGCATGGGGGTGGCTTTAAAGGTAGGGAGGTCTCTTTCTTTCCCTGCCTGCCTTTAAAGTGGTTTGTCCCTGAAGTCAGGGCTTTTTTTAAGTGTTGTTCGATGCATGTATCGGACAATGCTAAAAACCGGACAACAGCATGACTTGTGGAACCAAGTCATAACGTTATCTGGGGTATTAGTGTACTTTAGTTTCATCTTCACTATATGACCTTACAAGAAGCAGTCAAAGTTGATTTCTTCTAAGATTGACGTATACCTAGTTTCTTTTTTAAAAAAAAACCAAGGGAAGAGTATTTGTACTTTCATATCATACTTTGCAAATCTTTGTAATTACACTAATACCTCGGATAACGTTTACCTCGGATAACGCTAAAATTGCATAACGTTAAGCAATCTGGGAGGGAGATTTGGATCGAATAACATTAAGGTCCTATGGGATGGATCAGATAACAACTGCTAAAGCCTGTGCAGTTACAATGTATCTCTATGGAGCTTTAACGTTATCCAATCCATCCCACAGAATTTTAACATGCATCGGATAACACTAAAAATCGGATAACACCAAGACTTGTGGAACCAAGTCTTAGCGTTATCCGAGGTATTACTGTATCTAAATAATATAATCATGGTTATGAATAGCAATTGCAGCTCCTTTTCCTTCTTTCTTTCCTCCCCATCTCCCAAAGTCAACTGCCCATAAACCTATATGAAGCTAAACTAGTACCAACATTTAGTTCTTCCCCCAACCTCTTTTTAATAGGTCAAAGGGATAAGTATGCAAAGTGGGCATACAAGAAAAGGTTACAGTGTACTGCCACATTCTGAGATGAATTCTCAACAGGCCAGACAAATCTATTGCCAAGAAACTCCATCCACCTTATAGGGGCCACAGGAAAAGGAAGAGAAGATTCCTGTACTTTTAATAGTCATGCGGAAGAGGGAATTTCCACAGCTATAACCTCCATGATAAGATACATCTGTTTAAATTCCTACTGCCCATACAACTGTGAATGGTACAGGATGGTGGTGGCAAACCTTGGCACTCCAGCTGTTCTTGGACTTCCAATTCCCAGAAGCCCTGATCAGCAGTTTACTGACTTGGGCTTCTGATAACTGAAGTTCAAAAACAGCTGAAGTGCCAAAATTTGACACCACTGGTATTATATTTTGTTGGGGGGTGGGGGAAGGACAGCATTCTTGTGCCTGTAGAAGATGAATTTATTGGCAGGTGTAACTTCATTAAAACCAGCACCTGAAAGTTTCTTGTCTTAAAAACTGCTAAAGGTACAGGACCAACCTGAACCATCCCTTCTATCTTTATGGGCTTTCTTTTAACTATAATTACCTGAATTTTGTACAGAGTGATGTTTTGTTTTGTTTTTGAAATGTTGACTCTTAATACAATTACTTTAAAAAACCTGTCTGGTTATTCCTTGCCCACATACAGTTTCTACAGCTGCTGGAAAAAGGAAGTCCCATGAAGTCTGAGCAATGAAACTGGAGAGCGACCTTGTTGTTAACATACACAGGTGTCCCATTAACCATCATCAGAAAACATTGAAAACTTACCAGTAACCTGTTGGAACAAGCTTCAGAAGCATCACATTCTCTTTAATCAGGGAGAAAACAACAAAGAACTAAGTGTTCCACCTGGGGAACTATGGGGGGAAATTAATCAGTGCAATACTATAAGATTTTATCTGTAGAGCAGTGCGGCCCTCAAATGACAGAAACAGTGAACTTTTTAATTTTAGAACAGTTAATGTCATTTAAAGAACTAGTGGTATATAGGAAGTGTTTATTAAACAGTTACATATTTTAACACAAAGGTATGAGTTATTTTGTGGTCACATAATGTGATATAAAAATACGCATGGGATATTGAAAGCCAGTTCTTCATGCAACGTTTCCATTATTTTGAGGACTAGGATGGTTATCTAAAGACACTGCTAAGCACATACAGTATCTGTTTTCTTGGTGAAATTGTAAAATATTAATTCACCCTTACTGGAAAGTCTTAGAAGCATGTCTGACCTTTTTTTTTTTTTTTTTGGAGTTCACCGGTTCCAAATAAGAGATTGCTGATGAGATGGCAGACTCAGGGTCTTAATAAATTATCTTAGTTTCCTCTGTACAGAACCATTTCTTATGAGTATTTGTACTGATTTCAACACAACTTACAACCATTCTATATGTTTGTAACTGTACACGTTTGGAAAAAAAAGTATCTTCAAATAGCATTGTCATATTAAATCCTTGTAGTTTTTTTTTTTTTAAATGTTTGTATTCTGTGTATGGAAGTGACTCACATCCAAAAAAAGATACTTCCCTAATTTGTTTATAAATTTCATAATGGAGCAATGTAAACTTTCATAACCTATATAGCTAAATAAAGTTTACCTTAAATGGCACATTTTGTTTATTATGAACTATGTTGATAGGAGTTACACAGCTAATGCTACATTAACCTGGCAGAAAATGAAGTTGTCCATGTCCAGGAAAAGTCGGATTGACTTTTGGCAGGCACATGATGAAATGAAGAAAATGTTGGTTTTTGTACTATATTTTCTCTGTGAACCAAACTGATTCACGTAACTAATGCAAATCCCATGGAAGTCAGTATGTCTGTTGTAAATATGCTAAGTAGAACTAAAGTATAGTATAGTATCCCACATGCTTGGTCTTTCTGAGGTTGTGGGCAATTTTTTGGAAAATTCAGTTGGTTCAGAGCTCTTATGAACTACAGCCCACTTTGTGTAATACTAGAAAGTATCTGATGCAAAAACGCTTCATGCATCCAGATGGGCAAAGTGCAGAGCTCCAGTCACAGTTGAAGTCAGTGGTGGGTTGTCAAAAAATTTACTACCCCACCGTGATGTCATCACAGTGTGAGTGGAGCTAACATCATGACGTAATGGGTAGAACCAAATAAAAAATAAAAAATAAGCACACACACACACACACCTCGACCCACCCACCCAAACACCCATCCACCCCAAACGCAAACCCATCACTTACCTGTTAGTATAAGTGCCTGGGCAGCACCATGTTGCAAGATGGATATAGTCATCGTACCAGTTCTCTAGGATAATATGCCTTAATGTAAATGTAAAACAGCTGTACCTCCTTAAGGGTTCTCCAATTGGAACAGCAATTGGAACAGCACAGGTGTAGCTTATTGATGAGGTAACTCCAAGACTTTGCTTAAAAAACACAAGCCAGGCTGCCAGGCCTTTTTAGGAACTGTGGTAGTACGTCAATATAGGTAAAAGTATTAAATACACACTAAATACACACACACCACATCCAAAGGTGAGTCACTTACTCTGGGGAGCAGACTATAGGGAGCTTCAGGCTAGCAGCTTCTCTTCCTCCTCCCTTCTTGGGAGGACAGCAAGGAGGCCGTGCATACGTGCCGAGCACTGTAGCTACCAGTTCTCCGGAACATTGGGGAAAGTTACTACCAGTTCTAGCAAACTGGTGAGAACCTGTTGCATCCCATCACTGGTTGAAGTGTAATTCCCAATACACTCCAGTAACACCTGAAAGAATTGCATATTGCCCCTTTTCTTAATAATAATAATTTCATGTCAGAAATTATTCTGGGTTGAAAGGATTTTTGCTGGAGAAACTCCGCTCAGGGGATGCCCAAATGAGGCTCCTTTCAGGTCCTCAAAATCTTTTCCTACCAAAGTGGTCCCTATTTATCTACAGTACTTTCAATTTCTTGCTTTTGATCTGCTAGGTTGGCAGGAGCTGGGACAGAGACGGGCACTCTTTCCATCATGTAGTACCCAGATCTCGAACTGCTGACTTACTGGCCTTCCAGCTAACCAGGCAAACTTCTTAACCACTGAGACACTGCAACCCTGCACCTTTTTTTTAACAAATAGGAATGCCCTCTGGTAGTTAGCAAAAGCCATGTAGGAATTGGAAAATTATTTTTGGTGGATTATTTCCATATTCCAAGAGGCCTCCACAGGGGTAAGTGTTTTGTTCATCTGCAAGGTTCAACAAGACTCTTGGCATCAAAACTAAGATAGCAATGGGGTCTAGTGACTGAAGCTTGCAAAGGTGTTTACACATTTCTATAAATAAGCAAACTCCATAGCAACCCTCAAGCTCGTAGAAGAAAATTTTGCATTCTATTTCTCTTATTTCATGCTTTGATAAAGGCACTCAATAAAGGATGCACTATGCCTATACCAGGGTTTCTGCCTTTGCATCCCTTGGTTTTTAAAAAAATGATTTCTGCTTTAAAAAAACAAAACTACATTTCATCTACCCCAGGGATGGTCAACATTGGGTGCTTCAGGTGTTCTTGAACTTCCAATTCCTAGAAGCCCTGATTAGCAGGAGTGCTGACTTGGGCTTCAGGTAATTGAAGTCCAAGAACACCTGGAGCACCAAGGTTGGCCACTCCATCTACCCACATATATATAGTAGATACCTATTTGGATATGACCATGGAAACTTCTGCAGACAGCACTGACTCTTTGGCTGTACATGGAGATGAGCTCCATACCCTAGAGTCAGATATGACTGCTTTTTTTAAAAAACAAGGGTGACCTTTAACTTTTACTAGTGTTTGTCCAACCAAGTCTTTGAAGAATTGGAGCCAAAGGAATAATTCATATTGGGATTGAGTCCCCAGCAGAGGTAAGGAAAACTTCTGGTTTTCTTTTACCAAGCCAAGAAATGCAAGTGGTTCTTGTGTCTATTTGCCCTTCCATCAAGAGTTTCCCATAGTCTAATATTTACACACAGGAAGAGCAGTCAACCCATTGATCAGTTCTGCCTCCAAAGACATTGCAATGCACTTGCAGCACTTAGCTGGTTCCCACAGCGACTACTTTTATGGCTCTTGGGTTATCTCAGGATTAGGCTAGTGATAGCCTTTATCCTGTCAGATAGCATTTACCTTTAAAGGCCCATCAGTGGAAAAAGAGAAATCTTGAGATTGCATTCACATTTATCTTGAAATAATGTGGCATAGGGTTTTAAATTTTTTTAAAAGGAAGATTAGTCCAGGAACAAAACGTGGACCAGCTCAGTTAAAAAAAACTTGGTCCATATTTACATATGAAAGGTACCTATTAAAATTCTTAAGTGTTATTTCTACACAAAACTCATCTAAAGAGCTCAAAATTTATTTAGATTTTTATATTCTTGAATTAAATGCAATAATTTAGTTCTGCTTTGTTATTTAACCTTTCCAATTCAAGATGGTTTAAATTCCTCCAGTATGTATGCACAAAAAGAAGTTGGATTTAGAAAAATTAGGCTATTACTAGCAGCCTGAACAGATGCAACAATAAATATGTAGTCAAACATCGCATAACGAGCGTTTCGCTTAGCGAAAAACTCGCATAACAAGCAAGTTTTTTGCTATGTGGTCTGACTTGCATAACAATTTTTTTGCTATACGAGTCAGACTTTTCCCTATGGAAAAACTCGCATAATGAGCATTTCTATGGGGAAAACTCGCATAACGAAAATTTTTCGCTATGTGAGTTTTCCCCATAGAAATGCTTGTTATGCTAATTTTTCCATAGGGAAAAGTCCAACTCGCATAGCGAAAAATTCGTTATGCGAGTCAGACTCACATAGCAAATTTTTTGCATAGCGAGCAGCCTCGCAGAACTAATTAAATTCGTTATGCAAGGTATGGCTGTACTATTAAGTTGATTCTGGCATGGTCACCCTCCTAATATTTTCTAGGTACTGTATATTATACTCTGTGGTTTATCAGCTTTTCCTTTTAGTAGCTGTGTCATTGGAAACTACAGCCAAGATCATTTGCACTTGGTATCCCAATTTATTATGTAGCAATGTGGAAGTTCAACAACGAAGGATGCGCACACACACACACACAAAAAGATGATGCATTTTAAATATGGTGTTGGAGCAGATTATCTTAGATCTCCAGACAGACAAAAATATATTTCAGGTCAAATCAAGTCGCAGCTCTCACTAGACACTAAAACTATGTTAGTTGTATTTTGGCCATATCATGGCAACACATGAGCTACTGAAAATTAAGCAAAATCCTTTCAACTTTGTGCTGGCACAGCCCTGATCAGGCACTAGAAGCATTTAATATAAACTAATTAAAACTCCCTATTCCTTCCCCCTCTTTTAGTTTCTGAGGTTTCCTCCTTCTTCTGCAGTATCCAATTCAGAATATTGGCAATCATCATGGTGATCAGCCATGAAGACTGTCCTATGAGTCACTTTCTGTTCCTAAGCCCTTTTGGTATGCAAAGTCCTCCTCAGCCCCAGACCAGTAATTGATGAAGCTGCTGCCCTCCGTCAAGATGGATTCAAATGGGTTTTAATCAACTTGGGGACCATCACCTTTCCCTGGGAACTTTGGTACCCAAGGCCACTAGTCCTCAGGGTTGTCACATTAGTTAACTGCCACCTGACATTCAGCATTGTTAAGTCGTTGGTATAGCCTACTCTTTTGGCTCCTTTTGCCCCAGGGAAGCCTTTGGGAGCCTTAGGATAGAGTAGGGACTTTAATAGCAAACAAAGTCATCACTGGATTGATTCTGATAGCAGCAATCTCCTTGTGATTTTTTTTAACCAAAAAAGGCTGTTCTTTGTTCCAAACTCCCAGACCTCAGGGTCAAACGTAGATTGTGAGCAGAGTTTTGGCTACAGTTTAACAACAGCTGTGGGGGGGGGGGCTATTTATGTAAACCCATCAGCCACATGACATGGTGAACGCAGTTGGCCAGGAGGCAGAAGTTATTTGAACTCCTAGTCTAGCAGTCAGGCACTCCAACCCATTAGGCTGGACCAGTACAACCTTGCCGCCTTTCCCCCTGTGCCTACACCAACTGCCAGGGGAGGAAAAAGCCAGGGCAGGTTGAGGACCTTGCCGCTCCTCCCCCTGTGCCCACACCAACATATTGTATTGTAATGTAATGTATTGATTGTTTGTAAGCTGCCCTGAGTCGCCACGGCGAGTGAGCGGCAATATAAATTTGAACTAATAAATAATAAACAAATAAAGCAAAAATAAGGCTAATTCTCATGTTTGTTTTTCAGCTTTTAATTCATATAAATTCTCAGTTGATAGAAACAACTTTGGTTTCCTACCTAAAAACCATTTACCTAAGAGAGCTAATTTGCTGTTCTTTTCCAGGCAGCAAAATATTTTTGGTCCCCATAGCCCACAAGCAGAAATACCTCTAAGACAGTGTTTCCTAACTTTTGATTTTTGGACTTCAGTTTCCAGAAGCCTAAGTCAATCCCCCAAAGCACTGATCAGCCAATGTACTGACTTAGGCTTCTGGGAATTGAAGTCCCCCTGTGGGATGTGTTCCCCACGTTAGGAAACACTGCATCACCGAGTTCAGGTCCCCAACAGTAATAAGGGGGGGAAGATGGTTTGAAGAATACCTGATACATTTCTAATGTACCACAGAGCATTGTAGAGTGAAATGGAAAAGCACCTCCATAGTAAAAGGTTGAAGCATTAATGATTAGGTGTCAAACAAGTGATAAACAGAAGTTCTGATGCATAATGTTTCCAGTCTAACGATGGTGGCTTTGCAGTTTAGTTCAGTAGAAACTTCACATCTTGTCTCATCCTTCAAAGGACAGTAAAATATCTGGTTTATCACAGTTGAAGGGAAGAAACAGAAGTTTTACATGATAAAAATTACATACGGCAGCCTCACAAATCTTAAAAAGAATCTCACAGTAGAGCTATATGACGAACAAGTCTTGGCTATGTATTGAAAATTCCATTGTTTGAAATAAACACTGACTTTTTAATGTGTCTGTGTTCTGAAATCAACCTCTGTGTTCTGAAATCAGCCGTATACAGAGGTACGTGGTTAGTGTAAATGCATAAGGGGTGTTTGTGTGACTTTTCAAGTCAACTTCAACTGATAGTCACAACTTCGATTACAATGTCTTTTCTGATATACATTATTTAAGTGTTGATTAAAATATATGACTGTTTTTGATGTTTCAATAATACACAATATTGAAGTTTTTATGCACATGTTTCTATTTTCCCACATGTACCAGGTAACTAATATTGAGTTATGAACAAAAAATGAAATAAGAATGAGGGCATGAGACAGGGGTTCCCGTAAGTGACGTATTTCATCTTCCAGTGGTGGGGGTGGTTCTGGCGGTTCTCAAGTGGCCACCGTGGGCTGTCTTAATGAGCTCCACAGGCCAGATTAGGACCACAGGTCATAGGTTGGGATCCCCTGGCATAACAGCTTCATAAAAACCAATGAGGCAGAACATGGAAAAAAATTAGAAACCGTTTTTCTAATATTATAGTATCAATCTTCCCCACTTAGCAGCTAAATCAAGATTAATGTGTGAATTGGCATTTTCTACTGATAAGGATATCAGTCTTTCTAGGTTCTGTATCATTGCAGGGGCACAAATATCTATGGCTCTAATTAGAAATAACTAACAATTAATGACTACTAGCATTGTTGCTTTTAATATTGCATTTATTACAAAATATGAGCAACATACAAATTACATCAAAACCTGAGTATGCTTTAAAGGAAAGTTACACGTAGGTCTTCCTCAGTTTCTGTATAAAAAATAGCAGCTGTATTTATTGCACAGCATGAAAGGCAAGAACATATTAGTGTTAGCAGCCAGTTGAGATGTTCCTGTGTTGTCCCTCATAAATTCTATGTAGATGTTCCCTTGAACAATACATTGACAAGCAATTAATATCAAATATAGCAGGATGGTATGTATTTACTTTCCCTAAAGAAGGTCACAACACATGTTCACATAATTCTTCTGTCTGTTTATTTATTAGTCATCCTGCAGTACTACTGACAAAGAAACACATCCTGTGTTGTCTGCAAAAAGATATAGCAGACAAAAGACAGTTGTGAGGAGCTGGATATGAAATTTAAAAGCCCAATGTAACCCAGCAACTGGAATCTTCCAGGGTTCAGTGGGATTAAAAAACCATGCAATCAAAGCAGAGATGAACCTATAAACTTTGTGAGGGTTGAGAGAGCCACCTGGCTTTTAAAGGAGAAAATACTGACAGTTTCAAAGATGAAAGTCAGTGATTATTACATTAGAATATTTCCAGTTAACAGTGGTGGAAGATTTAAAGTGAGGAAAGGAGAAGACTTTTCTAGAAAAGTTTAGTTGAATTCATTTTCAAAATCCAGCATAGCTAAAGATATGGGAAGTTCTGTAAACCAAGTTGCATGTCTTCCACATTTGTCCATCTTCCATATCCAGATTTTAAGCATACACTTTCTTGGAAAAGAATTGAAGGCTATTTAAGCATCTCGCATTAGCAGTGGCTTGTTCACATTACAATATCTGCTACTCAAATTTTCTAATGAGCACAAACACTTCAGAAGCAACCATCTTACATGCAACTTGTTAATGAGCATATTCTAAAATATTTGTACATGCACTTTCTCTTAATTAAGCCACCTTTATCTCCTATTACCAAGCTATAGCGAGATGCAAAAGCATTTTGGGGCAGTGAGCAAAAAATGTTCTTACCTTCCACATATCATGATTTCTTAACTAGCAGAAACCAGTTTTTCCATTGTGAACAGACCAAGAGAACTGAATTTTCATTTTGGTATCCATACACTGAACATTAGATTGACGTGTTCCACATTATAACTAAACAACTGTTCTGGACTAGCTATGGAATTCTTCAATTCTCTGCTTCCTTTGTCTCACTTACTTCTATTCCACTTTGGATTAGTCCATGAACTTACAAGGTTACGTGTCCACACACACTGCGAGTCAGCATGTTTTAAAATGTGACAGTGCTCTAAGGGCCCTGGTAACTTTCCCAGGAGCCTCTCTGTGAGACTGCCACAGTGACTTTGTCCAGCTCAGCTCAGCAGAAGAACAACTCATTCTGAATTCTTTATCTGGAGTCTTCATGATGGCTCCACTAATGACAGCACAAATACAGAGACTGTTCTCCACATTGGTTTGGAAATGGACTGAATCCTGAACCACCATACAGATCTTTGGTAATTTAGTTTCAATTCAGCAACACATCAACTGAGCAAAAGAAGTGTCCTCCAGCTTCAATCAGTTTCTGTTGTGAAAGAATTTTTGAAAAGTTAAAATAAGTGTCTTTTAAAAACAAAGGCCTTAGCACCAAGACAGCAGAGGCCCCAAACGTCTGTCTCAAACTTCCAGAAGAGAGGTCTCCTACTTTCAGAGAGGTATCTGCAGAGCCAGCACATCTTATACTGTACAGCCAGTTTTCTGATTACATTAACTTCTGCTCTGTGAAGAGGCTAATGCCAGCAGTCTCTTGCTCAGCAAAGCATTATGATGATGAAGGAACACAATCACATCTCCTTGCTTTTCAACTATGTCTTCCAAGCTTGATGTAGCCCTGAAAGGCAAAAATCCCATCGCAAGTCACTCACTGCTTTATGTTCTGCTTTCTTATCTATCTGAAAGAGGTTAGCACAAGCTCTTTACACATAAGGTCTTCTTCCCCCTTGAGCCGCCCAACCTTATATTAATTAATATCATAAAACCTAATCCTATATGAAACTATCAGAATTGGAAAGACACAGGAATCTTTGCCCAGCGTTTAACTGAGATCAGCAGGTTTTATACTCATCAGTCTAACCTGTGACATGCAACCAATAAGCAAGTGATTCAGCCATTTTTCACTCATCCCCCATAAAACCAGTGCCACTGAGCTTTGGTGCTAATGCAAAATCCCCCATATTCTTTAGCCCTTCCAGAAGGCATGGAGATGGTAGTGGTACCATTTGTACAACCCTGCATCATAAAGAGCAGCAACGATTGCCATGAAATTCTGGTGGCAACTCCAATACACTCTGGCGATCTTGTGCACAAGTCCACTGGAGCTTTTACCACCCCAGCATAGCTACACAAAAGTATAGCCCAAAAATGCCCAGTGAGCTACTAACCACACCAGTTCAAGAGTACACACATAATATTACATTAATAGTGACATGCCACAACAGTCTGATACCTATAAAGATAAAGTTTTTTGTTGCTTCAGCTATCAAATCTCAATGAATGTTGATTGATACTCTAGGAATAATGAGTAACAGCAGAGATTACCTGAATCCTACTTCTGTGATGATAGGCTCATGATAAACAAACTTCTTTTCTTCTTCTATTATATCAGGTCTTGGTTTTGCCCGATTAAAGTTGCTTACCCTTACTGGGAATAGAAAAAAAAACCCATTTGTTTATATAGTCTGATGCTGGTTTCTGAAAAGGTTAAAATACAATTGATTTTATTTTTAGATTTAAAAAATCCTATTCATCAGGAAAGTGGAGTAACAGTCTAAAACAGGGTTCTCAACCTATGGCCCATGCGCTGGATTTGGCCTGTGGTGTCAAATAATCTAGCCCCCAGCCTCACTCCCACTGCCAGAATCAGCCATGGACCCATTGATAGCCATGTAAATACATTTGCGACAGCCATAAATGCATTTACTACAGCCACAGATGTGTTTTAGGGCACCAGTCCAGCACACCCAGCTGTCTCAGGGGCATGGTCTGGCCCACAGCTGAGAAACATTGAGAACCTGGTCTAAAATAATATAACAAGTAATTAAAATAAAAGATTAAAACAAGGATATCAACATAAAAGTAGTAACAGGACTAAAACAACCTCCTCACTATAAATGCATAAGTTAAGCAGTAAGACTCAAGTGTGTGTTTAATATCACATGTCTCTAATATCAAGACACAGATGAAACAATACTGCCTCTCAAGAACAAGAAGTTCACATTGGAGGTGCTATCACACAAAAAGGCCTTTCACACATTGTGTCTTCAGCTACAATTTTGTAGATACAGCAGATGCACTGAATCAATTGATTTCCTGGAGTGTTCACTCACCATTCAACAGTGGACCTAACATGTCTATTCTACCTTTGCAGCTAGCAATAGGATTTAAGCTTCTAAAAGCAACGGCCCATACACATGGGCCGTAAAACAAGGTCTGGCAAGCTGATACAGAATGGAATGTGATGGTCCTGAAGGACTTAAGCTAGTTAGGGTTTCAAGGATGATAGTCAACAAAACTAAAAAAACCACGTTAGGAAAGGCTACACTGGTTCAGGCTTCTATTTGTTTTCATTTTGCCTAATTGTGTTACATTGTTTGATTTTACTTCCATCATTAAGAGTTGTGGTGGTACAAACATGGAAACAATATTTTACAGAGTCATTTTTACATCATCAAGCTTAGTTATTATCCCCATTTAACAAAGAAGGAACCTTTGGCTACTGTGATCTGGTGGATAGATTTGGTATATTATGCTGGGAAACAAGGGGACACATTGTCTATCTTCCTCACTCCAAGTTATTTAAATCAGGGTATGTTTCCAAAGCCATTTTAATCAACTCTGATTTAAAAGCTAGGGAGCAGGTTGCTTAAGTAATACAACTTCCCTTCCTATATCAGAAATACAGTGTTGCATGGCATGGATCAGAGGACGACAGAGTAACATTTTGACAGCACTTTTGATTTGTTGGATAACAGCCGACAAATGCGTAAGTAGGCCAAATTTATAGACAAGCATTTCCTTCACATCCACTTTGCAGAGGATGGGAACAAGTGCCTATCTTGGAACAACCTTTGTTTTTGAAAGAAAAGAGTTTCCATGTCAACACAATGCTTCATTTTCATCTACTCAAGTCAGCATCGCCTTGTGAATAAGCCATTTATTCCTATCTCTCCTAGAATTGCTCTACCAGCCCCGCTAATGTGTATGAGTAGGTTGCATGGCTGATCAGAGGAACAGCCAAGAAAAAAATGTGACAAGCAAGCTGTAATGCAAAGCTTTATCCACTTGTCCAATATCTTCAGATGCATCCCAAAGTGTTCCCAACAATTTAAACCACCAAGTGTCCCAAAGGACAGGGAAATATTGCTCTGGTTCAATAGCCAGTTGTATCTTGCTCTCCATTTACAGCCAAAGAGCCAGCGGTGTCTATGTCTGAATACATTTCTGTGGTCATGTGACAGGTATGACTAGACACTGGAGTGCATGGAACACTGTTACCTTCCCACCAAAACAGTACCTATTTATCTACTTGCAATTTCTTGCTTCTGAAGAGTTAGGTTGGCAGGAGCTGGGACAGACAGGTGCTCACTCTGTCGTGCAGCACTCAAACTGCTGACCTGCCGACCTTCAAGTCGTCAAGTTCAGCATCTTAACCACTAAGCCACTACAGTCCAGTCAGATAAATTACCTTGCCTTAAAAATATAAGCAAAAAGTTTTACAATTCATTTGTTCACACTTAGAGATGCTACACTGATACTAAAAACCAGCAGTCTTGCTTCAAAAACTAGACACTATAATGGTCATGATTTTCTCTCTTTCTCTGCTATGCTTACCACTATAAGAACATTCAACATTGCTGTCATTGTCCTGTTGGGCAGCTTTCACTTCTTTGTTCCCAAGAAGAAAACTGAAAGACTTTACAACTCTTGCAGCCTGTATCAGACCAAAGTGAAGGTTTATCAAGCCCAGGCTTTGGGCCCCTTTCTACAGCAACCATGTGTAGAAAAAAGGAAGAGCCTTGCACTATATATGCAGAGATGGAGCTGCATATCAGTGCCAGGCAAGAAACCCTTCGAAACAGCTGCTCTGCCACAAAAGATGGCTCTCACTGCCAAGCGAGGCATTTCTCTATCAACAGCTGCATTTTGTGTGTTCTGTTTCTTGCGTTGTAAACTGCCATAAGCCCATGGAACAGGGCAGCAGAGAAGATGAAACAATATTTTAGCATCATGGAAGCAACCGTGCCTGGGTCTTACCAGCTGAGTATTTCTAAACATTATTCCAACTGTCCAACATTAGAAATACTGGATTAATTATTAGCATCATTGTTTCCTTCTCAAAAAAGTTAAATATACTCTAAGTATTGATTCACTTGACATTGAACAGAATAAGAGGGAAGGTTGCTACAACAGTATCATGCAACATTAGCTGTCAACTATCTAAGCCAGTGGTGCCCAAACTAAGGGCCAGGTGTGGCCCCTGACGCCAATTCATCCAGCCCGTGAAGCCCTCATTGCTCCTGGAAGCGGAAGTAAAACGTGCCCATATGGGCGCATTTTACTTCCACTTCCAGGAGTGACGAGGGCTTCACGGGCCGGATGAATTAGAATCGGGGTCTGCACCCAGCCCCCAGTGACTGGCTCACTGAACCACATGATTAGTCCATGGCCCAAAAAGTTTGGGCACCCCTGATCTAACCTATAATAGTATTCTTATGTTTCCTAACAATATACCTCAGAAGAAGAAGAAGAAAGGAAACAAATGGAATTATCATTATAAATAAATACTAAATAAATTAAATGCTAAGCAAAATAATGCCACAGTTCTCACCTGTATAGACAACAACACAAATCATTGAACATATTAGTTCCAAGCCCAAGACTCCCAAGATGAAGCAGAGATACATTTTATTGTAATTAGGAAAGGAATGTTGTGCTGATAGCACCAGCAATACTGCTGCATTACCTACAAGAACAAATGGAGCACATTAGGCACAGAAACATCTAAGCTGTTGCTAAAATTGATCTCAAATGGTCCCCAACAGCTATACACAGAGCCAGAATGTGGAAGAATTGCAAAGGATGGAATTATGTATAAGAAGTTACTTGAAGTTCATAATATGGAACGGTTAAAGACAAACAGTAATGTCATTACCTTCAGGTTACTGTATTTGTTTGTTTATTTATATTTCCCCCACAAAAGACCCAAAGTAATTCACCATTAAAATGATACAATGCTCAGGTTTTTAAAACTGTAAAAATTTATTGAAAACAATTAAACATTAGTAAGTATTTATACCAAGGCAAAAAACCATTTTAAACATCTCTAAATTTAATAAATATAGCATTCCTCCATTTACAATATTTAAAATTACATTAGCATCATGTAAGTAAGTTTGCCAGGGGCTCACCCAGAGAGCATATCTAAGCAAGCACTATTTATATGCTCCTCTTAAACACTGCTTTGGGGTATTCATTACCTAAGGCTATTAATTTAAATACAATTTAGGTCTGATATGCATTACATTCTATCCAGAAGATCATTATCATATTTTTGAATTCCTTTTCCCTTCATGAGTAGTCTAACTATAATCTATCCCAGGTGACTAGCAGTTCTTGTTATTTCAGTGGGCCTACTCAAGTTGGGACCCAACTGTTGTCAATGATGTTAGGCCAGGTCTAAAACTCACCAAAGCGTCCTCCATCAAATCCCTTGGGCAGGGTGAAAGTGAAGGGCACACATCATGGTCCACCCAGCCAGCAGGTGATGTGATATTTAAATGGCTTAAAAAAACCACGTGCAGATGGACTTGATTTCTCAAATCCATTTACATGTGCGGAATGTCATCATGGAGACATCCACCAACGTGCGGACTGCTTGCTGAATAATAGCTCCAAGGTATCTCCCCCCCCCCTTTCATATCTATAATCTGGGAGTCCTGAAGACCAACAACAGGAACTAACAAGGATTACCATTTGTGCCTCACTTTTGTTACTTATCTCCAAAGAGAACACAAATTTATGGCATACCTATATCTCCAACTTTTTACCAAGATGCACTGATCAAAATGCCTTGTGTTATATGCAGACTTGGTCCCAACTTGGTTAAGCCCACTGAAATAACAAGACCGGCTAGTCACCTGGGATAATTATATTCATTTCAACAGTTCCACCTTTATTTGTTTCTAGCACTGGATTTAACCCTACACAGGTAGAAAGCTGAAGTATGAAGGACATTCTATTTTGGTTTGCCTTGTTCAGTAATGCTTTGAAGTGTGTTGAGCTTGCACACACTGAAGAGAGTGTATTAGCCTAGCCCTGCCCTTCCAGTATCTCTTTAACAATGAAACACAGCACCTAAAAGGGGCATGCTACTGTATATGGGTAGTCTCTACAAGTGAACAAATCTACCTAAATTGGGCTTGGGTTTTACGAGTAAAAGCCAGTTAGGTCTCCCTTGCTCAAAAGCCAATTATATCCAACTCTTATAGTCAAAGAGCCAGAGATGTCTGCATCTGCAGATGTTTCCATGGACATGTGGCAAGCATTCACAAAGTGCTGTTACCTTCCCACTAAAGTCGTACCTATTTATCTACTTGCAACTCTTGCTTTTCAACTACTAGGTTGGCAGGAGTGGCAACACTGATGGGAGCTCACTCCATCATGCAGCACTCGGGTCTCAAACTGCTGACCTTCCAGTCATCGAGTTCAGCATCTTAACTACTAAGCCACCGCAGTCCCAGGTCCAGCCAGTTACACTACTATAATTAAATAGACTGAATGGGTAAGGCTGGTTCATTTCCCCTTGATGTGTGCGGGCTACAAACTCTTCAATGCACAAATGAAAAGACTATTGTATGCCAGTTAGTGTTCAACCATACAAAGAGTTGCCTGAGATCTAACATTACTTAGAAAATGGTGTTGGCTACCAACTCACACATACATTGGATGATTTGTCAACTATACTGGTACAGGTCAAACACAAAGTATTAATCCACCACTCAGTGAAATCACCACAGCTGTGTCCCATTTCATCCTAAACCAACTTCTTTTATGATCAGAGCTCTATCTAGCGGCCACACTTTAATAGTGCACTTTGGATTTGTGAAAATTATTTCTGTGTATTGATTAAAGTGTTATATTGGGACTTATGGGATCTAGGTTCAAGTCTCCAATCAGCAATGGAATTCACTGAGTGAACCTAGGCTGCCACTCTTTGAACCTGGCACAATTCACAGGGTTGTAGTGTTGAAAAAATTGTCTGAAGTACAGCCAAGGATAAAATGCAGGCTTATAAAGGTAATAAAAACATTTCACTTGGTCAACAGTTGCTATTTCACTATTGGCTGTGTAAGTATAACAAATGCAGACTCATGTTGCATACCATTTCCCCCCATCAATATAATAAGCAAAATAAACTAGATTTTGAAAGACGAATGAGGAAAATAATATAGTTAGTGTAATCATATAATAATTGCTGCCCTTTAAGAAAGAACTGAAAACCTGGATGGCAGGCCAGGTGTGGGGCACTGATGGAGGGGTGACTCGCGCCTTCTGGCTTATATAATTAAGATTTTTCTCTCTCTCTTAATGGATGGGGTGTGTGGGTAAATTATTACATATTTTAATGGGGTTTTGGTTAGTTTTGATGTTGCTTTTAATTGTTGTTAGCCACCCAGAGTCATTGCTGAGTTGGGCGGCAATAGAAATTTGAAGAATAAATAAATATCATGGTATGTTTGAAGATTTAACAAGAATTCTGTAATATCAGCAGTATTGGACAAACCTACCTGTGGCCATATTGCATTTTAAAAAATCAAGTTTGAAGGATTTTTGGTATGATTTAGCTATTCTGCCTGGGACTATGCCAAAATCATAGCACATCATGCTTGAATGCAGCAGGAGCTTGAAAAAAATTTACTCTAATTATTATCATTGGAATTCTTGTTCCTTCCTGATAGTCCACTTGTCTTTTATTATTTTAGATGGTAGTACCTCCAAAATCAAAAATACTGACAACACTGATAAAACCACCAAGCTATGAGATATGATGCACGGATCCATTGCTTTTTATGCACCAGTTTTCAAAATAGGTAGCCATCCTACGAAAGCAAAAAAATCTCCAGAAACCCTTAACTGTAATCTGAAAAAAATATTTTTTCCAAACTCTGCTATTCTGCAGCTACACTAACTACATATAAACTTCCAATATGAAATACATATATTAATAAAACCACAATAATCACATCTATTTTTTAAATCAAGATAGCATATCAACAAATAGTCCTTGTTTCACTCTGAATGTTGCAATGTCCTGAGCCAAACAAAACAGCCATGTCTAGCAATCTATTTACTCCACCACCATTACTGCATAAATCTCCTAATATATGAAGGAAGACTCATATTTTAAAATAAAGAAGATAGTAATAATGAACAAGGAAGGAGGTCAGGCTCACCTGTAGACTGAATTAGCAGTGGAAGCCTTTTAAGTTGTCTTGTGTTTCGGCAGATCTGGAAGTAGCCTCTGCTTTTGATCTTGCGGTGGTAGAAATGAACATAGCGTTCAAGGAACACATGAAGGGTCCAGAGAATTACCTTGGCAATTACAATAGCTGTTTGCACTTTAAGTGGGTAAGTGTAATCTCCTGGACACATATCTGCAGTTGACTCAGAATAACAACACATACCTACCACAAAAGCTAAAACTACAAAAGCAACCTAAGGGAGAAAAAGAAGAATCATGGTATCAGTGCTTACAAGACTGGAGCACTCCTGAAGCCAAGCTTTGTTAGTATTAAAAGACAGCTTCATTTGCAGCTGTGAGAACTTCATCAGGTTCAACCTTTCCCTTGCTCCAAAGGTGACCAGGGAAAGAAATAAAAAGTTGGCCCAAGTTTGAGCATGCCATGGGGTTAATATTCCACTTTTGTTACTGTTAAAGATGAGCTTTTTTATTGCTTTAGCAAGCAAGATTTGTGCCTAACCCAGTGCTTCCCAAACTATGTTCCACGAAACACTGGTGGACTTCAATTCTCAGAAGCCTAAATCAGTACATTGGCTGATCAGTGCTTTGGGGAATTGACTTAGGCTTCTGGGAATTGACGTCCAAAGCCCAAAGATTGGGAAACACTGGCCTAACCCTTGCCAGGTGACAGGTTTGGGGGAGGTGAGTTTTCCTCCTATTTAAAGCAACCTTGTTTGGCATATGTGGAAAATCTTGAGCACATAAAAATAGCTGTCTCGTCTCAGTGTGAGTTGATTTCCCCTTTCTAACAACCACACAGTATTTTACAAGCTTGATTTCATTGGCTGGTGTCCCCATCAAGCAATGAAATTGGAAAACCTACTTCCTTTACACTGCAGCTCTCAGTGGTCATGGCAGCTGGAATTTTCTAACTGTTGACCTTTAAAAAACTAACCTTCCTAGCTCTGTCCTACCCAGTGTTTTCCAGCCTTTGGTTTTTGGACTTCAATTCCCAGAAGCCTAAGTCAATTCCCCAAAGCACTGATCAGCCAATGTACTGACAGGCTTCTGGGAACTTGTTGTAATTAAATAGACATGAGACTTTGTGTAGGGTAGAAGCAAAAAACCCCCAAAGCCTAGAACCCTCATAGGGCTCCCTAATTTATTCCTACATTCGAGGACTCGCATGACGTGTCTCCCTAAGACAATCAATCTATGTCATACATGTTAATTGCCAGAAGATTGCGATTAACTAAGGTAAATAATTGCCAACTGTCAGAGTGCCAAAACTAGACTAACCATGAGCTCATGTAAAAACAAGGTTTAAACCTGGCAGATCTTTTTGCCTTTATCTATACTTCCTTTGAAACCAAGCCGTTTGATGTTTAGTAGGGCCGTTAATTGGCTAATCAATCATTCCTCACTATAGGCTGTCCAGCAGCAGCTGTCGCCTCTCCGAATACATCTATCGTGGGGAAGAGTCTCTTAACCCTTACTCACCAAGTTAGGCCCAAAAGCTTACCACAGGAACTGACATCGCCCTATGGGGCCTGGGCCCCACATTGGGAACCACTGGTCCTGTCTCTTGTACCAGTTATACAGAAGCTAGACTAATCATCATTTTCTTCCTCAGGAAAAATAAAGTTCTGTCCACCTTCGCAGCTGAAAATCATGGTGCTAATCTTGAGTAATGGTCAAGTCTTTCCTCAGACGAGTTGGCATGATTCTAAGGTGAGAGTTAAACAATACATGGCTAACTTTCCAAAGCCCATCTGCTGACCTGCAGCCTACTAGTGTTAGGCCTGTTCTCTCCTCTGGTCTAAGCAGTACAGGAGAGGCAGTACTGCACTACAATGGTAAGGGAATGGAAAGGGATATTAAAAGATTAACCTGGATATCCCTGCTATCTTCGCACAAAGCAGCAGACCCTAGTTGCCTGGAACACTTTTCCTGCTACTCAGGTTCTACTGCAAGTGGAGCTGGAAAAAAGTTGGCGTACCTATTTGCTTGGTCAACTAAAGGCGTCAGTGAACCTTTTTGTCTAGCCTGGTGGCCCCATTATCTAAATATCATCCTACAACTTACATGCAGGAACAAGAGAATATTGGCAAAACAGACTGTAGGAATTCTGTGGAACTTTAGATGGGATGCTGCATTCAATGCCTGAAATGGAAGGAGGACTTCTTCAAGTAGAGGATCATCCTCCATACTCTGTGTTGTCTCCAAAGATCCCTGAAACAGATGGAACAGTGTGATAATGAAAGGAGGACTTTTACACTTCTACAAAACACATCAAATTAGTTGAAATTGCAGAGAAAAATTCATTCACTAACAAAATCACAATTCCTCTACAAGCACCTTTAGATATTTTTAGCGTAATTCCAGATAGGTTTATTTGAAAGGAACTCTAGCTGATTCAGATGTTTACCCCCTTATGTGTAGGCCAGCTGCTATCTTAAGTGGCAGGTCTATACCTATGAAAAGTTTTGGGTCATCTGAACTCAAACATCTTAAGGAATCCAGCTAAAATTTCCAGCCAAATAAAACGAATTGACCGTATAGAGCAGTGGTTCCTAACTTATTTTTGGTCATGTCCCACCTAAGCAACCTATTTTTTGGCCATGCCCAACCTGATTCCCCCTGCCCTGGTGACATAATTCTTATTATTCCAAAAGCAAACTCCTATTCACTGGAGGAAGCCTAAAAAGCCATTAACTTGATCTAAATCAGTGTTTCCCAACCTTTGGTTTTTGGACTTCAATTCCCAGAAGCCCAAGTCAATTCTCCAAAGTACAGATCAGCCAATGTACTGACTTAGTTTTTTGGGGAATTGATGTTCCCCTGTGAGGTATGTGTCCCATGTTGAGAACCACAGGTCTAGAGTTAAAGGTTGAGCAGAAAGTAGTAGGCAGGGTATTTTGTGGATGTGTTAGAGCAGGGCTGGCCAACCTTGGTGCTCCAAGTGTTCTTGGACTCCAATTACCAGAAGCCCAAGTCAGCACACCAGCTCATTAGGGATTCTGGCAAGTGAAGCTCAAGAACACCTAGAGCACAAAGGTTGGCTATCCCCATGTTAGAGAAACACGTGAACACAGAACATTTCTACACCAACAAACTTCCCAAGAATTAGTGGAAATGTCTGGTATTCATTAGGTCTGTCTCCTTGCAACCAAAAGAGATAAACTTTAGACCAAAAAAATGAAGAGGGAATACCACTCATCTGGTCCTACCCAGCAGAACGTTAGAGAAGATTGTCCTTTTAATTTGAAGTCCTCCACTCCACCTTGGACTATTTTGTTTATTTCTCTATATTGCTTCTAGAGACACAACAATCTCATCTGGAGTCAACTGACATTCTCTTCCATGACTGACCTTACCATATTGCTAATCCTAGTTGAATTAATATATATACTTCCTGATATGAAAATAAAATGAGAATTTAATTTTAAACACAATTTTAAAATCACTATATGAACAGCAGGATCCTCAAGGTTTGAAAATAAGATAGCTTAGAAAAACTGAACTGTGGAATTTCTGTGCATTTCTAAATCACATTATTCTTATCAATTCAACATGGATACAAATATAAGAACCCTAATAGTTCAACATATAGCTGAAGACAGACTGCAAATGCAGCTGCCATGCTGTACATGGTACTTTATTAAGTTTAAATATGTAAGATAGAGTCCTATTAAGGTTTCATGAACACAGAAGAAAAATCACACAAACTGTCATGGTGGTTAGCAGGATACCAAGCACATGATGGTCTCATGACCAACATGAAACCAGCACATTGTAGATCAACAGCTGCAGCTTCTGTGTTTCCTCTTGTGTTTACTTAGAAATCAAACAGGCCTCTACTCTTAGTTTTTAGAAGCCATTGTAAACAACGGATTCTTAGAAACTGGGTTTGTCCAACAGAACAAACTCATTAATTTGTTTGTCATCTTAAATTTAAGGCAATTTCTTTTGTAATCCCTACTACAAAGGAGACCACAGAGTGAAAGAGTAGATAAGAGTGGCGAATTAGGATCCAGGAGACCAAAATTCAAATCTCAACTCTGCCATGGAAATTTATGGAGGATGGGGACCACTCCTCCACATACCTTGAAAACCCTATTAAGGTCACTGTGGGGTACAACTTATAAGCATGTTAGAAAAAAACTGAATAAACCTTTTTATTTCACTATAAATGTCTCATACCATAAATACATTTGTTGTCTGTTCAAACTTTGTGACAGTATCCTGAATTTTTCCATTACATATTAGGTGTAAAAGGAATGATACCTCTAACCCAGATACTTGTAATCCCCAGCTCTTGGCTATGCCAGATAAAATTGTATTCCTAATCATTAAGAAAACACCAGGTTTAAAGATTGTTTTAGTAGAGTTAATATAATAAAAGAGTTCTAACAAATAGATCTGAATGCAACCCTGTAAACTGCCTCTGGTTTCTTCACTTAGCTGATGAAAAATTCTCTTCCTTTGAAGGACTAACAGAACCAAGATTTGTTGGGCATTGCTCCTTGATTAACTCACCAACTTAAAATGAATTGATTCCAAACTATGAAATCTCAAAGAAAACCCCTTGGTAAGACTGTAATCCTGTATAGCAGGGGTGCCCAAGCTTTTTGGGCCATGGGCTGGTCATGTGGTTCAGGGGGCTGGTTACTATGGCCTGGGGGCCAGATCTGGCTCCAGACATCAATTCATGTGGCCCACGAAGCCCTCGTCGCTCCCAGAAATGGAAGTAAAATGCAAAGGGCATGTTTTACTTCTGCTTCTGGGAGTGACAAGGGCTTCATGGGCCGTATGATTTAGGGTTGGGGGCCTGATGTGGCCCTCGGGCCATAGTCTGGGTACCCCTGCTGTATAGGTTCACCCAGAACTAAGGCCCACCGAATATGCAGCAATTGCACTCTAAATTTCTGTACAACATGTCCTTCACATTATACAGAAAATCCTATAGGTAACCACAATGTGAGGAGTATTCTAACTAGATAACTAATTAAACCTTATTACAAATAACCAAGAGTTTAGGAGTCCGTGCATTTGGAATATAATACATCATTCATATGGGGTTTCCTTCTTCCAACTCCTATGTAACTCTCTTTTTTTTTCTACTACCGCAAGTTACTAATTATGATCACATGATAAGTGAGACTATTGCAACAATTTTACAGGTATAGTGCACAATCTACCCTGTTTCCCCAAAAAGAAAGCATACCCATAAAATAAACCATAGAATGATTTATCAGCAGTTGCGCAATATAAGCCATACCCTGAAAATAAGACATAGTGATAGGCCTATACAGCGTCCTGGAGAAGAGCGGTAAAGAAGATGGGCAGCCAGTGGCATAATAAAAATAAGACATCCCCTGAAAATAAGCCATAGTGTGCCTTCTTGAGGAAAAATAAATATAAGACAGTGTCTTATTTTCAGGAAAACATGGTAGTTGGCTCATGTTATGCCATACAACTGCGATGATATCATGAGTCATGGCCATGCCACAAATGTTTCAGGGAAATTAAAAGCTTTCTATGCCCCCTGCCTCAAAATCTGGATATCTTTAGATTCCCTCTTTCCTATGAAACCTTCAGGAACTACAGAACAAAACAGACTTTCTTTAGTTGAGACTAATTGCACTTGGTCCACTAAAGTCAACAGCCAAAATTAATTGGGAATAGATACTATATGTTGTTTTCCCTACTTAGTCTGGATTAGATTTAACAGGAAACTGCTGCTAATAATAATCAGGATAAATTTCCCAGCTGCTAAACTTTAAGAAGGGTGGAAAGAAACCCAATGAAAACCTCAACACTCAAACTTCACCCTTGGAAATTAAGAGTTAAAACATGTGTCTGAATTTTTGCATATCACTTCCCCAAACATAAGAGTAAAGTATTATCCTTACAGAGTAAGACCAAGTAGTGAAAGAACCCAGTTTCTGGCTACCTATTTTTATTGCTAAACATAAACACATCACATGCTTCTGATTTCTCCTTCCCCATTTTCAGAAAAGAAACTACATTAGATGGGTCTGTAAGGGGAAACTATTATTATTATTAAACCTTTACTGGCATAACAAGGAGAGAAAGAGTTAACAAAATGTACACTGTCATTACAGCCAGAGCTAACCATACCTTACACAACAGATTGTTAGCAAATACAATTGCCCTATCTATGAAGTAATTTTGGGCAGAGATTCACTTAATAGGTATTAGTAAGACAGCACAGCCATTGTTGGGAATTTATCCCTTAAAGGGTTTATAAGAAATTCTTGACGAAGAGATTCATATAATGGACAATCAGACATACTGTAATGTGTTGGATTGAAGCAAGAGATCCACAAGAGCAAAACAACTGTACCACCGAAAAAGTACTCTGAGGGAAGCAAGTTTACTCTGGCCAGAAAGAAAGCTCTTCTGTGAGTTGGAATCATTAGGTCTTAAAAATAATGTGCCATTTTACCCAAACAGGATTCAATGTCTAACATAACGAAGGAACACACAAAAGGTTGAGCTGGCCTAAATTTTGGGTATTCCAGTTCTAAAAGTCTCTGCTTAACAGTCATAAAAACTGCTGTTTCATAAATTTAAAATAAATCATCAATGGCAATCCTAATTTGTCTGAGCTTATTCATTATAGAAGAAAACCAAGATGAAGGATGAGGAATCATGTTTAAGATGTGCTGGTTTTGAAGACTGCAGTGACTGAGTGGTTAAGATGCTGAACTTGACAACTGGAAGGTTGGCAAATCATCAACTCAGGACCCAAGTGTTGCATGACCAAGTGAGTTCACGCTGTCTGTCCCAGCTCCTGTCAACCGAACAGCTTGAAAGCAAGAAATTGCAAGTACATAAACAGGTACTGCTTCAGCAGGAAAGGTAACAGTATTCTATGTGCTTTGGAATCTAGTTATGCCTGCCACATAACCACAGCAACATCTGTAGACTCAGACAGCAGTGAGATGAACACTGACCCCTAGAGTCAGAAATGACTAGCTTTTGAGCAAGGGAGACCTTGACCTAAGAAACTTTGAGGAGCTGCACTATATAAATTTCTAAGCCAATTTTAATTCTTAATATCCAATCCTTAGTTTATTGGTTGAAGTGGAATCCATAATAGTCTGTGCAAGCATATGTGAGTTTAAACAGAACAGCAAAAAGTCAAAAACTGTTGTGGAACCTTATTTAAATCTGAGCTGAAGTGAACTTGGTCCATGAAAGCTCACATTTAAATACAGGAGATAGTCTTTAAGGTGCCACAACGTTTTTTGACTTTTTTTTTTGCTGTTGTTTTGTTTAATCTCAGATATAATTAGTTTATTGGTTTAAGGTAAAGGCCACCCTTGCTCGAAAGCCAGTTGTATCCAACTCTAGGGTTCAGTGCTCATCTCTTTCTCACAGGTGAAGAGCCAGCACTGTCTGCTTCTGCAGACATTTCTGTGGTCATGTGGCAGGCATGACTAGACACATGCCTGCATGGAACACTGTTTACCTTCCCGTTGAAGTAGTCCCTATTTATCTACTTGCAATTTCTTGCTTTCAAACAGCTAGGTGGGCAGGAGCTGGGACAAAGACGGGAGCTCATTCTGTCCTGCAATACTCAGGAATTGAACTACTGATCTGTTACCTTCCAGTCAGCATCTTAGCCACTTGAGCCACTACAGTCCCAAGGCTTGGATATTAAGAATTAAATATTAGCTTAGAAATTTATAGAGTTGCTCTTCAAAGTTTCTTAGGTCAAGGTCTCCCTTGCTTGAAAGCCAGTCATGTCCAACTATAGAGTTTGGTGTTCATCTATTGCAGGGGCCCCCCAAACTACAGCCCGTGGACCTGATCCGGCCCCCAACGCCAATTCACCTGGTCCAAGCACATTTTAATTCCACTTCCAGGAGCAAAAAGGGATTTGTAGGCCAGATGAATTGGCATTGGGGACCAGATCCGGCCCAGGGGCCATAGTGACCAGCCCCTGAACCACATGACCAGCCCACGGCCCAAAAAAGTTGGGTAATCTATTGCAACAGGAGCGTTGATGACTCACACAGCCCAGGACAGCAAATGCACAAAACGTGACCCACAATGCCAGGCGTATCTACAACTCGTAAGAGCATTAAAGGGACCCTGGAAGAAATCCAAGCTTGAACCAGACGCCTTGCTAAGTCACGCCTTGCAAATCCGCTCCCTCTCTTCTATTCTCCCCCCCCCCTTTTTTTTTTTTTTTGGCAAGTAGTTCCTATCTCAGGCATCCTAACACGTTCAAACCCCCGCCATAACTCACGTTATCCTGCTGTTGCTGCTGCGGCCGCCTTCCCGGCGTCAAGAGGCTCGCCATCGTAGCACAAACAGCTTCCGGTCCCGAGAAACAGCAACACACGCCCTTTCTTTCTCAGGTAGCTCCGAGGAAGCGTCTCCCTCCTACGCGCTTTGTTTCCACCCAAAACTCCGCCCCTTCCCTTCTTCGAACTACTGTTGGACAACCCTCGTTCTCAAAATAGCCGCCTCTCTTTAATAGGTCCGCCCTCCCTCTCCTGCTGGCCAAGGTGGCTTGAGAGGGTGGGAAGGGCGCGAAAGGAGTCACCTGTGCAGGCAAAGTGCAGAAGGAATCACCTGCGCAAGTGGGTTTGGTGGTCCACGAAAGCTCATATATAAATACAGGAGTTAGTCTTTAAGGTGCCACAACACATTTTTCGTCGCTTTCTTTACTTTCTGATACAGTAATACCTCATATAACATTAGTATCGAATAACACTAAAATCGCATAACATTAAGGAATCTGGGGGAAAGAATTGCATCGAATAACATTAAGGTCCTATGGGATGCTTCGAATAACAACCGCTAAAGCCTGTGTAGTTACAATGTATCTCTATGGATCCCATAGGATTTTAACATGCATCAGATAACACTAAAAATCATATAACACGAAGACTTGTGGAACCAGGTTTTAGTGTTATATGAGGTTTTACTGTATATGCTTGCCCAGACTAACACAGCTACCACCTCAAACATTTTAGAAAAGGGGGGGGGGGGGCTGTAGATTTGTTCTGAGCAGAACATTGCAAATACAGTATTGTGGGTGTGGACAAGTGCGCCTGCATCCTGGTGAAAGGAGCCCATCTGGAATAAGAATCAAAATATTTTTTTTAAACTGTTGTAGTACTTTACAGACTAACTGCTAAATTTTAAGCATATCAGAGAATAAACAAAAAAAAACTAGCACTTTAAAGGCTAACTATTAAATTTTAATGTTAGCTTTTGTGGATCAAGTCCACTTGGTCTGACATGGGAGTGAGACTTCATGGCATGAATTTACACATATCTGGTACTGAGTGATTGGTTAGTATATGAGATAACTACAAATCAGTACTGTATAGCTTTATAGTAAAGGTCACCCTCGAAATCCAGTCATATCCGACTCTAGTGCTCAGTGCTCATCTCTGTTTCCTAGCCAAAGAGCCAGCACTGTCCACTTCTGTAGATGTTTCAGGTCATGTGGCAGGCATATCTAGACACCAGAGTGCACAGAACACTTTACCTTCCCACTGAAGCGGTCCCTATTTATCTACAGTAGTTGCAATTTCTTGCTTTCCAACTGCTAGTTTGGCAAGAGCTGGGGCAAAGACGGGAGCTCATTCTGTCCTGTAGTATTCGGATCTCAAACTGCTGACCTGCTGCCTTCCAGTCAGAGTCTTTGCCACTTGAGCCACTGCACTGCACTGGTATAATAATAATTTCATGTCAAAAATTATTCTGGGTTGAAAGGATTTTTGCTGGAGAAACCCTGCCCAAGGACTGCCCAGATGAGGCTCTTTTCATGTCTCCAAGATCCTCCCCCCCGCCCGCCAAAGCAACCCCTATTTATCTACAGTACTTGCAATTTCTTGCTTTCGAACTGCTAGGTTGGCAGGAACTGGGACAGAGACAGGCACTCAAACCATCATGCAGTACCAGGGTCTTGAATTGCCAACATGCCATCCTTCCACCTAACAAGTTGAGCTTCTTAACCACTGAGCCATCAAAGCCCCTTATACTACCGGTAATGGCAGATGATCTCTGGTTGTTATTCAGATTAGTTGTAAATTTCCCGCTTTTTTCAGTTGGAAATACTGTAGTAGGAGAATACAAAACAAACCCCTGGCATTGAACATTTGCTAATGAGCTACGTTTCAATGTCATTTTTGTTGGATCAAGTCCCCAGTCTCAGACAGGTCTGCACAGATTAACACAGCTGTCTCCTACCACTACAACAACCTGGAATAAGAGAACAGAGTAGAGAAAATTAGCGATGCTTTTTTGGAATTTGAAAACTGCTGAAGATCAAGAGAGTAAGCCCACGATCACTACACTCTTTCCCTTTTGATCCGATTGTGACAGAGCTATTGGTTATTAAGGTTTTATTTAGGAATCAGCCATTATTTAGGAATCAGCCTTTATTTAGGTTTTATTTAGGAATCAGCCATTATTTAGGAATCAGCCATTGATAAGTCTACCATTTTCTCAAGAATATAGGTAATAATCCTATTTAAAAGCCACTTAATATAATCTGTCTGCAAAATGGGGAATTTTTTAAAAAGCCAAAAAATATTGTTCTCCTTTAAAGATTAAGATTTATTTCATTTTGAGCTTTTGCATATCTTCAGATAGAGGGAGTGCAAATACTGTATTCCCATAACAGTCTGTCCAGTGAGAATAACAAAGTACTGTAGTAGGCAAAATGATAAGATGTAAACCATGTAAACATGGCTACCACAGGAACATTAAAAGAGAGTGACAACAAAAATTGGCTAAATAAGTGACTGTAGTACATCTCTAACAGCTTCGATAGAGATCAAGGCTTTGAGAGAATGCTACATATTAACAACTCACCTTTATGTGATGCCTTGTGGGTATAAAATCGTTGTGTCCCTCAATTTACTTGAACTTCTGTCCCATAAACACACCCATAAACTACCACTTTGTTGTCTGTCGAAAGAAGTAAACTTTGAACCACAAAATCACATACTGAAAAAAATCTGTTGATCTTTGAAGTGCTACAATATTTTGCTTTTTCGCATTTAATTTTCATTGCTACTTTTACCAACATGCTGAGACAGACTAGCATAGCTACTTCTTTGAAAATTGCTTATTTACTGCAAAATAAAATCCATATTAATAGCACCATTATTCATTCAATCAAAGGAACCAAAAAATGTGTAGGGAGCATACCAAACTTATTTAGAAGGAAAGGTGATACAAAAATCATATTGAGGAGAGAGAGAAAATTCCAGCTCTGAAGTCAGAGCAAACTTGTTTGCCCGGGCGTTTAAAATTAGAGGAGTTGGTTGTATAATTTTGTTCTTCTCAAGTGTAGTATTCATTGCTCCTGATCTTACCACTTACATTATTTATTGTTGTTTCTGCTTTGTTTCATGGATAGGTTACAAATGTAATTATCAAATATTACAAATAGTACTTCTAATTGTACTTTGCCTTTAAAATTTGTTAACTAAATGAATAACAATTTGCTTAACTTTAAATATGGATTCACAGTTAAACCCATAGTTCAAATGAGGACAGGTGTCTTTGCTCCTTCATATAATTCTTTAATCTCCTCATAGGATGAAACTCAGTCCTTGTCAGTTTCTCCCAGAGGCCAGCACTTAGCTAATAATGAGGAACATACATATTCATGGCAATTTTTTTTTCTAAAGTCAAAAGCTTGTCAGTTTAATATAAACTGTGCTGTACAAGCCATTTGCAATGAAATCATAAGCAAGTTTATTCAGAAAATCCAGTGAGATTTATTCCCACTGAAACTGTCTGTTCCATTGAATTTAACTGGCTGGAAGAACAGACTGATGTCCCATGTTGTTTATTTTGGGGTTAATCTTCATTGATCAGGATTAAAGAACAACAATTTGGCTTTGAATTTTGTGTATTTTCTGATTCCTGAGAATTCCAATGTACTGTACTACAGATTAGCAGTAGGATAGGCCTAATATTACATCTTAAAATTATTTGCTGATTATTTGTTAGTTACCTAGAATGAAAAATATCAGTGAAAGAGTGAGAGCTGGGAGGGAATATGAAAATATCAGTTTCCAAACAAATAGTGATATTAGTCTTACATGGTTTAATACAAGTCCTGGTCAGTGTTTATAGGACTGAAGCTCTGGTGACTTAGCTGCTAGTTCCTGGGCTTGCTTACCTAACAGTGAATTCTTCTCAATGCAGTGGGAGTAATTTAGAAATAAATATGCTTGGGATTGCCTTTTACAATTTTCTTGGCATGTATGGTAGAGGTAATATCAGAATCCAAGGGAATGAAGTCAGAAGCAGAACTAATAGGCAGTTTTGGGGGAATCTGCAACTCTATACTTGGCAGTGACTCCACCCTACAAGACCCAACCAATTTATATTAGAAACTATAATAGAGTGTTACAGATCCTGTAATCATTAAAATATTTTTGTCTTTTTAATATTCAACTGCAGTACTGCTTTGGCACTTTCTTCTTTTACTAAGAGTCATTTCAAGTCATTGTTGCTTTCTGCCAATAAGACTGTGTCATCTGCTTATCTTAAATTATTGATGTTTCTTCCATGAACTTTCCCTCCTTCATCTGAACCTAGTCTAGCTTTTAGTATATCTTTTACATACAGATTGATATCTGTATGTATCATACATACATACATGATACATACATACATTATATCTTTTTCATACAGATAAGGGGATAAAATACACCTTTGTCCGACAACTTTCCATAGAGGAAACCATTCTGTCTTTTCATATTCTGTCCTAAGGGTAGCTGTTTATCCACAATGCAGGCTACACATAACAACAATCAAGTGATGAGGTACACCCATGTCTTTCACAATCCATAGTTTCTTATAATCCACACAGTCAAAGGTGTTGCTGCAGTCTATAAATCATAGACTGAACTCCTTCTGAAATTATCTTGTGCACTCCAGTAGCCTAGTTTATATTAGCAATAGGATCTTGAGTGCCTTCCAACCTGGGAGTCTTACCTTCCAGCACTATCACTTGTTTCATTTGGGATGGTCTCATCATAGGACTTTTAAGATAAGAAACATTCAGCAGTAGTTTACCATTGTCACATTCTGTGCAGTACTAAGCAAAAGTTCACTTGAGTTTTATTGCCATGGCTTCTTCTGCTAGGGTCTTCTTCAGCTACTACCGAAGGAATAAATAGAGGGAACAGATATGTGTACTGTTTGAAGAAATGGATGTTGATCCATGAAAGCTCATACTGAAATATATTTATTAGTCCTTAAAGTAACCAAATATTTTGCCTGCCTTCCTTCTTTTTATCCTGCCTTACCACTTATTACCGTACTTAAAATACAGTACTAGGAACTAGGAAAAGAATGAGGACTGAGATGGAATACAGTTGCAGTGAAGAGCATTACAGTGCAATGACCAGTAGATGACAGTGTGGCACACATAAGATATACCTTCATATGTTGTAGATATAAGAAAAAATATTTATGCAGTACAGTATTTCTGTATCCATTGGGGGAAAGATAACATGTCATCTAGCACAGGATCCTATGAGTATGCACGTTGGCTAAGAATACTGTATTGCATTAATTGAAAATATTGTAAATGCTTCTACCAGCAGTGGGAAATCTTCAGGTGTTCAATTACTTTCAGACCAAATACTCAGAAGCCCCACCCATCAGATGTAAAAGTAAGGGTTGATAGCAGCTGCAGTGAAAACATCTTGACAGCCCAGTGTTTTCCTATCCTTGTCTTAATAGTGATATATTAACAGCTAGATGCTGTTTTAGAGGGTTATTTTTCAACAGTCAGTGGACTTTGTTTACAACTCTTAGGATGTTACACTTTATTTCCCTCATTCTACCTAATGTGCAAAATGTCCTATTTCTGTTCTCACAATTTCAATGACAACAATGGGGCTGCGTTGGCTCAGTTTGCCTTGTTAGCTGGAAGGCTGGCAAAGCAGCAGTCCGAGACCTGGGTACTCCATGATGGAGTTTGCTGTTGTCTCTGTCCCAGCTCCTGCCAACCTAGCAGTTCGAAAGCAAGAAATTGCAAGTAGATAAATAGGGACCACTTTGGTGGGAAAAAGATCTTGGGGACATGAAAGGAGCATCATTTGGGAGTCCCCTGAGCGTAGTTCCTCTAGAAATAATCCTTTCAACCCAGAATAACTTCTGACACAAAATTATTATAAAGGCAACACTGAATCCTAGTAACTGTCCTGTAAATGCCTATATGCTAGAGTTGCTGCTGGATGGATACACCAGTGAGTTAAAGCAAAATCATGGGTCAAAAGTTCAGTTCTTACCTATGTCTCCTGAGAAAACAGTGAAATGGTTTACTTTGGGCAAGCTACACAGTCATAGAGCAGCTACAAAAGAAGGAAAGCATTTCTGAGTACAGTACTGTACAGTACTTTATATGTAGGAAACCCAGACAAGAGTCACCATAAGTCACAGCTGACTTGATAGAACATAATTATTATTGGAATTGCAAACATTTACACATATACTTGGTAGTGAGTCCTTTTGTTGTTCAGTCGCACAGTCGATTCTGACCCTCTGCGACCCCATGGACCACTGTCCTCCAGGCACTCCTGTTCTCCACCATCCCCCTCTACTCGCTCAGCCCTGCGCCCACTGTCTCCACAATACCATCTAGCCATCTCATCCTGGGCCGTCCCCTTCTTCTTTTGCCCTCAACTCTTCCAAGCATCAAGGCTCTCTCAAGTGAATCCTCTCTTCTCATTTGATGTCCAAAGTACTTTAGTGAGTCCTACTAAACTTAAATCTGGTTTATTTATGGGCAAGCATGCATAGGATCACTGTGTGGAACATACAGAATTCACTGTTGTTTTTATCTGCTCAATTCACTGTCAACTAATGACAACCCTATGAATTAGTGTTCTTTAGAGGGTCTAATCAGATCTTCCAAGCTCAAGGCCAAGGGCTCCATTATTTAGTCAGTCCACCCCATATTTAATCTTTCCCTTTCCAGCTGTCTTTAACCATTCTCAGAATTACTGCCTCCCCCCCAGCCTTGTCCTCTCATGATATAAAAAAATGTAATAGCCTTTGCATTTCTAGGGAGGGTTTAATCCAGAACTCATATATTTGTCTTTCTGACAGACCATGGTACCAGTAAAGCTTTCCTCCAAGGGCAGATTTTTCCTAGAGTCAACATTTTTCATTGTCCAGCTTTCTAATCTGTCCCTAGGAACTTGGAAATCCATAATATGGAGGATATTTATCTGAATATCCAGTGACATATCCTAAGTCTTAAGGTTTGTCTCTCTAGGTCCTTCATAGCTGTTCATCCAAATCTATATTGATTTTTCTGCATTCTCCATTTGATTTGATAGCTGTACCAAGCTACATAGCCTTTCTAAGTACAGTAAAACCCTGGATAACACTAAAACTTGGTTCCACAAGTCTTAGTGTAATCCGATTTTTAATGTTATCCAAAGCATGCATCGGATAATATAAAAACCCTATGGGATGCATCAGATAACGTTAAAACTCCATAGAGATTGTAATTGCCACAGGCTTTAGCAAACATTATCCAATGCATCCCATTGGATTTTAACGTTATGTGATGCATCCCCCCCCCCCCGATTGCTTAACGCTATGCGGTTTTAGCATTATCTGATGCAAACGTTATCCGAGGTATTACTGTACTGTATTCTGTTGCCAATTATATAGTACTGTATTTGTGTCCACTTGCTGGCTTTTTAGATTGCATTTTTATTGGCTGTTTTTTCTATTGTATTGCTTTAACTGGTATGATTTTCTTATTTAGCCAGATAATTGTTGCATTCAGATTGTTTTCTGTTAATATAATCATATCTAAATGCCCTATGTCAGAAAATGTGGAGCATGAATACATTAAATAATGTATATTGCTATTAACATTTGCATAGCTAATAAAAACAGTAAACTAGAAGAACTGTTGTAGTTTTTCTATTTGAGCAGTATCTCTGAAGTGTAGAGAGAAAACAGATGTTTGCAACAAACAATGTATCTGTACATTTCCTTCCTCCATATGCTTATAGTCTCATGTGCTGAGCCTACACTTTGTTCATCATTCTAAATCAGGGGTGCCCAAACTTTTCAGGCCACGGGCTGATCACATGGGTCAGGGAGCCAGTCAGTAAGGCCCAGGGGGTGGATGCGGCCCCTGAGGCCAATTCATCTGGCCCATGAAGCCCTTGTCGCTCCTGGAAGTGGAACTAAAATGTGCCCATTTGGGTGCATTTTACTTCCACTTACAGGAGCGATGAGGGCTTCACAGGCCGGATGAATTGGCCTCAGGGGCCCCATCTGGCCCCCAGACCAGTTTGGGCACCCTTGTTCTAAATCATGAGTTCTCAACCTTTTAAAGCCGAGGGCCAGGTCACGCTCCCTCAGACAGCTTCAGGGGCTGGACAGCCATTATGCCCTTCCTCCACCACATGGCAATTCCTGTTGTGGCGGAGGTGGTGGGGAGCCACATGAAATAGCGTTGTGGGCTGCAGGTTGAGTATCCCTGCTGTAAGCTATTGGTTACAGCTGGGTGCCCAAACTATGGCCCATGGGTTGGATCCGGCCTATGAGCCATAGTTTGGACACCCCTAGTTTAAGCAGAGAAAATGGCAGCCTAAAGTCTATCTCATCCTGTTGCAAAATAGATCGCAAGACGCGTTTTACTTCTGCTTCTGGTGGGAGGAACCATGTGACCGGCCCGCTGAACCATGTGACTGGCCCATGGTCCAAAAAGTTTGGGCACCTTGGGTTACAGTTTAGGTAATGTTATGTCAAAAAAGGGGCTGCGGTGACTCAGTGGTTAAGAAGCTCGCCTTGCTAGCTGGAGGGCTGGCTAGTCGGCAGTTCAAACCCGGGGTACTGCATGATGGTTTGAGTATATGTCTCTGCCCCAGCTCCTGCCAAGCTAGCAGTTAGAAAGCAAGAAAATGCAAGTACTGTAGATATATAGGGATCACTTTGGGTGTTGCAAAGTGATCTAATAAATAAATAAATAAACAGGGAAAACTTTGTTGGGAAAAGATCTTGGGGACATGAAAGAAGCCTCATTTGGGTGTCCCCTGAGCGGAGTTTCTCTTGCAAAAATCCTTTCAACCCAGAATGCCAAAAAATAAGACTAGTCCTTAAAGTGCCACCACAAGTGGCTTATTTTAGTATTATTATGAAATGCTTTCTGAATTTTATTTCATGGCTGTATGTCCCAGTCAGTATGGGTTTTACTATTAACCATTTCAAGATTTTATTATATCAAGTGGTATATAAAGATTGCAGATAACTATATCATCTAAATTCACAATGCAACAAATATATTCACAATTATTCTGGGATAGGCAAAACAGGCCTTATTAAGTTTAATCATTGCTTCCATCAAGATTCCTTTGATTGAAACATTCATGTTTCCTTAATAATCATTGATTGAGTTCACCTAGAGCATAACCCACCTGCAAGTTATCCCTGGAAAGTCCTTTAGAACTGGATGATAGTCAAGAATCAGGTATCAACTGTTCTTGCTCATTTTAATGGAGCTTGTGAAAGGCTTCTTGGAAGATTCTTTCCCTGGTTTTTAAAAGAGGCCTTATCTCCTTTTTCTATTATGCAAAAGCAATTAGTATTCATCATACACCATGCTTTTGTTTTTTGTATCTGTTTGTAATTTGTCCGCTTTTACCATTGTAGTTCCAAGCAAAGTCATGGCAAAGTCATGGCTGTACAGTACTTTCAAATCCTATAAATCTCCTACAGAGACCTTCCTCACATCATCTTGTACAAATATCCACAATGAGACAGTGAACAAAAGGAGAAGAAATTATTCTGCTTGGAATATGAAGACATGTAGTCCAGGACTTATGGCAGTTGTAATCCTGCTATCAGCTTTCTTGAAGCAGCGGTGAATGCAGTGAGGTTTCCTTCTGAGTAGGCCTGAAGAGGATTCTGTTGTTGGAGAAGACCGACTGATTTCATCAGGATGTAGAATGAAATTTTATGGATAATTTTCCTGAAGTGTCCCAGCCTCCCATTGAATGAAGTTTACTCCACAGGAGAGTATTTATGACTGCAACCAGTTTGTAAAAATCAATGCAGAATTGCAGTTCTGTTCAAATTAAGCTCATCTATGAAGATCAGTGGATTGCCTTAAAGAAGCCACCATCTTTGTTTCATATAGTTCTCAAGATTGCACATAAAATGAATAACATTTTGACCCATTCCTGGTAATGATTTTATGTTACCATATATACTGCTCTATCTTCCTGAACTGTTTTACACTGTGTTGAATTTGTTTAATGTTCTCTTGCTTGTATTTCACTCTGAGACCTTTGGAGAATGGGGGTTGGGTAGGGGAATCAAAGGGTCTTGAACTCAGTGGCTTAGTGGTTAAGACACTGAACTTGACAACTGGAAGGTTGGCAGGTCAGGTCAGGAGTTCAAGACCCGAGTACTGCGTGATTGAGTAAGCACCTGTCGTTTGTCCCAGCTCCTCCCAACCTAGCAGTAGGACAGCATGAGACTGCAAGTAGATAAATAGGTAACACCTCACCGAGAAAGGTAACAAGAATTCCATGCACTCCGGCATCTAGTCTTGCCTGCCACATGACCACAGAAACATCTGCAGATGTAGATAGCACTAGTTCTTTGTAAACAGAGATGAACACTGACCCCTATAGTCAGACACAACTGGCTTTTGAGCAAGGGAGACTCTTATCTTTACTAGACAAATCAATGAGAATGATTTTAGGTGAGCATAAGTGCACTTGGTGCTTTACAAGGCCAGTTAACTGGTAGAAGAAGTAATATAATTCTGATACTAAACAGTACAGTTATACCTTGCTTAAAGAGCATAATGCGTTCCACAGGATTGCACTTTAAGCAAGGCACTCTTTATGCGAGGTTTTACTGTGTTCTGAAAAGGGATCAGATGCTTAGCAAGCAACTTGTAACAAGATGCTTACAGCAAGTAACACATTTCCTTCCTCTCCAGGCTTGCTTGAATATCTGTCTGGATTGAGGCAACTCTCCATTCAACAGAAAAAGTGGGTCTTCTTGGGCCCAAGGACCTTCCAATCTAAATTCCAATTTTTGAGAAGCACATGGAAGGGGAGAGTGAAATGAAGGCTGAGATGAGAGAAATAAACGAAACATGATGCTAAAAAACCCCCACAAAAATAACAGCATGAAATACTGTTTTCAGCAAGACCGTGCATCATCCTGAGACCAAGTACTCATGTTGGTGGTTTGCAGATATAGTATTTTTGTCCCCCAACATGTATGCCTGCTTTAGCTTTCAGTGGGATACATAAACAAATAAAATAAAGTTGAGCAGTGTGATCTCCTAGTCCTACCTACCCCCGCTCGAAAGTGAGCATAACGTTTTCATCCCCACCCCACCCCAGCCCAGTCCAAATATAACGCAGGCCAGTGCCTTTCCCTCCGCCCTCTTGGTTACCTTCCCTGGGGCTGATGGGAATCGTAGTCCAAATCATCGGGAAGGCGAGCCGGCCAAGCGGGCCATGCTACGCCCCCCTTTGAGTCCCCTCCCACCAATGGGATCCGCCCCAGCAATCCCGCAGGGAAGGCACGAGAGACCGGCCCGCCCCGCAGCCGCCACTCAAGCTGGCGCGCTGACGTCACCGTCCCGCTTTAAAGGGTAAAGCGGGTTCGGTCCCCGGTTGCCCGCTTGGCCGGAAGTGGCGGCGGCTTGGCAGCGCTGTGGGGCGGCGGCGGCGACGGCTCGTCTTGTTTTGGGTGGCGGTGGTAGAGGCGCTGCCCGGGGAGCCCTGGTTCGGTGGCGGGAGAAGCTCGGCTGGTGGAGCCCAGGCAAGCCTTGCTCCTCCTCTCCCCCCCCCCTTTCCCCATCTGTGTCTGGGCGTTCTGCCGGCGCTGTCCCAGGGTTCGCGGCTGGAATGTTGGTGGCGCCGACGTTCGGTGCCGGCGTTCTGAGGAGGAGGGAGCAGCCCGAGCGGAGGTGCCGCCGCCGCCGCCGCGATGGAGATGCTGCTGCTGCAACCGCTGGGGTGAGGTTGGGCGCTGGGATGTGATGGGAGGCGGGCGGGCGAGAGAAAGGGAGGCAGCCAGACAGCCAACATCCACCACCTGGCAGGCGGTGCCGTCGAGGGTGCGCGGCTGCCCCGAGAAGGAGGCAGGCTGGGCTGGGCGTCCCTCTAGTCTAGTAGTTAGGACTTTCTGAAGGAATCTTGGCGGCAGTGAGCGATTCCACTTCTATATACCGCCCCATAGCAAAGCAGAGCAGTCACACTTATATACCACCCCATAGCGCTTGCTGCACTCTCTGGGCGGTTCACAAGATAATTAACATTTTGTCTCCCAACATGCTGATAATTCATTTTACTGACCTCGGAAGGATGGAAGGCTGAGTCAACCTTGAACCCTAGTCAGGATTGAACTCGCAACCTTTTGGTTGCAGGACAGCAGTTTAATCATAGTGCTTCGAAGCAGCTGTTCCCAACCTATCTTTGGACCATGCCCCGCCTAAGCATCTCTAAAATCTTGACTACCAACCTTGACATATCATTCTTCTTATTAAAAAAATAAACTCCTATTCAGGTGTGGGAAGCCTAAAAGGCCATTAAACAAGCTTCCAATCATGCCCATTAAAAATCAAGTTGACTCCCTGTGGGGCGTATGCCCCACATTGGAAACTACAGGATTGAGAGGATTATCTGGGTTGTTTAGAGGTAATTAGCATTTTTGACCCCCAATATGCTAGGTCCTTCTTTTACTGGGAAGGATGGAAGGCTGAGTTAGGGGTCTTGATGGTGAGGAGGGAGGTTTGTTGTCTTTGCCAGGGTGTCATCCTTTGAAGCAGGCCTGATGCCTCACCAGTTGGGGGGAGAGGGGCTGTCAAATGTTTGCATCTTGAATGTGTGGATCTGTGTCTTCAATGTGTGTGCTCATGAAGCAAGTCCCTTGCTTGCTCTGCAGCAGACAGGTTATAGGTGCTGGGGCAGAGGAGGGCGATGTGGTTCCTTTGGGCAGGAAAAATCATTCCCTGTGAACTTTCAGATCTTTGAGATTAGGGATAAAGGAGCAAAAAGAGAAATGCACTCTGTATGTGGTCAGAGGACTTTGATTCTTCTTTAAGTGGTGTATCCGATTCTGAATACTGTATTGGCTATCAGCCACAAAGATTGTCCTGGCAACAATATAATACAGTGGCCTTCCACATCACAGAGTGACATTCGTAACACTGATCCAGTTCCGCAAGTCACTTTCTAGTCCTGAGCCCTTTTGGCACACAAAGTCCTCCTCAGCCCCAGGCCAGTATTGATGAAGTTGCTGCCCTCAATCAAGATGGATTCAAGTGGGATTTAATCTACTTAGGGACCATCACCCTTCCCTGTGGTCTTTGCCACCCAAGGCCATTAGTTCTCAGGGTTGTCAGGTTAGCTAACCGCTGCCTGATAATTGGCATTGAGTCATTGGCAGTACGGTCTACTATTCTTATAAATCATGTACAGTATTTGACTACAAAGATCTTTAGTGTTCTGAACAGGTTCAGAGCCTGGGTCAAATATTAAGTCCTGAATATTAAGTCCTTCAGTAAAACTTACATTCTGATTCTGGTTGAGAACAAATGGCTTCCAGGTAGGCTAGCCTCTCTCAATTTATTTTATTTTGGTTGCCCTGGATGCCCACCTGTCTCTGTGAGCTGGACTTAACCCAGTTTTGTATGTGGGAGAACCGCAAAAAAGTGCAGTGTTTTCCTATTTGGCTCACTTTTTAAACTTGCCTCTTCTAGACATGATTTGAATAATTACAGGCATATATTTTGCAGCCTCAGTTTGCAAAGTTATGTGTAATAAACAGAAATTGCAATATTTTCCTTGGATAGTTATGATATTAAAGTTCATGAATGGCTTCATTTTTTTCCTGCTTAAAAATTGTCATTGGGTACTCTGTCCATTACTAATGGCTTCTTCTTTTTTTGAAACTGTGGGAGAATGCATCCTAATGCACTTTCCTATTGTAATGTTGGTGTTCTGGATGGCTAAGGTTACGTTGAAAGGTATCTACTCCTATTACACAATAGCAGCTTAAACCTGTGTTTCTCAGATTTAGGCATTAGAAGAAAGAGGTGGAAAGTCTAGTTATCCTAATGGACTTCTTTCTTCTGCATGAATCTGTTTGCTTATTAGCATTATTTCTGGGCACTGGAGAGGGCTAGAAGTTGGTGAAGGAGCAAATGAGTTTTTGTGTGTGTGTGGTAATACTTTGAATGTGAAGCATGCAGTTTTATGTGCCATATCTTTCTTTTAATGATTATTAAACATGATGGCCATCTTTTGAGGTCTATTGAGACATGCTGTGCATGCCTAGGGTCCCTTCAAAAGCCTGCTCCCAACATCTGAGATTTTGTTGTAAGTATCAGGTACAGCAGTTAATCCAGGGAGATGATGTTCCCTTCACTTTTTTAAAATTGAGAAAAGTCTTCTAAATCGGATAGTACTTTACATGATTATGGAACTTTTAAAATTTATGTATAGCTGAAGTGTACAGTCATATTGACTTAGTTTTAGGGAGAGAACCGTACTGGATAATCAATGGTCCATCCCATCCAGCATCCAATTTCCCACAGAAACCTGTCAGATTGTATTTACAGGTTAGGCCAGTGATGGCGAACCTTTTAGAGACCCAGTGCCCAAACTCAACAGGCTTTCGTCTGTGCCACAGAGGTGAGGGGCATACTCTGTGCTAGGGGGAGGGGGAATGTGTTTCCATTGGGCTGCTGGGCAGAGGGGCAGGGCGAACTCTGTGCTGGGGCTCTGAGTGCCTCCTCTGGTACATGTGCCATGGGTATGTCACCACTGGGTTAGGCTGTTCTGAATTATATTGAAAGCAGATATAAAAGGGCAAGTGGCCTATTGGATAAGGCATCAATTTTTGGAGCTGGGACTTATGAGTTTTAACCCTATCTGGCTTTTTCCTGTTGGCAGCTGAATGAGTTCAGTACTGGCCTACAGAGCTATAGGTCAGGATTTTAATCCCACATGTGCCTCCTGAGAGAAGTACCAATCTATGTAGCATGAGCAAGCTAAGTGGTCCAAAAGTGCCCCCAGAAGAAGGCGATGGTAAACCCTATTAAAGTACACGATACCCAGAAACCCCTTAAAAGGGTTGGTTTATGTCAGAATTGCCCAGATGGCACGCAGTTATTGTTATCACAGAAGGACACTGTATCCTGTGTACAATACTGACCTAAGTTAGTTGTTCTGAGCCTTTGGTATCTTATATTGCATTGCAGCAATCCTTTATCAAAGAATCCAACACTCTTCATAGTAGAAGCAAGAAGCCAAGAAATTCTAAAAGAATGTCTAGGTTTACAGTCATTCTATTGTATTTATTATTTATGATAGACAGATGGGGAGAGATTGGGAGGAGGGCTGACTGAAAACCTGTTGTACTGTTCCAGATCTGTAATGCAGAGTTATGCCTGTGGTGGGGACAATTGACAGAAATGAAAGTGATATTCACAAAGGATGTCCTTAGGTTTGCTGTACACAGTGTTTCCCAAATGCTGGTTTTTCGACTTCAATTCCCAGAAGCCTAAGTCAATTCCCCAAAGCTCTGATCAACCAATGTACTGACTTAGGCTTCTGGGAATTGAAGTCCCCCTGTGGGCCCTGGGCCCCACATTGGGAACCACTGACTGCACATTTGATCTGCTGCGAATGGCATGATCGATCATGAAATCAAATTGCATGGCACAGATTGTCTGTGCATAATGGCCTACACCAGGGTTTCTCAACCTTGGGCCTCCAGGTGTTCTTGGACTTCAGTTACCAGAAGCCCAGGCAGCACACCTGCTGGGAATTACTGTATTGTAAAAGTCTTATATACCGTAGTATCTCTGCTTAGACTGTTGCTAGTGGTCATACATGGACTGTAGTGGCTTAGTGGTTAAGATGCTGAAATTGACAACTGGAAGGTTGTGTGAGCGGCTGTCCCAGCTCCTGCCAACCAAGCAGTTTGAAAGCAAGAAATTGCAAGTAAATAAATAGGTATTGCTTTGACAGGAAAGGTAACAGTGTTCTGTGCTCTCTGGCATCTAGTCATGCTTGCCGCAAGACCGCAGAAACATCTGCAGACACAGATCTTTTGAACTATGACTCTCACCGTCTTTGACCATTAGCACTGTTGGATGTGAGGTCCACAAACTACTTAAAGGGCACCAGGTTAACTAAGGTTGTTCTTGTTTAATGGTTAAAAATGGGAACAGATTTCTTCCTATACTCAACCAAGAATAACAGGGAGAAGGAGAGGATCATGCCAACTGTTTTGCTTATAATCAGCCATTCAGAGATAAATGTTAACTTGTTTTTCGGGCTGGATTCCTGAAATGGTGGGTGTTAAGAGATAGAAGTGGGTGCCAATTGTCTGTTACCTCTTTTTTTATATAATGAGACACTAGTCTTTTTTGAAAACAAGATTTATACCACATTATTCAGTATATGTCAAAATCATATTATTGGAGCAAAATGCACTATTATTACATAGTACAGTAAAACCTTGTATAAAGAGCACCTCGCTTAGAGATTAATTCGCTTAAGGAGCAGAATTTTCTCTGAATGGTCGCAACAACTAAAATCAAACAAAAACTCACTTAACAACTAAATCAGTGTTCACAAACACACACCCCCCTTCCAGAAGTCACAATTGGTCACTTACAATGGTGTTTCGCTTAAAGAGCAAATACGCTTAAAGAGCAATCCCATGGAACACATTATGCTCTTTAAGCGAGGTACCACTGTATAGGTTTTTCTTTTGTATAGGCATGTGACCAGAGCAGAAGAATCAACAAGAAGACTTGGATTTCTGTGACCAAACATACAATTTGAGAATTCATAGAGGTTTGGGGCAGAGTGAAAAAATCTGCTGCTAGTATAGAACAGCAAGCAGCTAGATCAGGGGTGCCCAAACTATGGCCCATGGGCCATATCTGGCCCACAGCACCCTCACCGCTGCCAGAAGCAGACACACCCTGGACATACATATATGCAGAACACTGCCTTAAATGCACCCACAGCTGTTGTAAACTCATTTACAAAAGCCGCAGATGCTTTTTATGGCTGGAGGAACAATATGACCTGCCCACGGCTCAAAGTTTGGGAACCACTGAGCTAGATTTCCTTTTTCCTTTGTGTCCAAAGTTGAAATGTAGTAATGAGAACCCTTGTCTAAAATTATTTCTAGAGCTAAGCCAGCGGTAAAGTTAAAGGTCTCCCTTGCTCGAAAGCCAGTCATATCTGACTATAGAATTCGGTCCTCATCTCCGTTTACAGCCAAAGAGCCAGTGCTATCTGCGTCTGCAGACATTTCTGTGGTCATGTGGCAGGCATGACCAGACATGGAGTACTGTTTACCTTCCTAACAAAGTGGTCCCTATTTTTCTATTTGCAATGTCTTGCTTTCAAACTGCTAGGTTGGCAGGAGCTGGGACAGAGAGGAGCTCACTCTGTCATGCAGCACTTGGGTCTTGAACTTCATTGAGGGGGAAACCAGGGTCCTTAATCAGTGGAGGTTCAGTTTAACATACTACATTCAGTAAACAAAAGCATGCCATTGATGATTTTACGTGCAATTTGTGTATCTCAACTGTTTCTTTCCAGAAGCCAGAAGCATTTGAGTTGGAATATTTTGATGATGCACTCACTCAAGTGCAGCTTTGTGTTCTCTGACACCATAGGACAGATTGGAAATCATCCTCCGAGGTTAGACATACAGCTCTGTTCTTGGAAGAGAAGATCCAATTGCAGATGGTCTGTCTCGGCCCCAATGAAAAAGTCCACAACTAACATTGTCTAATATCTAAGCTACACTGGAGAAGTGGAAAGCAAGGAAATTATTGAACCAAGCAAAGAGGAAGAGGCCCTTGACCACAAACCTGATTTGGTTGAACATTTAGATCTATCCTGCATCTAGTATAATCTGTTGGATTGCTTGCAGTAAGAAAGAAATTTTGGAAATAAAAGAGGGGGAACTGAAAAATACTCCTCTTTCTTTCTCAGAGAACTCCAAAGCTTTCTGTATGATTTTCCTTCTAATTTGTACTTAGTGTGATTGAAATAAATGAAAGTTTACGCGGGAATTTTGTTGGACTACATTTAAATATTTTTAGACACAAGCAGTCACTACTGTACACTTTCCTCGTGTTATTTAGACCAAAATCGCAGTGCTAGTTTCAGTGACAAAATACTAATTCAATCAGTGTAAGTGTTGTGAATGTTGATTCATCATTTGATCCAATAGCTTCGTTCTAGCTGGGACTAAGCAGTTGGATTAAGAGTTTAGACAAGTGATGGCAGACCTTTTAGAGACAGAGTGCCCAAACAGAGCAGTGGGGGTGAACTCTGTGCTGGGGGGGGAGGGAGGAAGCGCTCCCACTGGGCTGCTGGGCAGAGGGACGGGGCGAACTCTGTGCTGGGGAGTGAGGAAGCACTACCATTGGGCTGTGGGGCAGAGGGATGGGGCAAATTCTGTAATGGGTTTGCTGGGCAGAGGGGCGGGGTGAACTCTGTGCTAGGACGACAGCGTGCGTGCTGACAGAGAGGGGTCTGAGTGCCACTTTAGCATGTGTGCCATAGGTTCACCAACACTGGTTTAGACTGTAAAAAAAAAGTTAGTGTATTAATTCTAGTGGACGTGACAGAGCAGATACAAATCAGTCTTTTCCCTTTCATAATTCTTGCCCATAATTTGGAATCTCAGTCACTATCTTAATATTGCTAACCATTCCACAAATAATTATCTTAATAATAATTGTGTGCCATCAAGTCGATTCTGATTGATGGCAACTCTTTCCAGACATTTCTACCTAAAGAGTACACAGCAGTGGTTTACCAATCAGTAAATCTTTAAATGCATACACTGACCAAATACTGTACAGTACTTTGAATGAAACAGGTTGTCTAAATGTGGAATCAATTCATTCACTTCTCAGATAGGAATATTTACATTCCACTTAAAAAAATAAAATAAAAGGTTTATGTTTATTGTCTGAGGAAAAGAAATTGTTCTGGTTTGCCAAGTCACTCTCAGACTTCTTCTAACAGTCAAGGACTTTACATTTCATAAGTAGGCTGTTCGGTGAGAATGGAATTAGGCTGGTGTAAAGTAGAAAGAATAGCACTGGAAGGCAGATGAAATAGTATTGATCAATGAACAGCTTGTTGTATTTCTTAACTTGACAGACTGCCATGAGTGTATGTTGTAAGAAAGCTTTTGTGTGCTAGGACATATTTTTATACATAAAGAAGGAAACTTGCAGGAAAATAAATATCCGTTGGGAAACACATGCAGTGTGGGATAGACAGGATTAAGTGATGCAGTGCAGGATAGACGGACTTTTTTTTTAACCAATTTTGGGGTCTCTGACCCCCCCGCCGGGTCTAGGGAGGTGGGGAGACCCGATCCAAGCTGTTTCTGGGCTTCCCTGACGTCCTCAGCCAGTGCAGCAAGCCAGAATGTCAGGGTTCGAATCCCGACATTCTGGCTTGTTGCACTGGTTGAGGACGTTGGGGAAGCCCAGAAACGGCTTGGATCATGTCCCCTGCCTGCTCCAGAGAGATCAGAGGACCCGATCTACAGCTGCAGGGTGGCTGGGGAAGCTGATGGGGACTCCCTGTCGGCTTCCCTAGCCACCCGCCCTTGCCTCTGCAGCTGTGGGGTGGCTGGGGAAGCCGACGAGGGAGTCCCCCGTCAGCTTTCCAGCCTCCCCACCTCTGCCTCCGTAGCTGCAAGGTGGCTGGGAAGCTGAACAGGGAACCCCGTTCAGCTTTCCAGCCACCCTGCTGCTAAGAACGACTGTATCGGATAACGTTAAAAATCGCGTTATTCGATACAAGATTTTTCTGAAAATCTTGTAACGTTATGCAGTTTTCACGCTATACGGTACTCACGTTATCCGGGGTATTACTGTACCTTGCTTAAAGAGCATAATGTGTTCCACAGGATTGCTCTTTAAGTGAGTTTGCTCTTTAAGCAAAACACCATTGTAAGTGACCAGTTGTGACTTCTGGTGGGGAGGGATTGCGAACCCCAATTTATTTGTTAAACGAGTTTTTGGTTGGTTTTATTTGTTAAGTGAAGCTAACATTCAGAGAAAATTCTGCTCTTTAAGTGAGTTACTCTTTAACCGAGACGCTCTTTATGCAAGGTTTGACTGTAGTAGGAGAAGTGTCTGTGGGAAACTTTTCTCAAAAAAAGTGTGAGAGATAGAGTCTACGGACACTACCGTAAGGGATTTAGTTTGTGAATTCAATTGTGTACTTTTGACAAGTTGCCACATCGAAACTACAGCACTGACAAAAATAAGGATTATGCCGTATGAAAGATCATCTCGGCGACTTTTAGGAATGCTAGGACTCAATGTCTGGGAATGCAAATTGATGACATCACTACACTTGGAATTTGCCCTGTAAAAATGACATTTTCACTAGGGGCATCCAGTTGTCGGTGAGCCAGAGACCAAGCCACTCAACCGATCGTAGTGATCCAAAGTGTGGTAGATAGAGGATAAAATAAACTATGTTCTGCACTATTAGAATTTTGTTTGGGATTTCCAAAAGGTTTTTATGACAATGTTTATCCAAAAGTCCTTGACCAGAATTTCGAAAAAACTCAGATAAAAGGTTCAAATCTGTCTGTAATCAACCCAAACCACTTTCCGTGGCTGATAGAGGTTGCTGATGAAGACGTTGGATAGTTTTGCCCGGTTTCCAACAGATTTATCCCTTTCATTTGAGCGGTTTTGTGATGTCATTCATGGATTTTTTTTGTAAATGTTGTCAAAAAAACTGTCTGAAGTCCAACCAAAATTCTGATAGTATCATAATAAAGGTTATTTTTCCTCTATCTAACACACTTTGGATCATCTCGATCGGTTGCATGGTTTGGTTGCTGGCTCACCAACAACGGGACGCCCCCAGCAAAAATGGTGTTTTTCCGAGGCACCTTTCGAGTTTAATGACATCATCATTTTGTATTCCCAGACTTGGGTTGTAGCATTCCTGAAAGTTGCCAAGACGATCTTTTATACGGCATTACCCTTATTTTTGTCAGTGCTGTAGTTTTGTTGTGGCAACTCGTAAAAAGTACACAATTTTCATTACATGCCAAACACAGAGTGAGACCACCCTACCGAAATGTAAGACGTTCATCGAATTCATGTCAAAAGAATGGTTTAAATTGGATTTTCCTTTGCATGTGTAAGTCATTGATGAGTAGAGCAATCGTAATTCTTGTGGTTCCAAGCGTGATAAATGTGGTCTGGAAATACTGTTCCTCCAAGGAGGAATGCTTATGTTGGTAGTGTAGCTATGCCTGTCCCAAGCCCACCAGAATACAGAATACTAAGGTTTCAAATGTATAGAACCACAAATGGCAGCAGTGCAGCACACAGTAGAAGGCAATTCAAGAGTGTGATGCCTTGGTTTTCAGTTGATCCAAAGAGGGTCTGCAGTGGCTCTGTGGTTAACAAGCTCTCCTTGTTAGCTGGAACGCCGGCAAGTCTGCAGTTCGAGACCCATGTACTACATACAGTTTGAGCACCCATCTGTCCCAGCTCCTGCCAAATTAGCAGTAAAAGACCTTGGGGACATGAAAGGAGCTTCGTTCGGGCATCCTATGAGTGGAGTTTCTCCAGCAAAAATCCCTTCCACCCAGAATAATTTCTGACACAAAATTATTATTATAGTGATCCAAAGTCCCCTTGCTCTCCTAAGAAGCCACCAAATTTGACCTGTTAACTGTATTGGCCTAGAACAGGGGTTCGCAAGTTAGAGCTCATGGCGCCATTTCATGTGGCCCACCGCCAGAAGCAGCAGAAGTGGCAAAAGCAGCCCAAAATGCACCTGGCGGTGGCGGAAGCAGCAAAATCAGCCAAAAATGGGCTGTAAATGCACTTGTGATTGTTGTAAACGCATTTATGACAGCTGTGGATGTGTTTTACGGCAGCATTTATGGTGGGGGAACCACATGTCCAGCCCGCTCAACTATCTGATAGTGGTCCAGGAAAATGCTGAGAACCCCTGGCCTAGAATTAGTGTCTTTAGTTTCCCATTCCTCCCACTCTCAAAATGGATTAGGACCAAGATGAATTATGTTTCCAAGCTAATGTAATAGCTGGGGCTGTTCAGCAGATCTTAGAGAGCACCGGATTATTTTATTTATTCATTTATTCATTCATTTATTTATTTTTGTTTGTTTGTTTGTTTATCACCCTCCTCCCCGAAGGGACCCAGGGCAATTTCCAACAATTTTAAAAACACTTAAAAAATTAAAAATTTTAAAAAGCTTAAAAACTTAATTAAAAGCTAGGTATTATAACTTAAAATTGAACCATCCACTCCCCATACCAGACCTGCCAGCCAGGTTTTCACTCCTTTCCTAAAGGACAGCAACTCCGTCTGCAGGCGTAGCTCTATTGGGAGGAGGTTCCACAGGGCCGGAGCGGACACCGATAAGGGCCTCCTTCTAGTACCAGAGAGATGCACCTCTCTGGCTGATGGCACAACCAGAGAGCCTCTCCGGTCTGCTCTGGTGGGACGGGCAGATGTTCTTGGGACGATGTGGTCTCTGAAGTATCCTGGTCCACTACCATGTAGGGCTTTAAAGGTAATAACCAGCACCTTGAATTGCACCCGGAGGCAAACTGGAAGCTAGTTCAGCTCCCTCAGCAGTAATGAGGCACGGGCGTAATGCCCGCATCCCAACACTACTCATGCAGCCGCATTCTGGACCAGCTGAAGCTTCCGAATGGTCACCAAGGGCAGCCCCATGTAGAGCGCATTACAATAATCAAGTCTGGAGGTGACCAAGGCATGTGTGACCATGAGCAAGGAGTCCCAGTCTAGGAAAGGCCGTAACTGACTAATCACACGAAGTTGTGCAAAGGCCCTCCTGGCCACGACTGCCACCTGCTCTTTGAGCAGTAGTCACAAGTCCAGGAGGACCCCCAAGTTACGTACCGGGTCTGTTTGGGGCAGAACTGCCCCGTCCAGAACCAAAGGTGGTAGTTCCTGAGATAGCACAGGACCCCCAACCCACAGCCACTCAGTCTTGCCAGGATTCAGTTATAGCCCGTTGTCCCCCATCCAGACCTTGACAGCCTCCAGACACCTGGAAAGAACTTCCACTGCATCGCTAGGGTCCCCACGGGCTGAGATATATAGTTGGGTATCATCTGCATACTGATGATACCTCACCCCATGAGAATGGATTACCTCTTTGCTCCTCCTGAAGATGTGTGGGTGGTACCTGGATGAGACCACTTTAAAAATCACAAATGTAAGCTAGCTTTCAACTGAACCTTCATCACAAATGGTATTATGGAGCTGAGGGTGGTGTAGAATCGAATGAAATCTGTGGCTTGAAGTGTAGACCATGTCTATTTGCAGCAAGCCCCAAAATGGAGCTGCAGACTCAGCTGAGAGGTAGACTGGGATGTCATTCCTTATCTTGTCCAACAAAGGGCTGCCAAAAACAGTTTCCTCTGAGAAGCCACCTCCAAGGGTCTTTTGTTTATTGGAGCATTTGTGATGAACAGAAAATGATGCTTGATAAAGCTGGCAAGAATGAGGGCTTGAGCTGGTCTATTTTCCTGCTCTACTTTCTGTTTGTTTAGTTTATGGACACAGAATCAGAACTCATTATTTAGTGCTTTGTTTCACTTTGTCACAGGTGTTCATGGCAAACTTTACTAATGATTGTTCAGAGGACAGTCAGTTCCAGATGAATCACCTGGTAACTTGAAATTGAGGGGGAAATGCCTGTTTCCTTAATGATCTTATTGCCCCCATTAGTGTTTTCTAATTTAATGTCCTTTTCACCTCATTGTCTCGAATCCCAGTGACAATTGTGTGGACTGTATGTAGTCTTAAATTTTAGAATAATACTTCATGAATTTAATGCCGTGTAGCTCGCAGCATCACATTCTCTAATTAATGTTATAGCCATTAGGATGCAAGGATACTCTTGCTTTTGAGGATTAACTAAAATGACACCTCTATCTGAAAAGCAGCTCTGTTGGATCAAATAAGATGTCTTCAAAGATCAGTCACATCTGTATGATGGGAAGAAGAGGGGAGGGTCTGCCTGAATGAAATGCTTTGAGACTTTGACTTGTAAGTAACTGAATTTGAAGTGTGAGTTGTATGTTACTGTTATAGGGAGTGTAAAATGGGGTGAATACTTGGTGTTGGTATTTCCCTGGCTTGACTAGAGAACACATAACTCTACATTTCTCACTCGTGCTGTTAGCATGTCTTTAGGGCATATTCTTCTGTGGCAATATTTAATTGATGTTTTATTTTGATCTGCTACCGTAATTATGCTTTACCCTGGTTAATAATGTCTGGTCTTAATGTTTTTCTGTACATGATTTTAAATTGTTTGAGGGTTGGGTTATTTGTCCTTCATATCAAGCACATTGTGAAAGGGAGGTTCTAAACACAAAGTGCTTTGACTTGGTTTCCTTCAGGTGGTGACAGAGAAGATGTGGTCTATTAAAAATAGGAAGCCTTCAACCTAATTTGATGACGAACTCTCAAGGAGACTATTATTGAACTCACTTTTCCTGTTCACAGGTGTACCAAATTGTGCCAGCAGAAACCTCTGGATCTGAAAGATGATAATACTGAAAAGCACTGTCCTATTACAGTGAATCCATGGCACATGAAGAAAGCGTTTAAAGTTATGAATGAATTAAGAAGGTATGACTAAATTCTTGAAATAGATGTACAGTAGTCTGATTGGTTGCCTTTTAGTAAGTAGCTGCAGTTTGTTATTGATGTAGTATAAAGTCAAAGGGCAATTTAGGGAATTATCCAGAACTACTTACTTGTATGCGTGCATCTTGGGTTCTTATTAAGTGTAACTAGGCTTTAACATGACAGTGTCCTGTCATTAGCAAGGGAAAACATTAACATCTGAAGTTTGCTTCTGTTTGTTTTATAAGGTTTCATAGGTGGGCATCAGCACAGATTCTGGGTGCCTATCAGCCTTCTTCACTGTCCAGCTTTCACACCTGTACATGGAGGCTGAGAATACAATAGTTTGAATGATTTAGGCTTTGGTCTGCAATGATACATCCTTACACATGTTGTGATCTTTTCTAATTCCATCATTGCTGACCTTCTGAGTCTCTATTGTCTTTCTTTCTTGGCTGTAATCCCCATTTGGGTTGATGATTGGGTCAAGGTGTACCGCATTGACAATCTTTGTTCTTTTTGAAAGTTTTATCAGAAAAGCCCCTTGAGAAGAATAAATGTTCACTGTCTTGCAGATACATGTACTATGTTAATACAACTGGTCTTCTTCCACTGTCTATTCCTATGCAGTCAGAATATGCTGTGTGATGTGACGATAGTAGCTGAAGACATGGAAATTGCAGCTCATCGGGTTGTGTTAGCAGCTTGCAGTCCATACTTCCATGCCATGTTTACAGGTATTGCACTTTGTTTATTGCTTGAGCGATCGTCCATTTTCAGAAATGTAACTATGCAACAGATTGTGGTGATTCCTTTAAATCAGAGGTGCCCAAACCTTTCCCGCCAGGGGCCTGACCATGCCCCCTTAAACAGCTGAACAATCCAGTCACATGGTTCCTCCCGGTGCACCACATTTCCGGGCGTTTTCCCCTCTGTCACTTCCCATGGAGGAGGAATTGAAGTACAGTAAAACCTCATATAACACTAAAACCTGGTTCCACAAGTCTTCGTGTTATATGATTTTTCGTGTTATCTGATCCTCTATGGGATCCATAGAGATACATTGTAACCACACAGGCTTTCGCGGTTGTTATCTGAAGCATCCCATAGGATCTTAATGTTATCTGATGCAATTCTTCCCCCCAGATTCCTTGATGTTATGCGATTTTCGTGTTATTCGATACTAATGTTATATGAGGTATTACTGTAGAAGCATTTCTGTGCCGTTTTTGATTTTTTGACACGTTTTTGTCACATTTCTGCACAAAAATGTATCATTTTCAGCACTTCTGGTGACATCGGGGCACTTCCGGTGTCAGCAGCAATCTGTCCTGCAGGTCAGGATGATGATGCCCCAGGGGCCAGACCTGGTCTGTGGGCCGTAGTTTGGGCACCCTTGCTTTAAATACTACACCACCATTGGATCAATAAGGATGAAGAGTAGCTTTAAAATGCTTTGCAAATTAATTAAACATGAGGTGAGGAAGAAGTGGAAGAGTTCAAAAATAATTTAGCCGTGTTATGTGTAATTAATTAACCCTCAAAATGGAGACTGGAGGCTTGAAATGTCAGTTTGTGGTGAGTTGTTAACTGCTAGTCTTCACCTCTGTAAAGCAAGGGCTCATTGGCACTCAGGGAACCACCCATTGTGTTTACTGAAAGTACATGGCACCTGTGCTGGCTTGAATTTGTGTATCAAGTGGCAAGGCAGTCCCCAGGTCAGCAGTGCTGGTTTTCTAGTCAAAAAGGTCTTAATTTTGAACTTTGGAATTATGCTCCTGCTTCTTCATGGTTTAGGAGCTTTTCTGTTTTCAGACTGAGCTATTCAATACCATCATAATTCTTCCTCATCTCCTTAAAATATGAATCTATAGATGATAAGCATAAAAGTACAGTTGTACCTCGCTTAAAGAGCATAATGCGTTCCACAGGACTGCTCTTTAAGCGAGTTTGCTCTTTAAGCGAAACAGTGTTATAAATGACCAATTGTGGGAGGGTTTGCGAACCCCGATTTATTTGTTAAGCGAGTTTTTGGTTGGTTTTATTTGTTAAGCGAAGCGAACATTCAGAGAAAATCCTGCTCTTTAAGCGAATTACTCTTTAAGCGAGACAGTCTTTATGCGAGGTTTGACTGTATAGTACTCCCAGTACAGACTTAAGATAATGCTACCAACTTACTGCTTTTAATAAAGATACTTCCTAGAAGGCCCACTGCTTTATAGCAGCCTTTGAGCATTGCTGAACAACTTTCCTAATGACAGTGCCTTACTTTCTGTTTACTGTTTTATTTTAGAAAATGTTGGGCATAGTCATTTTGTTAGTTACACCAGCATAGGCACAGTGGTGTTGTCAGATCAGATAGTCTGATGTCTGAACATCCTCCAATGAGCCCTATAGTAAAAAAAAAAAAAGAAGTCTGTTTGTTATATATCCCATTTAGGGTTAAATCCAGAATGAAATCAGACAGTCATTTCAACTCATATCAACATTCATCTGAGAATTAAGGAATATAAGTTGTTTCATCATTACAATGATTCCAGGCAACTTCAGCTTATCTATTTCTACAAACTTTATTTATCTGTATTCCTTCTTTATTCAATAAGCACAAAATACACTACTTCACAATTGTGAAAACATCCAAAATTCTTACTGTTATGGGAAAAAACTATAGACACAAATGTTTAAAAATATTTGAAAACTAAATATATCATAAATATTTTTAGTCAGGCATGTTGACACCTGTGGGGTGTCAGTAGACACAGAGTTCAGAAGTTAAGCTTCAGCTTAGGACATGTGTCCCAAAAGAAGTAGGATACAATTCTCTGTCCCTATGCTACCCTCACCACCTGCTTAGTAACTATGTTGAGAAAGCGTTTACATTCTCATGTTTCTTGCATGTAACTCTAGCCCAGTGGTAGCACACCTTGGCACTCCAGATGTTCTTAGACTTCAATTCCCAGATGCCCAATCAGCACTCCTGCTGATCAGGGCTACTGGGAATTGAAGTACAAGAACACCTGGAGTGCCAAGGTTCACCACCACTGCTCTAACCTGTTCTGTAGCACAAGAGGATTGCTGGGTTGCTTTAGATCAGGGGTTCTCAAGCTTTTTCAGCCCCCTCAGACTGTTGGCTCACTAGACTGGTGCCCCCCACTACCACCAAAGGCGGCTGTCATAGCAGGGGAAACACCATTCCGGCCCACCAGTACACACACATGCCACTGCCACCGCCAACTCTGCCCCACATGCCACCAGTCCAGCCTGCTAATGCTTTCCCCCTGCTGCCGCCACTGCTAACACTTCCCCCTACACTGCTGCCGCAAACACTCCACCCATGCCACCAGTCCAGCCTACAAAGACTTCCCTCCATACTGCCGCCACCGTTGCAAAAACTTCCCCCTTCCACACCGTCGCTGCAAACACTCCGCCTGCCACCATTCTGGCCTCCAAACACTCCCCCCTGTTTTCCAGCCTGCCATGGGTGAAGGAGGGGTCCTGCCTGTCCTTGCCCATACAAGGCCAGGGTGGCACCTGGGAAGGATGTGGGCAGCCATGGGCATTTACCCTTTCTGCCATCACCATCATCCTTTCCCTCTCCATTTGGCTTGAGATGTCCCTGACGCCGATCCATAGCAGAGCAGATGTTGTAAGCCTTCTTACAACATCTGTCCTGCTATGAAGCGGTGTTAGGGACACGGCAAGCCAGGTGGAGGTGGAAAATATGGCGGCGGCTGAGGAAGCAATGGCGTGGGCTGGAAGCAATGGCACCACAAGAGAACCCCTGCCTTAGATTGAGAATCCCTGCCTTAGATTGTAGAAGCTGCTGGTGTGTGTGTGTGTTTCATTATTGAACAATAGCAAGTAAATATGCATCACATAATCTTCCTCATTATGTAGAGATGGAAAGAGTTATTTCTTTTAGACTATGATTTCTTGCACGCTCCAGCTAAATCACTAGTGAGAGCTACAATCTGAAAAAAGTAACTTTCCCCATCTCTGGCACTCTGGGAGGCATGGTTCTTGGGAACACATTCTGAATCCACTTAAGTTGACACCACAGTTGGTTTTTACAGCTACTGTTTTAGCCTCTGCAGCCAGTGTTGTGTTTTTGATCTTTTCTGGACAGGGCGAAATTGTTTTGAGAGATGATGTGTTCTGATGTCACTAATATTAATCTCCTTACATGACCCTGGGATTTTCTAAGATGGTGTCTGCTGATTTTTCTTAAGTCCATTAAAGATAATCATACCAAATAGCTGGTGAATGCCTTTGTTGGTTAATGTTTTTGCTTCTGAGATAGCATATGCTGAGTTTTATGTGCCTAAGGCATTTTTAGCCTTGGAATGATAAACGTACAGTATATATATGCCAGAACTTAGAAATGTTCCTTATGGGTACTCTATCCATTCTCAGAATAAAAAACCACACATACACAAAAACCACAATTCCAAATCCTGATAAAAGTTTGTTAGGTGTTCAGGTTTGTAAACATAATCTGATGAGAAGGTCTAACTGTTTTATATATATGCATAACATTGATGTATTTGCTGTTATTTCCTTGTTTTGTTGTATTATACTGTATTTTCTATTAGGTTTAATTTCAAATGTATTGTGATATGTTGTGATTATGTAATATATTGTTGATATTTTGTGAGCCGCCCTGAGTCGGTTGCACCGAGTAGGGCGGCATATAAATTGAACTAAATAAAATAAATAAATAAATAAAACTCAGGGATTGTCAGCCTACGGCCCACGGCACCATTTCATGTGGCCCCCCACTACTTCCACCACACCAGGAAGTGCCATGTGGTGGAGGATGGACAACATGGCTGTCCAGCCCCCAAAGCTATCTGAGGGACCATGACCCAGCCCCCGGCTTTAAAAGGTTGAGAACTCTTGGTCTAACTAAACATACTGCATGGCTGTTATTTTCAGAGGAGACAAGATTTCCCTGTTATCTTCAGAGAGATCCACTGACCTACGTTGTGTCATAAATGTGTATGTGTATGTGTGTGCATGCTCTGTGGCCATCTCTGCCTGCAATGAATTGAAGTTGCTCAGACCTCTGATTAGTGTCTGATTTAAATGAACAGAGCTATCCAACTCTATGTTGCAGGTGAAATGAGCGAGAGTCAAGCAGAGAGAGTGCAAATAAAAGAAGTTGATGGTGGGACCCTCAAGATGCTCATTGAATATGTTTACACTGGAGAAATTCAGGTGACAGAGGAAAATGTACAGGTAAGTCGGCAGATTCTGTCCTCTCATCTTCTGACAGTCTGTGTGATGATACAAGTTGTTGGGAGAGCTCCCCAACCCAGTGTGGGTAATGATGTTTATTTTTAGCCTCTTAGTGGTAAAAATAATAATCTGCATTTTAGTAGCATTTGTGTGATCTCATAACACAGCTTTCTTTAGTTCAAAATAAGGGATACTGCTCTTGAATGTGCTTGCCTGAGAAAGTGAGGTTAAAGTATAATGTGTTCAGGTATGAGAATCACTGCAGATACTTATAGGCAAGGTCATTGCAAGACATTTTGTTGCCATGGGTAAAGCAGCAATAGGCAACGCCTCCCCAACCCCGCCAAGTCAGAGCACATAATTGTCAAAATTAGTAAAGCTCTGTTGTTCCCCTCAAGCGTCTCTCTCTCTTCCCACCACAAAAACAACAACAATATTTTAAAAGGCCAAGCCATTTGCTGCCCTTTTATGTCAACAAAGCTTACCAACCTCAGGCAGCCATTCTGACTAAATGGCAGAGATGACCCTGTTTGTTGGAAACTCCGGTATAGCAAAGCTGGTATGTTTTCTAGTTAAATGAATGAAACACAGGCTCAACTGCACCATTCTGAATCCTTCGCTGAGTTTGAGAACAGCTGATGCCATCATGGTGGTTTGGGTGGTTTTGCACGAAAGTGTTAAACACAACTATTGTGTGTTGAGGAATGTCAAAGAAGATGTCAACTGCAACCATGGGGAAATTAACATTGAGTTTACACTTTTAGTGTTAAAGGTTGGTGTAAATCACATGATTCCCAATGTAGACCTTTGAGAGAACTTTTCTAATTAAAACTAGATGCCCTTAGAACAAAGATGAGCAACATGCAGTCCCCTGATTCTTTGCACTCCTAGTCAGGACCCCAGCTGTTTGTTTTGTTTTTGGAAGGGGGGTTGCTATAGCAAGATGTGTACCATTCATTCAATGATAGGGAGAAGAATGATTCTCAGATACAAGTCAGCAGCTGGTGAGGGCTGGCATTTAATCTGAAATGAAGCAATTAGACTGCTGTTCATTTATCTTCTGTATTGTGGGGAGCGGCAAACCTTGAGTCTTCTGACCCCAATTTATTTTCCTCAGTGAAATCTCTAAAGCCAAGAGGCTGACTACAACTTAAAGCAACTGGAATTGTCTTACTAGAAATCAGAGGTCAATCTTTTCTAGGGATTGAAGATGCTTAGATGCCCTTAGGTTTCACTCTGTAAATGTTGGTTTCTCACCTTACCAACCTTTCTGTTATTTCTTTGGTATGCTGTTCAGTGTTTGCAGTACTCATGTTCAACAGAAGTGTTAAAATGTCAATATCTGACTGCTAGGACCAACTGTAGTATTTAGCTATCATGTTTAGTTTCCCTGGGTATGGCAGTGTCTGACATTCTTCTTTAACAAAAAACAAATCTTAACAAAGGTTTTTAAATTGATGTTCAGACTTTCATTCAGCCTCACATGTTGCTATTACAGTAAAACCCCGAGTTACGAATGACTCGAGTTACGAAAAACTCGAGTTATAAACGGGTTTTTTGTAAATTGGCATCCCAATTTAAAAAATCGACTTATGAACGGGGTTTGTGTAAAGTTGAGCCCAGGATGAAGAGCAGAAAAGCTTTTCCGCTCTTCAGACTGGCTCATTTCACCCATATGGTGCCTTCCCAGCCAGCCTGGAGGGCTGGGAAGGCACCAGGTGCGAAGGAGAGCCCAGTCCGAAGAGTGGAAAAGCCTTTCCACTCTTTGTCCTGGCTCATTTCACCCTCCAGTTCCTTCCCAGCCAGACCTGAGTTTTGGGGGAGGGAGGTGAAGGAACCAGCTCCCTCCCCACAAAGGCACGGGGCAATTGGAGGATCCGAATGGGGCTTTCAGGTAGTCAGGCACAGCCTGGCTGGGAAGGCTCCAGGGTTGAAATGAGCCCAGGATGAAGGGCAGAAAGGCTTTTCCGCTTTTTGGACTGGACTCCACTTCACACACACACATGCCTTCCCAGCCCTCTGGTCTGGCTGGGAAAGTGTGGGTGGTGGTGGTGAAATGAGCCGAGGTTGAAGAGTGTTTCAGGTTTGTCTTGGACTCATTTTTTTTTCTATGCATCCCTATGGGGATGCATCGAGTTATGAAAAAAATCGAGTTACAAAAGAAGTCATGGAACCCATTTTTTTTTGTAACTCAGGGTTTTACTGTATTATTTTTTCATGAGCATCTGTTTGAATTTCAGTATAAGCTGACACACTAGTGATAATGGGAACTCATTTAGTCAGCTTTTAGCTAATAGCCAATTTTGCTTCCACACGTGTCTAAAGGTTTGTCTATGTAGCAGGCAGCTCTTCATATTTTCAATCTCAGTTGACATATGATGTCCCAAGACCAACTGGGTATGATGGTACCAATTCTAGGTACAGTACTTAACCACATAACTTTCCAATCACATTGAAAGATGGGGAGGCTACTTTGCTGATTTGACAGCAAAAAGGTAACTGGCTTACCTTCTTGTAGCCTTCCACCTCCATGTTGTACTCTTGAGCTGGACACCAGTAGCACAAGTCTGCATAGGTAAATGGAAGTATGCTGGGTATGATTATCTCTGGGGAGATGAGCAGTGTGTAGAGGGGGGGGGCATTGTGTAGCACTTTTGTTGTTATGTGGGATCTCCCAGGGGAAAGGAAGGAATTATGTGTAGTCTAGCAGATTTGCCAGTGTCATGCCTAGATTGGCTCACATTTATAACAGAGCTGAGAGCTAGGGTGGTATAATGGATAGAGTGATGGAATAGGGCTCTAGGAGAGCTGGGTTCAAATCCTCACTCTGCCGTGGAAACTTATTGCAGGGTGGAACTGGCAAAACTACTCAAATATCTCACATAGCTTTAAAACTATTATTAGGGTTGCCATAAGTGGAATGGAACTAGACAGCTCATTAACATCATCAAAGCACAGAAGAGAGCTTATCTCCTAAGATACAGTACTTGTTCATGTTGCTAGGATAACCAGTGGTGGGTTTCAAAAAATGTTATGGGTAAAAACTACATTGGGTGGTTAAGTTGTTGGGAAGTTGCCCAGTGTGGTGTAATAGATAGGATGATGGACTAGGTCTCAGGAAGCCTGGGTTCAAATTCCTTGGGGGCGTGGAACTAGTAAAACTACTCCTCAAATGTTTCATTTATCTTGAAAGCTCTATTAGAATAACTGAAAGTTGGTTCTGACTTAATGGAAGAAACAAGAAAGTTGTCAGGGTACCCCATGCTACTATTTATTTAGCTGTTCTGTGTATGGGCTGGCTAGATAGCTCAGTGATTAAGACTTTTTACTGCACAGCCAGAGATTGGGAGTTCAGTTCTACATGGTGTCTCTTGGGAGAAGAGCCTACCTGTGTTATCCCCCTACCCCCAAGAACTGAATGGGTAAAACCCTCTTGTATATTCTTTACCTTAAAAACCCTGGAAAGGGTTGCCCAAATTGACTTTAAGACACACAATTATTGTATGGTTCTTTTCTGCTTTGGTTTGGATTGCTGTATTGAGCAGGGGGCTTGAGTTCAATGGCCTCATAGGCCCCTTACAACTCAATTATTTTATGATTCTAATTATACTGTATTAGCTTGCAGACACAGGTGTGAATGGATACTACTAATTTTTTTAATCTGCTAGTGTTAAGAAGTGGAACACTCAACTGCTGTGTGTTTAGACCTGAATCATCATGAAGAGCACATTTTCATCGAAAATCTAACATTGTGCTATATTTTGGGAAGGAATGAGTTTTGTTGCAGAGTGAAGAGTTGGTCCATACAGAATGAGGAGGGAGAGGTTGATCTTGATTCCAACTGTGATGTTGAAACATTGTCAGAGTGGTGGTAGTGCTTCCTGCTTTTCTTTTTACTTGGCTTCTTGTGATATCATCAGTGAATGTGATTGGCAGGATTTGTTTTGGGGTAGAAGTTCTTAGCTCTGGTTTCTGTGGCCTGACTCCTGTTGCCCTGGTCCACTTTGCAGCCCCTCTGTTCATTGATTGGTTGGTCTTTTTTGGAGCTTGTGCAAGGAGTGATCCAGAACATTGTTGTGCAGGCATAAGTCCAGCCCTTTTGAAACAATTAAGATGGTTTGCAGCTTGTGTTATGCTCTTTGCTTGATGCAAAACAATTTAGGGATCTAAAAAAAGTTTCCAAATTTTAAGTCATGTTAGTCAATGTCTTAAAGATGGGTGCTGAGCTATAAGTATAATTTCTGAACTGATTTTTATTTCTCTCTGAATTGATATTTTCATTCAATTTGTAATTTGTCATAACCTAAGAGAATAGTGGTGAACCTATAACACGTGTGCCAGTGGTGGCAGTCAGAGCGCTCTCTGTGGGCACCCGTGCAGCCACCCCAGCACAGAGTTTGCTCCGTCCCTTTGCCCAGCAGCCCAATGGAAATGCTTCATCCCTACCCAGCACAGAGTTCATCCCTCCTCTCTGCCCAGCAGCCCAATGGGACTGTTTCCTCCCTCCCACAGCACAGAGTTTATCTCACCCCTCTGCCCAACAGCCCAATGAAAATGTTTCCTTTTTCCCTTGTTGCTGTGTTGGCACTTTGAGATAAATAAGTGGGTTTGGGGTTGCAGTTTGGATTCTCAGTATCTAAAAGGTTCACCATTACTGACCTAGGGCAGTGATGGCCAACCTTGGCACTCTAGGTATTCTTGGACTTCCCAGAAGCTCAAGTCAACACACCTGCTGATCAGGGCTTATGGGATTTGATGGTCAAGGTTTATGGGATTTGAAGTTCAAGAACATCTGGAGTGCCAAGGTTGACCATCATTGACTTAGGATGCCAGAAGTCAAGAATAAAGATTTCTTCAGCTGCAGCCAAGTTTGGTACTGAATTGAGTTGTTAGTCCTGGAAATAAACAACAGGGTAGCATGGATCCAACGTATATGACATGTGAAGAATTTAGGTTGAGTATAATCCCCTGTGGAGGACCTTGGTTTCTCATCACTGCTTCAGCAGTGTCTCAGTAAGAAGCTTTAGAAAAAGGGAGTACCTCTTGGTAGGACAACTAAACTAGATGTAATACCATGCTTGTGGCTCATTCATGTGTCATGATGGTACAGTAAAACTCCATTTTATGGGGAAAGGCTGTTCCATAACTTTTTCCATAAAATGAACCATGATTTCCCATAGGAATCATTGAAATTTAAAAAAAAAAAAAAACGGTTCCAACCAGACCAAAAATAATAATTTAAAAAATGACAAACAAGATCTTTTCCCACACCCCAATCATCTCACCACCTGGTGAACAGCAAGGATGGAGAAGAGGGGATGTTATTAGAACATTTCCTTTATTGTTTAATCCTGCACCTCAATCGAGGTGTGGGGGTGCGAGATTAAAAAAGGGGGGGGAACAGAGCACAAAGGGAATAGAATTATGAAGCAATCCCTACCTTTTCCATGCTGCTGCTGCTTCCTGAGCTGTGTGTCCAGCCATCAGGGGAGTGGGAGCCGCTGTCAGTGCTGCTGCTGTCTCCGCTACTTCTACCAACACTACCCACTCTGTTCCACTCTTTGTCCGAGGATCCTCTGCAGCGCACTTTAGCTGGGAACATGCGTCTGATGAAGATTGGAACGGAGTGGTCTTTGTCCGATGGGCATTCCCCGCTAAAGCACGCCGCAGAGGAACCTTGGACAAAGAGCAGAACAGAGCGGATATGTCCCCCTCACTCTCCCAGTGCCGGTAAAGCAGAGGTGACTGTGGAAAACATGGCAAAACTCCCACAATAATCACTGCTGCTGCCCCTGCCTCTGCCGCCGCCGTGGTAAGTGGTGTCTTGTGACTTCTGGTGGTGAGGGCTGGTGGTGTGGGGTGCAATTTTTAAGTCTAAATTGGCACGGGGCTGCCATTTTAGAGTATAAAATGGCAGGGTCACCATTTTAGATTCTCCCAGATGGAAGGAACTCTGAGGAAACCTGTTCCGTAAGTTGATTTTTTTCTGGAAAACAGGACGTGATTTCCCCAGAATTTCCCCCATAAAACAGGTTTTTCATAAAAAGAGGCATCTGTAAAACAGGGTTTTACTGTTCTTTTAAAAATATGTACTGGATGTAATGTGTTTTTTGGCAGAATAATTGAGTTGAAGGAAGGACAACTGGTAGACTCGAGGACTTAAGTGCACTTGGGTGTTTTATGTATTGTGTTCAGTGATGGGATGACCCTGGTTCCATCCGGTTCCCTGGAACCGGTAGGAACAATCTCGGAGGGTTCTCCGAGAGGGTAGCGCAGAAACTCAATCTGATGCATTGTGCATGCGCCAGATTGAGATTCTGTGCATGTGCACTAAATTGGAGCCATTTTGGCTCCAATTTTAATTTTTTTTTCTTTCGGAGCCGGAGCCACACCTTTTCAGGGCGGCTCCGGCGGTGGCAGCGGTGGCGGCGGCACCAGCCCTCAGAGGAGGGTACCTCTCCCGGGGCCGTTGAGCCCCCACGGGCACATTGAGGCCTGCTTGGGCCGTCTGCCGCCGCCGAGTCCACCCTTAGCCTGGGAACGCCTGGCGGGGTGCACTGCCACCGCTGTAGCCTCCTCCTCCTCCTCAGGCCTTTGGGATGTGTGGGATGCACCAGAGACCCTGCCACCCACCCACCCCCTCACCTGACATGTTGCGGCAGCCGCCGGGGCTGAGCTTCCTCTGAGGAGGGGGGCTCCGATCGGAGCGAGGTGGGAGGGCAGCAGGGATGCCGGCACTGGGCTGGCATCCTGAGGCTCCTGCTCCCAGAACGGGGGTGATGGGAGGTTGGTCCCGCGGTTCCCCAGCCAGCGCCCCTTCCGAAGACCCTGTCCCAGCCTGCCTGCCCCCCTCGGGCAGCCTGCCCAGGCACAGCAGCGGTGGCGGCATTGCTCACCGCAGTAGCTCTCCAGCCCCATGGAGCTCATGGCCTGGGGCGCCTCCGCCTTGAGTAGCTCGGCCAGCTTGGAGATTATCCATAGCCGGACTGGCCTGGGCTGGCTGGACCGGGCGCCCATCGGGAGGAAGGACAGTGTGGAAGGACTGGTTGGGCAGGAGCCTTTTTGGCCCGGCTGCAGCCATGGCCAGGGACTGCGGGCAGCGGCAGCTCTGGCGGCGGCGGTTGTGGCCGGCGGCTGCAGGCGGTGGCTCCTGCAGCCGCGGCATTAGGAAGAGAAGGTAAGTAAGTGAGGGGTTTGTATTTGGGGTGAGTGGGTGATTTATTTGTTTTGGGTGGGTGGTTGTATTTTTGTTTAATTTTTATTTTATTTATTTTATTTATTTTATTTATTTAAGTTATTTACGGGTTTGTGTTGTAGCTGTCTGGTTGGGTGGGTGGGTTGAGTGTGTGTGTGTTTATTTTTATTTTATTTTATTTTATTATTTTGGCCCCGCCCACAACATCATGACGTCAGCTCCGCCCATGACGTCATGATGTCAACACATTGGCCACGCCCATGACGTCCGTGACATCATGGCGTGGTAGTGGAATTTTTGTCATCCCATCACTGATTGTGTTATGAAAAATTGTAATACCATATTAAAGAGAATAACTAAAATAAAGTATAAAAGTATATATTATACATACTGTATAAGTAGAATGTTTAAAAGATAGGGTATATTGAAAAGATATGAATTAATTTTTAAAGTTTTTTGTTATAATTGTTACTCTTTTTCTTTGTATGTCATGTCATTTTTATTTTGTTGTTTCTTTTTAATAATTTTTTTGGTTAAAAATCTTAATAAGAAATATAAAAAATATGTGAGACAGTTAAACATGCCCTGTATATGAAGCAAAAGTATGCCCAGCTGTTAAATGAAACACAAAGCTAGAACTCAATGAAGAATTGGCACAGCTGTAGTTACTGACACCAGGATCACTATACTCATATATATGCTCTTTGTTTGCACTTTATGCCTATTAAAGAACTAACACTTAAGATGTTAGAGACTTCATTATGTAATACACTTCCCTGAAGGCAGATACTACCCACTATTAGGGTTTATCAGTGATATAGATATTACTAGTGACCTAATGATCTCTTGTACTGCAGATTGAGTCTTCCTTCCTGTTGTTCAGGAGATTTTGCCAGTATCCTTCAGCTCATTATCCAGTACAGCATGTAGCATTTCTAACAAACTGTTTGGCCAAATGTTCACTCAACACTGCAAAATGTCTCAAGCTGTTGCATAATCATACTTATCAGCATCAATAACTATCTTTAATACCTAATATAGGGATTCTCAGCCTGCAGCCCAAGGCACCATTTCATGTGCCGCCACCACCACCTCCACTACACCAAGAAGTGCCATGTGGTGGAGGAAGGGGAAAATGGCCATCCGGCCCCCGGCTGTCAGAGGGAGTGTGGCCTGGTCCCTGACTTAAAAAGGTTGAGAATTCCTGACCTAATAGCTTGCTAGTTTAAAAGATCTTGAATGTATTGGAAAGGGCCTACCTGATTTGGCATGGATTGAGCAATGGCAAATGCAATCATCTTTGCCTCTTCTCTCTACAAATGTCATATACAATAGAACCCTGGACAACGTTATGACATGGTTCCACGAGTCATGATGTTGTCCGGTTTTTAACGTTGTTCGATACATTGATCCAACAACGCTAAAAAAACTGAGAAGAGGCGCTCGCACGCACGCGAAAAGGCGCGCCAGCGGGAGCCTCTTCTACGGGTATAGCAACGGGCATCGCACGTCAAGGCAAGTATCAAAGCGGAGGGTGTCACCCCCCACTTTGATCCCTTACCTTAACGTGGGATCCCCATTTCACGCACCTGGGCAAGTGTCGGCTTTTCCGAATTCCCCCCTCCCCCGGGGGAGGGGGGAATTCGGAAAAGTCGACACTTGTTTAGGCGAGCAAAACGTGGATCGCAAGTCAAGGCAATTGCCTTGACTTGCGATCCGCGTTTAGGCACTTTGCGATGGGAGTTTGGGCACCCAAATAGCTGTTCTTGCTAACTTTAATAACAGAGTTTAAAACTGAAAAGAACAGTGGCGGAGAAGTTTGGGTGGCCAAACTCCCATCGCAAAGTGCCTAAATGCGGATCGCAAGTCAAGGCAATTGCCTTGACTTGCGATCCGCGTTTAGGCACTTTGCGATGGGAGTTTGGGCACCCAAATAGCTGTTCTTGCTAACTTTAATAACAGAGTTTAAAACTGAAAAGAACAGTGGCGGAGAAGTTTGGGTGGCCAAACTCCCATCGCAAAGTGCCTAAATGCGGATCGCAAGTCAAGGCAATTGCCTTGACTTGCGATCCGCGTTTAGGCACTTTGCGATGGGAGTTTGGGCACCCAAATAGCTGTTCTTGCTAACTTTAATAACAGAGTTTAAAACTGAAAAGAACAGTGGCGGAGAAGTTTGGGTGGCCAAACTCCCATCGCAAAGTGCCTAAATGCGGATCGCAAGTCAAGGCAATTGCCTTGACTTGCGATCCGTGTTTGCACGCCTGGGCAAGTGTCGGCTTTTCCGAATTCCCCCCTCCCCAGGGTAAAGATCCTTATCTTTTCGGAACCTCAGGTGGCTTGCAGGCGCACGGGCGTTGGTGGGGGTTAGCGCAGGGTACGGAGGTCCCCTCCCCCGTGATTTTCATTCTTGCATTAAGCAGGGGGTTGGACTTGATGGTCTCAGAGACCCCTTCCAACTCAATTATTTCGTGAATCCATAAGTTTATGTTTCTGTGATGAAAAGTAATGTTTCCTTTGCATTTTGCAGTAACGTGGAAAGAAATTGCTCCTCACCTTTTAAAATGGATGGAACCTCAGCAAAGTCTGGCTCCTGACTGCACAGTGATCTAGGCTGTTCGAAAAATCACTTAATATGCTATGGGTTAGAGTTGGTAGAAGCAGGATGATACTAAGAAAAATGGGCTTTTGCTCCACCAAAATACGGGGGGGAACCTTCATACCCTGTGCTAGCCCCCACCAACGCGCCTGCGCCTGCAAGCCACCCGAGGTTCCGAAAAGATAAGGATCTTTACCTTTTCGGAACTTCGGGAGAGGAGAGGCGCCTTTCCGCGGGGTCTCCCCGGCTTGGCAAAGAGGTGGCTTGGCCGAAATTCCCTCCCCCTGCGCGGGGGTGAGGATTTCGACCAAGCCGCCTCTTTCCCAGGCACGCTATAGCAACGCGGATCATAAGTCAAGGCAATTGCCTTGACTTGCGATCCGCGTTTTGCTCACCTACGTGAAAATCACGTTATTCGATACAAGATTTTTCCGAAAATCTTGCCACGTTATGCGGTTTTCACGCTATACGGTACTCGCGTTACCCAGGGTATTACTGTAATTTATAGCTTCTTTGCTGGGTCCTGAGTAGGTTCAGTTTAGTTCATATTTGCTCTGAGATAGAGGGAAGTCATGCCACCATTGACAGCAGATTGCCACTTATTAAAGAGTCCCTGCTTGATTCTAGGTCCCACATTATTTGCGCACAATCAGATAAAGTTGAAACAATGAAGAATTGAATCAGGGAATCTTTATTTAATGGCAATCTATTGCTGATGTCTTTCCCCCTGTACCAGTGTAAACTGCACAAGAGAAAGTTGACTGATGCATCAGATCTAAGCTAAATTAATGCTTCAAGTCCTGTTGATTTCAGTAGGAGTTGAGATGAATTTGTGTAATCTTGATTGAACCCATTTTTACTGTTGCCATTCACTAGCAAAGGTATCCATGCTTAGTTGAGCAACAGTTAGAATGGCTCTTAGTTAGAAACACCAATTTTTTCATGCATTATGATTGTGTTGTGACTGAAGATTATACATCAGGTTTCAAATACACACACTTTAAAAATAAATAATGCATATTAAAACTCAAAAGTTCACATACCCGGGCAGGAGTAAATAAGAACCCTGGGCAGGGCTAAATAAGCCAGCAGGGCAGGGTTGTGGTACCAGTTGTAAATACCAAGTGCTTCATAAACTGCCAGCATGGTTCACTTTGTTGATTCCCCTGGGAACTTAGACATTGGTGTAATATAAAATAATACTTGCAGCAGAAATGTATGTTGCAAAATATGTCAGTCTTCCTCAACCTCATGCTCTCTAAGCATGCTAAACCACTACTCCTTTCACCACAGGAAGGCTGACTTTTACTGGTGTGTCTTGATTTTGTCACTTGAAAACCTTAAGTGTCATATGCCTGTATAAGATGAAGATTTGTCTCAAAAGTAGCCACAAAATAAACTATATGCAAGTGACCTAGTACATCTGCAATATTCAGTCTTAGAGACTTGGAGGTAGTAGTTTTGAGGGTTTGCTTAGTTAAACCATAAAGTTAGTAGCTTATTTACAAAAAGGTCTTATGTAGGGAAAATGGGAGGAGGGGGGGAAGAGAATAATCCTAGAAGTATGTGGATGGAGTAGTTAGTCAGTTTTACCTTCCTAGGCCTGCTTTGTGTTAAACTAGTGGTTCTCAATGTGGGTCCACATTCTCAGAAGCGGAAGTCAGTACATTGGCTGATAAACGCTTTGGGAAATTGGCTTAGGCTTCTGGGAATTGAAGTCCAAAACCAAAGGTTGGGAAAAACTGTGTTAAATGGTCTTTCTGGTTAAAAAACAGCTCAGATCTAGATGTAATAAGATAACTGGTAAATCCACCCCACCCTACCCAAGAAGCTTCTGCAATTTGCTGTTTTGGAGACCAGATTTTAAGGTGTGGAAAGGGTGCTGACTTGGTGGCATAGAAGGAAGGACAAAAATCTCCTGGAACCTCAGAGATTTTCCACCATTAATCCAAAAGACTGAAATGAATCTCTGAATTGGTAGTAAACTGTACACTGTGGAACTCTCCTTATTGTATGGCCTTTTCACATGTTATGGAACCACCACAGGTATAAGAAGTTGTAGGGAAGAATAGAACTACGGGACAAGCTTGAAAATTGTGGCAGAGATGAACTACTCTCTGTATCACCAACACAGCTTGAACCTCAAGCCATTGTAAAATTGACTGTTAAAAGTCATGCTGGAGAGATATTATGGTTGTAACAATTTGTCCCTAAAATAATCTACATCTGGAATGAATGAGTGCTGTGAGTTTTCTTGTGTAAACATTTAAAGTGTTGGGTTTTAGTTTTGTGCTACAGATGTCAATGTGTATTTTTAGCCTTCTCCAGTGTCACCCACCCACCGCTACAGCTGTTTGTCTTGAATCATGCTTTTCTTGAAAGACAAGCTGTGCAAACACAAAGTATTTCTGCTTGAGGCATTTCTTCTGTTCTGTGTTTGCTCAGTGAACACATGAGAACTGAAAGGCATCATATTTAATCCATCATTACCTGAAGAGGAGTAAATTATAATAGTGACTGGGTAGCTAAGTGTTCAGCGGGCTAGGTAGTTTTAGGTATCTAGCTCTGAAGCCAAAGATTGGGAGTTTGATTTGTTACTGTACCTCCTGGGAGAAGAATCATCCTATGTAACCATAGGCAAGCTGCACAGACCCAAGTGTCCCCAGAAAAAAAATAGTAAAGTACTTCTGTGTATTCTCTACCGAGAAATCTATGGAAAGAGTAATCATAAGTCAAAACTGACTTGATGGTGCACAATTATTATTGTAACTAACTGTACTCCTTTTGTCAAATGTATGTCTGTTAAAATAAATCATCTTTGGTTCCGTGTTTAAATTTGGAAATGCAACATATATTGGTGACAGTACAGAATACCAGGGATAATGGTGGATGATGATGCATAACATTGGGAATGGATTCCACTTCCAGCTTAGCTTGATTTGATAGTCTTGAGCCCATTCAACAAGTAGTAAAGCCTAGAGTCACCCTTCCCCCCATTTTTAAAAACTTAAGAATAAATATTAAGAATAAATACTTAAGAATAAATAAAAATACTTTATATTTTGAAAATCTAGTGTCTGGAGCTGCTCCATATTCACCTTGAATATGACTGGGTGTCTTGCAATTTGACAAGTGTGTCATCTAGCTTATTTCCCCATACAGTCTAATCCAAATATAGTAATACCCCAGATAACGCGAGTACCATATAGCGTGAAAACCGCATAACGTTACAAGATTTACGGGAAAATCTTGTATCGAATAACGCGATTTTTAACATTATCCGGTACAAGCATATGCGGGGGGGGGGGAGTTGGATTGGGTAGACCCAATCCACCACCACCCCAGCGATGGATCGCTGCTACTGAACTAGGATCGGGCGAAAGGCAGGCGAGTGCCTGCCTTTCCCCTGACCCTAGTTCAGTAGCAACGATTGCTGGACGAAGCCTAGTGGCGCATGGGCTAGCTAGCCCAAGCGCTGCTAGGCTTCGTCAATGGCCTTGTCTCACCACCCGAAACAAACCTTAGCACTTGCTAAGATTCGTTTCGGGTGGTGAGACAGGGCACCCGCTTGTGCGCTAAGAGTCCCATAGGTTTGGCAGAAGAGGCGCCCGCTTGGCGCCTCCTCGCGTGTAAGTGGCCGCCTCTTCTGCCAAACCTGCGAGACTCTTAGCGCTTGCCAGGGATCGGATTGTCTGAAATCCCCCCCCCGGGGCGGGTGGATATTTCGGACAAGCCGAGCCTGGCAGGTGCTAAGAGTCCCATAGGTTTGGCAGAAGAAGCGCCCCGCGTCTGAGGGAAATGTGAGGAGGGAGACCCGCTCAGGTGGAGCCGGTTCCACCCGCGCAGGCGCACCCCTGGCAGTGCTGTGGGGTGGGGGGAGGTCTAGAAGGACATCCTCCCCCCCCCATAGCCAGCATTCTAGGTGCCCAACGGAGGAACTCGAGTGCAGTCGAGGCTTAAAGGCACACACAAACACACACGCACACGCACACACAGCCAGGCTCGGCTTGTCCGAAATACCCCCAGTCCCCGGGGACGGGGGAATTTCGGACAAGCCGAGCCTTGCCTTGCCTCGGCGTGGTTTGTCCCTGACGCAGGGCTTTTTTTTTTTTTTTTTTAGCGTTGTCCAATGTATACCCCGGACAATGCTAAAAACCGGATAACGTCATGACTTGTGGAACCAAGTCATAACGTTATCCAGGGTACTAGTGTATAGTACTAATGACAGGCTGTCAAATAGCCTTTCTAAGCATATGTAATGCAATTAATTGGGACCTTCCTTTAAAAGGAAAAATGTTTGATGATTTGCTTCTGTTTGAAAGGGCCTAGACAAAGGGTTTTTGAACCAACTATGAACGTAAAACGTGATTGAAAAGAAGTTGAAATCATGGCGCACAAAGTTATTTCCCCATGATTTACATACATTGCTATTAGAATAAAATAAAGCAATATTATATTACAGGTACAGTAATACCTCGGATAACGTTTACCTCGGATAACGCTAAAATCGCATAACGTTAAGTAATCTGGGGAGGAGAATTGAATCGAATAACGTTAAGATCCTATGGGATGTATCGGATAACAACCGCTAAAGCCTGTGTGGTTACAATGTATCTCTATGGAGCTTTAACGTTATCCGATACATCCCATAGGATTTTAACATGCATCGGATAACACTAAAAATCGGATAACAGCAAGACTTGTGGAACCAAGTTTTAGCGTTATCCAAGGTATTACTGTACCTCTGTTTTTAGCTCACCGTGAATATCCTTATTATTACATCTTCAAAAATTGAAAATAAGTACAGTTGTACCTCACTAAAGAGCACAATGCGTTCCACAGGATTGCTCTTTAAGGGAGTTTGCTCTTTAAGCGAAACACCATTGTAAATGACCAATTGTGGGGGGGATTGCAAACCCGATTTATTTGTTAAGCGAGTTTTTGGTTGGTTTTATTTGTTAAGCGAAGCAAACATTCAGAGAAAATTCTGCTCTTTAAGTGAGTTACTCTTTAAGTGAGGCGCTCTTTATGAGAGGTTTGACTGTACACAATAGGAAAAGGAGGATTATAATGTTGGAAGAACTGTAGACTTGTAAAATGGTAATTAAGATTGAGTAAATCAAGCTCTGAATATTATAGATAAAACTCTTATATTCAAATCTAGCTCAGAATTTCTAGAAAACTATTTTGTTATATAGTCCATCCTATCTTGAGGCTTACATTTAAAATGTTTAATAGTACAATAAATGGTACATTCAGAGTCAAAATGTTTCTTCACCTAATAATACCTTACACCCATAGAGCCACTAGAGAAGCGTTTGCATGCAGTGGGAAACTATATCTAATACATGTCAGACGAAGCAGATTTCTCAGCCATGATTTAACATCATTTTTCAAAACCTGACTTTCTAGGAAGACATGAAGCATAGTTTCCCAGTTCTGATGAAACAGGAAGCCAAGTTAATGTCAACCTCTCAGCTGATTTCCACTTAACATGAATAAAGAAAGGAACAGTTAAGAGTTTGCATGAAGATCCTGAGCTCAGCCTTTAACTTCAGTGGACAAGCAGATACAGTAATACCTCATATAACATTAGTATCGAATAACACGAAAATCGCATAACATCAAGGAATCTGTGGGGAAGAATTGCATCAGATAACATTAAGATCCTATGGGATGCTTCAGATAACAACCGCTAAAGCCTGTGTGGTTACAATGTATCTCTATGGATCCCATAGAGGATCAGATAACACTAAAAATCATATAACACGAAGACTTGTGGAACCAGGTTTTAGTGTTATATGAGGTTTTACTGTACAGTAATAACTTGTGCACTGCACAGCATTAAAACTGGATAATGTTGGGGAATTTGAGGCAAACTTTTACACCGCACAATGTTAAGATAACGTTGTGCGATGCAAAAGTTTGCCTCAAATTCCCCAACGTTGATCTCTGCCCTAAAACCCGCAGGTCTGGAGACCACCCCCGCGGGCTTTGGAGCAAAGATCTCCAGAGGCCCCATTGCTGGGGGGAGGCAAGGGGGCCTCCGTAGACCTAAGCATTGGATTATCAGTTTCCTCTGGGTGTGAGCGTGCATGCGCCCTCACCCCAAGGGAACCAGTGCTCAGATGCTCAGAGTGTGGTTTGGTTGGGGGGAGACCGGGGGCCCATGCCCTTCCCCCAACCATAATAGCGCTCTGAGCATCAGAGTGCTGGTTTGGTTGGGGGAGGGGGAGACCAGGCCTTGGGCTGCAATTCGTCCCCCCCCCCCGGCAGCAGCCCATTACCAGCCAGACTGCAGGGGTTGGGAGTGAGTTGCAGGGGTGAACTAAAGCCCAAAAGCAATGTTCAGAGTGCCAGTTTGGTTGGGGGGAGGATGCATGCACCCGCTCTCCCCCCCAACAAAACCGCCGCTCCTATGTTCAGAGTGCTGGTTTGGTTGGGGGGAGGGCACGTGCGCATGCTTTCTCCCCAATCAAACCTCAGAGCACCGGTTTGGTTGGGGGGAGACTGTGTGTGCTGCCCTCACCCCAACCAAACTGGCGCTTAGCTCGATCCCCCTGCCTCTTTGGAAAGGGCAGCAGGAGTCCACCCATGGAATCCCCGCTGCCCTTTCCAAAGTGTCAGGCAGATCGACTCCCTGTTCCCTTTCCTCTTCGGAAAGTGAACAGGGCTTTTTTTTTAACATTGTGTAATCAATGTACAGTAATACCTCGGATAACATTTACCTCGGATAACGCTACATAGCATAATGTTAAGTAATCTGGGGAGGAGAATTGGATCGAATAACATTAAGGTCCTATGGGATGGATTGGATAACCGCTAAAGCCTGTGCAGTTACAATGTATCTCTATGGAGCTTTAACGTTATCCGATCCATCCCATAGGATTTTAACATGGATTGGATAATGCTAAAAATCGAATAACACAAGACTTGTGGAACCAAGTTTTAGCGTTATCCGAGGTATTACTGTATTGCACAATGTTAAAAACCAGATAACGCTAAGAGTTGTGGAACCAAGTTTTAGCGTTATCTGGGGTGTTAGTGTAGCTGTTTGTTTGTTTGCAACAATCTAGTGTTTGGTAGGTGAACAAGATTCTAAGTGAAGGAAACATAAGATTCTTCTGTTCTGTCGTATCTGAATATTGGCGATCCTCTTGGCGATCAGTCAAGAAGACTGTCCTGAGAATATAATGCAATGGCCTTTCATCTGCCTTCCACATTGCAGCATTGTACCCATACCACTGATCCAGTTCCATGAGTTACTTTTTGGTCCTCGGCCCTTTTGGCACACAAAATCCTCCTCAGCCCCAGGCCAGGACTGATGAAGCTGCTGCCCTCCATCAAGATGGATTCAAGTGAGATTTAATCCACTTGGGGACCATCACCCTTCTCTATATAACATAAGATAAACCATATAACAAGATAAACAGGGGAAGTTGTTGTAATAGAACATCTGCATTCAACTGGTTTTCTTAGACTTTCTAATAATAATTTCATGTCAGAGATTACTCTCGGTTGAAAGGATTTTTAGGGGATGAGGCTCCTTTCATGTTAGGAAACTTCCTAAAATGCTAGGAAACTAAGGAAGTGGCTTCACATATGCATAACTCCACCCAACGTAATCTTTTTATGTGAATTCTAATTTTTCTAATACCTGTTTAGTAGTTTTCCACTGTTTTTAAATTGCTAGTACAGTAATACTGACTGCTTGAACTCATTTAGTTTTAACTGTTGTAGGTGCTTCTCCCGGCAGCTAGTTTGTTGCAGTTACAGGATGTGAAGAAGAGTTGCTGTGAATTTCTGGAAACCCAGCTTCATCCTGTCAACTGTTTGGGCATTCGTGCTTTTGCTGATATGCATGCATGCACAGACCTTCTGAACAAGGCCAACACATATGCAGGCAAGTGCAAGCTGCATTGTAAGAAGAACTTGGTCAGACTGCTACTGCTTCAAACTCTGTCTAATGTGAAAGCCTTTTAATGATGTCTTTGCAAAAATGAAACTTAACCCACAAGGTTGGGAGAGAATAGAAGTCCTAGAACTGTCATTTTGCTGTAAAGATGGTCACCAAAGCAGCTAGGAAACTAAGTGGATCTCAAAACCTGGACTAAAGATATTTTAAACATTTTTTAGGCATAGACATTCAAATCTGTGTATCTGTGCTACCCAGTTCTCATATTCAAAATAGTATTAATAGAATTACAGACAGAGTTTCAGATCCACAAAGGCTAGTACACTATTTGTCAAGTGGCAAGAATAACTAACCTTCTCTGGTCAGCATCTGTGTTTGGAAGGCATGCTATATTTGCCTATCGGGTTCTTGACAGTGCTTTTACTTTAAACATTTAAGGCTTTCTTATCCTAGTCTCAAATTATATCCTACTGTAAAACGGTCTAATTTAAGATATAAATATTTAAGCTTTGTAGAAAAATGCCCCAGTCCCCCCCCCCTTTTTAAAACAAAAAACAAAAAATTGCATTTATTTTCATGTATTCAGAATAACCATTTGCACTGTCAGGGTGGCTGAAACATTCATAGTAGTTTAAATTTGAAAATTGTTTAAATTAAACAGTAGCTGTGTCCTTCCTTTGAGAAGACAGTGTGTAACAGTTTCAGCCCTTGTATTTGGGGCCAAGAGGTTAAAAATGAAACACACAAAAATAGCTGAATTCAAACAGGCTGACCAAACTGGTATAATGTGCCATCAGTTTCAACACTCTCCCCTCCCTTCTGTGTATGGCTTTTGACGAAGCAGCTAGTAGAAGAGAGAGGTGTGTCCAGAGTAGACAGACATTGTGTAGCTTGTCTGTAACCTGGAATCTAATTTTGAAATCTTAATAGTAACTATATTTGCCCAATTTAGATATTGTGGCCAACTGTTGGCTATTATATATTAGAACAGGGGGCAGCAAACTTGACTCTCCATGTGTTCTTGAACTTCAGTTCCCAGAAGCTCAAGTCCGTACACCTGTTGATTAGGGCTTCTGGGATTTGAAGTCCAAGGACATCTGGAGAGCCAAGTTTGCTAAACCCTGTATTAGAAGATGGTACATACAAGTCTACAATGTATTTTGGAACTAATGACTTGCCAAACAATTTGATGTTTGGATGAGTGTAGAATCAGCAGAAAGAGTTACGTCTTTAGTTTGTTCATGTTTCCATTCATTTTTAGTGTCCATAACATTTAAGGGAGGAAATGGAACTGTGTGTATCTCATCAGAGAAGAAGTGGAAGCAATTGAAGTTATCCTTCATTTCCATGAACATTGTACATGAGGAAGTCTTTCAAAAACAACCCATGATAACATATTTTCCATCATCAATGATAGATTATCATAATGATGTTCCATCCTAGGGGTAGCACACTGATGAGAAATGCTCTATTTCAGGAACAGTATTTCTTTGTCAGGAACAGTATTTCTGTGTGTCTTGCCAGGTGTGTGGAGCAAAAGATTCTTATATGATGCACTTGGAGTCCAATAGGGAGATTTCCTGTTACATTGTCCTCCAGGGAAATATGACTCTTATGGGACCTTGAATCACTGTGTTGTGGTAGTTCAAATCCTATTTGGCTGAGCAGTCTCAGAAGATGGTGATGGAGGAAAACTGTTTCTTAGTCTTATGGCCATAGGTTTATGGAGTAACTAAAAACTCTTATTTTGTCCTTTCATGCCGTTTCACCTCTGCAGCAATCTTATGGGAAAGGTCATCTGAAGTTTTGAGTTTGAGGGTTATCACTATGCTGCTGCTGATCTGTCTCTCTCCATCCTTTTCAACTGATAACAAAGAAAGTGATGGAAGTTCTGGATCAGTGTCTGGACCCAAGGAGGCTTACAGGTAGCCAAGCAGAGATTCAGTTCAGTTGAGACAGCCTTCTTGATCAGAGTATGCAGACCAACCCAGAGTTCAAAGTATAAGCTGTTCTGTTCAGGACAATGACTCCTTGATGAGGATCAGCTTGGAATTGCTCCTTGATCAAGCTGTGTTCCTGGATGAATGATCATATGGCAATGGCCAGGAGTGTTTTTATCCAACTTTATCTGGTGCATCAGCTACATCCTTTCCCAAGGAAAGAACATCTGGTGACAATTATCCTTAATAACTTTCTGTGAGGGATTACTGCACTATACTGCACATTGGGGTATTCTTGAAATTTCCAGAACCTTCCTGTATTAGAAAATACTTGAGCTAGTGTAGACATGTGCATCCTGCTGATGGCACTGATTTTGACATATGTACACTGGGATCCCATTTTGCTTCAGATCTGAATTCAGTTCAAGGTACTGCTTTTTACCTATAGAGCTCTGAATGCAGTTTGGGTGACATATTGAAAATACTTTCTCCCTTTAGAAATCTGCCCCAAATTCACAGTTACTTGAAGCTCTAGTAAGTGTCCCAATTCCTGGGAAAGTATAGATGTGTGCTTGAGAGATGGCCCAGTGTGAAGCAACATTGTGACCGTGAAGTCACAGACGAAGTTGGTTTCCTTTGTTGTTCTTTAGATGACCCCTAGGTTTAGAGCAGGGGTGGCCAGCCTTGGTGCTCCAGTTGTTCTTGGACTTCAATTACCAAAAGCCCAAGTCGGCACACCAGCTGATCAGGGCCTTTGGGAATTAAAGTCCAAGAACAGCTGGAGCACCAAGGTTGGCCACCCTTGGTTTTGAGGCGGTGTTGGCTTAGTTGTTAAGACGCTGAGCTTGATGATCAGGAGGTCGGCAGATCAGCAGTATGAGACCTGAATGCTGCATGACAGACTGAGTTGCCATCATCTGTCCCAGCATGTGCCAACCTAGCAGTGTGAAAGCAAGAAATTGCAAGTAGTTAAATAAATACCACTTTGGTGGGAAAGGTAACAGCATTCCATGTGCTCTGTTGTCTAGTCATGCCTCCCAAATGACCACAGAAATGTCTGTAGACACAGTGTTGGCTCTTTGGCAGTTAACAGAGATGAGCACCATCCCCTAGAGCAGGAGTGCCCAATTTTTTTGGGCCATTGGCCCACTAGAAGGAGAAATAAAATCCGACCAATCGACTGTGCGACTGAACAACAAAATGCACATAATGGTGCCCTGAACACGTTTACGACAGCCATTGGTCATTTACGGCAGCGTTTTGTGCATGCATGAAGGTGTTTTGCTTCCAGGAGTGGTGAGGGCGCCATAGGCTGGATATGGCCTGTGGGCCGTAGTTTAGGCACCCTACCCTAGAGTTAGACATGACTGCCTTTCAAGAGAGATTTCATTCATATTTAGTGTTTAGACAATTTCATTTGGATATTATTCCACCAGACTTTTAGTAGCTAATACTGTGCTGCTTTTTGGTGGTCTTATACATTGCCTTGAGCATTGAGTTAAGAGGCAGTACAAGACTACTTTAAATGAATGATGCATGTATTTCTGAAGTAAAACCCTAGCAGCAAGTGATAAAGTTCAGATTCTGAAAATCTCTTGAGTAGACAGTGATTTATCTGGGAATATATCATTTTTATAAATAATATTTAATCCCATGAAGAAGTCTTTAGATCTAATCAGTTCATTAAATCAGCCACTAATTCTGTTTTTGAGTAAAAGCTTCTACAGTATTGTTATACTGTTAGTCCTGTTTCTATGGTTTTTCTTCTCAAATGTATTACTTAAATACGCAGGTCAAACAAATGAATTGTTTGAAAACGCTTTGAAAGAGAGTAATCACCAAAGGAGTGCATTATCTGATTTTCTAACTTGGTGTTCCTATTCATGCTTTGCAAGATAAAATATGTTAGAGTAGGGGTTCCCAACCTTTTTGGGCCGGTCACATGGTTGAGTGGGCCAGTCATGTGGTTCCTCCCATCTGGAAGCAGAAGTAAAATGTGTCTGTGTGTGTGCAAAATGCTGCACGGGTCATTTATGGCAGTGTTTTGCGCATGCACGTTTTACTTCCACTTCCAGGAGAAGTGAAGGTGGCGTGGGCCAGATGAATTGGCATGCAGGACTGGATCTGGCCCACAGGCTGTAGGTTGGGAACCCCTGTGTTAGACTAGTGAAATATTTATGATAAAGTGACCTTGTTCAGCTGGAGAGGTGGATAACTGCTAAAGTAAACTATTCTAAGTACTTTCACTTTCAGGGCTACGTTTTCTATACCACTTTAATTATTTTAGTACTCTATACATGCATTGTAGCACACCTTGACAGGTGTCTCAGCAGTGCCACCTTGCAGGTTTGGTGTGGAAGTTAAAAGCACTCAACCTTATGTATTTTGAAACTCCCTGAAAGGTCCAATAAGGCGTTGGGAGGCTAATGGGACACCCATCCCAGGAAAAGCCAAGTAGTGTGGCTGAGTCATTAATGTGGCCCTCCCTTGACTTAGCGGTACATCGATAGACTATTTTTGCACACTAATCAAAACTGGTTGGTTTTACAAATGGGATTTCTGGATTGTAGAACACTTTGGAATGTTTAATAAAGGCAATGAAAGAGAATCCAGTAAGTCAATGTTGTTTCAGTGAAAATGTCCTGTTGTGTATTCTTTGAATCTCTGTAAAGCTGAAACATCAGCTTTGGATGAATTTGTTGATGATATTTACAGTAGTGTATATATTTATAAGAATTTCTTTTTCTTCAAACAGAACAGCACTTTACTGAGGTTGTACTTGGTGAGGAATTTCTGAATCTTGGCATAGAACAAGTGTGCAGCTTAATATCAAGTGACAAACTCATGATCATGTCAGAGGAAAAGGTAAGATAATTCTCTCTCTTCCCCGCCCCTGCCCCAACTTGGAAGCATTTTTGGATAATCTTGAGACCAAATTGTATTCTTGAACAGTAAAAGACATACAGTATGGGGTTTATATATCCACTTTAGCTTGCTGCTGCAGGGCTACTTTATTTTTCAGGCCCTGTAGCAGAAAAGAGCTAAACACAGACAAAAATGCTGAATAAAGAGAACCATGTAAGGCAAGGCATCCAGAGAGGCCTGGGTTTGGCACACTCTCCTGTACACTTGATTTCCATGTTGCTTACTTGATTTTTGTACTCTCAGCTGTGATTACTAAAGTGATGAGGAACATGAAAGAGCCTCCTTGAAAATTGTGGTATTTTTTGGCCACAATCGGGTGTACCCTGGGCAACAGCACCCTTGTTGTGCCAGCTAATCTTTCTCATACTAGGTCATGCGTATGGATCTACGGAATGAATTCACCAAACGGTGGCTTCATTTTGTCAGTTTCAGGTCTGGCCAAGACACGGAAGAAGAACTGAGGAAAAGTATAAAAAGATAAATTCAATAATACAGTATATACAAACTCTGGAAAGAACATAAAAACATCAACTGGATCCCCCACTCTGTGGGAAGGATTCTGTAAGTAGAGCACCTTAATGGTGCCACATATTTTACCCGAGATTGTGCTGCTGCTCATAGAAAGGCCTCCCTATTATGGTAGTTTTTTGGAATAGTAGCCGTGTTAGTCTGTGGTTCAGGCATCTCAGAAAGCAAAACAAAACAAAATAAACAAAACAAAATAAAATAAAAAACACAGTAGCACTTTAAAGACTAACTGCTATATTTTTATTGTTAGCTTTCGTGGATCACGTCCACTTCATCAGACAAGGAATGAAACTTACAGGCATGTTCTTTGTATACCAAATTCAGGAGGTTGATGAGAGAAGGGTTGGTGTCAAGCAAGATGACAGACAAGCAAGCACAAGAATGCAGTATCACCCAGCCATTAGCAACAATAGATTACAGTGGTACCTCGCTTAAAGAGCACAATGTGTTCCACAGGATTGCTCTTTAAGCGAGTTTTCTCTTTAAGTGAAACATCACTGTAAGTGACCAATTGTGGGGCGGATTGCGAACCCTGATTTATTTGTTAAGTGAGTTTTTGGTTGGCTTTATTTGTTAAGCGAAGCGAACATTCAGAGAAAATTCTGCTCTTTAAGCGAGGCACTCTTTAAGTGAGGCACTCTTTATGCGATGTTTGACTGTATTCAGATAAACTCTGTAGGCTTACTCAGCAACCTTGAGATTGAAAGGGAGTCTTTTAGAGTTTAGAATTTTCTGAGATGCCTATTATGGTAGTTCATAGTTATGTTGGTGTGGAAGCAGACAACACACTTTTGGTTTGGGTTGTTCTTTTTTTTTAAAAAAAGAAAGAAATTCAAACAATAAAATACATAATATAAAAATTCTACTAATCAAAAGACTAACAATGTAAATCTAACCATGATAATGAAAAATAAAAAACATATAAAAGAAAAATACAGTGGAATCAAGCATAACAAACACATCATAAAGCAAAACATTCGCACAACGAAGGGCTCATTATGCAATGGCAATATCCCGCATAATGAATTTTTTTCATTATGGGGGGTTTTTGGTAACCAATGTATACCCGCTGAATGGGAAGCCCAGTTAATGAACTTTTTTTTAATGTGGGGTTCTCCATAGAGAACTGCATGACCAAAAAAACTGCATAGCAAAGAGCTCTGTGGAATGGAGTTTTTTCGTTATGCGGGGTTCTACTGTACAACAATAAGAATAACAAAAATATCATTATACAGTAAAACCCCATTTTATGGAAAAGTCAGTTCCGTACCTTTTTCCTTAACTCAGTTTTTTTCTGTAAAACAAGGCATTCCCATAAGAATGCATTGGGGGAATGTTCCCGACCCCCCCCCCCGGCCCAATAATAAAAATATAAAAACACTTTTAACTCCTCTTCAGACCACTCTACTGCCACCCACAGGGCCCAGTATAGCTGTGGGTGGTCTTTTATAGCACACTAGGTGCAATGCACTCTGGGAGATCGCGTTCTGTAAAACAGGTTTTTTCCCTATAAAATGGGACACAATTCCAGCAAAAAAAAAAAAAACCTTCTGTAAAACTGGATTTCTGTACAATGAGGCTTCTTCTGTCCAATAAAACCCCATATAATGAAGGGCTCTAATAGTGAAAAAACCATACAGAGAAAGGAAATTGAAGAAAAATGGTTGCTCGTATAGCCAAAAAAAAAAAAAAACAGAACTTTTTTCTGTGCATTCCTATGGAAAATCACACTTCGCATAATGAATTTTTGTTTCCATTGCATTCCTATGGGAAATCATATTCAGTGCATTCTTCTGGGGAATTTGTATAATGAAAATTTCGCTATACGAAAAACTTAGTGGAACGGATTAATTTCATTATACGAGGTTTTACTGTATTGACAAATATATACAGTAATACCCCGTATAACGCGAGTACCGAATAGCGTGAAAACCGCATAACGTTATAAGATTTCCAGAAAAATCTTGTACTGAATAACGCGATGAATAAGCGATTTTTCACGTTATCCGGAACAAGTGTAGGGGGGGGGGGAGTTGGATTTGGTAGAACATCTACCCAAACCCCCCCCCCCCCAGCTCCTGCCTGCCTGCCTTTCCCCCTAGGCTTCCCTCTGTTTATTTTCTCTCCCTACTAACAGCTGATCAGAGCCTTTTTTTTAAACTAGGAAAGGGGGGGGGGAGAGAGAAATGTTGTTTCTATAGAGAAGTAAAGGAGGCCAAAGCTGTTCTCCCTGTCACTTTGCTCCTTCCCCACCCCCACCCCCACCAGCTTGGGGACTCCCCACAGCCACCCCACTGCCTGCACGGACACATACACCCCCCAACTCTGCTTACCTAACTTCATGAGAAAAAAGGAAGGGGAAAAATTCAGCTGACATAGAGATCCAATTCAGCTGACATAGAGATCCAATCACATCGCTGAATTTTTCCCCTTCCTTTTTTCTCATGAAGTTAGGTAAGCAGAGTTGGGGGGTGTATTCTATGTGTCCGAGCAGGCAGTGGGGTGGCTGTGGGGAGTCCCCAAGCTGGTGGGGGTGGGGGTGGGGGTGGGGAAGGAGCAAAGTGACAGGGAGAGCAGCTTTGGCCTCCTTTACTTCTCTATAGAAACAACATTTCTCTCCCCCCTTTCCCTAGTTTTTTAAAAAAAGGCTCTGATCAGCTGTTAGTCGGGAGAGAAAATAAGCAGAGGGAAGGCTAAAGTAGCGTTGGGGGGGGGAAGGCACTTTCCCCCCTACTGCAGTCACAGTGGTGGGGGTAGCTTTAAAGGCACCCCACTGCCTGCTCAGTTTGTCCCTGAAGTCAGGGCTTTTTTAAAAGAGTTGTTCGATGCATGTATCGCACAACGTTAAAAACCGGATAACGTCATGACTTGTGGAACGAAGTCATAACGTTATACGGGGTATTAGTGTACTCCTCCCACCAATAGGACATTATATGCCTTCAACCTATTTTTTGAACACAACATTCTCTTTCATGTTATTATTCCCCATTTCCAAAAAGTTATATACAGTCAAACCTCGCATAAAGAGCGCCTCGCTTAAAGAGTATCTTGCTTAAAGAGCAGAATTTTCTCTGAATGTTCGCTTCGCTTAACAAATAAAACCAACCAAAAACTCACTTAACAAATAAATTGGGGTTCACAATCCCTCCCACAATTGGTCATTTACAATGGTGTTTCGCTTAAAGAGCAAACTCGCTTAAAGAGCAATCCTGTGGAACACATTATGCTCTTTAAGTGAGGTACCACTGTATTCTTGTTCTGGATTTACTCCCTTAGTTTTAACTAATATAAGGTTAACAAACTGTCCCCAAATCTCTTTAAAATCATGTTTTATCAATCCCTTCTTTAGCTTTAATTCACAAGTCAATTTATCATTTCTTGCTATATTCTATATTTCTTCATACCCATCCACCAATACAAATTCAGTGTATTTTTTCCCATTTCTAGACATCAACCATCTTGTAGCTGTTACCATTACAATACAGTAATACCTCATATAACATTAGTATCGAATAACACTAAAATCGCATAACATTAAGGAATCTGGGGGGAAGAATTGCATCAGATAACATTAAGATCCTATGGGATGCTTCAGATAACAACCGCTAAAGCCTGTGTGGTTACAATGTATCTCTATGGATCCCATAGAGGATCAGATAACACTAAAAATCATATAACACCAAGACTTGTGGAACCAGGTTTTAGTGTTATATGAGGTTTTACTGTAATCATCTTTCTTATTTCTGTCCTTGGGTGGTTCTTAAGGTATAAAATTGACCCCACCCCCAAAGATCATCTGGAGTTACCCATCCCTGTGTAGGCTTTCAAAGTTTGGTGCCAAATTGTTGAACCAAGCTTCAGAATATAAAAGCAAACTGAACTTTTTATTGTGGAAAGGCAAAATGTATTTCCATCAGTCAGTCTTACCGAGCAGCGTAGAAGCACTATTCTGTAAAAACTAGTCTTCAGATAGTCTGCAGCAATAGACTCACGCAGCACACTGCAATAATTATATCTTGAGGATCACGAAGCATAGATAAATGTGTGAAATAAATAATGCACACTATTTTTTAAAAAAGGACATAAAGATGACATAATTACTTGAATACTAATAGCAACACAAGGTAATATCACATGACATTAAATGTGGGCTAAGATTTAGGTTAAGTAAACTATGTGTTGCATTTGGGCCTACGGGAAAACTGTTGTGATCATTTTGTTTTGCCACATGCTGTAGTTCTGTGTGGGTTTCTTTCTTCACCCCAGCCTCATGGTCCAATTTCCCTGTGACTTGCCATCTTGTCCCACTTTTAGAGTTGCACGACTTTTATCCCTCACCAGATTTTGTTTTGTACCCAAATTGCAAGTTGAACTGAATTTTTATTAAGCATCCATAGAGATTGCAGAACCATCTAGCCTGGGAACTTTGATGTAAAATCCTTCTAATTTCAAGCTCAGGGTACGGTGCCAGTAGGATTGTTGCCCAGATGTGGTCATTGGGAATTAAGAAGGGATATTACCTGCTTGAAATGATATACAGTATACTGTATGTCAGTTTTGGTTTGGAGATGTGTGGATTTTTTTTGTATTTCTTAGAATCCCACTGGCATTTTCATCCTGTCCTAGTTGCATACAATATTTGGTTCAGAGATTTCTTCTTCCCACATAGAAATTCATGTCTATTTTGGTCTCATTTTTTTAAAAGTATAGATGTTGTATGCCTTTTGTTGTAGTAGTGGCATCCAATTGACTAAAAGCTGGTGTACATTTTAAAATATTGTTGCTAGCTGTTTTCTTTTAAAGTCTGGCCAGGTTATCCTGCTTTGGTAAAAGCAGGGGTTCTCAACCTTTTCAAGCTGTGGGCCAGACCATGCCCTCTCAGACAACTGAGTGGGCCAGACTGGTACCCGCCATAAATGCTGCTGTAAAACATGTCTGTGGCTATCGTAAATGTGTTTGTGTCAGCCATGGGTGTATTTATAGCTGTCATAAACTTGTCCACCTCTGGTGGCGGCATGGGGTACATGAAATTGTGCTGCGGGCCATATTTGAAGCCCTGGTAATAGAGTAGACCATACACCCAGCAACAACCCATAGGACAAATGGGCTTGGGTGGCAAAGCCCACCGGGAAGGGTGATTGTCCTCAAGTGGATTGAATCCCACTTGAAGAATCCATCTTGATGGAGGGCAACAGCTTCATCAATACTGGCCTGGGGTTGATGAAGACTTTGGTGCCAAAAGGGATCAGGACCAGGAAGTGACTCATGGAACTGGATCAGTGGTACAGGTGTCAGGCTGTGATGCAGAAGGCAAATGCAAGGCCACTGATTTTTATTATTATTTTGCTGTTCTTCTTCAAGCAACAAAACATTTGGTGCTGGCTTCTTCTGAGGGGAGAGAAAGTTTTGGCGTAGCTTGTTTTTTAGCTTCTTGAGTTAGAAGACTGACATTACCTTAATAATAATTTTGTGTCAGAAATTACTCTGGGTTGAAAGGATTTTTGCTGGAGAAACTCCACTCAGGAGATGCCATAATGAGGCTCTTTTCATGTCCCCGTGCAGCCCTCAGGAATCGAAACCCAACCTTCCAGTCTCCGAGCTCAGTGTCTTAACCAGTAAGTCACCAGGGGAGCTGCTTGAAAAATATCAAGTCACTATGGATCAGTCACTATGGATCAGCTATGTGGCAGTAGCTGTGGATTCTCTCTGTGTGGGGCATGGCAATTTTGTCTACTCCCTAGCTATTTCTCTCAAACTGTGGAGAGAGAAACGTGCCCAATAGTGGCAGTTCCCCTCTCCAACACAGAATTTTCAGAATTGACAAAGTGGGGCTTTGTAATTGGCTGCTGGGCAAATTGGCTCAAATGAGACAATGTGTAAAACTCATACCATGGTTTACGTTTTGAAAGGTTTTTGAAGCAGTGATAGCCTGGGTTAACCATGACAAAGATGTGAGACAAGAGCTCATGGCACGCTTGATGGAACATGTCCGCCTACCATTACTGTCCAGAGAGTATTTGGTTCAGGTAGGTTGGAAAAAATAGAGTTAAGAAAATAATAATAATGCAAGGTTAATTGCACAAATGGCCACACACCAGTATTGAAGTCAAACATTTAACTTACTACTTCCAGGACAAGTAACCAGAGAAGGAAAAGCTACACTTTTGCCCTTCTATATGCAGTTTTTCTATACTTTCCTTCTTTTATATATAAAAAATACAGTAACAAGAAAATTACAAGTTATAAGAACATATGGCAGCATCATTACCATTACTCAGCAATAATAAAGAGCAATTGGATAACAGTATAAACCTAGAGGCCTGGGAGTTTGGGGGCAATAGCTTAAACTTAAATGTTGAAATGAAGAGCCCTGGTGGCACAGTGGTTAAACTGCTGTACTACAGCCAAAACATGGTGAGTTCAGTCCTGATAGGACTCCAAGTTGACTCAGCCTTACACACACAGAGAGAGAGAGAGAGAGAGAGAGAGAGAGGTCATCCTCTTCCCTATTCAGGCTTTCTTTATGCTTCATCCCCATTCTGTTCACCAGGCACTCTATTTTAATTGTTCAAAGAATTCAAAAGCCCAGCAGAGAAACATGATGGTACCTCTAGTTCTGAAGAAAATCACATATCTGGCCTTGTGCTAGGTTTGTCCCAAGGATAGAGTTACAAACATTTGTCACCCAATAACTAAAGATGGACTTGCAAGCTGAAGAAAGATTTTCATTTACTAAATTTGTTGAAATGTCTTTTAAAATGAAATAACATTAAGTGCACACTTCTAAGGTCGTAGTGTCAGATGTCTAGATTTTATGGCCTAGGAAAGCAGTGGAGGCAGGCAGGCAGATACCACCCCCACCCCCAGCAAATAATGTGATGAAATGCAAATAATTATAAGCTACCCCACAATAGATTAGTGTTTCCCAATCTTGGGTTTTTGGACTTCAATTCCCAGAAGCCTAAGTCAAAAGCACTGGTCAGCCATTGTATTGATTTAGGGTTCTGGGAATTGAAGTCCACCAGTGTTCTATGGAACATGGTTTGAGAAATGTTTAGTGAATACTCATTGGTGTAGTTGAATTTACTAATACTATGTCAACATGTCTGCAATGAATAGAGAGTTGAAGAAGAAGCGCTCGTTAAAAACAGTAGTGCTTGCAAGGATTACCTGATTGAAGCAATGAAGTATCACTTGTTGCCGCTCGAGCAAAGAGCTCTGATGAAGACTATACGGACAAGGCTGAGAACACCTGCCTGTCTTCCAAAAGTAAGGTCCCTCATGACTGGCTTCTCTTTTGTGTTGTGTTGTATTCTATGGGGGGGGGGGGAGTTAAAACATGATAAAGAGATACAACTGATAGGGCAGGCAAGATTGATGGGTAGTGTTGCCAAGGAACTTGATCAAGTCTGTTGAGAGCATCAAACTTCTGGTGAAGAAGCATAGATATGTGTATAAGTAGAGTGCCACGTGTCGAATACATGAACTAACAAATTCAGTATATGACTTTAGTGCACAGGCCTTTGCAGATTATATAAAAACCACAATACAAAGCTACATAAGAAAATTTGAATTAAACTTCAGGTTTAAAACTTCTAAGATCTAAAATGCATTATTTATATCTAAACATTAACAGAGTTAATAAACTTAACTGTAAAATACAGTAATACCTCAGTTAGTGTTTGCATCGCATAACACTAACATTGGATAACGTCAGGGAATTTGAAGCAAACATTTGCATCGCACAACATTAACATAACGTTTTGCAATGCAAATATTTGCCTCAAATTCCCTGACGTTGATCTCTGCCCCAAAGCCCGCAGGGCTGAAGACCAGCTCTGCAGGCTTTAGGGCAGAGATCTCCAATCAGATTGGCGGTTTGGTTGGGGGGAGGGCATGCACGTCCGTTCTCCCCCCAACCAAACCGGTAATTGGATCACATGCTGAGACTGCTGGGGTGTTGGGGGAGAAACTGTTGGGGGAGTTAAGAGAGGCTGGTTTGGTTGGGGGGAGGGCATGCACGCCCGTTCTCTCCCTAACCAAACCGGCAATCAGATCACACGCTGGGACTGCCGGGGTGTTGTGGGAGAAACTGTGCATGTGCACGATCTCTCCCCCAACACCCCAGCTGTCCTAGGCGATCGCTGGGACTGCCAGGGTGTTGGGGGAGAAACTGCATGCACACGATATCTCTCCTAACACCCCAGCCATCCTAGGCGATTGCCTGGGACAGCTGGGGTGTTGGGGGAGAGATCCCCCCACCTGACTTGCTAAGAGGATTAGCTATCCAGGCTGGGGGGGGGGGCTTCTTAAGAGAGCCTGGGAATCCAGACAGAGGTTTCTGAAAAGAAGTTAGGAGTTAAGGAGTTAGGAGTTAAGAGGTTTCTGAAAATAAGTTAGAAGTTAAGAGAGGCTGGGAAAAGGATCCCAAGCCTCTCTGAAGAAGCACCCCCCCTCCCCCGGCCTGGCTTGCTAAGCCCCTCAGCAATCCAGACAGAGGTTTCTGAAAAGAAGTTAGGAAAAACTTCCTAGTTTCTTTTTCAGAAATACGCTTGCTAAGCAAACCGAATCGCCCCCCTGTTCCCTTTCCTCTTCGGAAAGGGAACAGGGCTTTTTTTTTTAACGTTGTGCGATCAATGCATCTCACAACGTTAAAAATTGGGTAACGTTATGAGTTGTGTAACCAAGGCATAACATTATCTGAGGTACTATTGTAGTAAAAATAGTATACTCTGTTTCTGTTCAAATCATATAAATATGTTGCCATAAGCATTGTACACGAGGGAAATCTTAAACTGTATTGTTGACCGTGAAGTGATTGCTCCCACTCAAATAGCTGTGGTAGCAAACTGATTGAAGTTGGAGGATATCTCTGAATATTCTTGTGGTTGAATTCAGCCTCCTAAGAATGTTCTTGGAAGAAGCAGTCTCAAAAGAAAAGGGCACTACTGTACAGGAAATGGTCCTAAAATAAATTCTTTCTCTGCCCTCGCCTTCTGAGGTGATAGGTCCACAAATAAGATGTTAGCATGTTTCCATCTATACCTATATGCCAATTTAAGCCGATCACAGCCATGTCATTCTGTGGCAGTTGATAATATGGAATTGTATGTCTCCTGTAATTTCTTTATCATGTTAATTGGTAGTATAAGAACGAAGATTGTTTGAGTTGCTGTGGTTTGTTCATGTGAACAAGCAGTTTGGTTGCTTACTGGATTTTTTTTTTAGCTGATGGTGGTGGTTGGAGGACAAGCACCAAAAGCTATTCGCAGTGTGGAGTGTTACGATTTTAAAGAAGAACGTTGGCATCAAGTTGCTGAGCTGCCTTCAAGAAGATGCCGAGCAGGTAGTTACATTTCTTCTTAAACCAGTGGTGCTGTGTGGCCCAAAGCTGAAATCCATGTCAACAAACTTGGCTGTTAAACAAGATGGCTTTAGACATATATATGAGTGAAAGTACACGTAGTTCTAGGCTTTGAAAATATAGTTTGTAGAGCCTGAAATCCTATTAATATAGATGTCCACCCTCTTTCAGGTGTTGTAAACATGAATGGTCTTGTGTTTGCTGTCGGTGGATTCAATGGATCCTTGAGGGTTCGCACAGTGGACTCATATGATCCTGTGAAGGACCAGTGGACAAGTGTTGCTAATATGCAAGACAGAAGAAGCACACTGGGTGCTGCTGTATTAAATGGGCTTCTGTATGCTGTGGGAGGATTTGATGGAAGTACAGGTTGGTATAATCTTTGCATAATACTCTACCTGCTTTGAAGATTTTTCTTTTGAGGAGGAGGCAGTCATATAGATTATGCAACTATTTGGCAAACGTTTGTTCTTGCTTGCCCTTCATGCTGCTAAAGCTTAAAACACAGAGAGAATAGCTTGGGGTTTTTTTAAACAAACACCTCACAGAAATGTTTGAAGTGGTAAACCATGTTAGTATGTGCAACTAACAGAGTAAACAAAACAAAAGAGCAAAATAATAATAATAATCCAAAAATGTTGTGACACCTTAAAGACTAACTCCTGTATTTAAATGTGAGTTTTTTTGGACCAAATTCATGTCTGATGAAGTGGACTTGATCCATGAAAGCTCACGTTTAAACACAGCAGTTAGTCTTTAAAGCGCCACCACATTTTGGGGATTTTTTTTTTGCTCTTTTGTTTACTTTCTGATATAACCTCACAGAAAGTGACACTCACTGGAAGGTTCAAATTGATTAAATTTGCACCATAAAAGATTTGAGTATTCAAATTATTCAGAAAGCTCCCTTCTTTCAAAACCACTATTCCACATGTTTCAGCTCTATTTTTGCAACTGAAAAAAGTACTCCATTGACACCACAGCCTACTTTACATTATGGGCTGAAACTACAGGAAGCCAGATATAAGAATACCAGGGAAAATCTCTTTACAGAGCAGTACAACAGTGTAACCAACTGTCTCAAGAGGTGCTGAGCACTCCCAATACTGGAAACATCAAAGAGAGAGTTGGACAACCCTCTGTCAGATCTGCTTCGATTAGGATTCCCTTCCAAATCACTGATTCCATGTATAAAGTTCATTCCAGGTGACTGCATGTGTATATTTATTCATATAGTATTTCAACCATGTAAATCAAGCAATCCAATATTAGTATTCTCTCTGCTTGAATAGGAAAGTGTTCCTAATTCTCATTGATTATTCATGGGAAGATAAAGTTGAGTAATACTTTCATCCCTTCCAAGCTTTCTATTCTGCCTTATTACAGGTTTATCATCAGTAGAAGCTTATAATATGAAAACTAATGAATGGTTTCGTGTGACGCCAATGAACACAAGAAGAAGTAGTGTTGGTGTGGGTGTAGTTGGAGGTAAGGTCTCCTTTTTGGACTAAGTTGAAACTGTTGTCTGTGACATATTGTTCTTGGCAACGTTAAACACTACCTGCACTATATATTTAAAAGATCCAATATTTGTAAAGCAGTCTAATCATTTGATGAACATACCATGCATCCCAGTCTTTGAATGTGGTGTTAGGCTCAGCAGTGCCATCTACCGGGTTCCATATGAATTTCTTCGATTCACCTTTTTTGCTTTCATTGTGACAAAGAATACAGTAAACACCGGATAACGCTAAAACTTGGTTCCACAAGTCTTGGTGTTATGCGATTTTTAGTGTTATCCGATCCATGTTAGAATCCTATGGGATGGATTGGATAACTTTAAAGCTCCATAGAGATACCTTGTAACTGCACAGGCTTTAGCGGTTGTTATCCGATCCATCCCATAGGACCTTAACGTTATTCGATCCAATTCTCCTCCCCAGATTACTTAACATTATGTGATTTTAGAGTTATCCGATCCAATCGTTATCTGATGTTTTACTGTAATTAGAAGCTCATTGCCTTACATAAAAATGAAAGTCTGTCAGTTCATTTAGTTGGCTTCAGACAAATATTCTCTCTTATTAAAAGCTTAGAATTCAAATCTATGGATAAATAAATAAGCTGAACTCCTTCAAAAGTTGACTACTTTGAAATGATGATTTTAATGAGAGACAGTCTGGTTAAAAGTGCCTTCCTTTCATTCAGCATCTTTAAAAGGTTTGAGCCTATTGAAATGGACAGGTTAGAGAGGTGGGGAACCTTTTCCTGTTGGAAGGCTGTATGTGCTTAATGATTTTAAAAAAATAACTGTAAAGTTACTAAAATAAAATAAAAGTCTAAAAGTCTAAACAAAATGTATTAGTTAAAAATAAAAGAATTTGTTTTGTAAAATGTGGATTTGGGCAAACGGCCACACTTAAGGACCCAGAAGGCCGCGTGTAGCCTTAAGGCCTCACATGGTCTTAAGGCAGGGGTGGCCAAAACATTTTGGGCTGGGGGCTAGTCATGTGGTTCAGGGACTGGTCACTATGCCTTGGGGTCGGATCCGAGCCCCAGCCCATAGTTTGGGCACCCCGCCTTAAGGCCTCACATTCTCCACCCCTGAGTTAAAATGAGGCTCCTTCTTGGACAGAGCCCTGAGGGTGCAGTGGTTAAATTGCTGTACTGCAGCCAGAACATTGTGAGTTTGATCCTGACAGGGATCAGGGTTGACTTAGCCTTCCATCCTTCTGAAGTCAGTAAAATGAGTGCCCAGCCTGTTGGGAACAAAATGCTAATTGTTCTGTGAACTGCCCAGAGAGTGCACTAAATGCTATGGGACGGTATATAAGTGTAATTGCTATGCTGTTCCTTGGTTGTATCAGAAGCAATTCAGAGGTGCTTCCAGATTGGAAGGATTATTTTTATTAAATTTGTACCCCACCCATCTGGGATACTTTCCCGCTCTGGGCGGCTTACAATATTAAAAGAGCAAAACAGACACCATAGGACAATAAAACAATGACCACCACCACCACCCAGTCATGATCAAAACCGAGGACCACTAGCTCAAGTGGCAATAAACATGGGAGGGTCTCCTATTTGGTCTTCAACATCAGCCAATAGGGAACTGCTGTTGTCCAGGACAGGCCCAAATGAGTTCACAGTATTCAGGAAGTCTCCTTCCATGCCCCTCTCCCCCCAGGAATGAAACAAGGCGCATCCCTCTGGAGGGGGGGAATGTGTGGTCCTACACATGTTGCTGGACTACAGCTCCCTAGCAATCTACCATCCTAGCCAAGAGTGAAAGATCCTAAACAACCTGATGTACTGGTTTGGACTAAGATGAACTGTGGCTCTAACAACATCTGGAGGGCCACACATTCCCTTAGCCTGGTGCATATTGATTGTGAGAGTAAAGAATCCCATCACTACTTCCTTAAACACGTGCACATACATTGGCCTGTACTTGATTGGGTGGGAGATGATACTACATATCAAGGTAGAAAAACAAAATGAACATTTGGGTTCAAAATCAGAACTTTTGGAAACTGTTTCTGTCCAAATGGAAGACAAAGCAGGTTTCTCTAGTTGGGCTCTAAATGTTTGCATTTATTTACCACTAGTTTTTGACAGGAAGCTGTTTAGAGATTCTAATTTAGTAAGAAATCATTGTCGCTAAATAAGCAAACATTCTTTACAAGTTCCTTTGTAGCTACTTAAGGCTGTAGAGAGAGAAAAGTAAAACAAACTTGCAAATGTAAAACTCCAATAATAAAAGAAAAGGGGGATTCTATAAGAATCCCTTAGAGTAGGAGTTCTCAACCTTGAGCCCCCAGATGTTCTTGGACTTCAGTTCCCAGAAGCCCTGCTCAGCAGATGTACTGACTTGGGCTTCTGGCAATTGAAGTACAAGAACACCTGGAGGCCCAAGATTGATGAACTCTACCTTAGAGTGTAACTGTGATATAATTACATGTTGCTGTTGATTTATGGACAGGGGAAAAAAATAACAGTGATTGGATCATTCCCAAAAAAAGCAAAAACTCAGCTGAATAACTTGCTTTCTACTGTGTATACACTGATTTAGACAATGATTCCACCATTGTTTCTGCCTTTTTCAACAAGAATTGGAAACTTATGGCCCTCCAGATGTTGGACTGCAGCTCCTCTGAATCCTAACAACCAACACAGCCAACTATGAGGCATGATGGAAGTTTCACACACCATCCTAAAAGTAATTGTATATTTATATAGCAGAAAACTCCTGCTTAAAAGCGAGAGTGAAAGCAAAATAATATTATAATAATAATATGCCTATCGCATTGCACATGTTAACTAACACAAAGTAACAAAATCCAACGGTGTAAACAATGTTCATGCTCTTTCAATTATGCTGCACACATATTTTTTTCACCATACCTCCAGGTATGCTGTATGCAGTTGGCGGCTATGATGGTGCATCACGTCAGTGCCTTAGCACAGTGGAATGCTTTAAGTATAGTACAAATGAATGGACCTATGTTTCAGAAATGAGCACTAGACGTAGTGGAGCAGGTGAGCAAGCAAAAATTTAAATGACAGCTATTGAAGTGTCTTCTTGTTCTGCCATATCTGAATCAGAATACTGTATTGGCGATCCTCATGGGGATCAGCCATGAAGACTGTCCCGAGAATATAATGCAGTGGCCTTTCATCTGCCCTCCCCATCACAGCACGACACCCGTAGCACTGATCCAGTCACTTTCTAGTCCTGAGCCCTTTTGGCACACAAACTCCTCCTCAGACCCAGGCCAGTATTTATGAAGCTGCTGCCCTCCATCAAGATGGATTCAAGTGGGATTTAATCCACTTGGGGACCATCACCCTTCCCTGTGGACTTCTTCACCCAAGCCATTAGTCCTCAGGGTTGTCAGGTTAGTTAACCACCGCCTGACACTCAGCGTTGTGTTGGTGGCAGTATGGTATGCTCTTTTACCATAGCAGAATAACCTGGCCAGACTTCTATCGAGGAAAAATGTTGGCATAGTGGTGTTGTGGCAAAAGTTGCAAGACACAGTGAATGTCTAAATATGTCACACCATATTATGCTACCATTCCTTGAAAATATAAACCTGTTGAGGGGTTTTTTTTTGGGGGGGGGGAGGGGAATCTTAGGTTAGCATGCACCTGGTCTCCTTGCTCTTCTCTCCAAGTGCATGTTTCCTAAGGTAGGAAATATTTTCATTTTTCCAATATTTGAAATCTCTGATCAAAATCCTGCTTTAAATGAAGATTTGGTTGCAGTTTGGAAGATTTTACTACATTTAATTAACCATGCTACTATACTAGGGTTGAAAAAAATGTGAGTGGATGTCCATACTAAAGAATTGCTGCTACCCCATGTCAATACTCTCATTTAGACCCAGTGAATATAATCTGTGTATGGATACAAAGTTAACTCCTATTCATAGACAGGATCTTAGTTTGTGTAAAAGGCAATGGGACCCTCCGGTACTTGTATCCTATCAAGAGTTAACAAGCTACCCTTGTTTTTACCTTGATCTCACACACAGTCAGTCACGGATTAGGGACATACCTCTTTATGAATTCGTTAGATGAGTTACTTGTAGCCCTATAGATTTGTTCCCATTGTGTAGATTAAGATTTCTGAGCTAGGCCAAAGTTTTATTCTGGTTCCGTGCACACTTCGAGGGCAGTCATGTGCCATTTTCTTCACTCATGACATACTCTCTTTCACAAAGCCAGTCTTGTGACTGATTTCACAATCAGCATTTGGGTGTTCAAGCAAAGGGGAGTCTGCCAGTGAGTGACAAACACTTATGCAATTGCCTTTATGCATGCAATCATGTAAGATAATAAGATCAATCCTTTTCAGAGCTAAGGATAACTTGACTGTGTGAATTTTTTGGAATAGTAGCTGTGTTAGCATGTGTTTCAAGCATATCAGAGAACAAACATAACAAAAACATTGTCAGCTATGTCCCCACATTCACTCTGGCAACAGTACAGTCAAACCTCGCATAAAGAGCGCCTCGCTTAAAGAATAACTTGCTTAAAGAGCAGAATTTTATCTGAATGTTCGCTTCGCTTAACAAATAAAACCAACCAAAAACTCACCTAACAAATAAATTGGGGTTCACAATCCCCCCCACAATTGGTCACTTACAATGGAGTTTCGCTTAAAGAGCAAACTCGCTTAAAGAGCAATCCTGTGGAACGTATTATGTTCTTTAAGCAAGGTACAACTGTATTACTGGACCCAACAGCACCACACAAAACATCAAGGACTGTTTCACTTGTTCTGCCAATGTGATTTATGCTATCTTTTGCCAAAAATGCCCTTTTGCACTCTACATAGGACAAACATGACAATTTTTGCACAAAAGAGTTAATGGACATAAATCAGGCATCAGGAATGGCAACACAGAAAAACTCGTTTCAAACCATTTCATTCTACCTGGACATGCTGTCCAAGACTTGAAAGTTGCCATTCTGAAACATAGAAATTACAAGACAAAGATCTGGAGAGAGACAGCAGAAATAAAATATATCCATATGTTGGACACCCATCACAAAGGTTTGAATGTTAGTTAAGGGTTTCTGGGACATTATCAAATTTGATTCACAGGTTGTTATATGTTGCTCTATATGATGTATGTTATACATTGTTATACTATAACACTTTCCTTGAAACTTTCCAGTATAATTCTCATTCACAACATAGGCTGTCTCACAGAAAAAAGGATGAACTCACATAATTGTCAGTAGATACTAAAGGTTAAACTCATTAGCAAATGTTCAGTGCCAGTTTTTTGTTCTGTATCCTCCTAATTGCAACTGAAAAGGGGGGAATTTACAACTAATCTGAATAATAGCCAGAGACCATCTGCTATTACCATTTGTAAAAAACATATTGGATTTGTATACTTATCTGTTATGCTGACTAATCACTCTGTGTATAAATTAATGCCATGAAGTCTCACTTCCATGTCTGATGAAGTGGACTTGATCCATGAAATCTAACATTAAAACATAGCAGTCTTCAAAGTGCTACAACATTTTTGTTTTGTTTCGTTTATTCTCTGATATGCTTGAAGACATGAAGACTCTTAAAACATTCAAAGACCTAATGAAGTAATCAATGTAAAGTCTCAATGTAAAACTCAATATTTGTATGAGATTGTTGTGACTGAGAAGTGTTATGCTGTAAAATTTCCTCTGCCTCTACAGTTTTAGGGGGTTGTGAAACATGACAATGTTATTACCCTAGCTTAAACAGTTAACTAATTTTATCTTTTATCTTTGCAGGTGTAGGTGTCTTAAACAACTTACTGTATGCAGTAGGGGGTCATGATGGTCCTTTAGTTAGAAAAAGTGTTGAAGTGTATGATCCCACCATCAATACATGGAAGCAGGTTGCAGATATGAACATGTGTAGGAGAAACGCAGGTAAATATTGCACGGATGTGAAATTTAAACATAGTGTATATATAGAGAAGGGACTGCAGTGACTTGAGGTGTTAAGATGACTGGAAGGTGGAAGGTCAGCTGTTCAGCACCTGAGTACTGCACAACAGGATGAGCTCTTGTCTCTGTCCCAGTTCCTGCCAACCTAGCAAGAAATTGCAAGTAGATAAATAGGTAACACTTCAGTGGGAAGGTAAACAGCATTCCATGCACTTTGGTGTCTAGGCATGTCTGCCACATGGCCACGGAAAGGTCTGCAAATGCAGACAGTGCTGGCTCTTTAGCTATAAGCAGAGATGAGCATTGAACCCTACAGCCGGATACGACTGGCTTTCAAGCAAGAGCGACTTTTACCTATATAGAGACAAGACAATTAGCTCATGAGAAGTTATTGCATGAAATATGTCCACTCAGGATCTGAGTTCAAACATGGAGAATTTAAATGTGATTCTTGTGCCCCTGCTCCTCATAAAATTGAACAGCAATAAATATGATAATTTACAGCAACACTGACAGTTGGAAATAACTTGACCCAAATGTAGCTCTGGTAGAAGGCATACATGTCCCCCACTCACTGATGAGTAACAGTGCAGTCACAAATTCATAATTCACAAGAGTTTGATGTTTATTCCTTTTGGCATTCCCCTGGTGACACATTTTTATCTAATATAATATTTTTGATTTGTATTAGGAGTCTGTGCCGTGAATGGCCTCTTATATGTAGTAGGAGGAGATGATGGGTCCTGTAACTTGTCGACAGTGGAATACTATAACCCAACAACAGATAGGTGGACAGTTGTATCATCATGTATGAGTACAGGAAGAAGCTATGCAGGTAATAAACAAGTTTGAAAGACTCTTCTTTCTTCTCTGGGCTGATAGAAGGAGGTGATTTGTTTATATTTCCTCAGTGAATGTCATGTGTCAGTTAGCTAGAACTTTTTGTTGAATGAATAGGTATAAAAAGGGAATTTAGTACATCACATTCTGTACTGTGAAAGCAGAGTGTAATCTTGTATTCTCTTTACTCTGGAATTACATCTTTAACAGATTTGATGAGTGCTATCCAAAAGTTATTTTTAAAAAACAGCCCTAATAGTGGTACAACTAAGATTAGCCTTATGTATAACAATGCTAAATTATTAATTGCTATTGGGTCTTGACTAACAGAGAAAAGAGGACCACTAAAGGTAAAATACAAACTAGCCAATCACAATAATTTGCCAGAATTATATGGCAGCTCATCTCATTTCTTAGATTACTGTATTAGCATTTAACATCTGGAAACCTAGATTCCTATCTGAAGAGTAGGTTTAAACCATTGGCTGATCAGTGTTTTTGGGAACTGACTTAGGCTTCTGGGAACTGAAGTCCAAAAACCAAAGGTTGGGAAACACTGGTTTAAACAGTCTAGTCTTTTAGCCTTAGCTTTCTATCTGCAGAATGGGAGGTCTTACATTTTGCTACAGAATTGCAGGGAAGCTCAATTCAGTGATTGAATTGCAATGCCTGTGTTTTGACTACCCACATGACACCATTGTTTGGTGGTTTCCTGATTGTTGTAAAGGATTTTTCTGTCAATTAAAAGTTTTAGGTACCTTTCCTGAGGCTTAATTACTGGCAGCAAATGCTTTTAAGCTTAAATACTGTATGTTGGTATTATATATGTTTGTGTTTCCTGATTGTCATTCTTTCCTGTTTGTTTTGTTGGTATTTTTGACTTCACCCTTTGGTCTCATTCCCCACTCTCATCTCTGGAATGCAGTCTCTCAAGAATGTATATGAAATTGGTATTCACTGCCTGTAGGCTGGTAGAAATCTCCAGCCCTGCTTTATAGGATTGTTATTACAAACACTTCCAGTTTATTAATGTATGAGATATTGTCTTTCTGTATACACAGAAGACCATACTGCGAGCAACTGAGGCAGTGGATAACTAACCTTAACCCTGAGGATTAACTGACTTGGGTGGCGAAGTCCATAGGGAAGGATGGTTCCCAAATGGATTAAATCCCACTTGAATCCATTGGCGGGTGTGGTGCTGATCTGAAGTCTTGGTTCAGAATTACAGTTTTGTTTGGGATACCCCCCCCCCTTTTTTTTAAATTGCCTTGTAAAATCTTGTTTTGCTTTGCTGCACAATATCACAGCTGCACTCCTGTGTAACTGTATTTGCAGGATGATTCATGTGAAATGCTTTTGAACAGAGATACTTAGCGGAATTAAAGTTACCCTACTGGAATTGAAACAGTCCACTAAATAAGAGTTCAAATCTTGTTCTTCTCTTTCTTTCTCTAGGCATTACTGTTATTGATAAACCATTGTGAGTTGGTGCAGATATTTTTTCTCACACTGATTATACACCAGAAGCAAGCTTGAATGAGCAGTGTTGAAGTGATTGAGCCTCAAAACACTTCTGGATTTGTCCGCCTTGAGACATGTTGCAAGCTGTGATCTGCTACAGTTAAGGATGAAAATGAAGATTATTCTAGGCTGAAGCAATGTGTAGCATTATTTGTCATTAAGCTGCATCGGACTGAGGTGTAGCAAAGTTGTACTACAGATATTATTTGCTGGACTTCTGGACAAAAATTCATTTATGGACCAATCATGCCTCTCAAGGGTTGACTATGATTTTTTTTAAAGTGGAAGATATAGTAGCATCTCTTGGTGAAAATAAACATTTTTCCCTAAGAGAAAGAAAAATATTTATGGATTGCAGGATTCTTATGGGGTTATTGGTTTATTTGTAAACATTGTATGCCTCCTAGTCACTTATAAAGAATGTAGGGGGCTACTAAAAACAAATTCAACAATAAAACCATTAAAATTGAAACTGAGAGGGCAGCTTGGGAAAGTTCACACCCTTCCTAAAAGAAGCTCCAAGGAGAACGTGTTTCATAGTCTGGAGGCAACCCATGAGAGTGCTCTTTTCTACCTTCTACCAAGTGGGACTTCACAAGTGATTGTATTCTCAAGAGAGCATGTCCTGAACTGTGATAATTGCCCCACACCCTGAATCTGAATACTTGTTCTGAACTATAGATTAACAACTGCAATTGTAGAGTTACCTAAGTCTACTCTCTGCATAGCACAGTGAAGGCTGGCCCACTGGAACAGAGCATTGCTTCACCACAGGCCATGTGCATAACATCTGAGCATGTCCATAAATTGTGACATCATACCTTAGATTGCTAGTCCTCAAACTATTTAGAGCTTTAATAGTTAAGACCAGCACCTTGAATAGGGTCTGGAAAGCAATTGGGGATGTATATATTTTCTAGTATCAAACAAATATAATCCTGATGCTATGTACCAGCTAGCACCTTAGCTGCATCATTTTTTTGTTGTTGTTGTTGTTCAGTCGCACAGTCGATTCCGATCCTCTGCGACCCCATGGACCACCGTCCGCCAGGCACTCCTGTCCTCCACCATCCCCCTCAACTCGCTCAGCTCTGCGCCCACCGTCTCCACAACACCATCTAGCCATCTCATCCTGGGCCTTCCCCTTCCTCTTTTGCCCTCGACCCTTCCAAGCATCAAAGCTTTCTCAAGTGAATCCTCTCTTCTCATTTGATGTCCAAAGTACTTTAGCTTCATCTTTATTATTTGACCTTCTAATGAGCAGTCAGGGATGATTTCTTCTAAGATTGACCTATTTGTTCTCCTCGCTGTCCATGGGACTCTCAAAACTCTCCTCCAACACCACATCTCAAAGGCGTCTATTCTTCTGCGTTCAGCTTTCCTAATAGTCCAGCTCTCACAACCATACATTGCCACAGGGAATACCATTGCTTTGACTAAGCGAATTTTTGTTTTCAATGTGATGTCTCTACTTTTCACTATGTTCCCCAGGTTTCTCATCGCTTGCCTCCCAAGAATCAGTCGCCTTTTTATTTCATGGCTGCAATCACCATCTGCAGTGAGCTTTGATCCTAAGAAAGTAAAGTCTGTCACTGCTTCTACTTCTTCCCCATCTATTTTCCAGGGACTGATAGGGCCTGTTGCCATTATCTTGGTTTTCTTGATATTGAGTCTCAAGCCAGCTTTTTCACTTTCTTCTTTCAACCTAATCAGGAGCTTCTTTAGGTCCTCCTCACTTTCTGCCATTAGGGTGGTATCATCTGCATATCTCAAATTGTTGATATTTCTTCCAGCAATTTTGATCCCAAATTGTGATTCCTCCATCCCTGCATTGCGCATTATGTGTTCTGTGTATAAATTGAATAAGCATGGTGACAAAATGCAGCCTTGTCTTACTCCTTTTCCTATTCCAAACCACTCCGTCATTCCATTTTCTGTCCTAACTGTTGCCTCTTGATTCATGTACAGATTTCTCATGAGGCCTATAAGGTGTTCCGGTATTCCCATCTCTTTAATTACTTGCCACATCTTGTTGTGGTCGACACAATCAAAAGCCTTCGTGTAATCAATGAAACAGAAGTAGACTTGTTTCTGATATTCCTTTGTTTTTTCCATGATCCATCTTATGTTGGCGATGTGATCTCTAGTCCCCCTGCCTCTTCTGAAACCCGCCTGCACTTCTGGTAATTCTCTCTCCACATACTGTTGCAGTCTATCCTGTATTATCTTGAGCATCACCTTGCTAGCGTGAGGGATGAGCGCAATTGTTCGATAATTTGAACATTCTTTAGCATTACCCTTTTTGGGGAGTGGAACGTATACAGATCTTTTCCAATCCTGTGGCCATTGTTTTGTTTTCCAAATCTGCTGGCATACAGAGTGCAATAATTTGATTCCATCATCTTGTAGGGCTTTGAAAAGTTCAACTTGGATACCATCAACTCCACTGGCTTTGTTGTTTGCAGTGTTTTTAGGTCCTTTCTGACTTCACTCTCTAGAATGTCTGGCTCATGTTCAGTGTTCTCCTCATTGTGATTATCAGGGGTGTTGAGGTCCTTTTTGTAGAGTGCCTCTGTGTACTCTTTCCATCTTTTCTTAATCTCTTCTGCATCAGCTAACTCCCTGCCGTCTTTGTCTTTTATCATGGTCATTTTTGCTTTAAATGTTCCCTTGAGTTCCCCAATTGTTTTGAAAAGATCTCTAGTCCTACCCCTGATATTGTTTTCCTCTATTGCTTTGCACTGTTTGTTCAGGTAGGTTTCCTTATCTCTCCTTGCTTTCCTTTGAAATTATGTATTCAAGTGATTGTATTTTTCCTTTTCTCCTTGGCATTTTGCATTCCTTCTGTCCTCTGCTATTTTAAGAGCCTCATCGGTCAACCATTTAGCTTTCTTACGCTTCTTTTCTTTTGGTATGGTTTTCCTTGCTGCCTCCTGCATGATGTCCCGCATCTCTGTCCATAATTCTTCTGGCACTCTGTCTATCTGGTCCAAGCCATTAAATCTGTTCCACACCTCCACTGAGTATTCCCAAGGAATGTTTTCTAGGTCATATCTGTCTGGCCTAGTTGTTTTCCCTATTTTCTTTAGTCTAAGCCTGAATTTTGCAATCAATAGGTTGTGATCTGAGCCACAGTCTGCTCCTGGTCTTGTTTTTGCTGACTGTATGGAAGTTCTCCATCTTTGACTGCAGAGTATGTAATCAATCTGGTTTCGATGTTGGCCATCTGGTGATGTCCATGTGTAAAGTCTCCTCTTGTGTTGCTGGAAGAGAGTGTTTGCTATGACCAGTGCGTTATCTTGGCAGAACTCTATCAGTCTTTGGCCTGCTTCATTCTGTGTTCCAAGACCAAACTTGCCTGTTATTCCATTTACTTTTTGATTTCCTACTTTGGCATTCCAGTCTCCTATGATAATATGTACATCATTTCTTGGTGTCTGTTCTATGAAGTGTTCTAAGTCTTCATAGAACTGGTCAATTGTGGCTTCATCTGCACTAGCGGTTGGTGCATATATTTGGATTACAGTGATATTGAATGGCTTGCCTTGTATTCTGACTGACATCATTCTATCATTTTTTTACCAGCTTAATTTTCTGGACCCTTTCCAAAGATAGAACCATGGAAGGTGTGCTCTGGTTGTTCTGATCTGGTAAAATTAACACATGGATGGCTGTTGCTAAATCTGAAAATTTCAGGAAAGTTTGCAGCTGGTGTATCAAGCAAAATAGTACAGAGCAAAAGGGCACTCTGCCACTGCTACCACCTAGAAGTCCAGCAATAGCTCAGGACAAAAAATATTTTTAGGCTATGAATTCTACCCTTCAGGAAAAGAAGAAAGGTGGAATCTCAGTCTCCAAACCAGATATTTAATGGCCAGCAGCACCTTCATCTTGTATAGTTTTAATTTCAGCTTGCCCAAACTCAACCAATCCCATTACTGAGTTTAAGTAGCCTTTAAAAATATCAGACCTGGTTGCTTGACGTTAGGTAATAAGCAGTAGGGCTGGTAGTATCACTAGATTGGTGACAACGTAATGGAAAGCTTTGAAAGATCGCTTTCTAATAGCGTCATGAAAGTATTGAATAACTAAAGAATAGTATTAAAACCTGAATAACACCATATGCCCAATGCCATAATATGAAATAGTAATCCCCTAATACTACCTTCAGAATGCAGCCTGATGAGAACATGATGCCTCCATTGCCTAATCCAGCCAAGCAATCCAGAAGGATACCATGGTAAATGCAGATAGGGCCATGCTCTCATCATCCAATTCCCAAGGTAGATTATTTATCTAAGCAGCTATATTTGTTCTATATCCTAATTATAAGCTCAATTAAAATAGGTCTAGATAATCAGGGTCATCTAGAAGTATTTGGAGTTACAATGTGCCCCTTCTTACTCTCCTTAGCCAAGAATGAAAAATTTGAGACTGATGTACAGTATGGTTTTTCCAAACTGCTGGATGAAGGGCAGAATAATAAAGGCCTTTTTCTAAAAAGAGAGGGGCATGTAAATAGGGGCATGTAAATAGGGAATGTTCATTTTTAACCACAACATATTTGCCATAATCTGCCAGGAAGGGAAAAGGATGAATAAACAAGTGTTCATCCTCATTATTCCAGATCCCATGTTCATGTACAAGCTGCTAAGAATCCCACGTAATAGGAAAATTATTTCCAAAGTTATTTGAGCCTGACCTGATTCTATAATTGGGTCCAAATCAAGGTGAATCTTACCGAGTTTGGCTATGAATCATGTACAATATCACATAAACTCAGTTACTCAAGAACCTCTTATCCATTTCCCTGCTGAAGGACTTGCAGAGTTTGGAAAAAATATAATTGGTCTGTCCTGGGTGAATGTAATGATGGCATTGAATCCCAGCTTAGTTCTGAATCTCACCATAGTATTTATTGAATCCCAGGATAGTATTACAAACTGATGTAATAACTTGGTTACAAAACAAGATTTTATCTAAATCGTCAGATGCATTAAAATTGTGTGCAAATTAAAGTGTGTGTGTGTCAGTATACCTTTTCTGGAAATTGATGATACTATTTATAATTGAAATGTTACTTTGAAATATGTCAGTTCTATGTTGTAAAACAGAGGTGTATATTTTGATATTTACTAGTGCTGTAAAACTAATAAATAATAAACGTAATAAATACCAAAATGTTTTTAACTTACGTTTACTTACTTACCAAGGTCTTTTTTGCTATGTTTTGTTGGATATATCTTAACTTTATCTTAGGGGTTAACTCTTGGCATGGGCATAACGCAAGTTTATAATGAATGTATGGAGTTCTGTTTTACTTGCATGGGATTTAAAACTATTCCTGAGTAATTTTAGCTGCTATTCATGGCTTTGTACTGTATGTGAACATTTCTGTAAAAATTAATCCCAGGATGATTTAAATATGACCAAAATTATTGTCATTTTGACCTATTTTCTTTAATAAAACTTTGCATATTTGTTTTTCATATATTTTGTTACTTTTCTTTAATCTTCTTTTGTGTCCACATCAAACTTTGGACTGCCAGAATGAAACTACCTTATTGGCTTTGTTGTTGGCTGTAATTAAGTCTTTGTCGGTATATGTTTATGGCAGTAGCTGGCAGCTCCATAAAAGAGACAGATTCTGTATCTCATCACATTCACACAGTGAGTTGTTGTCTGTCAGCATCCCCCACTTGAGCATATTAGTCTTGCAGTTAGGAACTCTGACCCTCAGCTTATTTGGGGTCTTCTAAGCTGCCTACTGCTTTTTCATTCATTATGGAGCAATAACAAGAAGAGGTTATGTCTTCTCAACTGGTATAGGTTTGAGGGATCTATTCACAATACTGTACACATTATTTCATTAACAGCAATGTCAATTTGTTTTGTGTGCGTGGATGTGCTCCATACTGGAGCAGCATACTCTGCCACAGAGACGTTCAGGGCCAAAGCTGATATACATAGTATGGATGGTTGAGTTCCCCAATAATAGTTTGAGTTTCCTGATGATGATGTTCCTCGTACTAACTTTAGCTTTGGTGTTCAGGCAGTGGTTCTTAAAAAAGAGCATCCTGTCAACTGTCACACCAAGGTTTTGTGGTGTTGAACAATGTTGTAATTGATTCCCTTGCCATGTAACATCCAACTCAACCCTTGCTTCTCGATTTTGAAGGTAGAAAGCACACACATGAGTCTCGCTTGGGTTAGGCTTCAAAAGATTGCTAGTGTAATACTGTTCTAATTCTTGTAGTGTTCCAGTAGGTTTTCCAGCTATATCATTAAAACCTGATCCTTGAATGGCCATTGCTATGTCATCTAAGATGAACAATAGCCATTCATGTATGTATTATAAAGAATGTTGGAAACAATACGCTTCCTTGTACCGCATTTTATTTAATCAAAGTCTCTGTATATCTTAACAATGTAGAAGTCAGATTTTCTTTTGCTAGCCAGGTACTATTGAGATCAAACCAGACAGGGTTTTTTTGGCTTATATTTTACCATTAAATATGAGGAGATCTGTTTGTACGAGATTTTCTAACCCCTTATGTCTTGAAATTTATTTAGTAAATACCTAACATCTTTAAAAAAGCAGATTGCTGTGCTTATCAGACTCACAAGTCTAGTCTCAGATTTTCAAAATTAAATCAACACCACAATTCTGTGATCCTACCATGTTTAATAAATACATCCTGTGTTAGTTGAATCCTGTATTGGCAAAGTACAACCCCATAGCTCTTTCACTGCTGATTGTGACATTCCTCACCAATGGCTGTGCCAGCCAGAATCAATAGAAGTTACAGTGCCTGATCAGGAATGCCACATTTTGCTTGTTCCTGATCTAATATCAGATGAAGTACTGTATTATGTTAAAAGCTGTCCACTACCAACGCTTTATATCAAAAATTAAATAGATTTTATGGAAACGAATGGCTTGTCTCTGGCCTAGTTTTCATTGAGGAGATACATCTACCTCTAGGTTGTGATTTTAAAAACAAATTAGACTGCATCCCCTTATTCCCATGTTTATACTCCGTACCAGTGGTGGGCATCATCAGGTTCACATCATTTGCCAGAACCAGTAGCAGAAGTTCTGGCTGGCCCCACGCATCCAAGTTTTGAAATAAAGTACAGTCATACCTCGCATAACGAATTTAATTTGTTCTGGGAGGCTGCTCGCTATGCGAGTTTTTCGCTATGCGAGTCAGACCGCTTAGCAAAAAACTTGCTCATTATGTGAAATAAATGTAAATAAATAAATACATTAAAATACACCCACCCAGTGGAGGAACCAGTGAAAAGGTAAGCCCCAAAGGTGGTTCCCCCCAAAATCTGCTACCAGTTCTCCGGGACACTGGGAAAAGTTACTACCGGTTCTAGCAAACTGGTGAGAACCTGTTACATCCCATCACTGCTCACAGTGTAGTAGTAAAAATTTTTGGAGCCCACCACTGCTCCGTACCCCTCAAAACAGAAGGAAGGCTAGTTTGTACATTTCTTTGTGTTGAATAAGGAAGTATTCCAAGAGTGCTGCCCGTGGTTGCTAGTTCTTTTACATGTTTACTCTTACACTCTCTCCATCTGCTACTATCTGTGCAACTGGTTGAAAATTTCATTTCATGTCCTCCCACAATGCAGCCCTGAAACCAGTGTCCACAAATGCAGCACTGTCTTCATGATTGAAATGACATACTTGGATACCAGTTTAGCAATGGAAACATTTGAATTATTTGCTTACTAGAGCAAATATGAGGCTGCCCTCTAAAAATTTAAAACATAGACTCCTTCTCCCAGTCTCCACCCTCATAATGAGAACAAACTAGTTTATGCACTATCCTAGGGTTTCTGAACCTTGGGCCTCCAGGTGTTCTTGAACTTCAATTAACAAAAGATGAAGCCAGCACACCTGCTAATCAGGCCTTCTTGAATGCTTCTAGTGTTTGAGCTCTCACTACCTCTCAAGGCAGAGGGTTCCAATGTTGTACTCAGTGGTGGGCATCATCAGGTTCGCCCCAGTTCGCTAGAACTGGTAGCAGAAATTCCAGCTGGCCCCGCCCACCCAAGTTTTGAAATAAAGTAGTCCTAATTTCGGTGCAACACAGGGCTTTCCTCCTGACCACATCCACCATACACCCACATAGTAGGTAGTAATAGTTTTTGAATCCCACCATTGGTGGTACTGCTCTAATTATTAAGAATTTTTTTCCTGATATATCTAGCTTCCTTTTGTTTGAGCCCATTATTACATGTCCTGTACTCTGAGATGACTGAGAACAGATCCTTCCCTTCCTCTTTATGGTTACCTTTCAGTTATTTGAAGAGTGAAATGATATCTTCTCTAAGTCTCCTTTTCTCAAGGCTAAATATACCCAGTGCCTTCAGTCTTTTTTCATATGGCTTGGTTTCAGGTTCTCTGATTAGCCTTGCTACCCTTTTCTGTACCAAGTTTGTTTTCATCTGTCTTAAAGAGCAATGTCCAGAATTGGACACAGATGTGGCCTAACTAGTGCTAAAGCTCATGGGTTTGAGAGATTATACTTCTTTTAATGCAGTCTAACCAGTGTCTACAAATGCAGTACTGTCTCCATGATTGAAATGACATAATTGGATACCAGTTTAGCAATGGAAACAATGGAAGCATTTGCATACTAGAGTGTTGGCCTTTTTTGCAGTCACATTGCACTAGTGTTGACTCATACTTAACCTGTGATCTACAACAATTCCAAGATCCTGCTTGCTTGTAGTAATCATGTATCCCCCATTTTGTATCTGTGCCTCTGAGTTTTGTTCACTATGTGTAGAACTGCAATTATCCCTCTTAAATTTCATTGTTGGTTTCAGTCCAGTTACATACAGGGTGGCCGGTAGGGTTACCAAAATTCCCTAGCCACAAATAGAGTAGGGCTGGGGCGGGGGGAGAGGAACTGTTCCCATTGGGCTGCCAGGCAGAGGGGTGGTGGAGCAAACTCTGTGATGGGAGGACGGAGGAAGTGCTCCCATTGGACTGCTGGGCAGAAGGGTGGGGTGTGTGCCCGTGGAGAGAATGGGTAGGGACTTATGGGCCACCCTGTACAGTGCTTATGGTTGGGCATGACTTGAGGCTGTTGACAGGGAAGCCAGGGGAAACTGAACACAGAGACCTGCACACAAGAATTTCACTGTTATAACAATGTTCAAGTGCAAAAAGAAAAAAACAACAACACGTTGATAATACAAACAGTGTTGCATTATGAAATGGTAGCCATGTTAGTCTGTGTTTCAAGCATATCAGAGTGAACAAAACAAAAAGACAACATTTGATTTTGTCACTTTAAGGACTAAAGTGGACTTGATTGATGAAAACTCACATTTAAATACAGGATATCAGAGAGCAAATAAAACAAACAGACAAAAAAGTGCCACTTTAAAGACTAACTGCTGTATTTTGATGTTAGCTATTGTGGATCAAGTTCACTGACTTGTCAGACATATGAGATTTCATGGCATCAGTTTATACACATCAGATACAGAGGTACACAGTAGTCTGTAAGGCGCAGCAACTTTTTTGTTTACTCTTTTGTTTGCTGTATTTTAATGTTAGCTTTCATGAATCAAGTCTGACGAAGTGGATTCATGAAAACTAACATTAAAGTATAGCAGTTAGTCGTGTCTTTTTTAAGGTGTCACGTTTTTTGTCTTTTTGTTTTGTTCACTATTTCGTTGCTTTTGCAGCCATACAAATTGCGTGAAGGAGGTTCCTCCGCAAACAAAATACTGGTGGCACAGTGATTAAACCAAAAGGTTGTGAGTTTGATCCTGACTAGGAGGTCAAGCCTTCCATCCTTCCGAGGCCAGTAAAATGAGTACCCAGCATGTTGGGCGCAAGGTGCTACTTGTGAACCGCCCAGAATGCACTAAGCTTTAGTAAAGGTAAAGGTCACCCTTACTCTGCCCAAAAGCCAGTCGTATCCGACTCTAAGAAGGCTCATCTCTGTTTCATAAGCTTTTGTGGGGCGGTATATAAGTGTGACTGCTTTGCTTTTGCTTTATTCCTCCGACCTGCTTTATTGACAGCTACTTCCAAGCCCCAATATGCTTGGGCACAAGTAATGGGGAACAGTCGTTCTGACAGAGAGACTGAGACTCGCACTTCCAAAACAAAACCAAAATGGCGGAATGCGGTTTCCATGGCGACCTTCCGCCTCAGGGAGCTTCTCGCCCGCACGTCCCCCTCCTTTGCTCGTCATTGGCTGGCGCCCCCGTACCATTGGCGGAGTGCCGAGGTCTGACTATCCTCACTCCATCCTCCAACCCAATGGAAGCGCGCGGCAAGGGCCGCGCTCTCGGTCTCGCGCACGCCTGACCGTGACGCCAGCCCGCGCCTGAGCCAATCGGAACGCGGGAGGCGTGGCCTGGGCGGCCAATGAGGGGAGCGTATTTTTAGAAGCCGGCTGACTTCTCGCTTGCCTTCCAGCTGTGGTGGAGTTTTGTCCGGGGCTGGGTGGGAGAGCCTGGCTGAGGTGAGTGGAGCGGAAGCGGGGCTGGCGGGAGGGCGGCGGGCTGGGAGGCCCAGGCCGGTGGTGCTTCTCCCCCCCCCCCTCAGCCTATTTTAATGTCGTTCCTTGCCCAGTGAGCTCCTTCCTCCATCTTTTCATTTGGTTCTGCTCTTGTCTACCCTCCAGAAGGGTAGACTGCACAGTGACTAAGGCTCAGACTGGAAGGTGTTCGATTCCTGAGTACAACAGGACGGGAATGAGCTCCCGTCTTTGTCCCAGCTCCTGCCAACCTCGCAGTATTGCAAGTAGATAAACGGGGACCACTAATGTGGGAAGGTAAACGGTGTTCTGCGCGCTCTGGTGTCTAGTCATGCCAGCCCCGTGTCCACGAAAATGTCTGCAGAACCAGACAGCACTGGCTCTGGCTTTGAAACAGAGATGAGCACTGAACCCTAGAGTCAGATACTACTGGCTTTTGAGCAAAGAAAACCTTTACTTGCACTCTAGAATGTTTGTTTTTCCCCATAAAGCTCTTTCTAGATTTCAGCCGCCGGACATGAGGCTCATATCCATTCAGAGGGTGTCAAGAGTCATTCTCTTGCTTAGCTCTCTCGGCATCTGCTATTGCTTCTCTCCTTAATTTAAGTGGGACGATACCAACAGGAGGGTATATTTTTTCAACTGGTCTAAGTTTGAAGCATCCTTTCACTATACACATTGCTTCATTAATAGTGATGTCAACTTGTTTTTTTGCATGTGTGAATGTGCTCCATGCTGGAGTAGCATAACCTGTTGTGGAGACACTAAGGCCAAAACTGAGGTACTCAGTCTGGATGGTTAAGTCTCCATTTATAGTTTGTGAGTTTCCTGATGATGATGTTCCTTGTACTAACTTTGGCTTTGGTATTCAACCAGGGGCTAGAATGTCAATGTTGTTTCTGTCAGTGCAGCTGATATTATACTGAGGCCAGGTCTAACAAAAATTGCACTGCCATACTGGTCATGTGGTCTCTCGTTCATTAGTTCCATTCTTGTCACTTTGGGTCTGTACATTGCTGTCCCCCAATGTGTTTCCTGGAGCAAAAATATGTCACATTTGTATTTCCTGCACATGTCTGCTGGTAGGACACTATTGTTACTTGAAGGTAATTATTATACTTATTGACATCATGGTTGGTCTTGATAAAGACCTATCTTGTGGATTCACTATTCAGTTCCTTTGTTTTGATCTGGTATTAGAAAGATTAGCTGGCAAGGTTGACACCCAGGATATGACTAATTGTATTTACAGTCTCCAAGAAAGCTCTTTCTGTGTACCTCGTTCCCTTCCTTTTAATTGGGCTGTTTAATTATGTTAGTAGCATGTCTAACGATTATCACAAACAATCTCTGCTTAAACATAATACTTGCCACAAGCAGAAGATAAGGCGTACCATCTCCCATTTTGTTTTTCTGGGAACTATGGTACAGAAATATGCAACCTCGGTTTGTAGAGTTACTATAGCCAACATAACAAGTTGCCATTGCCTTTAAACCCTTGTAGTCAGGTGGTCATGTTTCGCACATGACATTCTTAATGTTTCCATAAAACGGCAGGTAGCAAATTATCTATGGGAGCTAAACTCACATAATTCAACAAAAGGGCCACACAACCCCATTTACACCATCTGTTTTCAAAGTCAACTTTTAAAACCTTAAAACTGCTCCAGAGCACATGAGCTTGGGTTCCTGGGTAAATCTCATCTACATTTCCCTGTCTTTTCCAAGAGACAAAACCTTTCCTGGTTGGACCTTAACAACAACAAGATTAGGTAGCACAATACCAAATAATGAAAATAGTTTAGCTATAGGCCCATGATGGTGAACCTTGAAACTCCAGATGTTCTTGAACTTCAGTTCCCAGAAGCCCAAGTCCCTGTGAATCCACACAAATGTGTTTACTGTGCATATGCATTTGTGAATCCATTCATGTGGATTCACAGGGACTTGGGCTTCTGGGAATTTGAAGTTCAAGAACATCTGGAGTGTCAAAGTTCATCATCATGACTGTAGGTCCTTTGGTCTCGAGGCCTCTTTTTTAGACACATCAACCTTTGTTACTCCAAAGATGACACTGTGGGGAAAATATTTAAAACTTTATTAAAAATGTAAGTTTTCAAAAAGATAATTGCAAGAAGCAAAGCAGCAACCCAAAACCGTGGACTTAAAATAAGGCAATAAAATAGGTTCCTCATTCTTTTAGATAAGATAATAAAAAGCTAGAGATTGATTCCTTGATTCCTGGAAAGATTGAGGGCAAAAGGAGAAGCGGTTGGAAGAGGATTAGATGGCATTGTTGACACAGTGGGTGTAAAGCTGAGAGGCCTGGTGGAGGATAGGGGTGCCTGGGATGCGTTGGTCCATGAGATTGCAAAGGGTTGGACTTGACTGTGTGACTAAACAGCAAAGATAAAAAGCTAACTAAAATTAGATGGCTCTACTTCCACGTAATCTTGATGCTGACTGCTTTTCTCTAGTTGAAGAGCATACTATTGATACTAAGATGACACAAAAGAAGTACTGTACTACATATCCCATCTAGACGCACTTAATTATTCTTCCTTGTTTTCTTCTCATCCATAATTAACCAATCAGGTACAATTACATTATTGTAAAAGTTCTCTTTCCTATGAGAGAGCCTCCTAGAAGAGTGTGTTATTTTTGGGGTTACCTTGTTGTGCCAGCCAATCGTTCTCACACTATGTCAGGAGAAAGGAACTACAAGATGATTTCACCAAAAGTGGGTTTGTTTTGGCAGTTTAAAGTCTGATGTAGACACGAGAGGAGAAGATGAGAGTGTAAGCTCTTCAATTAGTGTGGAATGTTGTTTTATTTTCTCTCTTCTGTCTTTGAGTCATTCTACCAGGTCAAACCTTATTAGGATGCCTGTGAAAGATAGCTTAACAAAACATTGTACAGTTTTCTCTTCTTTATTTCTGATGTTAACTCTTTCCTGGGAAAGCAGACACTTCTGCCACCAGCTTAGACAAAGCCTAAAATTACTGGAATGTTACCGGTAGGAACATGTTTGTGTCCATTGTAAAGTGTGGGATAGTCCCTCTTGTGATGCAATGTTTGTATATGAGGGACTCAAAGGCAAGCTTCTCATCACCTTGTGCCCTCTTCTGTTGGTTCCATATTGAGAAGTATAGTAATGGCTTGAAAAATGGCTTGCTCAATGGAAAGCTTTTAATGGGAGCCGTCACAAGTGAGTTATTTAAATAGGATGATTTTTCTGGTTGTTTAAAGAACAAGCAAGATCCACCCATTTCTTCCCAAGCAGATCTACTAACACTACCTGTCTTTTGTGTATGTAAAGCTGAGCAAGTACTTATCCCGTATATACAGTTGTACCTCGCTTAAAGAGCATAATGTGTTCCACAGGATTGCTCTTTAAGCAAAACACCATTGTAAGTGACACCATTGTAGCTTGACCCAAATACAAGCCGAGGGTGGGAAACACAGCAGCTTCTAGTGAATTTCAATAATCAAAATACATGAAAACATGGTAAAATTAATTAAATTGTTGGCATGGTCTTGGTACCCTCATGGTCATTGACCGAGTATAAGCCGTGTCCTCTTTTAGGAGCTCATTTTTAGCGCTAAAAACCTCGGCTTATACTTGGGTATATATGGTACTCCATATCTGTGTGCCTGAAGAGTTCCTACATTGTCCTCTGTTTACTTTTGAAAAATGTTTTACCTATTATTTTTCTATCATTTTGCAGAAATTCTGCAGAGGAGCTACTGGTGTGATGTACAAGAGCTGAACAATGGCAGCTAACAGAAGTGTTGACATACTGAACTCAGCTTACCTGGCTGTGGAATATATTGATTCTTTCTTACCCGAGAACCCATTACAGCAACCATTTAAAAATGTTTGGGATTATATGTTGAATAACTACACTAAATTCCAGATTGCAACCTGGGGGTCACTTCTCATTCATGAACTTTCTTATTTTTTAATATGTTTGCCTGGATTTGTATTTCAGTTTATACCTTACATGCAAAAGTATAAAATACAACAGGTAAGAGAGATTTTTAAAAATGTATAAGACACTGTAGCCCTAATCTCCCCTTAGCATCAGTCAGTGGCATATCTTAGTTCTCTTTATTTAAATATTTTACCCCTGACCATTGACATGTTGGCTTGCTTGGAAAGACAGTGAAAAGTAATCATGGCATGAACAGCTAATAAGTTTATGAAGATTTTGTTCTTCAAATCATAGGGGTGTGTTAAAATAATGAGTTAGGTAAGTGAAGTAGGTTGGGTTTTTAATAGTATAATGATTGTTAAAGTACATCCCCAGCAATTTACTTGAATTTTGTGTAGTTCGTGTACAGTATCTTAAAGTTTTGTTTATACTGTATATTAACTAAAGCCAAATATTTGGCCAAATACGTACTTAAGACATTTTTGTTGTATAATGTTCCAGCAATATTTCTCTCTAGTATTTATTACATACATACCTTCCATTACCAGCATAACAAGAACACAGAAAGCATAAACATAACATCCTAAGCTAGGCTTGACAAGGGTAATAAGAAAGCACTCTGTGCTACTAAAAACATACTGGGAATTGACATACAACAGCAGGCCACCTATCTTAATAATAATAATATTACAAAACTCCATTAATAATTACTAAAACCTAATGTCATGAAGATAAAATGCTAATACTTACAAAGAAAGAAAAGGAAATGCCTTGTTACAAGGGTATTATATTCTCTCTGCAATGATTATAATTTACTAAAACTCAATTATAACTGAGCCAATAATACAAAGGTGAAAAGGAAAACTGATAAGGTAGTATAGCTCAAGTGCTCAGTACAGGAACAATCTCAGTGAGCTATAGGGGCACACTGGACTTCCTAGTCAACAACCGACGTATCCTGCGGGGCTTCACGCAGAAACCTGCCACTTTATGCGTGATGGCAATACTACTGCCCTGGAGTAGGAAGGAAACTTGTTGGGAAGGCAAGTTTCCTGTGCATTGACACAACAGAGAGATTATGAATTCTGCACGGGTGTCTCTGTAGAATGAGCAGAAAAGAAGAAACATGCTCAATCGATTCAACATTCCCACCCCCCACCCCCACCCCCCGGCTTGGACATAATTGTTCCAGATAAAGTGTCCCATTATATCTGCCCTCAAGGACAGATGAAGGCATGCATCTACAGCGGGCCTGGGTGAATGCTAGCTTATGATTTGGGAGGTCTGATTGCTGCAAATAGGCTGCAGGAACAACAACTGGTACCTGGTAGAATCGCTACAATAGTATGAAAAAGGAGACACATTTCAAGAAGGTTAAATAATCTATTCTGGCTGGCATAGAAGATGATACATAATTTCTATAAGATTAGTCCACCAGACATGTTTTATATTAGTCCTTCAGGATCTCCCTATTTATTACAGATCATCTTATCTGACATGATTACTGCATATCTGAAAAATCATAAATGAATTAACCTTTGATGCTATAATCGCTCCCTCCTGACCCACACTAAGACAACATTTATGATGCTTGTTATTGCAATAAGTTGTTACATATACACTTGATACTGTTTCTAGGATGCAAGAAACATGGCACAGGCCCAGAGATTATATATTTCAAACCCATCCTTGTAGAATTATAGAACTGTGGAACTAGAAGGTAACACTTAATCTCCTGCCAAAACTGAAAAACAAAATGAAAATATTTTGGGAAAATAGCCACTTAGGTTTAGTTTAAAAACCACTGATGAAGGAATACATGTCCACCTTCTTCTGAGGCAATCCACTCTATTGTTGGCTAGCTGTTATTGTCAATAAGTTCTTCCTAATGTTATCTCCATTCTCTCAATTTGAACCATTATTTTTCTTTGGATCTATCAAAGAAATAGCCTGTTCCATCTTCATGTGCTACCTCTTCAATATTTGAGATATTTCAAGATGGCTATGATACAGCCTCTTAATTTGTTAAGCCCCATTTTATTAGTCTTTCTCTGTTTTCTAATACTAAACAATCCTGAACAAAAATTTGGAATAGAATGATAACTGGTTTGGGAATTGGCACTGAGGTAGAAATCCAAAACTTGAAGGAAGCAATGATAATTTCATTCAGTTTTCCTATCCCACCAGACTTTCTGTAATCTTTTTCACCAGATATATATTGAAAAGCAAGATCAGTTAGTGAGTCAGCTGGATAAAACAGAGCTTTTATTACCTTTAGATAAGTTTTTTCCAGTGTTAGACTATAGCTTCCATTATTTCAGACAATTGTTTATTCTTCCTGACCTGATGGGAGTTAAGGTTCAATAATATTAAGAAACACAGGGTTTAAGTTGAACCTAGAACATCTTCCCTTGTATATTTATGTCTTGAACAGCAGCATTTGAATATTTCCCCCCCCCCCACTTATACAATATATAATACTTGGTTGGTTTTGTTTTGTTTTCATTTTGTTTCTTTGCTGCAGGACAAGCCAGAGACGTGGGAAAGGCAATGGAGGTGTTTCAAAACACTAATGTTCAATCACTTCTTTATACAGTTGCCGCTGATATGTGGCACTTATTATTTTACAGAATATTTTAACATTCCATATGACTGGGAAAGCATGCCGAGATGGTAAGTAAATGATGGCTTTTCCATTCACTTTGTATTCTGTGTCAGAAAAACACTAATGTATGGTTAACATTCAGTAATTTTAGGCTGAACATGTAATTATAGTAATTATTGTTGTCTCTACAAATCTGTCTTTTAGCTTTCAAGAGAAAAGTATAATTAGTATAAGTTAATGAAAATCCAGTGATGAGAAGAGCAAACAGCCCTAAAATATAAACACATCTATTAATGATTATGCAATACGTTAGTTTCTACTTCATGTGAGAGTTACAAAACATGCACCCAGAAATAATGTATGTACATTTGAAAACACCTGCTGTGTTTATCTATGAATACCAACAGCAGTAGGCATCTACTTTGTATAATGCATGAAACTCAATTAGTGTCTGGCAGTTGAAACACAATCCTGCGTATGATGTAGTCTGGTCTTAAAATTATTAAACATTTAACGCATATCAGAAAATAAAACAAAATAAAAAACACTGTAGCACTTTAAAGACTAACATATATTTTTATTGTTAGCTTTTGTGGATCAAGTCCACTTCTTCAGACAAGGAGTGAAACTTACAGGCATTGTTTTTATACACCAAATTCAGGGGTCAAAGGGAGCAGGGTGTGTTCAAGCAGAATGACAGACAAGAAGTAAGCACAACAATACAGCTTCCCACAGCCAACAGCAACAATATATTATTTTGTTTTGTGTTCTGATATGCCTGAACCACAGACTAACACGGCTAATATTCCAAAAAAAAAAAAAAAATCCTAAACATTTAACGTTACTAATACTTGCTGATTTTGTGTATACTTCTGTCTTTCCAAACAATTGTAAGAAATTATATTTCTTAAATGGAATTAAATATTTAATTTGGTGGACCAGAAATAGAATTACTGTACAGTATTGTTATATCATGTTACTTGTAAAATTCTTTTAATTTGTTGTACTATGCCCAAAGTGGGAGAATATCTTAAATGGGCAGGATGATTTATTATTATTATTATTATTATTATTATTATTATTATTATTATTATTATTATTATTATTATTATTATTATTATTATTATTATTATTATTATTATTATTATTATTATTATTATTAGACTTGTATGCTGCCCCACTCGCAGAACAAAATACAATATATATAATTATAGTCACAAGTTCCACATTATCATAATCACAATCATCACAGTATCAAAAAAATAATAATCAATAAACACAGTAACAATCCAAAAGTATGAATATCACAGCAAAATGTTACAAAAAGGTTTTTTAAAAAATAAAAACCACATTTACTGAATCCTGCAATAATTATGTGCAAAGTCCTACAGAAGGTAGCCGGGAAAAGTCCAAGGAAAGTCTGAAGAAAGAAACAGTCTGGTCCTGGTGAAAGCGATGGTGGGGCAAAGACAGTGTTTTATGGCCGGCCGGCCGCATTGCTCAGCTGTTCTCCATTCCTCCCAAGGAGGAATATGTAATAAATAAATAGCACACCAAAAATGAGTTTGCAAAAGGATGATTTCTATACTATATTTCTATTTTAAGAATTAATATTCTTGCTCTCTCATAGGTATGTTGTGCTTGCTCAGTGTTTCGGATGTGCTGTCATTGAGGATACCTGGCATTATTTTCTGCACAGACTCTTACATCACAAGAGGATATATAAGTACATCCACAAAGTGCATCACGAGTTTGTTGTATGTATTAACCTAAATTCATGGATTGTGTAGGTAATGTACACTATTGTGGGTATAGAAATGTGTTAGGATTTTTTAAAAAAATTGGAAAAGAAACCAGTAGATTTGTTTTGTATTTTCATCTATGCTAGGGGTGCCCAAACTTTTCGGGCTGTGGGCTGGTGATGTGGTTTAGTTTGGACACCTCTGATCTATCCCCTAAAATAAAATTTAAGTTACCTGGACTAGAAAAATGAATTTTAGCCAAGCCATCATTGAACAAAAAGGCCAGAATCCTTTTCAACCATTAATGTGAGTTTCTCTTTTGGGAGCTCATACCAAGAAACACTTGATACCTTCTTGGGTAATGAGTTCTCTTTTCCATCAGCTGCTGTGTAGTGTAACAGTCACCAATTGGTAGAGTGGTAAAGTCATCATTTAGTAAGATCCTTTGATTTCATCTTGCCTTTTCTGTAAGTAACTGAACCCAGGGTCTTAATGTGATGGGTAAGAAGTTTACCCAAATAAATTGTCATGTAGAAACATATGTTTGAAAATACTATCATGTTTGTGTTTTGTAAAATATGTAGTAAAACACATTTTCTCATTTCAACCATAGGCTCCTTTTGGAATGCAAGCAGAATATGCACATCCTCTAGAAACGCTTATTCTGGGAACTGGATTTTTCATTGGAATAATTATCTTTTGTAATCATGTGGTTCTTTTGTGGGCTTGGGTAATTTGTCGCTTGATGGAGACCATTGATGTTCACAGGTAACCCTGTTTAACCTTGTTTTATCCATAGTGGTGGCTCATGTCACAGATACTTCATAATATAATTGACCAATGAGTTTATTCAGGTCACTGAAACATGTAGTCTGGATTGGTTAGGAGTCCCGTGCTCACAGACTCCCCTCCTCTCACTATAACACATGACAGGAAGTCAACGTTCTACTTTTGATGTTAAAATGAGAACAATCCAGTGATTGAGGTTGGGAGTGTTTTGTTTATACTTTAGAAGCAAGCCTTTCATTTGTTAGGCAGGAACAAAAGCTGAGAGAGTTGCTCTACCATACAGGATGACAATTAAAAAAAAAGTTTAACTGGCTATGCCTGAGAAGAGAAATTTAGTTGAAGGTGGCTTCCTCCTTTGCAGGAAAATTGTGGTTTTCCATTTTGACAGAATGAAACTGGAGATTGCTTGTAACAAAATCAGAGTATCTAGGCAGAAGTTCTCTACCAACTCTAGTGTATTTATTGGCAATTTCATGGATTGACTACTGTAATGCTCTCTACATGGGGCTGCCATTGTATCTGATACAGAGATTGCAACAGATCCAGACTGCAGTAGCCAGACTGGTGACAGGTATAAATAAATTTGACCTTCTTTCCCCAGCCTTGGCAGTCTTGCACTGGCTTCCTGTTCCCTACCATTTTGGATACAAGATGTTAGTGCTATCATATAAGGCCCTAAACAGTTTGTGACCTTACCTGTTGGAGTGTCTCTCCCTTAGAAAAACTCATCACAATCTGCACAGGTCCAAGTTCCAACCCCGAGGATGGTTGAAAAGGCTATGAATAGAAATAGAGTCTTCCTGGTGGTGGCACTTATACTTTAGAATTCATTACTGGTTGAGCTGCACCAGGCCCATCCTTGGACATTTTGAAGAAACAGCTTTAAACCTTCCTCTTTAAGTACCCCTTTCAGAATATTGTACCTTTTGCCAATAAGCTGGTTGTTTATATTTGAGCCTGGTTGCCCTCAGATGTCCTCAGATATTTATTTTATTGTTTGTTGAATGATATTGTGATTGTTTATTTAATTGTTTGTACACCACCCAGAGTGGGAAATATCCTAGATGGGAAGTATAAAAATGTAATCAGTAAAATCAATAGAGAAATGCAAGTGGTGTGGTGGGGGTGGGAATCTTCTGTTTAATGCCCTGTCCTTTGGTCTCTAGTGTAGGGATTCTCAACCTGCGGCTCGTGGTTTGGATGTGGCCCAGGGCACGCTTTCATGTGGCCTACCACCACCAAGTGCCATGTGTTGGAGGAAGGGCAAAATGGCCATCCAGACCCCAAAGCTGTCTGAGGGAGTGTGACCTGGCCCCTGACTTAAAAAGGTTAAGAACTGCTCTAGTGTCTTGGGGTTCTGGCTTGTCCCATGCAATGTCAGTGGTAGTACTCTCCACCTACCTCCAAGGAGGCTGTTCCTTGGCATAGTCTTTGAACTTCAGAAATGTTAATACCAAGTTGATATTGAAACAATCCAAGATATATATCTGTTAAACCTGTATACAGTAATACATCGGATAACATTTACCTCAGATAACGCTAAAATGGCATAACATAAAGTAATGGGGGGGGGGGAGAGAATTGCATCGAATAACGTTAAGATCCTGTGGGATGCATCGGATAACAACCGCTAAAGCCTGTGCAGTTACAATGTATCTATGGAGCTTTAACGTTATCCGATGCATCCCATAGGATTTTAACATGCATCGGATAACACTAAAAATCGGATAACACCAAGACTTGTGGAACCAAGTTTTAGCGTTATCCGAGGTTTTACTATATATTTATTTGAGAGTAAGTCACATTGAACTCGGTGGGATTTCTGAGAACACATGTGGTGTGAACTTCTAGCAATAGTTAAACAAAAAGCGAGACATGTTTTTGTGTTAATATTGAAATGTACCCTCTTTCTCTTTAGCGGATATGATATTCCTTTGAATCCTTTGCATTTGGTCCCTTTCTATGCTGGGGCTCGCTTCCATGATTTCCATCATATGAACTTCATTGGCAACTATGCGTCAACCTTCACATGGTGGGACAAACTCTTCAGTACAGACACGCAATACACCTCTTACAGAGAAAAAGTGAAGAAACAGGAGGTCACGGCAGAAAAGAAGGACAAATAAATGTTCTAATAGAAAGGGGAACACCTGCAGGATGCAAATGGCTAGCTATGTGTTTTTGGCTGAAGATGGAAGTTCTAACATGTCACATTTCAGAGCAAAATAACTGCTTTTAATAGAAGACTGAGAGCAAGCTTGCCTAATCTTGGCTGGATATAGGCAGAACTATTAATTTCGGCATCTTCCTAATAGAACATTTTCTATTTTATAAGTGAGAGTGTGTATTTCAGTAAGAATGAGAACAAAAGGGGAAGGACATATGTTTTGAAATTTATAATAAGTTGTATGTCAGAGTTGAATAAGATTATTATAAATATTTTGGATATAAGTGTTAAACTGATTTTAAAATTTTAATTGGTTTGGCCAGTTTTCTGATTCACGAGTTACTATGAATAACATTCATAGGAACAAAAAAAAACTTCAAGAAAAGAGAATTGGCAGATAATTTGCATGTGCTAATTCAGCAGATGTTTCCGGGGCCACTGTTAAAAAAATTAGATTGAAGAGATCTTTTATCTACTGGAAAGAAACTTTCTATTCTGTTTGATTGATCTGTCATTATTGTTAGTGTTATACATAATGTTGCAAATTACTGAATTGCTATATTTTGCACTTGTGATTGGCAGAGGAAATGTAAAAGTGATTAAGTTTTTTCATGTTTATCATGCAATAAGTAATAAAACTATCAGAATTTAAAAATACTGTCTTACATATTCCTTTGTAATAGGTTGCAATAGAGTTCAGAAAGTAAAGATGCTGCCTTTTGAAACAATGTTTAGGAACCTAATTCACATGCACTATATAGCTACATCCCTATTCATACTGTTACTGTTCTTAAGAGCCACACGAGAATAGGTTGAAAAAGCTGGAAGTTGAGGGTGGAGAAGAGTGTGGCTATGGTAGCAGGGGACATTGTAAATGGTCTGTAAATTCCATCACATTCCATGTGTAATCTAAATTATTTTTAAGTTATATGACAGTGACCAGTGGGAGTTGTCCCTGGTTTGATATTGAATAAGATGTTCCATCTATCTGATACAGATGAAGAGCTGTCATATATAGGTAAAGGTCGCCCTTGCTTAAAAGCCAGTTGTATCCAACTCTAGGGTTCAGTGCTCATCTCTGTTTATAGCCAGAGAGCCAGTGCTATCTATGTCTGCAGATGTTTCCATGGCCATGTGACAGGCATGACTAAACATGAGTGCATGGAACTCTGTTTACCTTCCCACCGAAGTGGTACCTATTTAACTTCTTGCAATTTCTTGCTTACAAACTGCTACTTTGGCAGCTGGGACAGAGATGGGAGCTCATTCCATTGTGCAGCACTCAGGTCTTGAACTGCTGACCTGCCAACTTTCCAGTCAAGTTCATCCTCTTAACCACTAAGCCACCACAGTCCCTCATGTATGTAGCGTATGACTATTCTTCTGGTCCAGAACCTAAGGTCTGTACAGCTTCCTTGCCCTGTCCACCACCCCATCCTTATGCAATCCTCATGTCAGCATATCTTTCTGTCAGCTAGAATCTTGAGTCAAGCAAAGTCCCAGCTTGCATAGGAGGTACAGTGAACCCCTGTTTTACGGACCGTCCACTTACTGCAAAACTCACTTCACGGACAGAAATCCATATGAGATGACAGTCAGCTTCACAGACAAAAGTTGCAATATGGACCAGGTTTCCCCAGGGTGCAAAGTTTTTTTGGGTTGCTTGGGCACCCCCTGATGCTTTCCATGCAGGGTGGGGGTGGTAATTTGGAGCATTTCCGCTCTGTTTCTTGAATTTTTCGTCGTGTTTTCGGTGCGATTTGGCAGCTTAAAAGTACCGTTCTTCACTTCTGGGGTGGTGGGGGAAAAAACAGCTGACTGTTGGGCCATTACCACAGCTGACCACTAGAAGGTGCAGAGCACGAATTCCCATAGGAGTGCATTGAAAATAAATTTCTTCTGAAGATCGGGGGAAAGCCAAAAAAAAGCCCACCCTATTTTTTCTGTTCAAAATGCTTTATAAAGTGCACTTTGGAACCATTACTTTTGGCTCCCCCCCCCCCCCCAAGCTCTGGAACGATGTTCTTCTTCAATGCATTCCTATGGAAACTGCAGTTCGCTTTAAGAACAAACCAGCAGAACAGATTAATTCCATAAAGCAGAGGTTTCCCTTCAGACAAATGCATGGATTGATGGCATGGAAAAAAAGTTTTAGCAAAATGGGGGCAGATGTCCTTATGATGTATTTGAGCATTTGTTGTATGTAAAGGAGGCTCATGTTAAAGGAACTGAGGAATTGTTTCACTTAGAATATGCCAAAAAAGTGTACTAGACAAGTATGTAAGACTTTTTTTGTTGTTGTTCAGTCGCATAGTCGATTCCGACCCCATGGACCATTGCATGCCAGGCACCCCTATCCTCCACCTTCCTCCTCAACCTGCCCAACCATTTGCCCATTGCATCAACAATACCATTTAGCCATCTCATTTTCTGCCACCCCCTTTTGCCCTCCACCTTTCCCAGCATCAAAGCTTTCTCAAGTGAATCCTCTCTTCTCATTTGATGTCCAAAGTACTTTAGCTTCATCTTCACTATTTGACCTTCCAAAGAGCAGTCAGGGTTATTTTAAGATCGACCTATTCTCGCTGTCCAGGGTACTCTCAAAACTCTCCTCCAACACCACATTTCAAAGGTGTCTATTCTTCTGTGTGCCGCTTTCCTTATGGTCCAGCTCTCACAACCTTACATTACCACCAAGAATACCATTGCTTTGACTATGTGGACTTTTGTTTGCAAGGTGATGTCCCTACTTTTCACTATGTTCCTCAGGTTTCTCATCGCTTTTTATTTCATGGCTGCAATCACCATCTGCAGTGATCTTGTATCCTAAAAATGTAAAATCTGTCACTGCTTCTACTTCTCCATCTATTCTCCAGGGACTAATAGGGCCTGTTGCCATTACAGTATCTTGGTTTTCTTGATGTTGAGTCTCAAGCCAGCTTTTGCACTCTCTTCTTTCAACCTAATCAGGAGCTTCTTTAGGTCTTTTTCACTTTCTGCCATTAGGGTATGATCATCTGTGTATCTCAAGTTGTTGATGTTTCTCCCAGCAATTTTGGTCCCAACTTGTGATTCATCCAGCTTTGCATTGTGCATTATGTGCTGCATATAAGTTAAATAAGCAGGGTGACAGAAATGCAGCCTTTTCTTACTCCTTTTCCTATTCCAAACCACCCTGTCATTCTGTATCCTGTCCTAACTGTTGCTTCTTGACTCTTGTACAGATTTCTCATGAGACATATAAGGTGTTCTGGTATTCCCATCTCTTTAATTACTTGCTACATTTTGTTGTGTTCCTCACAGTCAAAGGCCTTGGGTATAGTCAATGAAACAGAAGTAGACTTTCTGATATTCCTTTGTTTTCTCCATGATCCAACATACAGTATGTTGGTAATTTGGTCTCTAGTTCCCCTACCTTTTTGGAACCGAACCTGTATTTCTGGTAATTCTTTATCCACGTGCTGTTGAAGCCTATCATATAAGACTACATCATCTTGTTTTTGGTAGCACTGTATATCTCTTCTGAGAATTGCCTTGTGGATTTGAGGCTTCCACCTTATACAAACATTGCATTATCCTTTTCTTGCTACACCCCATATAGATAAAAGCAGGAACACACACCGCAGATGAAAATAGTATGTTTGTTCCCAGGATATGCCCCAGTTTCTGTACAGTTTTTTTTTTGTGGTTGCCACACAGGTCTCATTGAAGGGAACAGTCTCCTCCTTGATAAGTGATAATTTCCTATTCTTTTTTTGCTGATTTGAATAACACCTGTTATTTAATCACATCTTAGATGCATGTGGAAGAACAAGATTTGGGCAACCAAATTGAGATTTTAGATTACATGGGTGTGTGTCAGAATTTTTAAAAGTAATTGCCATACTTCAGTCGAGATTTTGACCTAGTCATAAATTTGCTTTGACCCATATCTTAACCGCTCATCTTCCCTTTTAGAAGGTTGGTGTCTAATATTTTCTAGGGTTGGGTACAAAACATAAGACTTAAAAAATTATATGTAAAACTGTCTACACATTGCCAGGCAACTGGTCATATGACTGCAAACATTTTGCCTCAATTTTGTTGTTGTTCAGTCGCACAGTCAACTCCGACCCTTTGCGACCCTATGGACCACTGTCCGCCAGGCACTTCTGTCCTCCACCATCCTCCTCAACTCGCTCAGCTCTGTGCCCATTGTGTCTACAATACCATCTAGCCATCTCATTTTTGGCCGCCCCCTTTTTCTTTTGCCCTCCACCTTTCCCAGCATCAAGGCTTTCTCAAGCGAACCCTCTCTTCTCATTTGATGTCTAAAGTACTTTAGCTTCATCTTTACTATTTGACCTTCTAAGGAGCAGTCAGGTTTGATTTCTTCTTAGATTGACCTGTTTGTTCTCCTTGCTGTCCAGGGGACTCTCAAAACTCTCCTCCAACACCACATTTCAAAGGCATCTATTCTTCTGCACTCAGCTTTCCTGATGGTCCAGCTCTCACAATCATACATTGCCACCGGGAATACATTGCTTTGACTATATGAATTTTTGTTTGCAATGTGATATCTCAACTTTTTACTATGTTCCCCAGGTTTCTCATCAGTTGCCTCCCAAGAATCAGTTGCCTTTTTATTTCATGGCTGCAATCACCATCTGTAGTGAGCTTTGATCCTAAGAAAGTAAAATCTGTCACTGTTTCTACTTCTTCCCCATCTATTTTGCAGGAACTGATAGGGCCTGTTGCCATGATCTTGGTTTTCTTGATACTGAGTCTCAAGCCAGCTTTTTCACTTTCTTCTTTCAACCTAATCAGGAGCTTCTTTAGGTCCTCCTCACTTTCTGCCATTAGGGTGGTATCATCTGCATATCTCAAATTGTTGATATTTCTTCCAGCAATTTTGATCCCAAATTGTGATTCCTCCATCCCTGCATTGCGCATTATGTGTTTTGTGTATAAATTGAATAAGCATGGTGACAAAATGCAGCCTTGTCTTACTCCTTTTCCTATTCCAAACCACTCCGTCATTCCATTTTCTGTCCTAACTGTTGCCTCTTGATTCATGTACAGATTTCTCATGAGGCCTATAAGGTGTTCCGGTATTCCCATCTCTTTAATTACTTGCCACATCTTGTTGTGGTCGACACAATCAAAAGCCTTCGTGTAATCAATGAAACAGAAGTAGACTTGTTTCTGATATTCCTTTGTTTTTTCCATGATCCATCTTATGTTGGCGATGTGATCTCTAGTCCCCCTGCCTCTTCTGAAACCCGCCTGCACTTCTGGTAATTCTCTCTCCACATACTGTTGCAGTCTATCCTGTATTATCTTGAGCATCACCTTGCTAGCGTGAGGGATGAGCGCAATTGTTCGATAATTTGAACATTCTTTAGCATTACCCTTTTTGGGGAGTGGAACGTATACAGATCTTTTCCAATCCTGTGGCCATTGTTTTGTTTTCCAAATCTGCTGGCATACAGAGTGCAATAATTTGATTCCATCATCTTGTAGGGCTTTGAAAAGTTCAACTTGGATACCATCAACTCCACTGGCTTTGTTGTTTGCAGTGTTTTTTAGGGCCTTTCTGACTTCACTCTCTAGAATGTCTGGCTCATGTTCAGTGTTCTCCTCATTGTGATTATCAGGGGTGTTGAGGTCCTTTTTGTAGAGTGCCTCTGTGTACTCTTTCCATCTTTTCTTAATCTCTTCTGCATCAGCTAACTCCCTGCCGTCTTTGTCTTTTATCATGGTCATTTTTGCTTTAAATGTTCCCTTGAGTTCCCCAATTTTTTTGAAAAGATCTCTAGTCCTACCCCTGATATTGTTTTCCTCTATTTCTTTGCACTGTTTGTTCAGGTAGGTTTCCTTATCTCTCCTTGCTTTCCTTTGAAATTCTGTATTCAAGTGATTGTATTTTTCCTTTTCTCCTTGGCATTTTGCATTCCTTCTGTCCTCTGCTATTTTAAGAGCCTCATCGGTCAACCATTTAGCTTTCTTACGCTTCTTTTCTTTTGGTATGGTTTTCCTTGCTGCCTCCTGCATGATGTCCCGCATCTCTGTCCATAATTCTTCTACCACTCTGTCTATCTGGTCTAAGCCATTGAATCTGTTCCACACCTCCACCATGTATTCTTTAAGGATGTTGTCTAGGTCATATCTGTCTGGCCTAGTTGTTTTCCCTATTTTCTTGAGTCTAAGCCTGAATTTTGTGATCAGTAGGTTGTGATCTGAGCCACAATCTGCTCTTGGTCTTGTTTTTGTTGACTGTATGGAGGTTCTCCATCTTTGGCTGCACAGTATGTAATCAATCTGGTTTCAATCTTGGCCATCTGGTGATGTCCATGTGTAAAGTCTCCTCTTGTGTTGCTGGAAGAGAGTGTTTGCTATGACAGAACTCTATCAGTCTTTGGCCTGCTTCATTCTGTGTTCCAAGACCAAACTTACCTGTTATTCCATTTACATTTTGATTTCCTACTTTGGCATTCCAGTCTCCTATGATAATGTGCACATCATTTCTTGGTGTCTGTTCTATGAGGTGTTCTAGGTCCTCATAGAACTGGTCAACGGTGGTTTCATCTGCACTAGTGGTCGGTTTGAACGGTTTGCCTTGTATTCTGACTGACATTCTATTAGAAGCTGCCTATTGATTTTCATCAGAAACTGAAGCCATATTTGAAGGGAAAATCAAATGAAGTTTAGCTGTAGTAACTCTTGGGTACGCAGTGTGATACAGTGGATAGAGGGGTGAACGTAGGAGTCAGTAAACCTGGGCTCAAACCCACATTCTGTCTTAGAAATTCATGGAAAGGAGAATGGAACTGATAAAACAATTCCTTAAACATTTCACCTTGAAAACTCTATTAGGGTCTCTATAAGTGGGTTCTAATTTGAGGACATGTAACACATAAATTAGCAATATAGGCAGATAATTCTTTAGTGAGGCTGGATTTCCCAATGTACTATCAAATCCAAGAAGCAGAAGAAACAAAAATTGAGAGAAGGAATTATGACTTCCAGAAGTCTTTATTTATTTCAGTGTGAGCTATAATAATAATAATTCTGTGTCAGAGATTGCTCTAGGTTGTAAGGATTTTTTTGCTGGAGAAATTCCACTCTGGGGACGCCCGAATGAGTCTCCTTTCATGTCCCAAAGTGCAGCCCTCAGGTATCAAAACCTGCCCTTCCAGTCTCCAAGCTCAGCATCTTAACCACTAACACACCGGGGGAAGCTGCAGTGTGAACTGTGCATTGCAATCTACTGTACTTCCTTAGACACATGGATTGCAATATTAAATCAAGAGTTTTTATACACTGGGTAAATGGTACTAAGGGTGGTTACCATATAAAGAGGGAGATAGATACAGGTAATAAATTTACACAAGCACAGGCACGCACGCACGCACACACGCGCGCACACACACACACACACACACACACACACACACACACACACACACACACACACACACACACACACACACACACACACACACACACACACACACACACACACACACACACAGAGGGGCTTGCTAGTAGGGACATGAACAAGCACCAAAACCCAGATTCAGAATTCAATTTGGAATTACAGTACAGTGCAATCCTCATTCAGAATTCAAAATCTAGAATTTCTGGTTATCCAGAACTCTGCTAACAGTAATTATGAACACTATATGGCAGAGGTTTCCAGCCTGTGGGCCGGCCCCGGCCCATGACATCATTCCATCCGGGCCGTTGCTGCTTCCGCTGCACCTGGAAATGGAAGTGGGCATGTTTACATCAGCCATAAAACACGCCTGCAGCTGTCATAAATGCGGAAGTGGACACATTTACAACAGCCATAAATGCGCCCACTTCTAGGGGCATAGTTCAGCCCACTAAGCTGTCTGGGGGCATGGTCAGGCCTGCAGTGTAAAAAGGTTGGCCACCCTGCTACATGGAGACACTAATTTTTGTGCCCCCATTAGCCTTGGTGTCAGATTGTCAGAAGAACTTTAAAGTTTCTCAAGAAACCACTGCAGGATGCCCAAGAAATAGATTTTACATCCACTTCTTCCTCCAGCAAGTGGAAATCTAGTCTTTTGCTTTCTAATCTATAGGAATAAATGGGAATCTGGATATTAGGAATAATTATTACAGATATTCAGGACTATTAAATTCAGATTTGGATATATTCAGAGCTATATGCATATGGCATTGTTCAGTGAATTCTGAATATAGTACAACCCTGTTTTATCTAAAAAATTTCATTTTGTAGCTTTTAATGTAATATTTTTTTTTATGTAAAATGAAGCAAACCCATAGGAACTCTGAGCAAAACCGTTACATAAAATGAATTTGTTATGTAAAACAAAGCACACCCATAGGAACTTTGTTAATATTCAGGTCTAATATAAGATTTACTGGTAGTTCTAGATTCTGAACTATTTTGCAGGACTCTCTTAAAAGAACATTTTTCCTGCAAAGTTCTAGTGGATGAATGTTACTTAATGCTAGAAGCCAGTAAGTAGGTGTGGACATAATTGTTCTGGATATAATGCACATGGTGTTATTTAGCTGTGCATCAGCCTCCATTACATGGGTTCAGGGCCATAGCCAGGATTCTAGATGTGGGTGGATGAATATTTTTGGGGGGATGGGCAACAAAGCCTCTTTTCAATGCATTCCTATGGGAAACCACACTTTGCCAGGGTAGGCAAACTGCTAACTCTGGGTGGGTCATGCCCACCCCGGCCACCTCCTAGCTACGGCCCTGCATGGCCACTGTTTAACCAAACAGAAGTGCAGTATTCTGCTGTGGAGTAAACTTGACTTAATGCAAAAGTTCGTAAAGTGCCTGAGGATCTTCATGTTTTGCTGCATAATTTCTGTATAATATTGTTCCTCGTTCTAATTTTTGCTGCGGTTTTTAGGAGGTGTGATTTAAATGCTAAACATATTATCTAAGGCAGGGGTCAGCAACCTTTTTAGGTCCGGGGCCTTGTCATGCTCCCTCAGACAGTTGAGAGGATGGACTGGTGGTCCCCCTCTCATAAACACATCTAGAGGGGCGTGGTTTGGATGGAGTAGGGGAAGCAGTCACTTTTCTTCCCTCTGCCATTGAACGTGTTTACAATGAGATTTAAACAATTAAAAACATGTTTTTTGAGATTTTCGCGGATGCCAGCTGCTGGATGAGTTGATGAGGTCTGCAAAGGATTAAAAAGAAAACAAAATAAAGCGGTGAAAACAGCGAGATCTGAGACGAGCGGGGCTCAGGGAGTCTGAGCTCCAGGTGACGAAGGGATCCGGAGCCTCGGAAGAGGTCTCCGGTTCAGTTTGTTGCCCGTGGAGCCGACTTTGGAGCTGAAGCTGAACCTTTGGAGGAGAAGCCGTGCTGAGAGAGCCCTTTGGTCCGGCAGAGGAGAGAAAGCCAATCGAGGCTCTGAGACCCCGTGAGCTTATCGGAACAATTGAAGCGGCGCCGAAGTCTACCCCAATCTAGAAAAGACCTGTAAGTGTGGAGTCTGGCTGGGAAAGATGGGAGGACAGACGGGGCGCTGTGAAAAGAAGGCAGAGAGCAGACCTTAGAATGGAGAGCTGTGGAGAGAGAGATCAAGAAGGGTGGAGAGAGATTGAGAAATAACTTTGTTTTTGCCGTGAAGATATATGTTGTGAGTGACTGAAGGGAAGGGTGAACTGTCGGAAAGGAACTGAACTTTGTTGGAAAACTTGAAAGAGAAGCTGTAATTTATTAAGGACTATAGAAAGAACTGCGATTATTATTATTTCTGGGCCTTTAAAACGGAAAGGTGGAGTGATCTGCGAAAGAGAAGTACACAGTAATGGCGGTAGAACCGAATTTCAAAGCGGAAAAGAAACCTAATGGGCGCTGAGAAAGAAGTGGAAGAAGAACGCAGCCATTAAAAGTTCCCTCTTCCAGTTTTCTTTTTCTTTTTTTGTTTTTTTCCTTTTATCTTTTTCCTTTTCCCTTCCTTCACAGTGTGTTGGGTCTTATTTCTCTTTTCTTGGTGGTTTTTTGATTGGGTGGTTTATATTTCTTTCACCCTAGATTATGTTAGTTTGCTTCTAGCGGCTTGGTGATAAACTTTACTGACTGCCCTTGCCTCCCCCCACCCCCTTGTACATATTATAGCTCTTTCTCCCTGATATCTCCCCCTAATCAAATACGATAGTAACAAAAAACTTAACCATCTGAACTAATATTAAGAGTAATATTATGAAATATTCTGGAGAGAAAGAACTGAATGAAACCAGCTGAATAGCAATTATTAAGTACATACAAATATTTAATTGGATTTGAGCTATTGTTTTATTTCATTTACTTCAACTGTAAGTTAAAATCTCATACTACTGTATAATTTACATATAGATTGATTGACTGGGGAAATTAGAGGGATTTTTGGGATTAACTAGATAGTGGAATTAATTGGAATTTAATTAGATACTTAAAATTGATATATTTTCTCTTTCCCTAGGGTGGCTTAGCAACCCACAGGGGAGAGAAATAAAAACAAAATTTATTGTGAAATCACAGTTTCTCAGGGGGATAAGAGAGGGGGTTAGAATGACCTATAGAAGACAAATTGATAAAGTCACGGCAGGTTAAATGTACCTAACTGTTTAATTTGATTAATTTTGACATTAAGTTTCTTAGTAGAATAATTGTGCGTCGAAGTACAAGCTTAAGTGGAAAATTAATTTGCTCACTAGACAGAGCATAAAAAAAGGCCATTTGATATCTATTAGAAGAATAGATTTCTTAAAGCATATATGCAAATGTTGTTTTGGGATAAATAATTAAAGAAAAAACTAAACATATTGAAAATCTTAATTGAAGGATAAATTGATAAAATTACTGTATACAAAGGTGTATGAAAGTGCCTAAATATACACTTTATACAACTTATTAACTTTTACAGCAAGTTGCTTAGAAGAATAAGGGAATTTAGAACCTTAGCCTAAGCTCAAGAGGAAAGTTAATGTACTCATTAGGTTGAGTATAAAAAAGGATAATCGAAGTATATTAGAATAATTGAATTTTTAAAGAGTACTAACGTAACTTGGGCTTGGAAAAAGTAAGTAAATGACCAAAATAAAAGACTGATTAGTTGGCACTCAGGCGGTGACCAAATATGGAGCAGAGAAAGGAAGAAGATGAGGTGGTGAAACCAAAGAGAATTGAAACAAGGAAAGAGAAGGAGAAAGAGAAGGAACAAAGAGAAAGATCACCCCCTCCGAGGGAAACACCACCAATTGACCAAGCACAACTATTTGCAGAAATAGCCAAGATGATGAAAAAAATGGATGCGACTATACAAGATAATTTGGAACTTAAAAAGGGACAACAGGAGATTGTAAAAAGTATGAAGGAAATGAAAGATGAAATGAAACATGACAGGGAGGAAATAACAGCCAAATACGATAAATTGGCTGAGTGTTTACAGAGTATACGAAAGTTACAAAATATAATTTTATGAGAGTAGATCAATGCATTCAGAATGTGCAAACCGATGTGAAACTTTTGCAAAATGAGATAAGATTAACAAACCGTCAAGCAAAGGAAACCAGACTTAAAGTAGAATCACAAGAAAAAAGGGTGGACCTTGTGGAGGAACAACTGAGAAGGCAAAATGTGGTAATCTGTAAAATGGTGGAAAATGTGCCAGATAGGTTGAAAGATAGAATCATAGATTGGCTAAACTCACTTCAAATGGGTAAAAAATTTGCACCAGAAGACATTGCAGGTGCGTACAGATTGGGCACGAAAAAGGGGGGAAATAGGGAAAGAAACGTATTGGTAAAGTTTGCAAATTTGGCGGATAAATTAAAAATGATGGCTTTTATAAAACAAAACAGATCTGGCACATTAAAAATAGATGGTAACGAAGTAGAAATTTATAATGATATAGCTTCAGAGGAACGGATTTGGTGATTTAAAATGAAACCTGTTATGAAATTTTTAAGAGATCGCGGGATTGTATATAATTGGAGGTATCCACAACAGATGAGGTTTCACTACGGAAAAAAAAGTATACCTTGGATGATAAAGTGGACACATTGGACTATTTATGTTTTGCAGGACTGGTTCAAACAGGGTCACAACAATGGATGCAACTGAGGAAAGACTTGATGGAGTCAGGGGGTATTGAGAGAGAGAAGGGAGGAGATGAGGAAGAGATGGGGGCAACAGGGGGCTCGGATGGTGATGGAAATGACGTAGTATTGGTAGAATCCGACAATAGTTAAGAAATAGAATAGCGTGTGGGCGAAGAATGACCATATATGGTAAGATCCAATAAAAGATACTCTAGGCACACTAACGGCAGTCCCCCCTCCCCTCTTTGGAGGACAAAGGCGGCTTTTCGGGAAGAAGAGTGGGGAGGGTAATTGTAGTAGTAGGTAAGTTTTTTCTTTCTTTTGTATTATGAATTTTTACTATTATTATTTTGTTGTAACTGGTAAAGGGTGTAGCACTTCCAGAGAAGGTTATGATATCCAAAATAGTTTAGACCAAAAAGATGAAGGATGTTAAAGTTTTGTCCTGGAACGTGAGAGGTACTGGCAACATGGTGAAGAGGAAACAATTAGAATCAGCCTTAAAGAAAAATAAACCTGATGTTATTTTTATACAAGAAACCCATCAAAAATCAGATGACACAAACAAGATGAGATTGGGGTGGATACAGAATTACGAAAAGTCATTTGGTTCTTCAAAAGCAAGAGGGGTAGCAACATTTATATCAAAAAGATTGGGGTTTAACACAACAAAAAAGATTTTGGATCCAGAAGGGAGATATTTGATAATTAAAGGTAATATAGAGGAAGAAGAAATAACATTAGTTATCATTTATGCCCCAAACGAACATCAAAAGGAATTTTTAGACAAAATATATCAAATTCTAGAAAAAGAAAAAACAATAAACATGATAGTGGCAGGAGATTTTAATATGATAAGATCAGATATAGATAGCACCAACAAGCAACAGAACAGAAAACAAGAAATGCAAGTTATAAATAACTGGATAAAATTAGTAGGATTAAAAGATACATGGAGAGAACTGAAAGGTACAGAAAGGGTATATACGTTCTACTCCCAAGTACATAATTCATACTCGAGAATAGACTACATATTTGTGACAGATAACTTAGTAAAAATGTTAGAAGATACAGAAACTGGAATTTTTAGAGAGTCGGATCACACAAAAGTTCTACTAGAAATAAAAATAGGGGGAATAAAGAAAAAAACCAATAGTTGGAGATATGATTCAAGAATTTATAAGGATAAGGATCACAAAAACAAAATAATTAAAAAATGGGAAGAGAATTGGAAGTGGAACGATAATGGAGAAGTTGGATTTAATACGGTTTGGGACACAATGAAGGCAATATTCAGAGGAGAGAATATTAAACTTGCAAGTATAATGAATAGACAGAAGAAAAATAAAGACGAGGAGCTGGAGAAGGAAATTAAATTTCTTCAAAATGAACATGCAAAAAACAAGAACCAAGAAACATTTGATAAAATGCAAAAATTAAAAAGTGAATTAATGGGAAAAGATATAGAAAAAGTAAAAAGAGACCTAATTTATTTGAAAAGGGAATATTTTCAATACAGTAACAAAAATTTGAAACTTTTGGCAAGGGCGGCTAAAGAGAAAAAAATGTAAAAGGGAAATTCTAACATTAATAAATAATCAAGGGAAGAAATGTAATAAGATAATAGAAAAATTAGAGATTGTGGAGAATTTTTACCGAATACTATATTCTAAGAAAGAGGTGGATGTAGAAAAACTGAAAAAGAGATTCTGAGAACAGAATGAAACAAAAATAAAAGATGAACATAAGAATAAAATGGAGAAAGAAATATTGGGAAAAGAGGTTAAAGAAGTGATAGGAAAATTGAAAATGGAAAAAGCCCCAGGGGAAGACGGACTACCGGCAGAATTCTACAAGGAATTTAAGGATGTGGTAGTCCCAAAATTGGTGAGATTGTATGATTATATCCTTGATGGAGGCGAGATCCCAAATTCTTGGTACAGATCTACAATTGTACTAATCCCAAAACCGGGGAAAGACCCAGAAAAAATAGAATCATACAGACCCATTTCCTTAATAAATTTGGATGCAAAAATCTTCACAACCATACTGTCTAAAAGGTTGAACACTTTTATGGACCAATACATAAATAAGGACCAAGCAGGTTTCTTAAGAGGAAGATACATGGCTGACCTAACAAGAAGAGTATTGAACTTGATAGACATCACAGAACAAAAGAAGGAAAAAGTGGGTTTTTTGGCTGTAGACATTTTTAAAGCCTTCGACTCACTGCAGTGGGATTCGATAAAGGAAATGATTGAGTTATATGGATTTGGAACCAAATTTCAAAAAATTATTGGCAAACTATATCAGAAGGGAGTAGCAAGGGTTAGAGTCAATGACACCTACACAGCAGATATTCCACTAGAGGCTGGAACAAGACAGGGATGCCCATTATCCCCAACATTATTCATAATGGCTATGGAATTACTTGCAAACGCAATAAGAAATGATAGGGAAATAAAAGGATTGGAAAACAATAAAATAAATCTATACGGGGACGACACCCTAATTATAATAAAACACCCTACGAAAACAATGGATAGAATACAATTACATTTAATATGTTAGAAGAAATTACTGGCCTCAGAGTAAACTGGGATAAATCAGGAATGATATTATTCAATAGCAAAAAGGAAGATCAGGACAAAATTAAAGTGAAATACAAAATACAGGTCAAAAGTAGCCTGAAATATTTGGGAATAACTATCTCAAACAATTGGGGGGAACTAAAAAGTTTAAATTATGATAAACAGAAGAGAGAATTAGAAGAGAAGGTAAAACAATATCAAAATTTGAACTTGTCATGGTTCGGCAGAATCGCTATCTGCAAGATGATGCTGATACTGAAGATTAATTTCTTATTTGAAACATTGCCTATTAGAATAGCAGATAAAGCGATGAAGGAACTTCAAAATAAATTAAATAATTTCTGCAACGGGAAACGTAGAGTAAGGGTTTCAAAAAAGTCTATGGTACGTACCACAGCAGGAGGGGGGATTAGGTTTACCAAATCTTAAAAATTATTATAGAGCGTTTCAGATAAAAAATGTGATGAAAATTTTGATGAGGGAAGAGACAATATGGCAAGAAATTGAGATGAAGGAATTAAGACAATCTGGGAACTCAATTTTTTTAGATAAAGGAGTCAATGTGACAGGAATTAAAAACAAAATGCTAAAAACAGTGTTGGAAGAGTGGAAAAAACTAAAACAAGAGTTGGCACCAAATGTATCCCCAATTATTGAAATTAAAGACATTAAAAATTTTCCCATAAAGATTGACATAAGATTTGATATTTTAGAGAAAGGGGGGGGCAATGTTGGTAAAAGATTGGATAAAGCTATATAAAGATAGGACAAAAAAAGATGAACTGTTCGATCGGATGGGATTGAATTGGTTTCAACGAATTGCAGTAGAAAAGTGGAACAATAAATATTTGCAAAAAAAATTGTTAGAAAGACCGAAAACAGAAATTGAAGAAATAACATTTAAATTAAGGAAGGGGGAAATTGAAATTAAAGGGTTGGTCAGTAAAATATATAAAATACTGAATAAAGGGAGTAAAGCACAGGAAATACTGAAAAACATATGGGAAGAAGATCTAAAAGTGAAAATCCTAGATAGCGACTGGAAAAAAAAGTGGAGCAAAAGAATCATGAGAAATTTATCAGTCAGAGTAAAAGATCACAACTACAAACTGTTATGGAGATGGTATCTGACGCCAATTAGATTGCACTGATAGATGAGAAAACGAGTAATAAATGTTGGAGATGCAAATATGCACTGGGCACATACGTGCATATGTGGTTAGACTGTAAAGTGGTTAATGTTTTCTGGACAAAAGTAGAAAAAGAAATAGCAAATATTATGGAAGTACGATTAGAGCTGGAGCCAGATACTGTGTTACTGACAAATGTGGAAAAAATCAATGTGGATAAAGACAAAAAAGACTTAATAACTGTAATGCTGTCATCAGCAAGGTACTGTATTGCGAGAAACTGGAAGAATGATATTCAATTAAACATGGATGGCTGGTACAGAGAAATGTGGGAATTGGCGTTGAACGACAAATTGACATGGGAAGTGAAAGTCAGGAAGGGTGAAGTTCAGGAGAATAGATTTTGGAGGATATGGCATCCATTTATAGAACATTCACTGTATAATAAAGCAACACAGCCAGCACCGGATCAAATGAGTTTTTGGAGGAATATTTGAATATGGATTAATTGTAACCTCTCTGGATACTGTAAATAGCACAGGGTGTTGAAAAGAGAACCAACTCTCTTTTCCCAACATGTATTTGTATTTGCTTTTTCTTGTCGGTCTTACTTTTTTTGTATTGAAAATTAAAATATGTAGTTACGTGTATATACACATATAGGTATTTGGGCGTAGGTGTACGTCCACGTCCAAGAGTGGGTACACGTGTACGTATGCACGTATGTGTATATATATAAATATAAATAGGTAGGTGTGTAAATGTACATAAACATAGGTATATGGGCATTGAAAGAATTACTGGTAAACAAGCAATAAAATATAAATATAAGTTGATAGGAAAATGTATTAGAACGGGAGAAATATATAAGACAAAGAAGTAATACTCATCCTATGTGCTCATCTTTACCATATTTTAATGTAATTTCTTTTGTTTCATTTACACATTGTACTGTGATGTAGTGTTATATATGTTTTTTGTCATTTACGTTTTTTTTGTCCTTTGTATGTTAGTAAAATTTAATAAAAATTTAAAAATTAAAAAAAATAAACACATCTACAGCTGTCATAAATGTGTTTATGGCTGCCATAAACATGCCTGCAGTTGTAGTAAACATGTTTATGGAAGCTGTAAAGTGAGTCGACGGCTGATTCTGGCGATGGCAGCAGCAGCAGCTGCAGCTGGAGCAAGGGCGTGGGTCGGATGATTTGGTGCCATGGGCAAGATCCGGCCCACAGGCCATAGGTTGCCGACCCCAGATCTAGGGTGATGCCCAGGTACTTAGGCTCTTTATTATGACCAAGGCATTTCCTATCCATGTATACTGTCAATTCTCCATGTGTTAATTTATTATTCAGATGAAAACAAGCAACTTCTGTCTTTGTTACATTTGGTTTAAGGCACCATCTATGGAAGTAATTTGTCATTATGGAGATATCAGTTGTAAGGATCTCTTCTGAGGCTTTAAACAACCTATGCCTGCTATCTATCACCCAGTCATCAGCATACCCAAACATTGATTCAATGATCCTATTCTAGTTGTGACATTACTGAATTCAGCCAATGTGAGCTACCTGAAAACTAGAACAACAGTAAAGATAAAGACATCATGTAATTAGGTCCTATGTGGTGTCCTAATTATGTAATTTACAATAAAGTTAGGATTTGTTAATAGCTTAAAATTGATTTGATATGGCTGGAACAGCTCTTCATCCTCTTTTTCATGAGAACCAGCTCAGTGAATTCACCCAGTTTGATGTGTTTGCTGTTTACTGAGAATAAAAAATTAAGATAGTGTTTGAACACATGCAGAAGCATACCCGGCAGGTCTCAGTCATAAGGCTAGTTGAATGAACAGCAAAGACTGTGAGTTATTTGATGCATCCTTTGAACCTATGGGAGAGGAATGCTTTGTTCTGCTGTTTGAAGTGGTAGCCATGTTAGTCTGTACATGCATATCTGAGAGTAAGCAAAAAAGACAAAAAATGTTGTGGCACCTTAAAGACTAACTCCTGTTTTTAAATGTGAACTTTCGTGGATCAAGTGACTGATAAAGTAGATTACAATAAAACCTCGGATAACGCTATAACTTGGTTCCACAAGTCTTGGTGATTGATTTGATATGGCTATATGTGTAAATGAAACAAATGTGTAATGTGTAAATGAAACAAAAGAAATTACATTAAAATATGGTAAAGATGAGCACATAGGATGAGTATTACTTCTTTGTCTTATATATTTCTCCCGTTCTAATACATTTTCCTATCTGATTTTTAGTGTTATCTGATGCATGTTAAAATCCTATGGGATGCATCGGATAACGTTAAAGCTCCACAGAGATACATTGTAACCGCACAGGCTTTAGTGGTTGTTATCTGATGCATCCCATAGGAATTTAACGTTATTTGATGCAATTCTCTCCCCCGATTACTTAACGTTATGCGATTTTAGGAAGAAAATGTTATCGGAGGTATTACTGTAATTTATTTTGTTGTTTGCTCTCTGATATGTTCTGTTCCACGTTTTTGTTCAAGACTTGGCCTGCAATACATGATGTTCACCAGAAGGTGGTGTAGAATTCTTTCCTTCCTACACTTTATAATTCTAGTCCAGATTTTTTTGACAGCAAGAAAAAATCAAAGCAATCACACTTATATACCGACCCATAGTGCTTACTGCCCTCAGCAGTTCATTAGCATTTCCTCCTCAACATGTTCATTGGCATTTTGAACTCAACATACTGGGTACTCATTTTACTGAACTTGGAAGGATGGAAAGCTGAGTCAACCTTGAGCCCTGGTCAGGATCAACAGTAGGTCCCCCCCCCCCCCCCAAATGCCATTTAGAAGACTATCTACCCTGTCAGGCCTCTTTCAGACTCACAGAGTATCCAAGAATGCATTTTTTCCTGAAGCAGGAAAAACAATATTGACGTGAATTTATTTAAGGTGGATCCCAGTTTGCAATGAAATGACCCACACACTGTGATCACAGAGCCATCTCCTGTGGCACATATGAAATGAGACATGCAGGATTTTACACCGGGTCTGCAATGGACTGCAGCAGCCTTGAGGATATTCAAGGTGTACCTTCACAGCCAGTCCATCTGGCATGGCCTCTTCCGCCTCCATGAACATTGGGTATCAGAAAGCGGTTCCTCCTCTGCTCATTTTGCTGTTGGGCCCAATATGATAGTGTTCACACCTTTGTGAATACTAGAAAAAGTGGGCACAGCAGACTACTCTTGAAGGGGCTGATTCTATAGCTTTAAATTCACAACAATGACCTATGTGATCATTGTTCTGATGACAGTTTTCCCCCAGCATTTTCTTCAACCTGTAAGGGAAAAGATAAGAGGTTAAACAATTAAGGAGAGTATGAAAACCACTTAAGATGCACAATGACCCCAGCTTGCTGGATGATTTAAGCCCTTCTCTTCCTCTACTTTTTAATCAGTAAGATGTAGTAATTTGGTGCGCTTTTAATCTTTTTAGACTTAAATTTAAATTTTAACAGTTTTATATTTGAGGTTTTTAGATAGTGTTTGTGTTTTTATTGTGATGTCTTTTATTATTTGTAAACCGCCCTGAGTCACTTCAGTGAGAAGGGGGGTGGATAAATATAAATAAATAAATAAATAAATAAATAAATAAATAAATAAGGTCTTCATAGCTAATGTGGCACAGAAGATAAGACTTATGTTATCTTGGGTTTTATATTTTGTGAGTGAAATAAAGACTTGCACATTAGTGATTTGTGTGCCCAATAGAATCAACAAATATAAGTGGCATAACAAATCTACATTAAAATCTAGTATAGAGAATTTTCCATATTTATTATGTCTGCATAGGTATCTATGTAGAAGTTGCTCTATAATGTAAAACAAGGTGACAAGTCAAGATGGTAGAGGTCTGGATTGTTCCACTTCGGCCTCATTCTCCACTGCAGGTTGTAAGATATTCTTCCTTGTTGTCTTTCTGACATAGACACAAAAAACAAAATACAGTACATGGCAAAATGGGTAGGGACTGGAGGCATTGAATTGCAGTGGCGTCAATTCTTCCTTGACCATGATGTTCAAAGAGTTCAGCATGAGGAGGCAGTGTTGGACCTATGGTCACTTCATTGTGGAGGTGCCTTAGGGGCTGATCAACTTCACAGCATTATTTGCCATCTACATAAAACCAGAGAATTGGAGTACATTGTTATTAATATGCTGATGACATGCAACTCTCCTTTACATCTTCTGTAGTGGATGCCGTCTGCTGCCTTAATGACTGCCTGGCCTCAATGAATGGACAAGGAACAGGAATTCTCAACCTTTTAAAGCTGGGGGCCAGGTCACGCTCCCTCGGACAGCTTCAGGGGGCAGATGGCTGTTTTGCCCTTCCTCCACCCCATGGCACTTCCTGGTGTGGTGGAGGAAGGGGTGACATGGTATGGTTTTGTTAGCCACATCCAGCCAATGGGCCACAGGTTGAGAATCCCTGGACAAGAGCAAACAAGTTGAAACTGAATCATGACAAAATGGAGGTCCTGTTGTTGGGAGGGGCTTCTACCTGATTGTGGAGTCATGTTCCTATTCTGGAAGGAGTTGTCCTTCCTTTAAGGTACCAAATTTGTTGTTTGAGGATCATCCTTGATCTGGCACTTAGCTGAGATCAACAACTGCAAGTGTATTGTTTAATCTTTGCCTGATCTCCCAACAGCCTCTCTACATGGACAGGCAATCCCTGACAACTTTGGTCCAACCATTGGCAGGCTACTGCAGACCTACATGGGGCTGCCCATGAACCTGATATGGAGACTACAATGAGTCCAGAACATTGGAGCCAAGTTGATCTCTGGAGTGAAGAAATATGATCCTATTATCCAGCCCAGCTATTCTAGCTCTCCATTGCTCTCCGCATCAGACACAAGGTGTTAATATTGACATAGAAAAGGTCTCCCTCGCTTGAAAGCCAGTCATGTCCCACTCTAGGGGGTAGTGCTCATATATTTCCAATTACAGCCAAAGACCCAGCATTCTCTGTGTCTGCAGATGTTTCTGTGGTCATGTGGCAGGCATGACTAGATGCCGGAAAACACAGAATGTTGTTACCTTTCCTGCCAAAGCAGTACCTATTTATCTACTTGCAATGTCTTGCTTTCAAATTTCTAGGAGCTGAGAAAGAGATGGGAGCTCACTCTGTCGCGTAGCTCAAGGGTCTTTAATTGCTGACCTACCAATCTTCCAGTCATCAAGTTTAGTGTCTTAACCACTAAGCCATCACAGTCACTGTAATGTTGACATACAAAGCACTATATGGTTTAGGAGCTTGCAGTGGTGGGATGTCAAAAATTTTACTACCCCACCGTGATGTCATCACAGTGTGGGTGGAGCTAATGTCATGACATCATGGGTGGGCCCAAATAATAAAATAATAAAATAAAAATAAGCACACACACACCTCACCCCCCCCCCACATACCCCTGCAGGCGTGCATGCACACCAAGTGCTTGGCATGCATGCACAGTGGGGGAACCAGTGAAAAAGTAAGCCCCCAAGGTGGTTCCCCCCAGAAGCTGCTACCGGTTCTCTGGGAGACTGGGGAAAGTTACTACCGGTTCTGGCGAGCTGATGAGAACCTGTTACATCCCATCACTGGGAGCTTGCTATCTGACAAAACTTCTCTCCCAAAGAACATTTGCCTGCACCGCTCTATCTTTGCAAACTGCAACTTCTGGTACAAACATTGAGAACCTCAAAAAAATTTTTAACAAGGAAATGAACTTTCTGCTTTGTGGAACTTCTTGCCAGTGGAGCTGTGCTGAGACCCATCCCTGGACATATTTTAAAAACAGCTTAAAGCAACCACGTGAAGGGAGGCATTTAAAAATCTTCTCCAAGCAGCCAGTTAGCTTAGTTAAATTTAATTTTAACATTAGTGTGATTTTATTTTATTTTCTGTATATGTCTATTTTGGCATGAAGGTTAAATATATGTCATTTTTCAAACATTTCACCACTGGGTTGGGTTTGCATTTTAGCATTTGTATGCTGAATGTTGATCATGTATGCCGCCCAAAGTGGAAATACCTCCCAGCAAGGCAGTATAGACATTCATTGAATTAATGAATTAATAAATAGATGGGGGAAATGTTTGAAATGAAACTTGTGGGGCAGCAGTACCATGAATATTTATCAATGTACAGTGGTACCTCACGCAATGATTTTAATCCGTTCCACGGGGCTTGTTGTTGTATGAAACAATTGCTATATGATGCATGGATTGTATAGTGATTTTCTCTATGGGATGCATTGTACAACCATTTTTTTTTTTTTTTGCTAAGTGGTTTTTCCCATAGAAAAATTGTTTTACGGTTTTTTCTATAGGGAAAAATTGTTACGTGGGACATCATTTTCCCCAAAAAACCTAATTGTTATGCGATTTCATTGCTATACGGGGCAATTGTTGTATGAGGTTCCACTATACTGAAGTACAAAACTTAAACTTAGAAAATGTTTAAACCCAATTGCAATTTATCATAAGCAGAGTTTCTCCACAGCTGAGATACTGGCCAGAGAATTTGTATAGGCAGCTAAACCTAAAGATGCAACATGGTCAATTATGAGTCATCTTATAGTAAATATAATCATCCTGCTTCTTCTGCATCTTTCATGTCTTGGTTATATTTTAAACTGCCAAAACAAAGCCACTTGGGGATGAGTCCATTCCATAATTTCTTCTGTCTGACCTAGATTAGCCAGCACAACAAGGCTGCTGTTGCTTGGGGTACGCCCGATTGTGGTTCAAAATACCACAATTTTTGAGGAGGCTGTCATCCTGCTGAATCTGACATTTTCTTGTTGATCTCTCTCTTGTTGATCTCTCTTTTTGGCTACAAATATCCAATGATTTCACACCTCTCACTTTCCTCATAACCTGGCAGTTTCATTTTGATTCTTTCTCCTTGCTGAAAATATAGTAACACCAGGAAGCATATGAGATGAATTCAGCCAAATACATCTGCAAAATGGATGCCAGCGAAGGCAGCAGCTGTAAAATTTGGACAACAGTTATTTCTAATCTGCAGTCAGAATGGGTGTGTAATCTTCTGTTTTATTACTGTTCGGATGTACTGAACCACTAAAATACTGGTTTATGATGGAATAAATACCGGTGGTCCTAGGAAACCACTGTTGTTTGGCTGGAAATATGTCTTTAGCTTCATGGACCTAAAAACATGTTTCTAGAAACAAATAAGGGATAATGTCTGTATATAGAATGGGTGTGTGTCATTGTTAGGCTGCAAGTGATACTTCTCAAATGAAAAAGAGTCATGTGGCAAATGGACTTTGACTGTTGAGAATTCAGACAGTTTTCCTGAAGAAAGAAGGGAATTCACAAGGAGCCCCTTGGTCACATTAGGTAAAGGTTGTCCTTTCTCAAAAGCCAGTTGTATCCAACTCTAGGGTTCAGTGCTCATCTCTATTTACAACCAAAGAGCCAGCACTGTCTGTGTTTGCAGATGTTTCCGTGGACATGTAGCAGGCATGACTAGATACTGGAATGTATGGAACTCTGTTTACCTTCCCACTGAAGTGGTACCTCTATATCTACTTGCAATTTCTTGCTTTTGAACTGCTAGGTTGGCAGAATACACTCAGCTCTTGAACTGCTGACCTGCCAACCTTCCAGTCATCAAGTTCAGCATCTTAACCACTAAGCCACACAGAGTCCCGTCACATTACTTATGCTTATACCTCCTCTGGCAACTAAATTTTCTGAATGCAGAAGTTGGCAACTCTGTTCTTCCAGCTCTAGCCATCACAGTTGGTGCTCAGAGATCATAGGACTACAGTACAATAACACTTCATCCTTGTCCCTCCCCTAAGATCTACCAGGGGGACAAGCAGATAAACTAGGAGAAACAAACAATAGCAATAGCACTTACATACAACACCACAGTGCTTAGTGCACTCTCTGGGTGGTTCACAAGCTCATTAGCATTTTTGCTCCCATCACGCTGTGTACTCATTTTACCGAACTTGAAAGATGGAAGGCTGAGTCCATCTTTAGTCCTGGTCAGGATTGAACTCACAACCTTCTGGTTGCAGTTCAGCAGTTTATCCACTGTGCCATCAGGGTTCTTTCTTAACAAATAAAGAACAATAATCAGCAGCTCTTCTATCCACCCAGCACCTGTTCTCTATTTTTATTTCAGGAATGGAACACACTATGGAGACCATAAACTCCATTCTAGAATTTTACTTAATAAAATAAGACCCAGGCTCTTAATTAATCTGAAAGACAAAACATTCAGATGTAGTTTGAGTTCTAAATCTGACACAATGCAGAACCTGGAGTTACGGTAAAAGTAACAGGTTATTATAAGCAGGCTATTGCTTTTAGGTAATGAGTATATAACAGTGGAGTAGACCATACAGCCAGTGACTCAACACTGAGTGTTAGGCGGCGGTAAATAACCTGACTTCCTAAAGGGGCCAATGACTATGGGCGGTTGAGCCCCTTTGGGTGGGGTGACGACCCTCTCAGTGTAGGAAATGCCACTTGAAACCATCATATTGGGCCCAACGGCAAAATAAGCAGAGGAGGAACCACTTCAGTATTCTGATTCCCAATGGCCATGGAGGCAGAAGAGGCCGTGCCAGGTGGACTGGCTATGAATGCACACCTTGTTAATGTCCTCAAGGCTGCAGCAGTCCATTGTAGTCCTGATTTTAAATCCTGTGTGGGTCCAGTGGTGGGATGTCAAAAAATTGACTACCCCCACCGTGATGTCATCACAGTGTGGGCAGAGTTAACTTCATGACATCATGATGTTGTGGGTGGAGTTGACATCATGATGTTGTGGGTGGGGCCAAAGAAAAATAATAAAAAATAAAATAAAAATAAGCACGCACACACACACCCCTCAACCCACCCACCCACCCACCCCCAACACAAACCTGTAAATAAATTAAATAAATGAATAAATAAAATAATACATTAAAAGCTTATTCTGGCTAATCTTTCTCACACTAGGTCAGATGGAAAGAACTACAGAATGAACTCAACACAAGATGGCTTCATTTTGCCACTTTTCAACAGTTAAAGAAGTTAGGTACGTACCTAAGTCTTTGCATAACCAGTTCTCTTAATGTAAATGTAAAACAGCTGTACCTCCTTAAGGATTTTCCAATTGCAACAGCACAGGTGTAGCTTATTGATGAGGTAACTCTAAGACTCTGCTTAAAAACCCCAAGCCAGGCCATCAGGCCTTTTTAGGAACTGTGGTAGTACGTCAATATAGGTAAAGGTATTAACTACACATTAAAACACACACAGACACACCACATCCAAAGGTGAGTCACTTACACTGGGGAGCAGGCTATAGGGAGCTTCAGGCTAGCAGCTTCTCTTCCTCCTCCCCACTTGGGAGGACAGCAAGGAGGCCGTGCATACATGCCAGCACTGTAGGCATGCATGCACACCATGTATGAAAGCAAACCAGTGAAAAGGTAATCCCCGAAGGTGGTTCCCCCCAAAAAAGCTGCTACCGTTTTTCCAGGACACTGGGAAAAGCTACTACCGGTTCTGGAGAACTGGTAAGAACCTGTTACATCCCATCGCTGTAGTGGGTCTCATTTCATATGTGCCACAGGAGATGGCTCTGTGATCATAGTGTGTGTCACTTCATGACAAGCTGGGATCCACCTTAAACAAATTCACGCCTGTGGCATTTTTCCTGGGGAAAAATGTATACTGGGACAGGAGTAGCAGCCAATGATGATATAACAGCAGGTCTTTTGTTAAGTAACATTGTTACCTACATTTCAGACTCCACATCTCAGAGCTGCATGCATCCAAGCCAAATTTGCTGAAGCCAAATTTGCCGCCCCCTGGTGGATGCTGGCTCCTGCTCCTGGGAATTGTAGTGCAAGAACATACATAGCCCAAAACGTGCCGCCCGGGGCAGAAGCCCCCCTAACGATGCCACTGGTGCAAAATAAATCTTTATTGATGTTAGATTAAAATATGTGGGGGGAACCCCAATTTTAATCAAAGAACATGACAGCCAGAAGTCTTTTGATGTTTGTGTAAGGGTTTCAGATTGTAAATAAAACAAGACAAAACAATTGTAGCACCTTAAAGACTAACTACTATATTTTAATGTTAGCTGTCATGAATCAATTGCACTTCATCAGACATAAGAGTGTGACTTCATGGCATTAATTTATACATATCAGCTGCAGATAGAGACGTACAAAATGGTTGGTTAGTATAACTGATAGAGCTGCTAATCGGATGTGGCTTTTTATTCCTGGTAAAGACCAAAGACCTTCACCAGAAGAGGTAAAAGAGAAAGTAAAGAAGAAGAAAGACCTAAAAATCCCCAGTCAATATTCACATTTATTTCTGTGAGGTTTATTACTTATTTTATTTATTTTATTGTTCGCATTTATATGCCTCCCTACTCGCAAAGTGACTCAGGGCAGCTGACATAATATTGTTGAACAACAATCCATAATTATCCATAAACCTGGCAAAACCCATAGAAATTTAAAAACTTTAAAAGATTAAAAATTAATTAAAAATTTAAAAGAAAGGGGGAATGTCAAAACAAATCAACCTCCCAAATTGGTGAGCGGCTCCCTGTGTTACTGGAGCCCCACACCTGTTCTGCCAGCCAGGTTTTTATGCTTGTCTGAAAGGGCAGCAGGTCTGTCTGGAGGCGCAACTCAGCTGACAGGAGGTTCCATACGGACGGGGCAGAGACAGAGAAGGCTTTCCTTCTGGTGCTAAAGAGATGTGCCTCTCTAGCTGATGGAATGATAAGAGAGCCTCTCCGATCTGCTGTGGTGGGATGGACAGATGTTCTCTGGATGATGTGGTCTCTTAAGTATCCTGGCCCACTACCATGTAGGGCTTTAAAGGCAATAAGTAGCACCTTGAATTGCACCTGGAGGCACACTGTCAACCAGTGCTACTCCTGAAGCAGTGGTGAGGCACATGCATAATGGCCTCAACCCATCATCACCTGGGCAGCCACATTCTGGACCAGCTGCAGCCTCTGAATGGTCACCAAGGGCAGCCCCATGTAAAGCATACTGCAATAATCAAGTCTGGAGGTGACCAGAGTGTTTGTGATCATGAGCAGGTAGTCCCGATCTAGGAGCGGGCATAACTGGTGTATAACACAAATCTGTGCAAAAGCCCTCCTTGCCATGACTGCCACCTGCTCTTCGAGCAGGAGTCGTGAGTTCAGGAGGACCCTCAGATCATGCACCAGGTCTGTTTGCAGCAAAACAGCCCCATACAGAACTAAAGATGGTAACTCCTGAGATAACACAAGACCCCTGACCCACAGCCACTCAGTCTTGCCAGGATTCAGTTGTAGCCCGTTGTCCCCGATCCAGACCTTGACAGCCTCCAGGCACCTGGAAAGGACTTCCACTGCATTGCTTTGATCTCCACGGGCTGAGATGTATAGTTGGGTATCATTAGCATATTGATGCTACCTCACCCCATGGGAACGGATGATCTCACCCAACGGTTTCATGTAGATATTAAATAGGAGAGGTGAGAGAACCAAGCCCTGAGGCACTGCATATTGGAGGGGCCTAGGGCTGGACCTCTCACCCTCTAGCCACACCAACTGGAGCTGGCCCTTCAGAAATGAGGAGAACCAGGACAATACAGTGCCCTGGAGCCCCATACCTTGGAGCAGCTCCAGAAGGATACCGTGGTCAACGGTATCGAATGCCACTGAGAGGTCAAAAAAGGGCCAGGATGGGCAGGTGACCACCCTCCTGCTCTCACCAGAGTTCATCCACCAGCATGACCAATGTGGTTTCGGTACCATATCCAGGCCTGAATCCTGACTGAAAAGTGTCCAGATAATCCGCTTCATCCAGGATCTCCTGTAACTGGCGTGCCACTGCCTTCTCCAACACATTGCTCAAAAAGGGCAGGTTGGATACAGGTTGGATACAAGTTTGGTTCTGTGAAGTTGTAAAGGGTTAGTAGATGGATACAAAATAGTCATTGTGGTATTACACATTCACTAATGAGTTTATTTTTAAGATCTAGCATTTAAAATTACCTGACTATGCTGTGTGAAAATTGACAATGGTGTGAGTGACCTGAGCTGTAAGTACCCCCTTTATTCTGTGAGCTAGCCTGAAGCGAGAGATGTGTAAAGGGTTTGTGTACATTGCCATCATTAACTGCTGCTAGATGATGAGGTGTGGGGTGCATCTGGGGTCTGGTCATTCATCCAATTGTGCATCTGAGACATGTTTTGGCACCTCATTAATTAGTTGTCATTTGCTGCAACAAGTTCTCAAAAACATGAAATAGATACTGGATAACATTTAGTAACAAAATTCATCTGTCTAACTACTAAGTACACTAAAACATTTTTCTCTTGCTATTTCTCAGTTTTTAAGAGACTACAGACCACAAATTTCTTTCTATATAAGCATTATTGCTGGTTAGAAGCATTTTTTTTAAAGCTCATGAAGCTTAAAACATTCTTCCAACAACATGGTAGTGGGTTCTCACAGCAAGTTTAAAAAGTAAGTCAAAGCAGATTACTCATGCACTATTTATAAAGTACCAAATCATTTTCACATACTAACTTATAAAAACTATTTTCCAGTTGACATCAGATAAGCTTGTCTATTAAGCAACCCAAGAAGTCTCACGAGATCTGAGGAGTTCCTCTTCTCTTTAGAAGAAGCTAACAAAGGGATAGTTTCCATACTTTATTACATTCTGATTGAACAAGACATGGGTTCATCAAAAGTTCTGAAAGAAATCTTGGGGAAAGGACTGGAACATTGTGCTAGAAGGGCGAAATGGTGGTATATGTTCAGAAAGCTTCGCTTTGAAGAAGTATCAGTAATGCCTTGAGAAATACCTCTGAAGGGGCTTCAACAGTGGTGTTTTTTTTCCATTCCAGATGTTCCATATTAACTCAGCAATATCTCCACAATGTTCGAAGGACTGCAAGTCAAATGGATCTTTTCTGCATTTTTGGTGGACATGTAGAAAAGTAGAGAAGTCCCAGGAGGGAGTTTTCAAGTAAATTAATTAATCATAAATCAAAGCTTTTATCAAAATTCCAGAAACTGTTATTTACAGTTGCTGATGTAAATGAGGCAGTCTCATGGGATGAAGAGGATAGAGGAGGCAGGCAATGAAGTACAAATATCAATAAATTGATATAAATTGATATACCATGAATACATACAGATTATCATCTAACTATATGTGTGAAAATCAATAAAATTTATTGAGGAAGAAAGGATGTTCTAGGCTATACAGTAAAGTTTAATCTTTGCATCAGTGTTGCAAAATATGCTTATCAGGGTAGGTCAACAGCTTGATCCACGAGAGCTCACATTGAAATACACGAGTCAGTCTTTAAGGTGCCACAACTTTTTTGGTCTTTTTTTGTTGTTTTGTTTACTCTCTGATTTGTTTTGTTCCACATTTTTGTTCAAGACTTGGTCTGTAATACATGACTATATGTAATACAGACTAACCTGGCTGCTACTATTTTAAAGCCTGTGTGTGGACTTCAGAACGCTTTGATAAGTTTCTGACTCACTGTTGTTTAGCAATAGCAACAAAATGGCTTCTACAGCTTAAAATTGGGCTACTAAAATGAAGAAAACAAGGAATAACAGAGTGCACTTCTGAGTGAAAGAACCCAGCAGTCCAGTTCAATTTTGGAGCTGAAAAGAAAACTTGGTTCCATAACGTGCTCAGACACACCTTGTTGTTTTGCAGCTTGTTGTTGCTGGTAAATGTTGGGCTTCTAGTGAAAAACTAACTAGGTCCAAAGTGTGTGGTTTGTCTGCCCCTCACTCAAATTCTTCCTCTCTTTAGTCAAAACAAAAAAAGAAATAGTGATAAATGTGCAGCGCTAAGGAGCTCTTGTAGTGCAGTAGTTAAATGGTAATTCTGCAGGCAAATCAAAACACTATGAGCTCAATCCTGATCAATCAAGGTTGATTCAGCCTTCCATGCTTCTGAGGTTGGTAAACTGCATATCCAGCATGTTGAGGGCAAAAAATGCTAATTACCTTGTGAACTGCCCAGAGAGCGTTCTAATGTGCATATAATTGTAATTGATATTGCTACTTTAGAGAAATCTTAGTTTTAAAATCCATGTTTCTCTAATACAGAAATGAGGAATGTGTGAACTTCCAGATTGATTTTGTCAAACTTTCCCCACCACTTTTCTAACACTTGAAAACTCTCTTTCAACTTTTGAAAACTTTAGTGTAATGCAGGAGTTTTCAACCTTTTAAAGCCAGGGGCTGGGTCACACTCCCTCAGACAGCTTCGGGGGCTCAGGGGCCATTTTGCCCTTCCTACACCACATGGCATTTCCTGGTGTGGTGGAGGCGGTGGGGGGGGCACATGAAATGGTGCCACGGGCTGCATCCGCCCCACAGGCTGCAGGTTGAGAATCCCTGGTGTACTGGTTTTATTTTATCATTCCAAATAAAAAGGGAACAGCTAAATATTAAAGCAGATCAGTTCTATTCTAGGAGAAAAAAAAATGTTCAATGTCTTTTAAAGTTCCTGGAACTGATGACATTATACTGTGATTCTGGCCCAATACTGAATATGTATTTAGTACCTGAATTTTTTGGAATAGTAGCCGTGTTAGTCTGTGGTTCAGGCATCTCAGAAAACAAAACAAAACAAAATAAACAAAATATAGTAAAATAAAAATAAAAAACACAGTAGCACTTTAAAGACTAACTTAAAGACTAACTGCTATATTTTCACTGTTAGCTTTCATGGATCAAGTCCACTTCATCAGACAAGGAATGAAACTTACAGGCATGTTCTTATATACCAAATTCAGGAGGTCAACGGGAGAAGGGTTGGTGTCAAGCAAGATGACAGACAAGCAAGCACATTCACACAGCCATTAGCAACAATAGATTATTCAGTTAAACTCTAAAAGACTCCCTTTCAATCTCAAGGTTGCTGAGTAAGCCCACTATGGTATCTGATCAACTTGTGACCTGCATGTCAGGGGGAAAACAAACAAACTCCTGTACCTGGGTTCTTACTGTTTTACTAAAGAGAATTGGCAGGAAAGTTGTAATATAAAATCATATAGCAATCTCTGCATCAAATTTGATAATGTCCCAGAAACCCTTCACTAATATTTAGCCCCCTGTGATGGGTATCTAACAGATGGATGTATTTGATTTCTGCTGTCTCCCTTTCAATCCTACTTTTGTAATTTCTCTGTTCCAGAATTGCAACTTTCAGGTCTTGGATAGAGTGTCCAGTTAGATTGAAGTGGTTTGAGACGGGTTTCTCCGTGTTGCCATTCCGGATATCTGATTTGTGTCCATTAATCCTTTTGCGTAAAGATTGTCCTGTTTGTCCTACATAAAGCACGGATAGACATTTCTGGCAAGAGATGGCATAAATCACATTGGCAGAAGCACAAGTAAAACTGCCTTTAATGTTGTGTGTGGTGACATTGGGTCCAGTAATACTGTTTCCAGAGTGAATGTGGGGGCATAGTTGACATCTGGATTTGCAGTAGGGTCTAGTTCCCATATCTGCTCCACTTCTGTATAGTCTGTTGTGTGTCAATAGTTGTTTGAGATTGGGGGGTTGTCTATAAGCGAGTAGGGGTCTGTCACCAAGGGCTTTGGAAAGTGAAGCACTCTTGTCTAAGATGGGTTGGAGATCCCTCATTATGCGTGTGAGGGGTTTGAGTTGAGAGCTGAAGGTGACAACCAAACTTTCTCACGTCGACCTCCTGAATTTGGTATATAAGAACATGCCTGTAAGTTTCATTCCTTGTCTGATGAAGTGGACTTGATCCACGAAAGCTAACAGTGAAAATATAGCAGTTAGTCTTTAAAGTGCTACTGTGTTTTTTATTTTTATTTTACTTTATTTTGTTTTGTTTTGTTTTCTGAGATGTATTTAGTACCGTACAAGTTCCTATTAATTTCACCCTCTAGTATGGGTTCAGCATAATCAAAGCAGCAGTAAGGTAAAGTTACTGAACTTGCATTCATATAATCGGTGTTTGAAGTATAATTTTTAAAAGGTAATTTATTCTCTGTCCCTTATTTAAATGTAGACTGTTGTCAATACTATAGCTACTTACAATTGAAACAGTAAGGTGTTGCTAATACATTATTAACATGTTACCACTCACTTCTAAAATTACAGACATGACCATGAATCCCTCCAACTAACTAATCTCAGAAATAAAGTTTTAGAAGTAACAAGTGACAAATTAATAAGTACAAAAGTGTTAATCAATCCATGACATAGCCTAGTTCAGGAGTTCCCAATATTTTCAAGCCAGGGGCCAAGTCACACTCTCTCAGTCAGCTTAGAGGGCTGGATGGCCATTTTGCCCTGCCTGTACAATGGGGGTGGCCATTTTGTCTCAATAGCTTCAAAGGGATGGCCATTTTGTATCTCAAATGTCCTTGGAGTGGTGGGGGCCCACATGAAATGGTGCCAGGGGCCGGATCTGGCCCACAGACCTTAGACTGGGAATCGTTGGCCTAGTTAGTCACAAAAAGAAGTTATCACAGGTAATATCAGAATGTGTGACATGATACTTTCAAGTTATATAAACTTTGCAATGTCAAAAATTCAGATAACTGACATTTAATTTCTACAGTCTGTTCTTTGCAGTCAACGAGGCAAAATAGGACATTCGTGAGATATTTTTAGTACAAAGAATGCACAGAATCCTAGCAATATTCCATTCACAGTGATATTGGCATCCACTTATCTTTATGTCCAACTGGGTTTATTTTAAGAATAAATACTCTCTCTCTCTCTCTCTGTACATACTCTCTCTCTCTCTCATACTGTATAGGCATACAGGATACAAACTAGTACTGATTTAATTTCATGCAAGTGATGGATTAAGTCGGACATTTACAAATAATTTTAAATATGTCAACATTTATATATTTTAAATGTGTCTGGCTCCAAGGCTGGGAATTATCCAGCCAGACTGGTCTGACATAAATACCAACCCTCTGAAAATCTTTATGGAATGTTTAGCAGAAAAAGGTTCATTACAATTTAATATGCCATTAATCCCTTCCTGTTCCATACCAGTATAGTTTAATTAGACTACAGGTCCATATATATTAATCTTGAATGAGGTCAAGGTTGCCCTTGCTCAAAAGCCAGTCATATCCGACTCTAGGGTTCAGTGCTCATCTCTGTTTATAGCCAAGCAGATGTCTTTATAGTATCTGCAGATGTCTCCATAGTCATGTGGCAGCCCATGGACACACAGTTTACCTTCCCACCGAAATGGTATCTACTTATCTACTTGCAATTTCTTGTTTTCAAACTGGAGCTGGGACAGAGATGGGAGCTCATTTTGTCGTGCAGCACTTGGGTCTCAAACTGCTGACCTGCCGACCTTCTAGTCATCAAGTTCAGTGTCTTAACCACAAAGCCACCACAGTCCTAACTTGGAACTACATCCATTTAAGTGGCACTTACAGTAAAACCTCATATAACACTAAAACCTGGTTCCACAAGTCTTGGTGTTATATGATTTTTAGTGTTATCTGATCCTCTATGGGATCCATAGAGATACATTGTAACCACACAGGCTTTAGCGGTTGTTATCTGAAGCATCCCATAGGATCTTAATGTTATCTGATGCAATTCTTCCCCCCAGATTCCTTAATGTTATGCGATTTTAGTGTTATTCGATACTAATGTTATATGAGGTATTACTGTATTTCCGTGTAGGCCAAAGGGTTGTAGAACATCAGGCTCTGGGGCCAAATATGGGCTATGGAGGATGGCAGATGATCGAGGAGCCTGGCATCTGGTGCTCCATGGGGTTGCAAAAGGTCAGACCCGATTATGCGACTGAACAACAAGAGCCGCAATCTGGTCCTTTGTGGTTCTGAGATGCCAATGCCCTCTACCTTATAGTAATACATTTTTTTGTGATTTCCTGGTTTTGTATTCCTCTCTCCCAATAAAAAACAAAACAAAGCAAAATCCTGGATGGCTTAATTAATAGCACTAAGAATTTTTAGATCAATCATGCTGGTATTTTTGATTCAACACTTTTACCTTTGGCCCTGTTCAATACTAGAAAGCACTTTTGAGAACTTGTCTTGAATGAAATTAGGTCCTCAAGGATAAAATACAGTCACTACTTTTGTAGTGTACTTGCTTGTGCAATGCTGATTCTTACTCAGCTGTAAGAATTTTAATCACACCATCACAACTCTATCAAAAAGAAGAGCTGCAACGAGTGGATTTATGTACAGTATTTGCAGCAAAATGGCCACTTCACATAACCACTTACTCTGTGAAGCTGTACTGAAGTGAAGCAATACTGTTTAAAATGATTATGCATGCAGTATACCAGTGGTTCGCAACCTTTTCAAGACAGGGGCCAGGTCATGCGCTTGCAGTCAGCTTCGAGGTCCAGATGACTGTTTTGCCCTGCCTGCAGGATGGGGGTGGCCATTTTGTCCCAACAGCTTCAAAGGGATGGTCATTTTGTTTCTTGAATGTCCTTGAAAAGGTGAGGCACATGAAATGGTGCCGTGGGCCAGATCCGGCCTACAGGCCTTAGGTTGGGAACCCCTGCAGTATACTATGGTGTTCTAGGTAAAGGTCTCCATTGCTTGAAAGCCAGTCGTATCCAACTGTAGGGTACGGTGTTCATCTCTGTGTACAGCCCAAGAGCCAGTGCTGTCTACATTTGTAGACATTTCCGTGTCCATTCAGCAGGCATTACTAAACACATAAGTGCATGAAATGCTGTTACCTTCCAACCAAAGCCTTATCTCTTTATGTAATTCTTCAGTTTTTTGCTTTCAAGCTACTAAGTTGGCAGGAGCTAGGACAGAGACGGGGGCTCATTCTGTCATGCAACATTCGAGTCACTCTGACATGCAACGTTCGGTTCTCAAACTGCTGACCTGCCAACCTTCTGGTTGTCAAGTTCAGCATCTTAACCACTAAGCCACTGCAGTCCCTTACATATGAAACTTGAAAGTAAACCTTGTCTCAAAATGCCCTTAAATGTGCTATCACAGTCTTTTGAAGAAGAGACTATGCACATTTAATAGGGATAAACGACCAACCTTCTCTGTACTAGAACAGGCATACAGATTGAGACCAAACTCTTTATGAAAGATCCTGACGGACTGCCATGAATTAATGGGACTATCATATATACTGTATCAGATTAATACCAAAAGCTAGTTGTTTGATTTTTTAGTGGCTCAATAAATGTGTCACCTGGTCTGTCATTTGTGTTATCTAAACATTGGCACAACTCTTTCTTTCCATTCTACATAGTGCTATAAAATGTTAGTGAGATGACTACAAGGGGATACGATTGCTGTACAGTGGCTTCAGACTAAGCCCTCCCTAGTGCTTCAGTAACTGGAGTATCTAGGTACACTTTGGGCCTTATTTGGGGTTGTTTTCACTTGCCACCTTCTCTGGCATGGGCAATCCAATCTATTTTATTGTGTTTGATTTCACCTTTCCTTAATCCAAATCGCTGTACATCTATTTAACCCTACAAATGCCAAATAGCATACAAAGGACTCATTGTGGCCTTCCTTTGCCCTGTGGGGTGAACAGGGGCTCCTTGTTCTACCTTGTAGTGATGTCAGAGTTATATCTATGCAGTCCTTTTTTTACACTGTTTCCTAAAGTGTGTCTAGATGCCTACATATATCAATTTCAAGAGAAGGAAACATGACAGAAATACTGTACAGTAGTATTTTGGGCCCTAAAAGTCTTTCCCTGTTCAGTAGGATTATACTCCTTAATAAGTCTAAAGGATGGGCAAAATGACTTATCCAAATTATATTGGACTGTAAGTATTGGACCTCACTCTTCATCTTTGACTCTTCTGGCTAGCTCTGCTGGGAGATGCAGTTCAGCAATACATCCTGTTTACTTGAAAATAAAATCTGTTATAGCTGCTGAAACTAACTACTGTACTGTACTTATGACTTAAAGTAAAGATAAAGGCCTCCTTTGCCCAAAAGCCAGTCATGTCTGACTCTATGGGGCAGTATTTATCTCCATTTATAGCCAAAGAGCCAGTGCTGGCTGCTTCCGCAGTCGTTTCCATGGCCATGTGGTGGCCATGACTAAATGCCAAAGAGCACAGAACCTTGTTCCCTTTCCCACCCAAGCAGTACCTACTTATTGGCTTGCAATTCCTTGCTTTTGAACTGCTTGGTTGGCAGGAGCTGGGCCAGATGGGAACTCACTTTGTCTTGCAGCATTTGGGTCTCACACTGCAGACCTGCCAACCTTCAAACTCAGTGTTTTAACCACTAAGCCACCATAACCCTTTAAACTGCTGCAGCCAAAAAGTTGTGAGTTTATTCCTGACAGGGACACCAGGTTGACTCAGCCTTCTGTTCTCCCGAGGTGGGTAAAAATGAGTCCTCAACATGTTGGGGGCAAATTGCTTATTACTTTGTGGACTGTCCAGAGAGTGCACTAAGTGCTATTAGATGGTAAGACAAATGTCATCCTTGGTTGAAAACCAGTGCACGGAACGCTGTTACCTTTCTTGCCGAAGCAGTACCTGTTTATCTACTTGCAATTTCTTGCTTTTGAACTGCTAGGGTGGCAGGAGCTAAGGCAGAGCCAGGAGCTCACTCCATCATGCAGCACTCAGGTCTTGAACTGCTGATGTGTCAACCTTCCACTCATCAAGTTCAGCATCTTAACCATTGGAGTCTCATTATAGGGCAATAAAGTAAAGATCACCATTGCTTGAAAGCCAGTTACAGCCGACTCTAGGGTTCAGTGCTCATCTCTGCCTATAGCCAAAGAGCCAGCACTCTCTGTGTCTGCAGATGTCTCCATGGTCATGTCGCAGACATGACTGAACACCAGAGTGCATGGAACACTGTTTACTTTCCTATCTAAGTGGTACCTATTTATCTACTTGCAATTTCTTATTTTTGAACTGCTAGGTTGGCAGGAGCTAGGGGTTCATTCTGTTTTGCAGCACTCTGGTCTTGACCTGCTGACCTTCCCATTGTCAAATTTCTGTGTAGGTCAAAGGGTTGTAGAACATAGTTTATTTAGACTTTTTTTTGTTGTTCAGTCGCACAGTCGATTCCGACCCTCTGCGACCCCATGGACCACTGACCGCCAGGCACTCCTGTCCTCCACCATCCCCCTCAACTCGCTCAGCTCTGTGCCCATTGTCTCCACAATACCATCTAGCCATCTCATCTTGGGCCGTCCCCTTCTTTTGCCCTCGACCCTTCCAAGCATCAAAGCTTTCTCAAGTGAATCCTCTCTTCTCATTTGATGTCCAAAGTACTTTAGCCTCATCTTTATTATTTGACCTTCTAAGGAACAGTCAGGGATGATTTCTTCTAAGATTGACCTATTTGTTCTCCTCGCTGTCCATGGGACTCTCAAAACTCTCCTCCAACACCACATCTCAAAGGCGTCTATTCTTCTCCGTTCAGCTTTCCTAATGGTCCAACTCTCGCAACCATACATTGCAACAGGGAATACCATTGCCTTGACTATGCGAATTTTTGTTTTCAATGTGATGTCTCTACTTTTCACTATGCTCCCCAGGTTTCTCATCGCTTGCCTCCCAAGAATCAGTCGCCTTTTTATTTCATGGCTGCAATCACCATCTGCAGTGAGCTTAGATCCTAAGAAAGTAAAATATGTCACTGCTTCTACTTCTTCCCCATCTATTTTCCATGGACTGATAGGGCCTGTTGCCATTATCTTGGTTTTCTTGATATTGAGTCTCAAGCCAGCTTTTTCACTTTCTTCTTTCAACCTAATTAGGAGCTTCTTTAGGTCCTCCTCACTTTCTGCCATGAGGGTGGTATCATCTGCATATCTCAAATTGTTGATGTTTCTTCCAGCAATTTTGATCCCAAATTGTGATTCCTCCATTCCTGCATTGCGCATTATGTGCTCTGTGTATAAATTGAATAAGCATGGTGACAAAATGCAGCCTTGTCTTACTCCTTTTCCTATTCCAAACCACTCCGTCATTCCATTTTCTGTCCTAACTGTTGCTTCTTGATTCATGTACAGATTTCTCATGAGGCATATAAGGTGTTCTGGTATTCCCATCTCCTTAATTATTTGCCACATTTTGTTGTGGTCGACACAATCAAAAGCCTTCGTGTAATCAATGAAACAGAAGTAGACTTGTTTCTGATATTCCTTTGTTTTTTCCATGATCCATCTTATGTTGGCGATGTGATCTCTAGTCCCCCTGCCTCTTCTTATTTAGACTACAGGTCCATATATACTAACCTGGAACTAGGTCAAGGTGGCCCTTGCTCAAAAGCCAGTGGTATCCGACTCTAGGGTTCAGTGCTCATTTCTGTCTATAGCGAAGAGCCAGTGCTGTCTGCATCTGCAGACATTTCTGTGGTCATGTGGCAGGCATGACTAGACACTGGAGTCAGGGCAGTAGCCAGGGGTGATATCCCCCCCCCTTGAGCTAACACCCCCCCCCCCCCCAGTGCAAGGGACCCTGTTTACCTTTTCACCGAAGTGGTCGCTGTTTATCTACTTGCAATTTCTTGCTTTCAATCTGCAAGTTTGGCAGGAGCTGGGGCAGAGAGCTCATTCCGTCGTGCAGTACTCGGGTCTCGAACTGCTTACCTGTCGCCTTCCAGTCAGCGCCTTAACCACTTGAGCAACCGAAGTCTGCAGATCAGTGTAATTATTTTGGCTACCGGCAGTTCGAGCGAGACCCGGGTGCTGGGCGCGGGCGTGAGCTCCCGGTGTCCTGCCAACCTCTCGCAGCTGGGAAGGCAGCAAGTGCAGGTCGATGAACCGGGGTCAGGTACCGGTGCCAGGTCGGCGGGGCGTGGAAAGACGTCAGCGCCTTCATCATCCCCTTGCTTTGGGTGGGAAGTGGTACATCCTGGGTCTCCCCTCGGCTTCAGAGCGAGTCGCTCAGCCGGCGGAGCCAGGGCGAGCCTCTCCCCGAGCGGAGCTTAGGCGCGGGGCGTGGGCAGAGCCAGCGAGAGCGCGCGCGCGCCACAGCCGCCCAGCCTGCGTCGACTCCGCGGGCAGCGAAGGAGCCCCGAGGCAGGCGCGTTGCAGTCGCTCGGCCGAGACATGGGCGGGCGAGGTCGGCGCTGGGCGCTGCCGCCGGCGCTGCTGCTGCTGCTCTTGGCGCTGTGCGGAGCCTTCGGCTGGCAAGGCTCCGAGGCGGACGAGCCCGGGGCGGCGGCGGAGGGCGGCGGCGGCGGAGGGGCGAACCGGCGCCGGCGCCTGAGCCAGGAGGACGGCATCTCCTTCGAGTACCACCGCTACCCGGAGCTGCGGGAGGCGCTGGTGTCGGTGTGGCTGCAGTGCCCGTCCATCTCCAGGATCTACAGCCTGGGACGGAGCTTCGAGGGCCGGGAGCTGCTGGCCATCCAGATCTCCGACAACCCCGGCGAGCACGAAGCCGGTAAGGGAGGCAAGAAGGAAGGAAGGAAAGGAGAAAGTGAGAGAAGGAAGGAAGGAAGGAAGGAATGAAAGGAGGAAGGGAGGGAGAGAAAGAAGGAAGGAAAGAAGGAGGGCGAGAAAGAAAGAAGGAAGGAGGGAGGGAGGGAAGGAAAGGAAGAAGAAGGGAGGGAGGGACGGCGGAAAGAAAGAAGGAGGGAGGGAAGGGAAGGAGGGCTTCTTGCACAGACCCAGGGCGGCTTTGCCTGAATGGGTGGGTGGGTGGGGGTCCTGGCCATCTCTCCGCTTCCCCTTCAACTTCCTCAGGTGGCCGCGCCGCTTTGGTCATCTCCATAGATAGATGGACGGACAGATAGACCGACTGGGCTGGTGAGGCCGGGTCTGGCACGCACGCTCTCATCTGACCCACCTTCTTCACGGGGGCAATTAGCAATGGCAATGACACTTCCATGCCGCCCCAGAGCGCTCTGGGCGGTTTCACATGGTAATAAGCATTTTGGCATTTTGCTGGGTATTAATTTACCGACCTCGGAAGGATGGGAGGCTGAGTCAACCTGGATCCTACGTCAGGATCGAACTGGCGACGTTCTGGCTGCAGTACGGCAGTTTCACCGCTGTGCCACCAGGGATCTGCTTCCTCCGAGCAGCCTGTGGGGCTCCAGTGATGTCCGCGAGACGGTGGCTCAGTGCCCCATGGATGTAGGATGCGGGGGATGTGCGAGGCGCCAGGTGTGCAATGGATGCGGTGGCAGCGCACCGCGGAGCCTTGTGCCTTAACTGGCTTGGAGACTCTCCGCCTGCTTGGTGGGCGGCATCTGCAGCCAGGGAATCTCACTGGCGTCGCCCTCACAGGCAAATAATCCGCCTGAGGGTAGCTGGGCCTAGGCTGTGCAGTGGTTGGCGTTTGACCTCCTTCCCTGTCTCGGGGGACTGGTGGTGGGAAATAATAAGTCCACTGGGGGCCCCTTCCTCCTGGCTAGGGTGGCTCTACTGTTAGGCAGAGTGAAGCAGCCAGTATCTCTCTCTCTCTAATTTGGGTAATAAATTGGGTCTTTTATCGGAGAAAGGTGGGGTAAAAATATTTTAAATCAGGAGTTCTCAATCTTTTAAAGAAAGGGTCCGTGTCATGCACCCTTAGATAGCTTTGGGGGCTGGATGGACATTTTGCCCTTCCTCCACCACATGGCACTTCCTGGTGTGGTGGAAGCAATGGGAGACCACATGAAATGGTGCCACGGGCCGTATCTGGCCTGTGGGCCACAAATTGAGAATCCCTGTTTTAAATGATGGATTCTCCTGTGTCCAACTCTAGGGGTTGGTGCTCGTCTCAGTTTACAGCCAAAGAGCCAGCACTAGCTGTGTCTGAAACGTTTCCGTGGTCATGTGCCAGACATGACTAGACACTAGAGTACTGTACGTGGAATGATGTTTCCTTTCCCACCAAAGTGATACCCATTTATCTGCTTGCAATTTCTTGCTTTAGAACTGCTAGGCTGGCAGGAGCTGGGACAGATGATGGGAGCTCATTCCATCATGCACCACCTGGGTCTTGAACTGTTGTTCTGCCAATCTTCCAGTCATTAAGTTCAACATCTTAACTACTAAGGCACTGTGTGCCCTAAATAATGAATAGTTCCTTCAACAACACCCCACCCCCGCAGTTGCCATTTCTCTCCCTTGAGGAGAATGGAGTATACATATCTGACAGGCTGTCTTGGCCCTCTGTAAATTAGCTTGTTGCACTCAAGAGGAGTGTGTGGAGTTTGCTACTTCCAGTTGCCAGTGTTGAACTAACATTTAATTGCCAGCCTAATTAGTTTCTGTATGTGGAACAGAATGTCCATGGTTTGCCTCAGCCAATAAAATACTTTGGGATCTTCCTACTTTTGGTATAGAGGGAAAAACCATGGGGCCTGGGCATCTTAAAAAGGATCTGTTGGCTTCATAGTGATCCAGAAATCATTCATAGACCAGTGATGGTGAACCTTTTAGAGCCCGAGTGTCCAAGAAGGAAGAGGCATCTCACAGGCAGGCACTGTGTGTTCCTCACACACTCATGTGATGTCACCAGTGCACCTCTGATGATGTCATGTGGGTGCATGCACAGGTGGGTGGGGGTGTCTCATTGCCTCACCCTGTTCCCCCCTCCACCTTCCAGGCAGGATTTCAGCCTCCCCTCTTGCCTATTCATTGGCGGAGGTAGAGGAATGGGTGGGGAAGCAACATTGCCATTGGTCCTGGCAGCATGGAGTGGGGCTTGCCCATGAGGGTGCACATGCTCACGGAGAGGTCTGTGGACATTTTTTATCCTTGCAATGGTAATGCAGGAGAAAATAGTTCACATGCCAAGCTGTTAAAAATTTAATACCTCACTCAAAGGGGTAGTGGTGCAGCCTACTACTAGAGCAGCCAAATAATTCATCGTAAATTTTCTTGCTAAATTAGTTTTAGTTGGTGGTTTGTGTTTCAACTAATGCTTAATTTGTTTATGTGTATGTTTTAACTAAATACTATATTGAATTTTATGACTGTTACTATCTGGCCACTGTGAAAATAGAACACTGTATCAGACAGGCCTTTGGTCTGAAGCAGCAGGGCTCTTTATATGATGCTTTCATAATAAAATTACAAGATATAAATTTAAATATATAAATATATAATAAATAAAAGCACAGTCATTATGGAGAGGCTCCACCCCAAAAGGCTCAGTAAGCTTTAGAAAAGAGTGCTGAAATCTGGTTTGAAGCTCACCAATAGCTGTCTGTGGGGTGAACCCACTTTGTGTCACTTAGAAGTGAACAAGCTCTAACCCAGAACAGAAATATATCTTTATACAATCAAAGGGACAATCAAAGGGAAACTTCCCAATGGATTGTGCTTTGGGGGTTTTTAAAGTCAGGAAAAGTCAAATTTCTCACTATACAGTACTTAAGTCAGCCCCAAGTCACTGGGCCTCTTATGCAGTGGGGCTGTGATTATCCAAATTAAAAGATGCTTGGAAGTCTATGACTAATAATTGGGCCATACTGGTGGTGGCCCTATCAACCTGGAACTCTTTGCCATCGACTGTGCAGTTGGTACCATCTATACAGCTTTTTCTCCAACTTGTGAAGGTAGAATTATTGAAGGAGGCCTTCAGTTATGTGTTGTATCTCTTTCATTTCTGGACCAGAAGTCATTTTTAATTTGTTATCCCCATATTACTTTTGGGTCAGTTCTTTTTATGTTAAATTATTTTACATGTTGTACCTGTATGTCTGTATTTGACCATCAAGAGTGGCTGTTTCAGGCTATGTATGTATGTATGTATGTATGTATGTATGTATGTATGTATGTATGTATGTATGTATGTATGTATGTATGTATGTATGTATGTATGTAAGAGAGAGAGAGAGAGAGAATTAATTAATTAATAGCCATTTGCACACTTTTTACTTCAGATATGTTCTCTGGTTAGTTGGTATCAAACACAGAGAATATCAGGTGGGATTAGGGTTGCCATACGTCCCAGAAAACCAGGATTGTCCCAGATTCAAGGTCAGAAAAATTGTCCCATCCAGTTCAGTAAAAATCATGTTAAAGTCCCAGATTTTTAAAACGTACTGATTGTGTATTATAAAACATCATTAACATAAATTTGAACTCTTGCCATCAAACAAGCGATTTCCTGCCACATTGGAGTTGAAGTATACCTGGAGACAAATCTTAATGTCCTCGCCTCACACCACCACCCGATAAGTGTGACCAGTATGTTTCCTAGAACTGAGGATGTTAAGAATTGATCACGACACAACTTCTCAGAAGTACAGCAGGTCATCTTACAGTAAGAATTAACTGTTGTAAATAAATTCATTTATGCATTGATATATTTAATGTGAAAGTGTTTTATAGCTATCATTATATTCTGTTTGTTTTAAAAAAGGGTATTTTGTAGATAACCCACCCATTTTTGTCAAGTATACTTCTGTCTCGGTTTTGTGGGAGAGAATTATGGCAACTCTCAGTGGGATTGAAGAACTCCCAGATTCAGAAGAGTAGCGTGCCTTGGCGGGGCCCCGTATAAAAATTTGTTTGGGGGCCCTTAGGAAGGGTAAAAATGTGTTTTGCTTACGCACGTTGGGGGCCCCCGTGGCCCGGGGCCCCCGTATAATTGATACGGCAGATACGGCGGTAGCTACGCTTCTGCCCAGATTTGACTATATGTTGTAGCTGTGAAGGCCGAGTGTCAATATTTATGACATAAACAAATCAGTAGGTGTTCCTGGTACTGTGCATTAGGAAGAGGCACTTTCACTGGAAAGCCCCTCTTCATGTCATAGAAAATCTTCCTTCTTTGGTGTTAGATTCTAGTCTAAACGACTGAAGCCAATATCTTGTTCAATACAGTATTTACATATGTGGTATTCCAGCTGCAGAAGCTGTTGCAAGGTCATATATGACTGACACAGCACTAGCTGCCCTTAGCTGGTGCTGCATTTGGAGCTTTGCACACATGTAAATATTAAATGAACTAAACTGTACAGTCAAACCTCGCATAAAGAACATTTTGCTTAAATAGTAACTCGCTTAAAGAGCAGAATGTTCTCTGAATTGTCGCTTCGCTTAACAAATAAAACCAACCAAAAACTCGCTTAACAAATAAATCGGGGTTCACAATCCCCCCCACAATTGGTCACTTACAATGGTGTTTCACTTAAAGAGCAAACTCGCTTAAAGAGCAATCCTGTAGAATGCATTATGCTCTTTAAGCAAGGTACAACTGTATTTTCCAAGAACATAACTGAAGTACTAGCTGTGCTGGTACATTGCATATATTTTGTATATCTTTAAAAATGTTCTGTACAGCCCTTCATGTACCTAATCAAGTATGAGTCACAATGAATTTCATGGGGCTTGCTTATAGGTGATTGTGAAATTGGGGCTTCAGTTTGTAACACATCTGGTATGTAATGTGATGATGTTGCTTTGCTAAGGGACAGTTCTTTGTATTTTTTTCCAGCAGGGCTTTACATTGATGTAACTGGGATTACAAGAATACATTACTGAATGAAAACTGAAGCATCTTTGTGGTTAGGGACTAGAATTTTACAGGAATATATTGTCAGTATCTCTGATGAAAACCAAGCATACACTAAGATCCAAGAAAGATAAGAGGCATAACATTTTACAGCAGCAACTGTTATTAACTACAGTATTAACAATTTTTTACTTTCTCAAATATAAGTTTGTGTTACATTAGAAATTACAAGTAAAAATAAAATAAAAAATGGTGCAATCTAATTCATGCTGTTAGTGTTATTGATTAACATTTCTTTACACATAACAAATTATGGTACTAGTCTGCATATGCAAACGTAAGACTCAGGAATGAGACTGGGTTTTAGTTTTAATTTACTGTGATTGTTGGGAGGGCATTTTAACGGCTTTTAAATATTAAATGTTTTTATGATAGAAATCCAATTAAAAATACTCTGCTGTTTTTGTGAAATTAGATATCATGTTACCTAGTTGGACTGTTCTGCTTAGATACAGCTACAATCCTGTATCCATTTAAGTAAGCCCATTGAATTCCATGTGGCTTCTGACACTCATGAATTTCTGAATACATCTCTAGGTTTCCACTTTCAGTGTCTTCTAGTTTATTTTTTGTCCGTTGTAGGAAAATTTGTAACATCATGACAAAACAGCTGTAATGCACATTGTTCTTACAATAATAATATCCTGTTCTTAATTCATTTATAGAAGATGGCAATTAGTCTAGGATTTTGCCAGAAGCTGATAAGTTTGCTAGAATGACAAGCTAACAAATCCAGTCAGCTGCTGCAGTTGTATGTAACACAAATGTCTTCTGTCTGGGTGGATATTTTAGGAAGCTTAGTTTTCTTACAGAAGCTATACTTAACACAGGCTTATGCTGTTCTTAATCATCTTGCAAGCTTAATAAGCACAGATCAGCATGGCCTCTCTCTTCTATCTTACTTTGCAGTTTGATAATGAACTGTAATGGTGCTTTCGATATACTGTACACTTTGTTGGCTTGGAAGCAATTTGGAAAAGGCATAAGAACAACCTGTCCAGTAAAATCAGAGGTTGGGGAAATAATTTTCATTTTTATGACTTCTAGAATCCGCCAATGCCATGCAATATATAGCGATCTCAATGCATGCATACTGATGTGTGAATGCATTTTGTACAATGTATATCAACCTGCCTTTGATTCATAAAAAAGAAACAACCTTTGAAGTAAATGTAAAAGCTAGTATTCCACCTCACTTTTGCACAGTCCACACATGGAGCCCTGAATGGAGATACCCCCCCCCCCTTTCTATGGTCTGTGACAGTCTTCTTGCTATATGTCACCCCTCCTTTCCAAAAAGACTGAAATACATCGCATGAGGATAAGTTGTTGATTGTAAGAGCTTTAAGCTAAATATGCTTAATATTTATTTGGTCCTTTACATTTCCTTTTGGCTCAGTTCACAATTGAAATCTTACCTCCAAAAAAGAACTCTGAAATTGAATTTTACCTTTGTGTTCTCTGCGTCTTCTTTGTAACACACCTATTAGAACACCAAGTCATCATAATACAGTATAACAAAGGTGGAAGCTAGTTATCTATTTCCTCCAGCATATTTTCTCTGTTCCCTTACCACCCCATTTTCTTTCTTTTCTTCTTTGTTTTCATCTATAGAATTGTTGAGAAGAGACAGTCTATTCTTGGAGAGTCAAGGAGAACTCTGTAGGAGCAAATCTTGTGTATTCTGCATGAAAAAGTATCTTGGCAAATCTTGAAAAACAATTACAGACTAAAAAGAGAAGAATCCGTTGTTGTTTTTTCTCTCTCTCTCCAGCTGTTCTCCTAGATCTGCTAAATGTTAAAGATGGAAGAATGCCAGTTATTATTGGGCCAAAAGGCTTTGATCATATATTAAATGGTAGTGAAGCATTACTTACTTTTCTTGAAAAAAAAATTGGTTACTTTAAAATGTTAAGGAATCCTATTTATATTTTGTTTGTTGTGTTTTTGTTGGAATAAAACAAAATAAACAAAGGAAAGACCTATAAATGCACTAATTTGATATTTTATCCAGGTTATGGTCTTTGTGATCAGGGGCTTCACTCTTGTTTGCAGTTACCAAAGCATAGAACATGTGTTCTATTTTGCTCAGTAACCTAAAGCCTGAAATAAATTGTCTAACATAAATGCTTAGTATTTATATGTGGTATAAAAGATGTCTCTGTGTTGCCTTATACATGCCAAACTTTGCATATGGATGTTGCTTGTATATAAGAAACTTTCTGTATTTTATTTCTACAAACTGATTCAAAACATTACTCTTTGGATTTTCTCATGTACAGCTTTCATAGTGTGATTATACCACAAACATTAATTACAATTATTCAAACAAGTGCTGCAGCAGAAAGAAGACAATGTGGCATTTCTGATATTACCCATATAATACAAGGGTTATGAAGACTTGACTTTGTAGCTCCGAGATGGACTTCTTTGTGCTTTAAATAGTGCCTGCTATATTCTTCAATGTAAGTTGGCTGGATAGTCCAGCGGTTTAGGCAATGCCAGAAGTTGGGTGTTTAATTTCCGACTGTGCTTCCCACACAGGCAGCTTGTGTTGTCTTGGGCAAGCTGCACAGTCCCAAGACACTCTCAGAAGAAGAAAATGGTAAACCATTAGTAAGTCTCTACCTGAAAAGCAATTAATGCATTTTCTTAGGATGCTTGTGCAAACATACAGAGGATGCCAGAAGATGTATACACATTTTAAGAGATTTTTATCTATGTATGATTTGAATTACTGTAGCAATGTGTAGCATGATGTTTGCTCAAAAAAAAAAAATAATAATAATGCTAGCATGACTAAGCAATAGGCAGGGCAGTTAAAGAAAATGGCAAAAGCACGGTTGTTGTTCACAGAGCTCAATACAATTTTGAAGAGGTGTGGTTGAGTTTTCCCCACATTCTCCTGGCTTAACACCCATTGACATCAACCTGTAGGAGCCCTTAAAGCATGTCACGTACTGTAGAAAACCGGCTACTCTGGTGGTACTTCGTGAAATAATTGAAATGGCATGTACAAGTGATACAAGTGGACACTTTGGTCAATGTAGCTCAAGCAGTAGTTTGCTTTATCAGAAGTGTCTAGACAATTGGTCCCCAACCTTTTTTTGGACATGCCCTACTTTGATGCTCCCCCCCCCCCCCGTGATATATAATTCTTATTATTCAAAAAGTGAATTCGTATTCACTTGGAGGAAGCCTAAAAGGCCATCAACATGGTCTAAACCAGTCATGGTGAACCTTGGCACTCCAGCTGTTCTTGAACTTCAATTCCCAGAAGCCCAACTTTCTTTGAATCCACATGAATTGAATGGGCTTACTGTGCATATTTATTTATTTAGATTTATTATCCCGCCCTAATCAGGCGAACCTGACTCTAGGCGGCTTACAGAAAATTCATAAATTAAAACCTTGAGGTTCATAAATTACTTAAAAGTCAATTAAAAAAGAATTAAACCATGAATTTACAAAAATCTAAAAGATTTAAAAAGGTTAAAAGGTTTAAAAAGATTTTAAAAGTTTAAAAGAGTGAGGGAGGGGTGGCTGTCCCATCATATCAGCCACCCAACATGGGACCCCATGTTCCTGGACCCCCACACCTGCCCTGCCAGCCAGGTTTTTAGGCCCTTCCGAAAGGGCAGGAGCTCTGTCTGTAGACGTAACTCAGTTGGCAGGAGGTTCCAAAGGGCCGGGGCGGCCACGGAGAAGGCCCTCCTCCTGGTGCTAGAGAGATGCGCCTCTCTAGCCGATGGAATGATAAGAGAGCCTCTCTGATCCGCCCTGGTGGGATGGACAGATGTCCTTGGGACGATATGGTCTCTTAAGTATCCTGGCCCACTACCATGTAGGGCTTTAAAGGTAATAACCAGCACCTTGAATTGCACCCGGAGACATACTGGCAACCAGTGCAGCTCCCGAAGCAGTGGTGAGGCACAAGCATAACGCCCGCACCCCATCACTACCCGAGCAGCCGCATTCTGGACCAGCTGCAGCCTCCGAATGGTCACCAAGGGCAGCCCCATGTAGAGCGCATTACAGTAATCAAGTCTGGAGGTGACCAAAGCATGTGTGATCATGAGCAAGGAATCCCGGTCTAGGAGTGGGCGTAGCTGGCTTATTACACGAAGTTGTGCAAAAGCCCTCCTGGCCACGGCTGCCACCTGCTCCTCGAGCAGTAGTCGTGAGTCCAAGAGGACCCCCAGATTACGCACCAGGTCTGTTTGGGGCAAAACTGCCCCATCCAGAACCAAAGATGGTAACTCCCGAGATAGCGCAGGACCTCTTACCCATAGCCACTCAGTCTTGCCGGGATTCAGTTGTAGCCCGTTGTCCCCCATCCAGACCCTGACAGCCTCCAGGCACCTGGATAGGACTTCCACTGCATCAATTGGATCTCCACGGGCTGAGATATACAGCTGGGTGTCATCTGCATATTGGTGATACCTCACCCCGTGGGAACGGATGATCTCACCCAGTGGCTTCATGTAGATGTTAAATAGGAGAGGCGAGAGTACCGAGCCCTGAGGTACCCCATATTGCAGGGGCCTAGGGCTGGACCTCTCGCCTTCCAGCCACACCGACTGGGTCCGGCCCCTCAGAAATGAAGAGAACCAGGCCAGCACAGTGCCCTGGATCCCCAATCCTTGGAGCCTTCCCAGAAGGATACCGTGGTCGACAGTATCGAAAGCCGCTGAGAGGTCAAGAAGAGCCAGGACGGATGGATGACCTCCATCCCGTTCTCGCCAGAGATCATCCACCAATGCGACCAATGCAGTTTCAGTACCATATCCGGGCCTGAATCCTGACTGGAAAGGGTCCAGATAATCCGCTTCATCCAGGACTTCCTGTAGCTGCCACGCCACTGCCTTCTCCAAGACCTTACCCAAAAAGGGTAGGTTGGATACAGGTCGGTAGTTGGTAAGTACCGTAGGGTCGAGGGATGGCTTTTTCAGGAGGGGACGCACCAAAGCATGTTTTAAGGGTGCTGGAAAAAGCCCCTCCTGCAGAGATGAATTTATAATTGCCTCAACCCAACCGCCTGCCACAGCCTTAGATGCCTTGACTAGCCAGGCAGGGCATGGATCCAATTCACAGGCAGTGGCGCGAACAGATCCAAGAAGCCTGTCCACTTCCTCAGGGCCAACTGGATCGAACTGATCCCAGATAACATGGCCAGACTGTACTCTGGTCAACCCCAGCTCTGTCTCTTCCACGCCGGGATTAAACTTCAAGCGAATCTGAGCGATTTTCTCCGCCAGATAATCAGCAAAAGCCTCAGCCGATCCCTGCCAACCAGGGCCAGACCCCCCTCTTCCAAGGAGGGACCTGGTCACCCGGAACAAGGTCGCTGGGCGATTATCTGCGGAGGCAATAAGGGCGGTGAAATATTGTCGTTTCACCGCCCCCATCGCCACTAGATAGGCTTTAATGGCAGCTCTAACAAGTGTTCGATCAGACTCACTCCGGGTCTTCACCCAGCGGCGCTCTCGGCGTCTCTTTGCCCGTTTGAGCTCCCTCAGCTCTTCTGTGAACCAAGGGGATGATCGATGCCCGCGGGCAAGGAGAGGCCGTAGTGGAGCGATCACATCCAAGGCTGCCGTTACTCTCTTGTTCCATGAGTTGACAAGAGCCTCAGACGAATCGCATTGCAGGTCAAGAGGAAAACACCCCAGTTCCCTCTGGAATCCTTCCGGATCCATTAGTCGCCGGGGGCGGGCCCATTTAACTGGCCCTACCTCCCTGCGGTGAAGCCTCACCCCCAGGAAGTCTAGAGTCACCAGATAGTGATCTGACCATGGCACAGGGGTAATGTCTAATTTCTGTAGTTTCAGATCACTCTGCCACAGCTCCGATAAGAAAATTAAATCCGGGGTGTGACCACTGCTCCTGGTAGGGCCCTGAATTACCTGGGTCAGGCCCACAGCTGCCATGGAAGCCATGAACTCCCGAGCCGCCTCCGAGCCAGCCCCCAATGATGGCAAGTTGAAGTCCCCCAGAACCATAAGTCTGGGGAGCTCCAACGCCAACATCGAGACCGCCTCAAGGAGCTCAGGCAGGGAATCTGCTACCATACAGGGAGGCAGGTATAGGAGTAGGATTCCCGACTGCCCTTTAGGGCCCAAACGCAGGAGCAGGGTCTCACAGCCCGGAATATGTGGAGCCGTGGCCCTGACGACTCCCAACGACTCCCTGGCTACTACGGCGACCCCACCGCCCCTCCCCTTCTCCCTAGGCTGGTGCCAAATACCGAACCCAGCTGGACACAGTTCGGATAGAGGAACCCCGTCCTCAGGTGCCAGCCAGGTTTCGGTGATGCATGCCAGGTCAGCCCGCACCCCCAATATGGAATCTGAAAGCAGGGGGGCCTTGCTACAGACTGACCTGGCATTCACCAGCAGCAGCCTAAGGGAAGGGTCACTCTTGACCGGCAGCTCAGGAACCAGAGGTGTAGCCGGGGGGGCAGAACAAGGGACAGCAACTAAACATCTGTCCCGTGTTCCCCGAGTGCAGCCCGCCCCTCGGTACCCACCATACCGCCCCATGCCCGTCACAACACCAATTCGGGCCACAGGAAACCCCCTGCCTATACCAGACAGAGCCCAATCCCTATTCCCTAGGTGGCAGGCCTTTCTCTCCCTCCCCCCATCCACATTCCCCCAACCCCCATCCAATGTCCTCCTAGGAGGGTGGGGCTGGCTGCCCCACCACTGCCCATTCCTCAGAGGTGCTCCTGGGACCAGCCAAGATCCCGGCCATTCTCCTCTCCCAGGAGGGTAGTGGGGCTCGCTGCCCACATAGCATATGTGCAGTAAACCCATTCGAGTGGATTCACAGAGACTTGGGCTTCTGGGAATTGAAATCCAAGAACAGCTGAAGTACCAAGGTTCATCATGACTGGTCTAAATATTCTTCAGTTACATCTCTTAAAAATCAAATTGTCCCCCTGTGGTGCGTGTGCCCCACGTTGGGAACCATGGGTTACTGATAGTAACCACTCTGAGCTTCTCTTGTAATTGCAGAAGTCAAATGTGACTTATATTCATCTTTTGTTATTAGTATGTATCGAACATTACAATTTTAATACATCCCCCCTTTTTAAAAAAATATACATTTTGGGCACCTTCTATATATTTACCTTTGTGGGGGGGGGGAGAGAGAGGGAGAGGGACAGAGAGAGCAGAATTCAAGCTAGAGAAACACTTGCTTGCAGGTTTTTTGGTTCTTGGAGGTGGAGATAGCCTGGGCTTCTAGTCCAGAACATCTGAAGGATGCTGTAGTTTTTATCTGCTCATCTCTTTAAATATCTGAATATAATTTTAGCAATTAAACCTTCTTGCGTATCCAAAAGGCCTTTTGTCTCTTCATGTCATACAGCAGAAAGTTTGTTTCTGTTGAGTCATAAATATAATTAATATATTTTAATAAGTTTTTAAAGAGAGTGGGTGTAATTCGTACATGTGGATAATAAATGCAAGTTTTCAGTTAGAAAAAAGATCTAGTAAGTAACTATTGGAAGTGTGCCGGACTTACTTTAAAAGAAGGTTTATCAGAAAGCAAGGAGGTTAGGAAATAATTGGCTTGGAGAAAATGTCTTCTATTCTAAGACCTTATTTTAATATGATTTTAAATACTTGTGGGTTCATCCAAAGGTTTTATTGTTTGTAGTTTCAGTGGGATAGAACACAGATCCATGGGGCTGTGGAAATTCCAATGCTAAAATGTATACTCAGAGGAGGTTTGTGCAATAGTTCCAGTAAACAAGAAGATGCTGTGAACATATTAATCCTTGACAGTTTTTGCAGGAGGTAGTTAGCATTTCAGATTTGACCATGTTTCTATATGTCAAATTGGGTGTCTCAGTAACTCCAGTGTGTGTAGTGGTGATGGTGCATTTTACATGTTATTTTCTATCTGGTACAGTCAGTGGTGGGCATCAAAAATTTTCAGTACTACACCATGGGCGGAACCTATGTCATGGGTGGAGCCTATGTTGTGGGTAGAGCCTAAGTCATTGGCGGAGCCTATGTCGTGGGCGATCTAGTCATGCCCGCCATATGGCCATGTATACATCTGCAAACACAGGCAGCACTGGCTCTTTGGCTGTAAATGGAGATGAACACTGCACTCTAGAGTCATATATGACTGGCTTTTGAGCAAGGGAGACCTTGAACCACTTGCAGGGACAAAATCTGACATCAAATTTGAATACCAATCAGGGATCTTCTGTTATTAGGTAAAGGTTGCCCTTGCTCAAAAACCAGTTGTTACCAACTCTAGGGTTCAGTGCTCATCTCTGCTTATAGCCAAAGAGCAGATGGACTTGATCCACAAAAGTTCACATTAAAATGCAACAGTTAGTCTTTAAGGTGCCACAATGTTTTTGTCTCTTTGTTTTGTTTACTCTGATATGCTTGCACAGAATAAAACTTTTAAAATGGTAGCTGTGTTAGGGCAAGGAGGTGTGCATGGCCACCCAATTTTGCTACCCCCTGCCCAAAGGCCACCCAATTTTGCCACACACACACCAGCCTGGAGGGTATGAACCTGTTGCTGCCCACCACTGGGTACAGTGCTCAAAATGAATTAAAAGGGTTTTTTTTTAAAGAAAAACTTACCAAACAGAAGAACTAGTCTTGATGGAGAACATTCAGTGGCTTCTGCAAAGTCAAACCTTGTTTTACTGCCCTTTTAGATTTTTCTGAAGGGATCAAGAAGTATGTGATTTATGTGTATTCTGATAGAGTATCAACAGTCTCAAAAGCCACATTTTTTCAATTATATCAAATTGCTCAGCTGCATCTCTACTTGGACAGATGATCTTTAACAACACTGTTTGATGCATTGGTAGTTTTCAGAATTGACTACTGTAATAATCTCTATGTGGGGCTACCTGTGTCCCTGATACGGAGATTGCAGAGGGTCCATAATGCAGCTGCCAGATTGATTACAGAGATGAGAAAATTCAACCATATTACCCCGCCCTGGCAAATCTCCACTGGTTAACCATTTCTGTCCGTATTAGGCACAAGGTGTTAACAATGACATTCAAAGCCCTATGATTCAGCACTTTGCTATCGCTCACAACATCTTTCCCAAAGGACATTTGTCAGCACTACCTGATCCTCATTACTGTCATGTTTTAATGTTGTAAACAGCCCAGGCTGGGATAATCTCCCAGATGGATAGAAAGTAAGCAAACAAGCAATATTTTGGTTAGTTTAGAAAAGTAGGTGAATATAAAGTGACATGATAGAGGTTTATAAAATAAGCTTGCATATCAGACTAACACGGCTACTATTCCAAAAAATTCAATGTTTTCTTGCATTTCTCATAATATTACAACTGTTTCATTCAGATAAGCTGATTAGTGGGAAATTCATAATAAACAAAAGGATGCCTTTCTTTCTAATCACGCAGTGAAATTATGACATTAATTACTACAAGATGTTGTGTTAGCCATCAGCTTGGAGTGTGGATTAATGCAGTTTCACAAATGTAAATTCCACCCACAGAATTCATTTGGGCTGATTCCCAGGCATGTATGTAGGTTGTTGTCCTGGAGGATTTAAAATCTGTGAGACAAATTCATAGCAGATAAGACTGCCAGTGGCTGTGAATTGTGATGGCTACTTCCAAATTAAGTGTCAAACTAGACAAAACACTAGTATTTCAGCTAAAAGGTGATAAAATAGCTCCATTCTTGTAACACTTCCTTTAAAACCATGTGCCTGAGCAATCAGATTTGCAAATGAGGTCTGTGTTTAATTTCTAGTGATCAACTGTGAAAGAAAAACAAGGCAATTTGCTACATCTGGACAGATGAAAGACACACATAAGTGTAAACAACTGGGTCTTAACATTTAAGAGAAGTTTGCTTCTAATGACTTACTCACTTTAATATATATTTTGTCCCAAAGTTGGCAAGACTCAAAATAAGCAACTGTAGGTTAGTGGGAGACAGCTGTTGCCCTTGTACATTGTTGTGGTCCTTTCTTACACATCCGCCAGCCATGATAGGAAACATGATACAGTATTGGGATAGCTAAGCCTTCAGTCTGATCTGGAACAGCTTCTTTTGGCTCTTCCTTATGGTCTCTATGCATCACATATCTAGGTTTTGTCTTGTGTATGTGCAGTGATGTCAGTCTTCAAGAGCTAAGGTGAAAGTGAAAGCATTTTTGATGGGAACCATGACTCTTTCTACCAACACTCTGTATGAAGCCTCTTCAGCACTTAGAACTCACATCCTATATCCATCCTTGGTTCCACAAGTCATGACATTATCCGATTTTTAACGTCGTCCAATTCATTGAACGAACAATGTTTTAAAAAAAGCCCTGTTCCCTTACCAAAGAGGAAAGGGAACAGGGTGGAGACCAGGTTGGCTTGGGTAGAGAAAGCACCCTCTCCCCAAGCAAACCAGCAGTCCAAGTGTGGGACCGCCACTTTGCTTGTGGAGGGAATGTGTGCTCCCCTCATAAATGAAGTTTGATCGCTTGTTGGGCAGGCGCTGTTACCCCCAAACACCCCACAGCCCCAGTGATTGATCGCTGGGGCTGAGGGGCAGGTTTCGGGACAAACCATGCAGGCGCATGTATGCCTCACCGAAGTCTCCCTGAGCCCCAGCAATTGATTGTTGGGGCTGAGGGAGGCTTCGGGGACAAACCATGCAGGCGCCCGGATGACTCCCCAAAGTCCCCTGAAGCCCCAGCTGCAGGGAGCCTCTCTCAGCCCCATTGATCGATCACTGAGGGTCTAGGGGGGCCCTCTGGGGACAAACCGTGCGGCTGCACGGATTGCTCCCCAAAGCCCCCCCCCCCGAGCCCCAGTTGAGACTCAGGTGTCCAGCTCTCTTGGGGCCAGCTCCTGCAGGTGCCGACTCCAAGGGTGCTGGATGGTTGAAATTCTGGTGTCCATCTCCCTTGGGATGGCTGTGGGGTGGCTGGGGAAGCAGATGGGTTGCTTCACAGGTTGCTGTCCCACAGACAGGGGTTGGGAGAAAAGAGCTGGATTTCAGAGAACCCCCTCCCTCTCCAGGCCTGGGACATCTGCCCCAAATTTATCCCAGTTAACAGCATTTTGACAGAATCAATATAATTCTGGAAGGTGGAATAATAACAAAGACAGCCAAAAACGACAGTGTAGCACTATTGGCAAAATACTCTCTCATCCTTGGTGAAGTGTATATTTTTCTTATTATTTATAATTTCATCTTCAGAAAAAGTTGAATTTTTTGGACTGACTATAATACTCTGAATAACTAAGTCAGTTTGGGAACTGAGAGAGTATTGTTCCAGAATTAACTTTTCCAAGCTCTGCTCAGATAGGACTACTAATAAAAATAATTTTTAAAAAGTGCATATGAGAAAAGTGTAGATTATAGAAGCATATGTCCAGGGCTATTTCAACTACAAGGATGTCTTATCTAGTGCAGTCATTTCTCCGTAACTTGTTGGCTATGTCAACCAGAGGTGCGCTCTCTGCTTCTGCAGACATGTCCGTGGTCACGTGGCAGGCATGACTAGACACTGGAGCACACAGAACGGTGTTACCTTCCCACCGAAGTGGTCCTGATTTATCTACTTGCAATTTCTTGCTTTCAAACTGCTAGGTTGGCGGGGGATGCACCAGAGATGCTTTATATTCCCGAGTATGCAGGACGGAATGAGCTCCCGTCTCTGTCCCAACTCCTGCCAACCTAGCAGTTCGAAAGCAAGAAATTGCAAGTAGATAAATAGGGACCACCTCGGTGGGAAGGTAACAGCATTCCATGAGCTCCAGTGTCTAGTCATGCCTGCCACATGACCATGGAAACGTCTGCAGAAGCAGACAGCGCTGGCTCTTCGGCTTAGAAACAGAGATGAGCACTGATCCCTAGAGTTGGATACGACTGGCTTTCGAGCAAGGGAAACCTTTACCTTTATCTAGGCAGTATGCTATGACTCATGTCACACTACACTCTTTGTTCTATAACACTTGTTTGAATAATCATGATTAATGCCTGTGATGTAAAATGCCTACTATGGAAATTTGTAAATAAAATCTGAACAAGTAAAATTCAGATAGTTTCTTATGTATAAACACTATTTACTGAAGAAGCTGGCTTCACTTTTCCCATGTGCACTTTTTAAAATTTATTTTTATTAGTAGTCCTATCTGAGCAGAGTTTGGAAAAGTTAATTTTGGAACAATACTTCTCTAAGTCTTCGCTATGTAGAAAACACTGAAAAGAGTCATCCTGACTCAGAATTGACAGCACATACAAACAATATTGAACAGGAAATGGAGATGATGATTAGGAAAGTGATAATGGTGAAGGGAGAGGTTTGGACAAACATCTTGTTGAGAGTTTCCATACTTTTTCAAGCATATTAAAGGTGTCCTACTAGAATGTCTTGCATTATTCCCTGAGTTGGTTTTCACCAAGTAGGGTGCCATATAAATTGAAATAATAATAATAATAATAATAATAATAATAATAATAATAATAATAATAATAATAATAATAATAATAATTATTATTATTATTATTATTATTATTATTATTATTATTATTATTATTATTATTATTATTATTATTATTATTATTATTATTGAAGAAGTTGGAAATCTCCTTGACAGGGACTCATTCGGTGTAGAAAACAGCATCTTTTTTTTAGTGTTTAGTATTGTGTGTGATACAAACAGCAGTTTGTGTGATACAAACAGCAGGGATTCTCCAGCTCTATAGTCCTAATTTAATGAAGAACAGTGTGATGGAAGGTTTCATGAGCACTTTGAATTTGAAAAATTGGAACAGTTTCTTCCTGTTGATGTTGATAGTGTTGCTTGATGCCTTATAATACTATATGTGAAGGTGTAACTGAGAAGATGCATCTCCCTACTCACACTTCACATTATGAGCATCTCTCACTGTTTCTGTGATACATCACTGAGAGAAGCTGAAGTTCCACAGCTTATAATGGTGGCTTGTCCCAAGCACAATAGCTCTGATTCAGATTGTTGCGTATGGATCTATCTTTGACCTAGTCCTTACATCTGCCCTGGCTGACTAATTCTTGGTTCTCACTTTTGGTTTTTGCTTATTTCATGGTACAGAGATGCATATCTAGATGAGAATGTACATAAAATATGTTCATTTTTGAAAAACTTAAGTGCAACTTTAAACATTAATAATTTTAAAAATGTAGGACATTACACCAGGGAAGCATAAATAAGAATTAATGCATGTACCTTTCAGAAACTCTTATGTTCTTGTTTATAATTTTTGTACATTAAAAAAGGACAGACAGGATCACTGTGGAATCTGTTTCTTACTTTACTTCATTGTGGTCAGGCGCGTGCTGGTATTTCGGGCAATTGGGCTTTGCCTCCATTAGGCACCCCCACCACTCCCTGTCCAGCACATTCCCATGGTGCCCTGCACACACCCGATTGTGGTATTACATTTTAAACATGAATTACTGTATTTCTTCTTAACAAGTAAAAGCAAATTACTGTATTGCAAAACATATCCATCAGGGAAGTAAAAATATATATGGCAAAACGAGTAGATGGTAGAGGCTCGCTAGTGCTGTGTTTTTTGTTTCTGTAGAACTCTTTTGACCTTTTATGGAAATAATGGCTTTTGGCTGGCAATATGATCTGTCTTGTAAAAATAATGGGTTTAGTGTAATGCTTACGGCTGCTATACAAGTTATGGTCATTTCATTGACTTATGCAGAGGTCTGAAGGAAGAACAATTGAGATGGATGGAGATTTGGTAAGCGACTTGGTGATTTTTGTTCAAGATATAAGCATGTTACAGCCCTGTGGGATCCAGATCAAAGGTCTGTCTAGTCTAGCATTCTGATCCTCCAGCCAACAACTAGATGCCTCTGGGAAGTCCACAAAGAGGACACAAGTGCAATTGCAGCATTTCTTTTGTACTTTTCTGATCCTAGTTTTTAGTATACAGCCTTTGTGATTTGTAACCAACGATAGTCTTTTTCTCTCATAAACTTTTCTAGTCCTCTCTTAGCGCCATCTCAGTTAGTGCCTATTGCTAAATCACGAGGAATGAAATGGCATCATTTAATTGTGTGCTATCTAAAGAAGCACTTCATGTTTATGTCCTACTATTTAATTTCCCTGCATGACCCTAACTTTTCAGTTTGTGTGCCAGTCACTTGGTTCCTTCCACCCAGAAATGGAAGTAAAACACACCTGCACATTTTACTTCTGCTTCTGGGAGTGGTGAGAGTGGTGAGGGCCAAATTAATTGGCATCACAGTCCGGCCCTGGTCTCCAGGCCATAGTTTGGGCACCCCTGGTTTAGGGAAATGAAGCTGTTTGTATAACTGCACTCAGCTATGAGATTTCTGAGTAGCTAAATTAGCAAATTTTAGATTCAACGGCTGTGATGGTTTAGTAGTTACGATGCTGAGCTTGATGACCAGAATGTCAGCAGATCAATAGTTTGAGACCTAAGTGCTACGTGATAAAGTTAGCTCCCACCATCTACCCCAGCTCCTGCCAGCATTGCAGTTCAAAAGCAAGAAATTGCAAGTAGATAAACAGGTCCTGCTTCGGTGGGAAAGGTAACAGCATTAGATGTGATTTGGCATCTAGTCATGCCTACCACATGAAACATCGGCAGATGCAGACAGCGCTGGATCCTTTGGCTATAAACGGATAGTCTGATACAACTGGCTTTCAAGCAACAGAGACCTTTACCTTTAATTTTAGATTCTGTGGAATTGGACCATACTGCTAGAGGAGGAGTACATGAGAGATTTGGATTAGGATATGGTGCTGGGCAAAATGTTCTTACCTTGTTGCTAACCATTCCTTGTAGTGTTTCTGCCCCATTTCTCAAATCTGCTGCTAGCCATGATTCTCCATGGGGATAAAACCATTACAGTATTAGCAATTTTGTGTGTTGTGTATGATTCTTCAGAAAACCTGGGTCCAAGTTGTATAGGGCATTATGGGTCATAATAACACTTTGATTCAGCCATAAATTGGCTGATAGCCAGACTATATGACATGTGAAATGATATTCTTTCAAATGTATGCCATAATGTATGCAAGGTAATCCATATGGAAACTGATTAACTGCAAAATTTAGGTGAAAAAATGAATTCATTTTTTGTTCTTTATACTAGCATGGTCAGATTGAAATAATAGTGATTCAGCTTTAAATTTCTAAGAAAATATACTTGTTTGCTATAGAATTCTAGCAAGAGATGTTCAGGCTCACCAGGTCCATTTGACTTGAAAATTGAAGAGCTGTCTGAAATAGAAGTTGCTATGGTTACAGAGAGGATTAGCAGGCTGAGGCTGCTTCCATTGGTCTGCAGCTAGCACAAGTTGCTTGTTTGAGCAGCATTAAAATGTTGTCTCCTGCTGCTGCTTTATATGCTGAGACCATCTGGCATGTGCAGTATTTAAAGGTGCAGCCCTTCTCGGAGAAAGAACAGAGCAGCTTGCTTTTATATATTGTCAGTGGAGTTTATGAGGTTAACAGGTTTTTAAAGAGAGCAATGATGCTTTAAAACAATTAAATAATGTAATATCTCTAAGCATGCGGTTGCCACAGGAAGCCTTGGTAATGCATGTTTAATGTTCAAATTAACTGCACACATGCACACACACACACACACACACACACACACACACACACACACACACACACACACACACACATTTCTGCTTATTTTTTGAGTGTTTCTTCTTCTGTCTCATATGACTTAGTTAGAATATCACTGCATAAAGGAATTTTAAAAATAAAACAAAATTATCTAGATATGTGTCAGCCACCAATAATAAGGGGAATTGATTTTGTTTTAACAGATACTGTTAGACCAGTGTTTCCCAACCCTGGGTTTTTGGACTTTTGTTCCCAGAAGTCTAAGTCAATTCCCCAAAGCACTGATCAGCCAACGTACTGACTTAGGCTTCTGGGAATTAAAGTCCCCCTATGGGGTCTTTGTCCCACGTTGTGAACCACTGTGGTAGACTATAGTGGGGGAGCCACTATCCTCTTAAGAGTTTATTTTGTAAGGACTATATTATTCTTCAACTCATATTTATATAAAATGCCCTTGACTTTCCACTGATATTTTTCTTTGTGATTTGTGTTGTAGCATTCCATTATTCTCCAGAATGCAGAAACAGACAAATCAGTCCAACAATATTTTATTCTAAACAAAAGCAGATCCCATCAGATTATACTAAGAAATGTGAATTTAAGGCCAAATGTTGTGATATGCATCTTGCATTAGGTGATTTCTGTGAGGTTAATATAAGTGTAAGACAACAGAGTTCAAATCTTTGTGTTGAATCTTAGCCAGCTGAAATTTAAATCTCGATGGCTGAAGCACTAGGGCTACAGTTTTTTGGCACTGTTTGGAATGCTCCTAATTATTCCATTCGGCAGCATGTGAAGATGGCTAGTTTGCACCAGCATGGAGCTGTGGATGTTGGTTACTGTTGTCAGCAATGAAGGTGAGCAGTTGTTTCAGTACTGGATCTCTCTTTGTTCCTGGCTCTGAAGATCCCTTGCCTTGTTCCTAGTTCCTGCTTAGTTCTTGAATCCCTCTTCTGAAGACCTCTGCCCAGTTCCTGGTTCCTGTGGACCAGGGATTCTCAACCTGCCATCCACAGGCTGAATGCAGTCCATGGCACCATTTTTGTGCCGCCCCCGCCGCCGCCGCCCCCCCCCCCCGTCTCCACCATACCAGGAAGTCCCGTGTGGTGTAGGAAGGGCAAAATGGCAGCCTGGCTCCCAAAGCTTCTGAGGGAGGATGACCTGGCCCCCGGCTTTAAAAGGTTGAGAACTTCTGCTGTGGACTGTTGTGCTCAGTAACAGAAGTCAATAGACTTGCAGTTGCTTGGCTCCTGAATCTATTGCCTTGTTCCTGGTTTCGAGAAGATCTGCTTTGTTCCAGAATATTATTTCTGAAGCCTTCTGTCCAATTACGGATTCCTGGATCTCTTGTCTTGTTCCTGTTTTCTGCCTTCCTCCTGATTTCTGTTCCAGAACATCTTCTGGTTGTTCCTGCTCCTGAAGATAAACTACTTTTTTCCTGAGTTACTGTGGACTGTAGTTGTGCCTTGCCTGGATTCTTTCTCTTGGAAGTCCATCCTCGCCTTGCTTCAACCCCTGAAGATACTCTGCCTTGTTTGTTTTCCTAGTCACCTGATATCTGGCTCATTTGAACTACGCACTCATCACCTGGACTAATCCTGCTTCCCTGGCTTTATTTGGTTTGGGACTCTGGACTGATACACTTACTGTTCAGCCTGTTACCTGGTTGTCCTGGGCCTTGGTGTTCGTGTTATCTGCCAGCTGTCCACACCTGGACCCTGACAGCCTAACGTCAATCCTAGGGAAAATTCTGGAGCAGATTATAAGGCAGTAACTCTGCAAGCAACTTGAAAACAATGCAGAAATAACTATAAGCAAACATGGAAACAAATCCTGCTAGATGGTTTCATTTTTCAACCTGTAACTTCCAAGGTGGACAGTGGGAATACTGTTTATATAATATATCTTGACTTCAGCAAAGCCTTTGACAAAGTGCCCCATGATATTCTTATTAGCTAGCTAATTGGATGTGGCCTGTATAGCACAGGTGTCAGGTGAATATACAGTTGGTTACAGAATCATGCTCAGAGAGGGCTTATTAATGGCTCCTTCTCAAGCTGGGAGGGGGTAACAAGTGGAGTTTCATAAAGCTCTGTCCTGGATCCAGTGTTCTTCAGCATTTTCATAAATGACTTGGATGAGGAAGTGCAGAGAATAGCTAATACAGTACATTGAAAGACAGGAGCAGAATTCAAAAAGACCTTGATAGGCTTAAATAGTCAGAAAATGAGGGATACTTGGTTCAGTAATCCTACAAGAGAGAAGGATCTTGGAATTGTTGTAGATCACAGGCTAAATATAAGTCAACAGTGTGATGTGGCTGCAAAAAAAAAAAAAAAGGCCAATACAGTTTTAGGCTGCATCAGCAGAACTATAATCTCCAAACATGTGAGATACTATCCCCCCTCTATTCAGCACTAGTTAGACCACATCTAGAGTACTGTGTTCAGTTCTGGGCACCACACCTTAAGAAAGATCAAAACAAACTAAAGCAGGTACAGAGAAGGGCAACAAGGATGTTCAGAGGACTGGACACCAAGCCATAAGAGGAAAGATGGAAGGAACTGGGCATGTTTAGACTTGAGAAAAGGAGACTGAGAGAGGATATGATATTACTGTTCAAATGCCTGAAAGGTAATCATAAAGAGGAAGGAAAGGAACTGTTCTCAATTATCCCATAGTGCAGGACATGCAACAATGGACTGAAACTACAAGAAGCCAGATATAGGGTGAATATCAGGAAAAACATCTTAACATTTAGTACAGAGGTTACCAACCTATGGCCTGAGGGCCTAATCAGACCCATGGAGTTCATTAATGCAGCCACGGTGGCCACCTAGGCACTGCCACAAGCTCCCCCTGCCACTAAGAGTCCAAAAATACCACTTATCACGGCACAACAATCACACCTCCGCCCCTCCCCAGTTTCTTGCACAAGTTCCAGCCACCATGGGGAGTGATGGAGGCTGTGCAAGAAGCCAGAAAAATGGCACGATTGCTGGCACAAAAAAACATAAGTGCTGGAGCAACCACACTTCCTGTCCCCACAGCAGAGTTTTGGGGGCAGGAACAGCCCCTGGAGGAAAAATGTTGAGAACCCCTAAATTAGAGCATACAACTGTAGAACCAACTTCCTCGAGAGGTGGTAAGCAATCCAACACTGGAAGCCTTCAAGAGTGAGTTGGACAACTATTTGTTAGATAACATATAATCCTTTTGCACCAGAAACAGTGGTGGGATGTCAAAATTTTTACTACCCCACCATGATGTCATCACAGTGTGGGTGGAGCTAATGTCATGACAGCATGATGTTGTGGGTGGGGCCAAATAAAAATAAAATAAATAAAAATAATAAAAATAAAATAAAAATAAGCACACACCCACACCCCTCAACCCACCCACAACACAAACCTGTAAATAAATAAATAAAATAAATTAATTAAATTAAAATACATTAAAATACACCCACCCACCCGCCCCAAACACAAATCAACCAGAGCTTTTTAACCAGAGCTTAAAGCTTATTCTGGCTAATCTTTCTCACACTAGGTCAGATGGAAAGAACTACAGATTGAACTCACCACATGATGGCTTCATTTTGGCACTTTTCAACTTTTCAAGAGTTAAAGAAGTTAGGTACTAAGTCTTTGCCTAACCAGTTCTCTAGGATAATATGCCTTAATTTAAATGTAAAACAGCTGTACCTCCTTAAGGGTTCTCCAATTGGAACAGCAATTGGAACACCACAGGTGTAGCTTATTGATGAGGTAGCTCCAAGACCTTGCTTAAAAAACCCAAGCCAGGCCGACAGGCCTTTTTAGGAACTGTGGTAGTACATCAATATAGGTAAAGGTATTAAATACACATTAAAATACACACAGACACACCACATCCAAAGGTGAATTACTTACCCTGGGGAGCAGGCTTTAGGGAGCTTCAGGCTAGCAGCTTCTTTTCCTCCTCCCTGCTTGGGAGGACAGCAAGGAGGCCATGCATACATGCCAAGCACTGTAGGTGTGCATGCACACCAAGTGCTTGGCGCACATGCGCAGTGGGGGAACCAGTGAAAAGATAAGCCCCAAAGGTGGTTCCCCCCAAAAGCTGTTACCAGTTCTCCGGGACACTGGAAAAGGTTACTACCGGTTCTGGCGAACTGGTGAGAACCTGTTACATCCCATCACTGAGAAAGATCTGGAATTATAGAAACAGCCCACTGTCAAGATGTTATTGCGAATTTGCTGCTGCCATTGTTGTTACCTCATAATGTTGTATTAGTTGGGTTTGTAGGGACTGCACTGGCTTAGTGGTTAAGAAGCTCACCTTGTTAGTTGGAAGGTTGGCGATTCGGCAGTTCAAGATCTGAGTACTGCATGACAGAATGAGCACCTGCCTCTGTCACGTGTCCTGCCAACCTAGCAGTTTGAAAGCAAGAAATTGGAAGTATATAAATAGGGACCACTTTAGTGGGAAAAGATCTTGAGGACATGAAAGGAGCCTCATTCAGGCACCCTCTGAGTGGAGTTTCTCCAGGGAAAAACCTTTCAACCCAGAATGCACCTTTGTTTGCTTCTGTCACGATAAAAGAAATGAGTAGGGTTTGTGTGAGGTTTTTTATTAGGTTTGGGGTAGGTTGTCATTCTATTTTATTTTTTAAGGTTCACCATCCAGAGTGAGAGTTAAGTCAGTTTTGTGATATAAAAATAAAATAAATATCTAAATAATTAATATGTATAGTGTTAGGTAAAGGTCACCCTTGCTCGAAAGCCAGTCGTATCCAACTCTAGGGCTCAGTACTCATCTCTGTTTATAGCCAAAGAGCCTGCACTGTCTACACCTGCAAGTGTTTCTGTAGACATGTGGCAGGCATGCCTCAACACAGAATGCTGTTACATATGAGGAATTAGACTCAAAAGTACATGTATTGGTTGGACGGGGTCAATAGTGATGCTGCAATACTTATGCAACACTGTTTATGGTTTATTGTGATGCTTCCTTTAGTATAGCAGCTTGGCCTTGAAGCTAATAATCTGTTGAGGCTGGAGGTGAAATGCCAGAGCTTATATAAAAAAGGAAGCTTGATGTTTGATTAAACCACATAATTACAGCAACATGTCAACAAGTAAGTTAGGCCAAATGAACTGGAAAAGCAAGGAGAAATTTTTTTGCCTGCAGTAGTAGGCAATGTTCGTAGCAAAAGGCAGTTCCACAGTGATTTAAAGAAGGGCCATTTTTATTTAATTTGTGTAGTGGGTGCCTTTCCCTCCCCCCAAAAGTACAATACCATGGGTAATCTGTTCATAAATTACTGTTTAGGATTATGCCTTTCGTCATAAAGCTTTCCCTTCCATGTCTTTTTTCTTTTTCTGGAACCTTGCATAATTTACAGATTACAACAAGACATTAGGCATGCCAAGAGCTTACTTAGCTGATAATATAACTTACTTTTAGGCACTTTACCGTTACGTCAACAAAATAAATTGGAAAACGTTTAGAAGTAGATTTTAGTATTTGTGTTCATTCTTACTGAATTTAATTGTAAGCAGTAAAGCGGCATGAACTTGAATAGGCTTGTTAAACATTAGCAGTGCTATCTAAGTTATGTCTTTATATACAAACATAAAAGTCTGTTCAAGTATTATGCTCAAAACCATGGGGAGTGTACAAATAAGTCATGGAAATCAACAATAGCAATTACACTTACATACTGCCCCATAGCGCTTAGACCACTCTGGGCGGCTCACAAGGTAATTAACATTTTTTTTGTGCTCCCAACATGCTGGGACTCATTTTACTGACCTCGGAAGGATGGAAGGCTGAATCAGCCCTGAGCTCTGTCAGAATCAAACTCACGAGCCCAGAAAATGAGAAAAACCCCAAAGTAACAAAATAATGGGGGAAAGTGGCACTTCAAATATAGTATGTTATAACATGAGGTTTTGTGGATCAAGTCCACTTCCTGTGACATTAGAGTGAGACTAGATAGCTGGCATAGACTCATAACCAGCTGTGTATAGCAATAACAGACAAAGTGACAAGGGTTTGTTAGTACAGAAATAGGGCTATCAAGCTATAATGATTGAGGAAGTAGACTTGATCTGTGAAAGCTTATATTAAAATACAACTGTGTTTAAGGTGCTACTTTTTTGTATTTTGTTTACTTTGCTTTTTGTTTGTTTGTCATCTTCTTGCATGGACTTAACATAGCTATTTCTTTGAAAAGAGCTGATAAGTGTATTCCATTGAGCCTATTGAAGTAAGGAGACTGGTGATACATTTCCTATGATTCTTCATAATTCTGGAATGAACAAGAATCACAGGAAAGCCTAGTTAAAAAGAGAAGCAAAACCTTACTTGTTATCCATCCTTTCCTCTGGTTCTTTTTATGGTATTTGTCCAGAGCTTAGAGACATTACCAGCTACCAGGATCTCCCAGTGTTGACCTGGCTGCAGATTTTAGGATGGCTGTAGCCCAAAAGAACTGTTTTTTCAGTGTCTCTTCTCTGCTATGCCATGTTTTTCTGCTTGGTTGGCTTCTTGTCTATTGAACTATTCATTTATTACAGTGGCATTTTCAGAGAATTTATCTGCTGTTTTAGATTTTTATTACAGCAACTCTTCAAGTTGCCATGATTAAATAAAGATGACACTTTTAATATTTATCTAATCATAGAAAACATACACACATACATGCTTGCTAGTTTTCTCCTACTCTCTTTGCAAAAGTGGCTTCAGTGTAGTACACCAAAACATCTGACGGCATACAGAAAAGCAACTACACAGAAATTATATCACTGCATATTCATATTCAGGGCCGTAGCCGGGGACAGGGGTGTGTGTGAAAATGCTCCTGAGCTAACAGCCTCACCCCACCCCACGGTGCCAATGTTATATATGTGAGTGTGGCATTGTTGCCTCTCCTGAATTTTTTTTGCCTCTCCTGGGGACCCCCCCCCCCAATCTAGAATCCTGGCTATGGTCCTGTTCATATTTATCCCATGCTTGCCTTGTTCACTTTGACTTCACTTTTGGAAACACATGTATTTATCATTGGACCCATAGAATTCAAGAATACAGAAAGTTTTGTTTGCTGCCCACTCAATATACAGTACGTAAGGCTGTGAGTTCATGGAGCTGTGTTCATAAAAACAGTAATGCATTTTCCGTTCTCTGAAATGTATTTGGATCACAAATTGCTGGAGGAAATAGTTCTTACTTAGATTCTTTGTATCTGTTCTTGCAGATGTATGAAAGATAGATAGCCATTTGTTAGAGGACTTAGGCAGAAGCGGTGTATGATATCATTACAATAGGCATTGCGATCTTGATGGACACAGATTTTATTTTTTATACATAAAGAGCTTTGAATCAAATTTTCTGCATGCATTTCTTTAGTACAATAAACATTTTCCTTTTTCTGGCAAACTATCTCATTCCATATCCTCCCCTTCCTCTTTTTATGCCTCAGTTCATACAATCTTGAATATCTTAATTTTTCAGCTCAAAATGCTAAAGCAGGAGAACAGAATGTACTCTGCTGCACCTTAGAGTAGAGACTTCTATTTCTATCCCAAGACAGCTCATTATCACATTTTGCATATTTGCTGCAGAACATAGAAGTGTAGCTTCTTCCATAGTATGGCAAAAAAAAAAGCAATTAGCTTTCTATGGTGTGATTTAGAGCATCGCAGCAGCTATTTGATAACTATGTGATCCTAGTTCTCTTTCATCATTCCTCAGCTTTAAATAGTGATTTCCCCCATCAGATAAGGTTACCATGTCACACCTTCTTGAGATTTCTTCCACATTCATGCCTTTCAGTTTAAACTGTAAATTCCTGGGATAGTACAGATTTGGCAAGAGGGAAAAGAAAGAAGGAAAACAAACTGTTTATCTGAGGTTGTTAGGATGTTTATGTGCAACAGACAATGTTGTGGTTTCTCGCTGTAGAACACCCTACACATAGAGATAATCATCAGGACAGGTCTTTGGTTAAAAGTCCAGGGCAACAATATGAGTAGGAAGACTTTTAAAGGCAGTAGGGTTACATTCTCACACTCTGAAGTAAAACATACCCCTCTCCACACGCACAATTTCCTTATTTTTCTAGAGCTTTCGGATGAGTCACTGGTGTAAAGGATTTATTATGTGGGGCAGATAATATGGATATTATGTTAGTTGTAACATAATCCCAATTATGTGAAGAAGAATATTTAAGGAAGATATGTGCTATGTAGTAATCCAGGGGTTTGCAATCTTCAGCAAATTTACAGTGGCATTATTCAAGGAGAAGTAAAGTTGAAGAGATGGTAAACTAAGAAGTATCTTTGACTTCCACTAAATAACCTATTGGGTAAGCAGTGTTGCTTTGAAATTCACAGAACAGTTTTTATTGTTTGTACAACAAAACCTGTAAGATCAAGATACAGGTATCTTACTTAGAGCCAGTATCTGTATAGTGCTTTGCAGCAGTACTTTAAGGGAAGTGTATAAATGGGGAAATGATAGCTGATTGAAGTTGCATTGCCTTTAAACATAGGTACTACAACATGAGCTCAGGATATATGGTCCCTTTCTCTTGCATGCATGTACCTTCTATCCCATTAATGAGTTGTGACCAGGGCAGCCTTCCCATAACTTAAACTGAGAGCTGCATCTTCTCAGTCCTGTTCACTGGGGGTAGTGGGGGGCAGAATCAGAATAATTTTATGTATTCTCAGGTCTTCATTTTTCCTGTTGTGGGACCAGTATTCCAGCCTGTACCAAGTGTTAAAACATGATTCCATACCTGAAACTGGCCTTTCCTAATCTTTTGTCCTCCTTGTATGTTGAAATGTGTGTTTCAATTGAATTAGTGGAGTCAAAGACCTGTCCTTTGGTGAGGTGTAACTTGAATTTTTCTTCTTTTTGTGTTGCTTAAAGAAGAAGTAGAGGTGAATTAGCAACAGCAAAGGAGGACAAATGTGGTCTTGTATCACTTCCATGAAAGAAATATCAGTAAGTGTTACTTGTCATATGAATGGACAAGAGATGAATCTCTTTCATTTCCTCCTGTTAATGTAAATGCAGGATACAGTATTTCTGCATTCTGCTGATAAAAGGAAAACATTTGAGACACCAATGCATTCTTTTAAAGTGGTTTTTATATTACAAGTTAGGATTAATGTGAGTGCTGGATGTAGTAGGGTTGAAATTCTACCAGTTTAAGGTATCTAACAATACGTAGTTCTTTTATCTGAGGAATGGTGGGGTATGCACACACGGTGCTGAAATTGGTCAGCTTATGATGTTGAATTCTGGACACCACACTTTAAGAAAGATGCAAACAAATTAGAGCAAGTACAGAAAAGGACAACAAGGATGATCAGAAGACTAGAAACCAAGCCATATGAGGAAAGACTGAAGGAACTGGCCACGTTTATCCTTGAGAAAAGGAGGTTAACATTAACATTTCTTCATTAACCAATCTAAATTAGAAGGTTAATGATTTTGTTAGTTTTGATTTAAGATGTGGCCCTTTTTGGGCATTGGCCATTCTAATGCAGCCCCTATGTCCCAGAAGGTTGGAAACCACTGGTTTAGGATGCAAAAACAAAATCAACTCAGTAAAATGAATTAAATTGATTGAGAGCAGTACCATTAAGAAATACTGTGGAAGTCTTTATGTGAAGTAAATGTCCACTCATATGAGGCAGAATTAGATGGTTTTTCAGAGCTAACAGGAATGGATAGTATTTAATCAGGAAGGAAAAATCCAATGTTCTGCATGGAACAAACATGTGATCAGGAAATTCATTGGAAAATCATGGTGAAAATCGTAGCTCAGTGGGGCAGAATACAGGCTTTGTATGTAAAATGTCCTCAGTTCAATTTCTGGAACTTCCACTTTAAAGGAATTGGGTTGTAGGCAATGAGAGAGAGCTTTGCCAGAGACCATGGAAGAACCACTGGCAATTGCAATAATCAGTAATAGGCAAGGTGAACCAATTTGAGACAGCTTTATATGTTTGTATTATGGATACCATCAGTAGTGGGAACACATCAAAGAAACTGAATTTATGGGGGAACTCTAAATTGAATTTGTAACCAGTAATACAGAGTATAGTATCCATTGCAGTGAAATGAGAGGATTGATGGACTCAGACTCTGGAGAACTGGGTTCAAATCCCTACTTGGCCATGGAATCTTGCTGGGGTGTGGAACTCGTAAAAACCACTACATAAATATTTCACTTACCCTATTAAAGTTGCTACAAATTGGCTCTGACTTCATAGCAAATAACATACAATGTAGAATATTCATCTTGGAGACACAGAAGAAAAATAACTCTTAATGTGTCGTGTCAAATAATGCTGACACGAAGCATGGTCCGACAAATTTATTATAAAAATCATGATGTGCTTATGATTCAGAGAGTGGAATTGGCTTCATGAATAAATATCAGCATGTTCCTATAAGGCTTGAAAATAAATCGTCAAGTTAAATATGAGCATGTTTTTTAAAAAAATATCTTAAGAGACAGCATGTAGTAAAATTGTAAGATTTACATTACAAGTTCTTTGATTTATGACTGATTGTTTAAATTACCCAAATAGGTATGACTCAGAATAGTATTATGATTTTCAGTGGAGTTGTATGAGAAATAATTGCTCATATGAATAAGACTATGAAAAATGGAGCCAGCTGAATGATCTTATGGAATTCTTTCATTCTGGGCCTTCATATATTCTGGACTTTCATTTCAAAATAACTTGCTATAGGAAATAAACTTTATATTGGAACATAATAAATAATGTAAAGAGGGTGGTTTTTGGAAACCTACCTGGCATAGATTACATTTCTTATACTTTTTGTGGGAAAGACTTAGCAGAGAAATACCATTATTCTTTCTTTTAACAATAGAAAACAACATTCGTCTGGCAGTGTCCATAACTACGAAATGTCCAACAGGAATGATGGTAGTAGCTTATAATGCCCTGGGATATCTTGTTTTGAGGGGGTGGGGGAAGAGAGCTTCTGCCTTCCTTACTGTTAACCTATTCTCTTTTCTGCAATCATTAACTGCCTTCTCTTTTATTCTTTGTAAGCTTTTGTTTGGCTACTAGCAGGACGAGTGCTTGTTGACATGTCAGGTATAGGAAAAGACAAGTGCTGTAGTAACAAGTTGTGTAATCTATATAAGGGGTTCTCAACCTTTTAAAGCCAGGGGCTGGATCATGCCCCCTCAGATTATTTGTGGGCTGGTCTGGTGTCCCCCCACTGCCGAAGGCGGTGGCAGCACCATCCCAAGCTGCCACCATTCCCTGACACACCACTGCTGCTGCCCCCGATACTTCCCCCACACCGCTGCTGCCAACACTCCCTCCCACATTGCCACCGCCACTGCCACAACTCCCCCCTATGCCACCAGTCTAACCCACAAACATTCCCCCCATGCCACCAATGCTGTTGCTTCCCTGCTTCCCTGCCTGCTGTGAGTGAAGAAGGGGTTCTGCCTGTCCTTGCCCATGCTCATCCAGAGCAGCACCTGGGAAGGATGCAGGCAGTCACGTGTGTCTGCCACCTCCACCACCACCATCCTTTTCCCCTTCCACCTGGCTTGGCATGTCCCTAATGCCGACCCATAGTAGGGCAGATGTTGTAAGCCTCCTTACAACATCGGGCCTGCTATGAAGCAGTGTTAGGGACATGCCAAGATAGGTTGAAGGGGAAAAGGATGGCGGTGGTGATGGCGGTGGGAGTGAGGACACAGGCTGGATGGAATGGTGTCATGGGCTGAATCCTGATTTATATGGTATCCCTATGTCTTTCAGAAGAAAAGGCTTTTTAAAAAAAATCTTTACTACAAATTGACCCAGAAAACAAAGACTGCATGTAAGGCTATAGTCTTAGGATGTATAGAAATTAATATTTAATTAATAGAACTTGCTTTTCAAAACTGTTCATCTGTTATGCCATGTTTGGCAAGGATCATCCTTCCTCTCCATGGTGATTATAATCTGTGATTGCAGGTGAAATTCTTCAGCCATTATGTAACTTGCAGTTTCTTAGCTATCTTAATTTAGAAGTTTTAAAGAAGTGTAAATGAAAGCAGGTAAGGGTTAGGGCAGGCAAAATGTTTTGAGTTTGAACAGTTTGGGTTTTTTCAAAATTTTATCCTGGGTTTAAACTCAAGAAAGAAATCAAGTTAAACTAAATATTTCAACAGTCCTGTATATAGAGTTTATTTCTAAAGGAGGAGTGTGACTAATTGCTGGAAAATAATAAAATAGTCACAACACTTTGGGAGCAGAATACCAATAGGTTCATTTCTAAAGAATTCTTGTATACTGGAAGACAAAGTGTAAAATATGTTAAAGGCTCACCATGCATCTTAAATACACTTTATTACAAAATAGATGGTCATGTAGTTCTAAAACTCTGTGAAGGTTTCTTGAATTAAAATGAAAAGAAATGTGGAATTCTACTAGGAGTGTTCATGTGTTGCTATGAGAACAATTGTAATTTAAGTAACTGGAACTGTTCACAAAGTGCTTTCAATTATAGTTATCCTAACAGGTATCTGAAAGAAAAACCAGGTCTTCCAATGTTTTCTGTCTGTAGAAAAAGAGCTCCTCCTCTTAAGCATATGCTATGTTACTTCAAGAAAGATAAAAATCAAAACTTGATGATCTCTCTTTTCTATGAGATCCATTTATTTTCTTACCAGCTTCTATGTAGCTGGAAAAACTATGAAAAACTAAGTTTTGCCATGTTGTTAACACACACCTTGTCCTAGTTAATTTTTTTATTCCACGGGAAAGACCCACAAGGCTGCTCCCAGTCCCTTGAATGGATTATTTAAATATTTTAGCAGAAGCAACTCGTAGATATAGTTATCAGTTGGGCAAGTGTGTAAAAGGACATATTTCTTCTCTACCTTGCTGATACATAATACAGTAATACCTCATATAACATTAGTATCGAATAACACTAAAATCGCATAACATCAAGGAATCTGGGGGGAAGAATTGCATCAGATAACATTAAGATCCTATGGGATGCTTCAGATAACAACCGCGAAAGCCTGTGTGGTTACAATGTATCTCTATGGATCCCATAGAGGATCAGATAACACTAAAAATCATATAACACGAAGACTTGTGGAACCAGGTTTTAGTGTTATATGAGGTTTTACTGTAACTGTTTTGTGATGCAAGAAAAATGCTAAGGCATCATAGACCCACATATGTTCTTCATCACTTCTAATTTCCATATAAATTAAAAGTCAGGGCAAAATGCTAATTTCCTTGTGAACCACTCAGAGAGTGCACTAAGCACTATGGGATGTTATATAAGTGTAATTGCTATTGCGTTAATTCTTGAAGCTCAGATGCTATCAGTTGGCTTCCAGTTTTTTTGTGTATGGTGAATTAATGAATCTGAGTAGTATTTAATTATTATACTCTATGGGCAATACTTTGAATATCTACCAGTAATTGAAATATCTTCCAAATGAGTACAGTTGTACCTCGCTTAAAGAGCATAATGCATTCCACAGGATTGCTCTTTAAGCGAGTTGGCTCTTTAAGCAAGTGTAAGTGTAAGTGACCAATTGTGACTTCTGGTGGTGGGGGGATTGCAAACCCCGATTTATTTGTTAAGTGAGTTTTTGGTTAGTTTTATTTGTTAAGCGAAGTGAACATTCAGAGAAAATTTTGCTCTTTAAGCGAGTTACTCTTTAAGCGAGGCGCTCTTTACGCAAGGTTTGACTGTATTAGAAAATCAGCTTATCTTCTCTGGAAGAAAATCTTAGAATTTTGTTGATCTAAATTGGGGTTAGGATTGAAATTTAAGTAGTCCAGGAATGTAAATTAAAAGCAAGCTTTTTCCAATTATCTTTAGGAATACGTCTCTGCTACGAGTTATCATAGAACAACCTTATATTAGCTGTTTTCTCTCCATTTCATTATGAGAAATCTTTTTACAAAATATTTTAAGAGATAGGTATCTTACTTGAAATGCATCTGAATGTGTCAAAATAATAAATAACAGGGTTCCTTAACCTGATTTGCTGCAGATGGGTTGGAGTACAATTTTTATCGGCAGTGGTGGCTGCTATTTGTATCCAAGCATACATTCTTTCCTGGAAGGCATTTTCTCAGCTGATGGATGTGTCTCTTGTGACTCCATAAAGTGATTCTGGCATGGAACATGCAACAACACATAGTACACTGAATAGATGGTGAGAGGTATGGTTGAGTTTGGCGAAGCTTCCATGCTTGTTGCTTAGTTTCTTCATGCCTGCAGTGTTCCCCTTCGAAGCGATCAGTAGCAGCAGAGATGGCTTGACACCAAAACAGGTGATCTTCAGTTGCTGTCTCCCAAGTTTGTGGGTATATACCTGACACCATCATGGTTTGTTTCAGCTGCTCCTTATAACACTTCAAATGAGCTCCATGAGGCCTTGTGCCAGAGTTAAGTTCCACATACAGGATTTGGCGAGGAAGCCTGGAATCATCCATACAGCAGACCTGAGAGAAGAACAGCTCTTGTGACCCTTGAGCTTGCTAGGCTGAACATTGACATTGGTGCCTTGAGTGAAACCAGATTACATGGAGAGGGAAAAAACAATTTTCATAATTCATAACTAACTTGGCTTTAACTATTACAGTTCTGGTTGTCTAATTGCCAATGAGAGTCTGTGATTATTCCTTTCATCCACATGGAAAATGTGAAACTAGTTATGGTGCTTTGTTCCAAACTCTACTAATCGTGATCAGCCATAAACATTATCCTGAGAACAGTATAATGTTGTGGCCTTCCACTTGTCTTCTGCATTGCAGCATGACACCTATACCACTAATCCAGTTCTGCAAGTCACTTTCTGGTCCTGAGCAGTATTGATGAAGCTGCTGCCCTCCATCAAAAGGGATTCAAATGGGATTCAATCTACTTGGGGACCATCACCCTTTTCTGTGGACTTTGCCACCCAAAGCCATTAGTCCTCAGGGTTGTCAGGTTAGTTAACTGCCATCTGACGATCAGTGTTGAGTCACTGGTAGTTGGATCTACTCTGTTACCATAGCAAGATAATCTGGCCAGACTGTAACATTGCCTGGCAACAGTGTTTGGTTTCTCTCTGTTCCAGATGGGATTTGAGAAATTTTTATGAGAGTCTCCAGCTTTGGCTTCATCAATCAGGTGCTAGGCATGTGCTTACATCTGCTGCTTCGAAGTTCAATAAATTGTTTATTTTGAACATTCAGGTCCAACAATGTTGGTATTTATCTTTGTATTCACAATACAGTAAAACCCTGACTTACAAATGCCCCAAGTTACATAAAATTCGACTTACATAATGAATTTGTGCTAAAACCATGTCTCGGTTTAAATAAATGTCCTGATTTACATAAATTTACATAACACGATTTCCTATGGGTTTGCTTCGAGTTATGCAAAAATTCTTTTCCTATGGGTTTGCTTCGATGTACATAAAAATTTCATTTTTCCTATGGGTTTGTTTTGAGTTACATAAAAAACTGATTTAAGCAAAAGCTTATGGAAAGGACTTTTTGCGTAAGTAGGGTTTTTACTGTATTTATTTCCCTACCCAGAATATTTATCCCCTTATCCAGTCTTGGTATTTATTTCCTTAATATCCCACTATATAAGAAACTGTTAAAACAGCTTAATGTAAGATATGTTCATTCAGCTCTGGCAGTGGGAACAAAAATAATTCTGTGTGATGCCAGATTCTTAACTCATAATTCTCTGTCTCATTCTAAGTCTCTAGTAGTATCCCCTTTGAGTCTACTAGGTACCCCTTCCTATGGAGGACCCTGAAAATAAAGTTGTGGGGCCAGGCAGCCAGAAGGTGATTAGCTCATGCTTAGGATGTGGTGCTTACTGGCATGGTTTCTGGAAATCAAGAATCTGGGTATATCAAAATGGGATTTGTAATGTCTGGATTTATGTGGATTATAATGGCTGGACTTTTTGTGACCCCCCCCCTTTAAAAATAACTTCTGCTTGCTGCTATTTCTTGAAGTATCTCAGCTGTGGATTTCACCATCCTCCTCCTTTTCTTTTAAAATGGAGAATGTTGGTTTACATGAATCCAATTTTGTAATAAGAATAATGATGAAACATACTCGTTCACTGTGAAAAGAAAGCCTTCTATTTTTAATATATAAAATATGTCTGAAATGTCACCCGTCCTGCTGTTTATTATTTTGACACATTCAAGTGCATTGGAGATGAAGAGCTTGGTTTGTGAATTAATTATTAATAGGGAAAAACATCGGTGTTACATTAGGACATCAAGCGGAATTACAATCTTTTCTTCTTCTAATTTTGCTTCTTGCTGCTATTGCGACATCACTGTACTTGTATGTTTAAGTTCCTACATGTTCTTCGAGGGCAGCTATGATGTAAACTAAAAATACAACATGTGAAGCAGGCCTCTAGTTTTCTTTTAAATGAAAGACACTACTTTTCAGATTTCTTGTCCACTTGGGCACAACTGAATGGCCACTGGTGTTTTCTTGAATAGGGCTTTGGGCTAGTAGTTTGGACTTAATTCAGAATTATAATAGGAGGTCTGCTAAGAACAACAAAATTAGCTCATGCTATGATTTGGGATAAGTGGAGTCATATACCCAACATTCTCAACCCCTCCCCCAGAATTGTAGTTCAGTATTGCTGGATCACATATTTTTAAAAAATGTACAGGACAATACATACTTTCTTGTTATTACTATTATTTCAGGTTGGAACCGTTTATTTGTAAACATATCTTTTAAATTTATACCTTGCTTATGTCTCTCTTGGTATCATGCAAGAGCAGCTACCTTTTCCCCTTAAAATTCCAGCAAATGGCTTTTCCGATATTAAATTGGACCCATATTAAACATAGGAAAATTAATCACAATTGATGGATATATTGAGTCTTTATTAGACTCAATATGAGCTGAAGGAGGCAATTAGATCTCATAGCATCTGTATCTCAATATCTCCCCAAGGCAGATGTGCTTCAGATCTGTGACTATTTAGTCTTATCCTGTTGTGTAGACAGAGAAATGTGTGTTGGGGTAACTCTGAGGAGACTGCAGTTTTCTACCAGCGGTCATTGTGTAATGAAAGGAACAATGAAGGGAAGAAGGGTAAAGCTGTCAAAGAATAATCCAATTCAGATTATCAAGAAAAAACTGAGATTTTCACAGTTTTTTGTACCACATAGGAAGACTTATGCTCCAACACAGAAATGGAGCTTGCAGCAGTTGTCCCATAAATTCATTATGAAATTAAAGACAACCGAGAACATTTTGTATTATGTAGGCTGAGTTGCACTGTGCCAAGGCTTGAGATCCTTCTTATAACCATTCTAGGGCAAAATTTTAGAGTTATAGGGAGTTTGAAAAATAATACTGGACACAACTGTAACATCCCTGATGGATGACTGCTTGCTTAAGGTTCTCAGATGAATGTGATCCTATGACCTTCAAAGACAGGCTGTTCCACTATGTACAATACCAGCTTTTTTTCATCAGAAAATGCCTCTTGATGTTTAACTGAAATCTACAAGGGATATAGAAGGAGTCTATCTGAAGAGTGGAAAGCACTGTGAGTATATTCAGGTGCCCTCTGGGCAACAGCATGCAGCCAGCTAATCCTTCATATTCAGAATCTTTGCACAGTAAACTTGATGATAAGCCAAATGACCCAATAGTTCTTTTTAGGATCACAATGACTATAATTTCTGTTACTATAGTGGGCATAGAACTTAGTCTTCCCAGCTTCTGATGAGGGTATTGATTAGTCTGACTCACTCTTCACATAGAGCTGTTACTGCTGCCCTGAAATAAAAAAAGAGAGAGAACATACCAACTATAGTTTTGACAATGCAGTAACCAATTAAGACTGAAGAATATTTATTTGAGTAGAGGACCAGATTTTAATTAAATACTGTAAATATGACTGGGTATGAGAGGTGATACCAAGGATATTGGTTAGATTGTTAGCTCTTCTTTCATGCAAAATGCTTGAATGTCAGAAGTTAGATGCCAGAAGAGCAAAGGGCTCCCTTCAAAGCATGGAAGATGTTATGGTGGCCACAAAAATAACTGAAAATAATTTTGAATTTCTATTACCATCATATCCAACATTTCTCCCTTTATTTCTCTCTCTTCCTTTTCCTTTACGAATTTCTAATGCTAGAACTGGTTCTATTTTTTTACAGGAGTCAAGTGATTTGAAATTCACCATATCTTCTATAGTAGTTCTCTAGGGCTGGTTTTGTTGCAAATATTTTCCATAGATAGTGGGTGTATTATAGCAAGACATCTGCTTTTAAAAAGGGCTTTTCATCTGTCTATTAGGTAGTGTCTACAACTCTACAGAGATAGCAGTGTTATTGCACTGCAGCAGAAACAACAGAGCCTTGTGGCACCTGAAAGATTGACAGGTTGTACTTGGCACAAACTTTCATGGACATCAGAAGTGGGCCATAGTTCAGGAAAGTTCATGTCCAAAACACTTGCTAAATCTTTAAGGTGCCACAAGACTCTCTCTTGTGAGATGATGGTATTAGTGTTTTACTGATGTATTATGATGCTCTTATATTTGTTTATGTTTTTGATGAAATCTGCCTGAACACGTAATTAATTAATTAATTAATTAATTAATTACTATATCTTAATTACCCCTATATATCTCTTAATTAAGATATATCCTGGCTGCTTCTCAGTGTTGACTTGACAGACATAATGTGGATTTGTTCCTTTTTGAAGAAACAAGCTGAAATTAAAAAATAATAAAAAAACCTCACACATCCTTACAAATTAGCTCCCATTAGACGATTTTGTAACCGCAGTCAAAGACAATTAAGAATTAAAGCAGTGCAGCATTCCACCAGACTTCTGAAAATACATATTTTTTAAAAGCTAGGCATTTGACATGTACAGTGGAACCTCGCTTAACAAATTGAATACGTTCTCCAGGACCTTTTGTACTACAGAGAATTTGTAAAGCAAATTTCCCAGAGGAATGCATTGAATGTAATTTCCCATAGGAATGTTTTGTAAACCAAAATTTGTTAACTGAAAGGTGGTTTCCCATAGGAATGCACTGAAAACCAATTAATCAGTTAAAAAAAGTTAACTGAGCCACTAATAAAACAGTGGTGGGATGTCAAAATTTTTACTACCCCACCGTGATGTCATCACAGTGTGGGCAGAGCTGATGTCATGATGTCATGGACGGAGCCAAAGAAAAAAATTAAAAATAAATAATGTAAAAATAAAATAAAATAAAAATAAGCACACATACTCACACACACCTCAACCCATCCAACCACCCACCCACAACACAAACCCGTAAATAACTTAAATAAATAAATAAATAATACATTAAAATACATGCGCAGTGGGGGAACCATTGAAAAGGTAAGCCCCGAAGGTGGTTCCCCCCAAAAGCTGCTACTGGTTCTCCGGGACACTGGGGAAAGTTGCTACCGGTTCTGGAGAACTGGTGAGAACCTGTTACATCCCATCACTGGAATAAAACTTTGCAAATGTATGTCCTCTTGTGACCTCTATATGGTATGAGTCTTGTTTACTGTGGCTTGCTTATTAGGAGGTATGGGGAGAAAGACTGAATGGTGGGACAGTGCTGAGTACCCTTGACCAAAGCAGCCTTGTCTTCATTTGCCCTAAATTTCACAGAGGTTGGGTTTTTGTTGTTTAGTCGCACAATCGATTCCGACCCTCTGCGACCCCATAGACCGCCAGGCACTTCTGTCCTCCACCATCCTCCTCAACTCGCTCAGCTATGTGCCCATTGCGTCCACAACGCAAGGTTGGGTTTACTGGGGTTGATATTCATGTTTTTCACTGCAACTGGATGTAAACATACTTCAGAAGAAGAGTGATAATACAATATGAGTTTGTCAAATCCAGAAACTCATTGTTTTATCAAGAAACATTGAACTTGCAAGTACCACTCCTATAGCCAAAGAGATTGTGTAAGAACCATCTTCTTCTTTTCTTCTACTTTAGCTAAGTCACATTTTCAGTTTTCAGCTGCACCCTCCCGGCCCCCATCACCGGCCGGGAGGAGGATAAAAGGAGCCTCCCTGACCGAGGGAGGCTTGAAAACGCTGCCGCCGCCGCCACCGCCGCCGCGCCCTCCCAGACCCCGTCACTGGCCGGGAGGAGGATAAAAGGAGCCTCCCTGGCCGAGGGAGGCTCGAAAATGCCACCGCCACCGCGCCCTCCCAGCCCCCTCCCGACCTGGAGGAGGATAAAAGGAGCCTCCCTGGCCGCAGCGGCGGCAGGACTTCCCCCGGCAGAGCATTGCTCGCCCCGCCGCCACGGAACACTCCTGCGGCCGGGGGAAGAGGCTACCGCCGTGCCCAGCCGGGACTTCCTCCACCTGCCCCGGAGGCTTCCGTTTAAAAGCTGCAGCGGCAGCAGGACTTCTCCGGCAAAGCATTGCTCGCCCCGCCGCCACGGAACACACCTGCGGCCGGGGGAAGAGGCTACCGCCACGCCCAGCCGGGACTCCCTCCACCTCTTCTGGAGGCTACGTTTAAAAGCCGCAGCGGTGGCAGAACTTTTTGATAATGTTAAAATCTTTGTGTAAACTTGATGAATTTTGTAATTTTTGATTGTTGTTTGAAATTGATACTTACTGAACTTTTTATGATGTAACGATGTTGAGTTGTTTTATGGTGTTGATACTGATTTTTTCCTCTCTTTTTATATTTACATGATGTGTCTATAAATTTGCTGTTTACTCTGTGCTTGTGAACCGCCCTGAGTTGGCCCAACCGAGTAGGGCGGTATAGAAATTGGAATAAATAATAAATAAATAATAATAATTTAGTTGTTAAGTGAGTTTTTGGTTGGTTTTAGTTGTTAAGTGAGGTGACCATTCAGAGAAAACTCTGCTCTTTAAGCGAGTTAGTCTCTAAGCAAGGCGCTCTTTATGTGAGGTTTTACTATACATGTACTGTATCTGTAAGCAGCAAATCCTGGTGAAGTTGCCCAACACATTTGTAACACAGGAGTTACACAGCAGGACTGCAGTGGCTCAATTGGCTAAGATGCTGACTGGAAGGCGGGAGGCCAGCAGTTCAGTACCCAAATACTGCAGGATGGAATGAGCTCCCATCTTTGTCATAGCTCCTGCCAGCCTAGCAGTTCGAAAGCAAGAAATTGCAAGTAGATAAATTTGGACCACTTCGGTGGGAAGGTAAACAGCATTCTGTGCGCTCCGGTGTCTAGTCATGCCTGCCACATGAACATGGAAACGTCTGCAGAAGCAGACAGTTCTGGCTCTTCGGCTTTGAAACATAGATGAGCACTAAACCCTAGAGTCGGATATGACTGGCTTTCAAGCAAGGGAAACCTTTACCTTTAAATGATGGGGACTTAATTCTGGTCATTCTTCCAGTCCAGTCAATTATTTCCTCAACAGGTGAATGGTAGCCTACAAATATAACAAATAAATAAATTCTTCTTTTTCTGTGTCTAGGCGAGATGTGAAACTGCCAAAATGAAGGCACCTTTAGTTGAATTCATTCTGCAGTTCCTTTCTCCTGACCCAGTATGTTGCTGGCTAATTTTTATTACACTAGGTCAGGTGAAAGAAACTGCAGAATGAACTCACCAAAAGTTGCCTTCATTTTGGCAGTTACACATCTCGCCTAGACATGGAAGAAGAAGATTTACTCTAGTCTTCCTCATCAGGGTATAGAGAAAGAGACTTAAGGGGGAAAGGGAATGCCAAATGCATAATTAAAGGAAGGAAATAAACAGTTGGAGAATCAGATGGGATGATGTTTGGTCTCTTGGGCTCCTATTGAGCAAAGAAATTATTGCTCTGAAACAGCACCTGTTTGTAACTTTGATTCTTTCTTAGTGGCTGCAGGGCTTCCCTATATCTTGGCAGTCGATTTTTAATGTCATTTTAAAAAGCAGTACATTATTGGTTATTATTTAAAACTATATAGGAAAAATCACAGTCCAGTGGAAGAATAAAATATTTATTTCAGGATCATTTTGATGCATATAATCCACTTCACATACATGGAGTAAAATATTTAGGTAGTAGGTTTATGGGCACAGTTCTCATGATTGTTGGAGATCTACTGATTTATATATAGATCTCTAAATTATTAATAAATTGTTTATTTATAATTTATTTATTTAACAGTTTACTGTCAGTTTTTGATACCAGGACTTATGAAATATGCCTAAAAAGAAAAGGAAAAAGAAAGAACCTCAGCTGCTTGAGCTCAGTAGTAGACGAGGTGTTTTTTTAAAGTGGTATTTTTCCAATTATTTTGTTGACTTGATAACTTGTAGTTCTTAGCAGCTGCTATTTTGAGAACAGTTAATTGGAAGCTACTGTTTCATATTGCCAGAGGTCTTCTAGTACATATTTTTCAAATAGCGTAGGGGTTCTAGAACAGGAGTTCTCAACCTTTTAAAGCTGGGGGCCAGGTCACCCTCACTCAGACAGCTTCGAGGGCCAGATGGCCACTTTGCTCTTCCTCCACTACATCACACTTCCTGGTGTGGTGGAGGCGGTGAGGGGCCACATGAAATGGTGCCACCCGCAGGCTATAAGTTGAGAATCCTAGCTCTAGAAGAACCAATATTAACTGCTGAAACCATGATGCAGCTGAAGGGGGGGGGGGGACCAAGAAAGTGGCAACAGCCCAGCAATTGGGCAAGTTACTTTTTTGGATTGCATTTGAAATATGGGAATTTTCCAAAAGCTAACTTTTCTGATGTATGCAGCAGTCTGATATTTAGAAGGAGTTCCCTTTGTTTAGTTTGGTTCAATTGATAAGATGTATTTATTGTGTTTTCATTCTATAAGCCAGCATATGGAAAGAAGGGAGTACCAACAGCAAAGATTTATTGAAGATACAAATAACTAATTTATCTTTGTAGATAAAGGAGTGAGAAAGTTGGGTTTTTTTTTTTTTGAGTGGACAAGTGGAGCATCTCCAATTGGACTTATGAAATGGTCAAATATTTAAGTTATATTTTGAAAAGATCTTATATTTAATATCATTTTCTACATTTTATTAATTGCTGTGCTAGAAGAGAAAACATATACTGTACTGCATATGATGGAGAGGAAGAGAAGGGATATTATCAGTTAGTGTTTTCTGTTCAAGCACTGCAGTTATCATAACAGATAAAACTGTTACATAATTGTGTATCTTCATTCATTCATGGATAAAAAAATAAAATGAAATGAAAAGCACAGTGTATGGATGTAATTTAATAGTCACAGTGACAAACAGCCGAGTATTAAAAAGGTGCACAATGTTCTTCGTGTGTTTGTTTTTCCTTTAATTAAAGAAAGCAAGAGGTCACATTTTACATCACGGAAGCCCTCTGCAAATACTTTATTCAACCATAAAGGGCAGCAGATGGGCATTAATAATTTTTACTTCCTTTGTACTTTGGCAGTGCAGTGATAATTAATCCTGTGGCTTTAAATCGAGATAAAAGTGACTTTAGGAGTGATTTGAAATTTGCAGTCCTGAAAAATATCTTTTAATCATTTCCCCCCTTTCAATTATGGTATGAGCTGGATTGGAAAGGGTGGTAAAGAGAGACCAGGGGTGAACAGTTCATGGAGCTCTATAAACTATGTTGCCAGTGTATATGTTCTTCATACCATTAATTGGTTTCTGATTTCTTTTGAATTAAAATGCAGTGAGGTTTCATTGCTATCTTTTAGCATCAGCCTTTCACAACCTGGTACCTTCAGGCATATTGAGACTTCAGTTCCCATCATGCTCAGCAAACAGAAGAATCTAGAGAGTACTAGCTTGGAGGAATAGGATATATCATACCTGCGTGTGACAAACGGGAACCCATGCTCCTCCAGTCCTATGAACTAAGGCAGGTGAAAAGGCACCCTTTATCAGAGGCAGACCAGAGGCCTTCACAGATTCTTCATATTGATTTAATATTTAGGATTCAGGCTTATGCCTTTATCTGTGGTGAAGTCTGCTTTTTGTACCGAGCAAGGAATTTTTTGTACTCTATATAATGTAATTTAGATGTTGTGTAGGTTTTATCAATTCATTGGAGTGTTTACAGTGGTGGGATGTCAAAATTTTTACTAACCCACCGTGACGTCATCACAGTGTGGGCGGAGCTAATGTCATGATGTCATGGGCGGGAGCAAAGAAATAATAAAAAATTTAAAAAAATTAACAAAAATAAAATAAAAATAAGCACACACACTCCCCCTCAACCCACCTACCCACCCACAACACAAACCTGTAAATAAATTAAATAAATGAATAAATAAATAACACATTAAAATACACCCACCCACTCATTTTGGCACTTTTCAACTTTTCAACAGTTAAAGAAGTTAGGTACTAAGTCTTTGCCTAACCAGTTCTCTAGGATAATATGCCTCAATGTAAATGTAAAACAGCTGTACCTCCTTAAGGGTTCTCCAATTGGAACAACAATTGGAACAGCACAGGTGTAGCTTATTGATGAGATAACTCCAAGACTTTGCTTAAAAACCCCAAGCCAGGCCTGCGGGCCACCAGGCCTTTTTAGGAACTGTGGTAGTATGTCAATATAGGTAAAGGTATTAAATACACATTAAAATACACGCAGACACAACACATCCAAAGGTGAGTCACTTACCCTGGGGAGCAGACTATAGGGAACTTCAGGCTAGCAGCTTCTCTTCCTCCTCCCGGCTTGGGAGGACAGCAAGGAGGCTGTGCATATGCACCAAGCACTGTAGTCGTGCATGCACACCAAGTGCTTGTTGTGCATGCACAGTGGGGGAACCAGTGAAAAGGTAAGCCCCGGAGGTGGTTCCCCCCAAAAGCCGCTACCGGTTCTCCAGGACACTGGGGAAAGTTAGTACCGGTTCTGGTGAACTGGTGCAAACCTGTTACATCCCATCACTGAGTGTTTTTTTTAAAATTAATTTCTTGTTGGGAACGGCTGCCATGCTAGCTGCTGCATACTGTCCAGGTAGTTTTCTAATTTCCCGTTTATTCTACCATGAGTAAAGGATGAAATGAAATTGTTACATCACTCCTATTATACTGGTAGATATTTGGTAGAAATGAAATGGACCATTCCCTCAAATCTGAAAAAGTTACTTTAAAAAGGCCAACACATCCCATAATACTGGCTAAAATCCAGTAGTAAATCATAGTTAGAGTAGAACAATTTAATCAATTGAATTTACAGAGGACTTGTCAACTCCACACTGGTTCAGTGATCTAAACATAGGTGCAACTTAGTATTGGATTTCAGACACTGTAGTGTAATATTCATTATACATAGTAGGTGTCTTCCGCCCAGTTTTCCAGATCTATTGCCTATAGCTCCAACATTCCCAGCTAGCAGGACTATAGAGTGATGAGAATATCATCATCATCATCACCATGATCCAAACATCTGGTGGACTGTGTACACCTACATAGTAATAACAATAAAAAAACACTAAGCTGAAGAAGAATTTCTTAACCTCCCATTAGTAGAAATAGCTGCTTTCTCAAAGCCGTCCATCCCTATCTAATCAAATGCATATGTTGGTGCATACTGCCAAAATGGGCCCCAGCAAGTTCATTCTTGTATAAAACTAGAATGCCCTTATTATATGTAGGATAACATCCTGAAAAGTTGCAGTGATATCTTTCCAATATCTCATCAGCTAGATCTCTCATGATTTCTTAAGAAAAACAAAAAAGACGCAGAAGGGAACTCTGCTAAAGATCAGAGAAGAAACGTTCCTCCTCCTTCTGTCTAATAAATAAAGTGCAATCAGGTTGGTTCTGACTCATGAATACCCTTTTTGCTAGGGATAGGGTACTCAAAATTAGTTTACCATTCCCATTCTCTGGGGGAGTTGTGATGGCAAACCTTGGCACTCCAGGTATTCTTGGACTTCAGTTCCCAGAAGCCTAAGTCTCTGTGAATCCACACAAGTGGGTTTACTGCATGTATGTTCAGTAAACCCATTTGTGTGGATTCACAGAGACTTGGGCTTCTGGGAATTGAAATCCAAGAATACCTGGAGTGCTAAGGTTTGCCATCACGGGACTATACAGGTTGATCAAAGCACAAGCTGGCTGTTCTTCTGATTGGTATGGTGAGGATTGAAACTTCCAGCCTTTTTGGTTTGCAGCCAGATAACCAACGTCCTGAGCTCGCTAGCTAGCCTCTTTTTCTGCAGGATGTATCCTATCCGTATGTGACAAAATGGTATGTCTTCACCATCTAGGCCTGGGAACCAGCCAGGGCAGTTTGTAAGGAACCTTTTGTCTATATTCCTCAAAGATAGGCACTTGCACTGACATAATACTATGAATAATAACTCATAAAACATGAGAATCCAGGCTTACGATTTTTATATCTAAAGCTCTTTCCCATATCTTCTACTAAACTCCTAGGGTGCTTGCCAAACATTCCACTGTGGGGCTGAGGCCAGCCCTTAAACTGGACAAGGAACTAAATCAATTTCCTATTCACTCAATGTGTTGAAGACTCAAACAGAGTAAAGTTCAAAAACAATTAGTTGCTTTTAAAATTAAATTAATGCATAATTAGCTAAAGTAGCATTGCTTACATTGCCAGAGTGGCTCTAAGAAGCAGGAGCCATTTGGGATTTTATGGCACAGTCTAGGTCACTGTTTCCCAACCTTTGGTTTTTAGACTTCAGTCCCCAGAAGCCTAAGTCAATTCTCCAAATCACTGATCAGCTGACTTATGCTTCTGGGAATTGATGACCCCTGTGGGGCCTGGAGCCCGTGTTGGGAACCCCTGATCTAGTTTTAGCTTTCCCCTTTGCTTACCGTACGAATAGAGAGGAAGAGCTCAAAGACCTGAAGTATTTATTTTGGGACTGTGCATCTCCCAGAAAAAGGGATTTCAATAGACTACTCACTATCCTGGGAATATCTGCCCTTACATGGGTCAAGTATGCAATTCCTTTTTGTATCTGTATAAAGTGGTAATCAAGCTCCCCAGTAAAAAGGATAAGCCTAATTTAAGATTAGAAACATACCAGCTGGCCCCCTCTGCTCTGGAAAACCTCCTGAACCAAAGCCCCCAGAGGGTGTGCTGGCCGGCAAAGCAGGTTTACAGCTTTTAGCTGTTTTTCATCCACAAGGAGGTTTAATTGGTAGCGTGTTCAGAGGCTTGTGTGTGAATGCAATGCTTCTCTTACCCTTTTAGTTCAATGAAGACACGTTATTCAAGCAATCAAAGGTTTATTGATCAGGTTCATAAGGCATAAAAGTCAGTAGCATAAGTCAGTCCAATACAGTCCACAGGTAATCTAGGTAACCATTTTTAAGGAGCGAAAATGCATAGCTCCCAGGCAAAAGATGTTAGCCCATCGAGATCCAAAAACGAACTCCCTAACTTCTCTGCAAACATGGAGAATTTTCAGTCAGGTGGTTTAGCTTTAGCCAATCAAGTAACAGAGAACAACAGAGAATAACTTTCTCAAAACAATAAATTGTTTTCACACGTGAACAGAGAGTGAACAGAGAGTGTTCTCTGTTTAGTCAAAACATGCAGGAGCTTAGCTAGCTAGAAAGATAACACGGGAACACTGGCTCTAAAAACAACCATCTCATGACTGTCTTGTGAGACACACAGAAATGGGAAAGGATTTCTATGAGGCCAATAATGAGGCCTAGCTTAGAAATAGCAAACTCAAGCCTTGGGAACATTAGGAAATAGGTCTTTTCCTGACAACTGGTTCTGCCTCTCACAACTTTGGTTCCTGCACGTGAAGAACTAAATCAGAATAGGAGAATTGTCTTTACTCCAGACTATTTCCATTTGGTTGGAAAAGCTACAATATCAGGGTTCCTGATTTTGTGCATGTGTGGGCACATTTTACCTACGCTTCCAGGAGTGGCAAAGGTGGTGCAGGTCGGATGAATTGTTGTTGGGAGCTGGATCCAGCCTACGGTTGGGTATCCCTGCTTTAGGGAGTGAAGTTATCTCCCATTTGCTCTTCTTTTTCTGCTGCCTTCAGCATTTCCCGGCATCTTCCCTTCTCATGATGTAACTAAAGGTCACCTTTGCTTGAAAGCCAGTCGTATCTGACTCTATGGTGTGGTGGTCATCTCTGTTTACAGCCAAAGAACCAGCGTTATCTGCATCTGCAGATTTTTCCATGGTCATGTGGCAGGAGTATCCTAGAGTTAATTGTTTTTGCCTCCTGAGATAGTTACAAACTTGATTTGCTCTAGAATCCATATGTTTGTCTTTCTAGCATTCTAGGATATCTGCAAAGTTTTCTTCCAGCATCCTCTTTCAAACAAATCAATTTTTCTTATCATCTGCATGTCTTAAATTATTGATGGAGAGAGAGACAGATTTGTATGTAGCTGTATGTATAGGTGCCTAGCTATACAGTGATATCTCAGATAACGTTTGCATCGGATAAGGCTAAAATCGGATAATGTTGGGGAATTTGAGGCAAACATTTGCATCAGATGACGCTATGTTAACATTATCTGATGGAAATGTTTGCCTCAAATTCCCTGAGGTGTGGCTGAGTTTGCCTTGGGAAAAGGGGGGGGGGGCTGCCTGCTCTCTTTCTCCCAAGGTTGCACGATCTCAATAACAATCACAGCATCTGATCCTCAGCTAAGCCCCTTAGCAAGCCAGGCGGGGGTCCTGATTCTGAAAAGAAGAAAACTTTTTCCTAGCTTCTGTTCAAAAAAGCTCCATCTGGCTTGCTAAGGGACTTAGGAATCTCAATAACACAATCTCAATAAAAATCACAGTATTTGATCCTCAGCTAAGCCCCTGATTCTGAAAACCTCCTTCTGGCTTGCTACGGGACTTAGCAATCCAGGGGGGGGGCTTCTTAAGAGAGGCTTGGGAGTAAGCCAGGCCCGAGGGCTGATTCTGAAAAGAAGCTAAATGAGGGAGCAGATATTTTAAAACAGCACTTTATAAAGTTTTCAAAAGTTTAAAAATGCTGTATGGTTTTGTTCCCCTAAAGTCAGGGTGGTTTGTCATGTTTTTGCTATGTAGAGTTGTGTTTTTACCTTTTAAACAAGCACTTTATAAAGTTTTAAAAAGTTTAAAAATGCTGTATGGCTTTGTTCCCCTAAAGTCAGGGTGGTCTGACATGTTTTTGTAATGTATTTCCCCTTTAGGCAATTCTTTCTTAAAGTTCTTTAAGTTTCTAGCATGTTTCCTTGACTTTCCCTTGAAGTCTGTGTTGTTTACAATGTATCTCTATGGAGTTGACGTTATCTGAGTCATCTACATAGAATTTTAATGTTATCTGATGCATGCATCGGATAAGGCTAAAAATCAGATAACATTAAGACTTGTGGAACCAAGTCTTAACATTATCTGAGGTATTACTGTACTTGGATGTGTCCTTTGTTTGACATAGTTCTGAAATGAGGAAGAAGAATTAGATATATAACCTGATCATGTGATGAATAAAAGTGAGGAGAGGGAAACACACAAGCCCCACCCCCACCTCCAGCCTTCTTGCTCAGTAAGGCTATAATAGGCAGAAAAGAGGTAGATAGGCTTTAAAACAGAGATTCTGAACCTGCAGCTTGTGGCCCAGATGTGGCCCATGGCACCACTCCATGTGGCCCACCACCACCTTCACCACACCAGGAAATGCCATGTGGTGGAGGAAGGGCAAAATGGCCGTCCAGCCCCCGAGCCTGTCTTGAGGTAGTGTGATCCAGCTCCTGGCTTTAAAAGGAGTATACTTCTGTTGGTTTTCATTTTCCTGAAAATAAGAAACAGATCAGTAGAAAAGCTGAAGAGAATCAAATCAGACTTAAGTGTTAAGACATCTTTGACCCTTTAGGAGCTACATTGCACTGGAAGTAATCTGCGAGATATAAGGTGTGCTACCTTATTAATGGTGGAGGACAGAAGTGCCTGGCGGACAGTGGTCCATGGGGTTGCAAAGGGTCGGAATCGACTGTGCGACTGAACAACAACAAAACCTTATTAAATGTAATTTACTGCAAATGATGCCAGCAGAAATACATCAGCATTCAGTAGATGTTAATTTATCTCACATGGTTGATGAACTCAATTGTGTCTCCAAACTGCATGTTTCCATCTACATGTTCAGTAACAAACCTGCAGAAATCACAGATTTCCTGTATGCCATGAAGGATCATTTAAAAATAATTTCTCAGATGACTGAAATTGGACTGTGTTTTTCTTTTTACCTTTGCTGCCTTATTCATTTGGGCCCTCTAGAGAATTTATTTCTGACTGAAGCCAAATACCAGAACATAATGTAGACTTCAACTTCATTTAGATTGAGGAACTTCCTGTTGCTTATGTTGTCAACATTTGGGAACTATATATTTCTTAAGAAGAGAGTGCAGATTGTAATATTTAAAACTGACAGGCAAATGGAAACCATCAGGCACACCATAGCCTATTAACATAGGAATAATACTAGGTTTCCCCTAATGAATATGAGAACATGGAAATAACATTTTCTTCTAGATTTTAAACATTGCAAGAGAATCACTCTAGCTTTATAAAACATTTCCAGTAGTTTGTGGCATTTGTTCTGTTGACATAACATTTCTAGATGGTTTGCTTATTCCTCCTATTAAGACATAGAAAGTTGAATCTTCTTTCATAAATTCTTTTCTTCATTTATCATTAATCTGAGACAGTTCAAGAAAACAGGAATTGATTGATAGGCAGTGTTTCATCCTTCACAAAGTACCAATATACAGTTTTGTGCAAATTGTTAGGCCACCCTTAGATTTGTTGTTTTAACAATGTTATAATGTCCATATATAATTATATCTCAGTCTCTTCATTAGAGTACAACCAGAAATACAGAAAATATGTATGCAGTATTAAAAAAAACAGGGAAATATGAGGGGAAAAACAGCTTCCATAGGTTAAACTGGCAAATATCACCTTTCCTTACACTTGAGCAACAGTAGGCACTTGGCTTACATAATTAAATGGAGTGGAATCCTAATTACTGCCATTGCTAACACCTATACGTGGTACCTCGCTTAAAGAGCATAATGTGTTCCAAGGGACTGCTCTTTAAGCAAGTTTGCTCTTTAAGCAAAACACCATTGTAAGTGACCAATTGTGACTTCTGGGGGGGGGGGGTTGTGTAACCCGATTTAGTTGTTAAGTAAGTTTTTGGTTGGTTTTATTTGTTAAGTGAGGTGACCATTCAGAGAAAATTTAAGCAAGTTACTCTCTAAGCAAGGCACTCTTTATGTGAAGTTTTACTGTATATGACCTAGTATTACATGGCAAAATTTGTGGTGGAAAAGGTCTTTTACAACAGGTATGTGTAAGACATGCTCGAGCATGTCATATAATACAAGTGTCTGCAACTTTTTCACACCATGGGCTGGACATGCCCTCTTGGACAGACCTGCGGGCCAGAGGCATGGTTTCTTCTGCTGCCTCTGCTGCTTCTGGTGGTGGCGGTGGCAGGTGCACCCATGGTGCATTTTTAATTTTTTCCCCACCACTCCATGGTGCATTTTTGGCATTTTTCGGTGTGCGTGTTCCATGACTTTGGGAACGTTTTATACATTTTGGCACTTCCGGCAGTGTTGGTGGGGTCCTCACTGACTCTTCGGCTTTGAAACAGAGATGAGCACTGAACCCTAGAATCTGATAAGACTGGCTTTCAAGCAAGGGAAACCTTTACCTTTAAGTCAGTCCTGAATTGACAACACATGACACAACTATCTGCTAACTGCATTATGAGTGAAGCCTTTTATGCTACTTAAGTAGTGAAAACATTTTGATTGATAAGAAAATATTTACTATATTGATTATATTTCTGTTCCTATCTCCCTTGCAATTTTCTTTTCCCCATGTCTTTAACATTTCCAAAAAATTTACATCTCTCATTCTGAATTAACTAAATATTTTGAGTACAGCTTAATGCTCTTACATATAATGTCCAATAGATTTCCTCTGAAAAGAAAGGTTGACTGTTACTACAGACATATTTCAAACAAACTGGTAGATTTAGCAGTGCTTTTCTGCATGAAATTATGGGATTACTGTTTGGAATCACTGAAGAAATCTTTAGGCACTTTAAGCTCCATTCTAGTCAGCATGCCCAGTGTTGATATGAGCTGGAGTTTGAAGGATCACAAGATTCACTCACTTTCTACAGAGTGTTCAGAAGACTTAATGTTGTCCAGAGAATTACTTCTTTGTCCCATAAAGGCCAGGATCCCCTAGCTAGCACCTACCCTTTCCAATCCCTCATTGCCTGAGGTGCTGTAGTGGCAGAGACAGGCACCTGTGTTGCATGAGAAAGAACGACTAACCCTTTCATCAGCTCCAAAATTAGAGGTGTAAAGCCATGAGAGAAGTTCTTACCTCTTCTTTTGTGTCCCAATCAAACCCTGGACTGCCAAAATGAAGTCACTTCCTTGGCTTTGTTGTTGGCCAAATTTAAGTCCTCATCGGTGCATGTATCTGGCAGTAATCAGCAGACAATTAGGTGAGCTGGACTCTGAATTTTAGGGCTTGCCTAAGATCACCTAATGGATTACTACAGAGGGAGAATTAAAACCAGAAGCTAGTTGATTACTTTTTTTAGCCACTGTACTATGCTTGCTCATTAAAAACATTCTACAGTTGAATGTGATCATTCATATGCAGATTTCAAAGATCACAGTACTTTTCTGTACTGAACTTGAACAGAATTCAGATTTAATAAAGGCCCTGAAGGACACATTTTAACCTGCAGTACTCCTTTGCTTTTTTTTTTGGGGGGGGGGGTAGGGAGACAAATTTCCTCCTATACCACCAAGCTGAAATTGGCCGAAAATGATCCAGAAGTGAAGAATATATCATCACCAGCCCTAACCACGTGTCTACTTCTGGTGTTGATTTTGCAGGGCTTTGGAGGACCCGGTCATCTCCTCCCTGCACAAATCATCATACCAAATAATTTTTGGTACAGGCTTTATTCTTGGAAATGTTTATTTTCTCAGCACCAAGACTGCAAATGTAAAAGTTTAAGAGATGACAGTTTTACAAGGCTTCTTGAAAAGTTGTCTGCTTCCCAAATAACTCTGTACAAGACACCATTCATGAAGGGTCTTCATCTCACTTTTCAGGGTTACCCCCTTTCTCCTACACTATAGCCTCACCATTGAGGAGCATCTTCCAGCCTTCTATGTAGCAACTGGAGGAGGCTGCTTAGATGAGGAGGTGGTGGTGGTAGAGGTTGATGCAGGAGGACTGACTGCGTGCATTACCACTAACCTAAAAAGTTGAGCTTGAGAACTGGAAGATTGGCTGGTCAGCAGTTTGAGACCTGAGTGCTGTATGATGGAGTGAGCTCCATCTCTGTCCCAGCTCCTGCCAACCTAGCAGTTTGAAAGCAAGAAATTGCAAGTAGATAAATAGGTACTGCTTTGGTGGGAAGGTAAAATCATTCCATGTGCTCAGCCATTTAGTCATTCCTGCCACATGGCCATGGAAATGCTAGCTCTTTGGCTATAAACAGAGATGAGCACCGCACCCTAAAGTTGAATATGACTGGCTTTTGAGCAAGGGAGACTTTTACCTTTACTATGTACCCAAAAGGAGGATAAACCTGCAACAAAGCAGTGTGCAGTTACACATGTTAGAGTCTAATAAGTTTGGTCTAATAAGTTTCAGTTGTTACACTGTTCTAGACTTTAGCCTAGGTCATTGTGATACATGCTAGCTTTTGTCCTAACTTGTGTTATATGAACATATGATGATTAATACATTGAATTATTGAACCCTGGTGGCACAGTGATTAAAATGATGTAATGTAGCCAAAATATTGCAACTTCGATCCTGATTGGGCTCCAGGTTGATTCAGCATTCCATTCTTCCGACCGAGGTCTGTAAAATGACCCATCATGTTGGAGGCAAAATGCTAATTGCCTTGTCAGCCATCCAGAGAGTGCGCTAAGTGCTATGGGGTGCTTTATAAATCCAATTGTAATTCCTACAATTCATGGAACAGAAAACAGCTTTCCTACTTCCCTGTTGTCTCTGTGCCCACTGCTCCTCCTTCTCCCCCAAAGTCTGCTTCTGTGAGACCTTGGGAACGTTATGCAGGATGGGTGTAAGAGGGCCAAAGCTGAAAATATCCCACTTTGAGTGGAGCAATGAATCATTGTATGATCATTGTAAATCTGACACACTACATGTATTTTTTGCTTTGAACTTTGACAACCCCTCCCCCCCCCCTTACATACACTTCCATACATCTGACATCTTATATATCTCTTTGTGTTATAGGGGAGCCAGAATTCAAATATGTTGGAAACATGCATGGAAATGAAGCTGTTGGAAGGGAGCTTCTCATTTTCTTGGCTCAGTACCTGTGCAATGAATATCAGAAGGGAAATGAAACAATCATCAATTTGATCCACAGCACACGCATCCATATCCTACCATCCCTGAATCCGGATGGCTTTGAGAAGGCAGCATCTCAGGTAATCTTCAACATGTCCGTACTCTTCTAGGGGGGGGGGGTATACTTGGTGTCCTCTGTGGGCCAGTGTTTTAATTAATTGCTTAAAATTCAGCCACAAGAAACAGTGCTACAAACTGTTAGTGCACTATACCTCCTGAACTGTACTACTGCCTCAGCAGAAAATTGTATGGAGTGAGAATGGGGAAACAAAAGAACATGATGTTCTCATAGCATGAATGGTTATATGTGGGAGGGGTCCTTTAAAAGGCAACAGTATGTTTTATAACAACCAACACTACTTGTTGTATTGTACAAAACAGAATTATAAAGTACAGTCATACCTCGCATAACGAATTTAATTCGTTCTGCGATGTTGCTTGCCATGCAAAAAATTTGCTATGTGAGTCTGACTCACATAACGAATTTTTCGCTATGCGAGTCGGACTTTTCCCTATGGAAAAACTCGCATAACAAGTGTTTCTATGGGGAAAACTCGCATTGTGAAAAAATTTGTTATGCGAGTTTTCCCCATAGAAACGCTCATTATGCGAGTTTTTCCATAGGGAAAAGTCCGACTCGCATAGCGAAAAATTCGTTATGCGAGTCAGACCGCTTAGCAAAAAACTTGCTCGTTATGTGAGTTTTTCGCTAAACGAAACAGTTGTTATGCGAGGTTTGACTGTACTAATATGTTACTTTAGGACAGTAGTGGCAAACCTATGGCACATGTGCCAAAGGAGACATGCACAGCCCAGCACAGAGTTCTCCACGCCCCTCTGCACAGCATCCCAATGGGAGCACTTCTTTCTCCCAGCACAGAATTCACCCCGCCCCTCTTCCCAGCAGCCCAGTGGGAATGCTTCCCCCTTCCCTGGCACAGAGTTCTCCCTGCTGCTCAGCTCAGAAGCTCAATGGAATGCTTCCTCCCTCCCCCAGTACAGAGTTTACCCCGCCCCTCTGGCCAGCAACCCAATGGGAGTGCTTCCATCTACCCCCCCCGCCCCCCGGAACAGAGTTCGCTCCTCTCCTCTCTTTGGGCCCTCCATCTCTAAAAGGTTCACCACCACTGCTATAGGACATTGTTTATTCATCAAATTAACAGATGTGAAGTAATTTCCAATTAAAGTGATTATTATTATTATTATTATTATTATTATTATTATTATTATTATTATTATTATTATTATTATTATTATTATTATTATTATTATTATTATTATTATTATTATTATTATTAATTAAATTTAATACCCCGCCCCAATCGGGGGGACCCGACTCTGGGCGGCTTACATCCCAATAAAAACAGAAATAAAACCCAACTCAATATCATTAAAAACATCAGAGTTAAAAACATCAGAATTAAAAAATCATCACAGAATTAAGACAACGCAGGACTACACATCAGTATTCCCATATTCCAACCCAGGGAGGCTGATGGTGTGCATGATATCTTGTTAACCTTTTTTTGTGTTGCAATCACCCCAAATTAGAACTGTAAGAATGATTTCCTCTTGGGGCATGTTTGCATGCAGAATGTCCCTATAGGCATGTAGTAATTTTAATTATACTGATTATACATACATACATACATACATACATACATACATACATACATACATACATACATACATACATACATACATACAGATTTATATTGCCGCCCACTTGCCGAGGCAATTCAGGGCAGCTTACAGTCAAAACAGCAACAGTACAGTAACAATCATAAAATACAACTTCACAAAACAACCAAAGCAGAAACACATACATACACATACCCCATTTCCTTTTGATGCAACCACCACTCAATATATAAAACAGGGATTCTCAAACTGCGGCTTGTGGGCTAAATGTGGCTCATGGCACCATTTTATGTGCCTCTCCCATTGCCTCCACCACACCAGGAAGTACCATGTGGTGGAGGAAGGGCAAAATGGTCATACAGCCCCCAAAGCTGTCCGAGGGAGTGTGACCTGGCCCCTGGTTTAAAAAGGTTGAGAACTCCTGATATAAAACATAAAGGTAAAGGTAATTTATCCCTTTCTTGAAAGCCAGTCGTATCCAACTCTAGGGGTCAGTGCTCATCTCTGTTTCAAAGCCGAAGAGCCAGCGCTGTCTGCTTTTCCATGGTCACGTGCCAGGCATGACTAGACACCAGAGCACACGGAATGCTGTTACCTTCCCACCAAAGTGGTTCCTATTTAACTACTTGCATTTCCTAGCTTTCGAACTGCTAGGTTGGCAGGAGCTGGGACAGAGACGGGAGCTCATTCTGTCCTGCAGCACTCGGGGATCGAACTGCTGACCTTCCGCCTCCCAGTCAGCATCTTAGCCACTTGAGCCACTGCAGTCCCCAAAACATACAATACAGCATATAATAATAATAATAATAATAATAATAATAATAATAATAATAATAATAATAATAATAATAATAATAATAATAATAATAATAATAATAACCCAAAGGGACAAAAAAAGATAGTGTCAGATAATCTTAAAACCATTAATGAAATTCATACTAAAACCTGTCAGCATCAGTAATAGAAGATAATAACAATTTAAATAAATCCAGGCCCAAAACTCTGGAGGTCTAATGATCTTATACGCTTGAAAGGCGTGCTGTCACAGGTAAGTCTTTAGTGACTTATGAAATATTAATAATGTAGGAGCAGTTCTAATCACCACAAGCTGTTCATTCCATAGAGTGGGGGAATATATTTTTAATTTCTATGTTTCAGAGCATCTTGGCGATAAGGTTAAAAATAGCAGCACTCATGTGGGAAGTCATATCATTGTTTATGTATATTTAGTACATTTTATACATATATGCATATACACCATTTATATACAGTATTGTGCAAAAAACTTAGGTCACCACCTGCTGGTTTGGAGAAAATTCAATGAGTAATTTGGGGGTAGGGGTGGGGGTAGCTCAGTCACTGAACTTCCTAGACACACCAAAATTGGAGGGCTTCGTCTGCTGCCTTTCCTCTCAACCCGCTCCAAATTTGGGGTTAGGGTGTCTACGTTATCTCCCCCCCGCCATTTCATTCAATGAAATTTCCCCAAGTCAGATGGTGGTGGCCTAAGGTTTTTGCATAGTACTGTATTATTACTGTGCTTTATATACCAGTGCATTGTACACCTGAATGGAAAGCCTGGTGAACACTAAGGTTCACTAGGCTCCTAATTGTTAGTGTGGAACCTAGCCAATCATGGTTGTACACACTTTAGAGGTCATTCCTATATTTCACCCACTAAACAAAGCTGAGTTATACATAGCAGAGAATTTGTCACTAGAAGAGGAGACTGGTTAAGTGCTGGTTGTGTGTGATTGTCATTCCAAGAACAGTTCCTACCTTATTTGCTAATTAGCTTCCTTTCTTCTGTGTTTTGTTTCCAAGCAGTAAAATTTTTCCTTTGCACGACTGCTTTCTCAAACATGAAAGACCATCTCACTTACGTACCTTAAACATTAGCATTTCATTTTTAATTATGGGTGGTCAGTAATGTATAGTTGGACTAAAAAATCAGAAGAGCTTGTTATTTTGGTTTGTTGAATGTATTTATCAAAGTGTGAGAAGACACAATAGTTCATTCAGAAGATTGACCAACAGCCGGAGACTTATTTAGCTTCAAGTGTATCAAATGGCTTTAGATTATTTTCTAGAGAAAAACAATTTACACTGGGTTTGATAAAAATTGCCTCCAGAGGCCTTCCAAATTTTCCACTTCTGGTATATCTGCAACTTCCAAATTCATCATCTATGATAGGTGTTTGCTTAATTTCCCTAATAGATGACTTTTGACATTATGTATACAACTGTGTCCCTGAGGTAATTTGCAGAGACATAGTATGTGTGGCTTGTTGTTGTTCAGTCGCACAGTCGATTCCGACCCTTTGCGACCCCATGGACCACTGTCCGCCAGGCACTTCTGTCCTCCACCGTCTTCCTCAACTCACTCAGCTTTGTGCCCATTGTGTTTACAATAACATCTAGCCATCTCATTTTTGGCTGCCCCCTTCTTTTGCCCTTCATCCTTCCCAGCATCAAGGCTTTCTCAAGCGAATCCTCTCTTCTCATTTGATGTCCAAAGTACTTTAGCTTCATCTTTACTATTTGACCTTCAAGGGAGCAGTCAGGGTTAATTTCTTCTAAGATTGACCTATTTGTTTTCCTTGTTGTCCAGGGGACTCTCAAAACTCTCCTCCAACACCACATCTCAAAGGCATCTATTCTTCTGCGCTCAGCTTTCCTAATGGTCCAGCTCTCACAACCATACATTGCCACCGGGAATACCATTGCTTTGACTAGACGAATCTTTGTTTGCAATGTGATGTCTCTACTTTTCACTATGTTCCCCAGGTTTCTCATTGCTTGTCTCCCAAGAATCAGTCGCCTTTTTATTTCATGGCTGCAATCAACATCTGCAGTGAGCTTTGATCCTAAGAAAGTAAAATCTGTCACTGCTTCTACTTCTTCCCCATCTATTTTCCAGGCTAGAATCTGTCTAATATCACTTATGGTGGTTTTCATGTTATTGCTGAACTGGAACACCAAGAAATTGTCATGATTAAGGATGTTCAGTGTGGGAGCACCCTCCAGTGGTCAAACATGATATATTTAAGGATAAATTGGCCCAAATGAAAGGGGTTCTTCTTTGCTCTCTGGTGTCCAACTTTGTTTTTAAGCCTGAACTTTGATTACTGAACTTTGCTATTACATGGAGAAGCAAATACTAAAATATCTGCGCCCCTTCTTTTTAACCCTTGTAAGTTTAAGTAACATTTACAGTCTGGTTAGTTTTGATATAGCCCATAAATCTGTTGGTTTTTACAAGATCTGATAAAAAGCACAACCTTTGCATTAGGGACCAGTTTACATACATGTGTTCCTCATTCATGGATTGAAATCTTGTTTTTGTTGTTCAGTCGCACAGTCGATTCCGACCCTCTGCGACCCCATGGACCACTGTCCACCAGGCACTCCTGTCCTCCACCATTCCCCTCAACTCGCTCAGCTCTTTGCCCATTGTCTCCACGATACCATCTAGCCATCTCATCTTGGGCCGTCCTCTTCTTCTTTTGCCCTCAACCCTTCCAAGCATCAAAGCTTTCTCAAGTGAATCCTCTCTTCTCATTTGATGTCCAAAGTATTTTAGCCTCATCTTCATTATTTGACCTTCTAAGGAACAGTCAGGGATGATTTCTTCTAAGATTGACCTATTTGTTCTCCTCGCTGTCCATGGGACTCTCAAAACTCTCCTCCAACACCACATCTCAAAGGCGTCTATTCTTCTGCGTTCAGCTTTCCTAATGGTCCAACTCTCGCAACCATACATTGCCACAGGGAATACCATTGCCTTGACTATGCGAATTTTTGTTTTCAATGTGATGTCTCTACTTTTCACTATGCTCCCCAGGTTTCTCATCGCTTGCCTCCCAAGAATCAGTCGCCTTTTTATTTCATGGCTGCAATCACCATCTGCAGTGAGCTTTGATCCCAAGAAAGTAAAATCTGTCACTGCTTCTACTTCTTCCCCATCTATTTTCCATGGACTGATAGGACCTGTTGCCATTATCTTGGTTTTCTTGATATTGAGTCTCAAGCCAGCTTTTTCACTTTCTTCTTTCAACCTAATTAGGAGCTTCTTTAGGTCCTCCTCACTTTCTGCCATGAGGGTGGTATCATCTGCATATCTCAAATTGTTGATGTTTCTTCCAGCAATTTTGATCCCAAATTGTGATTCCTCCATTCCTGCATTGCGCATTATGTGCTCTGTGTATAGATTGAATAAGCATGGTGACAAAATGCAGCCTTGTCTTACTCCTTTTCCTATTCCAAACCACTCCGTCATTCCATTTTCTGTCCTAACTGTTGCTTCTTGATTCATGTACAGATTCCTCATGAGGCATATAAGGTGTTCTGGTATTCCCATCTCCTTAATTATTTGCCACATTTTGTTGTGGTCGACACAATCAAACGCCTTAGTGTAATCAATGAAACAGAAGTAGACTTGTTTCTGATATTCCTTTGTTTTTTCCATGATCCATCTTATGTTGGCGATGTGATCTCTAGTCCCCCTGCCTCTTCTGAAACCCGCTTGCACTTCTGGTAATTCTCTCTCCACATACTGTTGCAGTCTATCCTGTATTATCTTGAGCATCACCTTGCTAGTGTGAGGGATGAGCGCAGTTGTTCGATAATTTGAACATTCTTTGGCATTACCCTTTTTGGGGAGTGGAACGTATACAGATCTTTTCCAATCCTGTGGTCAATCTTGTTGCTTAATATAATAAATTGCAACTAGAGTAGGGCCATTGAATCAGCAGGGATTTGGTGAGTCAACTCCATAAGTTCCACTGATTCAGTGGACCTTCTCAAGCTGTAACTTAAGCAATAGGATATTAGCCATTGACTTGGATGAGTGTTAGCCGTTTGCAGATTAACATCTATACAAAGAAATTGATTTTTGGCTAAAGTTGGCTCAAACGTGATTCCTTTGATGGAGACAACACATGAATTTGTTCTCTAGTTTGTCATGTTTAGAAGAGACCCATGGAAATGAGTGGGTCATGTTAATCATGGGTTACATAAATCCCACTGTTATTAATGGCATCAACCCAGGCATAACTAAGTTTGGATTCATGAGTGGTAGGCACTGAATAATGAAGTCTTCATTAGCCTGAAGTTTTCAGCATGGTATCTGTGTTCATACCACCATTAAGTCATACAGAACCAAGATGAAGAGACTGTTTCTATGGTCATCATGGTAGTTGTGCCATGCTATTAAAATGATTACTTCTGTTTTCTAATAATTAATACTTTTTATCTCTTCTTAGCCAGGTGAACTCAAAGACTGGTTTGTTGGCCGAAGTAATGCACAAGGTATAGACCTAAACCGCAATTTCCCTGATCTGGATAGAATAGTCTATGTGAATGAAAGAGAAGGTGGTCCAAATAATCACTTGATGAAGAACTTGAAGAAAGCTGTGGATCAGAATTCAAAGGTAAAAATAGTTACCATCATAAATGTTATTTTTCTTTGTAACTTTTGGACTTTTTTCACCCATGGAAATGTGGGATATAGTACTGGCATATTTGTGTGCATGGGAAATTTGTTTAGGTGAAATTTAATATAATTGCATGCTGTCAAGTCAATCCTGACTTATGTCAATCATTTCCAGGTAGAGAATACACAAAAGTGGTTTGCCATTCTCTTCTCTCCAGGCTCCATGGGATTGTGCAATTTGCCCACACTAAGCAGGCTGGCTTTTCTCCCTGGAGGCATAGTGGGGAATCAAACTCTTGACATCTGGCTTTCCAGCCAGATACTTAAACTAATGAACTAACTAGCCAGAAGGGATGGAAAGGTGTATTATTATTATTATTATTATTATTATTATTATTATTATTATTATTATTATTATTATTATTATTATTATTATTATTATTATTATTATCATCATCATCATCATCATCATCATCATCATCATCATCATCATCATCATCATCATCATCATCATCATCATTATTATTATTATTATTATTATTATTATTATTATTATTATTATTATTATTATTAGTATTATTATTATTATTATTATTATTATTATTATTATTATTATTATTATTATTATTATTATTATTATTATTATTATTTCAATTTATATGCTGCCCTACTTGGTGAAAACCAACTCAGGGCGGCTCACAGCATGCAATCAAATACAATGTAACAGTTCAATAATACAGTATCATAGTATCATAAAATACATGTGAACTTTCCTGTGGGGAAAAATACTTTAAAAGACATGAACTACCCAGATGGATTGATTTAAGAATTTAACTAAAAATTTAGGAAAGGGAGGCTGACAAACAATGTAAGCATTCAAAATGTATTGGTGTTCACTATTATGTGTGGTGGCATTTTGAGATAAGAATTTCTGTGCTAAAATATGCTGAAGAGGAGTATGGAGTTTTGAAATACTTTATTTATGGATAACATTTGCATGCCACACTTCCATTAGCAGACCCTCAAAGTGGCTTATATAACAAAATAAAACTATAATAATCATAATAACATAATTTTGAATACTGACTCAGAAAACAGAGTCACAGAATAATGCAATATAAATGTGAGAAGAGCAGGAATAGTCATTGTCATGGTTCATCAAAAATACGTAGAAGTCCAAATCACACAACAAAATGCCTGAAGAGCCCAGGAAAGGAACACATTTCCAGAGTGCGGAGGGCTCTTTAGCTGGGAGATAATGCTGCTAAACAGAGGGTCCTTTTAACATCACTAGCAACTCACAAGGTAACTTCATCAGGTGGACGGGCTTGTACTGTATGTTAAAAACATATGGAAGAGAGTAGTATATTCCTATATTGATGGTATTAATATAGACTGTGCTACATGGTAACATATTTTGGGCCTTATTTTCTTAAAACAAGAAAAATACAGTTCCACACAATTAAAACATTTTCTGGGTAACAACATTGGAGGCATTCAAGAGAAAATTGGACAACCCTCTGTCAGATCTGCTTTGAGTTGGATCCCTACATTGGGCAGTGGTTTGGACTCAATGGCCTCCTAGGCCCCTTCCAACTCAATCATTCCATGATCCTCATAGTGCTGACTTTGGTGGTCTGCCACTCTGTTAGGCAAGATGACTCATCGCTCTCTCATGCCCTCTTTGTGCCTGTCAGGAAATGCTGACCACTGTCCTGTGTAGGCAAAAAAGTTGGTGTCGGGTGGGGTTTCTGGAAGCAAAACAAGCAAAGCCAGAAACAAAGTTCTCAAAGGGCTTGCATTTGTTAACAAAAATTCCCCAATGCGTTTTTGGACTGATAACAAACTTTGTGCACAGTGAAGATTGCACAAGCTTCCTGGCTCCTGGCACTGTCTGGTTCCTGTTTCCTCTTTTATTGCAGGCTGCTGTCCATGGATCAGCAGTTTTCTCTGCTGTTTGCACTTCCACCTCCTGTTTCTTAGATTTTTAGTGGGAGATCTGGATCTCTAATGAGAGGCAGGAAGGGATCAAGGCAAAGGGAATTTTAATGTAAACCAATGTAATAGTAAGATTGTACTCACTGGGGATAAATCTTAAGCTATCTGCAAAAATCTGAATGTTGCATTGATTTAATACATAAAGAAAAATATAGACACACTTTAAGGACACAATGTGTGAAGTAGACCTCTTAAATTTAATTTTCAGAAAATGTCCTTCCAGTTATGGAAGTTGATGGACTTAATTTAAACTCAGATTATTTTAAAAAAGGAAAAGTAATCTTTATTACACAGCATTAGCCTGCTAAATTAAATTAAAGTTAAAGTACTTTGGACATCAAATGAGAAGATAGGATTCACTTGAGAAAGCCTTGATGCTGGGAGAGGTCGAGGGCAAAAGAAGAAGGGGGCGGCAGAAAATAAGATGGATAGATGGCATTGTTGATCCAATGGGCACAAAGCTGGGTGGACTGAGGATGATGGTGGAGGATAGGGGTGCCTGGTATGGGGTGGTCCATAGGGTCACGAAGGGTCAGAATCGACTGTGCAACTGAACAACAACAAAAGCTTGCTAAATTTAATATATATATATATATATAATTTCTTCTCAGCTTGCACCTGAAACAAAAAGTGTAATTCATTGGATTATGGATATTCCTTTTGTTCTGTCGGCCAACCTTCATGGTGGGGACCTTGTAGCAAATTACCCCTACGATGAGACTCGCACAGGTATGTACAACAAATTAATCCTATAAGGCAGTGATAGCCAACCTTGGCAGTCTTGCTACAAAGATCTGAATAGTGAGATGTTACATATTCCCAGTATTACTATATGGAGTTGAAGCTTGGACATTGACTAAAGCATCTGAAAAGAGAATTGAAGCTTTTGAAATGTGGATCTACAGACGGCTGCTAAGGATAGCATGGGTTGACCATGTGACTAATGTAGAAGTATTGTGCCACATGTATAAAGAAAAAGAACTCTTTAAGACCATTAAGCAAAGAAAGCTCAAATACCTTGGCCATATCATGAGGAACAACGTAAAATATAGAATACTCCAACTTGCTCTGCAAGGAAAGATCCCTTGAAAGAGAGGCCCTGGACATAGACAAACTTCATGGATGAAGAACCTGAGAGACTGGTGTGGCATGTCCTTGGAATAACTTTTCCAAGGAGTTAAGAACAGGAAGACTATTGCCATGATGATAGCCAATATCTGGAACAGATACGTCACCTGAAGAAGGAGGAGGAGGCTGTTAGAAATGCCAGAGCAAGAACCTTGCATCTTTCTCGACACCTGAATGGGTGAAAAAAGAAGCAAAGAAGAGAAGGAGAAGAAAAATCAGTTTCTAAGCTCAGTGGCTATTTGCAAATTCTTCAGAAAGGACTTCTTTCAATAAGTCCACAGGGATGGATATAAATGCTGGATGGTGTCCTGAGAGCTGCTAGGAATAGAATCATTGCTCTTACCTATAAGCACTGAAAGAGCAGAGCTATGTGTACATGTACAGGCACAGTTGCTGATGGCTGGCTGGCTGGGCACTCCTGGCTTTTAAGTATAAATCCCAGCAATCATTATCCATTTGAAGTAGAATGTCATATTCGGATGTAATGCTAAACTGTGATTTAGTATTAGATTTAAGTCCCTCAAAGTTGTGTGCTTTCACTTCTAGAGTAGCTGTAAGGAAGAAACAGGGACCTTTCACTTTTCTTTTGACTTTCCAAGGTTATTCAATAGTTTATTGAGACAAGGCAATGTCAAATCATGATTTATGAAGCTGTCTTCCCCCCCTCCAAACTATTTTTTAATATTAATTATAGTCCAGATTCTTCTTCTTTGTGTCTAGGCTAGATGTGAAACTGCCAAAATGAAGGCACCTTTTGGTCAATTCATTCTGCAGTTCCTCAAGCCTGGCCCAGTGTGAGGAAGATTAGCTGGCACAAGATGGCTGTTGCCTGGGGTACGTCCAATTGTGGTTCAAAAACTCCACAATCTTTGAGGAGGATCTTTCCGTGTACCTCAGATTTAACACTAAACTATGGTTAATTTAAAATGGGCTGGATGTATTTTAGATCTCCAAATATGTCTGTGTAAACTAAATGCATGTATCTTTTATATATTATTAGACTACATGCATTAGTCTAGGCAGACATATGAGAGCAGACTTTCTGATTTGGTTCACTTGTATTTTCATATTCTTGTCTGGCCGGACATCCTGCTATGGTAGTGGAGTAGACCATACAGCCAGCGGCTCAACTCCGAGCGTTGGGTGGTGGTAAATAAGCTGACATCTTAAAGGGGCCAATGGCTACCGGTGGATGAGCTACTTTAGGTTGGGTGATGACCCCCCTCAGGGGAGGAAACACACTGGAAACCATCATATTGGGTTCAACAACAAAATGAGCAGAGGAGGAACTCTAATTCCCAATGGTCGTGGAGGCAGAAGAGGCCATGCCAGATGGACTGGCTGTGAAGGCGCATCTTGATATTATCCTCAAGGCTGTAGCATTCCATTGCAGTACTGGTGTTAAATCCTGCATGTCTCATTTCATATTTGCTGCAGGAGATGTCTGTGTGATCATAGTGTCACTTCATGGCAAGCTGGGATCCACCTTAAACAAATTCATGCCAACGGCATTTTTCCTGCTTCAGGAAAATATACATTCTCAGATATGAGTTGCAGCCACTGCCACCAATTTTCATATGGTTTTGTTTCTTGCCTCCTTAGGTAGCGCTCATGAATATAGCCCCTGCCCAGATGATGCCATTTTTCAGAGCTTGGCTCGAAGCTATTCATCCTTTAACCCATCCATGTCTGATCCAAACAGGCCACCATGTCGCAAGAATGATGATGACAGCAGCTTCATAGATGGAACAACCAATGGAGGTGCTTGGTATAGTGTTCCAGGAGGTGCTGTTTCTACTACTACTTTTACTACATATTTTTATGGTGCTAACACAAGTGTTGCGTGGAACACATAAGTGACACAGCCCTTGCCTGGAGGCCATACAGTCATATATGATGTAACCCTACTTGTTCCCTTTCAGTTGTGTCTGGTGAGGCAGTTCCTTGATCTGCTACAGGACCTTTCCAGTAAATATCAGAAGCATTTCTCTATCACATTAAACACATTAGCAAGGAGTTCCCAACCTTTTTAAGACGAAGGCCGGGTTATGCTCCCTCAGACAGCTTTGGGAGCCGGATGGCCATTTTGCCCTTCCTCCACCACATGGCACTTTCTGATGTGGTGGAGGTGATGGGAGCCCCCACATGAAATTGGCCCATGGGCCACATCTAGCCCACGGGCTTCAGGTTGAGAATCCCTGCATTAGAAGCTGATAAAAATTCTGTAAAGTTTAATGCCTGAGCAAGCAGACAGTGTGTTTACCTCTCACTGACTAACCAGAAACAAAGTAATGTGTAAAATGCTCAAATTGAGAAGTCTCAGGCTATGACAATCAGATGTTATTCAACACTTCAAAAAGTCCAGATTGTAACAGTATGCTCTCTGTATCATATTGTTTCATCCTTAATCAGCACTGTGAAATTGGCTGCTGTATGAACAGAACTTGTTGATGCCAGAAATGGTTATCGACCTGTCAGCCACAACTTTTTTGCAAGATATCTACTGTCTTCATTTCTTTTTGTTATTAGTGATAAGGATGGCCTTCTCTGCTCTCCCGTCACTGGCCAGGGATCTTGCCAGCAAACCAGTTGTTGACTAGTTGCTGCCTATTCTCCTCATTATAGCTAAAGTATGCAGTTTCCACAGCTGTGTATATTGTTGTTCCATCGCTACATTTAGATAGCAATACGTTTTCTGAAACTCCTAGGTCAGGGGTAGGGCAGCCTTTTCTTGTTGGAAGGCCACATTAGATTAGCTGCAATCAAATAAGGCCACATTCAAGAAACTTTAAAAGGACCTAGAAGGCTGCAAGTGGCCATAAGTCCTCAGGTTCCCCACCCCTGTTCTAGGTCAGCATCAGAGGAGGAATAGCCCTTGGATTTTATCCATAGGAGCTATAGTGTTCATTTCAATCTGGCCAATGTCTGTCTTGTATACAATGTCTCTTGTATTGATTAAAGTGGCCTATTTGAAAATATCCTGCACGAAGGGTATTTTGCATGAAGGGTATTCAGCCAAGAAATATGGAAAGTGAATGTGTAATGTATCAAAGGTTAATATGCAACTGGAGTCAAGATATACATGATGGGTATAGTATACAAGATGGGGAGAAGAGGGAAAAGTGATACTGAGACTACTAAACACCTTTGAACATTGCTGGTCCCTATTCCCAAGAATGCTCAAGTACTACAGGATTAAAAGGCTATAATCTGATTCTCTATAAGCACAGAAATAGCTTCTTGAAGAAGATTATCTTCTGTTGCCACTTGCTCTGTTTCCAGAGTCCATGGCTATCGTCCTCAATGTTGCATCTTAAATCTCATGAAAGATAGTCAGTGGTAGGTAATTTACTAGTTTTTATTTCTAAGGCAGACTGGAATTTTAGCGTGTTCCTTTTAATGCATTTCATAGCATTTGGTTCTCCATAAGCAATAAGGGCACACATTTTTTTTAATGTGAAGTAGAGTCTTGTCCCCTAAGTAGCACATATCAAGGAGAACAAGATGTCTTGAGGTCACTTCTGTGGCACATTATGGAATTATCAGGACTTGGTAATGTCAATTTAAAAATGCTTAATTTGCACCTTATTTCTACGGTAACATTGTCTAAAATGTATTTGTAGTAAATTATATCATGAGTTTCACAATTTCCTCAAATTTTGTTCCAAACAAGCAAAATCTGCTAATAATATGTACACTTGTTACAGTCTTGTTTGTGAAGAAAAATTATTTATTGTTTCCCCCTGACATAGGTAATAAAGGGATATGATTCCAGTGACTTTTAAAATAAAAATACAAAAACTATTACAGTAATACCTCGGATAATGCTAAGACTTGGTTCCACAAGTCTTGGTGTTATCCGATTTTTAGTGTTATCCGATGCATGTTAAAATCCTATGGGATGGATCGGATAACGTTAAAGCTCCATAGAGATACATTGTAACTGCACAGGCTTTAGTGGTTGTTATCCGATCCATCCCATAGAACCTTAACGTTATTCGATCCAGTTCTCCTCCCCAGATTACTTAACGTTATGCGATTTTAGCGTTATCCGAGGTAAACGTTATCCGAGGTATTACTGTACTTGGAGATATGTTATAGATCAAGGGTTCCCAAACTATGGCGTTTGGGCCAGGTCTGGCCTGCACCACCTGATAATCCCACCCACACCATTCCTAGAAGTGGAAGTTAAATGTGTATGCACAAAATGCTGCTGTAAATGCATCTGAGGCTGTCGTAAATGTATTTATGACAGCCACAGGTGCATTTACAGCAGTGTTTTGCGCATGTGCAGGCACATTTTACTACTGCTTCTGGTGTGAGAAACCAGCCTGCTCAATTACATGACCAGCCCACAGCTCAAAGAGTTGGGCCACCCCTGTTATAGATGGACGGAATATTTATGTCACCTGCGTAATAAGCAAGAAACAAACAAACAAAACTCCCACTCCTGATAAGCTTTTCTTTCATGAAGTGGATAAGGCACAATAACCACCACTGAATTTTGCTTTGGAAAGGAGGGAAGCTAAATTGAGCCCCCCCCCCTTTTGTATGCCACACTCGAGTAGGAGAAGGCCTGAATTCAGACTTTCACTTTACCAATCAGATGAAATGTGCTGATGGAGGTAGGCTCTAGTTGAGACATTCTGATCAAACCCTGTGAAATTATTAAACAACATTTTGCTTCCTTAGTACCTGAGCTAGCAAAGATGCTTATTCAGAAGATGCTTATGCAAAAGCTCCCACCAGAGCGGACCGGAGAGGCTCCCTAGTTGTTCCATCGGCCAGGGAGGCACATCTCTCTGGCACTAGAAGGAGGGCCTTCTCTGTGTCTGCTCTGGCCCTATGGAACCTCCTGCCAATGGAGCTACGTTTCCAGAAAGAGTTGCTGCCCTTTAGGAAGAATCCAAAAACATGGCTGGTGGGGTAGATATGGGGTGCAGGAGGTATAATGACCCCAGCACACTGGATGATCTGAGCCCCCCCCCCTCTACTTTTTAAATTAGTAGTTGTAGCATCTGGTGTGTTTTTAATCTGTTTTTAATCTTTTAGATTAAGTTTTTAGATGGAAGCTCCCACTTCCTAATCCTGGGCTCTATCTGCCCAGGGAAGGATAAGACTAATGACCTCTGGCTGGGAGGAGGAATGGATTTTAGCTGTTTGTGCTGTGTGTGTGTTTTTTGTTTTTTTTTCTGATTGTAAGCCACCCTGAGTCACCATGGCAAGTGGGCGGTGATGTAAATCTAAATAAATAAATAAATAAATAAATAAAAATTTATTACCACACCCACCCCACTTCATTAGACAGCATGTCCCTTTTATTGCATTAACATGTGGCTGGTAATTGTACTGTCAAATGTATTTCCCCATAGGCTCCATCACTGTATAGTCTCTACATCATTGGTACTACCACACTGCCTTCTTCTTTTTTTTTTTTGAGCCACACAATTAGAAAGAAATCCCTGTTTCTAATTATTTCTTAAGGCTTCATTGCCTTTGCTATTATCTGTCCTTCACATGTTTTATTGTACACATAATAGCATGTTTCCTCTTTTCATCTGGAAATAATTGAACTACACCTGGAAACTGTTTTTGGCTTCTGAAAAATATGACTTTTGAGGCCAAGTCTATCCCTGTGAAATATATAGACCAGCTGCAATGTCAAATCTGGTACAATTGTTACACAGGACTGTGACTGCCAAGAAATTTGTTGCATGAAGCTAGCCATTTCAGAATATTATGCATCTGACCTTGGGCCAAAAAAAATGTTAGCTTGAAAGTTTTGTAAATAGAAGGGTGACACAAATATTTCAGTCAAATAGTAAATAAACAGTATCTGTGATTCTCCTGTACAGTAATACCTCGGATAACGCTAAGACTTGGTTCCACAAGTCTTGGTGTTATCCGATTTTTAGTGTTATCCGATGCATGTTAAAATCCTATGGGATGTATCGGATAACGTTAAAGCTCCATAGAGATACATTGTAACTGCACAGGCTTTAGCGGTTGTTATCCGATACATCCCATAGGACCTTAACGTTATTTGATCCAATTCTCCTCCCCAGATTACTTAACGTTATGCGATTTTAGCGTTATCCGAGGCAAGCGTTATCCGAGGTATTACTGTATTTCTATCCCAATTTACTTCAACTAATGTTTTCAGATGTTAATGTGATTGTGGAAATCATACTCATTCCAGTGATTTTTAAGCAATGAAATTAGCATGTCCAATCCCTTCCTTCCTTTTAAACTAAAGTGAAAATTGGGGTTGGGGTTGGTGGGGGTAGAAATTGAAATACAGTACTGTACTTGTTTTTTTAATACAGTAAAACCTCATATAACACTAAAACCTGGTTCCACAAGTCTTCGTGTTATATGATTTTTAGTGTTATCTGATCCTCTATGGGATCCATAGAGATACATTGTAACCACACAGGCTTTCGCGGTTGTTATCTGAAGCATCCCATAGGATCTTAATGTTATCTGATGCAATTCTTCCCCCCAGATTCCTTGATGTTATGCGATTTTAGTGTTATTTGATACTAATGTTATATGAGGTATTACTGTATATAATGAAACATATGAACCATATAATTTATAAAATTGTACAGTTTGCCATTTTTATTACATTTAAATAAAGACAGAGTCTGGAAGCAATTAGTTACAGGTATGTTACCTTTAATTGTTTACTTGGTCAATTACAATGTAACAAATAGTGTTACAGTGTTACATGAAAGTAGTATAACATCCTATTAGAGTTACCTTTTTGCTGTAATAATTACCTTTTCTAGTTTCTTTCAAAAATTGCTTTTAAATTGGCACTTTATGGCATTTCTAAAGGCATCCTGACAGGAACTGTAGAGGTTTTAAGTCATTCTCTTGCCAATAATAATTGGTAAGGGAATTCTTTAGTTTTGTGTTTTTGCAATATCAGAATTTACTACTAGAGGGAGCCGGAGTATTTCACTGCTTTTCCTAGCCTGCTGGTGATAATAAATCAGGGAATTACCAGTGTGCAATACAGCAATAATAATATCCTGCATTGTGCAGAGTATTGCGTAACATAACAATTTTCTTTAAAAAAATAATGTTCAGAGCCCTGATTATAGCAAACAGTACAGTGCAAAAACTGAATGAAAACACAGGTCTGGGGGGAAAAAATAAAAAATCAAAAATTAAAAAAAAATCAGCTGCACCATATAACACCAAGACTTGTGGAACCAGGTTTTAGTGTTATATGAGGTTTTACTGTACTTAACATTCTGTGTTCACTCTTTTTGTCTGTGATGCCTGTTCTTCTTCTCTTTTATGCTCCTTTGAACACGATTTTGCTTTCCATTTTCCCATTTGAGCATCCAACAGTAGTCAGCTAGCATATTGACATTCCATCTTCCTTGGTAGCGCCTCTTGATATCACAGACATCCTGGTGAAATCTTTCACCCTGCTCTTCACTGTAGGCTGTCAAGTTTTCAGGAAAATAGTTGACATGGGAGTGTAAGGAATAAACTTTTAAGCTCATCTTGCATCATTGAGCTTTATACGCATTCAGCATGCATTGTACAATGGTTTTGTAGTAAGGATCTTTAGTATTACCTGAAAATGTGTGGCTGTTTAAAAGAGTCACAAGCTTCCTTTTCTTTTTCTCCCATTGTTTCTAAAAAGAGGGGATCAGATAACAGTTTTCGTATGTCAGGGCCAGTAAAAACTCCCTCTTTCAACTTTGCTTCAGACAGTTTTGGGAACTTGGAACACAGATATCTGAAATATTCCCCATCTTTTGGCAGTGTTTTAACAAACTGCTTCATAAGCCCTAATTTAAAATGAAGAGGTGGCAATAAAACCTTTTCTGTTGGAACCGAGGTCGTATTAATGATGGGTTTTTTTCCGCAGGGGATTAAGGTATCTCAAAGTGACCAGTCAGTTTTTGTCCAATGGAGGTCTTTGGCTCAACTGTCCCACAAACATGAGAAGCAGGGATATTTTGTATAACCTGCCTTCTGGCCTAACAACATCGCTAGCATTTTAAAGTCTTCACAAACCATCCAACGATGTTCTTGATATTTGATTTTGTCAAGAATCACAGTTAAATCATTATTGTTTTCATCCAAATGCACCGAGTGTCTTATAGGAAGTGATGCAAATGTATTTCCATTATGCAGCAAGACTGCTTTGAGGCTTGTTTTAGATGAATCAATGAATAGGCACCACTCAGATGAATCATATTCTATTTCAAAGCACTTCATTAGTCCTTGAACACCACTACAATAAATGAGATTTCAATCTTTGGAGAAAAACTGAATTCTTTCTCTCAGTGCCTGTGAAATACTAGAGAAATGGAAAGGAAACAAAAGCATAAGAGGTAGGCAATGAGGAAAATTAAAAAAAAGCTCCTCCCTTCCCCACTGATCCTAAAACTCTGTACTTATAGAGCAGTAATAGTCAACCTCTGAGCTTGGTGTTAAGTCATGACAATTTTTTCTGCTGAGTTTTTTTGCAGACTCTCAGAGCAGTGTTCCCCAATCTTTGGTTTTTGGACTTCAATTCTCAGATGTTTAAGTCAGTACATTGGCTGATTAGTGCTTTGGGGAATTGGCTTAGGCTTCTGGGAATTGAAGTCTAAAACCCAAAATTGAGGAACACTGTCTCAGAGGACACTTACTTCACTTTCTCTCTGAGATTGTTTTTCAGTGACTATATTCTTAGATGTGGAAACATTGGCAGAAATTGGGGGAAAGATACAGTATAGCGTTCTGATGTTAGATGGAAACACCTTTTCATTCTATGGAACCTAGTTCTTGTCAGATTTCAGCCTATGCATATGCTTATAATTCAGGTATGCAGGACTTCAACTACCTCAGCAGCAACTGCTTTGAAATCACTGTAGAACTTAGCTGTGAAAAGTTCCCTCCTGAAGACACTCTGAAAAAATACTGGGAAGACAACAAGAATTCCCTGATCAATTACATTGAGCAGGTAAAATAAAAAAATTATTTTCAGAAGCAAAGGAAAGATGTTTTCTAGATTTCTTGCACTACTGATTCCATGTTCTCCAGTGAATGGGGCCATTGAGCATAGGTGTATATAAACCATGCCTGTAAGTTTTACAACTTGTCTGAAGAAGTGGACTTGATCCACGAAAGCTAACAATAAAAATGTAGCAGCTAGTCTTTAAAGTGTTACAGTATTTTTGTTTTATTACTTTTTTGTTGTTATTTTCTGATATTACTGTTCTTTAGAATTCATGCTCATTCAGCTCAGGATGAACATTGGGTTAAAATATAGCTGTAAACAAAGGCATGCGGCTCATTCACATCTCATCTTAATAAGATAAACTATGACCATTTGAATTTGAACCTGTTTGCTCAGAGGAATCCCACTGTCTTTAATATGGGGACAATACAGTATTGAAAAGATTATATTGCTAATGTTATATTCAAAAAGCAGAAGTGCAATACAAACAGCTATTATCTTTCAGATACACCGAGGTGTAAAAGGATTTGTCAGAGATCTTCAAGGCAATCCACTTGCAAATGCTACCATCTCTGTGGAGGGGGTTAACCATGACATTACATCAGGTAAGTGTGTCATATGTAAACTGTAAGGTGATGTAAGTGAGCTAACCAGCCAAACAAGCAGAATAATTTCTTTTTTGCCTTGGCAAGACCCTCTATCCATGTCAATGAATATTTACTTACAAGTAGGTCCTATTGTAATCAATGGGATGGTTTCTCAAATACATGTGCATATAATTGCAGCTTTAAATAAGTTATCTCCTACTAGCTAGCAAGTTATAGAACAGCTTTGGCAGTAAGGAGAGATTGAGGTAGCACAATATCTGGCCCTCAGCTTGTAACCACAGTTTGGATGAAGTTAACACTATAATCATTTTAAAATTTCTAAGAACTTGTATAAAGACAATTGAGTCAGTCCTGGATTTTATGTAATCAAACATTTGTGAGCTTTAAAAGAGGATGAGAAAAAGGTGGGCTAGAGTTTTTGACCTTCAAATATCTCTCTCAGGCTTTTAAAATCTGTGATCTAATTGAAATCAGAGATTGTAGATACTTGTATACGTAGGTTATACCATTTATCAGGCTTATGGGTCTTTGTAGACAAGGGCTTCCCAACCTTTCAAGCTCTCTCAGTCAGTTTTGAGGACTGGATGGCTATTTTGCCCTGCCTGCATGATGGGGCGTGTGGCTATTTTGTCCCAACAGCTTCAAAGGGGTAGCCATTTTGTTTCTCAAATTCCCTTGGAGGGGACACATGAAATGGTGGGCTTTAGGTTGGGAATCCCTGTTGTGGCCCATTATCTCTTAATTCCAGAACAAGCATTCTACAGCTTGTTCTTTTACAGAAGCTGTTTTGCACCTGACATTTAATTTAATTTAACTTAATTGTTCGATTTTTATGCCGCCCCACTTACCTAAGAAACTCTGGGCGGCTAACAACAATACAAAAAGAATACAAAATATACAGTTACAATTAGTATAATGCACAAAACATTTCAGAACTATCAAAAAAACCCCACTTACAGAGGCTAGTAGAGATTGGGTGTTTTTAAACAATGATGGTCGTCACAGTGCTAAAGAAGATGACTACAGATTCCTACTTTCTTTGTTTGTTTAATGAAGTGTCAATAAATTTCTGTTTATTTAGCTAAGGATGGTGATTACTGGAGGCTTCTTGCACCTGGAAATTATAAAGTGACTGCCTCAGCACCAGGTTATCTAGCAATAACTAAAAAAGTGGCAGTTCCCTTCAGTCCTGCTGTGAGGGTAAGTATTATATGGTCAGTATTGCATTCCAACCATTGCTGGTGTTTTTTATGCATATCAGAGAGTAAACAAAACAAAACAAAACAAAAAGACAAAAAATGTGGCATTCTAAAGACTAACTGCTGTATCTTAATGTAGCTTTCATGAATCAAGCCCACTTTGTGTGATGAAGTGGACTTTATTCACGAAAGCTAACATTAAAATACAGCAGTTGGTCTGTAAAGTGCTACAATTTGTTTGTTTTTTGCTTTGTTTACTCTCTGTTATGCTTGAAACAAAGATTAACATGGCTACCATCTCAAAAAATTCTATGTTTTTATGTTGGTTTTGCGTAACACAGTGATTTCTTAATAAATTCACTGGCATTCTCTCGGACATGGTTGCTTTTTAAGACCATTGTGTCTGGTACAGAAGGAGTGGGCCGGAAGCAGAGCTTTGAACATATTAAATGGAAGATGTTGACATTAGATCCATATTTTTTTAAGTTCTTGAAAAGATCTGAGAAGAAAGAGCCTGAGGGACCTTTTGTCTGAATCTTTGGAGAACCGCTGCCAGTTAGAATGCATCAACATTTCTCAAACATGGCTCCCAGATGTTCTCGGACAACAAATCTCAGATTTGAAAAATATCTATTATCTAAAAGTCTCTAGCAAGGGTGCCCAAACTATGTTCCATGGACCAGATCCGGCCCATGGCACTATTTAATCTGGCCCTCACCATCCTTGTCGCTCCCAGAAGTGGAAGTAAAATGTGCATGAACGTGCACGTTTTACTTCCGCTTCCAGGTGGAGGAACCACATGACCGGCATGATCGACCATGTGACTGGCCCGTGGCCTGACAAGTTTGGCCACCCCTGGTCTATAACAATGAAATAGAATGTGCATGGGATGTGTCTTTCTATATCTGTTGTGGCTCCACGATCATGAGTCCTAATTGGCATCTTTCATACATCCTAGATGCAAGGAAATGTGGGGAGTTTAATTTCCATTATTTGTGACATCCCTGGTAGAGGAGGCTTCCAGGGCATGTCGTGTGGTATAAAATGTGCACAAATGATGTATCTTCACTTAAAAAACAATAACGCAAAGCCAAGATCCTGTTTGACACAAATGAAGCAGGATACACCACAGATGTGTCAGGATTGCTGTGAAATCAGCAATTGCTCATTATATTTTCTATTGTCTAGGTTGATTTTGACCTGGAATCACTGTCTGAAAGGAAAGAAGAGGAGAAAGAAGAGTTAATGGAGTGGTGGAAGATGATGTCAGAAACTTTGAATTTTTAAGCAGGCATTCTGAATTTATGGTTGTTAAATCTATTATGTTTTGACTTAGTATAATGTATTGTGGAAAGTCCCTATAATTTAGATTTTTGTGTAGCTTGCGATATTTAACTTCCGGGTGTGGGGTGTGGGGTGGGGTTGAGTAATTTTATTTTAAAACCAATAATCTACTTGGCATAAAAAATAAATTGCTAGACACTTTCATACCATCATTCACTATCCTTCATATTTCAACATGGGAGAAGAATACTCCAAAGAATATGTCAGCCGACAAACTGAAGTACAGACATTGGTGTTTCACGTAGAAATCCAGAATGTGTAGGTTAAGTACATTTTAAAAGAAAACCTATAGCAATCAGCAGTTACTTGCAACAGCTGCTAAAAATATTTGGCACTGTAGATTGATGATGTTCTCTAGTTTCTCATAAAATAATGCCACTGAAATTGTATATGGTAAGATTTGATGTTGTAAGAAATGCTTCACTACAATTCAAGATTGTGTGTCTCTGTGGAAAAGCCATGTAAAATAAGAGTCATGAGTACTTGGGATTCATCTACTCATGTGGGAAAATGTTTCATTATTCTTATTTCAAGCTGAGAGGAAATAGTACATCTTGTTTCCCTCATTATATCCAGTAATGTTCCCAAGTAACTTGGTAATCAAATTAAAAATGCTGGACGGAGAAAGAATAATCAAAGAGTGTGTGGGTGTTATTACCAGGTTTCCTATGATTGCACTTGATTATTCCTACTGTCTTGTTTTGTCAGCAAGTATATGAATTCTACTGACATAAACTGCATGCAAAGCCTTTTGAACACTTTGCTTGAAGAAAAGAACATTTAGTCAAATGCTACATGACTTACTACATTTTGAAAGACAGACTTGATGGTGAACCTTTTAGAGACCAAGTGCCTAAACAGGGGCGGGGTGAACTCTGTGCTGGAGGGAGGGAGAAAACGCTCCCATTGGGCTGTTGGGCAGAGGAGCAGGGTGAACTATGTGCTGGGGGAAGGGAGGAAGCACTTCCATTGGGCTGCTGGGCAGAGGGGAGGGGCAAACTCTGTACTGGGGGAGGGAGGAAGCATTCCCATTGGATGGCTGGGCAGAGGAATGGTGTAAACTCTATGCTGGGGCAACAGCACGTGTGCCCACAAAGAAGGCGGTGAGTGCTGCCTCTGGCACACATACCACACATTCAGCACCACTGGTCTACAATATACTCTTGAAATGTTATGATGGGTCTCTTTGTATTACAACCTCTATTAAGTTTATGGGTCTTAGTTCCTGCTCACTGTACACTTATGTGGAGTAAATGTAAGGTTCAAATAATAGCTTGGATTCTAAGGATCCCCCCCGTCAAATGAGTTTGAAGATAACCAGTGTAATGCAAGTCAGCAGCTTCAGCTCACAGGAACAACCTGTTTGTTTAGAGCAGTGATGGTGAACCTTGGCACAGCAGGGAGTGCTGACTTGGGCTTCTGGGAATTGAAGTCCAAGAACACATGGAGTGCCAAGGTTCACCATCACTGGTTTACAGGGTTAATATTGGATTGAGGGAAGAAATGCAATTTGGGATATAAAGGTAATTTCATTCTCTTAGAGGTGTGCCTCTGGTAGATCATGGGTAACCAGACATCTCTGTGTAAAATAGCTCAAAAATGGGAAACATGAAATGGAAAATACATTTTATTTATGGAGTTATGCTTGACCAGAGCTGACAACATATTAAAAGTAATAAATTAATAAATCTTGAAAATTAGTCTGACATATATTGGCATTAGAAGAGGTCTGAGCAGGATAAGCTGAAGCTTAAAATCACTTTATATAACTCCAAAGTGTCTCCTACTGAATCTAAGCCAGAGAATTCATTTTGTGCAGAGCAAAATACTGTCATGCATATAGTTTGCACGGTAAGCTCAGCAACACATGCTAGGACTTCACATTCTGCTGAGTCTCAAACTGGATTTCTGGATTGTTGCCAATGTACACATTCTTATCTCCTTTACACACTGATGTGATCAAATATAATTCTCTTGTAAATAAGCTGACTTTTCTTTGTGTATACATGCTCCATACTTATGCTACACTCCTAAGTGTACTTTTAATACAATTGAGTCATTCGCAGTCAGAATTGAACAATTCTGGAAAGGGGCAGCAGTATTTTTAGTATTTTATGCTTTGATCTCAGTTTTATAACACTTCTGAAATCTTGAGAAAAGGTGAGTTAAACAATTGGGTAACAATTTTGAACACTTTTAATGGAATACTCATAGCTTCATAATGAAGTCTACTTATAACTCCTTAAACTCAATCTTATCTAACATGGAGTAAAAGTTCTCTCAGAAGAAAATTGGGACTTCTCTAAACAGTTGAGAATAAGCAGGCTAAATAGGGCAGTAGGAGGTTTGGTATGGTATTTGCTCTGATTCTCATGTTCAAATGATATATGAAGTTCAGGTAACCCTAGGGCAAATAGATTCTTTTCTTGTAATTATTGAGATAACCCACATCTCCAAGAAAGATGTTGCTGTGTTGTCTTCTGCATGTGTACTCTGTTATAGAAATGTTCTGGCAGTGAATATTTTTTGAATATATCATTTTAAGACGCCAAACATCTGTATAATGTTCTGTTCTGTTTTAGCTTTTCAAAAATATTTCAAATGTTTTTGCAAGAGCGTAAAACTGGACACATTTCGAAAGGATTTTTTAAAAAAATAGAAAGCATTTTGAATTAGATCAATAACTCTGTTTACTAGTGAGGTGGGTACCGTTAAACCTGCCAACGCAAATCTAAACTCACAAGGTAAGCATTCATTGACACAAGCTATCTAAATTCTGGAATTTCACATTGCCAAATGACAAGATTGAAGCAAAGAAACTGAATCTAAACCTCACATACTCCAGTCCAAAGCTGGTGTTGGTATTTTCTCTTCTACTTGAAACCAACGGGAGCAGGGACAATACTAACAATGATGCTCTTTCTTCTTCTTCTTCCTCCTCCTCCTCCTTTAACCTAGACATGATAATGGCTGTTCTCTCTATAAATGCAGCACCTCTAAATGGTGTCTTTTAGGAAGAACTTAAAAACATGGCTGGCGGGACACGTATGGGGTCCTGGCGGTACCATGACCCCAGCTCGCTGGCTTGTTCGAGCTCTCTCTCCTGCCTGGTCTTTTAATCTTTTGTTTTTAACTTTTTAACTTTTTAAATCAATATTGGGACCTGTGGATTTTTATAAATTTTAAAAACTTTTTAAATTTTATAATTGTAATTTTGATGTTTTTAACAATGGGTTTGGGTTGCGTTTTATTATGCTTTTATGATGTTGTAAATCGCCCTGGGTCGCCCCGGCGAGAAGGGTGGTATAAAAATGTAAGTAAGCAAGCAAGCAAGCAAGCAAGTTATGTTGAACTACATGCAAGCCATTCCCCAAAATTTTTTATCCAGCACATTCTTCCCATTCTCCATTTTATCATGGATGATCAGCTGTATGTATTTTCTGAAATAGGAGCCATGTTAGTCTGTGTATCAGGCATATCTGAAAGCAAAAACAAAAATGCCATAGAACTTTAAAGACACCAGGTACAAAAGCATAGAGTGATTAAATCAGAATGATTTATCTGGTGTACATAAGCTCATGCCTTGTAGTTTCTCTCCTATGCCTGATGAAGTGGACTTGATCCACAAAAGCTCACGTTAAAATATAGCAGTTAGTCTTTAAAGTGCTACAGTGTTTTTGGTTTTTGCTTTCTGATAGGTATTTTCTGTTTCCCATTATATGACTTAAGCATTTCATTTATCCAAAATTTACATTATTGAAGATCTTAACATCTTCTGAAAATTTTCCATATTTTTTTAAATAGTTGCCCATTTAAAAGTCCATGGTTCCAAACTATAGTAGAACTGATAATACAGTACATAGAAACATGCAATGTGCAGTCTCAAACTTTTTGTTGTCTGTTACACTCTTGGCCTCAAGGAAGTTGCTCTGAGTCTTCTACAATCTGACTTTTAATTGTTTTGCTGTCATCACACAGCTAGCTGTGTAGCTTAGTGAGTGGGATTTCTGGCTGCAGTTGGAAAGGTTGGGAGTTTGATTCCCCACTACACCTTTTGGTAGAAGAGTCAGCCAGTCTCACTTTGGGCAAGCTACATTATCCGCTGGCATCCCCAGAAGAAGGAAATGGTAAACTACTTCAGAGTACTCTCTACCTAGAAAGTCCTAGAAAAGATTTCTATTAAGTCAATATCAAATTGATGGCATGCAATTTTTATAACTAGTTCATGCAACTAACTTACAAAGTAGATTATGTTGATTAAGATATGGCACTGCGAAAAGGAAGGAGAAAAAAGTAAGAGAAATACTAAATGGTGCAAATCAGCAAAGCTTTAGACATGGCATATCATCAATCACTTCACTCTCTAATTAGGATTTTACACGCATGATTCCTTTCATTACATTATAGAAAGCAGCCATATTTCTACAGCAGCATCCGTTAAATATAAGCTGTTCATCTATAAACTCAAATCGATTGCTTTCATTTTACAAGATACACATTTCTTTGGAAGGACCATTTGAAATCTTTGGACTTTCACTTTTAACCTCCCACACAATTTAAACCTTTTTGTTAACCAAGGGCCTGTCTACACTGGCCATCTTGAACTGGTCATTTTCTTTCATGCCCCAATCCAACCCTGGACTGCCAAAATGAAGCCACCTTCTTGGCTTTGTCATTAACCAAACTTAAGTCCTAATGGGTACACGGGTACATCCTGATCTGGTAAAACACAGCTTTTAAAAATCCACTTGAGGGTGAAAGTCAGGTAAAGGGAAAGGTCACCTTTGCTCAAAAGCCAGTTGTATCTGGCTCTAGATTCAGTGCTCATTTCTGTTTATAGCCAAAGAGCCAGCACTGTCTGTGTCTGTAGACATTTCCATGGACATGTGGCAGGTATACCTAGACACTGAAGTGCACAGAACACTGTTTACCTTCCCACCGAAGTGGTACCTATTTATCTACTTGCAATTTCTTGCTTTTGAACTGCTAGGTTGGCAGGAGCTTGGGACAGAGAAGGGAGCTCACTCTGCCATCCAGCACTCGGGTCTCAAACTGCTGACCTGCCAACTTTCCTGCCATCAAGTTCAACGTCTTAACCACTAAGTTATCCCCTTTACTTGAGAGTGAGGAGAGGAACAAAATGCTGTTTGGAGTGATCCATGCTACAGCCCCATCTACAACAACAGCACTTCCTGGCTGATGGTGACAGCACTACGATAGCCATGCTGACGCTGCTGATCAAAACTGCTAGAGTCTGATCAGTGGTGGCAGTGTGACAAAAAAATTGGAAGGAAAGAGCATGGAAATCTAAATATTTGCCTCATGTTTTAGACAAAGGAGCTCTCCAGCTAAAGTCAGTCCCAAGGAGAATGGGATTTGCTAGCTAATATTTGTAATAGTTGGAAGATGTTTACATTAATAGTTTTTTTTAAAAAAAGATAATGCTAACCTTGACTTTGCTTGTGCAGTTAACTTCCACAAAACCCTTCCTCTGTCATTAGCATGTAATGTGATCTCCAGCCATAAATGCTATTCTAGCTGCAAATATTGTCAGGGAAAGTAACGTTACCTACATCTGGTTTTACTCCTTGTCAGTGGCACGTTTAAACGGGGAAAATGGAATAAGGACTATGCAAGAAGGTCCCCAAACACACAATGTCCGGTTTAGCACATTTTGAAACAAGTGAAGTAATACACATACAGTGGTACCTCACTTAAAGAGCACAATGCGTTCCATGGGATTGCTCTTTAAGTGAGTTTGCTCTTTAAGCGAAACATTGCAAGTGACCAATTGTGACTTTTTGTGTGGGGGATTGAGAACCCCAATTTAGTTGTTAAGTGAGTTTTTGGTTGGTTTTACTTGTTAAGCGAGGCAACCATTCAGAGAAAATCCTGCTCTTTAAGTGAGTTAGCCTCTTTGCGCGGCGCTCTTTATGCGAGGTTTTACTGTATGCTATTAGGGATAAAGCTTCCCTTTTAGAAGACGATTTCCCTGCTTTCCCTCATTACAGCAAGCTAAAATTGTCTACATGCACCATTCGAAAGCAAGAAATTGCAAGTAGATAAATAGGGACCACTTCGGTGGGAAGGTAACAGCGTTCCATGCGCTCCGGTGTCTAGTCATGCCTGCCACATGACCATGGAAACGTCTGCAGAAGCAGACAGCGCTGGCTCTTCGGCTTAGAAACAGAGATGAGCACTGACCCCTAGAGTCGGATACGACTGGCTTTCGAGCAAGGGAAACCTTTACCTTTACTTTACCATTACCATACGAACTTGTTGGCAACCCCAACACCTGTACATATAAAGTTAAATGGTAAGGAGAAAGGTGCTACACTAGCCTTCTTGGTAACATGCTTGCTTTCTATGTGCATTGATCTATTTTATTGTACATTTTTATATATGAATGCAGATTTAATGATATGAGCCCCAAATAATAGTCTGAAGCAGTAACACAATATAGACCTGCTATTTTTGAGAAGCCGACCTCAGACTCAAGCAGTCAAAGTCCAAAGATTCATTAAACTATGCAGTTCAACCACACTTGCTTCATTCTTTTTTCTTCTTCTGTCATATCCAAATCTGAATATTGGCTATCCTAATAGCGATTAGCCATGAAGACTGCCCTAAAAATATAAGCAGTGGATCTGCCTTCCACATCACAGCATGACCCCTGCACCACTGATCTATTTCTGCATGTCACTTTCTGGTCCTGAGCCTTTTTGCAATGCAAAGTCCTCATCAGGATCGATGAAACTGCTCCCCTCCATCAAGATGGATTCAAGTGGGATTTAATCCACATGGGGACTATCAGAGTTCCCTGTAGATTTTGCCACCCAAGGCTGTTAGTTTTCAGGGTGGTCAGGTTAGCTAACCATTGCCTGACACTAGTGTTGAATTGCTGGCAGCATGGTCTACTCCAGGGATTTGCAACCTATGTTCTGTGGGCCATATTAGGCCCATGACGCCAATTAATCCATCCCATGGTGAGGACCCTGCTGCTGCTGCTACCAGTGCTGAAAATGCACCAGAAGCACTGAAAATGCAGCAAAACATGCTGGAAGCATGCCAGAAGTGCTGAAGATCCACCAAAACCCATCAAAAACACACTAAAACCCAGAAAACCACAAAAATGCATTGCCCTTTCTCCCGCCAGGCATGTGCTGGTATATTGGGCAATCGGGCTTTGCCCCATCCCGCCTCACCTCTGCCGTCCTGGGGCACCAATAGCAATGTATGGGATTTCCCACTCAACCCCCCCAATAGGCACCCTCACCACTCCTTGTCCAGTGCCTTCCCATGGTGCCCTGCACACCTGGGTCCTACCACCACAGGAAACAGCGGAGGCAGTGAAAAAATCAATGCCATGAATGCACCCACTGCCACCACCACCAGAAGGGGCAGAAGTGATGGGAAGAACCCTGCACATCTGCCCACAGTGCGGAAAGGTTGCAAACCCCTGGTCTACTCTATTACCATAGCACGATAACCTGGCCAGATTCTCTTCTTGCTTCCTATTGGTGCTTACTTATCTAGAGGACTGCAGTCCAATATCGCAGTGACCACTAGATGGGGATGTAGGTCTGGAAACAAAGATAACTGCAACTGACTGACATTTACAAATGCAGAAGCAGATGATACCTTTATGAGAATTTAAAATAAAATAAAATAAACCAATGAGTTTTTGTGGGTCAAGTGTACTTCCTAAGGTTATGCACCTTAGGATACACTATGGATAGTGCAGAAAAATTATAAATGAGTGTCACAAAAATTCATGACAGGTGGTTGTACCAGGTCTGCTTCTTAGTTATGAACTGAAAAAACAGGATTTACTGAAAGTAAAGGAACACCCAAGGTAGTTGTTGTTTGGATATCACTCTCTGGCCCCTCAAACAAAATATTCTGCATGTCCCCCCTCCCTTATATTGCCTTCTTTTGAAACTTCTAAATTCCTATTTGGTCAGGGAACAGGGCAACACAAAACCTACCTGGGACTCCCATCAGGAAATTGGGGTTAAAATTTAGTCTGCCTACGAGATGGAGCCAATTGGAGCCAGATTAAAGCCACATTAATACTGTTATCTAGTGGTTGGAAGTATGTGCTTCCTTCAATTTATTGTCCTGCTTGGCTGATGATAAGAGGTCATGTTGGTCTTTGGTAAGTTACCTAGAATTTACTCCCAAATAAAAAAATTAAGAACCGCAAGCCATATTCCATTTCTACATGGACTTCCTTGTATTAAAAAAAAAGGGGCGGATTGCCTAAATCAAGATAACAATGTCAGTATAGTTAAGGCCCACCGTAAGTCAGTCATGCCTTTCTGCTGCAAAAGGTCATTTTTGAGGGGGATGCCATAGTGAATCATTCATTACCGGTAGTTTTCAATCTGACAGAAAGTTACCACTTAATGTTGTTATTCAAAATATTCAACAATAGTGTAAGTAATACCCCTTGTCAGATAAACAAAGCCTGCTTACCATATATTTTATCTCCAGATGGCTTTGAACATACTGCATAGTAGCTACTAGCAAGTGACAGAGATGGGAGCTCAATCCATCATGCAGTACTCAGGAATCGAACTATCTTAATCACTTGAGCCACTGCAGTCCCTTTGGGTACACTCTTACAAAAGAAATGAATTGAAACAAAATTCACATCAATCTCTAGTTCAATTATATTTATATTTGGGACCACTATACCTTGCAGAACGTCTCCCTCCCAGAACAGTAGCCCGCATTACTCGCTCCTCAGTGTCAGTACAGCTTCAGGTGCCGACCCAGAAACTGTCTAGAAAGGCTGTGGCGAGGAGAAGAGCCTTCTTGGTGGTGGCACCAATGCTGTGGAATGCCATTCCAGCTGAGCTACGCCAGCTTCCATCCCTGCAGTCTTTTAAAAAACAACTAAAAACACTGGTCTTTAAGGAGGCCTTTTGGAATGTGCTGCCTATTTCTGGTTATTAGATATGCTGCCTGGCTCTTTTTCAACCCAAATAGGTTGCATTTTAAGGGTCCTGAATTGAGGTACTTTCTGGCTATTGTAATGTGTGGTGATGATTTTATTGGGAGTTTTATTGCATGTAATTTGTAACTTTTGATCATTATATGGCTGGTTTTATCATGCTAGCTGCCCTATGTAGGGAGATCCCCCCCTGAGGGGTGGGATAGAAGTGTAAATAATAAATAAATAAATATTTATTTATGTATTATGGCTTCTCAGCCTTTAGTCCAAAATAAAGTGTACAGCAGAAGGCTGAGTTTGTTTATTGGTAGAGACTGGCAAAGAAAATAAGTTTATAATTATTTATTGATTTGTTTATTTGTTTCACCTGTATTCCACCTACACACTATTGCAAACAAAGTGGAGGGAACCTATTGATTAATGTAGAAAGTTAAACTAGAGTAGATTAACTGAATTTGTGATTTGATGCCAACTCCTCTATAAGTTCAATTGATTCAGATAAGGCTACTCATCTTGCAACTTGCTAAACTAAACCAAGCCACGAACGGAATTAGCCACAAATATAGGACTTACAAATTCTCATTGAATCAGTGGTCCTATGCTGCTGCAACTTGCTGTTCGATGAAAAAGGATTTTAGCCAATAAACGATAATACCGAAATACAATTAAACATTTTATGACATCCAAAGACTGCTAATTTAAAATACCTGAAAATGTTTTAAAAACATATTAATAAATTACAAAATATGAAGACAGCCCCCCCCCCCCCATTTCAATTCCTTTGTTCACTTCTAGTATGCAATCTAAAACAAAGATAGGAGAGCGGAGGGAGGGGACAGACCACAAATTAAGAACTGGGAAAAAGTGGGTGATATAGTTTTAGAGGACAGAAGGCTCATAATGTTCAAATCTTAGCATCCTTTGTAGAACAAGGTCAAATAAGCAGTTTATAACAAGTAGGATTATTAGTGGGCCAGTCATATGGTTCAGCGGGCCAGTCACATTGTTTCTCACACCAGAAGTGGAAGTAAAACACACCTTGCAATCTGTTTTGCACAGGATGAGATCAATTTTTAGGCTGTCATTTTCTCTGCTTAAACCAGGGGTGCCCAAATTACAGCCCATGGACTGGAACCAGCTTCTGACACCAATTCATCCGGCCCGTGCCACCCTTGCTGTGCCTGGAAGTGGAAGTAAAATGCACCCGTATGAGCACATTTTACTTCCACTTCCAGGACTGGGAAGGGCGGGGCAGGCTGGATGAATTGGTGTCAGGGGCTGGATCCAGCCCATGGGCCATAGTTTGGGCACCCCTGTAGTAGAGGAAGCCAGAACTCACCCAAATCTTTATTGCATGGAAACTAGCCTGTAGTATATCCATACAAGGGATTTTACATGCTGACATGAAGTTGATTTTAGGCCAGCATTATAATTACAATGGTGCCTTATTTCATTTCAAAGCATACTTTAACTCACACATTTTCAAACGTGTACTGTCCCCTTTTGCCAACATGAAATGCAATTAATAGTCCTTGCTTCAGAAAATAACAGTGCACAGCCCAAGTGTTGTGTGTATGTGTTTTCTGTTCAGTCTTGCTATGAAGTGCTATTGCTCTGACGATCCAAAATATAGACATAAAGAACAATATGTGCTATGACAAACAGAAATATTTCTTCAATTGAGGAAGCACCAAATTTAAATACAGTATATGCAAAATGTATCATCTGGTTTCATCTTTAATTCAGTTTCGGAGACCTGGACCTTTAATCTTGTATCAGAACCAGATGTTACAAGACATACAGAGAAGCCTTCACTTCCCCTTCCTATTTCTTTCTGGCATTGCCCTGGTTGTTAAAGCTGAAATCCACTGTGTTCCTGGTGTTCTGGAGGTAGCAGAACTCCCCTTCCCCATTGGACTTTGAAACCATCCCAAAATGAACTTCAAGGGTATCCCTCTGCTCCAAAGCAGGTGTGTGTGTGTGTGTGGGGGGGGGTGCATTAAAAAACAGATTTACGTAAAAGTCTATGGAATGGACTTTTTATGTAAGTCGGGGTATTACTGTATGTCGTCCTTTAGGGAGGATAGTCTTCCACACGCTCCAAATTTTTAGTGATGTGTTCTGCCAACCTAGCAGTTTGAAAGCAAGAAATTGCAAGTAGATAAATAGCTACAACTTTGGTGGAAAGGTAAACAGCATTTCCGTGCACTCAGCTGTCAAGTCATGCTTGCAATGTGTCCAAGGAAACATCTGCAGATGCAGACAGAACTGACTCTTTGGGTGTAAACAGAGATGAGCACTGAACCCTAGAGTCGGATATGACTGGCTTTCAAGCAAGGGTGACCTTTACCTTTACTATATAACCATGTTACACCCCCCCCCCCAGTGAATTTTCATGACTAAGTAGGGAAAATAGAAGCCTTGATTGGTAAATATTTTTAATCATTATTTCTCAGTTTTTTAAAAAGTAAAATAGTTCAAGGGGGATCATTTGTAAGAAAAGAGACAAGCCAGCTGCACTGATACAACTTTTGGGATCTTATAACAATCTTGCATGCACTAAATAATCATCTCAAATATGCCTGGGACAGCTAGTGAATAATTAGATATGAAATCAGGACAACTTGTGGACTCCAGATGAGAGGGTTGGATGGAGCTCACCTTGCAGTTTTGGGAAAGAGGTCGCACGCGTCTGCCATGAGTAATCCTTAGCTGCAATCTTCTCCTTGTTTACTTCATTGGAACTTCATTTAAAATCTTTGCACTTTGAGTCAAGGGTCTTTAATTATATTGGATTTTTTAAAATACCCTATAGACCAGTGTTTCCCAACCTTTGGTTTTTGGACTTCAGTTCCCAGAAGCCTATGACAATTCCCCAAAGCACTGATCAGCCAATGTACTGACTTAGGCTTCTGGGAACTGAAGACCCCTTGTGGGGTGTTGGCCCCACATTGGAAACCATGGCTATAGACAAACTGATAACAACAAATGCAGAAAACAATATCTGCAAAACACATTATTTAGACACATTTAGTGGCAGTGCTTGGAAAGTTCCCTTTTAAAATTAATTTGTTACATAAATATTAAAAAACCCACCCCAAACTAATTCCATAAGCATTACAAAACTTTTAAAATTGTGAAATAAGATTAAAAAGCTGACCAAAATGGTCTTGCCTGCATCTCACCTCCCTCAGGAGAGGGTTTGACTAAAAAATACTCGGGACGTTATTGTTGTTAAATTTTAAAAAGCAAATTAAGGGACAGCGTAGAAGCAGAAAAATAAACCAAAAGCAGTATAAAAACAGTGGATTATAAAGATAGGGCACATGTTAAGCTAAAAGGGACAGCAAACCTAGGATTTAAATCTGAGTGAATGTCTGCCACAGTGTGTTACTCTCATGAGGCTGAGAAGAGGCAGCCAAGGAATGGAGCCACTTGGTAACTGTGATGTGTTCCTCTGTAGGAATGTTCATTTCTGAGAATATTTAAATGTTCATTGTTGTTGTTTGGGGATTTTCATATCAACATATCAAATATCACATGGCTTTTCTCCATAATATTTCCTTTACCTAAAATGGTTATTGCACTACACCCTCCAGTAAGAAAGGAGGACAATCTCTGGGTAGGAAATTAAGAGGCAGCAAAGGATTATGAAACTTCTTCCTTCATGTTCTCTTTCACAAGACCCTCGTGGCTCACTCCAGTCATTTGGTTTAAACAATCATCATGTTTTGCCTCTTTTGGGTATGTTTTCCCTTTCTGCTCTGTGGGACAATTTGATTTCCTTGTCCTCCTTTTGTCCTCTATTGTGTCATGCTTGTTTTATGTTCAGCATTGCATATGAAATTTGTATTTTATTTTGTTACCTTCAGTGTTATTTTCAGGGAGGGGGAGACAGTTTTTAAAAATCCAAACAAGATGAGCGTATAGATTTGAGCGCATATCAGCATCAATCATCTCTTTTAGCTGCCTGTAGCTAACCTAGAGTAAGCATGTTTTCTGAAGTTGCCTCCAAAGGGCACCCTTGTGTCTCAACTTCCTCTAGTCCACTTGGAACTGAGATAGTTTACTTTTTGAAATCTGTATTCTTGGAAGAGAAAAGCATATTTTCATACACTCAGAGACACTTCATCCATTTCAAAACCAAACACTCAATTTGTTTTCCCTTCTACCTATCTTCAGATCCACTTCGCTGCCACCCCCTCCGGAAACATCTGCAGATGCAGAGAGTGCTGGCTCTTTGGCTATAAACAGAGATGAGCACTAAACCCTTGAGTCAGATGCGACTGGCTTTCAAGCAAAGGAGACCTATACATATACAGCAATTTTTGTTGATCAGTCGCACAGTCGATTCCAACCCTTTGCAACCCCATGGACCACTGTCTGCCAGGCACTTCTGTCCTCCACCATCCTCCTCAACTCACTCAGCTCTGTGCCCATTGTCTCTAAAATACCATCTAGCCATCTCATTTTGGGCCGCCCCCTTCTTCTTTTGCCCTCCACCCTTTGTAGCATCAAGGCTTTCTCAAGTGAATCCTCTCTTCTCATTTGATAGCCAAAGTACTTTAGCTTCATCTTCACTATTTAACCTTCTAAGGAGCAGTCAGGTTTGGTTTCTTCTAAGATTGACCTATTTGTTCTCCTCGCTGTCCAGGGGACGCTCAAAACTCTCCTCCAACACCACATCTCAAAGGCATCTATTCTTCTGTGCTCAGCTTTCTTTATGGTCCAGGTCTCACAACCATACATTGCCACCGGAAATACCATTGCTTTGACTATACGAATTTTTGTTTGCAAGGTGATTTCTCTACTTTTCACTATGTTCCCCAGGTTTCTCATTGCTTGCCTCCCAAGAATACAGCAATAACAGGATAAAAATATTTCAGGAAAGAATAATAGGAAAGAGCTTCAGAAATAGAGGACACTTTTAGGAAGAAGGGAAAGAAGAGTAAGCAGGGGTGGTAAAAGTTTTGTGAATACGCTGGATTTTCTCCCACCCAGCCCATCCAATTAGACATACCTCTCCCCTCCCCCTACTGCTGGTGGCACAAATTTCATAGTAGATGTGGAGGTAAAAATTAATCAGGAAAATCAATCTGTGGATTCTGCCTCCGTTGTCTTCAACATTTCCTATAGGAATATGTTGCCCCAACCTGCTGCTTGCACCTCTGTTCCTTGCTGTTCTTTATAAGCAGACAAGGAAAGGAGTTTAAAGAGTCAATCTACAGTCTTAGTCTAATAAATGAGTCTGTTTCAGCTCCTATCTGCAATTCTCTGGCTTCCTTCCTGAGTCAGTGTCCTTTGGCTGAGCTGCAAGCATGGTGAAAGGAAGTGCCCCTCTCGACACTTGAGGCAGTTTCATATATAACATTTTTTTCTCACCATGCACAGAAAATATGTGTCCTATCATGTGTGAAAAATGCCTTCATCTGTTTGTTTGTTTTTTGTCAAATAACTGCAGCACATGCTTAATTGCACTAAAATGGATGCTTACCCATACATGTTTCATGTTTGGCAAGCTTCTTAAGGTTTCTTAAGGCTTAGTCATTGGGCCTGTGTATTTTGATAGTTTTTCTACTGTGTTCAGTGGAGTTCATTTTCATGTATTAGCACCCAAAATTGCAGTTTAATGCTGTAACCCTGAATACACTCACCTGGAGTAACAACCAAGAAGGCAGTGTGGCTTACTTACGAATAGACATACCTAGAATTGCCTTGCAGAGATTTGTCTGTGAAGGAAAGATGAATTAACTATACTGCATATACTCCAGTATAACCCGAGATTTTTAGCCCCAAAAATGAGCCCCCAAAAGGGGACACAGCTTATACTCAGGTCAGTGACCACGAGGGTCCCAAGACCGCATCAGATTGAGATGCACCAACAATTTAATTAATTTTACCATATTTTCATGTATTTTGATTATTGAAACTCACTAGCAGCTGCTGCATTTCCCATCCTTGGCTTATACTCAGGTTAATCTATTTTCCTGGGTTTTCAGGTCAAAGTTAGGTACCTTGGCTTATATTTGGGTCTGCTTATATTCGAGTATATACAGTACATGAGAGAGAGAGAGCGCGCTATAAAAGAAAACATTGTTCAAAATACTGTTTTTCCTTCTCAAATACATTTTCCTGACATTTAAAATTTAAACCCTTTATATTTTTCTGTAATTCCTGTTGAAGTGGAGCTCAATTCTAACTTATAGTGACCCAAGGGGTGGCAAGGTGGGCATGAGAAGCTATTAAGCTCATCTGAGAGAGTTGGTTACCAAATGTAGGAATTGTTGTGAGCCAACTCCAAAACAAGTACTCTTAACAATCCAAAATATTAAGACAGAGCTATTGCCTTTTTAGAAAGGGACTAAAAACATGGCTAGCTCACCAGGTGTGGCATGCTGTCTGTGGGGCAGCACCCCATCTTGGTTGATATAAGGGCTGTCCAGGGTGAATGCCTTGATTCTTACATAATTATTTAAAACATGGATGTCTGTTCAATCTGTAAAGTACTAGTCAGATGATGCCCCCCCCCCACTCCATTGATCACATAGAACCTGGCTCTAAATATTTGTTTTGGAAGCTAGAAGGGAGGAGGAACCCAATGCACAGGAAGCCTAAACCCAGGCAAAAGATGCTCGTATGTCTGATAGCCACAGAGATAATATTGGCCAAGCATGTTTAGGATTGGCCTTTGCCAAGTAGATCTGGTTCTTCTTTCATGTCTCAATCAAAGTTTGCACTGCTAAAATGAAACCACTTTCTTGACCAAACTTAAATCCTCAAGTAGTCCTAGTTAAAATATATGCTTTAAAGCGAGCAGAAATAGGGATGGCCCTAGATAGGGATTCTGTGACATAGTATATGGTTTGTTCTCATCATAGAAAGAGTTTGAGGAGCATCAGCAAAACACCTTGAAATAGTAAATGGGTGAGTGAATGCCATTTAAGTTTTCTAGCCAAGTTCTTGCTAGAGAACAGTTTTTTATGGCAGTTAACGTAAGCGGCAGTATAAGAAAGGAGTGAAGCAAGTCTTTGAAAAGAAATGAGCAGTAATGGAGACTGGCAATAGACTACAATCAGAAGGTGTACGAGACTGAGCCCCAGGAACCAGAAGAATGCTCTTCCAGAATGGAGTTGGAATTTGTAGATGGTAATCAGGATCTCCACTATGTGTCCAATGTAAGAAAAAAATATAGCTTATCAACCATTCAGCTTGATCCCAAGAGAGGAAGAGTTGCAAATAATACTTTTCACATGCACTGCACACACATGGTAATCTTCACATATGGCTGAGGCCACATAAATCATCTGGGTGCCCCTGAAGAGCTGACCATGAGAAAGCAGCAATGGCATTTTTGCCCAGAACTTTTTTCTTTTTGGGCTAACACTGGTTGAAAAGATAAGTAAGTGGTGCAGAAATTTGTTGGATGGTTTGTTAGACTCAAAACAAACTACTGCATTGAAAGGAATGATGTAGAAGAAGATTGGTTTCAGTCTAAAAGTGGTTGCTGGTGTACACATTTCCTCCATCAATTCAAGCTTTTACCTTGTTTTCATGATTTGGCAAAGAGCCTGATAAAAGCTGCCATAATATTTTATTTAGCACAAACAATAAATTACTTAAGACTACCAAAACTATCATCGTTCTCAAATGACTGATCAGTATGACATCTTTGTGTGAAAAAGATGCTTTATGAAAGCTCAGGAAGCCTTTTAAATATATTTAGAAATGACTTGGCTATGTGTGTATTTGATGAACCTGATGGTTTGAAGGCAAGGGAATGCAATTTTGGTCCTCAACAGATTCTTCTACATGAAAAATCATAGTGGAGCAGCAGACCAGAAGAAACATGTAAGCAGTGATGGGATGACAAAAATTCTACTACCACGCCATGACGTCATGGACGTCATGGGCGTGGCCAATGGCATGACGTCATGACGTCACGGCCGACGTCATGATGTCATGACGTTGTGGGCGGGGCCAAAATAAAAATAAATAAAAAATAAAAATAAACATACACACACACCCCTCCCTCTCAGCCCACCCACCCAGACACAAATAAATAAATAAAATAAAAACAACCACCCACCCAAAACACAAATAAATTACCCACCCACCCCAAATAAAAACCCCTCGCTTACCTTTCTTGGGACCCGGCACCCCGATTGCTGTCCACAGCCGCCGCCGCCGCCGGAGCTGCCTGCACCCCTGTGGCGTCCTCCTTGGGCCGGTACCTTTTTAGCCCGGCTCCGGCCATGGCGAGGGGCGACGGGCAGCCGCGGCTGCCGCGCCTCCCTGGGCCGTCCCCATGCCGCACCGCCGCCGCCTACAGCTTCCTCCTCCGCAGCGCGCGGCAGCCGAGCTCAAAAGGGACCGACCCAAGAAGGAGTCCACAGGGATTCAGGCAGCGGCAGCTCCGGCGGCGGCGGGCGGCAGCTGTGGACGCCGGGTGCAGGCACCCGGCCCACAGGCGCCCGGCGGAGGCGGCGGCAGCGGTGTACCCCGCCGGGCGTCCCCAGGGCATGGGACTTGTCAGCAGCGGACGGCCGAGGCAGCCCTCAACGTGCCGCGGGGAGGCGCCCCCCTCAGAGGGCTGCTGCCGCCGCCGCTGCCCTGAAAGTTCTAAATGTTTTGAAAATCGGAGCGAAAATGGCTCTAATTGACTGCGCATGCGCAGAAACTCAATCTGACGCATGTGCAATGCGTCAGATTGAGTTTCTGCGCATGCGCAGTCAATTAGAGCCATTTTCGCTCCGATTTTAATTTTTTTTTTCTTTCGGTCAGGCGTCCGGAACCGGACGCCCCAAAAGTGGACTTCCCCTCACGGAGAACCCTCCGGGATTGGTCTTACCGGTTCCAGAGATCCGTCTGGAACCGGTGACATCCCATCACTGCATGTAAGTCTCTAATTTTCCATCCTCTTTTGTCTATTTGTGCTAGACCTTTCTACCTTGGAGACAGTGGTGGGATGTCAAAAATTTTACTACCCCACCATGATGTCATCACAGTGTGAGCAGAGCTAACATCATGACATCATGGGCAGAGCCAACATCATGATGTCATGACATTGTGGGCGGGGCCAAAGAAAATAAATAAATAAAATAAAATAAAAATAAGCATGCATGTGCGCACACACACCCCTCAAACCACCCACCCACAACACAAACCTGTAAATAAATAAATAAATAAAAATACATTAAAATACACCCAAACACCCACCCACCCACAACACAAATCAACCAGAGCTTTTAAACCAGAGCTTAAAGCTTATTCTGGCTAACCTTTCTCATACTAGGTCACATGGAAGGAACTACAGAATGAACTCACCACAAGATGGCTTCATTTTAGCACTTTTCAACAGTTAAAGAAGTTAGGTACTAAGTCTTTGCCTAACAAGTTCTCTAGGCTATCTAGGGGAGCAGGCTATAGGGAGCTTCAGGCTAGCAGCTTCTCTTCCTCCTCCCTGCTTGGGAGGACAGCAAGGACGCCATGCATACGCACTAAGCACTGTAGGCGTGCATGCACACCCAGTGCTTGGTGCGCATGTGCAGTGGGGGAACCAGTGAAAAGGTAAGCCCTGAAGGTGGTTCCCCCAAAAAAGCTGCAACCAGTTCTCCGGGATGCTGGGAAAAGTTACTACCGGTTCTGGAGAACTGGTGAGAGCCTGTTACATCCCATTACTGCTTGGAGAATACACTGGCAGAGAGTTCTAGTGATTTCCTAGTGGTGCACAACATTGATTTGATTGGGTCAAGAAGTTACCGTGGCTGATTTGTCTAGTGATGGAAACCACTGCTGTCCATTTGAAGAAGCCTTTTGTTCTTGTGCTGAGTTGCAGAATAACCTGCCACAGTTCTACTGTGGCCAATAAGTCACTGTTCTCCATAGAGCCTTGGCTCTGAAGACCACACAGAACTAGGAATTGAAACTCTAGAGCCGTGATGGTGAACCTTGGCACTCCAGATGTTCTTGGATTTCAATTCCCAGAAGCCCAAGCCCTCATTAATCCACACAAATGGGTTTACTGTGATTCATCTGGCCCACACTCTCCTTGTCACTCCTGGAAATGGAAGTACTCCACCATAATTCCTCTTATCTTGTTGTGGACCTACCCAGTTAGCTACCTTTACCGCAACCAAAAATTTAATGATCTAATAACTTGAGACAATTCTACATATACTAGCTGAAGGATGATATGGAGGTCTTGAGAATGATGAGCAAAGGTAGAATATGCAAGGTCCTGCCTTAACACTGCATAGATGACCCCCTTAAAGGTGCCTAGCCCTGGACAAATAATATTTAAACTATGTAGAAATTGAAGTAAAATATTAATTTTAAAACCTGATAAAAGAGAATTAAAATCACAGTAATATAACACCATGGATTAAAATAGGATAGTTGCTACAGTTTTATATCTAAAGAAGCTAAACATCTAACTGCTTCTGGTGTGGTTGCAATGAGATCATCCAAAATACCTTGGCATTTCCTAAGAAGACATTCACAAACTATATGTTTTATTATTTGTTCCTGTGTACCACAGTTCCACTGTGGGGTTTCAGCCATTCCCCTCTTGAAGAGTGTTTTTTTAGTTCTAGCATTGTTACCTGAATTTTTAATACTCGGTTCGTGTCCTGGCAGAGGATTATTAATCCCTAGGAACTAAAAAATGAGGCACAGTTTTTAATCAAAACAAATTGGTTTATTGGTATGAAACAGAGTTCTAAATTATAGTGGCCAGTCTATAAAAGAGAAGTCTTCTACCACACCGTTCTGATAAAAACACGCCCTCGTGAACTCAATCCATGCTATTCTAGGAATGAGCTGACTCCCATCCACTCCCAAACATTTTTATACATTTCTACTGGTCGACAATTAATCCTGGATTAATGCTGGCAGCAACAAATAATGTTTACTAAAAGAAGGCAACTAAATGGGCCTTTACACTTCTTGATTAATCAGTATAAAACAATTTCCGAAGTTACACATTGGCATTTTTGCAAATACAAAGGGTAATGGCGAAATGCTGTAAAAGTCTTTGTTGTCTGGATGAAGAAATCTCCTTTAGGCAAGCTCTGATACAAAGTGTCTCTTTTCAGTCAATTTGCGGTCTGTAAATTGTCACATTGTTTCCTTTCTGAATCTGTGAATGAATGAAAGGCTTAACGCAGAGTGACAGCTCTAGTGCATTTTAGCCAATCAGAGTCTAGTGTTCGTAGTCTTCGTCCAATGGTGGGGCTCGCCTGCAGAGGGCGGGCGATTTAGGAGTCAAGCAGGGGTGAGGAATCCATGTGGGGTTCCGCTAAGCTGTATTCAGCCGCATCTTGTCTTTTGCAGGCTTGGAAGTCGCTATAGTGGCATCCGCATCATCTCGGGAAATGGAGATAAAGAAAAGGATTAACGCCATTGTTTCCAGCCGCTCTTCAGCTGGGTCACTCGGGGTGGGGTGGGGGGGTGGAACCAGTTCTTAATCAGCCTTTTAATCTACTGTAATTGATTACATTCTTTGCATACATGACTCATTGGGTCAAGCCTTGTTTGCAAAGATTTTCAGGCAGTTTAATATCAAGCCTTGTATAAATTTAGTTTTATTTGCTGGTTATTAAGCGCTGGTTTCTCCCCGTATATTCCATGCCTTTGACCCATGTGTATAGTGAATCTCTGGTTGTAACTTTATTAAAAGAAACTAAATGAAACAATGTGTTTGATCTTGAAATTCAGTTAACAGCATGACCTGTCCTAATTCTGTTCAGATGACTTCATATTTTTCAGAGCAATTGCATTCCTGGAATTGGTTTTGTTTGTTTAAATTTCCTCCGCAAATAACTTTATTTTGAAAAAAAAAAATTTTTATTCTAAAAAGACTATCTACTACAGAAAAACCTAGGAATACCAAGAAGACTTCATTCAGATAACAAGTCTTCTTTCACAAATGGAGCATGCTTCTGATGTTCCCAAATTAGCCTATCCATTAAAGAGCGTTCATTGTTCATTGAATTATGAAGCAATAATAAAAAGTATTGAATGTTGTTTTGGCTTCGGCCTTTACCCTGAGAAAGAACATTGTTATTCTGGGAAATAAAATGAGAGGTTTAAAAATGCCCCTCAAGACCATTAAAGAGGCTAGAAAGATGTCATTTTGAATGTTATTCAGGAATTTAAGTTTAATCTTAGCTCTCCAGGAGTTGTTTTAGTGTATTCTGTCTTTGGTTGGATCCTTCAGTATTTTTACTACCAGAGAAATCTCTTTTGCTGTTTATTATTTCCGCCTCATCAACCCATCTGCAAGTTTTAGCTACTTATTCCTTCCCCTTTTCTGGTTTCTGCATGGAACTCATCAAGGCCACCGGTTTACATTTCTGCTTTGTTTGTACAGTATAAGAATGTAGGCAAATGCCTTTTCATTTCTTCTTTAAGGGTATGCCATTGCTTTTGAAGTGATCGGGGGAAGGACTATTTCCTTCCTCAAGGTCTGCTTGTAATAAAAGAAGAAAAAACCCACTCACTTCATTTACCCAGCATCTATCTTGGCTTTGGGAATGATCAATGCTTAATCGTGAACTGCAACTTGTATCCGAGAATGCATTTTTTCCTGAAGCAGGAAAAATGTCACTAGCATGAATTTGTTTAAGGTGGATCCCATCTTGCCATGAATTGACCCATACACTATGATCTTGGATCCATCAATGATTAGTATTAATTAGAATACTAACATGCAACTTTGAACTTGTCCTGAATACTTGAGATTACATGTAACTTCATTTGTGTAAATTATATAGTAACTACTTCAGACCCATATAAAATGGCTAGATGGTATTGTAGACACAATGGGCACAGAGCTGAGTGAGTTGAGGAGGATGGTGGAGGACAGAAGTGCCTGGCGGACAGTGGTCCATGGGGGCACAAAGGGTCGGAATTGACTGTGCAACTGAACAACAACAAAAAACCACAGATTTGAGTATCTTTGACATTGTTTGGTTTCTCACAGCACTCACTATCTTGAAGATGTAGATTTCTCTGGAATATAGTATAAATTAGAAGTTTCCACTATCACTTTTTCTAGATGAGTGGACACTTTTCAAATTCTATTTCTTTAGATTTGCCACCCATGAAATTGTGAATCCTCTGTTACATTTGTGGGGACTATATTGAGCATAGATGGCCCAAGTTTTTGTAGGTTAAATCCAGCACAAATGAAATGGAAATGTGCAACTATCAATTATTGAAAGTTCCCCAGACTACTGCGTTGAGGCCCCTAAGCCTATAGATATGCAGTTGTGATTGTGTCAAAGCCACAGTGTAGGTTGCTAATTAGACGGAAGCCAGGACTTGGGAATTAAGCACTGTTAGAAGATATACTGGAATTTCAGCTAGTCTTAGAAGTCCAACTTCAGTCACAAAATAAAATCCACAATTCAGAATTAATTAGCAAATTCATACAAAAGAGACAGGAAGATTGTTTAAGAAATAAGGGTTGGCAAATTGAATCTGGAGAATGAGATTCTGGGAATGCCTCACTGTCTTGGAAGTTGCCCCCGACTGTTGGTTCACCATATGGGAAATCTCTACACAGAACTGAGTTAGTTCTTGGGAGAGAGTGGGAAAATAACAGCATGAGAAAGAAATGATAATGGCCATGTTGTAAATATGTTCAGGGATGTTATTAAGGCTAAATTATGGTTAAATTGTTGGGGGGGGGGCAAAGGATTTTTGTCCTTTACCCTTTCATGAGAATAATCACTTACATATAAATGCTTTTTAAGAATGAAGACACACTATTTTGTTGGTATGTGCTGTGTTATCTTCTGATGCCAATATAGCATTTTCCAGGAAAAAAAACATGGCATGTACATTTTTGTGTGGTGTCTATGCGACTATGTTATAAATCAGGAAAATAGCTTTGTCCTCATGTTAATAGCTTCTTGATAATCAAAATGCCTTTAGAATAACATGGAGTTTATTGGGGTTTGTGGTAATTATGTCATAGCAAAGATGCATTTTTTTCAAGTAGGAAAAGTTGTGGAACAATAATAAACCACACACGAGAAATGCAGCAATTTATTTTTTTAATGTTAGATGAGTTGTAGGTCATTTTCTCATAATCTCATGGGAGAAATAGTTACATGTTATTTAAAAAGATGGCCTCCTAACAGGTGAGTCTTCTTCTTTTGCCACATGGTTAGTAGGTGACAATATAACATTTGCCTATTATGGCAACTCCTAATGTAATGATGGTCACCTGTAGCAATTTATTCCATAGTGAGTGTTAATTCTAGAACCACCATATCCCTTTTCAAGTGTTACATGCCCAGTTCATTCAATATGGAAATTTGGATGAATGCTAGCCCTGTGCCCACCATTAGCACAATTTGACAATTTGTTAAAGAAAACCATAGCCTTCTAATTTTCATTAAATTACTTTTCTGGGTACTCTTTTAAAAATTAAAGTATTAGTGAAATATTGCTGGAATGAAAGTTTTATAGCAATATAATATTACAGCGTTAATTTAAACAATAAATAAAAGGTCTATTATTAATTATTAATCTGAATTATTATTAATCTGTTATTGCTTAATTGAGTATTTCCAACCTACACTTCTGATGCACGAGAAATGTTTTGTTTCCTTTACATTACAGGAATAGGGTTACACAATTATATTTGTATGAATAAGTAAAAGGTAAAGGTTGCCCTTGTTCAAAAGCCAGACATATCCAACTCTAGGGTTCAGTGCTCATCTCTGTTTATAGCCAAAAAGCCAGTGCTGTCTGCATCTGCAGACATTTCAGTGGACACGTGGCAGGAATGACTAGACACCAGAATGTACGGAATGCTGTTTATCTTCCCACTGAAGTGGTACCTATTTATCTAATTGCAATTTCTTGCTTTTTAACTGCTAGGTTGGCAGGAGCTGGGATAGAGATGGAAGTTCACTCCGTCCTGCAGCACTCGGGTCTCAAACTGCTGACCTTCTGGTTGTGAAGCTCAGTGTCTTAACCACTAAACCACCACATGACTAAATACTTAGTGGTAAGTAAATAATTGATTTTAATTTTAATTTAAACACTATGGCTCAAGGCTGTGTGGGTGAATTGTGTCGCCCCTGTCCATGGCAGATTTTTGCATACAGGTACGGGCAGAAAACATAGCTGTAAGTGAAATATATTTGGGAGGAAACATTGCATTTTATCTGCTTGTTTATGTTTTGGAATATTTACAGTCTTTGTGTGACTTCTGAATAGTGGTATAGGGTACTAATGTGAATAGGGCTCCATTGCAGCTGCCTTGGTTACAGCTTTTATGAAGGGGACACCTCCAAGTGACCACTTGAAAATGGGGAGGGTGTGGTGAAGCTTTGTTTATATAGTAGTATCCAGTGGGTAGTAAAGTAGAGTATGTATGAGCCAGCAAACTAGATGGGAAGGTCCACAAGGATTAGTCAGAGGGTCTGATGAACAATTTTAAAGGCCAGCTGGAAAAATTATTTTGAAAGAGAGTTGATGAATGATGAGGACAGAGCTGAGAAAGGAGCCAGTCCGCCAGTTTCAGAGAACTCTGCTAGAAGACTTGGAGACTGGAGCTGAGGAGAGCAGGAAGTTGTGCTGTGAGAGCATGTAGCGAGAGAGGCAGCAAAGCACAACACCAGAAGGTTTTGAGCAGAGATAGGTCCAGAGGGAATGTCAATGAGTAATCCTAAAAACAATCATCCTAGTAGCCAGAAGCAGCACAAAGAGCTGAAGACGGGGGTGGGGTGGGGGTTCCAGTGCAACATATGTCCCTCTCTGTGAGATACTGGGGAAAAGTTTAGGGAACTCTTACCTGTGAGAAATTAGCTGGGAATGGAGTTCAGGAAACTCTGATTTCCAGGAAAAGTGACTGAAAAATCATTTCCTCTTTTGTCACTTCAGGTGTTGAAGGAATCAGCAACAATAATCAGACATATTTCACATGAATATATTTAAACCATTGGGGACATGAAAGGAGCCTCCCAGAAGATTGCTACTACAACTATCAGGCGAACCCTGGGAATGGAGATTTATCACCAGCAAAGAAGATTTTTCACCAGCTAATCCTTTCAACCCAGAAGCACCAGAAGTAGAAATTACTACAAAGGCCCTTCATTTGTCAGGTGCATCACCAGCATATAAAATACATACAAAGCTAAAATTAACACATCTAAAAACAAAATAGAATAAAAAACGGCTAGATGACATCTGCCCAATATCAGGCCATATCAACAGCATTTCCTCTTTCCAATATGTTGAGGAGCATCATGTACATTGTATTATATGGGAGATAGTTTGTACTTCTCTGCATTCACACAGGCTGTCATCTACAGATTAGCCCTTTCTCAGATTAGCCCTTGATCTTACTACCCCAGCACACAGTCTATTCAAAGCTTTCCACACAGGCCATGGGTGTTCTTGGCCAGGCAGTAGAGACTCATGTGGTTCTGCCCAGTTATCTGGAAGTTCTTTGCTCACCTTCCATAGTTCTAAGGTGGTCTGTGGGAGCTGGTTGTTCAGAGGGGCAGAGGTTGTGAGGAAGCTGTGCCTTGATTTCAGCCTCTGCTGTGGTGGTTGGTGAACAAATAGCAGGTGTGTTTCTGAGGAACTTGCTTTGACCCACTCTTTCTGAGTGGCACTTTCACAATGGAATTTTGGTGGAGGGATGCCAGCTAAGTAATGCATTTTTTGTATCAGGGTTGGTTTTAGGTGTCCTGTGATCAATCTTTCTACTTCATTTAGGGCCACATTCACCTGCCCTGCATGCTTTGATCTGCACCACACTGGACTAGCATATTCTTCTGCAGAGTAACATAAAGCTAATGCAGAAGTTCTTAATGTCTGGGCCTGGGCACCTCAATTTGTGCCTGTTGTTTTCCTCAGAATATTGATCCTGGCAAAAACCTTCTACTTGGTATTAAAGCAGTGGGTCTTGAAATTGAGTTTGATCCATGGTAACTCCCAGATATTTGGGGCTGATGCAATGTTCAAGCCTGGTCCCATTCCAAGTCACCTGCAGGTTTCTTGATGTCTCATGTTTTTTCAAACAAAAAGCACAGAGTTGAGTTTTTAGGCAGTTTGGATTCAGTTAGTTATCCCTATAATATATAGCTATTAAATTCAAAACCTCACTCAGTTTTTTCTCAATAGGCTCAAAGATTACGCACCATACAACAATTACCAGGTTGTCAGTGTAAATAAAGCTCCTAGTGGCTTCTGGGAGTGGTTCATGATATGTATATACAGTTGTACAGTGGTGGGATCCAAAAAATTTACTACCACATTGTGGGTGTGGTATGGTGGGCGTGGCCAGCGGGAAAGCCCTGCGTAGCACCTGAATGAGGACTACTTTATTTCAATACTTGGATGGGTGAGGCCAGCCAGAATTTCTGCTACTGGTTCTGGCGAACTAGAGCAAACCTGCTGATGCCCACCACTGCAGTTGTAGCTCGCTTAAAGAGTATAATGTGTTCCACAGGATTGCTTTTTAAGCAAGTTTGCTCTTTAAAGAAACACCATTGTAAGTGACCAATTGTGACTTCTGGTGCAGGGGATTGTGAACCCTGATTTATTTGTTAAGCAAGTTTTTGATTGGTTTTATTTGTTAAGCGAAGCGAACATTCAGAGAAAATTCTGCTCTTTAAGCGAGGCACTCTTTATGTGAGGTTTGACTGTATATTAAACAGTGTGGGAGCTAGCACACTGCCTGGTGGGATGCCATTTCTTTGAATTCTCCGTTGGTTGTGTTGTCCTTGGAAATTGACAAAAAATCCATGGTTTTCCAATAAACAGCCTATGATTTTTGTGAATTTAAAATCCTTTGTGATGTGGGAGACTTTCCTCTGCAAGGGTGCATGGTTAACTGTGTCATAATCTGCAGTTATATCTATAAACACTATCCCTGTGATTCCTTCAGTTCAAAAATATCTTCTATGTACTGTGTTAAGAATTTTTGTTTAACAGTCTTTGCCAGGTCTGAAACCAGCTTGCTGTGGTATAAACTGGGGTTATATTATTGCAGACAGTCAGTTCAGGATTAAACATTCATATACTGTACTGTATCTACCATAATATAGGTGACTAAGAAGAGATATGGGCCTGTAGCTTTTTTGAGTCTTCTGGTGGCTTGCCTGGTTTATGTATAGCTATCACCCGAGCCTACCTCCATATCTTTGGTATCTGGACTACATTCAAGCAGTTATTATACAGGCTAAGTAACCATTTTTTTGTTATTGTTCTAAAATGTTTGAGCTACTCAATCCAAATCTTATCCATGCCAGCTGCTTACCTGCCTATTGACTCTTCCAGTCTAATTGCTATTGCTAAATTGAGGGACTCTAGATATGCAATGTTTCATCTTCAAAGATTCGGGGGGGGGGGGGGAGAAACCATTTTCCCTCATAGATTGTGATGTATCTAGTGATCTTGGGTCTGAGCAAAAGAGATATCTTTTTTAAATTCCCAAGTGTGGGTTTGGGTGGAAATATTTCATTGATTAATTTAATTCATCTTTAATTGAAGCTTTCAGAACTCTTGGACTGTAACTGATCCTGCATTCGTAAAACCATTGTGCAAAAGCAAATCCTAAAATAGAACAACTAAATTTAGAATGCACACAGTGACATTGAACAGGGTGACACTTCAGCTATTCTTAGTCTTTTGCTTTCTGAAGGATAAGCAAATCTGGCTTTTCTACCTTTGGAATCTTGTAACAAACAGTAGGCCTGGGTGCCCTGTTTCCAAAGCTTTATAACAAAAATCAAACAAAAAATTAGCACATTTTCCACAGTGGCTATTGACCCAATTAAAAATAAAATAGGCCATTATATAAAATAAGACATAGATGATAGACGAGTAATGTGCATATCTTAATCAACGTTTTAGAGAACAAGCTGGCTTTCTGAAAGATATCAACACCTGTACTTACATATGTTAAATACATGTATATATATATAACATATTTACTTGAGTAGTCAAAAAGGGTGAAAGAATGGGTATAAAATTCAGTTACCGGCAAGTGTGTTGATGATGAATATATATTTATATTGTTGACCGTGCTGGCTAGAAACAAAGACTGCTTTTTTTCTTGTCTCTATATAGATGTGGTTAATTTCCAGTTGAACTAAACCCTTCTGTCTGATAGCTATTTTGTTTACTTCTATAAATTACTTTCAGTAGACATAGTTTTAATTAAAGATGTAAAGACTGGATTTTTTTAAAAAAAAACATCTCCATATCAAATAAAGAATTAATAAGGCCTAGTGTTTGTAGGGGGGCAGCTTTTCCCCCTCACAGAAAGAAAGAATGGTGCTTTTAAAAAAAATCTTGGAAATTTGCTAAAAACTGGAAGGCGAGAGTTCTGACAGAGATTTAAAATTCAGGTTGAGAAACACTTAAGAAATATGTACAAAAGTCTTTCAAACACAGCTCTGCCTAAATAGAAATGAAATGAAGAATCATGAGAGAGAGAGAAATTATGTCACATTCTGGCCTCCCGTTCTGGGAAGCAGTGACATAATATTGGCAGCAAAAAAAGGAAAGTTAATTCACACCCATTTTTTCATGTCCAGCTATAGAAGCAGGATGACCTGACTGACAACGAAAAATGTGATATGACAGAGAAAAAATCTGAAAGTGCGTAAATTAATAGGTGTTAGAAGAACAGAACGAGAATTAGATATGAAATAGCGTAAGAAGGAGAGGAAATAAATGGGAAGAGAGGAAGGAGAGGGTGTGAGAAATAGCTCAGAGGAAAGTTAATTATGGTGAACTGTGACTGGCAGTATGTAATAGGGTCTAAGAGTTGAAAACAGTGTTCTCTCTAGGGATTGTCAGGCTTGATACACAGGTCCTTTTTGTCCCAATGTTGTTATGTGTTACAATTATGATAAAAGGTGTGAGGTTGGTTGGAGATTTTTTAAAAGACTGAACAAAAATCATTCTCTATTTTCTACTGATGAAGAGATAATGGATTCCCCTGCAAATCACTTTCTTCTTCTTCTTCTTCTTCTTCTTCTTCTTCTTCTTCTTCTTCTTCTTCTTCTTCTTCTTCTTCTTCTTCTTCTTCTTCTTCTTCTTCTTCTTCTTCTTCTTCTTCTTCTTCTTCTGCTGCTGCTGCTGCTGCTGCTGCTGCTGCTGCTGCTGCTGCTGCTGCTGCTGCTGTATACAAATATTGGCGATCCTCATGGCAATCAGCCATGAAGACTATCCTGAGAATATAATGCAGTGGCCTTTCTTCTGCCTTCCACATTGCAGCATGACACCTGTACTGGGAGTCACTTTCTGGTCCTGAACTCTTTTGGCACACAAACTCATCCTCAGTCCCAGGCCAGTATTGATGAAGCTGCTGCCCTCCATTAACATGGATTCAAGGGGGATTTAATCCACTTGGGAACCATCGCACTTCCCTGTGGACCGCCACCCAAGGCCATTAGTCCTCAGGGTGATCGGGTTAGTTAACCACTACCTGACACTCAGTGTTGAGTCGTTGGCAGTATGGTCTACTCTATTACCATAGCAAGATAACCTAGCTAAACTCCTAAAACACTTTGGAAATTTTAATAAATATAGGCAACTTGAGAATTTGGATGTTCCCTAGCCTTTCTTCTGTTTATTAATGTAGTAGTTTATTAATAGTAGTTTGTTCTATCAAGTTGAGGCAGGCAGAGTTTTTGCTGCTACCTTCTGCACAATTGGAGGCTTCTGAGCTATTTTCAAAGGCAGCTCCATGTATTATGCATTGTGGTGATTCAGCCTGAATGTTACCAGAGCATGAATCATCATAGCTAGGTTGTCCTTATCCATGTGAACCAGCCACAGGGACTGAACTGGTCTAAATCACCAAAAAGGATTTCTGGAATATTTCAAAAAACAACAACAACAACAACAAAAAACAACAACAAAAAACAAAAAACAAAACACCAGTTCCAATTTGAACAGGAAATATGTACATCAGAAAATAAATGTATACATTTGATGCAAATCTTGTTATAAACTGCATAATTGTAAAACTCTGAACTACTGCTTGTAAGTACAGTCAAACCTCGCATAAAGAGTGTTTCACTTAAAGAGTAACTCGCTTAAAGAGCAGCATTTTCTCTGAATGTTCGCTTCGCTTAACAAATAAAACCAACCAAAAACTCACTTAACAAATAAATCGGGGTTTGCAATTCCCCCCACAATTGGTCGTTTACAATGGTGTTTCGCTTAAAGAGCAAACTTGCTTAAAGAGCAATCCCGTGGAACACATTATGCTCTTTAAGCGAGGCACCACTGTATATATACTGTAAGGTCAGAAGTGGAAGTGAAATATCTTGTGTTAAATGGCTATACACAGTGACATCTTTTTCTTTGTAACTTTCCTTTTAATTTAACAGTTGTAACCTTATCTCGACATCAGGTTTGCTGATGTGCTAGAACATTTAGGTCAGAAAAAATGATAGCACAGTTTGTCAACATTAAGTCTCACTGTAGACTTGGATCAGCATAACTATCATTCTGAATCACAATGCTCAGATAGCTTTCCCTGGACATTTCCACTTGTGTTTACTTAAACGTTCCTCAAAAGATTCATTGCAGTTTCATTTTTCCAGATTAAGAATTGGTTCATGTGTCCTTTTCCGAAGAGGAGTACATGTCTCACCTCATTACCATTCTTTTCATTTCAGAGAACTAGGAGTTGAAATGGTTTTTATAGCTGTCATCGAAATTTCAAATATAGTTTATCATGGACAGATTACCTTTGCCCAGGGTGTTATTTATCATTGGGATGGCCATGCAGAAAGAAATAGAAATCTCAATAGGAATATGGAAAGGTCACATTTTTGGACTGTAATGTTTAGAAACTGTCTGTGAGTTAGAGTCCAAAAATAGTGACTTTCCTAAGTTCTGGGTAGGGCTGGGCCTCCATTTTTCCTCTCTTCTGACAATGGATAGACTAAGTTCTGGGTTCACCGTTTATAGACATGACAAGTAATTAGATAACACTAACAGTGTTGGGAAAGAAATCTGTGCACAGTTTTCTAGTTGTCTCATCTATTCTAGAATTTCCCATGAAGAATTTCCCATAAAGGAAGCTGGGAAGCCCTGAAGTATCACAAAAGCATTCAAATCTCATCATGGTTGAAGACAAGTTGGCCTTTTTGTTATTGTTCTCAAGATGCATCTGTTGATTGGGGATTAAATAAATGCATGTGGATAGTCAGCCTGCTTTGGAAAAATGGCTGATTTGTTTAGTGAATCTGCCTAGCTGAAATGTCTATTATTGGTTAGAGCAGGAATTCTCAATCTTTTAAAGCTGGGGGCTGGGTCACGCTCCCTCAGACAGCTTCAGGGGCTGGATGGCCATTTTGCCCTTCCTCCACCACATGGCATTTCCTGGGGCGGTGGAGGCGGTGGGCCCCCCATGAGCCACAAGTTGAGAATCCCTGGGTTAGAGTAAAGGTGTTTAATATTCAAAGGTTGTGTAATGTATATAGGTATCTTCTTCTACATTATGTATCTTATAATTTATTCAAGAAATAACGGGAAAATAAAGGTTAGACTGCTTTTATGCAAAACACTAAAAAAAACACCTGAACATTTCTCCCATCTCAATGCAGATAAGTTATTAAAACAAATTAAAGTAAAGGAGAAATTATGCAGATTTTACATTTGAACAAAGGAGGGCTCATATCAAAAACATTATTTGATCCCTGTTTTGCACTTAGGCACTATTTTGTTACTTAGCACAATAAGTCTATGGAATCAGTGGGGATTTTAAGTAGCCTGCTTCTGGTCATATATAGTATAATCATTTTAATTTGTTTTGAATTTTACCTATATTTCATGTGCATTCATTATTTAAAATTGTACACTGCTCTAATACAAAAGCAGACAGAAACTGTGGATTTGGTGAATTACCTCCTGTGTAAGTTTCATTGATTCAAATGTGCCTGCTCTATTTGCCACTTACTATGGTAAAGCAAGTCAGAATTAGGATTGGTCCATTTTAATCAACTGCATTTATGGAAGAGTTAACTTACACATGCTCACTGATTCAGTGAGCTTACTCTAGTGTGATTTATACGAAGCAAAAGGATTTCAACTAGTGTCTGCATTCTTAATGGCTATGTCAGTGGTTTACTGAAAAGGACTAAAAAGAAAAATCTTCACTATATATGTAGCATGTTCGAATACGAGATTTACATCTTGTTGATGATAGTTCTGATTAACAGCTGAGATATTTTAGCTAATTAACTATTGCTTGGGGTTGAAAAAAGAGTCCATCTTATTAGCATAATTGGCTGTTGACAGAGAAGTGAGACTATCACAGCTTATTATGCATTATTGCCTTGAACTGAACATAGTTAAAAGCGTCAAAGAAATAAATTGGCATGAATAAATGGAGATGATTCTACTCTAATCTTCTGAAATAATTACTCTTTCCCAAGTAAAGGAAGAACACATTTGGAGCATACCAGTTCAGAAAGGTTTTGATATCTTCCAAATGCTTTAGATTCCAAGTTCTCATCATCCAACAAGGTGAATTTATTATTATTTATTAGTTCAAATTTATATTGCCGCCCACTTGCCGTGGTGACTCAAGGTGGCTTACAGACAATACATTACATTACATTACAATGGTGACAAATGATGAGATTTGGGTCTAGTGCAGGGGTGCCCAACCTTTTTGGGCCGTGGGCTGGTCACGTGGTTCAAGGGGCTGGTCACTATGGCCTGGGGGCCAGATCCAGCCCCTGACGCAATTCATCCTGCCCCCGAAGCCCTCATCGCTCCCAGAAGTGGAAGTAAAATGCGCCCGTATGGACACATTTTACTTTCTCTTCTGGGAGTGACGGGGGCTTCATGGGCTGGATAAATTATTGTTGGGGGCCAAATCCAGCCCCTAGACTGTTGTTGTTGTTGTTGTTGTTGTTGTTGTTGTTGTTGTTGTTGTTGTTGTTGTTGTTGTTGTTGTTGTTGTTGTTGTTATTTCAAATTTATACCCCACCCTGCTCAGGCGAACCTGACTCTAGGCGGCTTACAGATTATATATAGATATCAAAAGATAACAGCATAACAGTTACAAATTCAACATTATCATAATAACAATCATCACAGTATCAGAAAAATATCAACAACAAAGTAACAATCAAAAAGTATCAATATCACAATAAAGTGTTACAAAAAAGTTAAACAAAAAACAGCAGCAAAAACAAAACCACACTTACCGAATCCTGCAATGATTATAAGCAAAAATTCTACCAAAAGTAACTAGGAAAAGTTCAAGTATGTTTATGTATCCTTTCTGGGAGTTTCTTCTATAATACTGTAGCTTCCTGTGGCAGCAAAAACTTGCTCTAGAAGCTTCAGAAGCTTCTCTTTCCAAGGTAGCTTTTTAGAGCTCATGGTTTTGCTACACGGAGGGAAGAAGAAGCATCAGTTTTGGCAAAAGCAGGAAGATCAAGCAGAAGTATATAAATACATCCTGACTAAAATCTTGTTTGTTCTTATCAAAAAGATTTTCTTGCAGTATATATTTTATATTTCTTATGACCACAAAACAGTTTGTTTTGTTGTAATAAATATTTCAGTTTTATGTTCTATGAAATTTGAATTTTTGTAAATCTAATCAATAGTTTTACTGTGAATAGCCCATTGAACCAATGGGATGTTGGTAAGTTCTGTGGATTCAATAGGTCTATTCTAAGGCCAAACTCATCCCTCCCATCTAGGCTCACCGCCCTCCATCTAGGGTCGCTGTGCTGCTTCACCTTCCTTTCCCTCCCTTGCAGGTCGAGGAGATTCACCAGGGGCTATCCATGTCCGCCCTGTCCGCGGGAGGGAGGGGTGGGGGAAAGCGGGCTTCGTGCCTGCCCAGCTTGGCCAAAAAGCCTCCCACTGGAACATTTTGCCACCCCCTGGAAAGTGCCACCCGGAAAGGCCACCCCCTGCCCACCACACTATGCCACTGGCCTAGGGACAACATTAACAGCTTGTGTTGCTTGTGTTCAATCTAATTTCCAATTGGGAAGGCCAAAGGTTCCATCATTTGTAATATGTAGCCTCTGACATAAAAGGCAAAGAACTGAAGCTGATAAGATAAAAATGGGCAATCTGTATGAAAAATTAGCGACTCTTTGAAAAATAAACACTTTTGTAGGCAAGACAACATTTTGGGACTTTTCTTTGTAAAATGTTCCACATCTCCTTAATCATCCCTAGACAGAAAAGACAAGGAAGATGCAGAACCCCCTTGTTTCCATTTAACCAATACACTGGCCCTGTGTTTTAAAAGAAACCATCAAAACTTTATTGAATAACAGCAACCCCCTTCCACAGATATTTCTTGGATACACATAGCATTGTGACAGTTCCTTCTCCATCTGCAGCTCAGGAAGAAAAATAAATATTAAATGTATTGCCAATGTTTACATGATATACGGACTTTGGACATATCCTGTGTAGATAATGGGCAATAATGTATCACACTCCATTGTTCAGAAATATATTCATAAAAATGCTGGTGGAGATTATGACAGCCTAGGACTTCAAAAATGCTTATTCAGACACTTTACACCAAGTTTTCTCCATTATAAAGTACATAGTCCACTTCTATGTATGGTTGTGGCTGCCTTTTGGTTCTTATTTTAAAATACAGTTGTGCCTCGCTTAAAGAGCATAATGCGTTCCACAGGATTGCTCTTTAAGCGAGTTTGCTCTTTAAGCGAAACACCATTGTAAGTGACCAATTGTGGGTGGGTGGGGATTGCGAACCCCGATTTATTTGTTAAACGAGTTTTTGGTTGGTTTAATTTGTTAAGCGAAGCAAACATTCGGATAAAATTCTGCTCTTTAAGCGAGTTACTCTTTAAGCAAGGCACTCTTTGTGCGAGGTTTGACTGTACAAAAGTGCAGTGACCTACATAGATTAAGCTCTTTGTAGCTCTACTGAGCTATAACATTTTAGGTTGCCTTTCAAAACTGCTTGCCTCAAAAGAAGCCCTTACTGAATTTCTGAGTAGGATTGTTTTATTCATAAACCACGATAACAAAATTGTATTTGTGTAAAATTGGATGTATAGTATAATGTTTGCAATCAAGATCATCCTCTGCCCTGCTACAAGCACTTATGGATAGGATTTATTGTATGAAATTTTGCTGGAAAATAAGGAGCAAAAATAATCAGTCTGAATCCAATTTGATCCAGGCATGGGAATCAAAATGGGGGGGGGGGTCATGGTTAATGGGCCTCTTGTTGGCATCTTCTGGACTACAGAGTTAACAGAAGGAACCTTCTTATGGTTAATCCAGTGGTGACACCAATTGGTTTATTAGGTAAAGGTCTTCCTTGCTCAAAAGCCAGACATATCCAACTCTAGGGTTCAGTGCTCATCTCTGTTTATAGCCGAAGAGCCAGTGGTGTCTGCATCTGCAGACATTTTTGTGGACATGTGGCAGGCATGCCTCAACAGTGGAATGCACTGAATGCTATTTACCTTGCCACCAAAGTGGTCCCTATTTATCTACTTGCAATTTCTCACTGTTGAACTGCTAGGTTGGCAGGAGCTGGGACACAGATGGGAGCTCACTCCGCCATGCAGTACTTGGGTATCAAACTCCTACCTTCCAGTTGTCAAATTCAGCATCTTAACCACTTGAGCCACCACAGTTCCAATTGGTCTATTGATCTCTCTGTAATAAGAGCTCTTGCTGCTCTAGCTTTTTTCTTCTTCTTTTAATAGACTGGATGCTTTGATGCATAGATATCAGTGTTTTTACTTGTTATTGGACGGAAAAACACTTACTGAGCTTTATGCTGGCAAATCTTTCTCCGAATTTGCTAAGTTTAGTCTTTCAAACATTTCCCTTTTCTCTGTAATCAGCATATTTACTAGTTGTCTTCTAAAGAAAGAGCAGGCTGCACACTTCCAACAGATCCTGTCATCTCAACCCAGTTGTATGCAGCTTATACATTGCCTGCAGTGCTTCAGGTCTGTATACTAGCCATCTGTGTCCCATAGCTTCAGCAACTTTCCTCTTAAGTGTTGTCATCAAGTATTCATTCTCTCTAGTTTTGTTTTATATCTAGAGTATGAAACAATAATATTGTTGCAGGTCTTGCTTTCTGTACCCAAATATGTCTCTGTTTAATGTATGTATAATCTATTCTTTAGCCAAAACAGGCTCTCAGAGTTGTTTACCTGAGAGCAGTAAAGCAAAACAGGCACTGCTCAAGAGCAATGTAAAGCTCAATCTGAATGATGTGTTTGCCATTTTTTTTGCAGAAGAATTCCCCTCAGTGAAAGATCACCTCCCCCAATGTATAAAAGACACTGCTTAGATATTTTGCATGGCTTTGTTTTGTTATTGGTCATGGGAAGACAAACACAGCCTTACTTTACAAGACTGGTTGTTGATCCATGTATTTATGGCACAAGATTTGTTTCACCTACATGCACTGCATTTACTGTGCACTGTGTCACTAGAAGATACACAGGAGGTACACATTGGTCACTAGAAGATACACAGGAGCTTGATTTGCAAGTGTAGCTGCTGAGGCACTTTTTTTTTTGAGGTAGTACCTTTGTGGGAGAGAAAATGTAGAGGATGTACATTTCACTTAATGTCTTGTTCAATTTTTCACCCTAATGTAATACCAGTTATAACATAAAAGGAAAAAGAGATAAAGAAAAAGAGATCATGCAAACTCACATGTTAGTTATCCAAACTAAATCGTAGCAACAAGTGGAAACAGAAACAGCTCAGGCAAAGGAGGAGCTAAATGGAACCAGATTCTCAACGGAGACTATATCTTGCTTCTTATTTCTTTGCTACATCCTGGAGTAAAGTTGCTGCTGGATTATAGTTAGTGGTCAACCCCCCCCCCCCCCGAGCTAACCACTCTGTAGAATTGATGCAATGTCCCTGTTCCCCATTTCTCCCTTTGAAGTACCCAATGTTTTATACAGTAAAACTTCGCATAAAGAGTGTCTCGCTTAGCGAGTAACTTGCTTATGGAGCAGAATTTTCTCTGAATGGTCACCTCAGTTAACAACTAAGACCAACCAAAAACTCACTTTACAACTAAGTCACAGTTCACAGTCCCCCGCCAGAAGTCATAATTGGTTACTTATCATGGTGTTTCGCTTAAAGAGGAACGCATTATGCTCTTTAAGCGAGGTAACACTGTATATTTAATACAGGTGAAGTATCTTTAAAAGAAGTAAGCAGGATCCCCTGGACAGTGAGGAGAAATATTCTTAGAAGAAATAAACCCTGACTGATTCTTAGAAGGTCAAATAGTAAAGATGAAGTTAAAGTACTTTGAACATCAAATGAGAAGAGAGGATTCACTTGAGAAAGCCTTGATGCTGGGAAAGGTGGAGGGCAAAAGAAGAAGGTTGAGGCAAAATATGAGATGGCTGGATGGTATTGTAGACACAATGGGTACAGAGCTGGGCAGGTTGAGGAGGATGGTGGAGGACAGGAGCACCTGGAGGGGGGTGGTCCATGGGGTCACAAAGGGTTAGAACCGACTGTGTGACTGAACAACAAAATACAGGATGACATGGGGAAAATAGGGGTCATTGGTGCTATGGTATACTGGTGAGGAAAAGGTAATGGTGGGAGGATGGGATACTGGGACCACAGTTAATAGATAAAGGTAAAGTTCTCCATTGCTTGAAAGCGACTTGTATCTGACTCTAGGGGGTAGTGCTCATCTCCGTTTACAGACAAAGAGGCAGGACTGTCTGCAGGCATGACTAAACACTGGCGTGCATAGAACACTGTTACCTTCCCACCAAAGTGGAAAGCCGTGATCAGCAGGAGTGATGACTTGGGCTACTGGTAATAGAAGTCCAAGTACAGCTGGAGTGCCAAGGTTAGGGGGATAGCTCATAACTTCTCATTATAACGCAGATGTTCTGGGAGAAGCCAGTGGAAGCTGAGATCTTGCAATATGAAAAGACAGCAGAGAAACAAGCAATTTCCATGAATTGTAATATTATTTTTCTCTCATAACAAAATTGCAAACAAAAAGGGGAAAAAAGCAAAATATACATAAAATTAATGTCTGTATACATGGATTGTAATTTTCATCCTTAAAAATGGAATAAAAATAAAGACAGTGGGTATAACCAGTTTTCAAAAGAATGAAGAACAGAAATGTTTTGTTTCCTTTAATTGTAAACTCATAAAACCATGGTTTATCTATGTGTTAATCCAACCTCCAGTCTCAGTTTAAATGAGTCTATTGACTTTGTCACATAGTTGTGTCTGTTCATTTTATTTACTCATGTATAGGGAAAACATAGAACAAATGCTTGAAAATTTTCTATTTCTTTATGAAGAGAAAAATTGGAGTTTTGCTCATCAGAACTTTTTAAAATCAGTGACAATACTTTCTTTTGTACAAAAATATACTGTACTTTGAACAAAACTTATTTTATAGAAAAGGCAAGATTTGTTTTGCAGGAAATAGAGTTTTCATACAACAAAATGAAATTTGTGAAAATGTACATCCCTAGTGCTGGTGACCAAGTCAAGATCCACAGTATAGCATGGAGAGGGATGTGTGGAAAGAAAGTTTTAACCCTTTCCTTCTACTATAGTTCACATATGCTGACCATGCTTGCATATTGCATATGAGAGAAACATATGGAATAGGTGATCTCATGTTTGTAGCCATGTGTGTATAGTTATCTGAGATTTGTGGAGAACTCAAGGTTCTGAACTCTGTATTGTTCCACTCAAAACAACATTCAGTTATGTTCAGTGTTAATTTTCAATGTTTGACATCCAGGACTATTTTCTCAAAATCTTAAATTTCACTAACAATGACAATGCATTTTAAGCTGTGATATTACATAGAATGGAGAAATGGCATGCTTTTTCTAGGATTGCCCCCAGGTCAGTAGCCTCCTAACCATGCCTTTTCCTTAGCTACTGGTATCTTATATTCGCTCTCTTTTTAAATTGCTTCCCTCTACTTTTTGTTTGGTATAAAGTCTGCAGTCTTATCTGATTAAGAGTATATTCAAGATGTCTTCCATGGGTTTTTAAAACATTTTAAAAAGCACTTATAATGGTGTCTATTAACCATAATGTGCTGCAGGTTTTGCTAATAGCAGTATTGTGCTCACAATGATAGAGTGGCAATAAAGCCATTGATTGAATGTCTACTTTGTATTGCAACAGCTCACAATAATCCTGTTTCAGAAATGGTGGTGCATAATGAGTAAGTGATCCTTGAGTGCTGAGCACGTTGTTGGCTGTCCTTGACATTGTGACAGCTCAAAAGTCAGCGTGAAAGTGCAGATGGAGCCATTTGTATTGGCCTTTTAGATTTAGTTTGTTTCAGATAGTAGGGAAATAATGACCAATGGCAAGAGCTAAAAATATTCTCTTCATTTACAAAAAGTAGAACTGTGGACTTTAGTGACAGCTAGACACAGTGAGGAATGGATGATCATATGTGTCATGTGGCTTTGCTTTTTTCTATAACCTGTGGCTTCTGAGCAATTCAAGAGGAGTCTAGGAAACTGTGTTCAATACGGTACTTCCATTTAAATTCTCTTATCGTCTAGCCTGAAATGTTAACAGTAGCACCTGGAAAAATTATTCAGAAAGTGAAATGATGGACAATGAAGCATCTGGGTAGTACATTTTATCTCCTAATGATTATCACAAACCAAATTCATCTCCTCTTGAAACCAGCTGGAGTGCCATGTGTCAGGAAAATCCAGCATCTTCATTGAAACAAAAATATAAAATAAGCCTCATTGATAACAATGAAACAAATTTAATACAACTATAATATCATGTGGAACATTTTAAAAGAAGCCTAAATATAGTTTTGACTCTAAGCCTTTTCTAGTTAAACCAATGAAATCAGGTTTTATGAACTCTATGCCCAGAACATACAGTACTTTCTGTTCCTTTCTGTTTTTATATTTCAAGGGGAGGTAGCCATTTTAGTCAGTTGCAATCAAAGCAGCAAAGAATTTTGTGACATTTTAAAGACTAATACATTTTATTTGACATACAGTTTCAGGGACTGTAATCCAGTTATTCAGAGACATTTTGTAACTGAAGAAGTGGGCTGTAGTTCATGAAAGTGTGTGCCAAGTTTAGTTTTTACTAACTAAACTTAGTGAATTCCAGCTGCCATGAAGTTTGCAACATCATTTTTATATATAGCTCGTTAGCACTGGAGATACCTAAAAACCAACCAAAAGTTGCTATCAGAACCCTCAAAGGTGGAAAAACATCTATTGGCATTGTTCTAATTTCATGTTAGTTTTCTTCTTTACTTTCATGAAACATAATAGCTGGTTCTCCATGACATGACAGGGTAATGTTTCAGGATGCAATATTGTCATATAACTTTTATACAATAACTGAAAATTCCAGGTTAATATTTGTGAGTGTGATTAAATGTTCTTTGACAGGTAATATTTCTAAAACTGTATGACTTCCCACATATTCTTGGAACCATGAAAGTCAATTTAAGTATGGGCTGAAAGCTCAAGGAGTATGGATACCACATGAGAGAGAGAAATTAAAGAGAGATTCAATCCTAAAGGTGCCTTTATTTATTGAAAGCCTAGTGCAAAGGAAATTTTATTTTAAAAATGCATTTGGCTTCAATAAACTTCTGTGCCTATGAGAATCAATTTTCTCATTCTTCTCCTAAATAAACAATCTTCCAGGAAAAGGCAGCTTAAATGGAAGGAGAATATATCAACTGTTCTAATGATCTATGAAAGGAGATGAAAGGGGTTGATATTTTACAGCATTCAGGGAGAGGCAAAAACAGTTCCAGAAGAATAGCAATAGCAATTACAGTTATATACCCCACCCCATCCCCATAGAGCTTAGTGCACTCTCTGTGCGGTTCACAAGTTAGCTAGCATTTTGCTCCCAACATGCTGGGGACTCATTTTCCAACCTTGGAAGGCTGGAAGGCTGAGTCAAACATGATCCTGGTCAGGGATCGAACTTACAACGTCAGCAGTTTGGCTGCAATGCAGAAGTTTAACCACTGTGCCACCAGGAAGAAATAGTGAAAAGAAGTAACATGTTGATTATTTTTTACCAACACATGACACTTCTAGGAATAAAAATGGTGTCCTTCAAAAATCCAGAGTAATACTGAACACTGTTTTTAAAAAAATGTTTACATACTGTACTTGGTATACTGAAAGCCCTATGGCAGCCTGAAAATGCCTGAAACTTTATGTCTTTGCACTTCTGCCTAATGAATGTCATAGCAGAGTTTGGGAACAGATGTCAGAGAAAACAGTTCTTCAGCTTTTCTCTATGAGGCCCTGACTGTTTATTTATGTTGGAGGAGAGCTTATGTCCAATTGTCTGTCCTAAGCTAGTTTCCTGCCTTCAAGTGTGGCAGAAGATACTATTCCAGTCATAGCCAAAGGGGATATTGTCATGTTTAGGATCAGCTCTGCTGGATGCCCCGTCTTTCCCTGTAAGCAATTTATCTTCCTGCTTTATAGTCAGCATATTATTTGAGGATATCTCTTTCTTTACTATCTCAGCAAACTAAGAATAGGTGACATGAAGTCATCTCAGATGTCTCTTGTGCTCTTTAACAGGAGCAAGACATCTTGGAAAAAAGCTGGATACAACTGAGTTTCACTATAGGTGTTGTACATTTTTTGCTTTGTTTGTGAGCCTTTTTTTCTTACTTAAGGTTGTACAGCAGAGCAAACTTTAATTTCTTACTTATATAGAAATCAGTGCAAACTCATTCATTATTTATTCTTAATGATACCCTTGGCAAATGACACCCTTTAGCATGATTTGGCCTGACCAGTGGAGTTAAGTATCTGAGGCTCCCATTATCGATAATATCTCATATTGTCTTTCCAATTTTGTGCTAATGCCTTGTTATTCTCAGACACTTTGACCACCTACAGTTTAAATTGAATGTTTTACCTCTGGATGAAGCATTTGTGGCACTCCTGTTCTATCTAATCTATAAAAATATAATATTGGAGCACTCTCTCTTCTTTGTCTACCTTTTACACACTGCTACTTTTCTTTTTTAATTTAGCAGTTGTATTTATTTCTTAAAAATAGCATGTTTGACATTATAGAATACCTCATTATAGTTCTTTGTGTTTTTTAAAAAACAACTTAAATACACAAAAAAGATCTAAAAACCCCTCATCCAACCCATCCCAATACATCTTTGAACCAATGTATCATAATGTTGGCAGTTTCTACTGCAAAAGGAATATTGTTAGGCCTTCTTAATGGTGATAGGTAAAGGTAAAGGTCACCCTTGCTCAAAAGCCAGTCATATCTGACTCTAGGATTCAGTGCTCATCTTTGTTTATAGCCAAACAGCCAGTGCTATCTGCATCTGCAAACATTTTCGTGGACATGTGGCTGCCATGACTAGACACTGGAGTGCATGGAACACTATTTACCTTCTCACCAAAGTGGTCCCTATTTATCTACTTGCAATTTCTTGCTTTTGAACTGCTAGGTTGGCAGGAACTGGGACAGAGACAGAAGCTAAATCTGTCATGAAGTACTCAGGTTTTGAACTGCTGACCTGCTGACCTTTCAGTTGTCAAGTTCAGTGTCTTAACCACTGAGCCAGTGCAGCCCCTGTTAATGGTGATAGATTGTTGGTAATATTGAGAACTGTAAAATCTTCTAACCGCTGCCTTTCGGTCTGATGAAAAACAATTGTGAATGCTGCAACTTTAAGCAAACTCAAAGAGCTCCAGCAACTGAGCTATATGTCTTTTTTGGATTGTTGCATAGTCTCCCACCATCACCTCCAATATCAACTTGGTTAGTTCCGGAAGGAAGAGTGTCCTGCGCTGGAGTAGGCAGCACACTAACAGGAGCCTTATTCTGTCCCTCCAGCATTATCTCCTGTATAACCACTCAACCCCAGCAGACCAAAGGGCAGACTTGGAATGATCTTTCTTCTTACATGAAATGACAGAACATTAGGTTCTGAAAAGGTAAAAGACTGAGGACAAAGGTACAAGACAACTACTCTGAAAAGTATAGGATAATTCTTGCAGCCATCCCTTCAACTGTACAATGAATATTCTTCCTTGCTATATTTTAAAGAAGAAATAATGCTCTTTCTGATAACAGATCTCTTCAGATCATTCATGGGAATCTCCAGGTTTTTCATCTGAAGAATATTTATTTATTTATTTATTGGATTTCTATACTGCCCATCTGGTTGTTATCCCACTCTGAACGAACAGAACATGAATGACAACAGTGACCAAAACAATCAAACCCACCAACAACAAATACATCATGGACTATAATAATAATAATAATAATAATAATAATAATAATAATAATAATAATAATAATAATAATAATAATAATAATAATAATAATAATAATAATAATAATAATAATAATAATAATAATAATAATAATAATTGGCACCAGAGGACATTTATTGATGAGGAACAACATCCTGAAAGGGCTCCTTGAAAAAGAATTTTTAATTGTTTTTTAAAAGTAGCCAGTGATGGGGCCTGACGCAGCTCCACTAGTAGCGTACTCCACAGTGTTGGTGCCACCACCAGGAAGGCTCTATTTCTGGTTAAAGACTTTTGAGCCATCCTTGGTGTTGGCACCTGCAGACTGTGATGACCAGGTGATGTGGGAGTTGCTCTTAGGGAGAGACGCTTCGACAGATAACAAAGTCCCAAACTGTATAGGGCCTTGTATGATAACATTAACACTTTATTAAGGGTAGACAGAAAGAGTCTTCTCAAAGATTGTGGTATGTTTGAACCACAATCTGGTGTACCCCACACAGCAGCAACCTTGTTGTGCCAGCTAATCTTTCTTACACTAGGTCAGGCGAAAGGAACTGCAGAATGAACTCACCAAAAGGTGCATACATATTAGCAGCATTATGTCTGGCCTAGACACGGAAGTAGAAGAAGTTAGATATTTTGCAGACCAGCAGTTGTCATGTGCTGTTTATTAAACTGTCCTTGAGGCATATGGTTTTATTTTTTTCAGTTCCCAATTTGGCTTCCTTTCTCAACATCTCACCTTTTTTGTTCTATTAAAAATATATTTTGGAATCCATTTTTTGCTCATCTGATCATAATGACATTTGATCATCTTAATTTCGTAATAAAATATATCTGGCCCTCATTTTTCTTGTAGGCAGTCCTCTCCTAGCCATTGAAATAGGTAAATAAAAATTTAACAAAATGCAGCAAAAGTTAGATAGTACACTTTCTTTAAGTGAAAAGTATTGGGAAGCAATGGTAGCCATAGAGACTAGTAGGCCTGTTCATTTCTCTTTTTCAAGCATTGGTTTGTGGAAATGCCTCATCTGAAAGCACCTTTACTTTCAGTGGTCTAAAGCTAGATCATAGAGGATGTGCTGAATCATGCGGTGCAAATCAAATTGGCAAATTAAGGGTTAAGCCAAGAGTTCCAAATAAATCATTTAAAGTATCTAATCAGAGTTGTTGGGATTTTTTCCTCCTGTCTCTAAAGCAGGACTGTTACAAGTCCTGCTCAGTGGGTGTGTTAAAAATTCTCATGAAATATTGACTGAGTCTGCCTGTGTCTCACTGTTCTGTTGTAAATTTCAGCTAGATCGCTTAAACCCAGCATAGGTCCTATTTGATGTTACATGAAAATATCTGAGTACCAAATTTTGCGCTAAAGCCACCAGTTGCATTCTAATTAAGTAACATATCTGTCTGCTTTAATGGAGATGTTGCTGGGACATCCAATTTTACTCTTAATCTCCTGTGACTGGCTCTCACCTCATTTCTAAATATACACCTTCAATAGTACATAAGAAATAAGAGTTTACATTGTCTGAAGAAATATCTACCCCAAAAGCTTTTACATGTCAACTCTACATATATGAGTGGCTGCATGTATGGAATGAAACAGATAATCTGATAGATCCTTTGAGGGTTTTTTTTTATTTAGAAGTTTCCTTTTGCTTTCAGCTAGATGGCAAGCTGAGGAGTAATTATTTAAAGAGACCAGAATAGCCTCAGGGACATTAAGCACCATTTTCTTCAAAATGATACACGTGATAGTGATCCTGGCAGTTGTATTATTTTTAGAATGCTGTCTGTTGATAGCAGACTCTGTAAGAATGACCTTTGAAGGTGTCTTTTTCCTGAGATAAGGATTTTTAAAGATTTTCCCTCTCCCTTTCAAAGCAGATGCTATTGCATCTTGACAATACTGGCTCTGCTTTTCAAAGAGACATTATCTGAACAGATACTTCTATTTTATTTTTAATAGACTTTTTACCCATTAAGAGATCTGTGAAGTCACCATCACAACGATATAATCACTAGGGCTTTGATTGTCTGTTACAATCCAAGTTCTTGCTTTTACAAACATTTTGAAATGTTTTAACAAATGTCAAAATTAAATAAACAGTTTGAATAAATGAATGGCTATATAACTACTAGCAAAGCGTTTGGGCAAAGTGCAAGCCTTTTAATTGTTTTTTTTAAAAGCCATTTCAACAGTTCATTAAATAGTTTCTCTGTTCAAATATCTATTTCTTACCCATTAATTTCCTTTATCCATAAGATACAATTTCCCTTTCCAGCTTTGGAGATTCCTTAGCAGTACACAATTGCTAGATCCTGCTATTCAGTTGAAGAAAAATGCAATTGACATGAAATATATTTACTGATGTTTAATGCAATATCTAATAAGGAAATCCAGGTGCTATGCTTTCATTCTTAACAACAGTGTGAGATAGATTAGGTTTAAAGAATGGTCTACTCTTAAGATCATCCAGTGGGGATTTTTAAACCTGAGTTCCTACATCACATTGGTCTTCCACAAAAATGTAACATGCATCACTTGACACATGAAATAATTGTTGTGTGCTAACTAGAATACCTGGTTGGCAAGTAAGGTCTGGGGAATGGATGGATCAATTTCCCCAGCCGGCTGGATGGTTTGAACAAATTTACCCCCAGTGCCTCCTAGCTACAATGCCTAGTTTTTAATGTTAGGTTTTTAAGCTTCTTTTAAACTTTTAAAACTTTTAATTTTTTGAACTGGTTTTAAATTGTTGTTGATGCTGATGTGTTGTGAATCACCCTGGGTCCCCTTGGGGAGGAGGGCGATAAACAAATTTAAATAATAAATAAATAAATAAAATCATTTTTGCCTTGCTTTATTTATAAAAAGTCAGATCCCACATGGATGGTGTTTGGGGCAAGGCCAGCTAATATGATTTCATGCCATTTCCACTCAGTCATTTCCCCATGATATGGCATTTACCTAAGTTTGCTCTCTCTCTCTCTCTCTCTCTCTCTCTCTCTCTCTCTGTGTGTAAAATAATAGATCCATTTTGCTTTTTCTAAGAAAACTTCACTGCTTAATTAATTGAGCATCTGTTTTAATTAATGAACAGTTTTTAAATAATCATATCCAGCTTATTAGCTCAAGTCATTTGCTAATGGGTAAAATCTTCTTGCATAACTTTTGAATCTCTCCTGGATGTATGACAGAGCCTATGACTAGACATTTGAGCGTACATTATGACTTCATGTGCCAATATGTTTTACTTGCTTCAATACTTCTTGCTAGATTGCTCCAGTGTAGCTGTCTTAGTTTTCCACCTCACATATTAAAAAAGGTTACCCTTTTTTGGCCTTCTGAATTTCTCTGAAAGGTTTTCAGTACATTACAAAGTGATGCTGTGATGCTGTGTGAAATTAATAAAATATGTTCAGATTTTTGCTTCAGCAACCCAAAACCTAACTCAAACCATTTGTTTTAGTATTAATAATATACAGATGCATCGTAGTATTGGAAAATGCTTCCATTGAATAACTTTGTCCCTTCTCTTGTTATCTACTAAGCCAGCACTGTCTGCGTCTGCAGATGTTTCAATGTACAGTACTACATAATAATTAAATGTCATCAAGTTAATCCTGACTGACAAAGTTTCTTTCCAGAGTTTTCTAGGTAGACAATAGTCAGATGTAGTTTACCATTCTCTGCTTCTGGTGATTGTGCAGCTTGTCCAAGGCTACATAGCCTCCCCCCCCCCCCGAGGTACAACAGGGAATCAGCCTCCCAGAAACCTACTCAGACTAGGTTGCAGTCTGGAGTGCTTTGGTTCAGGTCACTTAAGAACAGGGAGGAGGATCAATATCACACCTAGCTCACTCCCCAATCTGACATCTATGTGCTGATACTGTATTGTGAAATTGCTTCCCAATCCCAGTAAATTGAAGACTTCGCCTGACCGTAATTTGTTTTACTGTGATCTAAGCAATGCATCACTATAGCAATCTTCAACCTGATTGTATCTAATGGTCAGGAGAAGCCTTCAATTTGCAGGTATCAGAAAGCAGCTTGTCACCATACTGGCAGTGCAAAGTGACACTGCCTTTACTTCTTTGCCTGCCTGCCTGTTGCCAATTGAGGCACTGCTGTGGAGAGATTCTTGAGAGGCAATAAACACACAGGCAAAGAAAAAGTGTAAGTGACTTACACTGACAATCAGGGGTAGTTTTCCATTTCTGATGTCCTGATTTGACCTGTTAGTGTTTCACGATACAAGAAGTTGGCATAGGAAGCAACTTTGATATCTGAAAAGCTTTTAGCTGATTCCCAGGGTCAGTCTTCTCTGGGAATGGACTAAAAGTGAGAATTTCCCCAAAAATAGAACACTACTTGACGGGGGCTCAAGATGAGAGCTGGACTGCTCCAGGGTCTAACCTATATGGACACTGTTTAAAAAAGGGCACCTAAACCAACTGGGGAGCAGTCTCAATGCCTGTCTGGACTCATATCAGAGAGCAGGAGTGTCTTCCTTTCAGATATGCTGTCTCTCTTCATGTAGAGAAAGAGATGACTGAGAAGAAAAAAGACTAATTTTTCTTCTCTAGTGCTTTTGATAGAAACTATTTGGCTGAAGATGAATTGGGGCTTCTGGGTTCCTCAAATTTAGAGTCTGAATATTTTCCGAGCTTTCATTTTTTCAGATAAAGACAGTACATCCTACAGACAGCATACAAGTGGTAGGATAATGAACAACCCATTTCACAGACATGACACAGTTTGATGGAGCAATTGCTGGGTAGCCCAGTGAGTCAGATATCCTGAAATGTTGGCAGTGCAATTCCCTGCTGTGTCTTCAGGGAGAAAGCCAGTTTGTGTAATCACGGGAAAGCAGCACTGTCCCAGGGTGCCTCCAGGAGATGGGAATGTTAAACCCACTTAGAAAAATACTGAGCCAGGCAAACCAAGGGTCTGTCTGGTAGGGAGCGACTTCCCATGTTCTTACTGATTGTTATTGCCAGAGTTGGACTTTATAAAATAATTGTCTGATCTTCTTGATGGAATTTTTATTTCATGGTTCTTGTAATAATAAGTCTGCCATACTGGCGTCCAAATCTGGCTCTTTCAGATCATGTCTGAGTTTGCCCACATTTATTTCAGATTATATTTGCCCTTTTCTTCTGATCATACATTTCATGCTTCTCTTTTTAGACTCCTTTCTCTATGAACATCTCTCCCTTTTATCTATCCTATGCACTGTACATATAGCTGTATGCTAGATCTTAGCCTTTCTGCTTCCATCTTTCACATACCTTTGTCCTCATTATTAGATTTGTTCAAAGATTTCCTCCATTTGTCACTGGCAGCTATCTGTGCTTTCTCACTGTAGTCTTTATGCTGATGCATAGACAGCAGTTTTGAGATAGGTATACAATTATGTAGAGATTATTAGTAGCAAATGTACCAGGACAGCCATTCAAAAGAATAAATGTTCTTGACCTCTCTTGACATGAGTGGCAATATTTTTTTATTTGGGCTAAATGTTTAATTATATTGGGAACAAGTTGGGCAGCAAATGACAAAATAACCTTCATGGGGGGGGGAAGGGAAAATCTTTTATGTTGACATCAATGCCATATTTGATCCTCCAGTTTTTAAAAGAATGACAATTTTTAACACTAGACATTTTGATCTAAATCCAGTTATTAGATTCAGCTGGAGTAGACCCATGGAATCAACTACTAAATTGCAAGTGAACACTAAGATAAAGGCTTTTGATTCAATACGTTAATTTAGTTGGCACTAGATTTTAGCCTTTAAATTTCAGTATACACTTCAACAAATGTTTTTTAGATGAGTAGCAGGAAAGGTCTCCCTCAGTGGTGGGCATTAGCAGTTTCGCACCAGTTCACCAGAACTGGTAGCAGAAATTCTTGCTGGCCCCTTTGCCGATCCAAGTTTTGAAATAAAGTAGTCCTAATTTGGGTACAATGCAGGGCTTTCCCCCTGGCCACGCCCACCATACCACGCCCACAGTGTGGTAGTAATTTTTTTTTGGCCCACCACTGGTCTTCCTGATTCTAAAATGTGATGGTATTGTTGTGTTTAGTGTGAAACAAGAATCAAACAAAGAGATGTTCCCTTTCAGAACAGTAGCTACCTTCTGTTTTGAAGAATTTATTTTGACTGTGTGCTACAGACAACAACAACATCACACATTGACACACCACCGAGTTAATATTTCTGCTGAAAAATTCAAAGGGATTGCAATTTTAGATTAACATATACAACCTGTCTGCCCAGGTTATTCTGCTATGGAAATAGAGTAGACCATACTGCCAGCGACTCAATGCTAATCATTAGGTGTCTGTTAACTAACCTGACAACCCTGAGGATTAATGGTCTTGGGTAGTGAAGTCCACAGGAAAGGATGAAGGTCCCCAAGTGGATTAAATCCCACTTGACTCCATCTTGATGGAGGGCAGCAGCTTCATCAATACTGGCCTGGGGCTGAGGAGGACTTTGTGTGCCAAAAGGGCTCAGGACCAGAAAGTGACTCATGGAACTGGACCCATGGTATGGGTATCATAGTGTGATGTGAAAGACAAATAGAAGATCACTGCATTATATTGTTCCCAGGACAAACTTCATGGTTGATTGCCATGATGATAACAAATATTCAGAATCAGATACAGCACTTGAAGAAGAACAAATACATGAGTTTAGTTATTGACTTAAATGGGTTATGAATGGCACTTCATATATGACCCTTTCAGTCTCATCTGGATCTCTTTGACCTTTTCTGCCACAGGTTAAGTAATGAGATTGACCTTTCCCTTCACAATGCAATTTCATTTCTTGACATGAGGAGCTAAGCATTTTCAACATGTCTGCATTCTGCAGATGATACACAGCTGTACATCTCGGCCCGTGGGGATCCAAGCGGTGCAGTGGAAGTCCTCTCCAGGTGCCTGGAGGCTGTCAGGGTCTCGATGGGGGACAACGGACTACAACTGACTGAGTGGCTATGGGTAAGGGGTCCTGCGCCATCACGGGAGATGCCAGCTTTGGTTCTGGATGGGGCAGTTCTGCCCCAAACAGACCCGGTGTGTAATCTGGGGGTCCTCCTGGACTCACGACTACTGTTCGAAGAGCAGGTGGCAGCCGTAGCCAGGAGGGCTTTTGCACAACTTCGTGTAATATGCCAGTTACGCCCACTCCTGGATCGGGACGCCTTGCTCATGATCACACATGCTTTGGTCACCTCCAGACTTGATTACTGTAATGCGCTCTACATGGGGCTGCTCTTGATGACCATTCGGAGACTGCAGCTGGTCCAGAATGCGGCGGCTTGGGTAGTGATGGGGTGTGGGGGTTATGCTCGTGCCTCACCTCTGCTTCAGCAGCTGCACTGGTTACCAATATGTCTCCGGGTGCAATTCAAGGTGCTGGTTATTACCTTTAAAGCCCTATATGGTAGTGGGCCAGGATACTTAAGAGACCGCATCACCCCAACAACATCAGTCCGTCCCACCAGGGCAGATCGGAGAGGTTATCTTGTCATTCCACCGGCTAGAGAGGCGCATCTCTCTAGCACTAGGAGGAGGGCCTTCTCTGTGTCGGCCCCTGCCCTTTGGAACCTCCTGCCAATGGAACTACGCTTACAGACAGAGCTCCTGCCCTTCCGGAAGGGCATAAAAACATGGCTGGCAGAGCAAGTTTGGGGATCCAGGAATGTGGGATCCCATGTTGGGTGGCTGATCTGATCAGACAGCCACCCTCCTTGCCCCTCACTGTTTTAATCCTTTTAACTCTTAAAATCTTATAGTTTTAAATGCTTTTTAATATTTTATAGATTATAGATGGAATTTTTAATTTAATTTTAAACTAAAGTGTGATGTGCCTAGGTAGGAGGGGATTGCTCAATTTGTTTTATAATTATAGGATTCTGTATTCCTGATTGTGCTTTTAACTCCGATGTTTGTAAGCCGCCCAGAGTCGGGAACGCCTGATTGGGGCGGGATATTAAATCTAAATAAATAAATAAATAAATAAATAAATAAATAAATAAATAAATAAATAAATAATAAATTATCCAGACATGTAGTTTTCTGATTAAAACAAATCAGAAATTTTCAAATTAAAATTAAAATTCTTAATTTTAAAAAGAAATAACAACGTACATTTCCCTCCAGTCACAGTGATTTTCTGCAGCCAAGTGAAATGATCACTTTGCACATAGTTGTAAGGTATGCAATTCTTTATGTACTGTATACATATTTATAATTGTGTGCCAGTATGTTTATTCCAAGTTATGACAACCCTTTTCAGTGTTTTCCAGGTACAGTAATACCCCAGATAACGCGAGTACCATATAGCGTGAAAACCGCATAACGTTACAAGAATTTCGGAAAAATCTTGTATCAAATAACACGATTTTTAACGTTATCCAGAACAAGTGTATGCGGGGGGGCGGGGAGTTGGATTGGGTAGAACATCTACCCAATCCAAACCCCCCAGCGCCCGCCCCCACGATGTTTGGAAAGGGTATGGGGATCCTTACCCTTTCAAAACTTTGGGCGAGCGGCGCACGTCAGTGGGGGTTAACGCAGGATACGGGGGAGACGTCCGTATCCTGCACTAACCCCCACCAACGCACGCGTACCTGCAAGCCACCCAATGTTCCGAAAGGGTAAGGATCTTTACCCTTTTGAAACTTCGGGTGAGCAGCGCATGTCAGTGGGGGTTAGCGCAGGATACGGGGGAGACCTCCATATCCTGCGCTAACCCCCACTGATGCGCGCGCGCCTGCAAGCCACCTAATATTCTGAAAGGGTAAGGATCTTTACCCTTTCGGAACATCGGGCGAGCGGCGCACATCGGTGCGGGTTAGTGCAGGATACGGGGGAGACCTCCGTATCCTGCGCTAACTCCCACCAAAGTGTGTGCACCTGCAAGCCACCCAATGTTCCGAAAGGGTAAGGATTTTTACCCTTTCGGAACATCGGGAGAGGAGAAGCGCCTCTCTGCGGGGTCTCCCTGGCTTGGGAAAGAGGCGGCTTGGCTGAAATTCCCTCCCCCTGCGTGGGGGTGAGGATTTCGACCAAGCCGCCTCTTTCCCGGGCTCGCTATAGCAACGAGGATCGCACGTCAAGGCAATTGCCTTGACGTGCGATCCCCATTTCGCTCGCCTAAACAAGGCTTAGCTTTTCCGAATTCCCCCCTCCCCTTGGGGAGGGGGTAATTCGGAAAAGCTGACCCTTGCCCAGGTGCACGAAACTGGGATCACACGTTAAGGTAAGGGATCAAAGTGGGGGGTGGCACCCCCCGCTTTGATCCCTTGCCTTGACGTGCGATTCCCGTTGCTATACCCGTTTGGTAGAAGAGGCTCCCGCTGGTGCGCCTTTTCACGTGCGTGCGAGCGCCTCTTCTCAGGGTTTTTTTTAGCATTGTTTGATGTATACCCCGGACAACACTAAAAACCGGACAACGTCATGACTTGTGGAACCATGTCATAACGTTATCCGGGGTACTAGTGTATACTGTACATAGAATTGGTTTACCATTTTTCTCTTCTGCAGGCACTCTGATGATCAGCGTTGAGTCACTGGCAGTATGGTCTACTCTATTATCATAGCAGAATAACCTGATCTGTTAATCAGTCTGTTAAGTTTAATATATAGAAAAAACTTGAATTTGAATTTGAGAATGTACATTGTATAATGTTTATTCTAAGATCTATTGTATAGCACAGAAACATAGATTTTAATATAAGCAATTGTGAAAAAAATTAAAGTGTTTGAAATGTGGATTTGTCACAGGATGCTAAGAATTTTTCAGACTGAAAGAATAAGAAAAATGACTCATAGCCAAGAAATTACAAAATTATTACAATACAGAAAGCTAGAATATGTTGGTCATGAGATGAGAAGTGAGAAGTACACGTTGTTAAGACTAATCATTCAAGAGAAAATAAAAGGGAAAAGAAGTGAGGAAAGAAGAATTTATTGAGTGAAGTATCTGAAAGTGTGGTTTAAATGCAATTGATTATCCTTATTCACAGCTCTAACCTGGAAAATCAGTATATCCGTGATAACATTCAATTACATTTAGAGAAGGAATTAGAAGAGGAAAAATAACTTCTACATTATAGTTTTAATTATTTCTATTTTTGTAAGCGTGTTCAGTTAAAAAACAGCACTATCTACTAACACAGGAGACCAAACACCAGGCTTGTTTTGCGGAGGCACAACAGATCTAGAGGAATGAAGACCTGGAAGAGCCAAAATGTCTGAAACCTAGCAGTTTGAAAGCAAGAAATTGCAAGTAGATAAATAGGCACTTCTTTGATGGGAAGGTAAACAGCATTCCATGCACTCCGGTGTGTAGTCATGCCTGCCACATGTCTGCAGACTCAGACAGCACTGGCTCTTTGGCTATAAATAGAGAGTAAGGTACGACTGGCTTTCAAGCAAGGGCAACCTTTACCTTTTCTATGTGCATAGTACAAGCCTGCCCAACTCCAGTTTTTTGAGAGTTTTTCCAAAACTGATTGTGGGAAGTCCAGTGCACAGTCTTCTAGATTACTGTGCCGGGAGAAAGTGTGTGAGGGAACAAACATGGAAGGTGCCTCTCCTGTCATCAGATTGCACTGTTAGTTGGAGAAATGTTCTGGCCAGGAGGCAGAGTGTGAAAACAAAAAGGTCCTTAGATTCACAGAAGCAACCAAAAACAGTCCCCATAAAAAGATGGTGATTTGTTCTTGAGCTTGAGAGCAGTGAATTGTTACAAAACACATTGCACAATGGAATTATCCAGGGCAATGAATATTTTGATCTGTAGCTAGTATTGATGCAGACTTTATGACAGTGTAAGTGCGTCAGAATGATCTTATTTGCACATTCTACTTTGGGAGAATAGCAAGGAATACAAAGGCAGTGGATGCAGTTTGGATAAACAAATGCCATCACTTTTTTCAGTTTTAGAGAGTATAATAAAGTTGACCTTGAGCATTTCTGAGGTTCAAGGATACTAGGTTTTAATGCTTACAGGCACAATGCCATCAACCATAAACCTCAGAAATACCCTCTTTTGTATTGCTTAGTACAATGTCTTTCACACAATTTATTTTGCCATAAGGTTTAACTAGAACCATGTGTGTATGTGGTGAAAAGCTATGTGCTTAAGTTTAAGTGTTCACAAATGTGCATCAGCTACAATGTTCTTGCTTTCTTAAATGTTTGCAGATTTATGGGCAATTGACACTGTTCTAGGTGTTTGTAAAACTTGCATTTTCTTTAAAGTGCATATGCAGTGACCAATGTTTGTGCCTGTTTTACATTTCATACTTACACAGAACATTTGCAAGGGATCCACATATGCTGCACAGACACTTGGACCACAGTTTCCTCATCCTCTTCTACAGTTTTCACCTCAGGGAAAAATATTTTGAGTGGCTTCCATATGGCATTTTATTCTTTTGAAAGTGGTGAGTCATGGTGACATTAGTATGGGGCATAGTCTGTAAGTTATTAGGAAGTATTTTAGTGGAAGGAGGGTTCTTAAATTATTTCCTTCTATTTCCTTTACCACAAATGCACTACAAAAATGTTTGCACTATTGATACCTGAACTGAAGTCAGTTCAAACAGATGAATAATCTGTGCTTTTGTCACATACTACTATAGCCTTAAGGAGCTGTTATATGCTAGTGTAAAGTGCTGACAAGAAAATGACTAATTGTCAAGGTCTTGAGCCAGCTATTATTTTTTAAAACAAATTACTGTACTAATAAAGCCATCCAATTTATTGTGACATTCCACCAATGCACTTTCTTCTCCAAACAACTTATGAAAAATGCCTAAACAATTCATGAGATGCACAAAGGTGACAGAGAAAGTGGTGCAGATATATATGATTAAGTTAAAACAGCCTTCTTCTGCTTGTTATACTGGATTATAAGATCCATTATCCCTCACAAGTCTGGCAGGTGTAGTCCAAGAGAGCTGGAACATGCTAGGCTGGAGTAGAAGGCTCAGTTAAAGTCTAACAGTTGCAGTATGGAAATGTAGGATGATAAAAAGCTTCTTCTACTTCTCATCTGGTTTGTGATGTCTCACTCCATGGTGTTATTACATTTTGGTGTGTTTATAATTAACTTTTCAAATACTATTCTGTATAAAGATTGCTTTTTCTTTAAGCAAAATCTATTGTGTGATTTTAGATACATCTGCTTCAGTGTTCCGTGCGTCTAGTCATGCCTGCCACATGACCACAGAGATGTCTGCAGAGGGAGACAACGCTGGCTCTTTGGTTTTGAAGCAGAGATGAGCACTGAACCCTAGAGTCTGATATTTTGAGCAAGGGTGACCTTGACCTGCTTCAAATAAGTACCATGATGCTCAATAGGTATTTGAAAGCTTGTACTGTATATAAAATGTGGTTTCCAAGCAAAAAGAAAAAAAGAAAATTGTTCAGTTTTTTTTAGGAAGCAGGAGGAATAATTGAAGAAATCTAGAGGATCTTTAAAATGATGAGGAAGAGGCTATAATATATAACTGCTGAAAAAATATACTTCTTTCCCATCTCATTGTATTGGACATCCCTACTGATAAACTATGAAAAATGAAAAAAATCCTGCTGATGAGAACCTCAGCACAAAAACTGTCTGTTTGAATAACAAAATGGTGTACAGTGGTACCTCGCTTAAAGAACATAATGTGTTACACAGGATTGCTCTTTAAGCGAGTTTGTTCTTTAAGCAAAACACCATTGTATAAGTGACCAATTGTGGGGGGGATTGTGAACCCCAATTTATTTGTTAAGCGAGTTTTTGGTTGGTTTTATTTGTTAAGTAAAGTTGAACATTCAGGGAAAATTCTGCTCTTTAAGTGAGGCACTCTTTATTTGACTGTATTTGAATTGTTTCTTCACATGCATTTTTAATTCTTCATCCAGTCCTCAAATAACACCAGATCAATATGCATCCAGTGCCCTTGATTAAGCCTCAAAAGGCACATGCTAATGATACTAATGGCTTCTTGAAAATCTATTCAGTTGGGCCAATGTGGGATGAATTATCCCAAACAAAACTGTAGAATCTTATCCGGTCATGCCATTAATACAACACATGACATCAGCAGATGTAGTAGTACATTAAAGTATATTATAGGACTGTGATGGCGAACCTTGGCACTCCAGATGTTCTTGGACTTCAATTTCCAGAAGCCCAAGCACCCTGTGAATCCACACAAATGGGTTTACTGTGACTCATCTGGCCTGCACTGCCCTCGTAGTTCCCGGAAGCAGACGTAAAACGCAGCAGTTCTTCTGAAGCAGTTATGCTAAAATAATAGTTTTACATGTGATGGAAACTGAAATAATGCATTAAGCCAAACACAGAAGTTAGCTAAATGGACGTGTTGTAGCTTTCATCAGCACAATCTTTTTTTTTTTTTTGCTCCATCCTTCAGTAAAATTGCCAAATATGTTTTTAAAATAAGAATTAAACAGTGGTACAAAGATACATTTAAGATGTTAAAATAATAAAAGAAGCATAAAAATAGTCAGCAAGAAAAAAATGGAATTGGAAGGGTTGGGAACAGATAAAGATAATTCTCTGGTGCAATAAAGTCGGAGCCAGCAAACTCTGATGGAGAGAGCATTTTATAGAAGTACCCTTCTGTGATGGAAACAATAGCAAGAGGCTTTCCATAAATGATTGTTATGTAAATATATAGAGAGGCAATATTTCAAGAGTTTTATCTGTTTATTTCCTCCTCCTCCTCTCCCCTTCCTCTTTCAGTTGTGAAAGTACACATACCTCTGTGACACACACAAACTCAGAAGTCCAAGCTACATGAAACAGTTTGCTTGTTTTTAGTAGCAGAAATCCCTAAATTGACTGAAGATGTCAGATTGTCCTTGCACGAGTTAGCCCTACTTCACATTTTGCAAATTGGCTTGCTTTTGCTTTATGAGAGGTCATTGGGAATAAAGATGAGCTTCATTTGCAGTACTTTTAATGAATTCATAGCTGAAGAGAAAACATGGTAGTGGCAGGAAATGTGTCTTCTTCTTAGTGTGTGATTTGATCCAGAATCTCATATGTTTGTCTTTGGGAGAAATGATAGGATTAGCTTCCAACTTCTCAAGGTCCCACATAAAACTAAATAATTTTCCTGCTTCTTGTTTAAGTGACCTTTGATGTTACAATAAATACCATGAATGAAATTTCAAGGCTGTTCCTGAAAAGGATCATAAATTGATGAAGAAGGGTTAATTGTCAACCTCAAATGTAAACCTGCAAAGATACATTTTAGTGCTTTTCTTATGTAATTTTCACTGAACTAAACAGAAAAAATATTTTCATAGAATTTTTGAACTAAAGAAAAAAGAGCATTATTTGTACATTAGTGTGCATCCAACTCAAAAGCAATAGCCTGTTGGAAAATAATACTTTTCTTTACTGAGTTGCCAGAATAATTAATTACGTACATATTACAAATGTAGTATGTGTCCCAACTGAATTGATATAACATAAAATATGAAATTGCTAGACTTGTTGCAGCTTGCTGGAGGTGTTCAGTTAATAAATAACTATCTTTAGAATAAAACAACCATGAGGCCAACTCTGCATTCGTACTTTTCTATTTCTTCCTTCATTCGCCTTGTACAGTTGCATTTCTAAAATATTGCAGTCTAATAACCTCAGTCTTTGACCATCAGCTGCACTTGACATTATGTGTGTATATGTTTAGTTTTTTAAGTTCTTCCAAGTTTGTCAGTAGTTTATCTCTTTCTGTATAAACAGTCATTAGTTTCCTCTCCTTCTGTGAGCTGAATACAGTGGGTTTGCTTAGGAATTATCTTTTGCTTTCTCTCCTTGATTTATTTACAGAAGGATCTCTTCTAACTTGGTGAAGGGGCCACAAAGAGGTGAATAGGATGGCTACTTAAAGTGAGGGTAAAAAAGGAATTAGATTTGCATTGCTTACACTAATTTGTCCAGATGAGAGCAAACATAGAAACAATTTAGGTAGGAATATATTTCACCATAGACATGATTGTCTAAAAATCATTTTTGTCTGACTTAAGGCAACATTTGCTTGTCCTAGTAGACAACCTATGTCAGAAACTGAACAGAGATAAAATGGCTAAACCCCTGTTGCTTTGCATAGTAAGTTGAAATTAAAGAAGGCCCATTGAATCAGTGGGTAGCCAGTGAGTCGATTCCTTTACAAGTTACATTGATTCATAGGCCTATTCTAGTTGTGACTTACTGTGCTAAACAATAGGATCTCTTCATCAACTCTGGCAATCTTCTGGACTGCCTGTTTGAGGAGGGGACTGGTAAATTTTGTTTTCTAATAGTTTTACTCCTTCACAAAGAGACTACAGAGGGTATTATTAGAGGAATCTTTTTCAACCCTGTGGCATTGATATACAATGCTTCTGCATTTGTTTGAATGTTCATCAAGGTTCACTTTTGTTTCTCATGTTATTTAACACTTACATGCCAAATATTTGGGATTCATTGTTATGCATATATGGATGAAATTCAATTATTTTTCTCCTTTCATCCACTATCATGAATATTGTGGTAATTTTATTTATTTTATAGCTAGGAGCTGTTGATCACCCTATTTGCCAAGAATTTATCACAGCATTCTCAAAAGGCATCTTAAGAAGTCAGATGGCTTGTTAGTGAATTCCATTTATCAATTATACCTACTTTGTAGAATTATTTTTCCCTGTTCAGAATCCTACTGCCAGTTTTATGAAGAATATTCAGCTGGCTATAGTCTTTACCTTTGCTTTATTGTGAAAATTAATTAGAAGTACCTAGTTACCTGTAACCGGTTACTTCCAAGTTCTGTCAGAACATCAATGTATTTAAAAAACAAGACTCTTCAAAAGAAAGACTTTTTTAAAAAGAAGGCATTCTAAAAGTAGTTGTTCCATAAATGGCTGGCTAAAACACTCTTTGAAGAGAATGTAGCCAGAAGAAATTATTCTTACCTGTAAACATATTTATTTATGATGATTAGCTTTGTTCTTTTCAGGAAAACTTTTTTTTTTGGGTGGTAACTTTAAAAACTCTCCCACAAACTTTGCCATAAGCAGGACAAACTGTAAAAGCCTAATTTGTTATATAGATTCTTTGTTGCTACCCTGGTGGGGTTTGTTTTCATGGCCAAACTCTACACAGCATTGGCAAGCTGAGAGCTCAACTTGTCTCTTTTAAACATCTGTGCTTGAATTACCACTGATGTGCTCTTTTGACCTCTTTCATTTGAACTGTGCTGGAAATGAGTACTTCAGCTACTAAATCTAACTAAAGGGTGTGAACTGTTGCTTTGTGATGATAGGTAATTGGACAATGATCTCACAGAAAGGCCATGAGACCAACAAAGATCCCGTGTTCTCAAAGGAAAAAGAATGATATATCTTCAAATTCACTGGGGTGGAAAAACAGAAATCAACAATTTTTTTTAAAAGAGCATGGAGTACTGTGTTATTATTTAGTAACAAAGGCATAAGTGCACTACATTGCAGTTATAACTCAGAAGGATACCATATATACTCAAGTATAAGCTGACCCAAATATAAGCTGAGGTACAGTAAAACCCCGGATAACTCTAAAACTTGGTTCCACAAGTCTTAGTGTATTCTGATTTTTAATGTTATCCGATGCAATTTTTTCCAGATTGCTTAACGTTATGCAGTTTTAGCGTTATCTGATGCAAATGTTATCTGAGGTATTACTGTACTTAATTTTTACCTGAAAACTCAGGCAAATAGATTCACCTGAGTATAAGCTGAGGTTGGGAAATGCAGCAGCTGCTAGTGAGTTTCAATAATAAAAATACATGAAAAAATGGTAAAATTAATTAAATTGTTGGCATGGTCTTGGGACCCTCAGGGTCATTGACCAGAAGTATAAGCCATGTCCCCCTTTGGGGGCTCATTTTTGGGGGTAAAAATCTCAGTTTATTCTCGAGTATATACAGTAATTCCAATCTACTACAATGTAGATGAGACATACCACATGGTTCTGGTGTTGGCTCATGCTGCTGTCACATGTTGTGTTATGGATGGTGAGGTGACAGCAAGACTGCCAGGAGGACAGTGTGCTTTGAATCACAACCCAGCAGTACTGTAACAGTCAGATGTTCTTTTTCTTAGAAAAATATTTAAAGGAACTGTTTAGATATTGTCGTGAAGTGGAAACTAAAGACTTTCTAAATGGTAACTATAGCTGAAAATAACTTGCTTTGCATACTTGGAACTATAACTAATGCTTTTCAGATATAAATTTCCAAACTGTGTTTTACCTGTGGGGAGTCTGGGTCCATATAGCATACTAGGTCTGCCTCACAGTGCTATGTCATTTCTTTGTACTCTATATCATGTAACAAGTAGCTCCATTCAGTTATTCATGTTATGGAACATCCACTACGAATTCAGGATTACTGATCAGTCTCTATCCTCCTTTTTCACCAGTTTTATTGCTTTGAAAGTATGAAGGATGATTTACCTGGAAAGAAGAGCTGCTTCTTCTTGTGAAAGCTTTACATGTGCTGTGTAGACCTCATTTTTTAGATTTCAAAATCATTTGGTGAGTCCCTATGGATGGTGTAGGCATTCTCATTCAAATTAGTATCCATCACAGATTTGAGATAGCAGAAATAATGGCAGCAGGAGGAACTAGAGTACTTATTCTGAATTCATCAGGAGGATTTCCTTGTATGCATGTCTGGCTAGGGATACTGTCTGTTTTGGCCCCTATAACATGTACATACATGATTAAAGCCTCTTCATTTTCCAAAGCTGACTATGTTTATTGTACTGAGACGTAGGCACACAGTCTCTTTTTCACCACTTATGTCACATTGTTTTCTAAAAGAATACAAGAATTGAGGATAGCAGAAGTCCATCCTGCATTCTTAAGGAAATCACTGGCATTTTACAATCAGAGCCAAGAAAAGAGGATAGTTGATGGAATATTCTTCTAACTGGAGCAGAAGAAGAAAGGTGTCCAGCAGTCCCAGATTAGGTAAAGATCATCCTTGCTCAAAAGCCAGTCGTATCCTACTCTAGGGTTCAGAGCTCATCTCCGTTTATAGCCAAAGAGTCAGCATTGTCTGCATCTGCAGACATTTCCATGGACATGGGGCGGGCATGACTAGACACTGGGGTGCACAGAATGCTGTTTACCTTCCTACCAAAGTGGTACCGATTTATCTACTTGCAATTTCTTGCTTTTGAACTACTAGGTGGGTAGCATCTGGGACAGAGACCGAAGCTTACTCCATCATGCAATAGTCAGGTCTTGAACTGCTGAACTGCTGACCTTCCAGCCATCAGTTTCAGCATCTTAACCACTAAAACACTACAGATTAAATAAATGCAAATTACAATTTCAAACATTCAAACATTCATAATTATTCTTAGACTTTTTAATGTTCTCATAGGTACAAAAGAGGCGTTGCTTCTGTATCTTGAAGACGTGAATGAAAATAAGACCAGCAAATGCCAGGAAAGACAAAGAAACACATGCATATTATTACACGAGCTCTCTTCTGTGGGAGAAGAGAGCTCATGATCATTTGAACATACACAGGAAGCTTTCTGAATTGTAAGAACAAGAAATTTAATTTGCAATCATTGATAGGTAGATATCATATTCCTCTGTAACCTGAACGAAGCATGAGTGTTCTCCCTGGGGACCCTCAAAGAGATGCTAGGGGATAGAATCCTATTGGGGATTTACACTGGCCTAAGTGTAATTGTATAAATCACAATGTATAAATCCCAAGGACATCTACCCGGCCAGAGTGGACCGGAGAGGCTCTCTGGTTGTGCCATCAGCCAGAGAGGCGCATCTCTCTGGAACTAGAAGGAGGGCCTTCTCGGTGTCCGCTCCGGCCCTGTGGAACCTCCTCCCGATAGAGCTACGCCTGCAGATGGAGTTGCTGTCCTTTAGGAAAGGAGTGAAAACCTGGCTGGCAGGTCTGGTCTGGGGAGTGGATGGTTCAATTTCCCCAGCCAGTTGGATGGTTTGACCCCCAGTACGTCCAAGTTATAATACCTACCTTTTAATTAAGTTTTTAAGCTCTTTAAAGTTTTTAATTTTTTAAGTGTTTTTAAAATTGTTGGAAATCGCCCTGGGTCCCTTTGGGGAGGAGGGCGATAAACAAATATAAATAAATAAATTTGCAACTAATTAATATGCTTCCACTTGCATTTTTAATTACAAACATCTGAAAGTGTAAACAGTTATTCATAAATTAGTGGAAACTGGAGACCTAAAGAACCTCTTGATTAGGGTGAAAAAAGAGAGTGCAAAAGCTGGCCTGATACTCAACATCAAAAAAACCAAGATCATGGCAACCGGCCCTATCACTCCTTGACAAACAGACGGGGAAGAAATGGAAGCAGTGGCAGAGTTTACCTTCTTAGGATCCAAGATCACTGCAGATGGTGAATGCAGACATGAAATAAAAAGATGATTAATTCTTGGGAAGCAAGCTATGAGAAACCTAGGAAACACAATAAAAAGTAGAGACATCACCCTGTCAACAAAAGTCTGAATAGTCAAAGCAATGGTATTCCCAGTAGTAATGTATGGTTGTGAGAGCAAGACTATAAGGAAGGCTGAGCATAGAAGAATACACACCTTTGAAATGTCATGCTGGAGAAGTTTGCAAGTACCCTGGACAGCAAAGAGATCAAATAAGTTGATCTTGAAGGAAATCAACCCTGACTGCTCCTTGGAAGGACAAATACTAAAGATGAAGCTAAAGTACTTTGGACACCAAATGAGAAGAGAGGACTCACTTGAGGATGGCATTGATGTTGGGAAAGATCAAAGGCAAAAGGAGATGTGGAGGACAGAGAATGAGATGGTTAGATGGCATTGTTGATGCAATGGGCATAGAGCTATGTGGGCCGTGCAGGATGGTGGAGGATAGGGGTGCCTGGTGAACAGTGGTCCATGAGGTTACAAAAGGTCAGACTCAACTATGCGACTGAACAACAAACAAACATCTCCATTTGGATTAAGGCACACTGTCTATAGTCAAACTGATCCATCTCATTTTAGAAGTAATCACAAAAATATAGGGTATGGTTAATTATTTTATCCATCATATGATATATTAATATGCTTTAGAAATATGTCCTTATAACAAGAATATCAGCATTGCTTCTTATTTAATGGCAGCATTGTTGTTGTTGTTGTTCAGTCGCACAGTCGATTCCGACCCTCTGGGACCCCATGGACCACTGTCCTCCAGGCACTCCTATCCTCCACCATCCCCCTCAACTCACCCAGCTCTTTGCCCATTATCTCTACAATACCATCTAGCCATCTCATTTTGGGCCATCCCCTTCATCTTTTGCCCTCAACCCTTCCAAGCATCAAGGCTTTCTCAAGTGAATCCTCTCTTCTCATTTGATGTCCAAAGTACTTTAGCTTCATCTTTACTATTTGACCTTCTAAGGAGCATTCAGGGTTGATTTCTTCCAAGATCGACCTATTTGTTCTCCTCGCTGTCCAGGGGACTCTCAAAACCCTTCTCCAACACCACATCTCAAAGGCGTCTATTTTTCTGCGCTCAGCTTTCCTAATGGTCCAGCTCTCACAACCATACATTTCCACAGGGAATACCATTGCTTTGACTATGCGAATCTTTGTTTGTAATGTGATGTCTCTATTTTTCACTATGCTCCCCAGGTTTCTCATCGCTTGCCTCCCAAGGATCAGTTGCCTTTTTATTTCATGGCTGCAATCACCATCTGCAGTGAGCTTTGATCCTAGGAAAGTAAAATCTGTCACTGCTTCTACTTCTTCCCCATCTATTTTCCAGGGACTGATAGGGCCTGTTGCCATGATCTTGGTTTTCTTGATATTGAGTCTCAAGTCAGCTTTTTCACTTTCTTCTTTCAACCTAATCAGGAGCTTCTTTAGGTCCTCCTCACTTTCTGCCATGAGGGTGGTATCATCTACATATCTCAAATTGTTGATGTTTCTTCCAGCAATTTTGATCCCAAATTGTGATTCCTCCATTCCTGCATTGCGCATTATGTGTTCTGTGTATAAGTTGAATAAGCAGGGTAACAAAATGCAGCCTTGTCTTACTCCTTTTCCTATTCCACTCCGTCATTCCACTTTCTGTCCTAACTGTTGCCTCTTGATTCATGTACAGATTTCTCATGAGACCTATAAGGTGTTCCGAAATTCCCATCTCTTTAGTTACTTGCCACATTTTGTTGTGGTCGACACAGTCAAAAGCCTTAGTGTAATCAATGAAACAGAAGTAGACTTGTTTCTGATATTCCTTTGTTTTTTCCATGATCCATCTTATGTTGTCGATGTGGTCTCTAGTCCCCCTGCCTCTTCTGAAACCCGCCTGCACTTCTGGTAATTCTCTCTCCACATACTGTTGCAGTCTATCCTGTATTATCTTGAGCATCACCTTGCTAGCGTGAGGGATGAGCGCAATTGTTCGATAATTTGAACATTCTTTGGCGTTACCCTTTTTGGGGAGTGGAACATATACAGATCTTTTTCAATCCTGTGGCCATTGTTGTGTTTTCCAAATCTGCTGGCATATAGAATGCAATAATTTGATTCCATCATCTTGCAGGGCTTTGAAAAGTTCAACTTGGATACCATCAACTCCACTGGTTTTGTTGTTTGCAGTGTTTTTTAGTGCCTTTCTGATTTCACTCTCTAGAATGTCTGGCTCATTATTATTATTTATTTATTTATTAGTTCAAATTTATATTGCCGCCCACTCGCCATGGCGACTCAGGGCGGCTTACAGACAATACATTACATTACATTACAATATGTTGGGGTGGGCACAGGGGTAGGGGCGGCAAGGTCCTCATCCTGCCCCGCCTTCTTCCTCCCCAGGCTCATGTTCAATGTTCTCATCATTGTGATTATCAGGGGTATTGAGGTCCTTTTTGTAGAGTTCCTCTGTGTACTCTTTCCATCTTTTCTTAATCTCTTCTGCATCTGCTAACTCCTTGCCATCTTTGTCCTTTATCATGGTCATTTTTGCTTTAAATGTTCCCTTGAATTCCCCAATTTTTTTGAAAAGATCTCTAGTCCTAGCCCTGATATTGTTTTCCTCTATTTCTTTGCACTGTTCGTTCAGGTAGGTTTCCTTATCTCTCCTTGCTTTTCTTTGAAATTCTGTATTTAAGTGACTATATTTTTTCCTTTCTCCAATGCATTTTGCATTCTTTCTGTCCTCTGCTATTTTGAGAGCCTCGTCTGACAACCACTTAGCTTTCTTTTGCTTCTTTTCTTTTGGTATGGTTTTCCTTGCTGCCTCCTGCATGATGTCCCGCATCTCTGTCCATAATTCTTCTGGCTCTCTGTCTATCTGGTCCAAGCCATTAAATCTGTTCCACACCTCCACTGTGTATTCCCAAGGAATGTTGTCTAGGTCATATCTGTCTGACCTAATTGTTTTTCCTATTTTCTTTAGTCTAAGCCTGAATTTTGCAATCAGTAGGTTGTGATCTGAGCCGCAATCTGCTCCTGGTCTTGTTTTTGCTGATTGTATGGAGGTTCTCCATCTTTGACTGCAGAGTATGTAATCAATCTGGTTTCGATGTTGGCCATCTGGTGATGCCCATGTGTAGAGTCTCCTCTTGTGTTGCTGGAAGAGAGTGTTTGCTATGACCAGTGCGTTATCTTGGCAGAACTCTATCGTGTTCCAAGACCAAACTTGCCTGTTATTCCATTTACTTTTTGATTTCCTACTTTGGCATTCCAGTCTCCTATGATAATGTGTACATCATTTCTTGGTGTCTGTTCTATGAGGTGTTCTAAGTCTTCATAGAACTGGTCAATTGTGGCTTCATTTGCACTAGTGGTTGGTGCGTATATTTGGATTACAGTGATATTGAATGGCTTGCCTTGTATTCTGACTGACATCATTCTATCATTTTTGAGATTATATCCCATTACTGCTTTTCTCACCCTTTTATTGACAATTATGGCTACTCCATTTTTTCTGAGGTTTTCTTGTCCACAGTAGTAGATATGATGGTTTCCAGAGCTGAATTCGCCCATCCCTGTCCATTTTAACTCGCTGATTCCCAAGATGTCAATGCTTATTCTTTCCATTTCCTTTTTTACCACTTCAAGTTTTCCTTGATTCATAGATCTTACATTCCATGTCCCTATACAGTATTGTTCCTTGCAACACTGTATTTCTCCTCCCCCTTTCCTGTCCCTCCCCTTCTTCTGCTCTGATGTGCTAAGCATCCTAGCCTAAATAATTTTATGGAAAGAAAGATTGGGGATATGGATAGGGAGAGGTAGATTTTTCATAATGACCTTGTACTTGTAATTAGAATTAACATGTAATGGAAAAGATGCATGGGGCTTTTATTTAACAACATTTGTAAACCTGGCATTGATCCCACAGCACCAACATCAAACTGAATAAAATAAACATTAGATTTGCTGAATTGAGTTTTCTGAAGTATCTCACATGTGTTTCTGTGTTACTTGGTAAATATTTATGGATCTGTTTCTGGTTAATATTATTGACTCTGATTAAGAAACAAAAAGGAGATTCAAGCCTCACAAACATTCAGAAGTTTTTCTAAACTATTAGTTTATTTTATGTAATAGATAGAAATATTACTTCCCTGTGTATATGTTTCTGAAGAAATATCAAAAAGTGTTTGATGTGTGGGCCTTTAATCCTTAGACATATTATATTACTTAAATAAGAAAAGACTGTGATTTAATTAATATTTTATTGCATTCAAACATAAGAGCAATTCCTATAGGGAATTGTTCCATCACAGCTTTTACCCAAGATTAACAATGATTATTTGGCTACTGGAGAAGAAGCTGGAATCCTCCTGGCTGAGCTTGTGTCTCCTCCTCCTCCTCCTGCAGGTATTGACCATGGTATCCTTCTGGGAAGGCTCTGAGGATTGGGGATCCAGGGCACTGTGCGGTCCTGGTTTTCCTCATTTCTGAAGGCCCGGACCCACTCGCTGTGGTTGGAGAGCAAGAGGTCCAGCCCAAGGCCCCTCCAATATGGGCTCGGTGCTCTTGCCTCTCCTATTTAACATCTACATGATGTTACATGGGTGAGATCATCTGTTCCCATGGGGTGAGGCATCATCAATATGCAGATGATACCCAGCTGTATATCTCAGCCCATGGAGACCCAAGCAATGCAGTGGAAGTCCTTTCCAGGTGCCTGGAGGCTGTTAGGGTCTGGATGGGGGACAAGGGGCTACAACTGAATCCTGGCAAGACTGAATGGCTGTGGATCAGGGGTCTTGTGTTATCTCAGGCACTACCATCTTTGGTTCTGGATGGGGTAATTTTGCCCCAAACAGACCCGGTGCATAATCTGGGGGTCCTCCTGGACTCACAACTCCAGCTCAAAGAGCAGGTGGCAGTCGTCGCCAGGAGGGCTTTTGCACAATTCTGTGTTATAAGCCAGTTATGCCCGCTCCTAGATCGGGACTCCTTGCTTATGATCACACACACTTTGGTCACCTCCAGACTTGACTATTGTAATGCGTTCTACATGAGGCTGCCCTTGGTGACCATTTGGAGGCTGCAACTGGTCCAGAATGCAGCTGCTTGGGTTGTGATAGGGTGCGGGCATTATGCTCATGCCTCACCATTGCTCCCGGAGCTGCACTGGCTGCTAGTATGCCTCTGAGTACAATTCAAGGTGCTGATTATTACCTTTAAAGCCCTACATGGTAGTGGGCCAGGATACTTAAAAGACCGTGTCACCCTAAGGACATCTGTCCGTCCCACCAGAGCAGACTGGAGAGACTCTCTGGTCGTGCAATCAGCTAGAGAGGCAGATCTCTCTAACACCAGAAGGAGAGCCGTCTCTGTGTCTGCTCCAGCCCTATGGAACCTCCTGCCAACTGAGTTGCATCTCCAGACAGAGTTGCTGCCCTTCAGAAAAGATGTTAAGACCTGGCTGGTGGGGCAGATATGGGCAGTATTGGGCAGCAGTCAATTCGCACCAGTTTGCCAGAGCCGCTAGTAGCTTTTTCCAGCTGAGAAACTGGTGGTCTACAATATGACATCCCATAGGAATCCATGTACTATTCCTTTAAGTGCTACATGAATCATCTGGAGGAAACTGGGCAGACATGTCATTAGTACTAATGAGTGATGACAAGCCTAGGGGGATTACAGAGATGTTCAGCTTTGTTATTAAAAGTCAAATGTCCTGAACTATGTGAAGAAAGAGAAGTAAACACAGAATGTGGGACAAGAATGTTTTCTTTTTGATCAGAGCTGACTCATTAGGCAAAATGATAAATGATGTGGAGAGGACAGCAAACCCCTTCTTCTGTAGGTAGAAAGAACCGTGTGCCCCATGTGGTCTACCTTGCACTCACCAAGCTGGTTTGCTGCTCTCAAGAAAAGGTAGACACATCACCAGTGTGAGTCAGATAAAGATTTGCAATGATTCAACTGTAATGTTGGTCAACCTCAGCAGATGAGAAAGGAGAGGCCACCCTTGCATACCTCTTCTCAAGGTAATTCAGATCCTTAAAAAGCAAGCAAAAAAACAGTAGGTCTGAGTGTGTCCCAAATTTTGTCTGATCATTATGCCAGTCAGAGGTCTTCTCCATTCCTTTGTCAACATTTCAAACAGGTGAAAGAAGAGAAGCAAGGATTTTTGTTTTGTTTTGCTAAGCCAATGTGTACTCACAAATTCAACACTAGACTGAAGCAAGAAGGGACAGCCACCCTTCTTGCTTCTCGCTGTTTTAATTTTTGTAAACTTTTAAATTTTTAAATTCCTTTTAGTATCCTGTAAATTACAGCTTAAATTTTTAAAATTAATTTTAAACTAAATTGTAGTATGCGTAGGGGTATGATGGGAGTGTTTAGTCTGTTTTACACATATGAGATTTGTATTGTTTAATTTGTGCTTTTTTTTTACACTTGTACTGTAAGCCGCCTAGAGTCGGGTTTACCTGATTGGGGTGGGATAATAAATTTAAATAAATAAATAAATAAATAAATAGAGAGAAGAACTATGTCAATCAGGTATGTGACTGGCATGTACATCAGGAGCTAGGAGAGGTGGGGGATTTTTAAAAGTTCCTTCATGTTTTCAGTACCTTTGAGTACCAACACATGGAGAAGGTTAACAGCCCTCTAGAACAGGGATTCTCAACCTGTGGCCCATGGGCTAGATCTGGCCCATGACTCCATTTCATGTGGCACCAACACACCAGGAAATGCCATGTGGTGGAGGAAGGGCAAAATGGCTGTCTGGCCCCTGAAGCTACCTAAGGGCGTGTGACCCGGTCCTCCATTTAAAAAGGTTGAGAATTCCTGTTCTAGAACCTAAAGGAGAACTGTGTCCTACCTCTGTGACTCTAAGATCTGTTGAGAATAAGATGCTAAAAGCTATTGGTCCTGCTGCTGCCTGGAGAATTCTAAACAAATAAACAAAACTTTTCCAAACTCTGTCTAAATTGTGCTAATGTTTGCAAATCTTTATCTGACTCACACAGCCATTACATCCTGAGGTCCAAAGTGAAATGCCCCAGAAACCCATTGTCTGGGAAAGAGAAAAAAGAAAGAAAAGTGAACAGTAGCTGATTACAGCAGAGCCAGAGGGATATTATTTCTCATCGGAACAAATGTAAACACTGTGATATTATAAAAATATTGCTTTTGTCTGTCTCAGTTGTCATTATTACTTATCCTCAGTTGTACAATTAAACAAATGAACAAGTCTTTGGAAGTATTTTTTCCTAGACATGATGCCATCATAGTGGGACCCATAAATAAATATCGTGTCAGAAATTACTCTGAGTTGAAAGGATTTTTGCTGGAGAAACTTGGTTTGTGCAAGTAAACAAAATAGAAGTGCAAAAAAAAAAAGACAAAAAATTTGTAGCATCTTAAAGACTAACTCCTGTATTTAAATGGGAGCTTTCGTGAACCAAGTCTCAGAATAGTTTCATGACAGGTCTTTCTTCCATGCCCCCCCAGTCTCCCACCAGATATAAACTGACTAATTGCATAAATAATGTAAATAGTAATTGAATTAAAGCTCTTATGAGCAATAAATGAAGAGGACAGTTTGTAACTCTGCTGAAACTTGCACATTAGTTGAAATAAGCAAGATGGAAGAAAGGCTTTGCAGATGAGACAGGTTATGGAAAAGGAATAGGGATCGTTTGGGATAGTTCCCCCACATTCCAAAATTTTCTTTTTTGTGTTTGATAACCAGCTGATTACAGTGGAACAACATTTAAGGAAAGCTGTGTTTTTGCCCTAGTACTTAATCATTGCTATATATAGTTGTGCTTCAGCAGTCAAAGGGCCACTGTAACAATGTGCTACTGTTACATAATTTATAAAAGGGGAAGATGCGGTGTATTTGCTCCAGAAACTCACACAACATCAGAGGAGACAGGTGGGCCAAATGAAAGCACAAGGTAATATATTTGCTTCTGGACACCTGAGACAAAAAAGATGTCACGGTGTCAAGATAGCACATACTCCAGCAGAAGAATCTCGCGTAGACCTTCTAGCAGTAGAAGGTGCAACAGGTGCAAGTCAGGAAGAGAGATGCCAATAAAAAGGAGAAAAGGTAAATGTTGCCTTTTATGCTAAAATGGCGGTGGGTGGATAGCAAATAATTTGAATGGGAGTAAATGCCAAATTAGAATGATGTTTATGTCATACATATGAAAGACCCCTACTTTAATTTTTCATATTATGCTTTGTACAGGGTATGTACGTGTCTGTAACACATACTACTACTGGAAAGGAAGAAGATAATTTCCACCCATAGCTGAGAAGTTCCTTCTGAGGCTTCAATGGATCTCATTTAGGCATCTTCCATGATGTGAAAAACCATCAAGGAACCCATCAGTGAGCTGAGAGAAAGCTGCAAGATTCAGGATCTGCCTTGTTGTTGACCCAAGTTAGGCTTAGCTGTCTGTCAGTAAATGTGTACAAAAGAGTGTGTGTGTCTAAATATTTGTGACTGCAATCTTTAAATCATTGTGTCTCTGTGTTCTATCCTGTCCATTACAAAGACTGACATTTGTATAAGAGGAAAAATAGGATTCAAATTCTATCAAAGAAGGAAAGAGCATATGAACTCAAATCAATTACTTTTAGAGATAGAACAAGGTGCAGCATATGTAATTCTAACCTGCTGGGTAGAAACACAATCCAGAGACTTGAACACTTATTTCCCAGCTGTTTATGAAAGTGGATTTCTAATACCAGCAGCTGCTGAGAAACAACCGTGACTGTATATTCCCTTCCATCAGGGATGAAAGGAAGAGCCGTTTCATGAGTAACAGTGGCATCAAATTCAACTTGAAGAATATCAGCCAGGCTCTGGAGGAAGCCTCATACTAGGCCTAGAGTACTGTATTTGTATTTTCAGAACACCTTTTACATTTTAAGTCTGAAATGCTTCCCACCTGTTATGTGCCCAGATCCTTTAATCAGCCAGAGATGCATATTTGAACCCTCCTTTCTTGCTCATTGTACTTCTCATTTAAATTAAATCAGAGAGATAGTGGGGCTGGGACTTGACAGTAGCAGCCATTGGCTTATGAGTTCTTTGCTCCACTTAGGACCTCAATTCCTCTTCTGGATGATGGTACAGTGAACACAGCTGGAGTGGTGGAAGCTCTTGATGTGGACCACAGAGAACCTACTGTAGTTCCTTGCTCTGATAATTCACACTGTAACTGAAAAACATCCAATATACTGAGACCCTTGCTTGCCTCTATTCATTTTTTCCTCTGAAGTGCTTGTACTAGCTTCCATTTTTGTACAAACATAAGTTGGTCACTTATACATTTGCTCTTAAAAAACAACCCACACACAACACAAAATCTCAAGATACTTACAAAAGAATGATCCTTCTTGTTCTGCCATATCCGAATCCAAATATTGGTGATCCCTATGGTGATCAGCCATGAAGATTGTCTTCAGAATATAATGCCTTCTGTAACGTAGCATGACACCTGTACCACTGATCCAGGTCCACAAGTCACTTTCTGGTCCTAAGCCCTTTTGGCACATAAAGTCCTCATTGGCCCCAGGCCAGCATTGATGAAACTGCTGCCCTCCAAGATGAATTCAAGTGGAATTTAATCCATTTGGGGACTATTACCCTTCCCTGTGAACTTTGGCACCCAAGCTGTTAGTCCTCAGGGTTGTCAGGTTAGTTAACCACCGCCTGACACTCATCATTAGTCACTGGCATTATGGTCTACTCTATTACCATAGCAGGATAATCTAGCCAGACTGAATGATCCTTTGACATCCTTTAAATAAAGGATGTTCTCCCCAAAATAAGACATCTGGTCATAGTATACGAAGGTTGGGGGTTCTCTTGTCCTGGCAGATTATGGAACTCATTCTAATTTATTGCAACAGAAGAACTGCACCACAGGTTTATACATTCAGATTGGGTTCACACATAGACATTTTTTTGTCTCTATTATTTAAAGATATGGGTTTTATGCCTGCTCAGAGCCACAGTCAGTAAAAAACCATGCAAACTAAATGACACAGTGAGATGGCATGAAGGGAGGAGAATCACTTCTGTGAGTTCAAAGTTGATTGCTTGCAGAGAGATATTTACTGATAAGCAGGCGGGAGTAAACCAAACAAAAAGACATAAACATTGTAGGACTTTAAAGACTAACTGCTGTATTTTAATGTTAGCTTTTGTGGATCAAGTCCACTTCCTCAGACATAGGAGTGATGCTTCATGGCATCAGTTTATACACATCAGAAACATATAAGTATACAAATCAATGTGGAGTTTTTTTAAATCTGGTAATACCTGTTCACCTTTTTGGTGAAGTGGACTTGCACCAAGAAAGCTAACATTAAAATATGGCAGTTAGTCTTTAAAAATGGGAACGTTTAGCGGCCTTTTCCTCTCCCTCTTCTCCCTCTTCGTGGCGTCTACGTTTTTGTCTTTTTGTTTACTCTCTCATATTTTGAAACTGAACACTATTACTGAAACAGTTTGAAACAGACTAGCATGACCACCATTTCAAAAATCTACTGATAAACAACCTGTTCTTCCACTTTATTCTGCTATGGAGAACGGAGAACACTGGATTTGAACCTATGTTCAAATGTCACTACTATCATGAAGTAACTGAGTCAAACTGCTACCTTGTATACCAACTCCTTCTTAGTCAAGTGCTTCCCAACTTGGTATGCTGTGAAGATGGAAAAAATAGAAATGGTGCCTGGGGGGGGGGGGCACACAAATACAATGTTTAATAGCAAGTAAAATTAGTACATTTTTTGATAGTGGAATATCTTTCCTAAACATTAGTGTCTAAAAATGCCTTTGAAAATGGAAGTAAGATATTTGAGTTTATTGTTAAATGAATTTAATTCTTGTACATGCTATGGAATTGAACAGGAAGGCAAATAACTGTATAGTGTTGAGAAATTCATTCAAAATGAAGGCATAATATTCATGTATTAAAACATGATTAATAATTCAGGTATTCCTATGACATTTTTCTGGCTGAGACTACCAAAACGTAATGTGGATTATAACTTGAATAGCTGAATAGCTGACCCTCTTGAAGGAATCACAGCCAAATCCCACCTCCTGGTGCTTCCTTCTAAGATCATTTGCTTTGCCTACATTTTTCAGTTTTGAGATTTTAGTTAACTAGAAATTATTTTTATTTCACCTATAATCTTTATATAATTGCTTTATTTTTCTTATTGTTTCTGTTTTATTTTTTGCTGTGGCTGCAGCTATTTTTTTTTCCTGGTTCCTATTTCATTTTATCCACCTTTTGGTACATCTTTTATTTATTCATGTAACATTTTATTGATATTGTTTTTTGCTGCTTTAGGGGCATATTTTTTCTCTTTCTCTTTTCAACATCAGAAGCATGGAGACTACATTTTTAGAAATACATGACAATACACTGCTTTGCCTAGCTTATTTTTCTTACCTTGGGGACAATAATAGGTTGGTTTGAAAGATGAGTCACTGCATTTCATCACAAAGAAATTGTGACATCACTGCCCTTTGTTAGTCACTGTAGCTGACCTATTAAATAGCCAGAACGCTGCCCAACTCTCATAAGCTCTTGAACCACATCAAAGACAGGTGGTGCTCCAGCTGCGAAGAGCTCCAAGGACAAGCCTACCATCAGAAATGGCAAGATTCACACGCAGCCGGAGCCGAAGCCTGAGCTTGGCCCTAAGCCGGCGCAGGCGTCGCAGAAGACGTCGTGGAGGTAGGGGGCGGGGAAGACGCCGTGGCAGAAGGAGAGGTAAAAGATCCTTATACTGTACTATGCAATCTAAGACATTAACTACAGCTGAGTTTGGTTGTCTTAAAAAAAAACCTTAATGGCACTTTTTATATGTCCCCCCTCCAGGGCGTAGACGCCGCAGAAGAGGGAGAAGAGGGAGAGGAAAAGGCCGCTAAACTTTCCCATTTTTGATGTTCTGCGCCCTTGATTTCTAAGTCATCACTTCACAAAGCCACCGCTGAAGAAGAAACCAAACAGAACCACCATTCTCACTGAAACATACAATTCCAAGAATCAGGGAGCCTGGAACACTTTGAACCTTGCCACCTGTCAATAAATTCTGACATTTCATTGTTGAGTCCTATCATGCTGTTGTGATGGGGGACTGGGAGGAATTGTGTCATGCAAAGCAAAATGGCCACTGTTAAATTGATGGTGTGTTTTTTTAAATCTATAAACCTAGCACCTATATATATCTGTAGAATTTCTACCTTGGGGAATATATTTGTATGGTCACAATGTTACAGCACACTAAAAACAACATGCTGATGGTTGTCCTGTTTCATTTGAAATTAGCTGTCCCAGTGCTCTTTTACTGAGAAATAGGGATAGAAATGTAATAAAATAAAATAAAAATGTGAGGGGAAAATAAATCTAAAAGGATATCACAATGTCCCATGTTTCTCTTCTCTAGCCTGGAGAAGAAAAGATTTAGTGGTTATTCAGTAACCATCTTCAAATATCTGAAGGGCCATCATATAAAAAATTGGACCCACCTGTTTCATCCCCAAGGATGAAACATGAATAAATGGATTCAAGGTACACGAAATGAGTTTTCAACAAAACATTAGGAAGAACAACACCCTGACAGGACATTAAAGGCTAGTACAGCTGATTCTTTATCAGATTTTAATTCCGAGATCGGAAGGCCACCTGCTGTGGGTGCTTTAGCTGTAGATTTCTTACTGGAAGCCACACAGATCTTTCAGGCTTGCATACCTGAGACACTACACATGTGAACAAAGGTGTGCTGTTTCCTACCTGACTAAGTAAGAGCTAACTAATTAGCCAAGTGCAGACGGGCAAGCTCATACTGAAATCAACAATTTCCTCAACTTTAAAGTGTGTTGCTTCTGCATACAAAGTACTGCACTTTGTCTTAACAAAGCCCTCAGTGATCCTACTCAAACGCTACAGAACTCTTACTAGGGCAAGATGGCGTAAAATGTGGCAATTCAAGGGGAAAGTTCAACAGTTGGCCCAGATGTGGTTATTCTTGAAGAGACAGGTTTTAAGCATTAGACTTCTTTTCTTACCTCTTTCTCTCATCTAGAATATAAAATCGCATTTTGGTTTCCTAGTAGACTGATAGTTTGAACAATGCCCATTATTATGTGTAGCCCAATTTTGCAGCTTTCTGCCTTGAAATCCAACTTTCATGCCATCTTGGTCTGATGAAGAATTCTTGGTCTGATGAAGAATTCTATAGCTTGCTTCTGTCAGAATCCCGGCTGTTTCACCCTGAGGGCCCCTCCCCTAGTTCCAGGGACTCAGTGAAGGAGCCCCCTTATGTGAACCTAGACCCTCCTCCTAGTGAGAGAACCGGCCTGTTAAAGTTCGCCAATCCAGCAGACTTCTTTCTTTGCCCATGAAATGGAGCAAGTGGGGAGATTGGTAGCAAGGCTTCGTGTGTGTGCAAGTTACCTTTTGCTGACGAAATGAGACATAGATCTTCAAGCAAAAATAGTAGGTTTATTGATCAGGTTCTTAAAGCATAGTCCATGGAGAATAAAATGTAAATAAAAGGACAGTAACATAAGGATCAGTCCAGAAAGGCTAAACACTCAGGTAACCATGATGAAAAACAGAAGGAAAAATCCCCTGTTAATGCAAAGCCATCCCAAAACAAACTCAGCTCCTCCAAAATGGAGATTCTTGAGTCAGGTTTAGGCCAATCAGAGACAGCTCCTATAGAAAGAGACACTTTTCCATAACATGGAAAGTGTTTTACACATATGTAGTCACAACAAAGCTTTCTCTACTAGCTAGAGAGATAAGAGTTATACACTGTACTGGAAAACAAGCTGTCTCGTGACATGTAGTCTTGCGACACAGAGAGGGAAATGATTTTTAGGGCCTAACAAAAACCAGGTCACCTCCAGCTTTGAGAAACGTAAGAAAAAGAGATATTCCATGACAGCCTCATTTGCAACTTTTTAGTGGACCATTAGGAAAGCTGAGCACAGACGAATAGATGCCTTTGAAATGTGGCATTAGAGGAGAGTTTAGAGAGTCCCCTGGACAGCAAGGAGAACAAATAGGACAATCTTAGAAGAAATCAACCTTAACTGCTCCTTAGAAGGTCAAATAGTAAAGATGAAGCTATAGTACATTAGACATCAAATGAGAAGAGAGGATTCACTTGAAAAGATGCTGGGAAAGGTGGAGGGCAAAAGAAGAAGGGGGTGGCCAAAAGTAAGATGGCTAGATGGTATTGTAGATACAATGGGCACAGAGCTGGGCGGGTTGAGGAGGATAGTGGAGGACAGAGGTGCTTGGAGGGCAATGGTCCATGGAGTCACAAAGTGTCGGAATCGACTGTGCGACTGATCAACAAAAGTGACCCAATAAAGGTATTGCTGGGACTGCGGTTGCTTAAGTGATTAAGACACTGAACTCGCTGACTGGAAAGTCAAAGTTCAATTCTTGGGTACTGCATGATGGAGTGAGCTCCTATCACTATCCCAGCTCCTGCCAACCTAGCAGTTTGAAAGCAAGAAATTGCAAGAAGGTAAAAAGCATTCCATGCACTCCAGTGTTGAGGCACGTCTGCCACATGTCCACAGAAATGTCTGCAAACACAGACAGCCACTGGTGGAATTCAGCAGGTTCTCACCAGTTTGCCAAAACCCGGTAGTAGAAATTCTGGCTGGCCCTGCCCATCCAGGTTTTGAAATAAAGTAGTCCTAATTCGGGTGCAACACAGGGTTTCCCCCCTGGTCACACCCACCATACCACACCCACAGGTAGATTAAAAAAAATGAATCCCACCACTGCAGACAGCACTGGCTCTTTGGCTATAAAAGAGATGAGCCCCGAACCTTAGAGTTGGATATAACTGGCTTTCGAGCAAGGGTGACATTTGTCTAAAGGTTTTGCCAACTCAAAAACTTTTAGTGCCAAAATAGAATTTAAATGACATTCAAGTTTTTCTTGAAAAGACAATAAGAGGAAGATCAAATGTAAGATGGATTGTCTCTAAATAAAGCTACAGATTTGAGTTTGGAAAAAGTTGAGTAAGGTTGTTGAGGACAGGATGCTTCGGAGATTGCTCATTCTTAGTCAGAGGCAACTTGACAACATGTAACATCAACAGCAACAATAAAATAATGGCAATGTTCAAATTGCATTTGACCCTCATAAGGACAAAAACTGAAGTATTAGACTAGTTAATTTAAAAATTGCTTATTCCAGTTTCTGTATATGTTACATATATGATCAAAATATTTATATGTGTCAAATACATAAAACAGATTGCTAGAACTGTGTGGTATGAAACAAATATTGCTTATGCAGTGGGAATGTAAATCCTTACATGTCTTGTTTTTGTGAGTAATTAAAATCAGAAAACTTGGGTGTTGCTATCAGGAGTTGTTCATTTTCAAGGTGGCTTTTTTGCTGTTGTTGCTTAAACTGCATAATTTCTGGAAACTGTATAAAGCTATGGTAGTTGTTGCCAGTTTACATGACCTTTTAAAAATTATAAATTTTGGATGGGTTCTTTGTATCTTAACAAACTGTTAGTCTGTGTGTAGAGGCAACCACACTGCATTGGCTATACAGTAATACCCCGGATAACGATTGCACCGGATAACGCTAAATCCGCATAACGACGACAAATTTTGGGGGAAGATTTGCACCAGAGAACGTTCTTTTTAGTGTTATCCGATGCATCGTAATAAAGAAGTAAAGGAGGCCAAAGCTCCTCTCCCTGCCATTTCCCTCCTTCCTCCCTCCCACCCCCAGCAGTTTGGGGACTCCCCACACCCACCCCACTGCCTGCTCGGTCACCGAGAGAATCTATCCCAGCCCTGGCCCTGCTTACCTTCAAGCCACCACAGCTGCTGCTCCCACCAGGTTCCCCAGGCAGCCCAGGAGCTGCCTGCTAGTGAACAAGCAGGCACATCCTTTGCACTGGAACTCATGGCTGACCCAGGCAAGGGTAGCATGCAAGGCCATCGTGGCCCTCAAGCCGGCCTCGCCCATGTGGAGTCAGCCTAGCTGCTCCGACTGAGCTGCACACTCCGACTGAGCCAGGCTTGATCAGCCGATTGCAGAGCACAGAGCTATGCCTCATGTCAGGCAGAGGCAGCTGAGCGCCGATGCAAGAGATCAGAAAATGGAGAGGAATGGTTGTCAAGGCAGCAAGAGATGCATGGCTGCCCGAAGTTGCAAAAGGGTAAAGATCCTTACCCTTTTGAAACCCGAAGTTTCGAAAGGGTAAGGATCCCCGTACCCTTTCCAAGCATCATGGGGGTGGGCACTGGGGGGTTTGGATTGGGTAGATGTTCTACCCAATCCAACTCCCCCCCCCACGCATACGCTTGTTCCGAATAACGTGAAAATCGCATTATTCGATACAAGATTTTCCCGAAAATCTTGTCATGCTATGCGGTTTTCACGCTATACGGTTCTCGTGTTACCCGGGGTATTACCGTATTTGCTTTCCATATGGAAAACAGATTTGTGTAAACTGATATAATAAAAACATTAATGCTAGAAATGAGAATTTTTATCAGATCTTAGCTCTTGTTTAACAGTTGTCCCCACGGTATAATCAACAGTGAGTAATTGTTCAAGTAGTTACATATAAATTTTAAAAATAATTTTGGAAAATATTTTAAGTCAGTTTTGTCATTAAAAATACATTATCTTCTCTAATGTCTTGTTTTTAGTAACACAATGATAAAAGAGAACTTTTAAAATCCATAGTAAAATTCAAAACACATATTTTAAATGTTTCTGTGTAAAACATTTTGATTCAGTTGTAATTTTAAAGCAATGTATTTGTTTACCAAAAAGAACAATGTCATGATTAATTTTTTTCATCACAATTAATAAACAGGCTAAGCTTTTAAAACTTGAGCTTTGATTCATTACAATCTGCAATCAAATGATAACTAACTTAATTTGCCATATATGGGTAATCATTGGGTCTTCATCACTGGCGAAATATAAATAGAAGTCATTGTATGACATCATAGTCGAAATATGACATCATTAACCATTGTGAGATTTCAATTTCTGCTTATAAAAAGGCAAGCGCAGCAAGCCTACAACCTTAAGCTCTGAAAGGCCCATCAAGAACAGGTAGTGCTCCAGCTGCCAAGAGCTTGAAGGAAAGAAGTACCATCTGAAATGGCAAGATTCAGACGCAGCAGGAGCAGAAGCCTCAGTCGCCGCCGCAGGAGGAGACGACGTAGAGGAGGGAGGGGGAGAAGACGAGGAAGAAGGAGAGGTAAGCTTTTTGTTTGTTTAAATACATTTTGGAAACATTACTTTTTATATGGTAACAGCCCTCTCATAACCTGATTCAGGCAAAGGATTGACTGTGTTTTATTTTCTCTTGTCTAGGTCGTCGCAGACGTGGCCGCAGGAGGGGAAGAAGAGGCCGCGGACGTTAAGCTCCATGGTCTGACACTCCTCATTCCTAGCCGTGTGGGCCTCTTGACAACATCTGCCAAACAAAACAAAAACACAAAGTAACACCCAACATGACCTACCCAGAATCAAGGAGGCTGAAACAATTTGAACAATACCACCTGTCAATAAACATTGGCATATTACCTTGTGTCCTGTTTTATTTTCTGTGTCACAAAGAGGAGGGTACTGACAAGGTAACAAAGCAAATAAGTGTTGAATATTTGGAAGTTGGGGGATATTCAGCATAATCTTCAATATATCAATTAATTGCAGGCATTCACAACATACAGCCCACGGGCCAGACCAACACCCTGATGCCAATTCATCCGGCCTTCAATGTCCTTGCCGCTCTTGGAAACAGAAGCAGAACACTGCACACGCATGCACAGAATGCTTATAAATGCTCCCTCCTTCAGCTTGGAGCAATGGTTTTTTTCTAAAGTGTTGGATGCCGGGCGGAGCTAGCAAGAAGCAGTTCCCGAGGGCAGCCTTCTCCCCCGTTCCCTTGGTTGCTGCCCTTTGGTTGCTCTGCCTATGCACTTTAGAAGCAAAAATGGAAATCTCACAATGGCTAATGATGTCATGTTTCAACTGTGATATCATACAATGACTTCTATTGATGCTGGTATTTGTTGCCCTTTTGAGATTTATATCCTAACATTGCCTCATTGAATTCAACACAATATACATAGGGCTTCATTAATTCATACGTCAGATTTATATGCCATCTTCTAATGAGCTCAATATGGTAAAGCCATATAACCTGGGCCCAGGCAAGGAGTCTTGTTTGGCAAGGGGTTAAAGCCTAGTCAGGGAAGGGCTAGGTGAACACTCTCACATATGTTTAGGTAACATTTTAAATAAATAAGACTGTGCTATGAAGTTATTGCTGGAGAGCTACATGCCTTAGGGCTGGAGTTCTAAACCCTTGGCCGTTGCTCCTTACTTGGTCTGACTGGTGTGGCATGCATTAATGTATGGGATTCCCCCAAACCACCTCCAATAGGCCCTCCCACCACTCCCTGTCCAGCACCTTCCCATTGTGCCCAACACACCCCTGACAGGGCACATTTTTCTTCTGGGAGGGAGGAACCAAGTGACTGGCCCGATTAGCTGTCCAGGAGGTGTAGTCAGGCCTGTGACCTGAAAATGTTGAGAAACACTGATTTAGGGGAACAATGTGGGCCATGGTTTTTGTTTGATAAAAATGAGTACAGTCTGGATTAAAATCCTCACTTGGCCATATTGCTGCTGCATGGTCTTGAGCCAATCCCATACTCTTCATTCTTACCTGCTTCAAGATTTTTGTGAAAATACAGAGCTGTGGATACCATACTGAGCTCATTAGAAGAAATATGGCATATAAATCTAGTTCATGAATTAATGAAGCCCTGTGTATACTGTGTTGAATTCAATGAGGAAATATTAGGATATAAATCTCAAAAGGGCAACAAATATCAGCATCAATAGAAGTCATTGTATGATGTCACAGTTGAAACATGACATCATTAGCCATTGTGAGATTTCCATATCTGCTTATAAAAAGGCAAGCACGGCAAGCCTACGACCTTAAGCTCTGAAAGGCCCATCAAGAACAGGTAGTGCTCCAGCTGCCAAGAGCTTGAAGGAAAGAAGTACCATCTGAAATGGCAAGATTCAGACGCAGCAGGAGCAGAAGCCTCAGTCGCCGCCGCAGGAGGAGACGACGTAGAGGAGGGAGGGGGAGAAGACGAGGAAGAAGGAGACGTAAGCTTTTTGTTTGTTTAAATACATTTTGGAAACATTGCTTTTTATATGGTAACAGCCCTCTCATAACCTGACTCAGGCAAAGGATTGACTGTGTTTTATTTTCTCTTGTCTAGGTCGTCGCAGACGTGGCCGCAGGAGGGGAAGAAGAGGCCGCGGACGTTAAGCTCCATGGTTTGACACTCCTCATTCCTAGCCGTGTGGGCCTCTTGACAACATCTGCCAAACAAAACAAAAACACAAAGTAACACCCAACATGACCTACCCAGAATCAAGGAGGCTGAAACAATTTGAACAATACCACCTGTCAATAAACATTGGCATATTACCTTGTGTCCTGTTTTATTTTCTGTGTCACAAAGAGGAGGGTAATTATATGGTAACAAAGCAAATTTGTGTTGTGCTGAATATTTGGGAGTTGGGGGATATTCAGCATAATCTTCAATATATCTATTTAGGGGAATTTACTGAAGAATCAATGTGGACAATGTTTTTTTGTTTTATGAAAATCAGTAGTCTGGATTAAAATCCCCACTTAGTCATAATGCTCCTTCATGGCCTTAAACCAATCATCTACTCTTTAGCCTTACCTGCCTCAAGATTGTTGTCAAGATAAATGGATACAGAGCTGTGGATACCATATTATGCTCATTAGAAGAATGATGGCACATAAATCTAATGCATGAATTAATGAAACCCTGTATAAACTCCTTTGAACTCAATGGGGCAATGTTAGAATATAAATCTCAAGAAAAGGGTAACAAATATTAGCAGTAATACTACACAAGGAATGAGTCTTTTTCATTTCAGTTGAACTTGCTCATTGGGATAGTCAGATGGGACCAGAAAAAAAAATATCCTACATGCAAAATAGGGCCTTTGCTGTCATGGTGCCTTGCTTTTGGAATATCCCTTTGTGCTATAACTAATGCCAGGGTTGTACTCAGTTTTGTACAGCACGGGGGGACCGAGAAGATATTTAGGGTGGATAAGCACATGGAATTGGTGTGTGTGTGTGTGTGTAGGGGGAGACACATTTTGGGGAATAAATGTGATTTATTGATATGTTTATACTTGTAAAATCAATAAAAATATATTACAAAATTAAAACCTGTATCTCGGCTTCTCAAATTCTAAAAATATAAAATTCTTTCTAGAAAGAATTAGTTTTGTCTTAATGCCTTACTGTGCTTACATGTGGGTTTTATGTTTTAGTGCGATGAATCTGAATTTTGTATATACTACGGTGAATTCCACTTTCAGGCAAAGGCACATTGTATATATAACATTTTACATAAATAAGACTGCTATGAAGTCATTGCTATAGAGCTATAAATGTCTTAGAGCTGGAGTTCTCAACCTTTTTAAGCTGGAGGCCAGGTCATGCTCCCTCAGACAGGTTCAGGGGCCAGATGGTCATTTTGCCCTTCCTCTACCACATGACACTTCCTGGTGTGGTGAAGGTGATGGGGGCCCACATGAAATGGTGCCGCAGGCTGCACTTGTGGCATGGGTTGCAGATTAAACATCTCTGCCTTAGAGGGCTGGGAAACCTGTGCTCTCCTCCCAAATGTTAGCAATGAAAACTACATTCAACGATTGTGTCATGGCTCAGTGGTTAAGAAGCTTGCCTTGTTAGCTGAATGTCATAGGTCCCAAAGTATTGTGAATTTTGTAACTGTTTAAAGCAGTATGAGGAACATTTGTGTATTCTTAAATAAAGAATGGTTTGTGTTTTTAAAAACCATGTGTGGTTTTTAAAAGGGATCTTAACAAAAAGTGTTTGCCAGACCTCTAAGGTCACAGCTACTGTGTTAAAATACTTTTAAATCCTTCAACTGAGCTCTCAGGGAGCAGTGGTGGTCAGCTGGAAATCCAAGCAGACTTCTCTGTGGAGTCTGGGGAGATCTGTGCAACAGTATTGGGATTCAATTTTTTTTTACCACCTACTCTGTGGGTGTGGTATGGTGGGCGTGGCCAGGGAAAGCCCTGCAGTGCACCCATATTTGGACTATTTTATTTCAAAACTTGAATGGCTGGGACCAGCCATAATTTCTGCTACAGTTTCTGGTGAACTGGGGCAAACCTGCTGAATCCCTCTGCTGCTGTGCGGGTCCTAGGGGAATATAGTTTAAGTGGGATCTGGAAGGTCATAGGAGGGCCCAGGCAAGGAGTCCTGTTTGGCAAGGGGTTAAAGCCTAGTTAGGGAAGGGCTAGGTGAACACTCACACATATGTTTAGGTATGTGTGAAGGGTGATGGGACTCCTGACTGGAAGGCTGGCAAATCTGCAGTTCAAGACATGAGTACTGTATGATGGATTGAGCACCCGTTTCTGTCCCACCTCTTTGGGACATGAGAGGAGCCTCATTTGGGCGTTCCCTGAGCAGAATTTCTTCCACAAAAATTCTTTCAACCCAGAATAATTTCTGACATGAAATTACAGTTGTTCCTCACTTAAAGAGTATAATGTGTTCCACAGGATTGCTCTTTAAGCGAAACACCATTGTAAGTGACCAATTGTGACTTCTGGTGGGGAGGGGGTTTGTGAACCCCAATTTATTTGTTAAGAGAGTTTTTGGTTGGTTTTATTTGTTAAGTGAAGTGAACATTCAGAGAAAATTCTGCTCTTTAAGCGAGGCGCTCTTTATGCGAGGTTTGACTGTATTATATAATGATTGTGTTTTGTACATTGTGAAATAAAATAATTTGAAAGGACATGAAGTAAAAAATAAAAAAATCTTAGGAAAAGGACATAATGTTTAAGAAATTAGCATCATCCAGTATGTCCATGTGCACGAGAATTAAATTATAAATATTATTTTCATTTCATTTATTTATTTATTTATTTATTTATTTATTCCCACTTGTATGCTGCCCTACTTGCAGAGCAACTCAAGGCAGCTAACAGTATCACAGAACATTACAAAATATCAAAAGCACAATAAAACCCAATAAATAAATTCAAACAATAAAACAATAAACAATCCAGTAAACACTTTAGCCTCTATCAGCACTGCAACTGGACACTGGTGCAGCCAGAGCCCGGGCTCAACATCATTGAGGAGCCCAGGGCTCAATGTCCACAATGGGGTTCACCATCCATGACAGAGCCTGGGGCTCACAGTCCACAACAGAACCAAAGCTCAAAGTCCACAACGGAGCTAGGGCAAAATGTCCACGATGGAGCCCAGGGCTCAATGTCCACGACGGAGCCGGGGCTCAACATTAGATGTTGTTCAACCAGTGTTTATTAAACTGTGACAGTAAATAAAATCCAGTTGTAGCAGAGTAAATTACAGATTTCATTTGTTTTGGTGGAAAGATGGTTGTAATGTTTAAAGACTCTCAAGACACATACATCTTCTTTGATATGGGAAATTATTTGCAATAAGTTCTGCAGTATTTGGCTTGTCATTTCTAACATGTGTGCATGTATGTGTTTTCCTTATGCCTGGTTTTTGGCATTTGGCTTACCTGTTCAATAGTACATCCAGATGATGCTAACTTTCAAGACATGCACAACAAAAATGCTTGTGTTCTCTTGTTTTATGTTATTTTCCCCCTCAATGTATTTACCATATGATAGTATGCTATGCTATAAAATCAGCAACCAAAAAAAAGAAAGAAAACAAAACAAAAACTACAGGAACTCTTGGCATAATAAAGACTTCATAGCTACTGTTTTCATGATAGAAGAAATGATAAAAAAATAGGCTTAGAAATAATTTTTCAGGAGACAAATAAATAATCAAACATCTATGAGTACTAAATGTTTGAAGTACTCAGAATAAAAGTTAGGAACTTTATTTCTTATTGACAGAGTCAATATTTAATATTTTATCCTAAAAATTTTATGTCTAAAAGATTGTTGCTAGAAGTCTCAAAGATTCCCAGGAAACAAGAATGGATTTTTGTTCCAACACAGTAAATCCGAACAGGACAAGATAGTGTTTCCAGATGTGCTTTTGTTGCAATGTCATTCTGCCTCCTTCACAAAATTTTACAGAAATCCACTTGTTATCTTCCAGTTATAAACTTTTGTTGTACTACTTATTCATATTTCTTTCAAAAAAAGAGGACAGGAATAATGGTTTGGATTGTTAGTGTAAGGATGGAAACATTCAAAATGAGCTGATGTCATTTAGTTACATTTATGAGCTTAATATTTATTGTCAGCCACAGTGGTTTTGTAGAGGTATTTGCACTTTTTAAGATTTTTAGTTGTGCTGTTATACCTCACTAGTATACAGTGAAAAGCTATTTGCAGTACAGGATTTGAATTCAAGGATCACTAAATTCCACTGACATTCATCATTCAACAAATTTCTGTATTTCAGTAGTTCCCAAACTTCTGGGGCATGGGAGCAGCATTTGAGTGCCCAATGCCTAAAGAGGGCAACATCTTAAATAAAAATGTCACAAAATTAGAGATGCACCAATTTAGATCAAAACTAAACATTCAGAGATAGACCAGCAAGTTGGAGGGCCTCACAGAAACATCTCAGGGCTGTTGGGGATCCCTGAGATGTTCATCCAAGGAAAGTTACTCACACAACCACTTTTAAAAAACAATAAATCTCTCCCCACTGTGTTGTACACAAATCAATGAAGCACATGCTATTTCAAGATGATTGCTTATGGTCAGATGAACAATTTGATTGAAATCAATAATGAAATTTAGCATTGCTGACTTCAAACAAAGCCACAGAAAGAGGATCTCCAACTATTGTCTGTTCTCTTTTTGTGAAACAGTGAAAATAATTTTTCTTCTTCTTGTGCCATATTCGATTCTGAATATTGGTAATCATCATGGTAATCAGCCATGATGATTGTTCTGTGAATATAATTCAGTGGTCTTTCATTTGTCTTCCACATTGCAGCATGACAGTTGTACCACTGATCTAGTTCTGTGAGTCACTTTCTGGTCCTGAGCCGTTTTGGCACACAAAGTCCTCATCAGCCCCAGTCCAGTATGGATCAAGCTGCTGCCCTCCATCAAGATGGAATTAAGTGGGATTTAATCTGCATTGGGACCATCACTCTTCCTTGTGAGCTTCACCATCCAAGGCTTTTAGTCCTCAGGGTTGTCAGGTTAACTGCCATCTAACAATCAGCATTGAGTCACTGACACTGTGGTCTACTCTAGTGTCATTGCAGGATAACCTGGCCAGACCTTTCACAATAATTTTGACATGGTAATTTGCTGCTAAGCATCAGTGAAGTATTGCAAAGAGTAGTTAAAGCACTTTCTTCAGCTAAGGCTGACTAGATACTAACCAATACATTGGAGGACAAGCATACAAGGCAAATAAAGTAATCAAGAATGTAGAGAAAGATTTTCTTTCTCTTTTTTGACTGCCTGTTTGTTCACTATAGAAGGGCAGCTTTCATGCAATTCTGCCTGATTGCTTTTAGCTTGGTTCATCTCTAAGGGAAATGAGCATTCTTTTGGTATGAATCTTAGAACATTGAGCTGTTACTATGATAACAAACTGCCATTAGTGGTTACTCATAAAAGGCATATCAGTGAGAAAGGGAACATGTACAGTGCAGTTTCCATTTCAAAGCTATGTTTTAAATCCATAATAATAAATTGCTGTCTGGCCAGGCAAGGCTAGCGAGATAGGTATAAAAGAACAGGCAAGGGCAAACACCAGTCTGGGCAGGTTCTCCTGCTATGGAAATAGAGCAGACCATACTGTCAGTGATTCAACACTGACAATCAGGTGGTGGTTAACTAACCTGACAACCCTGGGGACTAACGGCCTTGGGTGCTGAAGTCTACAGGGAAGGGTGATGGTCACCAAATGGATTAAACTGAAATCCATCTTAGTTTAATTTAATTTAATTTAATTGTTTGATTTTTATGCCCCCCCATCTTGATGAAGGGGACCAGCTTCATCAATACTGGCCTGGGGCTAATGAGAACTTTGTGTGCCAGAAGGGCTCAGGATGAGAAAGTGACTCACTAAACTGGGTTGGCGGTAAGGGTACCACACTGTGATGTGAAAGACAAATGGAAAGCCACTGCATTATATCATTCCCAGGACAATCTTCATGGCTGATCATCATGAGGAAAGCCAATATTCAGAATTGAAGAATCGAAGAAGAAGAAATAACACCATTGCTTTTCACACAATAGAAATTTCCAATTTATTTATTTATTTATTAAACATATGCCTCTCTCCTCGCAACAGTGACCCAGGGTGGCTAACAAAATCAGAGAACACATATAAAAAGTTCAAGTTAAAATTATTAGAAAAGTTAAAAATCAATTAAAATCAATCAAAAAGTAAATGTTTTAAAAGTTAAAAGAATTAAGAACCAGAGGGAGATATTAGATCAACCAACAGGCCTGGGATACAGCATTGTTGGTGCCCCAGACCTGTCCCACCAGCCAGGTTTTTTACACCCTTCCGAAAGGGCAGCGGCTCTGTCTGAAGGCGCAGCTCAGTTAGCAGGAGGTTCCATAGCGCCAGGGTGGACACATAGAAGGCCCTCTTTCTGGTGCTAGAGAGATGTGCCTCTCTAGCTGATGGCCCTCATTCGGATCCCCCTGGGGACTTGCCTAGGCTACAGGGCAGAGGGGCTTTAGTGCATTCCAACCAAAAACTCTTGGCTGCAGTACACCCCTAGGGCTTTTCTGATTGAGGGCTCAGAAAAACCAAATTAGGGAGAGTGGATTGGTAGCGTAGGTGGTGTCTGGCTTGCTTGTATCTTACCCAGTTATCCCAAGAAAGAGATGGTTTAAAAGTAATGGTTATTTATTGAAAAATAAAGCATGGTTCATAAAAAGCAAAAGTTCTTTTTGAAACAGGATACAAAAATCAGCATTCAAAAACACTAATCAAAATAGCTTAAGTAAAGGTAAAGGTTTCCCTTGCTGGAAAGCCAGTCGTATCCAACTCTAGGGGTCAGTGCTCATCTCTGTTTCAAAGCCAAAGAGCCAGTATTGTCTGCTTCTGCAGACGTTCCCGTGGTCATGTGCCAGGCATGACTAGATACCGGAGTGCACGGAACACTGTTACCTTCCCACCGAAGTGGTCCCTATTTATCTACTCACAATTTCTTACTTTTGAACTGCTAGGTTGGCAGGAGCTGGGACAAAGACTCATTCCGTCCTGCAGTACTTGGGAATCGAACTGCTGACCTTCTGCCTCCCAGTCAGCGTCTTAGCCACTTGAGCCAATGCAGTCCCTTACAGAGGAATAATTCATTCAGGCCACCTTCCCTAAAAAAAAAGAAACACGTCTACCTCTCTATCTATGTAACCATTGTTACTCCTCAAAGGATGGGCCTGGTAGGCTAGCCCATCTCTAACTCCTGGTCCATGGTCAAGCGACTACTGATCCATGGTCCACTACTGATCCCATCTGCCTAGTTCGATAGACAGAAGTGGCCTGGCTTATTTGCATATAGCTAATCAGGGAATGGCATAACTATAAGCAAAGCACTGTTCCTATAACAATTCTGGGCCTCTCTGCAGAAAGAAAAGTTTACATTCTTTCTCTGTGAGAAGTAACATAACATCAGCCAGTATTTCGAAGCTGCGAGATAATACAGGAAAAGATTTTGTCTTTGCACTTTGCAAATTGTTTGGCTTCTTCTTGGCCTTAGAAGAACCAGGTTAAGTCCATCTTGGATATGTTTAATAACTTGGGGTCCATCTATTACAACAACAAGAGAGCCTCTCCGGTCCGCTCTGGTGGGACGGACAGAAGTTCTTGGGGCGATGCAGTCTCTTAAGTATCCTGGTCCTCTACCATGTAGGGCTTTAAAGGTAATTACCAGCACCTTGAGTTGCACCCGGAGGCACACTGGCAACCAGTGCAGCTCCCAGTGCAATGGTGAGGTGTGGGCTTAATGCCTGCACCCCATCACAACCTGGGCAGCCGCGTTTTGGACCAGCTGCAGCCTCCGAATGGTCACCAAGGGCAGCACCATGTAGAACGCATTACAATAGTCAAGTCTGGAGGTGACCAAAGTGTGTGTGATCATGAGCAAGGAGTCCCGATCTAGGAGCGGGAGTAACTGATGTATTACCCAAAGTTGTGCAAAAGCCCTCCTGGCCACGACTGCCACCTGCTTTTCAAGCAGTAGTCACGAGTCTAGGAGGATCCCCAGATTACGCACTGGGTTTTTTTAGGGAAAAACTGCCCCATACAGAACCAAAGTTGGTAACTCTGGTGATAATGCAAGACCCCCAACCCACAGCCACTCAGTCTTGCCAGGATTCAGTTGTAGCCTGTTGTCCCCCATCCAGACCCTAACAGCCTCCAAGCACCTGGTAAGGTCTTCCCCAGGCTGGTTCAAGTGGGAGGCTGAAGTGGCAGTTAGACAGTGACGAACTGCTATTGCATGTTGCTCTTTGTTTTTGGTTTTATTGTTTTATCAGGACCAGATTTAGTTTCCAGTTTTATGGGAGTGCTGTGTATATTTTCTCCTCCCACCCCTCCACACGCACCATAATTTCTGTATTTGTGTTTTTATTGTGCCTGTATGCTACCCAGAATGGCTCATGCTTGATGGGGTGGGTGGGTTATAAATAAACCAATAAAATAAATGAATAAACACAGAAAGAACCTCTTCAAAGATTGTGATATTTTTGAACCACAATCAGGCATACTTTGGTCACATCAACCTTGTGTTGCTGGCTAAAATTTCTCACACTAGGTCAGGTGAAAGGAACTGCAGAACGAACTAACTAAAAGGTGCCTTCATTTTGGCAGTTTCACATTGGGCCCTGACACAGAAGAAGAAGAAGAATTGTATATATTGTTACTAATAGTTTACTTTATTTTATTTAAAAAATGGGTTTTGAGCAATTTGCAACAAATGTAAATCAATAAATCTGTAGGGGCAAAAGAGAAAAATAGAGAAGAATAGAATGCAATTAATTCCTGGAAAGGGGACATGGGATTGTAAATCTTGTCCTTATTGTCTTCCCAATGCATATGCAGTCTACGGAGCTACAAATTGTCAGACTGAAATTAGAAAGGTACCTTTTTTTTTTTTTTTAGAGTAGACCATACCACCAGTGACTCAACACTGAGTGTCAGGCGGTGGGTAATTATTTTTTTTTTAAGGTTTTTACAATATTAAAAATAAACTAACAAAACAATCTACAAAACATAAAAGAAACAATTACATACAAAAAAAAAGTAGTTCCCACGTATATCCTACAACGTTAAAAGATGAGAAGAGGAAGGTACCTTTTAAAACAGATTTATTTCATAACTGGTGGTGAAGCTTCCAAAAAGGGCTTCAGTAACGATAGTACTGCCCATCACTTTTCTGTTACAATTTAATTCATTTTAGGTGAGGGAGGGAAAGAAAAGAAAATTCCCCTCAGCCAAACTAATATTCTTTCCTTTTGAGAGGCCATGTACATGTACAGCAAGCACAAAATAACTGGTTGATATATTTTTTAAAAAAGATTCAATCACACCATTTAGTTTTGAATGTTGGAAGTAGCATATTACGAGTAATATTATCTCTAACATATCAGAAAACAAAATAAAATAAAATAAAATAAAATAAACAAAATAAAATAAAAACCACTGTAGCACTTTAAAGACTAACTGCTATATTTTTATTGTTAGCTTTCGTGGATCAAGTCCACTTCATCAGACCACGAAAGGTAACAATAAAAATATAGCAGTTAGTCTTTAAAGTGCTACAGTGGTTTTTATTTTATTTTATTTGGTTTATTTTATTTTGTTTTGTTTTCTGATATGCCTGAACCACAGACTAACATGGCTACTATTCCAAAAAATATCTCTAACATGTTACATTTTGGGGAAAATAAAGGACATAGTAGTGTTCCTTTCCCCAAAAAGTAATGTCTTGTACTATTATTACTGTTTTCATTGCAATTTCTATCTCACTTTTTAAAATGTAGCTTCTTCTCATCATTTGGAGGGCTATAAATGCTACCTTGGGATAGTTAAAGGAGATTCATCTCGTTTTGCAATCTGGATGCAATCTGGATTCTTTTTCTCCTGGTGTGCATGGTGTTGTCTACTCAGAAGGTTCAGTTCCACAAGTAAACTGCAGTTTATACCAGGCTACTAAATATTGGCTGTAGAGTCAGGATTTGGTAGTTTGATTCCTCATTGTGTCTTCTGCAACTTGAACCAGCCTGTCCAGTTTTGGACAAGCTACACAGTCCATGAATGCCCGACCTTTGAATATGTATCACCTAATAAACCCTGGCAAAGGTCACCATGAACCAGAATTGATTTTACAGCATTAAATCAAAGTGTAGTGCAGCAGATAGGGTCTTGGATAAAGATTTAGAAGACGTACCTTCAAATCCACTCATCCATGGAAATTCACTAGGGGTGAGAATGGCAAATCACACATTGTATCTTGGAAATCTTTTTTAGGGGTACTATAAGTCAGAAGTTATTTGATGGCACATAACATATACATAACAGGTGGCCAATAAAACTACATGCACACACGCGCACACACAAAGCCAGTGCTTATCTTTAAAGACAAAACTTGTTTGTGTTCTCAAATTATACAGATAAATTTTACTTACACCAGTGCATGGCCAATTTGAAGTGGAAGTATAGTTTAAAAATATATCAGTTAAAAAGATTATGAATGGATCATTTGCAAAATCAATTTTTTGCACTATGTCATGGCTTTTCTTTTCTTTATAATAATGCAGACCTCAGATAACAGAAGGTTGGTGGGACAGAAGAAACGTTTTCATGAAGCTTAACAATAAAAAGTAGAAAATTGTGTCCTGTTTTTGAAAGGATATCCCTTATGCTGACAAGTCTTCCATGGCTTGATCTTGCTAGTGTCAAGTCAAGAGAGAGAGAGAGGCAGGCCAAAGAAAACTCTGCCGATATTGTATTTTTGCAGGACGTTGAGATTTTAGTTAAAAGAAAGTCTGTGAAGCCAATCCAGATGAGATACCTAACCTTTGTGTGTGTTCCACAATGATAAAGCCATTTCATGGTGGGGAAAGAGCAACTCTCAGCCACAAGGAAAAGCCAGGAAGGTTAGAAACTCTATACTCATTATTTTCGTAATGTTTTCATGACAGCTTGTTTGTTTTAACAGTTGCCAACAGGTTTGCTCCAAAACCTTCTTGTGCTGATGAGCAATGGTAGCAGGAAGAAATATCTGTGCCAACAGCAATAGCCTGTGCAAATGTGAAGGCAGGTGCCAGGGAAGGAAACTAGACTTGGGGCATAGAGATGAAGGCTGAAAGCTCTTCACAATCCTACTTCCAAGTTTGATTCTATATCTGAGAGTAACATTTTGCATGCCAGTGAAGTAGCATAAAGGCAAACATTTGAGCTGGAAACAGAGAAAACCCCAGCCTTGACCTTCTGACTGCCACAGTAGAAGATGGTGCATGACCTTTTCTTTATACGTTTCCCCAGTTCTTGGTGCTGTCCAGTTCATGTTGTAGCTTCCATTCTACATATTCAGGTACCCTCACCTCCTCTAAAATGATATTTCTTCTTCCACATACAACAGTTCTGATGTGAGGAATTTAATGTTATGGAACCTGTCAGGTGGAAGCACTGTTCCCACTGGAAGACTCAAAATTTTACCCCTTATTCTTCTTCCTCTATGTCTAGGACAGATGTGAAACTGCCAAAATGAAGTCAACGTTTGGTGAGTTCATTCTGTAGTTCCTTTCACCAGTGTTAGAAATATTAGCCAGTAGCACAAGGTTGCAATTGACAGGGTATGCCTGATTGGGTGGGAAGACTCTTGGTTTTTCATGTAGGTCTTCTACTTGCTGTACCATGTGGTGGTGCATAGTAAGAGGTGCTATGATCTTCCTCTGCAAGCTGTAAGTAGAAGATGTACTGTTAGCTAGGTGACATGGCTGTCAAAGTGAAAAGCAAAGTACTGTAATTACATTTTTATACCACCCCATAATGCTTAGTGCACTCTCTGGGCTGTTCAAAAGTTAATTAGCATTTTGCTAAAATGCTGGGTACTCATTTTCCCAACCATGGAAGGATGGAAGGCTGAGTCAACCTTGATCCCTGGTCAGGATCAAACTCACAACCTTTTAGTTGCAGTACAGCAGTTTAACCTTCAGTCATTTACAGAAGAAATCAACCCATCTTGGAAAAAGCAAGGGCTCGAAATTTCTTTAACATGGGAATTAGCTTTCTTACATAAGTGTTCAAATGAAATTATCACTTTGAGAATTTCTGTTTATCATAACAAAGAACTTGATGACTATTAGTGTTTTTTGTTGCAATTCTAACCATGACTGGAAACACTATAGCTCTTTGCACTTTTGAATTCCTATGATTTGAAATAAACACAGGATTAAATTCACAAATCATTGTAGAAGTAATAGGTTACTGGCCAAAAAATGCCTGGAAAGTATTACCTCCTCTGGCACACATGGTGAACCTATGGCATGTGTGCCAGAGGGGGCATTCAGAGCCCTCCTTGTGGGCACACATGCCATCACCACAGCACAGAGTTCATCCTCACCCTCTGCCCAGCAGCCCAATGGGAGTGATTCCTCCCTCCCTGCAGTACAGAGTCCCCCCCCCCCCCGGTGGCATGGGCAGCAGCCTGTTGAGTTTGTGTACTCAGTCTTTAAAAGGTTCGCCATCACTTTCCTAGATGGTTTTCAGATGTGTTCCAATTAAAAAAACTATGCAAACAGTATTATAGGTAACACTCTGTCTACAAAGAAACTACAGTTTTATTACTCACAGCAGTTTCTGTTTAGCTTAGTGTTCCATTCAAGATTTAAGAGTACTCTTTCCAAGGAAAAGAGATTCCCCTACATACCCATTCCCAGTGGTGGGCAGCAACATGTTTGCACCCCCTAGGAAGGAGGGTGGAGCAAAACTGCCCATGATGTAGGCTCCGCCCATGATGTAGGCTCCACCCATGACATAGGCTCCACTCATGACATAGGCTCCACCCAAGGTGTGGTAGCAATTTTTTTACTGACCACCACTGCCCATTCCTGAAATGTCATTATGGAGGATACTTAATTAAAACTATTGAAGTATGGAACATAGGGGAAGGGGCAATTTAGTAACAGCAAAGGAGAGATTTTTGGAAAGCCACCCCGGCCACATATAATTTGTGGCACATCCCAGGTGGAAGGAGAGGCAAAATCAGTCAACAATAACAGCATAAGGGGATAATGTTGTAATAAACCTGGTGGTTTGGAGTAAACGAATGAATGTCTATCTGTGTGGGCTAAGTAGGGATTGCACACAGTGTTTGGGAATGTTCCTTAACTACTACAGTGTTCAGAATCCTACATCCACTATGGCTAGTGGATGCAGTTGGGAGAATGATGCATGATGTGGTCCAAAAAAGGAACTTTACCATTTCCAGTCAGACATTGGCTCAGAGGGAGATGATGGATAGCTAATTGGGAATTGCTTACCAGGATACCAGTGCAAAGGGATCGTTAGGCTGCCTGTGGGTGGGCAACCAAGCAACCAGCTATGGGGAGGATCTGCAAAACATACAAAGGAGCTTAAGAAAGGCTTCCCTTAGCCATCACTTGTCACTGCATACTGAGTGCAGAGAAGGCAAAAGAAACGTGAAGAAGAGTACACTTTCTATGTCTACTTAAGAAGACTTCTGCATAAACATGTCACAAAATCATCCAGGGCTTTCAGACAAATGCTACACTGCTTATCTCTACAGTCTTAGTTTTACAGACAATGTTCAACCGAGGAAGATAAGTCAAATCCCTTCCAATGTGTTTAGAGGTGTAGATTCTCCAGTATTCATGTTGGCCTCTTACTTAGACCTTACTATGGTCGCAAAGGCTGTATCGCTATGTACATCAGGACAGGTCTCATAGAAATGAATCTTCCTGTGTATCAGATTATATGCTTCATGAATGTGCACTCATGTTTATATCTATGTCTTTATGTTTTTATCTATCTTTATAAATCTAGATGTAGATTCCCCCCCTCCCCTGATTGTCACTAGTTCCTAAACAGAAGAATTTTTTGTATGTTAGCTGCCAAAGTACATCAAAATCAGTGGTGGGATTTTTTAAAAAAATTGCTACCACACTGTGGGCATGGTATGGTGGGCGTGGCCAGGGGAAAAGCTCTGTGTTGCACCTAAATTAGGACTACTTTATTTCAAAACTTGGATGGGTGGGACCAGCCAGAATTTCTGCTACTGGTTCTGGCAAACTGGTTTGAACTTGCTGATGTCCACCACTGATCCAAAGATACTGTATTGTGCTGTGTAAAGTAGAATGGCAAATGGTAGCTGCCAGCCCCCCCCCCCCCCCAATTCAGGTCATGGTACATAATACCCAAAGTCAGGAACACTTTTTTTGTGGGGGGTGGGGGGACACAAGGAACAAAATCCCACAAGTGTCTGCCACTATCTCTATAAGTTAAAATCCAGTAATCATACGATTTCATGAGACGCATGATCTGTGTTGGCTGGAGAAGGGAGCAAGATTGGGCTAGATGACCTATAATGATCCACCTCTTCAAGGATTCTATATACTATACTAAGAACATAATTTAAAAGCAAAGAAACATATAGAAAAGTCTGATGATACATGTGTTCCTCCATATTTTATTTCTAGAATTTATTCTATCTCTCATGCTATACATATCATAATAAGGTTGTAATGAGCAATTTCTTGTTGGTATGGTTTTCTTTGGATTCCATTAGTACAGTCGGTGTACTAAATAATTTTCACAGTTGATTGATATGTTGAAAGAAGAATGACAAACAGGGAAAAAATGTCATTGGCATGTATTTGTTTAAGGTGGATCTCTGATTGTCATGAAATGACCTACACACTATGATCATGCAGTCATCTCCTGTGGCATATATGAAATGAGACATGCAGGATTTAACTGCAATGGACTGTCACAGCCTTGAGGATATTAACAAGGTGCACCTTCACAGCCAGTCCATCTGGCATGGTCTTTTCCACCTCCATGATAGTTGGGAATCAGAATAGTGAAGTAGTTCCTCCTCCGCTCATTTTGCCGTTGGTCCCAATAGGATGGCTTCCAGTGGCATTTCCTCTACTGAGGGGGCCATCACCTCACTTAAAGGGGCTCATCCACCCATAGCCATTGGCCCTTTTAGGGAGTCAGGTTATTTACCGCTGCCCAACACTCGACGTTGAGTCGCTGGCTGTACGATCTACTCCATTATTGTAGCAGAATGTCCTGCCAGACACAGGCTTGTTTCTATTAGTATAGATGTCACATAATAAGGAAATCATCCTTGCGATTGACATCTTTGGTACAATCCAAATATGGTAACACAGCTGTCATTTACTAAACAGCTTTTAATTTAAACTGCTTTTTAGAAAACCAATGGAGTGGTGTAAAAACTCAATGAAGATAAATGGGAGGTTCTACTTTGCCACGGTTGTGTGTATTTCATACCATTGCCAGAAGGAAGAGAGCTATAAACTGTGATGATTGTCATGGAGGCAGAATGGGGAGTGAGAAAACTAAACTTCATCCTCTTACATACAGATTGGCCAGAACTCCAGAGGAAATTTATTGTTTCCATTAAAAATTAAAAATGTGCTGGCATGTCAGTAGTATAGTGGACCTACTTGCTGTCAAAATCAGATGACGTCATTGCCATGTGCTTTTTTTTACCCACGTGACCAGTGATGTCATTGCCATGTGCTTTTGTTTACCACCATGTTTGTTTGGCCATGTGGTCAGAAGTGGAGTCACAGCCATGTGCGCTGGAAATGATGTAGCAGCAATGCGCCCTGTTGACCCATGTGGTTGGAAGTGACGTTATAGCCGCCATGTTTGTTTGCCCACATGGTCAGAAATGGCAGGGCAATCTTCGCGCAGATTGGCTGTGTAGGGACACGTGATACCCTTTATAACCTATATGACCTCCCCAGAGATGGCCCTTTTGAAACAGACTTGGCCTTTTGCGTGCCCGGGCAAGTTCTGAGGAGAAGCCATGGCGGACCAGCATGCCCAGCTTAGCCCTATACCAGATTCTGAATGGACACAGCTCTTGCGGTCCAAACCACGAAAATGCTATATCAGCACCGGCTCGGAAGATGAATGCTTTCCACCCAACAAAAACACACGAGAAGAAGAAGAAGAAATGGAACAAATATTGAACAAATTGTTAGAAGTGATTTCTCCTGAAAACGTTGCAATGCAGGTAAGCATTTACCCTCTCCTCCAAAGTAAAGAAGCCCGATGGTTAAAATAAGATAGAATGCCAAGATAAAAATACTTCTTTTAAAAAAAAACTTATAGGGGTCTGTTGCAAAGGCTGTAAGCCCACGAGAACCTGAGGTTTCCAGTCATGCTACTGCTCAGCCATCGCCCACAGAGATCTGGAACATGTTTTTAACAGGAAATATCTACATGGAGGTAAAAAGATATGGACCAAGGGTTGGCTGGGATATGAAGGTTTGCACAAGCACCCCACCCCAACACCACACAAACTTAATTTATATATTTGATTATACTAAAACTGTTTCAATGTTCTTCCAGGATCCTGAAAGTTTATCTTCTGCCCAACATTCTCATGTGATACTGGGAAACCTTCTTGGCCTAAAGACTGATGAAATGTTCCCAATTTCACCAAGAAAACGCCGAGGGGCCATGCGGGTGGTTGTGAGAGCAGCAGTCTATGGCATTTTGGACTATTGTTTCAATAACTATCTGTACGATACTTGCAAAGGCTGCAAAATTCGTGCCCCAGGCCAAGGTGACCATGATTGCATCTCATGGACAGAAATGATTAAGGACAAAAGAATTGTTTGTTCCAAAATCTGTTTCAAGGCTGTGCTACACATCGTTACAGTTATTGCTTATTTGCTGAAATGTCTTGTGTTGACTCAAGAAAATATAGATCAGATATTAATCCTGATCACGGGAGTGATCTAAACAGATGGAGAAAATACTGAAGCCTGCTGACGATACTTTCCTTCAGCATGTTGAAAAAATCATAAAAGACAGACCCTATCGGTCATTTTTACCTCTGTAACCAGGATTTAAAATTGTTAGAATAAACTGATTTCCATTTACATTCCATTGTCTTCTTATTATTGAAAAAACCAACAGACAAGCATATCTATTGGCCATGAAATAAACCAGGCCTTGTGGCTCATTGAGAGATCTTGGTTAAGGCCATGTGCACACTGTGGTAATAATGACACACATTCAGACACAACCAACATCAATCAACAGCAAGTAATATTATATAAATATAAATATATGTTATATATTCAAAGTCTAAATAATTTCTACCCATTTATTTTTAAAAGCATCTTACCTTTATGTGGTCAGGCCCTGAAACAAGCTGAGTGGATTTGCAATCAGTAGAGCAGGATCTGAAACAGACTGAGACTGATGGGATTTGCAATCAGTACAGTAGGGGTTGAGAAAGAATGGGTGTGGTGTTTGTGATGGGATTTGAAACCAGTAGGGCAGGTTTAAAAGTCCATCAATGCTGCATGGCTATTTTTAGAAGAAGAGGTACACTATAGGTAATTTCCAACCAATCAGAGCCTCTGAAGGACTTTCAGAAATAGAGAAAACCAATTACCATATCAATGGATGAACAATGGGCCAAAACAGTATAAAGGTCAGCAACCTTGAGAAGAAAATCCCTTCTTTGACCACCAACTTTTGGAAGAATACAGATCTCTACTGTGGCTTAAGTTCTTAACACGTTTTTGTATGTCTTTATATGTGTCTATAAATAGATACATACAAATGTTACTGACTATAGGTTGCACATTTTTATACAGTTAATGATGATAAATTTACCAGCTTAATGCTCTTTGTATTTTTTTAAGGCAAACTAAATTGGTAGGAAAGGAGAGGGTATATGAGAAGGCTTGTTTAAAATAATTAGATTTGTAGGTGGTGTGTGTGTGTGAGGTCCATAGTTTTACATTGTTTAGGAAAAACATTTTCTTTTTTTCCTGGTAGCAACATTATTAGCATATGTGTGATAAAGCATCTAATTGGCTTTTATTATAGTGGAGAATGAGACATTTAAATAATGTTTTAAAATGTTTATATATTAGGGATAAGTAAAATTTGTACAAAGCTGTGATTTTCATGGCTGTATTGTAGATTTATTCTCAGTTAATGGACGCTGAATCGTTTATAAAGTTGATTTCCTGAAAAACCAGAGAAGATAGTGTGAGAGAGGGGGGGTTCCCCCTTAGCATTTGAACATACAAAGTGTGCCATTTAAAACCTGCAAACTTACCCAGCTCTCATTTTCCAGTATCCATTATGTAAAGTTTTTGATGATATATTCTGATCTGATTAATGCCATGTTTTCATAGGGGTTAGTGACCCCATGACTTTTTAGTTTATTAGCAAGAATAGCAGCAAATAAGAAAATTGTTAAAATGCGTCCCTATTTGGTCTTTCCATCAGCAAATTCAGCAGCCATCACAAAGTTGAAAACCTTCTGGGCGTGATCCAAAGAATAAAACTCAAGCAAATTAATGAACATCCAGAATCCTGAATTGTGGAGGTAACTGATTTAAAAATGTAAGCTCTGCTATGTTGTATTGTGCCTAGTGTTGATTCTCCACAGACAAAATTCATACAATCCTGAGCTAGCTTGTAAACAAAATATGGAGAAGACTCCATTGTTGTTGATGGTACAATTATTAAAAGAGCAATGATCTACAAATATTTGTAGTTCTCTGGCCAGTGCAACTGTTGTTGTTTTTTTTCTGAAAGGGGGGGCTGTGGGGGGGTTGTTTTTTTTAAAACCTGTTTTGTAAGCCGCCCAGAGTTGGGGTTTCTCCCGATTGGGGCGGGATAATAAGTTAGAACAAAATAAAATACAATAAAACAAGTCTCCACATATCCTGGGGTAGCATTTAACAAACAAATCCTGAGATTGTTTGTTTTTATCTACAGAAGCGTATACTCTCTCTCTCTCTCTCTCTCTCTCTGTGTTGTGTGTGTGTGTGTAAAATGTCAACTGAAGCGCAAAACAGTGAACCAATGTACCAGAGCCCCATTCCTTCCACCTCTAATCTTGGACATGGAGGTAAAAGACCTTTACAGTAAACTTTAAATGCTAGCTCATAATTTTAGATTCGGGGGTTGGGGGTGGTGGGGTGGTGATGGTGTGTGTGTGTGTGTGTGTGTGTGGGTGTGTGGGTGGGTGTGGGTTTAAAAGCAGTTGGATGTGTCTGTCTGTTTGTGTGATTTAAAACACGGCATTTAAAACGCTATCCTTCTAGCTGGGCCTTCTGAACCACCAAAATGCAGCGTGGACCCTAAATCTTCAAAGGCTGAACCCCCAATGGCTCCTGAAACTTCTTCAACCAGATCAGCATCAGAGCAAAATGAGAACCCACAATCTGTAAAGATTAACGGTAAAGCCAAAAGGAAACAAAAACAACTCAATGTGGACACATGACACAAACACAACAGCCATTTAAAAGGCCAAAAATGGACAGTGACATGCCTGACTTTGATACCCAGATTTCGGTTGACAATATAGGTAAGCAATGTGTCAATGATCTTAAATCAACTTTAATGGCAAAAAAGTCAGGGGCTCATAAAAGGACCGGCCATTCAAAAAGTTTAGAAGTAGCACAGGCAACTATATCTAGCCTGCAGAAGCTTATAATGCGCTTAGGGGGACTTAACCAGCATGGGAAGGGGAAAGTTAATTCGTGTAACAGCAACTCTGAGGAGGCGTCTTGCACAGAGACTGCCTCAGATCAGATGACCACACATTATTCCAAAATGCTGGGTACACCACCTGCATCGCCCATGCATTCTTCAGATATACAATCTGACTCCTGTAATAGCCCAATGACTGAGGTCGACATGTCTGATTTGGAGGGTCCACCATCCACAATAGAAAACATCTTTGCGCTAAACGATACTGTTTCCGAACATGGTTCACCTGACCAAGATCCCCAAGGAGGTTCTCAAGAGCACCCCGATGAGCCACCCAGCGTTTATCTGGAAAGGATCCATAGATGGGAGTGGCATGCCCCCAACTTGCCTGTCTCATGCTATGGAGAATCCTTCAGGTTCATCAACTTGGAGCTCGTACAGCATCCCCTACTGGTTCAGCAGGCAATCTGTGATGCTGTGCAGGTCATATTAGATGACATCAATGATCGACTAGAAGATGGAGACCTAGTTCAGTTACGCTTAGGTGGTGGGGGTCTAAACGACCCTCTTTTTACAGTAAGAAGGCACAGAGGGGCCTTGGCTGCAACAGAATTTTTGGAAAATCTGGGAAACCTCATGCAGAGCAATGCCGAGATACACCTTGAAGGTACATTGCATCTAGACATTATCGTTATCCGTAACAGGGGAGGCCGAGGCAGTAGTGTTATAAGTACAATTCTTTATAGTCAACTAGTGACCAAGAAAAGAAAATTCTTGGTGGATTTAAATAGTACAGGTAGCAATCTGTGTTTTGGTGGGGCTCTCCTGGCAGTCATGGCCACAACAAAGCCGACTTTTGCACAGTTAATGGAGGGGGCAGCACTGTTGTACAGGCAGCTTGGCCTTTCTGAAGAAAAGAAAATTATGCTGTCCGACGTAGCAACCTTTGAAAGGCATTTCAAAGTGAATATCAGCGTTGTCGTGCATGACACTAAAGGCTGGGTGATATTTAGGACTGGCGATCCGTTGTACGCACAGACATATTTCCTGTTACTCCACAGGGAACACTACTATGGAGTTCTAAATTTGAAAGCATTCTTTGGAAGAAAAAAATATTGTTCCGTTTGTGGCAGTGTTTATAGTCACAGCCACTGCTGTAAATTCCAATGCCGCTTATGTTTAGAGCCCCATTGTGACCCAGGGTGGGAGGTAAGATGTCCTAGTTGTAAATTATTTTGCAAATCTGGAGAGTGTTTAGAAAGACACACGTAGATGGCAACAATCGTGGTTTTATCAAAAGAGCAAGCCTGACTGCCGGTAGTTGAAAAATAGACCTGCTGGGACATCTCCACGCTGACATGTTCTTTCAAGAAAAGCTGTTGTTAAACGGTGTGGATGTTAAAATTAAACTCACACGCAACAAAGATGCATTCTGTTTAATGAGCGATGATGATACCGCTGGCTACATACTGCAAATTTTGTCAGCTTCTCTCTTTGTCAAGAAGGTGAGAGTAACTCCAGGCATGCGTTTAGGACATGTGGAAGCTCTGCTGACAACCAACACAGAATCAGGCTCTTTCCGCCAAACGTGTGCCTAAATAAAGGTAAAAAAAAAAAAAGAACACCATGTTTAAATCAACGAGTTTCTCTGGGGGCGGAAGTGGAACTTCACTATCAGCTTTCCAAATCGAAATGGCACATTTTTATTCTGGTCCGTCTTTATCTCAACAGTGATGGTATCGATGTGATGCTGACTTACTGGAATGTAATGAGGTTTGTCATAGCAAATATTGATATATTCGTTATTCTGTCCATGTACAGGTACACAACGCAACAAGGGCACGTAAAAGTCACCCACCATCTGGTGCTCAATGATATCCGTGTAAATATACAGGGTGTTAAAACCCCCTGTGATGTCAGCTGTGAAAGGCATCTTTTTGACATTTTATTTATTTATTTATAGTTCAAATTTATATTGCCGCCCACTCACCGTGGTGACTCAGGGCAGCTTACAGATAATACATTACATTACATTACATTACAATATGTTGGGGTGGGCACAGGAGGAGGGGCGGCAAGATCCTCATCCTGCCCTGGCTTCTTCCTCCTACAGACATGGTGGTTGGGGGCCATTCCTAATATATAGGATAGCTCCTCGCCGATTAACAATGTGTATTGAGTCTCAGATTTAAGCCCAACCTTTCTCGTTATTGAATCGTAATGCAGAGCCACTTCTGGAGGGTCACAGCAGCTGAGTATAAGGCTGTTCATGTTTTCCAGCAGTTCAGGTATGCTGGAGTAATAGCCACAATGTAGAACGAAGGGCCAAGTCTTTATCTCGTTTGAAATTTCAAACTTCACATCGGTTGTTATGTTGTTCCAACTGTGCGGGTACTGTATCTCAGCTAAACCCACTTCCCACGCTCCTGGTTGGTCCAGGGGTCTCGCTAAAGAGATGGTAAAGTTTGAGACTGTATTCTGTGGGAAAATCAATGTGCAGGCGTTGCTAGGAAGGGTAACGTAAAATCTACCTTCTCCCATTTCCACCGCTCCATTTCTCTCCGACCGTCTACGCAGGTTCACAAATCTCAGACGAGAGCACCCAGGAGTTGAATTTGTTTGGCCAGCCTTCCCATTTGACTAAATGTTGTTTTCTCCTGCCACGGCCTTTTGTATTCTTAACAGGAATACGGGCCTCTCTGCTTTTCCGATGACATGATCCACTATAAATACCTCTGTGGTGTAATTCTGTTCATAACCTTTAGTAAACACACCTTTGATTTTAGAAATCCTCACATGGTCACCTTTCCGGAAACTTGGAATCTCCTCTTTTCTTTTAATATTCTCTCCATAAACGGTTTTCCAGATCGAAAGAGCATTGAAATGATTAACATCTACTGGCTTGGCTTTGATGGTTCAGTGAAAACTATTATTGTAGCTTTTTAGGAACTGTGGTAGTACGTCAATATAGGTAAAGGTATTTTTAGCCGTGAAATACCTCCACAGTTTTTGTTTTCAAAGTTCTATTAAATTTTTCCACCACACCTGCTTTGACTTCATTATTGGTGACAAAGTGATGAACACCGTGTAGTTTTAGCAATTTCTTTACAGACTAGTTTAGGAACTCACGACCACGGTCTGTTTGCAATTTTCCAGGCTTCCTATCGTTTTGCCTGAAAATAGCGTTGAACGCTTGGGACACTTCTCTGCCTGTCTTGTCTTTTAGAGGTAAAGCCCAGGCATATTTAGACAAGATGTCTATCACTGTTAAAATATACTTGTAACCCTTGTTGTAGTTTGAAAAATGCCGTAAATCTACTAAATCAGCCTGCCACTGGGCATTTACTCAAAAAACAACAGTCTTGTTTCTTTTGAAACGGACCCAGGCTGGTCTATGTAGCATGTAAGCATCTTGGTCCGAAAGCCATTTGACGACCTCTCCTCTCTTCAGGCCTTTGCTCTGTTTTCTGGCCTCTTGAAAAAGAGGGTTTACGCCCCCAAAGCTCCCAACCTCCCCAAGTGTATAATATATATTCTTTAAGACTTTTTCATGCTCTGCCATTTTGTCAGCTAAAACATAAATGAATACACTGGTGTAGGGTAAATCATTTTATTGGTAAAAATAAAAGCAGCAGGGTGGGTGGGGGTGGGGTGGCTTAGTACTCAGGACTGTGGATATGCAAGTAATTCAGGAAAAGGTATATGTCTTTGATTCACCGATGTGCAGCTTTTCAGCAAGATCCCTGTGAACAACATACTCCTGTGTAAAAATGAAATAGAAAAACATTTTAGTAAACTTTTCCATCTCTCCCTACCCTCCACCCCACCTGTCTCTCTCTCTCACACACATGCTTTCTTAAGAAAAACACACTGAGAAATAAAACTCTTACCAGCTTGGCTTCTTTGTCCACTTCAGTTTCCAGGGTTTCATTTAAAGCTGCCTTCTCTTCATCTTTCTTTTTCTTCCTCTTCCAAAAGGCCATCAAGGAATAACCAGGACGGTGACCAGGTAGGTCCAAATTCATCCTGCTTTGTTTTCTTACCACTTGGTCTGGCTGCTTTGAAAAGTATTCCAACATCCATAACATTTACAGGTTTTGGAAAACCCTCAGCAGTTGAAGATCTCACGGTCTGCAGCTTTCAGAACAGTCCTTTTAGATCACACTCACTGCTATAGTAGGTCCACTGCTCACTCCGTTCCAAACAGCATTTTGTCGGGGTGGTGCTTTCAAGATCTGAGTCTTGACCAGCTGTAAATATGGCCACTGGTAAACTCTCTGTTGCTGAAAAAAAGTTTCTTTCTACCCTTCTGAGAAGCTGTAGAAAAATCAAAGTCTAATGATTTGTCTTTCGGACTCAAGGGTGGAAACGAAAAACCCCTAGGCTGCAGGTTAGACTTTTTCACCTTTTTGGGTTTTTTCTTCAAGGGTGCATGGGGTAGGGGCATACCCAAAATACCCATCTCTGCTTCAGATAATGGGGCACTTACATGTTTTGCCCAAGTCTTCTCCTCCTGTGGTATTTTCAGCATTTTATGTGGTAAAGAAAGGTCAGCGGTCTTCAGAACTTGTCCGGGCATGCAAAAGACCAAGTCTGTTTCCGATCACGTGGGTAAACGGGGCACATTGCTACTATGTTGTTTCCAGCGCACATGGCCATGACGCCATTTCCGACCATGTGGGCAAACAAACATGGCGGCTATAACGTCACTTCCAACCACATGGGTCAACAGGGCGCATTGCTGCTATGTCATTTCTGGCGCACATGGCTGCAATGCCACTTCTGACCACGTGGCCAAACAAACATGGCAGCAATGACGTCACATCCGGTCACGTGGGTAAACAAAAGCACATGGCAATGACGTCATCAGATTCTGACAGCAAGTAGGTCCGCTATACTACTCATGCCTTCAAATAGTAAAGAGAACCACTTTGCTCCCACATCAATGTGTGCTATTATGAAGGAGTATCTTTAAACAAGCTAATCCAGTGCATTAAAACTGAGGTAGAAATTGTTTTTAAAAATTTCAGTAGTTGCTACTAGTGGGACAGGAACAAAATTCTTCCAGCTGCTTTAGAAAACCACATCCAAAAAAGAAAGTATGTGGCTGTCATTCTTATTTTTCTTGGTGCTATTGCTCCTTCTTCTATTACTATTAATACTACTATTAATAATTTTTAAAACTTTATCTTTTGAACCTGTCAGTGAGGATTAAGTGGCATGAAGACTGACCCTGATCTTCTCCATAACTTTGCTGCTTAAAGGACATTGGCAGGAAATGGTCAGCCTGAGGACACAATGAAAGGAAGCAAACACAACAGAACTAGTTTCACTGATAACATGTGATCTGAGTTAGTGGGGAAGCTCCAGGCAGCCCTGCAGCTATTGAGGCCAAAGTCTATACAGTGCATTGCTGATTCTGACAAGATTGTGACAACCATATGCAGAGCTGACAACTGACACCTGGTATGGATAGCGGGGGTGGATACAAATTGTTTCCCCCCCCCTAAATGAATTACAATGTTTTACTACTAACCTGTTATTTTACCACCTTATGCTGATGTTTCTTTAGGGTAGGGTTTCCCAACCTAAGGCCCACGGGCTGGATTTGGCCTGTGATGCCATTTCATGTGGCCCCCCACCTCTCCAAGGGCATTTGAGAAACAAAATGGCTGCCCCTTTGAAGTTGTTGGGACAAAATGGCCACCCCATCATGCAGGCCGGGCAAAATGGCTGTCCAGCTCTTGAAGCTGACTGAGAGATCATGACCTGGTCCCTGACTTGAAAAGGCTGGGAACCCCTGCTTTAGGGGATAGATGGTTCTTTAAAGCATGATTTTAAAAAAGATGATAATCAGCAAAATAGGTAGTAAAACTGTGAGCAACTGTAGATATGTAGTTATAGTGGTAGTTTGGCTGGCAAAACCAACATGAAACAAAAGACATTAAACAAGTTACACATACCCGAATTCATTCTCACTCTTTTTATGATAACAATTTCTTTCTTATTTCACTGTGCCATTAACACTTGTCAAACACATGTTTTGATGGCAATTTTATTTATATTTCTATTCCACTTTTCCTCCAGGAGCTCATTGCAATGTGATTTTCCTCTGCTACTTTTTCCTTGCAATGACACTGTGAAGTAGGCTGAAACGAGCCAACAGGGTCTCATTCAGAATGATTGTTCTTGTGTCCTCAGAAGAACCTATCAGAGAGTAGAAGACACCTGGCCAGGTCTGGCTGCAGAATGTCAGAGTTGTAGCCCCTCTTTCTTTGGATGTGTTCCCAGAATGCCAAGAGGGGAGTATATAAACTTGGACCTGGTCTATTTATTTCCCTTTTATTGAAATTACTAGAAGGGATCACACACACACACACTGGCCAAAAAAAGAACAGTAGACAAAATGGATTTTGAGATGGTACACAGCTATTCGGTGCTGCCAGTGCAAGTCCAGTGAGATTTTGGACTTGATTGTTCATTTATTATAGATACTTTTTCCTCCTGTCATCAGGTTAGTTTGGAGAGTATCATTAATTTGAAGAGCTCTATCTCCCTCCTCTCCCCACCTTTTAAAAACAGCCAGGAATAACATGATTCTTCTGTAATACATAATAAAAAGAACAGTAAAAAATGCTTTTCATACAATCATCCAGGGAAAACAAAATTTTGGTCAGTTAATTTCAAACAAGCTTTATGGCCTTTCCAGCTGGCAGGACATCAACATCAGGATGTCTGGCATGTCTACCACCCCCAGACATACTGGCAGAATCAAATGATGAAGAAATGAGGTACAACATAAGGGGAGATCAATGATTTAAAAATCCATCATCTGAAACTTGGATTTCAAATAATCACACCAAAATTATTTTAATAGCTAGGCTAAGTTTCTGGGGGTGCTTCTTCTGCCTGCCAAATATATAGTGCTGCCACTGTCCTGAAATGTCTCCCAGAATGCTGAGTTTTGTTTTAAAACATAAACCTGGCAGGACCAAAACCATGATTCTACCTAGGAAGTCGTGCAAAGCAGTGGGAATGGGCTGCTGCTCATTATCGCAGACATAGACGCCTGCCAAATTTAGATGATGAATCTGATGACTGGAGGATTTGGTGGAAAATTACCATCCCTGTGTAACTGCGACTAGGATCATGTGTTCCCTTGAAAAAACACTAATGCTTGGAAGCCATCACCTAAACATATTATAAATAAAGTGTTTCCCAAATGATTGCAAACTCTGAAATGAAAAGGGAAACTCTGCCAAGAAAGCAAAGCAAAAAAGAAACTTTGGGTTTCCAAACTCCATAGTAAAACCACAATTTCAAAATCCTATTAAATTAGAAAAAAATGTTATTTAAAAAAGCATATATAGAAGACTGAAGTCTGAATGTAGCATTTCCTCTGCTAGGTTTTCCTAAATGTTAAAATTTGCAAAGATAAAATATTTCAAGCTGGCAACCATTGTGTAACTGCTAGATTAAGAGCACTTCACCACCATAACATTAGTAACTTTGTTGTGTACTTGAATTATCTTCATTCTCTGTCCATTAATACTTTGATGAAAAAAGAAATGTGGTTATGTATCAAATGTCTCCATTTTTAAAGGAAAAAACATTGCTAAGCAAATAGAACAGCAACACACCAAAATATTGACCTTGGGTATATAGATTCTTATATTAGAGACTGTGTTTGACACTGCAAAGTTAGAATAATTGTGTTGTTTGAAAAGGTCCATCATCTTTTGGAATAAAATGCTCATGACTCCTTGTAAACAGTGACAAAGATATCTCATTAACAAGACCCATGCAACTTTGCAACCTTAAGAAGACAAGGGAAAGAAGTGTCAAGAACTAGGAGATGAGGTGTTGGGTCTAAGGATAGGTTTTTATGTAATCAAAGGCAAGTTACTCACACTCTGTCAAGTTACTCACAAGTCTGTAGGTATAGAACTACAGCTTTAACCTTCTAAGAGAGACATAATGGGCTTTGAAAAAGTCATTCCACATTCTGTTGAAAGTTTCTTAGTTGAACAAACTCTCTCTTATGTTATGGTTTCATGTCTCCAATCTAAGTTAAAACTGTGACTTATTTTAAGCTCTGTCTCCTTGAGATTCTGCTCTGATAGACCTTAGAAACATTTCTGTTTTGCTTTGCATTCCCTAGCCAGAAATGATCACAGGCTGACATGTCTGGGACATTATTCTGGGAACTGTAGTTCCAAAAAAAGGTAAGATTTCCAAGTTCTGAAACCAGTAACTGATTTCATGTGAGAGCATATGTTTATGGTGTTCTGGCCTCTTAAGACAGAAGGTGGGCTGTTAACCCCTTCCTTCCCTGATGTAGTTCCTGTTTCACTCCAAGCATAGAACATGAAATTAAAATGACAAAAAGCCTAGCTGGGTGAAGCTGCAGGACCTGATTTCTTCCACCCATTTATACAAGCTCTTGCTACAAGGGATATGCTCTGGCTGGAAGTCTGCCTCATACCTCTGTCTCCTAGCACATGGACTTGGGGGAATCCCAGTGAAGCTAACTGGTGTCCTGAATAGGGAAAAAGGTGCCCAATGGGTTACTGAATATAATACAGCCCTTGGAGGTTGTGGGAGAAGGGACTGAGAGAGCAGCTATTGAACCCTCAATAAAAATTGTTGGGTGCAGGCAAAATGATCCTGAGCTCATGGAGATTGCCTTGGGGTATCCAGGCCCTGTTGCCTCTCTGGGGAGCATGGCTGGTGGTATGGATGGTGTCACTTGGCTTTCCCAAATGGCTTTTTCCAGAAGGACAAGAAAGGATGACCAGTCCTTTTGAAAGAAAAAAAGTAAAAGGCTTGACACTGTGCAAAACAGTCACTCAACATTTCATTCCACTCCCCAAAGTGGGATCTAGGCATATAATTCAAAGCAATCAAGGAAGATTTCTGTGAAAATCTTTTTGTTTCTGTCATAACATCATTCTGACTTTAGATGTGATATATCTATAATGTCATGTAGCATTCAACCACTCACATAGGTTCTTCAGCTGGTAAATTCTTTTCCTGTCTGTATTTCTTTTGTTTTTTTATTTTGCCTTGAGTAACTAATTGTAACAATCTCTACTTTGATTTCTTATTACAAGGCTGAAGTGTTCTAGTTTTCTGCAATTGATGTTTCACTGTTTCTTTTATTTGTTTGCTTTGATACTTCTTCATTGACCCAAAGAATTCAGCATTTTGCAATAAATTCATATTTCAAATGTTTTTTGATTTTCCACAGTTGTCTATAAACTGCATGATTCATTCCATACAGTAGAACTGAGAAAACAACATTGTACGAGGTCAATTTCAATGCCAGTCTCAAATGTTTGTTGCGTAGTACACTCTACGTCTTAAGGAAGCTGCTCTGGGCCATCTCTATTTTCATCCAGTTACTATCCCATTGTTAGTTCACCCAAAACCCAAGGTACATATTTTTGCTAACATATTACTTGCAATCAGCAAATACATCTCTAAGAATAAGTTTTCCTTTATATATTAGCTATGTTGCATTTGGGGTTTCAAATGTTCAGTAATTTTACTCTAAAATCAGCATTTGGTACAGTGAATTCTGTTGGGTGTTTTCTTCAAATGGCTTTTACTGCATTTACTCCTCACTGTGATTTTGCTCTTGATGTTAAAGAATGCACATGTGTCATTTCTTATTGTGATTGCAATTCCAAAACAGTTCTGTGGGCGTCATCACAACACAAGTATGACATAGTATTGTGGATTTTTCTTGCTTCATATATTTTGCATGTTCAAGGTTCCTAATTCAAAAGTGAATACAAAGTTTGAGAGAACCATTTGGCTATCTAAGGTGGACCAGAAGTTGAGGTCATTTTCAAATTTCTGCCTAGGCAAAATAAGCACTCTTGGGAAATGTAAAGTTTTTAGAGGCTCCATGTAACCTTCACTGCTTTCTTCCATGCTGTTTTGGAGGATTACTCAAATTTCTGGAGCAGATCTGGACAGAGCCAGAAAGACATCTAAATTGTGGCTGGGGGATTCTGGGAGCTTCATTCAAAACCAGGTTTTTTAAAAGTTTGGCATTGGTGAAACTTCAGAGGACTACAAGGAGAAAAGAAGCTGATAAACTAATAGTGAACTACTGGATGGCTTAGTCATTTAGGTTATGAGGCCAATTTCCTATTGTGCCTCCTTGGCCGGGTCAGGATATAGTGAATCTCTGGGTCCCTTCCAGCTCTACAGTTCTAAGGTTATTAGTAATATAATCACTTTGTTTCCACACACCTCTAAGTGCAAGACGATTTTTAGAATTTGTACATGGTGTTTGAGTCCAACTCCAGATGTCTCCTATATATTTAAAAATAAATCTTAAAGTATGATACAGATGAGTATAAGCAGATTAATGCAAGACAAAATTATTTATTATTATTCTCTAGTTAGCCTGTTAATTCTTTAACTTTAACCCATATGGTATTACATCTGAAATTCAAACAAAGCAGTGTGACTGTCTAAGAAGCAGGAGCTTAAAATGCCACAATCAGCACTAGGATAAAACCAATTATATTGGCTTTGTAACTTATGGGAAAGGTATAAAATCAGATTATGTTCCATACAAATTCCTCTTTAGGAAAAAAAATCTACTCAAAAAACATCTTTCTACAGACAATGATTTGGATCAAGACACTTCCTTTTGCTTTCTGATTATTGTCTTCTATCTTCAGTTACTTTTGTCATGAAAAGAGCATCTTCCTAATCCTTCTACAGATAGAATAGAAACACGTTGGTCTGACAGTTATTAATGCAACCTAACACAGACTCCTTATTTAAACAAAAATCCAAATAAGATTTTACCATTGGGGAAGACTTTTCTGATTTAATGTGTTTTTACAAGTGGCTGAAATGAAAAAAAAAAGAGTAAAATATGCTCAAAAAAACAAATACTGAGATATGAGACACTATCTAAGGCAGCAAACAATATTGAAGAAACTGATTGAAAATTTAAATTGCTTATGGATATTATTAGATTTATTTGGTCAATTTGCTTGGATCAATATGTTGGAATCAAAGTTAAAAATAAAGATTCACAACTGAAAAAAATATACACTCAAAATTAAGAATAGCTAGAGAGTTAAAAGGAGAAGAAAGCAAGGCACAAGGATTTCTATAAGAATATTTCTATTGTATTGTTGCGCATAGCTTTGGTGCCAACAACAGCTGAATCATTCTTCAGCACTGACTTCATTGGCTAGACCTGACAGCTACTACAGTTCAGCACCACCTGGATGGCAACATCTGGTGCTCCATCCTTGGTTTATGTGATGGCAGCCAAGTTTCGCTGGACCAAATCCGCTATTTCATTGATATCTCCACTGAAATCAGTAGGACAAAGAATTTAGTTGAATGAGTTTCAGCTGTCATTCTGCACACTGGGGTCGAGAACATGTGGCCAATTAGATGTTGATGGACTGCAGCAGCCATTACTCCCAGCCAGCATTGCCATTATTGAGGAATGACAGGAGCAACACTAAGACAGCAACACATTCTTCAATCTGGCACAGATAGATCCTGCAGCATGCAATCATGTTTAGTTCCAGGAAGACATGTGCAGGATTTCACTGTGTACCTGAACCCAATTGAATATCTTTTTGAATGGCATTGCTGGCAGTATATCTGGAATAGTGCTGTATATTTTTGATCTTTTTTTGTGCAGGAAGGTGGGGCAGGGATTGGTTGTGTTTTTAATTTTAAGTCTTTCGTTTGGAAGAGTCAGTCCTCCATGTGCTTGACTTGCCATTGCCAAGGCCAGACAACCTGGTTGGGAATTTGAGCATGCTTGAATTTCTCAGACTCCTTCATATGTCAACTTTGTTTACGTATTATAGTTATAGATGCCAAGTTGTGTAATTTTAATCATTTTTTAAACCTGACAGAGAGCAGATATTGTATTCAAATATTTAAAAACAAAAGAGCATCAGTTTATATAAATAATTGGCTTACAGATTCAGAAGAAAGATACAGCAAACATATCTTTGGACAGGACAAATTGTAGAGGGTATTTAACTTATTTTTTATCTTTTCCTTTGACTTTAGCAACTGCATCTAGTAAAAATCTTATTATCAAATACAGGATTTAAAAGTCTTTGGCAAAGTTACAAAAAGGCAACTATCTTGTCAAGATTAAGTACACAGCAATGGGGACAAGAGAAATAGATGCTAATTGTTAGTCACGGTAAAAAATAAGGAAGCATCAAAATGATTGAAAGATTTACTATTCAGGTTTTCTCTTTTGCAATAAATCTGTAAAATACTTTATGCATCCCTTCCCCCCCTCCTTAGTAAAACGTGATCTATACATAATTTTTACAAAAAGCTTTCTTCAGTGTCAATTTTTTAATCATTTTCTGATAAGGTTAACTGCTATCTGAGAGACTGTTCACCTGTATTAGAATTCAACCACTTCCCCACCATTGAGTTCAGTTTTGGGAAAGAATTAGCAGTAGTAATGAAACTATGGCAAAAAAGGTTGACATTATTTCATCTCTGATTTCAGAATCAGTAAATATCCTAATTTTATTTTGAATGTAGGACTGCAGATCTATAATTACAGAGAAAAACCAGAACTCATATCAGGAACACCATAAGCAATATTGTAAAGGGAGGGTAGTTGTAACATGAGATACATGTTTGATTAAATTATATTTATAGATGTGTTTTAAAAATGTTTTAGTCTAATTTGGTAGCAAACTTTTTTTTACCAATTTACAATTGCTGTACTGTACTGTATTTTCAATCCATTTGCTTTTATTCTAATAAATATAGTGGGTTTTATTTTCTGGGTCAAAATCAAATTATATATTTTGGGGAGTGAATTTTTTTCAAGAGAAATGAAAAATATGGTATGTAAACACTACATTCATTTTCAAGAATGCATATAGCTAGTTGTGAAAGTACATACACATGTAAATCTGTCAAAGTAAAACAGTAACAGAAATCCAGATCAGACTTATCACATCACATCTTATAACAGGGGTTCCCAACCTTTTCAAGCTGGGGGCCAGGTCACACTCTTTCAGTCAGCTCTGAGGGCTGTATGGCCATTTTGCCCTGCCTGCATGATCGGGGTGGCCATTTTGTTCCAACAGCTTCAAAGGAGCAACCTTTTTTCTCAAATGCCCTTGGAGGGATGGGAGCCCACATGAAATGGTGACGGTGGCCAGATCCAGCCTGCAGGCCTTAGGATGGGAGCCACCTGCCATATAAGCTTGATTAAATAAATAAATAAATAATATAGTCTCTCACACAAAAAAAATCCCTTCTTTACTATGCAATAAGCAACATCATGGTGAAAATGACAGTGGATTAAATTAAGACTTGGTTACACTTAAAATCAGCAATTGCCCTGGTAAGGAGGGTGGTATATAAATTCAAATAAATAAATAAATAAATTTGGAATTTTGAGTTTGAAAATCAATTTGTTAATGTTAAACAATATAAAATGGAAATGTCAATGTTCTATTATTAGCACAGGGAAACAAAACTTTTAATTAATCAAATCTGTTGGCTAGTTAAGCCATTGGTTTTGAAATGAACAGTGAGATTTATATTTATTACTTGCTCCCTCAAAATTGTTCTTCTTTGCCATTTAAAACGTGATACTTTGTTTCTCAGTTAGGCTATGAATGCCATAACATAATTGCTGGAGGTGGTGGTGTCCAATGTATCTGGAAAACGTCAAGGTGGCAAAAGCAGTCAATACATGGAGAAATCCACCAGGGACTTTTTCCTCATTGCCTCTGTTCAGTGTCTGCACAATGCTTCATGGCTTGATTTATAATCTACACCACCAGCAGCCAGTGTGACTTGTAGTTTAGCTGTAATTTTTCATAGCAAAGTTATGGGACAACAGAATGGGATATGAATTCAACCACTGTGAAATCATATATTCAGGCCCCCTATTCAGTGGTGAGTAGCCAAAAATTTTATTACCACACTGTGGGAGGAGACAACATAGTGGGCAGAGCCAACGTCATGACATTGTGGGCAGAGCCAACATAAAAAAACCCATAAAAATAAGTACACATAAAAATACAAATTAAATAGACATAAAAATACATAAAAGTACACATAAAAACACATACAATACACATTAAAATAAATACACATTAAATAGACATAAAAACACATAAAATACAAATTAAATACACACATTAAATACACCCACCCACCCCACAAGGTGAGTCACTTACCCTGAGGAGCAGGCTATAGGGAGCTTCAGGCTAGCAGCTTCTCTTCCTCCTCCCCACTTGGGAGAACAGCAAGGAGGCCGCACATACATGCCAAGCGCTGTAGGCGTGCATGCACATGAAGCACTTGGTGCGCATGCGCAGTGGGGGAACCAGTGAAAAGGTAAGCCCCCGAGGTGGTTCCCCCCAAAAGCCACTACAGATTCTCCAGGACACCGGGGAAAGTTACTACCGGTTCTGACGAACTGGTGCAAACCTGTTGCTGCCCATCACTACCTCTATTGCACCATATCTCATCACAAAGGACTGTCTGGGTTGTTTGGACTGGTGATGCCCACCACCATTGTTAACATTTGGGTGTTTCCTTTACTTTCCTCTGTCTGCTTTTTATTCTAACTTTTGTCTGGGTTGGTGCATTACCATTAGAAATGTGTTGATATTCTCATGTCATGGATGAACACATTCATAATCCCCCCCAACTTGGTCGTGAGTGCTTCATGTGAGATGCAAACTTCTCTGCCTTTAATAGTTTTATAACTCTAAGAACAAATGTAATTGTTAATTATATCTTTTTTGGGGGAGAGGGTTTGCCATGCTCACCCCTATAGTTCCTCTCCTCTGGCACTTATTTATTTTGGACTGGATCTGGTTGGGTATATGTACTGGGGAGGAGGGGGGTTAAGATGGTATTTGAAAGGGAGCTAGGATATTGTCTACACACAAACCATCTTCCACAGTTCCATGTTACACTGGCTAAAAGGGTCTCCTGTGGCATGGAAATTGGAAGAAATGTATCTGCTAACTGGCCCCTCTGCAGTGGGGCCAGTGGGTAGTGATGGGCAGACAATGTAACTGTTCCATTCCAGTTGATGAAGGAAATAGACCATAACAATTACACCAGAAAGTTAGTTATGCCCCATTGCAGGAGTAAATGCTATTGTGGAGAAATCCAGATAGGAGGTGCAAGAAGGTAGTAGGGAAAATAGAGAGTTTGCTTTAATATACACCTCAGGATGCATACTCCTTGTTTATACATCAAGCGTGTGAAACAGTAGTTTAGAGGAGCAACAATCTGTGAACAAAACAAGTGTATGTCCCAGATAGGTGTGTTGATGTCAACGAAAACATTCAGTGAAAATATTTGTTGGATGATTGAGTGGTGAATCTGGATGCAGCCGATGGCATCAGTTCCCTCCCTGTCTTTTGGCACTGAGCTGTATTAGAATCAAGACCTTCAACTAGACCAGTGTTTTCCAACCTCTAATGTTTGGACTTCACTTCCCAGAAGCCTAAGTCAATTCCCCAAATCACTGGTCAGCCAATGTACTGACTTAAGCTTCTTGGAATTAAAGTCCCCCTGTGTGGCATTGGCCCCATGTTGGGAACAACTGAACTAGACATATCCTTTTGTTCTGTTTTCTCTTTCTCTTTGTTCCTTCTAGTTTTGTCTTTCCTCCCACTGATTTGAAGTTGGAATCTTACTTAAGTAGTTAATTAATCACATAAATAAGTAAAAGAGGTACCTTCCTATCTATTTGCATAAAACATCTGAATTTTGAACTGTAAGATAAATGAAATAAAGTGAAGATGTAACATTTGCATGTTAGATTTCCACTCTGCACATGCATTGAACTAAAATCTTCCATATTACCACACAGCTTGATGTCTCTCCCCCACCACAAAAATAAAATAAAATATATATTTGCCAGGTGGTTCCGAAAATTGAAGTGGTTACTCGGAATGGGGCTTTCAGGTTGCAACAAAAGAAGAACACAAAAGACACTTTTTCTTTCATGAATTTTTTTTTTGAATACTATCCACATTAGCCTGTGTTTCAAGCATTTTTCTTTCATTTTTCAGATTCTTTCTTTTATTTCCTAAAAAGAACATCTGAAAGGCAAATACAGTAGTTCCTTTTAATAAATGAGAGGGAAAAAACAAACCCTACAATAACTGAATTTCAGTCTGGCTCTATTGTCAAAGTATCTTTGTTCAGTCCATGTATGTAAAACTGCATCCGATATTTATGAGGCCAGGCAACATTCTCTGCCACTTCCTCACTGATGTCACAGTGAAGAGAACTCAAATATAGCCAAGTTATTTTGGCCCATAAAGAAGAAAATTAATTAAGTATCTTCCCCTATCTATGGAGATCAAAATACATGGTTAACAAATTAAATAAGGAAGAATTTCCTGACCTTTTATGACATCTCAGAGCTGATACTTAAGGCAGCTGCCTCACTTTGACTAAGGGTGGGACCAGATAGGTACATAATATTTTGTGTGAAAGATTTGTGAGAGTGAGGTGCAAAGAAGAGCTGGAAAAAATGAGTGTTGTAATATGCTTTAAGAGTTACTTTTTTCAGATAGTCAAGGACAGACAGGGAATCCCTCTAGTAGTCCTAGGAAGGGATTGGTGACTAGTTCCTGCTTGCTTACTGTGAAGTGGAAGGTTGCTTCAGACACTTCTGAATAACAGAAGCTACATGTCTGAAGTCTTTGCTAGTATTCTTCCAAGGGTGAGTCTTCCCCACATGATCCAAAGTCACCTGGAAAAAACAAAAAAATAAATAAAGGTACACCAGAAAAATGAGTTTGGAGAGAAGGGATCCTGAACTTCTGCTAGCAGTACACTTAAACAGTTATAGCAGTCTGATACCATTTTTAACTACTTTGACTCAATCCTATGGAATCCTGAGATTTGATGTTTGCTCAGATAGATAGAACTCTAAAAAGCCCCTCTGAACAATAGCAGAGGATTTTATTCATCCTATCTTATCAAATTGCAAATTGCAGGATTTTGAAGGATGGATTCCTAGCAGCTAGAATGGTATGAAATAGCTGTCAAAAAGTTCCATTACTTTGAGTCTGCCGCTAGTCTTCTGCCTTACAAGAGGCTGGTAGTGGCTGCTTATGAATCAGTCTGACACTTCCCTTCATATGTATTGGATGTGGTTCTAAGTGTACCTTTTCAGCAAGCTGTAAGATTGGGCCTGCAGTTCTGGTAAGGGTGGGAAGAAAAGGAGAAACTGTTGGAAACTTCTCTTCACTCATTCTGTTGCTGGTGTTTTCCTCATCTCCTGCGGCTGTTGGTGAGGTTGGTCTTCTGCAAGGTGAAAATAAAGTAATCACCACCACCACCTCCAATGTCAACACCAATGTCAACATCAAAAATAACAAAAACTTTTTAGTAGTTGTAGGAGTAATAGTAGCAGTATTAATATGTACCATATTTTCCCCCATATAAGGTGGACTCCCCCCCTTTAAAATACACTGGAAAAACTAAGTGCATATTGTGTGCTGGCAAATATGGTATTCACTGTATATAGTGGCCTCTAGTGGGCATTTTGGTGATAACAGCTTGCATCTTATACTACAATGTTCCTTATAAGTGTGCAAATATGGTATATTTCATATACCCTTTGTTGAGTTTAAGTAGTGTACATGGCTTTCCTCCACTCCTCTGAATTTTCACAATAATCCTGTGAGTAGATCAGGCTGAGAGATGGAATGACTGGTTGTTCATCCAGTCTGGACTTGGGTCTTGGTCCAGCATTCACACACCAGACTGGATCTCATAAACTGAGGGTGGGACCTTACTCCTTTCTCCCCTTTCCTTCCCCAGCATATTATGATGTAACTTAGTTCTATGACACCAGTTGGTCAAACAGCCGCCCAGGGTAGCTCACAGAAGGTTAAGACAAGTATAACATTTCAAACAAGAAAAGATGACTTACACAATTTTGAGACAGCAGTAGCAGAGTAATCTCAAGAATAGTTTTAAAGCAAACAGCTTACAGCTTAAACACATCCTTTCTCCTACGCAAATAACAGCTCTGGAGAAATCTCAGAAAGCAAGCAGGAGTGAAGTGCCGAGGAGTCACCCCTTTTTACAAGCAGTAGGTCTTTATAAGGATCCCAAGTAGAAGACATAGGGCAAACAGCAGGTGGAAAAGTTTTTTCCTGATGGTTTCAAAGAACAAATTTTCCCCTACAACATGCCTCCCAAGCAGCAGTGTCTCATGAAGGTCATAGGCACTGGACAGGGGGTTGAGCTAATCTTTGGTTTCCTGTGAAATCTTTCTCCTCTGCAACCTTGGCTTTAGCATTGATTGGTTTTGAGAGCAGGACCAGTTGGCAGCTCAGACATAGCTCCTTGCATTGTATTCTTTGATATATAATGGGGAACACTTATGGCAAATACATAGATCAGATTTAACATCCTTGTCCCTTAGGCTTCTCAATGTTGTCTCAGTAGAATATTGAGGGTAAGTGACTATGCTGTAAGATGTGCTGAGCTGTTTGGCTTCTGAGGTCCATTCCACACATGGCTTTGAAAAAAAACATATCAAGTTTCAAAGTTGCATGTATAAGTATATGCTTGTTATGTAATGCATGAGCAGTTTAGTATTTGATGCTGCTTTGAGTAGATAGTTTGTTGTATTCAGGCTTTTTTAAAAAACATTTTCTTGGAATATAAAACTCAGAATCTACTTGCTTAGTAAAAAAACAACTGCTATGCTAGATAGGGATTTCTGGGAGGTAAACTCAAAAAATAAACTTTCTTTTCAAAATAAATATACCTTGGTATCCAATGTTGACTAACCATACTTATTGATTTCTGTTTCTTTTGCCTTTACATTATAAAAATGCCTTTTAGGACTCACTGAGGATGCATGGATACAAATAATGAAACAGTATTCCTTAGCTGATGATTCAGCATTCAGTTAAAGATTTGATTAATTCATTTTAAAACAATAAAAATGCAAAATTATTATGAACAGAAAATTCAGGAGGAGGATTTACTTGTGCATGACATTACTGTCCAAGACAGGTATTTTGATTCTGTGTCATTCATGGTTGTGTTTCCCCATAGCAATGGTGTACAGAGATTTAGAAACCTAAATATCTCTCATTCAAACTGTCAGTTATTATATTCCTTATTGGCAAGTCATGAAAATGAGACAGGCTTTATGACATCATTATGCAGTCAAACCTGATTGGCTACCTGATCCTGTTACCCTGGTGCCACATGACCTCTGGCTGATAGGGATTGTCTCAGCCTATAAATTAAAGTTACTATTGGTATTACTTGAGATAGATCTACTGAAATCAATAGAACTTGAATTAGTAGGACTTGTGCCACAAAAACTCACATTAAAATACAGAATAACCATTTCTAAGGTGCCACAACATTGTAGTTCTTTAATATCTTTTGTTTCTTATCTGATACACTTGAGAACTTGGTCAGTCTCTTGTTAGAATTAAGATGCACAGTTCTCTGCACATACACTAGAAAACAAGCCTCGTGGAACACAATGAGGCTTACTTTTGAATAAGCATCAGACTGGGCTTCTTGCATGCAGCTGTATGCACATTTACTGGGAAAGAAAGCCAACCAAATACAGTGATATTCAAAGTAAACATGCACACACTCAAGCTTCATATTCACAGTTCAGGGGAATACTTGGGGTAGGCATGAAATTTCACTTAGTGAATTTGATTCAGTCAATGCATTAAAAATGAATCATGCAGTAAGGAGAAAAAGATCTATAATATTTCCCATAGACTATTAAGGATGGAACAGAATAATAGCTTAAAATAAAGGTTACAAGTTATTAGAACCCCCAAATTGATTTAGTGCAAGTTTTTATATGTGATCTTATGAATAACATGCCTATAGCTGTCAGCTACCTCTTCTGATAAGTGAAAATAAAAACATGTAAACATGACAATACAGAATTCTAGACTGGGATTAAAAAATAAAACATCAAAGGCATTTGACAAAGTGTTTTGTTTTAAGTAGAATAGGTTATTAAAAATCATGGACAGAGGTGAGATATGCCAGCCATCGAGACAGAAGGGAAATGGGTTTTTTAAAAACTATGAACATTGTCTTGAGAAAATAAGGAGGAAAGGAAGACCAAACATTAAGTCAAATCCAGTTTGTTGAATTTTGGTACATTTCAGTGGACAAAACCTTTGAAAAGCTATTTAGGAGCCCTGGTGGCACAGACAAAACATTGTGAGTTTGATCTTTATGGGGATGAAGGATGATTGAGTTTTCTATCCTTCTGAGGTTGGTAAAATGAGTACCCAGCATGTTGGGTGGAAAGTGCTAATTAATTTGTGAACTGTCCAGAGTGTGCACTAAGCACTGTGGGGCAGTATATAATTCTATTTGCTATTGCTACTGTTAAGTGAACAATTTAAACCATATATCAACTGGCTTCAATTATTTTGACAGATTATAAAATTATCTGACAGGGAAAAAAAGACAAAGTAGGCAGAGGTCAGTGGACACATAGTGTTATGCAAAAAGTGGTGCTTTTTGAAATTTAAGTTTAAAATGATATTACTTCAGGGTGGGGTATTTTTGTAACTATGATAGATTTATTTTTGGACTGAGACATACTTACAAAACAATTAATCTATTAAATGATTCTATGTAATTGGTTTCAACAATGAAAATAGAAACAGTGAAAGAAAAAATTCAGCAAAAGATTTGAACAGTAATTTTGTTTCTTATTAAGAAATAAATAATTTGTAAACAATGAAATTTGTAAATTATGAATAAATCACAATAAATTCTTACAAATTAAATCCCAGCCTAATATATACACAATGTGCTTGAAGGAATAATCAAATAATAACAAATGAATGAACTATTATTTCATTGCTCATTCGTACACTCTAAATCAGTGTTTCCCAACCTTTGGTCTTCAATTCCCAGAAGCCTAAGTCAATTTCCCAAACCACTGATCAACCAAACCAATGTATTGACTTAGGCTCATGATAGCTGAAGTCCAAAAAACAAAGGTTGGGGAACACTGCTCTAAATGAGCTGTCCAATGTTGCTTTCCCTATGGTGAGGCTTTGCCTGAATCCTTGGATCATTATGAATGTCATTTTAACCACATCAGAGGAAGAGTAGAATAGCAATAGGAAGACAAAAAGGGACATATCATTGTAATGTGTGACTTCAGTGTGATGCTGTTTTTAAGAACATTAATATGAACTCATAAGAACCACAATAGGTTCTGTAGTATGTAGACAAGGAGCCTCCAATATGCCAATTACATTCATTATCAATCATTGCAACATCCTCCAGGCAAGGAACTAAGCTTGTATGTAGAACAAAAAGATAAATCTATGTGAAGCTAGTTCAGCAATTCCCAATACCATCATCTTCTTTGTTCAGATTCAGTGGAGTGAACCACAAAAGCAAGGAGAGTGGAAACTGCGAGGGACATCTTTCAAAGCGCTTTCTTTAGGCAAATACATAATGTAATTGCTGGAATGAACCAATGTGTTCCCAGAATGCACTAACCCCACACCCTTTTGAGTCTTGATTGGGAGCTTCTACTTTTTTGGTGTGGATAGGTTACACTCTAAATTTGATCTAAGTAATCCAATGGAATAGCACAGGCAAGACAACAATAATTTCCCTTCCCCTGCACCTCTGCAGAGGGGCAGGGGAAGTGTTCAATTGACAGTGGAAGGAGCCAGAGGGTAGCTTGAGGTTGATATGGCCAATGGCATATGGGTCCTTCCCCTGAGGTCATCTGACCCTATTTAGATCTTAGCAGTCCACACAAATAGGTACAGGCCAAGTTTGCTGGCAGTGTCCTAACGAGCCATGCTTATGAAGCAGTTCTCATTCATTTCTCCCTTTGTCCTTTGTGTTTAAAAGGCAATATATAAAACAGCTGGTCTCTCAGCAGCCCTTAATACTACCAGAGATATCTTACATGGACATCTGACACTGAGGACAATGAGGGTTCAGCTCCCTAAATATATTCTTATGTAATAGTTTATGAAATAATTATATACTCCTATGTCCCTTTGTTTCTTGGTCTACCTTTAAAAAGATTTTGGAGAAAAGTGAACTTATGTTCATATGGCCTTCCTCGTTTAAATCAGTTGATTCTTCTGAGTTTTTCTTTTAAGCAAATGTCACTATAACTTGTTGTGGTCTCTTAAATATGCTGTGAGATACCAGTGGCCCATGAATGTGACATCAACACACAGAAATGCTTGTTAATAATGAGTTTACTAACAGCCAGAGAGGTGTGATAGGAGAGCTCCTGAAGCCTGTCATCTTCTCTCAGCTCATGGGTGTCTTTCTTGCTGAGGTTTTCTTGTCATAGAAGATGCCTGAAGGTAATTCCCTGATGTCAATGATGGAATTTCCAAGCATAGAATTACCTTCTTCCCTTCCAGTAGTAATATGTGGCACAGACACGTACATACCCTATTCAAAACATACAAGACATACACACATTATTGAATATAACTTCATTGGAAAGTTTTGGTGGAATCCCTTGCCATTAAAACTTAATTGGCCTAAGGTAGCTCTGTCCAGTGCAATATAGTGCATGAGGGAAATAATGTTTACCTTTCTTTTTCTTTAGAGGCATGTTATAGATGATCCTGCACTTCCTGTTCCTCCTGCTGGGAGGAACCCTGCAGCTTTTGCATCTTTTGCGCTTCACCATTTTCCTTGCTGTTTCAAGATTTCAGGAGCAAAGACATCTTCACTTGGCTTGTACAGCCAGACTGTCCACACTCTGATGTTCTGTGAGTTTCTGAAGCAATTGTGTCCACTGTCCTCCTTTTATAAAATCTGTAACACTGGCACATTGTTACAGAGTCCTTTGTTTGCTGAAACATGACCACATGTAGTCATTGGCAGGTAGACAATGGTGGGAAAACTGAGGAGCACTTGTTAACAGTCCTTGTTGTGTTGTTTTTAAAGTCAACTTTTCTCTCCATTGTGTTAAAGCAGGGGTGCCCAAACTATGGCCTGGGGGCTAGATCCGGCCCCTTATGCCTATTCATCCAGCCCACAAATCTCTCATCATTCCTGGAAGTGGAAGTAACAGGTGTGCAGGCCAGATGATTTGGTGTCAGGGGCTGGATCCATCCCCCAGTCCATACGTTTCCAAATGATACATTTAAATGGCATAATGAAAACTATTGTCTTTCCCAATAATCTCTTGGGTTTGCACAGCTTTTCTTCAAAGTTGCTTGATCAAGAGCCATAGAGGCAACCATTGCCATGATAAAGGCCAAGAGTATCACCTCAAGGCATAGGGAACCTGTGGCCCATCATTGCTGACAATAATTTGTGCTTGCTGTGGCTGCAAGGTAGAGGAGGTTGGGTATCTAACAGCATCTGGATTGCCCTGAGTTTGCCATCCTGTTTTAAGGCAGTAAATTGTCCATATCATTCCAAATGAGGAAGAATTCTCCACCCCCTTTCTAATATTCAACTAGGTTTAGTTATGTGTTATTCAGATTGTTGGATTTCTGCACCTAGCCATGTTGGATAGTCAGTTTTCCCAGCTTATGCAGTTCCCTAGAATCACTGCTGCCAAATTAGTTGACTGACCAGGCACTATTTCCTATGTGACCCTAGTCCTTGAAATGGGAAATACAGTACCAAACCACTTATAGAACTTAATGGGCCATCACATTAGCTTGATGAAGGAATCTGCCAGAAGGTGGTGATATCTGGACAAATTATCCCACTGATTGATGCTGAATCCATTTTTAAAGGTAATAGACATTGTCAAAGTTGATGATAGCAATACACACACCTGGTCTCCTGAAGCAGCCTTTTGTAAAATAGATCTCTATGGATGTATATTTTAAAGTTTGGAAGAATTACTTTTTAAGCTGTAGTCCAAGTAGTAATTCTTCCAAGTATTAATATACAGTACCTCTCTCTGTGTGTGTTGACACCTTACCAAAACTGTGAAATGTGCTCCCCGGCTTGGACTGCAAACCACCTCTTATTTATTTATTTATTTATTTATTTATTGCATGTATACACCACCCATCTGGGATAGATTCCCACTCTGAGTGGCTTATACTAATAAAATAAAATAAAATAAAAGTGAACCAAACATTATTAAGACAGTAAAACACCCCCACCCACCTAATTATAATCAGAACTGAGGACCCCAAACTCTTGTGACAGAAAGGCAATGGGAGGGTCTCCTATTTGGTCTTCAGCAAATTGCTAAAGGCCTCCTCAAACAGAAAGATTTTCAACTGTTTTTTAAAGGACCCCAAAGAGTCAATCAAATGCCACTCCCCAGGCAGTGCATTCCTTAGAGCTGGAGCTGCCACCAAGAAAGCCTTATGGCAGGCAGTGGACTTTCTAGCCAACCTGGGAGTCAGAACTTGGAGTTGTGGTGTCTGAGAAGAACAGGTGAAGCTGGCCTGATTTCTGAAGGGAAGACACTCCATCTAGAGTAGTTTAAAATGTTTCTAGGAGTAATATAGTGCTGAAAGTTTTTAATTATTAAATAATACAGACATTCCCCCACCTCTTCTCCCATAGGATAAAGACATGTGAACTCATCAGCATCTGTTTTCACAAGAAGAACAAAAATAGCAATGTTGTTAGTGTACTTATTAATAATGAAATGCTTTGGGGCTTTTTTCACATACAATGTCAACTGTTATGTGATTATAATGTTGGACCTATTTCCATGACTCTAACAGATAGTAAATAGATTAAATACAATAGTTAATAATTTCCTTTATGGACTATTTTTGAAATTTATATCTTCTTTGATACTGATAAAAGCAAAGATAGATAGGGACACACACACCCCATTAAAACACAGGACAGTTTGCTTAAGATACAAACAATCTCTTCAAAACAATCTTTAAAATTCCACATTACAAAGGAAAAACATATTATCATTTTGTATAATTTGTATTAAAGCATAATTCATTAAAGCAGATTTCAAAAAATCTTTACCGTTTTACATAATTTGTGCAAAACTTGCATTCTTCTGTTTTCTTGTAAGAAATATAAAATACTTTCTCATCTCATGAGAAGAGTAAAATGATTTTGCTGCTCAAAGACATTAAAAGCAAGAAAGAATCAAAACTAGATTTTGTTAATCTTTTGTTAGTGATTAATTAGTTCTTCTACTGTTACCAGTTACCAGCTGTGGTACTTGATAGTAATTCATTATTGTTACTCATTGCAATGTATAAAGTAATTCATAAATTACCAAGTGATTAAAAACACCCACCCACCCAAATAAGAGAATGGCATTCAACTTGAAAATAAATCTTGTCAAAATGCCTCAAAGGGTTCCTTATCATGTCCTTTAAAAGTAACTTTTGAAATTAACTAGGAAGCTGTATTCATTAAGTGACAAATGTTCTTTTGTTATACACAGAGTGGTCTGTAAGTCCCTACCTAACCATATGTATATTTTCTCTCCCCCCCCCCCAGTGAAATATGGCTGATTTAAACCCATTTTCACTTGAAGAGCATATTGTGACAAGTACGTGGGCACATGAGTGCAAGAATACTAGTGACATTGTGTTTTGGCTGGCTTGGTCTAGAGTTGGTTTGTAATGCACATTACTACAGCTTGCCTTCATTCTTTAGGGAATAAGAGATGCCTATGTGCCAAAATTTTCTCACTCCAAAGATTTTATCATTGCTTCAAATAAACCATGAAAGCCTGAGACTTCCTTTTCTTGGCTGACCTCCAAAACATTTATTTGTTTGTTTGTTTGTCACATTTGTATTGCCGCCCATTCAGCAAGCGATTCTGGGTGGCGTACAATAATTACATCATCAACTACATAAATCCCACTAGAGAACTATTAAAAAACTTAAAACCAGTAAAAACCCCCAATTAAAAACACAATAACAAATTTAAAAAATAGCCCAACAACTAAAAAGAGCAAGGGAGTGATACTATTATATCAGCCAGCAGGCAGGGGTCACCGGATCCCCAGTGCCCCACACCTGCTTTGCCAGCCAGGTTTTTAGTTCTTTCCTGAAGGGCAGCAACTCCATCTGGAGTCATAGCTCAATTGGCAGGAGGTTCAATAGGGCCAGAGCAGACACAGAGAAGGCCCTCTTTCTGGGCAGATGGCACAATGAGAGAGTCTCCCCGGTCTACTCTGGTGGACAGGTGTTCTTGGCGTGACATGGTCTCTTAAGTATCCTGGCCCACTACCATGTAGGGCTTTAAAGGTCATTACCAGCACCTTGAATTGCACCTGGAGGCATACTGGTAGCCAGTGAACCTCCCGAAGCAGCGGTGAGGCACAAGCGTAATGTCAGCACCCCATCACCACCGGGGCAGCTGCATTCTGGACCAGTTGCAGCCTCTGAATTGTCATCAAGGGCAGCCCCATGTAGAACACATTACAATAGTCCAGTCTGGAGGTGACCAGAGCATGCATGACCATGAGCAAGAAGACCATGAGCAAGAAGTCTCAATCTAGGAGCGGGTGTAACTGGCATATGACACGAAGTTGTGCAAAGCCCTCCTGGCTACGACTGCCACCTGCTCATTGAGCAGGAGTCACGAGTCCAGGAGGACTCCCAGATTATGCACTGGGTCTATTTGGGGCAAGATAGCCCCATCCAGAACCAAAGATGGTACCTCCTGAGATAACACGGGGGTCCTAACCCATAGCCACTCAGTTTTGCTGGGATTCAACTAAAGCCCATTGTCCCCCATCCAGACCCCAATAGCCCCTAGACACCTGGATAGGACTCTGACTTCATCGCTTGGATCACCACAGGCCGAGACATACAGCTTAGTATCATCTGCATACTGATACTTCACCCTGTGGGAATGATCTCCTCCAGCCGCTTCATGTATATATTAAATAGGAGAGGTGAGAGCATCGAGCCCTGAGGCACCCCATATTGGAGAGGCCTAGGGCTGGACATCCCATCCTCCAACCAGACCGACTGGGTCCGGCCCCTCAGAAATTAGGCAAACCAGGACCACATAATGCCCTGGATCCCCAATCCTTGGAGCATTTCCAGAAGGATACCATGATTGATGGTATCACTTGGGGCCTGAGCCAGCTCTGACAGTTATTGAGGATTTTAAGATGGGTAATGATGATAAGGAATTAATGTTAATAATGATGTCAGCAGCCAGACAATGTATAGCAAAGAAATGGAAAAATGAGTTAATCGTAAAAAATAGAAGACTGGTATAAAGAAATGTGGCAATTGGCACTAAATGATAAACTGATGTGGGAATTGAAGATAAGAAAAGGAATAGTCCGTGAAGACAAATTCTGGAGAATTTGGAAAAAAATTGTTGAGTATGTAATAGTGATAACCAAGGGCTTAAACCTGTACCAGAACAAGCTTGTTTTTGGGGAAATTGAACTGTTGTACTCCTGGACACTGTATATAGCACCTGGGTGAAATTCATGTAGATTGTTTAGAATGGAAAATAGGAAAGGGTCGATCAGTAATTAGGTAGAGACATATATGGATTTAGAACTTGGTAAGATATGTTTGTTTCCCTTTATCTTAATGACTAGTTTATGAATATATTTTGTCTTTATTTGTTTTAGTTATTATTATAACAATAAGATTGTTTAAGCTATGGAATACTGAATGAGATTTGATTTTTTCTTTTCTTTTATGTTATTGTAATGTTGATTTTTTGTATTGTGTGTGAAAAGTATAAATAAAATATTAAAAAAAATTAAAATAAATGATTGATGGTATTGAAGGCCGCTGAGAAGTGAAGAAGAGCTAGGACAGAGAGATGACCTCCATCCCGCTCCCACCAGAGATCATCCAACAGCACAATCAATGCAGTCTCAGTACCATATCTGGACCTGAATCCTGACTGAAAAGAGTCCAGATAATCCGCTTCATCCAAGAGGTGAGCAAGAAGCAGCAGACGCAAATGAGAACTTTTTAAAGTTCTTGCTTGCCTCTTCGCTGCCAGGTGGGTCCTGACACCCCCCCCACACACACTTTCTTTCTTACCTTCCTTTCTTCACAAAACAAACATGCTGACAGCCTGTTTACTTCCACATCCAGCAAGAAGGCGAAAGTTGGAGAGAGACTTTTTTGAAGGAAGGAAAGTTAGAGTGTTTTTTTTTTAACCTTCATAGAAAATGTTTCTGAAGTCTGATCCAAATTGTATCAGTGTCACAAGAAAGGTTGTTATGTACTCTATCAATTGCAATTTGGATCACTTCAATCAGTTGATCCGTTTGGTCGGTGGTTCACCACCAACTGACACCACCTCCGAAAGTGTCATTTTTATGAGTCACATTTTCCCTTAATATCTTTATTGTTGATTCCAACTTTAGCATAATTCTTCTCCACATGTTGTATTCAAACTGTATCCACATTGGGAAGTTGTCATATTCAGTTTCTAACACATTTTCCCCTTTTATTTTTGCATTTTTGTGACCTTGTTTGAGTGGTTTTTTTGTAAAACACTTCATAGTTTTCCCCCATGAAGTCCAATTTCAAATTAATAGTGTCACCACAAAGGTTATTCTTTCCTCTTTCAAATGCACTTTGGGTCACCTGAATCAGTTGTGTGATTTGGTTGCTGGGCTACTGAAAACTGACCCCCCCCCAGCGAAGATTGCATTTTTCAAGGCAACTTTTGGAAGCAATTACATCATTGCTTTGTATTTTTGGCCAATGGCTCTTTACCTTTCTGAAAGTTGCCGAGGTGAGCTTTCAGTCAATGTAACTATTATTTTTGTGGGTGCTTTAGTTTTGTGGTGGCAGCTCATTACATGATTTTTGTTACATTGCAAAAGCTGCCAGACCACCCAACCGTAATGTAAGACGTTCATCGAATTCACATAAAAAACAAAACAAAAATACTCTTCCTAACCTTTACAATAACTAGAATCAAACAATAGTATTATTTATAAGAAGACAAAAAGTCATCAGAGCTGTTCTCAGATGGTTTACTGCTTGTCAATAATGCTTGCAGCTGCTTGACGTGCCAGGTTTCCCTGCCATGATCCTGGTATCCCAACACATTTCTTATGTGAGCAGGATCTGTCCTCCTTCAGGAAGTAAATGCTGCTAGGCTGACATTGAACTTCTGCGGTAATGGGATTGGCGTCTTCCTGCATTAAGGGTCAGGAGGGAAAAAAACAGATGTAGGCAAAAGAAATAAATTTTGCTTTGTTTTCTTCAGCTCTTTTGCCACACCGTTCGCTCATTTCATAATTTTGTCATTTTCATCATAGAATTACCAACACAAAGGATCTTGCTCTGACCAACATGTGACCAGAAAAGAGGTTTAACCAATGACATCATGTGGGCTGGACCAAATAAATTCCTGCCCTATCCCCAGCCTTCAGGTAGCTTATGACAGAGTGGGTTTCTTGTGGTTTTCCAAATGCTCTTTTGACTATGTCCTACCTGCCTAATTAGCAGAGCCAGTGGTGAGGAAAGATGGGAATTTCTGTGCAACATCATCAGGAGTGCCACAGAAGGACCCCACGTAATGCAGAAATCTCTACAAAGGATTAAATTTCTTAGAAATCCTGTCTGCCCTCTGGCTTATAGCAACATATCCAAAGTTAGATTCAAAATCTTTTCATTTCTTAGGAAACTTACATAGTGAGTGTTCTTTATAAACTAGATGAAATGTCATTGTGTGTAAAGGGTTTGTGCGTGCGTGCACACGCACGTACAGTTTTTATAGTATAGTAAAACCCCATTTTATGGAAAAGGTCCCATAGCTTTTTCCTTAACTTGATCCCCCCCTCCCTGGTAAAACGAGGTTTTCCTATAAAAATGCATTGGGGGGGGGAACCATTCCTGACCCCCCAATAATAAAAATAAAAATCACTCAAACTCCTTTCCAGACCACTCTACTGCCACCCACAGGGCCCATAATGGCTCCATGTGGTCCTTTATAGCCCACCAGGCACAATGTGCTCTAGGAAATCGTGTTCTGTAAAACAGGGTTTCTCTGTAAAATGGGACATGTTTTCAGCAAAAACAAAACAAAAATAAAAAACACTTCTGTAAAATGGGGTTTTATTGTAGTACTGTTCCAGGGTTCAAGGAGGTGAACAGAATACAGTAACAAGTTTCAGCAAGATGAAGAGTTCAGAATTCCTAGAAAGGGCCCAAACCTTGATCTTAAAGATGACTAAGACTTAAGCATGAGAAAAGGGGTTTTTTTTTAAGAGAAGTTTTCTTGCATACATTATTTTAAAAAGTCTATACTTTCTTGAGTTGAATCAAGTTTAAGGAACTGAAGCTTAATACCCATTAAAGTATGCTACAATCTACCATTCCTTCTGCCCCACCTACAAATTGTGTGTTTTCTGGATTCCATAATATAATGTTTCTACTGTTAATTGGATTTAACTGAAGATTAACATCCCTGATACTTTCTTTGGGAAATAAATTAAACATTTAACTAGATTGGCTGGTTATAATGATTCAAACCTTAACTGTATACAGCTATAGACACTATGGCTTAAAGAAGCCTCTTATTTTTAAATAATGCTGTTTGAGTTTTTACCTTGAATGATTTTTTGTTAGAATTTTTATGCTACCATCCTTGACATATGTACATGTGACTATGTATGCCCCAGCGAACCCTATAGGCTTCATGCTTAATCAAGAGTATTAATCTAATTAGTAGTTTTTAAAAACCTCTCTTTATCTGTCTCCTATTTCTTCTATCACTCCTCCTTTTTTGTCTTAATCTCCTCAGGCGGCGAGCTCTCTGGCTTCTGCCTCTCTGACGTCTTTGTCGCACCATGTTTTGTTTCTAGGTCATCAGCTTCAGGTAGACCTTTCAGTTGGGCATCATCTGTTACAATGATTGATCTTGTTCTATACCATGAAAATAAACACATCACCAGAGTCTTCTATAACATTGGAATCTTAGTACATAATAGACATTAATAGGAGTAAACTAGAAGAACCCTGAATAGGCTGAGGGTTGGAGTGCCTAAATTTAAGACCAAAATGCTCAAGTGTGGGCTGTTGGTGAACAACAACATACTGTATGAATGTGAAGAGACACATAATCCAGCTCATTTACTGGTTTGCTGATTACTGACAGAAACATGCACTGATGAGGACTTAGGTTTGGCTAACAACAAAGCCAAGAATGTGGCTTCATTTTGGCAGTCCAGGGTTTGACCAGGACACAAAAGAAGTAGCAGCTAACAAAAACATACAGATACCTATAGTTACCTTTAACTAAAAGCCAACAGCATTTATAGCGATCTGATCATAGATTTCTCCAGAATCTTATTCATTTTATTTATTTGTTGGATTTATATAACCGCCCTTTTCACCTAAGCGACCCAGGGCAACTCACAACATCAGTAAAAACTTATACCCAATGCTAATTAAAATTGAATGCTATAGAACTATCTAAAAACATTTATAAAACCTATCCAATCCTTAAAAAGAAGGACACTCTGGCAGGAGTAATAAGAACCCTGGGCAGGGCTTAAGAAGCCAGCAGGGCTGGGTTATGGTACCAGTTGTACCCCACACTGTTGGGCTAGCCATGTTTTTAAGACCTTCCTTAATCTTTGGGTATATTTTAAATATTTTCTACACTTTAATGAGCTGTTCTTTGACAAAGCTTACCAGACACTAGTTGTACACCATAAGATCTAAACGGTTCTGTCAGAATGTAACGTAACAGAATTTACTGTGAAATCAGTGGCATCATAAATGAAATATTATGACATCATTCACAACAACATTGAGCAAGAAGACCTCTTGCATCCCTCCTTAGAAGTCATGTTGGATGAAATACACTGCTATAATCCAATTATTTTAAAATTCTTATATTATGGGTATCAAATATAAGTAGATGACCCCTGGTGAGTTTGAAACAATTTAGTCAACATTGACAGAGATGGAATTTAAAACCAATATTGGTCAGGATATGTCATCCATATAGCCAGCTGATATTGTGAAGTATTACCTCCCAACTCAACAAATAATGAGGCAGACACAAGGTTTGGGTATAAGGTATTGGGCCACTTTTATTAAACTTAAAATCACCTGACCTGTGAACTTTATACCGGATGGGCAAATCCCTTGCCCCTGTTTACTGCAGAGCCCTGTCAGTTGCTACCCAGGCCAGCCAATGTCAGGGAGGCACCTGCATAGCTGTTTCCAACTCCGTTTACGTGATTCGATATTGCACAGAAGTCTCATGGTGTCTCCCTCATGCCCAAATGATTTGCATGAATCTTCCAGGCACTTAGGATCTCCCACATCAAAAGACAACCTGAGAGATTCATTGCTACCATCTATCACAGCATTACCCACTAAAGTGACCTATTTAACAAACCACATCCTTAAGTCCCTTGTACCAGAGTAGGATAGGTGAAAAAGTGTCCAGAATCCCAAAGTCAATCAGGGAAATGGACTAAAAACTTCCTATCCAACCCCACAAGGCAACCTTTTACTTTAGTCACAGGGAGGGTTGGTGGGCCCATGTTAACTGAAACAGAGACCTGGAACAGGGCAGGACTGTCTTAAAAACCATCATCTTATACTCCGCCCCCAGGCCTTGGGGGAGGGATGTCAATCATCCCTTACTCCCTGCCTCTACGTCATGACATGATGAAATTATTCAATTTGCATGACAAAAACATTATACAAGAGGATTTTGATCAATAAAACAGGTTCAGGAAATATTTTCTAACCATCTCTCTGTTGTTATTACATCAATACAAGTAAAACAGCTGTCACCTAGGCTTCTGAGCATTTGCTCATTGGACTCATTGTTAAGGAACAGTCTTGGCTTCCACTTACTCTTTTTATATTGTTAACAGTTCCTTAACATATTTATAACCTTAGAATAACTCCAACAGGTATTCATGGAATGATAGTTATTAACAATATTATTCAAATTAGCAACATAACAACAGATGTGTTGAACGACAGATTCTTCTCATTGTTGTTCCTCTTTGATCAGACGTTGGATGGGGAACACAGAAAGAGCCTCCCTGAAGATTGTGAATACGGTTGGGCATACTCTAGGCTGAAACCTTGCCGACTAATCTTTCTAATGCCTGGTCAGGATACGAAAAAAGAAGACATTGGCTGTTATGATGTTTAGAGACTTTAATGCAGGTGCTCTGAACAATAATGTTGTGTTGCACGCAAACTAATGTCCCAGATTTTAAACCAAGAAGATAATCTCTCATTTATTTCTTCTTGAATAGCCAATTATATGTAATTGTGTCCTTTTCAGCATCTGTTTACATCAGTCTTTCTCAATACTTTTGCATTGTGGGCTGGTCAGATGACTGATTGGACTGGTCATGTGGTGCCGCACGAGTTCTTGCATGTATTCTTGGGCATTTTTGCACAATTTTGGTGAATTCTTATGCAATTTCAGTGTATTCTTGTGCATTTCTGGCAAGTTCTCGTGTGAAAACACTCATTTTTGCAGCATTTTCTCCATGTGGAGGGCCACATTAAATGGCTCCACAGACTGCATCCAGCTCTTAGGCCATAGTTTGTGAATGCCTGGTTTACATGACTGTAATAGTCTGATTGCTGCATCATAATTTTTTGATCTTCATTCATTTCCTTTTGTACTTTGTTGATTCTTCTATGATAATGCATTTTTTAAATAATTGGCTTGTGTTAGAGTCCACCTTTCTATGTTATACAATAGGACAGAGAATACAAATGATGAGTTCTCAAAGCCAATTTTATGTTTTTGTTATGCACTAAATTCCTTGACTTAAGGGAACTGGTCCAAGCTATCTTATGTCTGACTTTACATGGCTATGATTCTGTTGTTCATTCGATCAAATTCCAGAGTCTTTATATTTGTCAGCAACCCCACAGTCTCATTTTACATCTTTAATGGGAATTTTGGGCTACCTTTTTACTGATTATGGTTACATTCAGTGGCTAAAAAACCATTGCTTAGTGTAGCAAACCACATTAGATTATGCTCATTGAATCAGTGGGGTTTTGGAGACTCATCTCTTCCATAGTTTTATTAATTCAAACTCTGGTTGTGACAGCAATCTGATCTTCAACTTTCAGTACAGTTCATGATTATATCAATCTGATCAGGACCTTGATATAATTTAATTTAATTTTCAGAAAACCATCAACTTCATCAGTTTACTATTATCAGATGCTGTCGAACAGATTCTAATAGATTAGTTATTATATTTTTCAGGTAATGTTCAGTTTATTACTTATTGTACAATCCAAAAGCATAAAGGAGCCCTGGTGGCACAGTGGTTAAACTGCTGTATTGTAGCCAAAACATTGTGAATTCAATCCTGATAGGATCTAAGTTGACTCAGCCTTCCATCCTTGAGGTCAGCAAAATGAGTACCCACCATTTATCTACACTGCAAGATATTGTATAGCAGGTAATTCTAAGGCATTTCTCTATCAGAGTGTACCTCTTCATTTACTGATCAATTCTAGTAGTCACAGTTAATAATTCATTTATCTGTAAGACAGAAATCTTTTATGGCAACAGAACTGCTTCTGTGTATGCACATCTTTGAGATGTGGTAAACAATTTTGAGGAGGCAAAATGATGAAGGGGGCAACTTCTGGATGCTCCAAAAGCAATTAGAGCAAGAGGAGAGTTGTTCTGAATGGTTTTCAAATCCCTAGTCTGAGTGGAATTTAAATATAGCTTCAGCTAACTTAATCATCTATGCCTGGAGTTCCCAATCTAAGGGCTGTGGGCCGGATCCAGCCCATGGCACCATTTCATGTGCCTCCCTCATCCCTCCAAGTATATTCGAGAAACAAAATAGCCACCCCATTGTGCAGGCAAGGCAAAATGGTCATCTGACCCTCAAAGTTGACTGAGCATGACCCAGCCCCCAGTTTGAAAAAGTTGGGAATCCCTGATCTAGGGTCTCGGGTCATTTTAGCCAGTTAAGCTTGTGCTTTTGATCTGTAACTATTTCCCAATTCTTCTTTTTAAGTTATATGTAGGTATTTTATTATTGATCTGTAGAATGTACAGAACTGGAACTTATGGAATTCATAGTACCAGTTTTAGCCCAACACAGTGTTTAAATGAGAGGTTCCAAAATTGTAAGAGTTTGTCTGTGTCAGAAGCCAAGTGTTTGGCTATGTTTAGCTATATTTCACACTATGATATTTCGCTTTACTCTGCTTCTTTGTTTCTCCTGAGTTACCAGTGTCATTCATTGATAATGGTCATTCATCCCCAATGTCCGTTCTCTGTGACCTAAATATCCATCAGCCTTCTAAAGAACCCATTATCCTCAGGTAAGAAACCATGAGATAAAAACATTAGAATGAAATTTCAGCATTTTATTGACAGGTGACACATGGTTGTAGGCTCCTTGAATCTCAGCAAGTACTGTTAGATGTTCTCTTTCAATGTTGTTCCATTTATTTTGTTAGGCAAACATTATGTTAGACGGATGGCTTGTGAAATCAAGGCCACTGAACACCATGGAGATGTAAGAGTTTAATGTCTCCTTCTCCCTCTTCTGCGGCCACAAGACTTATGACCTGGAACAAACAGACAATACTGTTAATGTAATCTCATTTAGCTTGAGATGCATAGTTAAAAGGTCTACAATTTCAAGACTGCACCAAAATAAATGAGTAAAAATGCATAGGGTTGAGGCAGTGGTTGGATGTCAAAATGTTTACTACCCCACCATGTGGGCGGAGCTAACATCATGACATCATGATGTCATGGGCGGGGCCAAATAAAATAAAATAAATTAAATTAAGCACACACACACACACACCCCTCCACCCACCCACAACACAAAACCGTAAATAAATAAATAAATAAAATAAAAATTACATTAAAATACACCCAAACACCCAAACATCCACCCCAAACACAAATCAACCCACCCACACACCCAAACACAAAACTGTTGCTTATCTGTTAGTATAAGTGCCTGGGCAGCACCATGTTGCAAGATGGATATGGTCATTGTACTGGTTCTCTAGGATAATATGCCTTAATGTAAATGTAAAACAGCTGTACCTCCTTAAGGGTTCTCCAATTAGAACAGCACAGGTATAGCTTATTGATGAGGTAACTCCCAAGATTTTGCTTAAAAACCCCAAGCCAGGCTGCCAGGCCTTTTTAGGAACTTTGGTAGTACGTCAATATAGGTAAAGGTATTAAATACACATTAAAATACACACAGACAGACCACATCCAAAGGTGAGTCACTTACCCTGGGGAGCAGGCTATAGGGAACTTCAGGCTAGCAGCTTCTCTTCTTCCTCCCCACTTGGGAGGACAGCAAGGAGGCCATGCATACGTGCCAATCACTGTAGGCGTGCATGCACACCAAGTGTTTGGCACGCATGCGCAGTGGGGGAACCAGTGAAAAGGTAAGCCCCGAAGGTGGTTCCCTTCAAAAGCTGCTACTGGTTCTCCAGGACCCTGGGAATAGTTACTACTGGTTCTGACAAACTGGTGAGAACCTGTTACATCCCATCACTGGGTTGAGGTATAAACACCATAGAAGTTGAACATTGTTTGTACCTCTTCTTCTGCCATGGTGTCGTCTCCTCCGGTTTCTTCCAAATCCACTTGCATGACTCTTCCCTTGCCGCCGACGCCTGTGGCGTTGAAGAGTCAGCCTCAAGCTTCTGTTGCATCTGAAACTTGCCATGTGATGTTATTTTTCTCTTTCAAGTTCGTAGCAGTGGGAGCATCACCTGCATTTGGGAGTTTAGGACTTCAAATGGTCACCCTCCCCTGTTTATAAGTAGGCTAGAAAGTATGTCAGAGAATAATGACAATGTATTCATCTGTGATGTAATCATGTGGGAAGGACACCATAGTGTAAGAAAGTTATTCAAAGCACCGGACTTCAAAAACAACTATGATGACTGATAATACCTAAAATAAAATGATTTAACAACAGTAATATAATAAACTGAAAAATGAAAAATGAAAGCAAAGCAAAGCAACCACACGTATATACTGCCCCATAGCACTTACTGCATTCTCTGGGCAGTTCACAAGTTAATTAGCATTTTGCCCCCAACAGTGCTGGGTACCCAGTTTACCAACCTTGGAAGGATGGAAGGTTGAGTCAACCTCAGTGGTGTAGGGCGGCCGGGGGGGGGGGGCAGCGGCGGCGGCGGCGGCGGCGGCGGCGGCGGCGGCGGCGGCGGCGGCGGTTGCCATGGACACCACTTACTAGGGGGTGGCAAAATGTCTCAGCACAAGAAGCCTTGCATCAGTAAAATTCATCAGTAAAACTCGTTCACGCTGCTCTCTGTCTCCCGGCTCTCCTCTGCTCTTGCTAGATCACGTGCATGACTCGCTGGAGCCACCTGGTGGTGACTTAACAAATAGCATGCAGTAGTGAATTTACTCTTTAAAGCCTATATGGAATACTGTATGTATACTGTAATATGTTTCTTAATAATGTATGTCCAGAGGCGTGTTCTTGTAGATGTTTCACTCTTGGCATCAGTGTAGGTTTTGATTGATTAAAATGATTTCTAACAGATTTAACCAAATTATCAGTTAAACACTGCAGAATTCATAAAAGTGTTCTCTAAGCTCATTGACATCTTGGGAATCAGTGAGTTAAAATGGACAGGGATGGGTGAATTCAGCTCTGGAAACCATCATATCAACTACTGTGGACAAGAAAACCTCAAAAAAAAAAAAAACAACCAACCAACCAACAACAACCACAGAGTAGCCATAATTGTCAACAAAAGGGTAAGAAAAGCAGTAATGGGATATAATCTCAAAAATGATAGGATGATTTCAGTCAGAATACAAGGCAAACCATTCAATATCACCGTAAACCAAATATACGCACCAACCACTAGTGCAGATGAAACCACAATTGACCAGTTCTATGAGGACCTAGAATACCTCATAAAACATACACGAAGAAATGATGTACACATTATCATAGGAGACTGGAATGCCAAAGTAGGAAATCAAAAAGTAAATGGAATAAGAGGCAAATTTGGTCCGGAACACAGAATGAAGCAGGCCAAAAACTGATAGAGTTCTGCCAAGATAATGCACTGGTCATAGCAAACACTCTCTTCCAGCAACACAAGAGGAGACTTTACACATGGACATCACCAGATGGCCAACATCGAAACCAGATTGATTATATACTCTGCAACAAAAGATGGAGAACCTCCATACAGTCAGCAAAAACAAGACCGGGGCAGATTGTGGCTTAGATCACAACCTATTGATCGCAAAATTCAGGCTTAGACTAAGGAAAATTATGTGGCGTTCTGTGCATTCCAGTGTCTAGTCATGCCTGCCATATGACCTCAGAAACATCTGCGAAGCAGCCAGCGCTGGCTCTTCAGCTTTGAAACAGAGATGAGCAATGAACCCTACAGTTGAATACAACCGGCTTAGGAGCAAGGGCAACCTTTGCCTTTACCTAACTAACCATTTGGGGGCTGCAGGGGCTTAGTGGTTCATGTTGTTGTTGTTCAGTCGCATAGTCGATTCCGACTCTCTGCGACCCCATGGACCACTGTCCGCCAGGCACCTCTGTCCTCCACCATCCTCCTCAAGTCGCTCAGCTTTGTGCCCATTGTGTCTACAATACCATCTAGCCATCTCATTTTTGGCCGCTACCTTCTTCTTTTGCCCTTCACCTTTCCCAGCATCAAGGCCTTCTCAAGTGAATCCTCTTTTCTCATTTGATGTCCAAAGTACTTCATCTTCATTTTTACTATTTGACCTTCTAGGGAGCAGTCAGGTTTGATTTCTTCTAAGACTGACCTATTTGTTCTCCCTGCTGTCCCGGATATTCTCAAAACTCTCCTCCAACACCACATTTCAAAGGCATTATTATTCTGCCCTGAGCTTTCCTTATGGTCCAGCTCTCACAACTGTACACTACCACTAGAAATACAATTGCTTTGACTATGAAAACTTTAGTTTGCAAGGTGATTTCTCTACTTTTCACTATGTTCACCAGGTTTCTCATCGGTTGCCTCCCAAGAATCAGTCGCCTTTTTATTTCATGGCTGCAATCACCATCTGCAGTGAGCTTTGATCCTAAGAAAGTAAAATCTGTCACTGCTTCTACTTCTTCCCCATCTATTTTCCAGCGACTGATAGGGCCTGTTGCCATGAACTTGGTTTTCTTGATATTGAGTCTCAAGCCAGCTTTTTCACTTTCTTCTTTCAACCTAATCAGGAGCTTCTTTAAGTCCTCCTCACTTTCTGCCATTAGGGTGGTATCATCTGCATATCTCAAATTGTTGATGTTTCTCCCAGCAATTTTGATCCCAAATTGTGATTCCTCCATCCCTGCATTGCGCATTATGTGTTCTGTGTATAAGTTGAATAAGCAGGGTGACAAAATACAGCCTTGTCTTACTCCTTTTCCTATTCCAAACCACTCTGTCCTTCCGTATTCTGTCTTAACTGTTGCTTCTTGATTCATGTACAGATTTCTCATGAGGCAAATAAGGTGTTCTGGTATTCCCATCTCTTTAATTACTTGCCACATTTTGTTGTGGTCCACACAGTCAAAGACCTTAGTGTAGTCAATGAGCTTAATGCCTGGAAATTGAGCAGGTAGCAGTTCGAGTCTAGTCATGCCTGCCACATGACCATGGAAATGTTTGCAAACATAGACAGCCTTGGCTCTTTAGTTGTAAATGGAGATGAACACTGACCCCTAGAGTCAGATATGCTTTTGGGCAAGGGAGACCTTGATTGGGCGATGGACCCGGTGAGGGCGTTGCCTGTGCAAGGGAGCTTTGAGGAGGTGGCACCCACAGCAAGCAACTTTGTTCACCATGAGGCCAGCTAAAGTGGGTTTGCAGGGGCTTTTCGCCATCTATAAGCCCCCTGGGGTGGGTGTATTGAAAGCAGGTGCTGGACACGGTAGAGACCAACCTCCTAAAAAGTGAGGGTTTTGTTTTTGGGGCACCCTGATCCCTCCACTCCCAAAAATAGTGGCTGGGGGGGGCCTCAGGTGGCATTTTTGGGTGATGGCAAAATTTTACACCGTCTGCGTCATGGGCCCAGGGGGTGGCAAATTTGGCCTCCGCCCTGGGTGGCTGAAACTCATGCTATGCCACTGGTCAACCTTGAGCTCTGGTCAGAATCAAACTTCCAACCTTTTGGTTGCATGACAGCAGTTTACCCACTGCACCACCAAGCAGCTCATCAATTAGTAGTAGTAGTAGTAGTAGTAGTAGTAGTAGTAGTAGTAGTAGTGGTGGTGGTGGTGGTGGTGGTGGTGGTGGTGGTGGTGGTGGTGGTGGTGGTGGTGGTGGATGTAGATCCTTCTCATGCTGCATGGCGCTCGTCTCTGCCACTAAAGCATATTGAGCAATGAGGCTCTTCATTGCTTCTTTAGCAATAAATATAACATGCAGTTTCCTATGGAAACATTTTGAAATCTTTATAATGAAGGCAACAGTGTTCCATGTACTCCATTGTTGAAGCATGCCTGCCATGTGTCCATGGAAACATCTGCAGACTCAGACAGTGCTTGCTCTTTGGCTATAAACAGAGATGAGCCCTGAACCCTAGAGTCGAATACGAGCAACGGCGACTATTACCTTTACCTATTATGAAGGCAGCAACTGTGGCCTAAAGGTTTTTTGAGGGGGAAAAGAAATGTCTTAGCATTCTAGAGAACTCAGGATCAATGAAGAGGAAGAAAACAGTTGTCCTATTGCACTGAAACCCAACCTAGACCACAAGACTAGCCAAACTGCAATGGTTGAATAACAGGCAAACTACTACTCCTCTGCTGAGTCTGCTCCTGATTGGCTCCTATTGGTCACCTGATGAGTTTGAAGAAGGTTGGGGGCAGAAAAGGATTCATGTTAAGTGCAGGTGCACGCCCAGAAGCCTGCCAATTGCCAGTAAGTGTATGTTGCATAGTTGTAGAAAAATTAACTGATAACTTATCTTGTCATAACCTAATGTTATCTTCAAGGTCAAAGAAAATTTCTCTCTCTCTCCCTGGAATGTAACTTATTGGTGAGAGTTCTGCTCTAAGAAGCAGGCTGGCTGAACATTTAGAGTACTCCTTGAAGTTACAAGGGATGCCACCCATCTCCTTTAGAAACACATTCAGAAGATTGCTTAATGTCCAATCAAGAAGCATAGAGGTGTGTTTGCTGTCACATGGTTCTTCCCTTCAACATTTTGAGCTGTGAAACATTCTTTAAGAATACAATTCCCAGGGTTCTCCAGCCTCCTGATTTAACATTCACATACTTTCTGAATTCACTAAGAAATGCAGTGCTGCACCAAATGAAGCTCATCCATTGGCAATCAGCATAAGGCCCATCTGCTTTTATGTATCATGGTTCTTTGAAAAACAGTGGGAGACACATTCCACTTGTGACACTCTTTACTACTGGTTAGATGACAATGCTGTAGCATATCTGCATTGTAGATTTAGTTATTTGTGGATTTTTTAACAAAACAGGACTCTGTTCTTGTCTGGCCAGGTTATTCCAGTCTGGCCAGGTTATCCTGCTATGGGAATAGAGGAGACTACACTGCCAGCGACTCAAATGCTGACTGTGAGGTTGCGATTAACTAACCTGACCTGACAATCCTAGACACTAACGGCCTTGGGTGCTGAAGTCCACAGAGAAGAGTGATGGTCACCAAATTAATTAAGTCCCACTTGAATCCATCTTGATGAATGGCAGCAGTTTCATCAATACTGGCCTGGGGTTGATGAGGACTTTGTTTGCCAAAAGGGGGTCAGGACCAGAAAGTGACTCATGCAACTGGATCAGTGGTACAAGTATCACGCTGCAATGCAGAAGGCAAATGGAAGGCCACTGAATTATATTGTTCCCAGGACAATTTCCATGGCTGATTGCCATGATGATAGCCCATATTCAGAAACAGATATGGCACTTGAAGAAGGATTCTGTGATATTGAAATGGCCTATCCTGGTGCATGTATATTTCATTATATTGTGATATGTATGTTTTTTGATAAGATATGTATAATGGATATAGGATGCTTTATTGTTGTGTCAGCTACCTGGAGTCACATTGTCAAGTAGGTGGTATACAAATCCTGATGATGATTTATTTGTTTGTTTGTTCACACTTGTTTATCACCCTCCTCCCCGAAGTGACTCAGGGCGATTCACAACACATCATCCACAACAAACAATTTAAAATAATTTAAAACAAGATTAATAATTTTAAAAGGTTAAAAACTGGGTGTTGTGGCAGAGAGGCACTGGGGGTCGGATGGCGGCTGGGGCGGTGACATACACAGAGTCTCCTTGAAGACTGTGGTATTTCTGAACCATAATTGGTTGTACCCAGGGCAACAGCCACCTTGTGCCTGCTAACCTTTCTCACACTAGGTCAGGCGAAAGGAACCGCAAAATGAACTCACCAAAAGGTAGCTTCATTTTGGCAGTTTCATTTTTGGTCTAGACATGGAAGAAGGGCTAATAGTCATTTATTCTACCTAATAGTACTGCTAAAAGCTGTGCTTGCTTTTATGGAGAACTTAAGCAGCTAGAAAGAAACTAATTCTGTACACATGTTAAATAAAACTAAGCAGAGTGATGTGTTTATTTGTGCTTGCTTTGCATGAAAAGGTCAGTTAGAGTCACACACATACCTTCAAACAAAGATCTGAGACGTGTGAAGCATTTTACTTTAATATGTTTTTTTTTCTCTTTCAGTAAGTTTGATTCTGTTACAGAATTTTCTTTATTCAAAGAAAATACATCAGTGTCAGATACAAACTAATTACAGTATGGCTATGGGGTATTTGACCAAGACAAAGTACAGTAATTACATTACCAGCCTATTGCCTTATCCTACAGAGGTTGCTATATCAACTATATGAGTTCATAATAGCCAGACCCTTTAAGTAGATGTGCAACAGGTGGCATAGTTTCAGAAACTCAAATACCATCGTAGAAAACAACTCTGTGCCGGCTTCAGAAAAAGACATGTTTCTCTTGGTCCTCTCCTAAGCTTTAGTATCACTTGAACCCCAGGAAAATGTCACGATGTAGCTGCAGACCTCCTGGTCGCAGAGGACGAAGGAGGAGGGGTTCTAGAGGTCGGAGAAGGGGAAGGAGGGGAAGAGGCCGGAGTGGTAAAGGCCAGTACAGTATTTGGAAGCTTTGGTTTGTTTGTTTTTTTAGTAAAAAAGAGGCATGTCCATCTTGGATATAACCAGTGCCCTTCTGGGTGCACTGTGGTCTCTCTGAAGATTTTGTTAATGCTCATGGACTGGAGGAAGAAAAAAAATCTTAAAATATTTTGTATTTTTCTTTCCACAGTATCTGTAGCTCACACTGTGTACTACTACAGGAAGGTAAAATAGCCATTGCAGGACCACCTTACAATGTGTTGCAGCTTTGGGGAATGTCAGTCACCACCAACAAAATGATGTCTGCCAAGTGAACAAATCGCTGCTCCAGCAAAGCCAGGTGGGCTGACGTTCCAAGATGCTGATGGCTACCACAGAGGAACAGTCTTTCATTAAAATCTGAGGCCGCAAAACACTGTCTGAATTACTTTGGCAACACATGTTCAATTGTCTTTGAAGAGGGAGGTGTGTGTTTGAATTTTCTCAGCAATCTTTTGGAAGGAGGTTGCTCTGGTTTTCAAAGGTTCCCAGCCTTCAAATTTCTGTACCTGGTTTAAATATATTTGAAAATGGATAATCACTATTCCAAGGCTAATGATAATCTCTGTACATGATAGCTTAACTAAAGTATTTCTGTTGAAGGGCAGCTTCATATGAACAAATCAAAATAACTCTTGGCCCCAAATGAGAATGACTACTAAACTGCAGCAAGTTTTTATCAGATTTTGGGAGCTATCATCAAAAAGGCAACATTTCTTTGATTTGATCAACAATATTATTCTTTTCCTGTGTTTTATTTTATTACAATCTATAGGAAATACTCTGAACTTCCCATTAATTAAAAAAAATGAAGTATGAAAGAACTGAATGTCCAACTCTTATTATTGCTATAAGAAGCGAAGTGGAACTTTAGCCTGATACAAGAGGCACAGTCTTGATGACAAGATTCTGGAATAAATGCTTCAGCTCTATGACATCATCAAACTAGTATGACACATTACAAGATAAATTCATTAAAGTGCTGCAGTGTTTTTGTTTTTATTTTTATTTTATTTTTTGTTTTCTGATATGCCTGAACCACTGACTAACACGGCTACTATTCCAAAAAATTCTAGATTCTGACACTCATGAGCTAGCTGCTACACATTAAAGAGGAGTAGATCTGAAGAAGTGAAGTGGTCCTTATTGCCTAGCACTAATGTTATATTTCAAACATTAAGACTGAAGATAGAATCTCATTTTTATTATATGGTTATTGTACCTATTATATACAATTCACATATTTACATCTTTTCCACGTACATAGACAAGTTGAATTATATAGCCATATTTCAGAGAACTAAATTTATTGAGACATTCTTGGCTTTAATGTCAATACCTCATTCCCTTGTATAAAAATTAGAAGTACTAATGCTCAAATGCTGGCAGGACCACCTCTCTTTTGTATTAAATTTTTATTGTAGCTACCGTGAAGTCTATTCCACATTGTAGGAATGTAGTCTAGCAGTGCATGAACACAGTATCAAAGATTTATCTCAGACATAATATAGATTGTAGTTTTCGATCAAAGGAAACCACCTCATAGCACAATTACATATGCCTCAGGGATCTAAAGCAGGGTTTGCAACCTAAGGTCCATGGGCTGGACCCAGCCCACAGTGCCTTTGCTCCTACCAAAAGCAACCCAACATGTACCACACCTGCTCACCACCGTCAGAAGTGGCAAAAGCAGTTAAAACAGCTGGAAACACACCCACGGCTGTCATAAATGTATTTACAGTCATGGATGTGGTTTATGGCAGTATTTATGGTGGGGGAACCATGTGTCTGGCCTGCTCAGCTGTCTAAGGGGATGGTATGACCTGCAGCATGAAAACATTGAGAAGCCCTGATATAGAGAATATTTGTGTTTCTTCTCCCATTCAAGCTCAAGCACCAGAATCTCAGATTTAATACAGTTCCACAATAATTATGTACTTTTTACTATTTTTAATTTCTATAAAAATATTTTTATTTTTTCTAATGAAAGAGAAGACATCACACTGATAATCCTTAAAAGAATGTGAGAAGGACCTGTGGTTGCAAATACTGTACAGTGAAACCTCATTCTCTATTTACTGAATATCTTCTTGCCACAGAAATGAATGTTATGATCATAACTGCTCAGAGCTGCACAGGCTGGGTCTTCTCCAGGGAGTAGGAAACCAAAGTCCCAATGTCTGGCTCCATAACAAGATACCTAAACCATTAACCTGTCCAGCCAGTAACAAGTCATATATCATCAGCTAAAATGTTAGACAAATGTTTATTATAATTATATTCTTTATGTAAAAAAGTTGGCCTCTTTTAGTTAAACATTATAGAAACATGGCAACTGCTCTAGTCATTGTGATTCTTCTTTTGTGTCTAGGCCAGTCGTGAAATTGCCAAAATGAAGGCACCTTTTGGTTAGTTCATTCTGCAGTTCCTTTCACCTGACCTAGTGTGAGAAAGATTAGTCAGCAATACAAGGTTGCCATTGTCCAGGGTACACCCAATTGTGGTTCCAAAATACCACTTTCTTCGAGGAGGCTCTTTCTGTGTACCCCCACCTTGTGATAAAGAGCTTCTTAAATATTCGTCATTTTTAAGAATAACAGATTTCTTCCAGTATGAGCTTAAAGTGGATTGTGAGACATAAATGCTAATGCTCAAATTGATTAGCAGTAAAGGAGTTGCAGTGCTTTTGTTTTTGTTAAGTATCCTGATATAGGCTGATTTGCCTACCATTCTGAACACTGTCTCAAGAAAAACTTACAAAGTCAGAAAGTAGGCAGGCATTATAATAGCCAGTTTTGGGTAAAATAGCAGTATTTTGCCTGAAAATCACCATCTATGCAGCTTAGAAATAACAGGGGAGAAAAATTCATATTAAAAGAGGTTGGACTAGGTGGAAGGAGATAATTGCAGGCTGGCTAATAAGCTACAGAGCAGTTTTTAAGCATACCTTATTTCTGTAATCCAAACAACCAGGCTGTCAGGAGTGTGGTCACAAGCAGTCAAAGTAATTCATGGGTGTGATGATGCCGACCCTCCCCCTGTGCCTATACCAACTGCCAGGGGAAGAAGAAGCCAGGGGAGGATGAGGACCTTGCCGTCCCTCCCACTGTTCCTACACCAACTGCCAGGGGAAGAAGAAGCCAGGGCAGGATGAGGACCTTGCCGCCCTTACCCCTGTGCCTACCCCAACATATTGTAATGTAATGTATTGTCTGTAAGCCACCCTGAGTCGCCACGGCGAGTGGGCGGCAATATAAATTTGAACTAATAAATAAATAATAAGGAAGCAGCACCTAGTCTGACAGGATCAGAAAATGGTAGCATAGATGAGGACAGGCACAGCACAGGTTCTAAAATGCAGCAGTCAAGGACAGAAGGCTTGTCAACTTACTATGTAGTAGCCTAAGGCAGACAGGAAGTAAAAATTCATGGGTAAAATAATGAGTTTGTAAATGTTAGCTTTTTGGATTACAACTCCAAACGAGATTCTGTAGTCCACAAAATAAGTTTTCAAAACTCTGGTGTAAATGATTTTAGTGGGAATCGTGTGACAAACCCAGGATAGAAGACAATCCAGGGGCCACCCATGGTGAAGAAATACCTTCCCTTCTCACAGACAAATCCTGCTGAACTGAAATGTTTCCTGTGTCTTCTTACCATGGAACAGGAACCATGTTATATTGTGGGGTCAACCCTTTGAAACTTAGGACGACACCCTGAGCACACTTTTCTTTGCAAAGGAATCACATCCAATCTTCTAAGAAAATAAGAAAACTTGAGATTTCATTCATTCATTCAAAGCACTAAAATTTAAAACACATCATTTAAAAAGTATATAAGTATGTAAGTACTTTTTATAAGCACATACACTACATACTGTATTTAAAACTTTCTTTTTCAAAAGCAAGAAAGCATTAGATAAAACCCGACTACTTTGTTTACTTTGCTGATGCTACATAATTTTGGTGTCATAGCATGGAAACATTTTTTTTAAGAAGAGGGTTGGTTAGATATATTTACTAATCAAAGCCTGCACTTTCCCTGTATAGCTAGGAAAATTCACGCAGGGGTGGACAACCTTTGTGCCCCAGGTGTTCTTGGATGTCACTTCCCAGAAGCCCATGTAAACACACCTGCTGATCAGGGCTTCTGGGAAGTGAAGTCCAAGAACACCTGAGGGATCAATTTATTTTTCACCAAAAAGAAGGACAACTTTTCAAGTGGAAGAACAGCCTCTCTAAAGAAAGGCACATGTATCCTGCCCAGAACTGATGAATAACACTGAGAAAAGATGAAGATTCAAATCAGAAAATATCAGAGAGTAGCAATGCATGCAGAAATGAATGAAAGAGAAATATACTCCAAAGTTTGAGCCCTATATCTGGTTTCCAACCAAAAACACTCTTAAGATACAGCTCAATTGGCAGGTATATTTTGCTACTTCTGCCTATATAGCTCAGTCAAATTATGTTCTGATTATCTGTGGAGTTTAAAATGAGAATAAATATATCATAAGTGTTAGCTGGGAGAAAACCTGTAACATTCTAATGCGCTCATGGCACTGACTCACAGCAGTTAGAACTGTCTTGCTTAGCACCTCTTTATACCTAAGAACAAAATGATTACTGACATTCTCATCATTATGCATCTAGCTTCTGCCAACTATGTAGGGTTTGGGCTTTCATGTTAGATTTCAATCCTGCTTTGATTTTGATCAGATGTCCTTTCCATTTCTGTCTGACAAAGTGCTATCAGCAATTTGTGGCTTGCAGTGTGATGTAAACAATATCTATAAATGCACAAACTGACCTAATAGCTGGATGAAGTAGACCTGGAGCAAATTTCCTTTAGATGCAAATAATAATAATAAAGGGATTGGGAGGGGAAAATCTAAAGAAAGAATGTATATTTTTTTCAGTTTTATGTAGTCCAAATGGAATGACAAACTATGTAATTAACACAGATAGACTATGTATGGATGAATAATTTTAATTTTATAGATTTGCTCTCACAAAGCAATACATCCAGATGCCTTAGCTGTGCTCATTGGTGAAATTTTTGATTCAAAATGAGATATTATTAAGAGATGTGGAACTACAGCATAGCATTTTGTGCCAAAGTGAAAAACCATAGAATGGATTCTACCTGAAGTAGATTTAAAAAAAATTCCGGTAGCCTACTGAGCATTTTGTATAGTATACAGCAAAGAGTCTCTAGGAATCTTACAAGTGGAACAGAAAGAACATTTTGAGATACATGGCAATATCTACAACACGTTTTTCTTTCAGACCTGTGTGTGGTTCACACCAACTATTTCCAGATATGTAGGAGTCATTCCTACAAGAGTCCTGAATTTCTTTCAGTCCCAGGAGAGCAGATGTTAACAGTTCCACCCCCTCACCCCAATTTGTATCATGTTTATTCATAGAAACAGCTTCAGGAGTTCCTGTCACTGTGTTATTCAACATAAATAAAATGCAAAGAATGTGTCCCAAGCACAGTGATGCTTTACTATGCTCACTTTAAATCAGTGCTTTTCCCATGATAAATGGATCTGGTCTCTTTCCAATCATGATTTGAAGGGGGCACAACTCAGCCCCTGTACTACCCCATACTAGACACACCAAAATTGGAGACAGTCTTCTGCTGATTCTCCTCTCAACCCTCTCCAAGTCTGGTGGAGTTTGGATGCCAGAGTTATGATGTCTGACTAAATGTTTTTCAGACCTTAAAAAAATTTTTTTTTTGAGGATTAGATTTCTGAAAAAAAGAAAGTAAGAAATGGAAGAAGCTTGAGGTTGACATGCTATGAATGCTGTCAAATTCACTTTGATAGGGAAATGGAGTGTCCTTTCACCTTAAACCAGGGGTTCCCAGCCTACAGCCCATGGGCCAGCCCCAGAACCCAATGCCATCCCATCTGGCCCATCACTGCCTCTGCCACACCAGGAAGTGAAAGCAGGTGCACTTACAACATCTGTAAAATGTACATGTGCAAACATGCTAGAGGCTGTCCTAAATGCAGAAGTGGGCGCATTTATGACAGCCATAAATGTTCCTGCTTCTGGGGGAGTGGTCAAGACCACAAGATAAAAAGATTGGCCACTCCTGCCTTAAAACAAAATAAGAAAGGAAGGACCATATGCAGCTTAGTTGACCGGTAAGATTTCTACAATTATTTGGCAAAATCAATTATTTTTCTCCATGTTTTCCCTTTCATGTTCCAATCAAACCCTGAACTGCCAAAATGAAGCCAATTTCTTGACTTTGTAATTGGCCAAACATAAATCCTCATCAGTATATGTTTCTGGCACTAATAGGCAGACCAGTAAATGAGCTGGATTCTTTATCTCTCCACATTCACACAGTGTGTTGTCTGATTTTTCTCCATTTATACCTACAGTTATGGCCCGTGGATGGCTTTTTTTTGTTTCAAATTGAATTTTTTAAAAACTCAAGTGAATTTTTCATGCTGTCAGTCTCGGACATTCTATGCCTGGATGACAGGCTGTACTGTTCTCTTGTGTATTCAGGTCTGGGATCGATGGTAGGCTGCTCCTGCTGCCTCCACTGCCAATGGAAGTGGTGGAAACAGCCATAAACGCATCCGTGGCTATTGTAAAAGTGTTTACAACAGCTGTAAATGCATCCACAGCTGTTGTAAAGGTGTTTGCATACATTTACAGTCATCATAAATGCATTTATTGCTGTCTTAAACATGTTTACAACAGCCGTAGATGCATTTTAAAGCAGCTTTTATGGTGTGTGTGTGTGTGGGGGGGACCACCAGTCCGGCCTGCTCAACTGTCTGAGGGACTGTGACCCAGACCGTGGCTTCTAAAGGTTGAGAACCCCTGGTTTAGCTCTTCTGCCTGAGGAGAAGTTTGGCCTCCTATCTCTACAGAGATTGAGAAGAGATGGATTCCAGAGGTAGTGAGAGGATTCTTTCTGATGCTTTATAGCTCTGCTCCTAGGCACCCAAAGGAGGAAAAGCTTTTCACCCTTTCCCCTCCTCACAAGGAGTGCATCTTCCAAAAGGAAAGAAAAATATGGACTAGATCTTAACCAGTGGTGGGCTGCCTCAGCCCAGGGTGTGCCCCCCAGGCCCCCAGTATCACAGTGCTCCCCTTGGGTGCCAATGCAAATTGCTGAGCTGAGCTATGATGCCTGAAATGATTGAGCAAATGAGTGGGGCTCCATGTTTATCTGCCTGTCTTCCTCCTCCTGTGCTGCCAAAGATAAGATTACAAAAGCAGCTCATTGACAGTGGAGCTGCCGTGGCTTATAGGTTGCAATTTTGCCTTGTAAGCAGGAGTTTGTTGGTTTGAATTTTATTTATTTTTTATTTTTATTTATTTAGATTTATTATCCCGCCCTAATCAGGCGAACCTGACTCTAGGCGGCTTACAGAAATTCATAAATTAAAACCTTAAGGTTCATAAATTACTTAAAAGTCAATTAAAAAAGAATTAAACCCTGAATTTACAAAAATCTAAAAGATTTAAAAAGGTTAAAAGGTTTAAAAAGATTTTAAAAGTTTAAAAGAGTGAGGGAGGGGTGGCTGTCCCATCATATCAGCCACCCAACATGGGACCCCAAATTCCTGGAGCCCCACACCTGCCCTGCCAGCCAGGTTTTTAGGCCCTTCCGAAAGGACAGGAGCTCTGTCTGTAGACGTAACTCAGTTGGCAGGAGGTTCCAAAGGGCCGGGGCGGCCACGGAGAAGGCCCTCCTTCTGGTGCTAGAGAGATGCGCCTCTCTAGCCGATGGAATGATAAGAGAGCCTCTCCGATCCGCCCTGGTGGGACGGACAGATGTCCTTGGGACGATGCGGTCTCTTAAGTATCCTGGCCCACTACCATGTAGGGCTTTAAAGGTAATAACCAGCACCTTGAATTGCACCCGGAGACATACTGGCAACCAGTGCAGCTCCCGAAGCAGTGGTGAGGCACGAGCATAACGCCCGCACCCCATCACTACCCGAGCAGCCGCATTCTGGACCAGCTGCAGCCTCCGAATGGTCACCAAGGGCAGCCCCATGTAGAGCGCATTACAGTAATCAAGTCTGGAGGTGACCAAAGCATGTGTGATCATGAGCAAGGAATCCCGGTCTAGGAGTGGGCGTAGCTGGCATATTACACGAAGTTGTGCAAAAGCCCTCCTGGCCACGGCTGCCACCTGCTCCTCGAGCAGTAGTCGTGAGTCCAAGAGGACCCCCAGATTACGCACCAGGTCTGTTTGGGGCAAAACTGCCCCATCCAGAACCAAAGATGGTAACTCCCGAGATAGCGCAGGACCCCTTACCCATAGCCACTCAGTCTTGCCGGGATTCAGTTGTAGCCCGTTGTCTCCCATCCAGACCCTGACAGCCTCCAGGCACCTGGATGGGACTTCCACTGCATCAATTGGATCTCCACGGGCTGAGATATACAGCTGGGTGTCATCTGCATATTGGTGATACCTCACCCCATGGGAACGGATGATCTCACCCAGTGGCTTCATGTAGATGTTAAATAGGAGAGGCGAGAGTACCGAGCCCTGAGGCACCCCATATTGCAGGGGCCTAGGGCTGGACCTCTCGCCTTCCAGCCACACCGACTGGGTCCGGCCCCTCAGAAATGAAGAGAACCAGGCCAGCACAGTGCCCTGGATCCCCAATCCTTGGAGCCTTCCCAGAAGGATACCGTGGTCGACAGTATCGAAAGCCGCTGAGAGGTCAAGAAGAGCCAGGACGGATGGATGACCTCCATCCCGTTCTCGCCAGAGATCATCCACCAATGCGACCAATGCAGTTTCAGTACCATATCCGGGCCTGAATCCTGACTGGAAAGGGTCCAGATAATCCGCTTCATCCAGGACTTCCTGTAGCTGCCACGCCACTGCCTTCTCCAAGACCTTACCCAAAAAGGGTAGGTTGGATACAGGTCGGTAGTTGGTAAGTACCGTAGGGTCGAGGGATGGCTTTTTCAGGAGGGGACGCACCAAAGCATGTTTTAAGGGTGCTGGAAAAAGCCCCGCCTGCAGAGATGAATTTATAATTGCCTCGACCCAACCGCCTGCCACAGCCTTAGATGCCTTGACTAGCCAGGCAGGGCATGGATCCAATTCACAGGCAGTGGCGCGAACAGATCCAAGAAGCCTGTCCACTTCCTCAGGGCCAACTGGATCGAACTGATCCCAGATAACATGGCCAGACTGTACTCTGGTCAACCCCAGCTCTGTCTCTTCCACGCCGGGATTAAACTTCAAGCGAATCTGAGCGATTTTCTCCGCCAGATAATCAGCAAAAGCCTCAGCCGATCCCTGCCAACCAGGGCCAGACCCCCCTCTTCCCAGGAGGGACCTGGTCACCCGGAACAAGGTTGCTGAATCCCCAGAGGGGAGTTGAAATTAGAACGCATTTGGAATATATGTATTTTTTTAGTGTTAGATGCCCTCATCACTCCCTGTCCAGCGCCCTTTTAGCACAGCAAGCATGCCCCAGGTCTTAACACACCTGTCACTTCTTTCAGTAGCTGACCTGAGCAGTTACAGTTCTCTCTCTGCAGTCAGAGGTCTGAAAACCAGGAAGTGGATTTAGCACCCCAGAACATCCAGTGAATTGAAGATGAGCTTGTGACAAAAAAAAAACCTTTTTAAATATAAATAAAACAATAGCATGGGAAAATGAGAATTGACAGGTTGCACCCCCCCCCCCAAAGGACCTTCCACCCATGCAGAGACTTATAGGTGGGAAGTAAAACACCCATACTGCAAGCCAAAGAAAATCTGAAAACAAAGTTTTCAATGTTGAGGAATGCCTGCCACATTTCCACAGAAACGTCTGCAAATGCAGACAGCTCTGGCTCTTTGGCTATAAACAGAGATGAGCACTGAACCCTAGAGTTGGGTGCGACTGGCTTTCAAGCAAGGACAACCTTACCTCCAGTAGGCTTGTAAGACCTTTGATTAGAGATTATGATGGGAAACCAACTCACTTAGAAGTACAGTCAAACCTTGCATAAAGAGTGCCTCGCTTAAAGAGTAACTCGCTTAAAGAGCAGGATTTTCTCTGAATGTTTGCTTTGCTTAACAAATAAAACCAACCAAAACTCGCTTAACAAATAAATCCGGGTTTGCAAAAAACCCCACCACCACCAGAAGTCACAATTGGTTGCTTACAATGGTGTTTCACTTAAAGAGCAAACTTGCTTAAAGAGCAATTCTGTGGAACACATTATGCTCATTAAGCAAGATTCAACTGTATTTCTTTTTTTGTACAGATAGTCTATTATATCCTGAGTTGCCAGGGCCATATACAGTTGTACCTCACTTAAAGAGCATAATGCGTTCCACAGGATTGCTCTTTAAGCGAGTTTGCTCTTTAAGTGAAACACCATTGTAAGTGACCAATTGTGGGTGGGATTGCAAACCCCGATTTATTTGTTAAGCGAGTTTTTGGTTGGTTTTATTTGTTAAGCAAAGCGAACATTCAGAGAAAATTCTGCTCTTTAAGTGAGTTACTCTTTAAGCGAGGTGCTCTTTATGTGAGGTTTGACTGTATTCTTTTTGGTCCTTTGTCAGATTGTCAGGAAGAAATTGGATTTCTCCCTCCCCAAATAGGGAGTGATGGTAGACTCCCATTGCTAAATTATACTTTGTAATACTAAAATCTGTCCAATAACCTTTTGTATCACTAAAAATATAGAGAAGTTTGATGGTCAAAACTTTGGGAGTGTAGGGCTTAGTTTGTAAACACTGTTCTCACTAAGCAAGACTTTAAAAACATAAGTATTTGAGGGTTTAATTGGATGCTCAATGTTGTCCTTAAAAAATCATTTTGAGTGAGATCAAGTTACTGTGACTAAATCTAACTACTGTTGTCAAAATCTCAATCCATTTAGCAAATATTTAGGTTTGAGGGTCATCAGTAGTTTATCTCGTTTCAGAGGTAGAATGCACACATGAAACCACAATCTCTCTCTAAAATAAAGATTTCAGGGATTTATGTACACTATTTATTAAGTGGAAGATGGCAGGATCTTGGAAGGAAGTAAAGTGAATGTATAATTAACAACACAATCTGACCTCTTTAACTTTGAATGAGGCTTCCCCAATTAAATTTTCCTGGCTTTAGTTTTAAATAGCTATTCACAGCTGTGGACATTTGATTTATTCCCTGATGAGAGTGAGAGAAGCTGACCAACACCAGAAAACCATTTTTAATTAAGATGCTTATGCTAGATTAAAATCACTGCCTCCTTTTAACCATGTGTTTTAGTGATAAGTTTTGCTATTCCTTGTATTTTTTAAAATAATAGAAGCATATGAGATAATATCTGCATATATGGACCATGTTTACTATTTAGTTTGGTTTCACAAAAGGCATAACATTTTGTAGGTATTAGAGGAATGGTTGGTTGACCAACTGGGTGTACACTTAAGAGTGAAGTTAACATGAAAAAAATAACAGCAGGAACACAGTACTGGAAATGCCCAAGCTGATATAACTTCTAATGATATAGGATTGTGATACTAATGCCTATCCCAGTCTTGCATAGACAGGAAACATTTTTAAATTATGATTCCAGAATCTTACTGGCTCTAAGACTTTGGGAGATTAGATTCAAAAAAGGCTATATCTTATCTATGTTGAATATGTGCTATGTTAGTGAACTGGGCTATGTTGGAAACAGTGTAGGTTTAACAAACTCTAGGATAGGGTAGCAACAAACACCCCACCATTTCCCAACTATTTTTGCAGCTACTTAGTTAGTGTACCTGTTGATGTGCATGACACTTTTCTCGTCATGCATTTCCACACACATCATGTATTTCTCTCTTTTTCAACACTGTTGCTTGGATTAATCTTCATGTCGCATATGCTTCACTTGTAATTCTACACACATTTATCTGGGAGCAAGTCTCAGTGAACTCAGTGGTCCTGATTTCTGATCAGCTATGTGTGATCTAACACATAGCTGCTCAGAAATCAGCACCATTGAGATCTATCACTGTTAGTAAGTAGATAGGTATGTTCACACACATATAACCTTTTTGTTGAATTATTTCGTAAGAAATCTGCAGCATTTCAAATTTCCTTTTTTTTTTTTCAAGCAGCAAAGGGAAGGTAGATGGAGGGTTAGAAAAATGTGGGATTTCTTAATGTGCATGCAATGCCTGCTCATTTACTCATTTATGTAAATTAGCTAGGTGAAGGAAGATGCTGAGATGGGGAGACAGCAGCAGCAACAAGAGAGACTGTCAAAGGTTTAAAATCCAAATATGAGGATTAGCAAGGCTGATACTGAAAAAATGGGACTAGAATCTTTTAATGTAGATATGTGAGATATGAACTCTACCACTTCTAGTATTATCTGCAACAAAACAACTATTACAAAAGAGATTCCAAATTGTATGCTTAACTCCTCTTGCTACCATTTACATATTTGCTTAAGAAAACAATCACTCATACAACAGCATCTAAGTTCAGTATTGCCATGGGAAAAGAACCCATCAGACAAAGAAAGACATCATTTAAAAAATGGAATTGGGGAATGTAACTGTGTCTCTATTAAAGCTCTAGGCCAGTGATGGTGAACCTTTTAGAGACTGAGTGCCCAAACAGAGGGTCTGAGAGAACTCTGTGCCAAGAGGAGGGAAGAAACGCTCCCATTGGGCTGTTTGGCAGAGGGGTGGGGTGAACTCTATCCTGGGAGAAAAGAGGAAACACTACCATTGGACTGCTGGGCAGAGGGGCAGAGCAAACTTTGTCCTGGGAAGACAGCACAGTTCCCCCAGTGGCTTAGTAGTTAAGCCTCTGAGCTGGAGACTAGACAGTCTGGTTTTGATACCCAAGAGCTGCACTTGGGGACATAAATGGAGCCTCATTCAGGCATCCCCTAAAAATCCTTTCAACCCAGAGTAATCTTTGACATGAAATTATAGCACACATGCCCAGTGGTGGGCTCAAAAAAATTTTACTACCACACTGTGGGTGTGGTATGGTGGGCGTGGCCAGGGGAAGCCCTGCATTGCACCCTATTTAGGATTACTTTATTTCAAAATTTGGATGGGTGTGGTCAGCCAGATTTTCTGCTACTGGTTCTGGTGAACTGGTGTGAACCTGCTGATGCCCACCACTGCACATGCCCACAGAGAGGGCTGTGAGTGCCACCTTTGGCATGCATACCATAGGTTTGCCACCACTGCTCTAGGCTGAGAACAACTTTACAGAAGGATGCCCCTGTTATACAAAATAAACTCTGGTAAATGAAAAAACTTGGCTATTTCTCTGTTACCCACCAGATCAGCTATTCTCTCATTCCTATAAGAGAACAGACAGGAAAATTTGTGCTTGAATCTATGATGGTCCCTAAAAGGGCTAAGGATGAAGATATAGGGTGTCTCTTTTCAGTGGTAGTGGAAACAAGCTACACAGAAATAAAATGAATTGAATATTGGATACATTTTATTTATTTATTTATTTGATTTATATCCTGCCCTACTCAGTAAAAACTGATTCAAGGTGTCTCACAAGAACAAAACAATCAATAATATGATACAATATAATACAGTAAACTATAACGAAAGAAACAAAAATGCAATGGGATGAGCAATACAATGCAGAAATACAATCGAGCAATACAAAGTAGCAAAACAATTGAGCATATATGCTGCATGCTATTTCTTTAAATGCTTTTCTTTGACATAGACCCCCCTGATATAATCAGTAGCAATGCAGTTATTTTTGCAGACAAACAGGCTCAGATGAATGCTGCCAGCACAACTTTATTCTTGTTGTCTTTCAAAGATGAGGACAGTGCGGGAAGGAGAGGATTATTCCAGACATGCTGTCTGTTTCTTTGCCTTTGTTTTAGTTATTGAACTATGTTATGGGACAGATTGTGAATGTCTCTGTTGACAGATGGAACACCAGTTGTGAGCATGCTAGTAGTAGATATTTATGTGTGACCTGGAAAAATAATATCTTTTAAAGAGAGGATTCACTTGAGAAGGACTTGATGCTGGGAAAGGTGGAGGGAAAAAGAAGAATGGCAGCCAAAAATGAGATAGCTAGATGGTATTGTAGACACAATGGGCACAGAGCTAGGTGAGTTGAGGAGGATGGTGGAGGACAGAGGTGCCTGGCTGGCAATGGTCCATGGGGTTGCAAAGGGTCATAATCGACTGTTTGACTGAACAACAACAATTAGTTTAAAGTGACAGGTAAACCAGGGAACCTGAAAAACTGTAAAAAAAAAAAGAAGAAGAAGAAGAAGAAGAACAATGGGCTTGGCCTATCTTTCTTACTAAGAAATACAAACTAGTTGCACAGGTCTGTGGTTCTTATCATTTACCGGTACATCTAAAGCCCTAACCCTCAGGCTGTAAAGGAATTGAGGTTCCATTGTGAAAGAAGCAAAGAACTCATTCCCCCAACAAGAAGGATGTTAGTGTGCTTGCACAGGTTGTTGTATTCATCATTAATGGTAAATTCTAAGCACTCAAAAGTAGTACTCTTGGAAGTAAACATAAAGAAACAAAAAACATTATATTGATAAATATAAATTTTCTGTTACAGTAAATGCAAAACATGCAAATGCAGAATTTAAAAACTGCAGTGCTTTTATTGAGAATTGTATTGCTATGTCTAAATATGTTTTATTTATACAGTAATTATTTATTTATTACTTATTTCTAATGTGCAGTGCAGGGATGGAGGAATCACAATTTGGAATCAAAATTGCTGAGAGAAACATCAACAATTTGAGATACGCAGATGATACCACCCTCATGGCAGAAAGTGAGGAAACCTAAAGAAGCTCCTGCTTAAGTTGAAAGAAGAGAGTGCAAAAGCTGGCTTGAGACTCAGCATCAAGAAAACCAAGATAATGGCAACAGGCCCTGTCAGTTCCTGGAAAATAGATGGGGAAGAAGTAGAAGCAGTGACACATTTTACTTTCTTAGGATCCAAGATCACTGCAAATGGTGACTGTAGCCATGAAATAAAAAAGTGACTGATTCTTGGAAGACAAGCTATGAGAAACCTGGTGAACATGGTTAAAAGTAGAGACATCACCTTGCAAACAAAAATTCACATAGTCAAAGCAATGGTATTCCTGGTGGTAATGTATGGTTGTGAGGGCTGAACCATAAGGAAAGCTGAGCACAGAAGAATAGATGCTTTTGAGATATGGTGCTGGAGGAGAGTTTTGGGATTCCCCTGGACAGTGAGGAGAACAAACAGGTCTATCTTAGAAGAAATCAACCCTGACTGCTTCTTAGAAGGTCAAATAGTAAAGATGAAGTTAAAGTACTTTGGACATCAAATGAGAAGAGAGGATTCGCTTGAGAAAGCCTTGATGCTTGGAAAGGTTGAGGGCAAAAGAAGAAGGGCCCAGCCAAAATGAGATGGCTAGATGGTATTGTAGATGCAATGGGCACAGAGCTGGGCAGGTTGAGGAGGACGGTGGATGACAAGGGTGCCTGGAGGGTGGTGGTCCATGGGGTCAAAAAGGGTCGGGATCGACTGCGCAACTGAACAACAACAACAAAATATTAGCAAACTAATATTTCCACTACATTTACTTATTTTGTATGCTGCAATTTTCACATACAAGGCAGCTTTCAAGGAATTATATAACAAAACTACAAAATACATAGTATGTTACACATAGTAAAATTTAATTAGCCCAGTTGTTAGACTACACTTAAAAATTTAGCCGCCCTGAGTAGAGATGATTTCCCCCCTAGAGGGGTGGGATATAAGTGTAAATAATAAATAAATAAATAAAATTTAAAAACTTTAAAAACAATTCTGCTAATATGTTATGAAAACCATGTATCCTACCCTAGATTTCTGTGACACACTAGTAATACATGTTTGCTGAGTGTTTCTCTTCTCTGGTAGATTTGTTACATCTTTCCATTGTGGATTGTCACCACTCTGACCTGCTTCTATAGCTCAAGTACAGCCATGTCTGGGTCTTTTCCCTTATCTTTGTCAGAGGTTTTCTAGGCCAGCTGTCCTCTAGTCTGCTGCCTGCCAGTGTTGCTCTGCTTCCACTGGTAAAGTCGAGGTCAGGGTCAGATTGCTGTCTGGAGACTAAGAGGTGACGTCAGTGTATAACTTACTAGGATAGTTAATCTCCTGCTGGGAGGATATATTTTAATAATGAACTCAGTAGGGAGAAAGAGATACTTAAGATTGTATACTGCATGCTTTTATTTAAAAGATAGCATACCAATAGGAAATATTCTACAATTAATACCCTCCTTGCCTATACAGTATATATAATCCTACTAATATATCTGATAGAGTCAAGATTATTTTTTTTTCTGTGTTTGCAAATGAACATTGTTCCTATTTTTGAAGTAGGTGTGTTTCTACTTTAAAATAATTTTGAGAAGTTTGTATTTTCTTTTAAATTAAAAATAAAACACAAATAACTGGTGAGATGATCTTAGGTAAAACGACATCCATGTTTTTGCCAGTATGAAGAAAAATAAAACTTGAACATCTATTATATTTTATTTTGGGTTAGAAAGATTGCACTTCAATTTAGAAACTGTTTGTAAAATTCCTAGTGCTAGTGGGTATTCCTGATATTTGTATGAAGCAAAATCTCAGTTATTCTGTATATTTATATTATTTATTTATACAATGTATGCTCTGCTCTTAGGGAGCTAGATAAATTGTAACAAGACTGAGTGGCTGTGGGTAGGGGATCCGGTGTTATCTCAGGAACTACCATCTTTGGTTCTGGATGGGGCAGCTCTGCCCCAAACAGACCCAGTACATAATCTGGGGTTCCTCCTGGACTCGTGACTACTGCTCAAACAGTAGTTGGCAGCCGTGGCCAGGAAGGCCTTTGCACAACTTCGTGTGATTCACCAGTTACGGCCATTCCTAGACCGGGACTCCTTGCTCATGGTCACACATGCCTTAATCACCTCCAGACTTGATTATTGTAATGCACTCTACATGGGGCTCCCCTTGGTGACTATTCGGAGGCTACAGCTGGTCCAGAATGCGGCTGCATGAGTAGTGTTGGGATGCGGGCATTACGCCCGTGCCTCATTACTGCTGAGGGAGCTGAACTAGCTTCCAGTTTGCCTCCGGGTGCAATTCAAGGTGCTGGTTATTACCTTTAAAGCCCTACATGGTAGTGGACCAGGATACTTCAGAGACCACATCGTCCCAAGAACATCTGCCCGTCCCACCAGGGCAGACAGGAGAGGCTCTCTGGTTGTGCCAATGGCCAGAGAGGCGCACCTCTCTGGCACTAGAAGGAGGGCCTTCTCTGTGTCTGCCCCGGCCCTGTGGAATCTCCTTCCAATAGAATTACGTATGCAGACGGAGCTGCTGTCCTTTAGGAAAGGAGTGAAAACCTGGCTAGTAGGTCAGGTCTGGATGAAACAATAACCCCAGTTGGCTGGATGATCTGACCCCCAGTGCCTCTCTGCCACAATGCCCAGTTTTTAATCTTTTTTAATTTTTAGTCTTTTAAAAATGGTTTTAAATTGTTTGTTGTGGATGATATGTTGTGAATCGCCCTGGGTCTCTTCGGGGAGGAGGGTGATAAATAAATAAATAAATATTTACATAACAATAAAAGGAGAAAAACCTTGTCCTGCCCCCAGGCTTACTATCTGAAAAAACAAAAGGAAAAAGGAAGGTGGTGGGAAAAAGAAAGCGAGAACACTCAGATACAAGTTCTTATATGTTATGAGGTTTGCATCATGACCAGCTTTAATAGTTGAAATATATAACACAGCCAGATCTTGTTGGTCTTCTAATGCTAATCTTGTAACAATAGAATCTTGTAACAATAGTAACCTGTTTCCTACCTTTTCCTTTACTACAGCTTGATAGAAAGGTTACTGGATGACACCTGGTGAGAAAGCCTCACAGAGCTGGTATTTCAGGACAGCTGATTGGTGGTCCATCTTTCATCTGTTATTTTATCAATAGCTGTGCAAAGGATCAAAGGCCTACAATTGGTTCCATGTAAACAACATTATTGATGCATTGTAAGTAAAATAACAACCAAGGTCTCCCAGCACAAAGGCTGAAGAAAGAACACCTAACTTAAAGCTTACAGCAGGATTTCAGGGCTTCTAAAAATAAAGCACAAGATTACTTAGGTTGTGTCATCAACAGAAGGCCAGATAGCTTTTCGAAATACTTATCTTATCTGATGCCCTGCACCTTGCTTTATCTCCAAGAGTTTTCATCAGGGTAACATTAAGGGTCTGGGGATCTTGCTTACATTATGGAGGCAAATGGTTCTTTTACTAAAAAGATCAGCTTAGAAAGGATAAGAAGGTCATTCTGATAGAGCATGCACAATGGAAGGCCTGTGTGTGCTCTCTCCCTCCTCCTGCCACCCACTTTAAACATCAAGACTATTAAAGCACAGAACAAAGAGGGGCATGAGTGGTCCTTGAGATGTGATTGGGCTGCCAAGTCCCGTTAGCTCTTGTTCATGTTGGCCACAGCTGATGAAAGCTTGGGTGGGGGGCAGTTAAAATCAATGCTGTTGACAAAATGCTGTAGCATCTTTCAGTCCTTTCTTATTGTTGCCTAAATTGTCACAGCAATCAGCTCTTTGATTGTGCCTTCCTGGGTATCCTCTTGCTTTCCAAACTCCCCTCCCCTCCCCTGGATCTGTAGTGAGCAGAAATTTTGCCTGCAGATGTGATGGTGAAGCATTTTTGCAACAGTAGATGCAGCAATAAAGCTCACATGCACATTTTAACCCTTGGAAGGAATGACCTCAGAACTCCTTCCATGCCCTAATCTCAGCAGCCTTTTGAGTTGCAAACATCTGGGCAAGTGGTGCTTTATCATTATTACAAGAAGACTGTCAAGATCCATCTGGCCTCTCTATTTGTTACTGGCTGTGGCTACAGTCAAAATGGACTAAAGTTACATTTTTGGACTATCACTTTCAAAAACCTCCCAAACAGTCTAGTGATTGACTCTGGTTAAATCTACTTCATTTTATTCTTTTCCCCACTCTAGGGAAACAGAGAAACAGATTTACTATCCTGATATTAGAGAGATAGAAGACCATCTCACAGGGATGACCCATCACTAGGTGAAATGAAGTAACTGCCCATGCAGGAGGTTCCTGAATTCATCAAAGGGCAACACATTGACAGCTATGGGGCTGGGGTGGCTCAGTGGTTAAGAAGCTCGCCTTGCCAACTGGAAGGCTGGCAAGTTGGCAGTTCGAGACCTGGATACTGATTTATGGTTTGAGTGCCCATTTCTGTCCCAGCTCCTGCAACCTAGCAGTCTGAAAGCAAGGAATTGCAAGTAGATAAATAGGAACCACTTTGGTGGGAAAAGATCTTGGAGACATGAAAGGAGACTCATTTGGGCATCTCCTGAGCAGAATTGCTCCAGCAAAAATCTTTTCAACCCAGAATAATTTCTGACATGAAATTATTATTGACGACTATTTCCTTGGTTTTTATTTTGTTTCTTTCAGCAGGGAATGATGTGCTTTTGGGCTTTTCTGCCTCAGTTGCTAAAGTAATATGATGGGTTTGGTAATTACCTTGTCTGAAGCTGGGGTGGGAAGGACCCTTTTACTCCTTTGCCACAGGGAGCAAAATGATTTCGGCCAGCTTTGTCATTTCCCTTTCCCTTTCCAGTACAAGAAGAATTCCAGGAAGCTATTAAGATATAGGGTCCTTTGGAGTGCTTTACTGTATACTGCAGTAGAAACTTCAGGGCCCTTTCAAATCCTGTGTTAAATGTGACACCAGCACCACTAGGAGAAGAAACATAAGGTCTCCTTCACCTGACTCCTATTTGTTGGAGACTTGTCTATAGTAGTGGAAGTGTTTTCTTTAACAGTGAAACTCTCACCATTTCACAGTTTAGCATGGTACCAATGGACAAGATGCATCATCCTCATGAAACCCTGGTGGCGGTGTTTACACATGCCAATTATGCCACACAGAGGATTGAGGTTGCTTAATGGTTAAGACACTGAACTTGGCAACTGGAAGGTTGGCAGTTCAAGACCTGGGTGCTGCATGACAGAGTGAACTAGGGTCTCTGTCCCAGCTCCTGGCAACCTAGCAGTTTGAAAGCAAGAAACTGACAGTAGATAAATACGTACCGTCAAGGCTGTAGCCAGGAAGGGGGCAGGGAGTGCAAAAACCCTCATGACCTAACAACCCTCCCCAACCTACCCGGGATGCCAATGTCATATATGTGAGTGTGACATTGTTGCCCCTCCTGGAAGTTATTTGTCCCTCCTGAAAATCCCCACCCCATCTAAAATCCTGGCTTTCGATGGGAAAGGTAAAAACATTTCGTGTACTCGTGTCATCATGCCTGCCACATGACCACAGAAACGTCTACGGACAGTTCTTTGGCTATAAACGGAGATGAGCACTGCACCCTAGTCGGATACGGCTGGTTTTCGAGCAAGGGCGGCCTTTACCTTTATTGTGTCATACAAACTATCCCCTTTTTTTTTTAACCAGGCGGATGATCGGCTGAACAGAAGCTTTAAACCCGCTGATCCGCTCGCTGGCTTGGAAAGGCAAATCCCGCCTTGCACCCTTCTCGATTCGAGGCGTGCGTGCATGCTTTTGCCTTTCCGAGGCTGCAACTGAACGCGCAGCCCGCATTTTCCCAGCCGGAAAGGAAAGAGAGCTGAGGCTGCGACGGAAAACTTTCTTGCTCTTGAAAAACCTGGCGAAGCTTTTCGCATCCGCTCGAAAGCCAGCGAAGGGAGCTGCCCGGTAGACGCAGGGAAACGGCTACTGTCCGCTCATGGTGCACAACCTGTTGTGTTATTTTAGGGGAAGTTGGGGTTCTTGTTATTTTTTTTCCCCCCAGACTTTTTTTTTAAAGTTATGGCTGAAAAAGTTTTCCTTGACTGATCAATGGCTTTCTTGTATCCCGTTATTTAAACAAGCTGGAAGACGCCTACAAAAAGCAACCACAAAAAACACATCTCCTCCCTCGCGTCTTGAGCGGAAAGAGGGAGAGCGAAGCGGCGTCGGAAGAAAAAATCGTCTTCACCTGGGACTCTTCTGCTCTGAAGTCACGCCGAAGTCTGATCAGCGTCTTTCTGCTTCGTCCCTGCTTCCACATCCGGGCGGCCCCCGAGGAGCTGGTGGTGGTGCAGAGTAAGCAGTGCCCCCCACGATGCTCTGATATCTCCCCCCCCCCCCCCGCCAACTCTTTCCAGTTCTCTTCCACCGATCATGCCTCCCTTCTCTCTCCAGACCGCGTTGATGCCGCCGCCGGCTCTCTGGCGAGCGAGGCACATCGGGCAGGCGCGTGTGTTTTCTTAAGGGGCCGGCGGCGGCAGCCCGGATTCTGAACCCTCGATTGTATGAATAAGTAAGCAGGATGCTGACGAGGACTGTGCTGGACGTTTTCGTAAATTAAGACGGTGGGGGGAGAGAGGGAGGAGACAGGGAAGCCCGGAGACCCAACAACAAAAACAAAAAAGAGGGGGGAAGCAGTTGGGGGGGGAGGGAGGGAGAGAAACCTTCGCACTTCAGGCGGCTCCTTCCATTGCCCGCCGCTCGGCCATCCCCGAAGGACGCGTCCTGGGGTTGGGAACCCAGCCCCGCCCGCCCTTGCCTGTTTCCCCCCCTCCACCTTCTTTCCTTCCTCTCCTCTTCTTCTTCTCCTCTTTCTCTCTCTCCCCCACCCCCACCTCGCCTCTTCTTCGCTGATGTGCAGCCGGACTCTTCCATCGCCCGGGAGCAGGAGCGGCCGCAGGACGAGCAGCGAGCGCGGTGAGAGCCTGGGAAGCGCGAGGCGCTTGACTCGAAGGAGACTCCCGACAACGGTGGCGGCGACCTGCCCGAGTCACCGAGTGCTGGCCGAGAAAGCCTCCCGGGGCCCTCGGGGGGTTGGAGCGGGGGCGCCGCGGCGGCTCGGGCGCCAGACTTTGCAACTGCCTGGCCGGCGAAAGGAGGAGCGGCAGCGGCAGCAGCGACCCGGGAAAGTTTGCTCGGCCTCTTGACAGAAGCCACCGGAGGAGCCAGAAGACGCCGTGAGGGAGCGGGTGGACCGGCGCCTCAGGTTCCCCCCCCCCCTTGGGCAACTTCCCAGGAAGACCCTTTCTCTCACCCTTCCCCGCAAGCGGAATCCCCGCCTCATCCCACCCGCGTGCTCGGGTCGCGGCGCCTTCGAAGTGCATAAAGAGAGAGAGAAGGAGGGAGAGTCCACACGCGTTGCTGTTCCCGCGTGGACGCCTCGGGTTGAAACCTGCCTCGAAACCCCCTCGCCCGTCCATTTTGGCCAAACCCCTCTAATCCCCACCTCACACCAAACACGCGCGCCGCTGCTCCGAGAGTCTCTTGGCTGCACCCGGCTCCGAGTCTGCTTCTGTGTGTGTACTGTATATATACACGCGTTCCCCCCCCCTCTCCCCCTTCCCTCCGTCTCCCTTTTTTGAGGGAGGCAAAATGAACATGCTCGGCTGGAGCCTGACTCTGTGGCTGGCCGGGATGACCCTCGGGGGCAAGCGGCTCGCCCGCGGCACCAGCCTCGACTACGACTACGCGTATGACTTCAACGACGAGGAGAAGGCGGAGGCGATAGATTATAAAGACCCGTGCAAAGCCGGTAAGTGCCTCTCGCCGCGTCTCGTTTCCTTGGCGCCACGCTCCCCTCCCCCTCCCCCTCCTCCACAAACTCCCTCAGCTCCCCTTCTCCCGAGACAGGGGGAGGGGTGTGTGTGTGTGTGTGTGTCAGTGCGTGTGTTTGCGCGCGCGCGCGCCAAATCGCCTGGTTCCCTGAGGGCTGAGTGTTTGTGTGGCGGGGGAAGCTCACCTGTTCCCTTCGCCTAAGGAGTCCAGGCAAGGGGCAAGAGGCGGGAAAGGCGCCGCTCAGCTTTGGTGCTCAAGCCACCGTGGGCTGGGCTGGGGGCTAAAGGTTTCGAAGAACCTGTTGTTTCCTCTGGCCTCCTTCACCCGCCCCCCCTCTCTCAACTCCCCCCTAATAAACTGTCAGGCACAGACACGTGCTTTCTCTCTGCAGGGCGAGCCATGCCAGGCGCTAGGAGGGGAAGAGGCCAACCGGCCAAGAGGGGTGGCTCCCCTCAGAAGGAAATCCCGGGAGCTGATGGTTTTACCTGCGCCCGTTGCTTTTTTTTTTTTTTTTTAAATTGTGTCAGAAGCACACGAAGGTGCTTTCTGGATTGAAAGGATTTTTTGATGGAGAAACTCCTCTCAGGGGACGCCCAGATGAGGCTCCTTTTATGTCCCCAGGATCTTTTCCCACCCATGTGGTCCCTGTTTATCTACTGCAATGTCTTGCTTTTGAATTACAGTACTAGGTTGGCAGGAGCTGGGGCAGAGATGGGCGCTCATTCGGTCATGCACTACCCGGGTCTCAAACGGCCGACTTGCCGACCTTCCGGCTAACAAGGCGAGCTTGTGAACCGCTGAGCCACAGCAGTCCCACTGTGCCATTTGATGACACTTTGGGGACCCAGCTGCTTCTTCCAGACGTCATTGCTTGCCTCTTTGGACTCCAGAAATGGTGTTTGGGACTTGAGGCTGTGCAGGAGGCAGAACTTGAAGTGGAAGAGTGTCCCCCATAATCCCCCCCCTCCATGTTTGAATTCCAGAATTACTTTGGAGAGGAGGGTTTGGCTGCCTAGACATCTTTCCTTCTGCCCTGTCAGTGCCCAGGTGTGCAGGATTTTTTAAAAGGGCGGATAGGGAGAGCCTTGCTTTACTCATGCTTAAGGCATTTTCTCTCCCAAGATTACATCTCATGTACCATGTTTACAGGGGTGGGGGAAACCCACAATCCTTTCTGTGGCTAAGCCTGGGCTGTATAATAGAAGTTGTTTGATATTTATTCTAGATCCACACTTGGCTTGGAAAGGTGGGGGGGGGGATCAGCATACTTGACCTGGAGATGATAATGGTAGTGGCTGTTCAAACAGTAAAGGTTTATCAAGTGTGCAGGCACAACCCAGTCCTTTGCGGTTAGTTACTCAAAACTAGAAACCTTTCCTGCATTCAGCAAGATGCAACTGCCAGCCTGTATTTAACATAGGATTTAACATTTTCATACAGGATGCTAAAAACCTTTCAAAGCTAAATGGTTTTGTCATTCTTAGAATTATTGGCAAGTTTAAGCCTTGTGAGCTAAAGAGTTTGTATACTCAGCTGTGGTCTGTTGCCAGCCCCAGACTTTCCCTTTTTCCTCCTTTTATAGGGAAATGCTTTTCTTTGGATCACCTACTGGCATCAGCTACTTCTTATAAAAGTAGTAGAAAGCCTGCAGAGTCAGCGATTTACATAGTGGGAAGCAGGGGAGGGGTTGCTTGCTCTTCAGCTAGCAACAACTGAAACCTGCAGGTGCTATGGATCTTTGGGTCAGAAATGCAGGGCATGGCTTTGCCTGTCTATGACCATAGCTTGTTATTTATCTGTGAGCCCCATAGGGTACTTCCAATGAGTGCCACTGTCTTCTTTGAACTAAGTTTTACTGCTAATGGATTTTGGGGAAACTCTCTAGGTAAGCCTTTATTTTGCATTAGAGAGAAATACCATCCGATTCTATTCTTTGGGGATGGGGTATAAGTCTTAATAATAATAATAATAATAATAATAATAATAATAATAATAATAATAATAATAATAATAATAATAATAATAATAATAATAATAATAATAATAATAATAATAATAATTTTTTGTTTGGCAACCTGTATCTTCTTCTGGCTGCTTTCTCACCTCTAGCTGTAGAACAGCATGTTTCCAGTGTACTGGGGGTCAGGATACAGTCCACTTTGCCCATTCTGGTGTGATGTATTCATATGCAAAAGAAGACATTTGAAGGTGTACATGTGGAATATATTAAATTGGAACTCAAATGTGCTGGTGGATCTTGCAGAAAGGATCTAGGAGTAGCAGTAAATGGGAATCAAGCATCTGTTCTGCATGTAGAAATAGGAAATGTCACACTTTTGGACTACAACAGTCAAAGTACCCTAACCTGTTGCTGTGCTATCTTAGGAATTGTGGAAGTTGTAGTAACATTTCTCATCTCATCTGTGTATCCTTAGGTTTTTTTTTTTAAAAAACCCATCAAGACATTTCCTGCATATATTTCTTCATATACACTTTTTGTGTTACATAAGAGTTACTTTAGAGATTGCCCCAAGATGCCTCCTTTTCTCAGCCCAATCTTTAATGGCTTTACTCAGAAGGACATCCTGGATTTACCTATACATACTCCCCAAAGACAATGTTTTGCAGAGGATTTAGTTGTGAGCTGACAGTTCAGTCATCATATGGCAGGCCTGAAAGGAAGTCTGAGCAATCAAGATGAGGAAATACAGTCAAACCTTGCATAAAGAGCATCTTGCTTAAAGAGTAACTCGCTTAAAGAGCAGAATTTTCTCTGAATGTTTGCTTCACTTAACAAATAAAACCAACCAAAAACTCAATTGACAAATAAATTGGGGTTTGCAATCCCCCCCCCCCACAATTGGTCATTTACAATGGTGTTTCACTTAAACAGCAAACTCGCTTAAAGAGCAATCCTGTGGAATGCATTATGCTCTTTAAGCGAGGTACAACTGTACTGCAAATTTCATCAAAGATAGCTCTCCAAAATTGAAAAACAAGAAACATTTCAGCCAGAAGGCAATATTCAGGTGCTTGACTAGAGGAGGGAACATGGGGAAGATCTTGCTTTGTATTTCCCACATAAATTGCTTCCATCTTCTATAAGCAATGACAGATCTGACTTTGGCCAACCTTCATGTAGAAGGAGACTGTCTAACAAATCTTACAGATTAATGTATGGATGTTTGATAAGGTTTTCAGTGTAGTGTTGTTGTTTTTAGATATATAGTTGAGTACAGAAGCTATGAGGTTGGATAGTAAGGTAATTTTTGAAAATGTTTGCTGTAGTCCTATTACTGTATTTGTTACAGTGTTAGTTCAGGAATTTGGTTTTGGGGTGTATCTGGTTGGAAGGCTATGACCAAGCCATGAGTGCCCACTCTTCCTATAGTGTCCTTAGGTAACATCTTAATGAGTTTTCAAGAGCAACGACATAGTATGTCATATTCCTATATAAATTGAAGATCTCCCTTTTTCCAGGCTCCAGTGAAACATCTGCAGAACTGCATACATGTGTTTTAGATTTATAGGTTATTTAAGTGGCTTGAGTAAGTTAATACTGCTGAGTGGCTTTCCTGGCACTAGGAATTGGGGTCATGGTTTCTTAGATCAAAATACAATACCTTTGTAGTTTGTCTTCATGTTATGTATGTGCAAAATTCATTTTGAAAGAGTGTTATAAACAACACAGGGCCATGTGTAGTGTGTATCCAGTGTAAAACAAGTGTGTGAATTAGTTTCATTAGTTTCTCTGTTCCATGAGATGTTGTTCAGCCAAAGTCAGTATTAATTTTTACCAAAATACCCCAAATATTTATTCCTTAGCAAAGAATGGGCCAAAGTGGTTTAAGGTCTGAGTAGTAATGGGCAAACTCTAGAGTAAGCAGTTTGAAAACTTTGTTGTTGTTCAGTCACACAGTTGATTCCAATCCTTCACTACCTCATGGACCATCACCCTCCAGGCACCTCTGTCCTCCACCACCCTTCTCAGCCCACCTGGGTCTGTTCCCATTGCATCTACAATACCCTTTAGCCATCTCATTTTCAGCCGCCTCCTTCATCTTTTGCCCTCCACCTTTCCCAGCATCAAGGCTTTCTCAAGTGAATCTGCTCTTCTCATTTGATGTCCAAAGTACTTTAGCTTCATCGTTAGTATTTGACCTTCTAAGGAGCAATCAGGGTTGATTTCTTCTAAGATCGACCAATTTGTTCTCCTGGCAGTCCAGGGGACTCTCAAAACTCACCTCCAACACCACATCTCAAACTGCCCTTGGTTATATATTGCTTGGTTGCTTTTAACTCATACTTAGGCATATGGGTTAACTATGTCAAATGTGCTCCATATCATATGATTCCTTTTCTAATCTTAAAAATATGTATCACCTTGGTACAAAATGCTAAAGATTCTTTGCTTGCAACTAAGGAATGCACAGGAGTAGAAGCAAAATGAATGTGTTTCTTTGGATTTCTTATTTGGAACAAAATGTTAAGACACTTTCTAAGCATACTTTTTTCCAAGCTTCTGAGCAGGCCAGTTATTTGCTTCTTTACTTACATAATCCTCACTGAGTTCAGTGTGGCTTATTCTCGAGTAGATATACTGTACCTGGAATATAAACCTTGCAGCCAGGTCCAGAGTGGTTTTACTAAACTGTAAATTTTACATACACCACTAGGACTTTCGTCTGAGTAAGCATGCTTAGGTCTATACCTTAACAATGCAATTTTATTCTACAAAAATCCTTTCAAGACAGAATACTTTCTTACATGAAATTATTATTATTATTATACAGGTGAAGTGCAAACAATCTTATTCACAGAATTTAGTAGAATTTATAATTTTTACATATATATATATATATATATATATATATATATATATATATATATATATATATATATATATATATATATATATATATATATATATATATAGTACATATATAGTACATATATAGTACATATATAGTACATATAGGATTGCATTTTCAATATTAAAAAGCAAAGCTTCATTCATTCTATATTTCAAAGGATTTATTAAATAATCAGCATACAGTGAAAGGATTGGTATCTTTCTCTGTCACAAGATAATTTTACTCAGAATTTAGAGATACATGTTTTTCAAGATGTGAAAACAGTATAAGTAGTAAAGAAGTGTGAAAATATATTGGTTAAATCATTATGATATGTTAAAAATATGTTATATTGAGAATATCTGAAAAGAATCAGTCATGCAGAATAGACTGTTTATGTAAACAAAGGTATATTATTTATGAGACTGACAACTTTGAGTCATGTCCTTGCTTTTGCCTTAGTCATTTATGAATACTTTTAGTAGGGAGGGAGGGAGGGAGAGAGAAAGAGCGGAAATACTCACCCTCGGAGAGAGGAGAACTGTGCATATATACATCTGAGTTGATAAATACAGCTTGTGTTCTGCAACTGCAACGTTAAACCCACCTGCCATTCTGAATATTGCTAATGCATGGAAAAGTATTATCCAATTCCAAGATCATATTCCTGGCTAAATCTTGTCCATTTAGAGACCAATTTGGAAATTCCAGTGTCCAGCATCTTGATTTCTTCATGCCTTCACTTGCTTTCTGAGGGAATGCTGATCTCCCTTGTGAGTAAGATAGGTAAAGGTTGTCCTTACTCAAAAGCCAGTTGTATCTGACTCTAGAGTTTGGTGCTCATCTCCATTTACAGTCAAAGAGCGAGTGCTATCTGTGTCTGCAGACATTTCCCTGGACATGTGGCAGGCATGACTAGACACCAGAGTAAATGGAACACTGCTTACCTTCCCAGACCTGTCAGCCCTGTAACGGGCAACTTTGGTTGTGGAAGTACCTTTCATCTTGACTATCACTTGGTGTTATACAAGTTCACACTTGTAAGCTTTGAGTTTAGATGGGCTGACTGAGACCCAGAGGATTTGAATGAAGGAAATAGATATTTTGCAACATTATAGTGCAGATATTGGGAAATTTTGGCTCTCCAGAAATTTTGAGGTTCAGAAATTTCAGAAGATCCAAATAGCTTGGCTCAGAAGCAGAAATGATAGGAAATGTAATTCAAACCATCTAGAGACCCACTGGTTTTCACTCTTGGCATAGCGGCCTTATGTAGCTTCTGATATAAGTCTCTCTCAATTGATATGCACATTGCAAAGCCTGATTAATTATCTGGGCAGGGAGGTTAGCAGAGACTTGGCAGTTCCACCTAGTCACACGAAACACTTTCTTGTCTGTCTCTGTTGCAACTATAGCAACTATCATATGGACAAGACATGCTGACAAAGTAACTTTGGTATTTTTAGCATGCTTTTATTGTGTAAAAAATCTTCTGTCCTTTTTTGAGGAAAGTTAGTCACACTGTCTGCATTTGCACTTGAATTCATCTCCTCCCATCTGTTCATGTCATCTTCTACTGTGGCAAATTGTCTTCCTGGCTGTTGCATGGCACATCTTCTTTGCTTGCAAAGCTTCTTGACACCTGCTTTCTTGTAAATGCCACAGTCTACAGTTGTTGCCTAGTTTTCATGCCATTTAGAAAAGTTACTTTTATAGACTATGATTCCAGAATCCTCCAGCCAGTATAGTCATTGGCCATGTAGGTGGTGGAATTCTGGCAGGCTAGTCTAGCTATAGTTCTAGATTCTAGAACTTCCGGATTCTGGAAATTCTAGAATTTTTAAGTCACTCTTTTCTATAACTTTTCTCTCACTCTCCTGCTGTTTGTTTGCTTCTCTTTTTATTTCAGAACATCGTTAGTGCAGAGCACTGTCCCGGGCCTGAATCCAGCTGGTTGTTCCAACTAGAATACACCCATCAGTTGTTGAATATTGAATCAACATTTGGGTAAATCCCATTGAGTCAGTGGATCTTCCATAGTTGGGACTATCAATTGGGTTCATGCCATCTTAAGTTTAAGGTTTTTCCATTTTGATAAACTTGTTAATGAGTAGAGAGGGGCAAACTTCCTAAGTTTAATAAGGTCAAATCAGGATGTCTGAACTTCAAAGGATAGTGAGGCAACAGTAAAAGAGCAGGGGCAAAAGGGAAGGACTTAGTGGCTGAAAGCCCATAGCACACCCCACCTGGAATAGGCCCATTGAATCACCAGTGATTTGGTGAGTCAGCGTTTCTGTAAGCTGCACTGACCTAATTTTGTTGTTGTTGTTCAGTCACACTGACCCAATGGGTACTCTTATGTGTGATTTATAACTGGATTTCAGCCAATATTTTAAACTAGTGTTTTGATTCACTTTCATGCTTCTATGGTAGTTTCAGTGTTGGGATGTTACCAGTTCAGTCTGGCTCGCCTGAACTGGTAGCGCCCATCATGAAGGGTTCGCCGGGGAGGGGGGTTCGTAGAACCCTGGGCGACCGGTTCGGTCGCCTCCCCAGTTTGGGGCAAACCCCTTCCTGAATTTTTTTCCAGGCAGCCAAAATGGCTGCCCGTGACTGCACATGCGTCAAACCTCTATTTGATGCATGCACAGTAAGAAATAGAACTGTGCATGCATCAAATAGAGGTCTGATGCATGCGCAGTTATGGACAGACATTTTGGCTGCCTGGAAAGGAAGCGCAGGCAGTGCTTAAAGTGGTGGCGGCCTTTCCTTTGCATGCCGCACCACCAGGCCACTGCGATGGTTTGCTGCCGCACCGCCGTGCTGCCGCGCCACCGCCTCTTCTGCTCCCAGACGAGTCGACCGACCCAGGGTAAGTGACCCAGGGTTTGTTTTTGGGGGTTTTATTTGTGTTTGGGGTGGGTGAATGTATTTTTATTTAATTTTTATTTATTTATGTATTTATTTTATTTAATTTATTTATGGGTTTGTGTTGTGGTTGTTTGGGTGTGTGTGGGGTGTGTGTGTGTGTGTGGTGTGTGTGTGTGTGTGTGTTTATTTTTATTTTATTTTATTTATTTTTATTTTTTTATTTTTTTATTTTTGGCCCCACCCACAATGTCATGACATCATGACATCATGACGTCAGCTCCATCCATGATGTCATGACATCATGACAACAGCCACAACCATGATGTCTGTGATATCTCGGTGTGGTAGTATAAATTTTGTCATCCCATCACTGGGTAGTTTACTATGGTAGGGTTTTGCAGCACAGCTGGAAAGCATGCTGTAAATCCTACTTTCATATTAAGTTGACATCTAGCTTCAGGCTCACAGAAAGTAACAACTTTACTGTATCTCAGGTGTGAGTAATGTGAAGCCTATAGATAGGCTATATGTGACAGCTATGTTCTTTTTTTTAAAGCTCCGAAATCTTTTGAAACATAGTTTTTAAGCCTTAGTAATATGAGAGAGAATGTGAATATGTGGGATAAAAATGAGTATAAAGTACAATTGATTGTGAAAAAAGATACAGCTATTGGATTTTTGCATGGTCACATTTATTCTCAAAAAAATAAGTAAACAAAAATTCTGATGCTTCCATTCTGCAGATAGGTGACCCGAGCCCACAACTAACTTGTCAAAACTCAGATTTGCAGACATAGTACAGTGTATTCTGTCTGCTGAGCAGCGCTAGGTCCTACACTAAGAATGCAAGTATGTATGTGGTTTTTCCCTTCAATATTTAAAAGCAGAGATTGTCAAGATTCAAAGAGTCAGAGATCAATTTTGTTCTGAAATAGCTTCTAGGTTCTTGTTTTATTGAGGTATGTGAAAGATGATGCCTCAGGGGAGACAATCTTGGTAATTAGGCACCTGCTCTGCATACTTAACATTGTGGAGATGATATTTCCTTGACAAGAAGTTTAATAAATGAATATATAATTGATCTTGAATTGTTGTTATTTGCCTGAATGCTTGTTATTTTTAAAAGGGCTTATTTTGTAAGACTAGAGCATTCTTTACAAGATGCTTTCTTAAGCAATTAGTCGTGTAAATGCTTCTACTTAAGGTAGCTTGCGTTAAAGATTTCAGAAAAGATAGACATCAGGTGCCCATTTCATTGCTGCAGCTTTTTCTTATAAAACTTACTTTTGTTAACAAGCATGTTTACTTAATTTTATGAAACAAGATTTTCATGCATATGAATAAGTATGACGGTTATGACATCTGAAGGACCATCTGACCTCATTTTGCAAACTCCACATACAGTTTTAAAAACCATAGTGTGAGAAGCATAATTCCTTGACCTATTTCAACTGGGCTCCTAGCCTGGATAAAGAACAGCAAGAGTATTAGTTGCCCTGGTGAACAATCTTTTCCTAGAGGCAGAGGTCAGAAACTCCAAGAGTAGAAGAGTTGCCTATTATTGGTAGTGTACATGTTATACTATCAAAGCAGGCATGTACTTTGGGTACACTTCTAGGACCAACTGTTACAATTGGATATGCTAGTGGCATGTCTCTGGTCTTTTGTCAGAAACACTTGATATGATGATCCTCGGTGGCTTAGTGGTAAGATGCTAAGCTGGAAACTGGAAGGTCGGTTTTCAATACCAGAGAGCTGCACTTGGGGACATGAAAGGAGCCTCATTAAAGCGTCCCCCCCCCTTTAAAAAAATCCTTTCAAAACAGAGTAATCGCTGACACAATACAACAACTCTTAGATAATCAAGATGTCAGAGATTTTTGTGATCTCAAAAATTACTTGTTACTGCATTGAGTTCATTGCATGGCTGTCCTAGAAGCAGTCAAAAAAGAACATTCAGTGGATGATGCTGCCTCTGGTGTTTTGGAATATGTGGATGGGTAAGAAAGTAAAAATTTGGCTGGATAGCTCAGCAGTTTTAAGTATCTGGCTATGGAGCAAGACGTTTGGGATTTTGGTTCCCCACTGTGTTTCTGGGAGCACAGCCATTCTGTGGAGTCATGGGCAAGCTGCACAGTCCCAGGGCACACCCAGAAGAAGGGAAAGTACTTCTGAGTACATTTCTACCTAGAAAACACTGGAATTGTTCTCCATAACTCAGAATTGGCTAGACAGCACACAATTATTATTATTAAAAAAATAACAAGATATAGCAGGCTAATACAGTAACATTAATTTAGATCAATGCCATATACACTTCATATGTTTCAGGGTTTTTGCTGAACAAAAAAGAATCAAATTGAAATATGTTTCATAAATATTAATGAGGATAAGAAAACCAGATGAGGGAATATAACTTCTTTTATGATCAACAACTTGTTATCTCACCCACCCCCCTCAATTCCAAGTTAATTTCTTCCTTCCTTTCGGATTGACAATCCTAGGTGTATTGTAATTAACACTTTCTGCATTACTGGCAAGTGATTGTATAATATGTAAATAATCTGTGAATTATTGAAATAAACATTTGGGCATACTGATATTAAGTTTTTTTTAAAATAAATAAATAGAATAAGTAAGAAGAAGGCTTTAAAATATTTTTTAATCAGGAAGGAATCTTCACAAGGTAAACATATGGAACATTAAATTATATTTTTTATGGCAGCATTAATATAAATATGTACAAAACTAAGTTAATATTTCAGTAACATTCAAGCTACATGAGAATATCAAGATATCAATAACAGTTTTTCTAATATGTTTAGCAGATGTTTGTAACTTTCTGGAAAAATTGCAGATGTTATTAATATTCCCTTTGTAATTGGCTGCTTATTCTAATTTGACATTGCTGCCAGGTAACCCATTCCTTCTTGCCTTCCATCCCTTAGATATGATTAGTCTGGTGGCAGAATCTCTCTGGAAATCTCTGTGACAGGTCTCCTTCTGTCCATGCTGCCTAGAGCACTGCAGTAGCTGAACACAAGAGGAAGGAGATACAGGAAATACCAGTAAAACCTCATATAACACTAAAACCTGGTTCCACAAGTCTTCATGTTATATGATTTTTAGTGTTATCTGATGCATGTTAAAATCCTATGGGATCCATAGAGATACATTGTAACCACACAGGCTTTACCGGTTGTTATTCGAAGCATCCCATAGGATCTTAATGTTATCCGATGCAATTCTTCCCCCCAGATTCCTTAATGTTATTCGATTTTAGTGTTATTCGATACTAATGTTATATGAGGTATTACTGTATAGCTTTAAAGCACATCTAAAATTAGGCACCCTAGAAAATGTTATTTTCAAGGATTTTTGTCTTAATGTCCCTACTACCTGGTTACATTAGCATCTGGATACATTTTGAGAAGGGAAGGGATGTGATACCTTGATTTGGGAGAATTGGAGAAGAACGAAAGGGGAAGTGTATGGACCCTGACTGGAGCAAAGTACCTCTGGAATCTGTGTATACACTTAGTTAAATCAGGCTATTAATCTATGTTCATGATGGCAAACTTTAGCACTCCAGGAGTTCTTGGACTTCCATTATCAGAAGCCCAAGTCAGCACTCCTGTTGATCAGGGCTTCTGGGAATTAAAGTTCAAAAACAGCTGAAGTGCCAAGGTTCGCCATCACTGATCTACGTAGGTCAGTACTGTCTGGATTGAATGGCAATGATTTTCTGGGGATTCAGAGAGGAGTATTTTCTGACCATATCAAGGCTTAATTGGGAGCTTTGCATGACTGTCCCCAAGTAGTTTGTTGCCAGAAGCAAAAGATAGGATAGCATCTCTCCCTTTTTTGGATAAAAAAGCCTTCTTGATGGGGATTTGCAATTTTTTTAGATGGGGAAGACAATGATGATAATAGCAGAAGAAGAGATATAAAGCATGAAACAAACAATTTAATGAAAATAAGTTATTCCAGTAGACCAGTGTCATTTTTTTCAAAGGTCTGAATGGAGGTTACAATCATAGCAATAGCAACATGCCCATCCAACAAGGAAGAAACTGTAATGTTTTGGAAGGATATGGGGAAACCCAAAGGGACACTATGCAGATGCAGCATTGGTGATCTTTAGAGACATATAAATGCAATAGGCATGCAGGAGTTGCTAACTACAGAGACAATATTAAAATAAATCAAGAATATATTTAGTTCCTGGTAAAGATGAAATTCAAGGGTTTTGGTTCAAAATCTTAACTGTACAACACTCTAGATTAGAAAGCAATATAATATTGTACTGCAGGCAGCTGTGCATGACTGGATAACAAGTGGTTTAACCTTTTTGATCAGGAAAGACAAAGATAAAGGAGCTGTACCAAGTGACTATAGACCCATGACTTGTTCAGACTGTTCATGGGTGTATTAGCAAATTCTTTTTATCAGCTTCTAGTTACATAGAATCGTAAACCAGAAGAACAAAAAGGAAACTGTTGCAATTCATGGACAACAAAGGAATCATTGAGAACATGAGAATTATAAAAGAAGGAAACCAAAACTGCATGTTGTGTGGATTGATTACAAAAAGGCATTTGATAGCCTACCACATAACTTAAATAAATGAAACATTACAGGTTTGTAGAATCAACTACAACATCTAAGATGCTTGACAAGAATGATGAAACAATGGAGTATCACCCAAATGGCAAGTGGTACCAAGTTAGGAAACATCAAGACTCACAGTGGTATATTCCAAAGCTTCGTTGTCACCTTTGCTTTTTGTAATAGCCATGGTACCATCAATGACACCATTTAATAACAGGGGCCATAGATATCAAGCAAGCTTAATGGCAAAAATAAAAGCAATAAATATCTGGGTGGTACCAGTGATAAGATATATAAATGATATTGTAGATTGGACAGTGACTGAGTTGGATGGTTTGGGCCAGAGAACAAGGAAATTGATGACTGCAAATCATGGTCTTTATCTGCAAAGTGATGAGGATAGATTATATCTCCTGCAGGAGGATGAAGGATGAGGATTGCTGCAAACCAAACAAAGAGTGGAAGAGGAAAAAAAGTCTATCAATGAATATGTAGCAGTAATGAAAAGATGTTGAATGAATTTTCTAGGGAAGGTATCATCAAGACGGCTGAATCAAAATATGTGTACAGGGAAGAAGTGTTAAGGAATAAAATAAATGCTTGGAATAATAAACCATTAGATGCTCAATATTTAAAAATATTGAAGGTAAAGTGAATATGACTTATAAATGGGGATGGCTAAAATCTGGTTTCCTGAAAATAGATAAATAGAAGAACATATATTTTTTGTCCACAAACAAGTGCAATAATAATAATTTTGTGTCAGAAATTATTATGGGTTGAAAGGATTTTTGCTGGAGAAACTCTGCTCAGGGGATGCCTGAATGAGGCTCCTTTCATGTTCCCCAGATGTTTTCCCACCAAAGTGGTCCCTATTTATTTACTTGCAAATTCTTGCTTTTGATCTGCCAGGTTGGCAGGAGCTGGGACAGAGATGGGTGCTCAATCCATCATACAGTACCAGGGGCTTGAACTGATGACTTGCTGGCCTTCCAGGTGACAAGGCAAGCTTCTTAACCAGTGAGCCACCACAGCCCTAACAAGCACAATGAATCAACATGATTAAAGCAAAAATTTAAAAGGCTGGAATTGACAGTAAGTGTAGGCTTTATAAAGAAAGGAATGAAACAGTGGACCCACACTGTCAGTGGATGCAGTAAGATTGCACAGACTGACTACAAAGGATGCCAAGCTTACTTGTGTCTAACAAGTCCAGTTCATTTTATAGAGTTCCTCTAGTCAGAACTAGCAGTAGATTTAGCTCTAGACAATTGAGATGTACCATATATACTCAAGTATAAGTCGACTTGAACATAAGCTGAGGTACCTAATTTTTACCTGAAAACCCAGGAAAATAGATTGACCGAGTATAAGCTGAGGGTGGGAAATGCAGCATCTGCTAGTGAGCTTCAATAATCAAAATAGATGAAAATATGCTAAAATTAATTAAATTGTTGGCACATCTCAATCCAGCATGGTCTTGGGACCCTCATGGTCATTGACCCAAGTATAAGCCAACTCTCCTTTTTTGGGATCTTTTTTGGGGTTAAAAAACTCAGTTTATACTCTAGTATATACAGAAAGTTGGATTTTGTTTACTATGTACATTTGAGAATTCTGAAGAATTCTGTTCCCTTTACCTACTGTAGTTTGGATCTACCGTGAAAAGTTCAGTATTTTATAAGAGATGAGAAAATTTAGTGTTTTAAACCGTGGCTCACAGAATATCCCAGACAGCATGACTATTGGTCCTACTTGCTTGAGTACCTGCTTGGTTTACAGAAAACTGTAAACCAAAACAGTATTTTACATGATTGATTTTGCTCACAGTATGTTGCAAATAAATCTACATCCTCACATTTTGCACAATGATGTCCTGAAGTTACTCTTTATAGTAGACAACATGTTGTCTTCAAATAAATAAGTGGAATTTCAGATGCCTTTTACATAATTTCAGTATTTGTTGCAACATGTTTCAAGCCACTTTTATTTGGTTTCATGAAAAATAGTTTTAGAACAACTCAGTGGGTGTGAGGACATGCTGGTGATGAACATCTGAAGATGAATTTCCCAATTTCACCATCTGGCAAATTTGCTTTTCTGCATTTGTATAATGATCTGGCACATTTTGTAATTTTAATTTACATACTAAAATGTAGTTTTCATGCCCCAACATCTTAAAAAAAAGACTCTTAATTCAATTTTATTAAGTCAAGGAATAGTAAATAAATATTGGTCTTGCTGAATAAAGATACTGTAAGTTATGAATTGGCTGGATAGCTCATTGGTTTAAGTATATGGGTATGGAGCATGAGGTCTAGAGTATGTTTCCCCACTGTACCTCTCAGGAGAAGACCAGCCTGTCTATTCTTGGGCCAGCTGCATAGTCCCAGGTGCCCTTTTTTTTTGTTCAGTCGCACAGTCGATTCTGACCCTTTAGAACCCTATGGACCATTGCCCTCCTGGCACCTCTGTCCTTCACCATCTTCCTCAGCCCACCCAGCTCTGTGCCCATTGCATCTACAATATCATCTAGCCATCTCATTTTTGATCACCCCCTTCTTCTTTTGCCCTCCACCTCTCACAGCATCAAGGCTGTGAATCCTCGCTTCTCATTTGACGTCCAAAATACTTTAGCTTCATCTTTACTATTTGACCTTCTAATGAGCAATCAGGGTTGATTTCTTTTACGATCAACTTATTTGTTCTCCTCACTTTCCAGGGTACTCTCAAAACTCTACTCCAACACCACATTTCAAAGGCATCTATTCTTCTGCGCTCAGCTTTCCTAATGGCCCAGCTCTCATAACCATACATTACCACCAGGAATACCATTGCTTTGACTATATGAATTTTTGTTTGCAAGGTGATGTCTCTACTTTTAATATGTTCCCCAGGTTTCTCATAGCTTGTCTTCCAAACATCAGTTGCCTTTTTATTTCATGGCTGCAATATCCATCTGCAGTGATCTTGGATCCCAAGAAAGTAAAATCTGTCACTGCTTCTACTTCTTTCCCATCTATTTTCCAGGGATTGATAGGGCCTGTTGCCATTATCTTGGTTTTCTTGATGTTTAGTCTCAAGCCAACTTTTGCACTCTCTTCTTTCAACCCAAGCAGCAGCTTCTTTAGGTGTTCCTCACTTTCTGCCATTAGGGTAGTATCATCTGCATATCTCAAGTTGTTGATGTTTCTCCCAGCAATTTTGATCCTAACTTGTGATTCGTCCATCTCTGCATTTTGCATATAATTTGAATAAACAGGGTGACAAAATGCAGCCTTGTCTTACTCCTTTTCCTATTCCAAACCACTTTGTCATTCTATATCCTGTCCTAATTGATGCTTCTTGACTCTTGCACAGATTTCTCATGAGGCATAAAAGGTGTTCTGGTATTCCCATCTCTTTAATTACTTACCACATTTTGTTGTGGTCCACACAGTCAAAGGCCTTGGTGTAGTCAATGAAACAGAAGTAGACCTGTTTCTGATATTCCTTTGTCTTTTCTATGATCCAAAGTATGTTGGCAATGTGGTCTCTAGTCAGTTGTGGGTTGTCAAACATTTTACTACCACACCGTGATGTCATCACAGTGTAGGTGGAGCCAATGTCATGAGGTTGTGGGCAGAGCCAACATCATGGCATCATGATGTAATGACATTGTGGGCAGAGCCAAAGGAAAATAAATAAAAAAAATAAAAAAAATAAAAATAAACACACACACACCTCAAACCACCCACCCACCCACAACACAAACCCATAAACAAATTAAATAAATAAATAAATAAATAAAATAGATAAATAAAATAAAAATTACATAAAAATACACCCACCCACCCACCCCAAACACAAATCAACCCACCCACCCACTCACCCACCCCTGGGTCACTTACCCTGGGTCGACTCATTGGGGAGCAGCAGAGGCGTCATTGTGGCATCACGGCGGCAAACCGCCGCTGCGGCAAACCACCACAATGGTGCAATGGCCTGGTGGCACGGTTCATACAGCCCAGCTATGAAAGGCTGCTGCTGCTGCTTCTTCAAGCGCTGCCTGTGCCCTTCCTTTCCTGGCAGCCAAAATGGCTGCTGGGAACTGCGCATGAGTCAAACCTCCATTTGACACATGCACAGTAAAAAATAGATGTGTGCATGCATCAAATGGAGGTTTGACACATGCGCAGCTTCCGGGAGCCATTTTGGCTCCAATTTAAAAAAAAAAAATTTTTTTTGCCGGTGAGGCATCCAAACTGGATGCCTCAAAAAAATAATAATAAATATCCTGGGTGGTTACTACCCCTACCCTAACCCTAACCCCTCTGGAGAACCACCCGGGATTGTTGCTACCTGTTCGGGCAAACCGGTGCAAACTGGCAACAACCCACCAGTGTCTCTAGTTCCCCTGCCTCTTTGGAACCCAGCCTTCACTTCTGGTAATCCCCTTGAAGAAGGGAATCATAAACCACTTCTGTGTAATTCTGTATGAAACTAAGGTTCACCATAAGTCATAATTTACTTGATGGCAAAGCTGCTACCACTACTACCACCACCACAGCTCTAGGTTATATTTCAATAGTCAACAATAAACTATATGAGTATTGTATCAGTAAAAGCATGTAAAACATGTTCGTCCAAATGCAGAGTAAGACATACTTAATATCATTGACAGTACAATCCTTCATGTATCAGCTGAGAAAAAAGTCCCACTGAGTTTAATAGGGCTCACTTTAGTGAAGTATGTAGAGGATGGCAGTCTGCAGAACCTGGGTTGGCTTATGTGTACTTCATGAATCACAAAGCTCATTGGTTTTTCAAAAAGAAAAGTCAGCACCTGGAACTGCACCTGGAGGCACACCAGTAGCCAATGCAGCTCCTGCAGCAAGGGGGAGGAATGGTCATAGTGACCACACCCCATCACCACGTAGGCTGCTGCATTCTGCACCAGCTGCAGCCTCCGAATGTTCATCAAGGGCAGCCCCATGTAGAGCATGTTACAATAATCTAACTGGGAAGTGACCAGTGCAGGAGTGACCATGAGCAAGGAACAGGCATAACTGGCATAATTGGCGTATCATTTGAATTTAAGCAAAAGCCCTCCTGGCCACAACTGCCATCTGCTCCTTGAGCAGGAGTTGTGAGTCCAGGAGGACCCCCAGATTACACACCTGGTCTGTCTGGGGCAGAGAAGCCCTGTACAGTACCAAATCTGGTAATTCCTTAGACAACACAGTGCCCCTTATCCACAGCCACTCAGTCTTGCCAGGATTCATTTGTAGCCCATCCAGACCCTCTAAGATGGAACTGTTGTCTTCTCACTAAATCTTCAGTGTTTAGTCAGCTTTTCATAATCCAGAAATAAACAGCTGGGCATTATGCTGATGAATTGGTACAAGATTCATTAGACCCAAAAAAATTATTTATCTAGAACAGGGTTCCTCAAACTTGGCTCTCCAGATGTTCTTGGACTTCAGTTCTCAGAAGCCCTGATCAGCAGGTGTGCGTACTTGGGCTTCTGGCAATTGAAGTCTTGGGGAGCCAAGTTTGAGAAACCCTGATCTACAATACACTGTACTGCCAGATTATAACAAGAAAGCAGGTACAGTAATTCCAAATGTCAAAATAAAACATGTAATAATACATATACAAAAGTGACAAAATTTCCTTATGCAGGTAGCAGTCTAATCTTTCAGAAAAGGGGGGGGGATGGAGGATTACCTCTCTTTGTCACAAGCTGTCTGCTCTATAACTTTCACATACCTACTGCTTTCTAACAAAGTGCTTATCAGTACAGTAAAGTCTTGATGTGCCTTTCAGTGGACCATTCATTTTCTGAAATGTTATTATGCAGGCAAGTGAATTAACCATGATATTTGCAACAAGTTAACATTCGTGTTTTTTCTCGTCTGCTGCAAACTACCCAGAGAAAAAAGCCAATGTGAAAATACTATTCTAAACCAGTAGTTGTTTTTCTTGTAAATGCATCTGCCAAAATAGTGCAGATATGATCAAAGAGATGTCTTCCATCTTACAAAGTCCAACTTTTTCCATATGAATATCTACTCATGTATAGGATTACATGGACAGCTTTGGCAGAGATTGCCTGTTAATTAAAACTTGTGTACATGGCTCATTTGTACTCATGTTCTCTGAAATTTGACTGGTATGTGTGAATGAAAGATGGATTGAAATGTTCTCCAATATTTCTAGCTTTGATCAATGTCATGGGAACTAATATATGATTGTTACATAGCCATTGATAGAATTCTGTTCATCGTAGCAGTATCAAATTTGTTCCAAAGACAATTATTTTTTTGAAAATTAAATATTTTTCTTTCCATATCATCATGCAGTCTTTTTAAGTTGTAAGGGTGGCTGGTAGAATACTATAGCAAATCGCATGTGAAAGTTTTTAATGACTATGTCTTTTTAAATAATTAGATACACAAAAACATTGTATAAAAACCAACATGAAAGAAATTCATATGAGTTTGTTATATGTTCAATTTAGCTAGAAAGAGTTGTACTTATGAAAGAAAAGGTTGAAACGTGTCAGAAATCTAGTTATGTACCTTTTGCAGTAAAATTAACCTGTGTTAATTTTCATATTTTTATAGCAGTTTTAATTAATGTATTTTCATTTTATTTTCGTATGGCTTTGGAAGAGATTTTATCCTGAAAGATAGGATAGAAGCAATTGTAATGAATAATGCAGAATAACAACAAACATTGGATTGAAAACAATATGATTCTCAAGCCTTCAGATGTATGGTCCATGAAATTCAGTGGTCATTTAACAACCCTGTAAAAAGAATGCCATGAAATACTAGATGCTTGATATTGTAATTTTGAGATCTTGGAAAAGTTACTTTTTGGGACTACAAATCCCAGACTCCTTTAGCTATGCTGGCCACCAACTCATTTGGGGATCCTAAGAGTTATATTATGAAAAAGGTAATTCTCTGAGTCCAAGCGATTGGACTGGATGGTTTCTTCATCTTGAGTTCTACTGCCACGTCTGGCTTGTTCTGCTCTTGTGACATTTTCATAACCGTGTGGCTAATTTTTATGTCATGTAGTTTCTTTTTACACCACTATAACATATTATAGTTATAGTGCACATTGCAGTGCTAGAATACTGTAACTTTTGCACTGTCATACAAGAGCAGTATTACATTAATGCAGAAAGCATTGCTCCGTCATAAAAATATTTATTTGACAGTGCATTTCTATTCATAAAAATAGGGCCTTGAAAGTATGAAGATTAGAGGTGCAGCAAAGCACAACTGACTCATATTGCACATTATCTTTTCTTATCTGCAGTGTTTAGTATTTTCATGATTCCCACAGATGTTAAGGCCTCACACAGAGTTGTGAATAGCCTCATTATTTCACATGTGCAATTTTTCAGTTTCTGAATACAATAACACCACACCTAGAGCATCTCACTTAGAGAGTAACTCGCTTAAAGAGCAGAATTTTCTTTGAATGGTCACTTTGCTTAACAAATAAAACCAACCAAAAATTCACTTAATAAATCACTTCATTAAATTTCACTTCATTAAATCGGGGTTTGCAATCCCCCTGCCAGAAGCCACAATTGGTCACTTACAATGGTGTTTCACTTAAAGAGCAAACTCGCTTAAAGAGCAATCCTGTGGAACACAAAATGCTCTTTAAGCGAGGTACAACTGTATATGTAATGAGGTGGCAAACAAATGCCAGCTCTATAACTTCCTATCATGCAGTCTTTCTGAACATATGTAGGAATGAAATGTATTGAAACACTGCAATATTTGTATGAAATCTCAATAATGTAAAATCATTTTGAGTGGTATCCATGTCTTTACTCTTATAGATGAAGTAGCCACCCTTTAGAACTATTATTCTTGTACTATACAGTATGTACTAGATTATTGTAATGCGCTCTACATGGGGCTGCCCTTGATGACCATCCAGAGGCTTCAACTGGTCCAGAATGCTGCTGCCTGGGTGGTGATGGAGTGTGGGCGGTATGTACATGCCTCGCCTCTGCTTCGGGAGCTGCACTGGTTGCCGTTTTGCCTCTGGGTGCAATTCAAGGTGCTGGTTATCACCTTTAAACCCCTATATGGTAGTGGGCCAGGATACTTAAGAGACCGCCTCACCCCAAGAACATCTGTCTGTCCCACCAGAGCGGACCGGAGAGGCTCTCTAGTTGTTCCATCGGCCAGAGAGGCACATCTCTCTGGCACTAGAAGGAGGGCCTTCTCTGTGTCCACTCCAGCCCTATGGAACCTCCTACCAACTGAGCTACGTCTTCAGATGGATTTGCTGTCTTTCAGGAAGAACTTAAAAACATGGCTGGCGGGACAGGTATGGGGTCCTGGTGGTACCATGACCCCAGCTCGCTGGCTTGTTTGAGCTCCCTCTCCCCCCTGTTTTTTTTAATCTTTTTAATCTTGTGTTTTTAAGCTCTTAACTTTTAGATGATTATTGGGACCTGTGGATGTTTATAAATTTTAAAAAACTTTTTAAATTTTATAACTGTAATTTTGAAGTTTTTAAACAATGGGTTTGGGTTGGGTTCTATTATGCTTTTATAATGTTGTACATCGCCCTGGGTCGCCCCAATGAGAAGGGCGGTATAGAAATGTAAATAAATAAATAAATAAATGTTCCTTTCTAGAACCAAGATTGGAATTATTTTCTAACAAATGTTGGGTAAGAATCAGTTTCACTGTACTGATTTCCTCATTAAAGGCATATGGGTTGTCATAGCAGCATATCATCTTTCTAACTGAGGTGAGAAGGTTGGTAAATTGGTTGCAATAGTATTGTTTTTGTTTTATGCCTAGTACAAGTAGCAAAGCTGGTAGTAATCTTCTAGAGCCTTCACAAGTCCATCTTGAGGTTGTTGTTTTTTTAATGATAAAGTGTAAAGCCAGTTGCTGTGAACACTTTATTCAGTTTGTGGTACATGGAGTGACTGGGAGACATTATAACAGCAGGTAGCACAGTGTCCCACAATTAGGAAGTCAGTTTATGCCTACAGGGAACAATGTGATATGATCAGCCAGTTCTTTGTGACTCAGATATCATGAAGATATCAACTATTGAAGGAACTAGGCCCAACTTGCCTGATCACGCCTTTATGCTGGACTTCAGCAATTAATCATCCTTCCTTAAAGAAAGATCACTTGGTCTCCAGAAGGTGTGTGGGTGTTAACAATTTTGGAAGAACAGCAGGAGTTGGGAGAAAATTTGAGTACCCCTAGGAACATGGATTTCTTTTTAATTTCTAGTTTCATCTGTTGCATCTGTTCACAGAATATGTTCATACTTGTCAATTAAAGGTGAATTGGGAAATATATTTGCATTCACATTTGAAGTGTACTTTTTCTCCTGCCCCAAAGACATTGCTATTATTTTCTCTCATTCCTCTTTGTTTCATTTTATAACAAATGAAAAAGAAGTGGGGATTTACTTTTGCATGGATTAGATGTGTTATTCCATGCATGGGTAGTCTCAAGGAAAGACTACTGTAATGCTCTTTATGTGGTGCTTCCTTTGAAGCTGGTACAGAAGCTTCTGTGGTCCAGAATGTAGCATCCAGATTGATCACTAACAGGAGAAGATTTGATTATAACTCCCTAATTCTGGTCAGCTTGCACTGGCTATCTGTCTGCTTCCATGTCCAATTTAAAGTATTAGTACTGTACTTACAAAATGTTTTCAAGTCTTGTTACCTCTTGGAACACCTCTTATGGGGTTTTACTGCTTGTCTGACTCAATCCTTGTAGGTGCTAAGGTTGTGGGTTCCTGCTCTAAGGAAGGCCCAGAAGAATAACCAGGAATTGGGCCTTTTCGGTAGTGTTTGAGAAGCATGGTATTGTGTGTGATGTGCACAAGAAAATATCTCCCAGATATTTTCTTGTGCACATCACATACAATACCATGCTTCTCAAACATATTATGAATGCAGTTGTTAGGCATGTTGGACGATCTGTTCCATAAACAGACCTCCATTGTATTTCCACAACATTCTTGGATTTCAAATACCACTTCAAAATAGTCCTGTGCTCCTCAAACAACAACTGTGGTGCCACCATTTTCTTTGATTATCCTGCCTGTCACATGGTGACACTAGCATTCATTCTTTTGAGCGTTACCACCATAATTCGATTCAACTTTGAAACGCAAGACATACATAAAATTTCTTAAAATCTTTCTACATTTTGGCACCCTGTGTGTGTCTCTCTGTGTGTGTTCTTGTTCTTTGTTGTCTGTTGTATAATGTCTGTTGTATAATTTTTCTATTTTGTATATTAGAGGGGTAGTATATAAATTGAATGGATGAGTATGTAAATAAATTCATTCTTCTAAATACAGAAACAAAGTTCTGTCTTACGATATGCTTTGAGACACAGGAAGCTGCTTCCCCCGCCCTTGTCCCTTGCCATATAACAGAACACAGTTCAGGAGTTTTAACTTTTCTGAGAAGTGATAGGACATATTTTCTTGTTATGGTTGTCATGACATTTTTTAAAAAAACTTTGATTAGGATTACTTTAAAAACAAAACAAGGAACATAGCTGTTGAATTTTTCAGGAGAGATACATTGCAGATGCACAAGACTGTAACTGTAGCTGAGAGAATTAAGGATGTGGTCGGATGAACATTGGTCCCACAGTTTAGTGGGCTTTGGGGTAGGCTGGTTTGTTGCTTTACCCAGCTCCTACATATGTATGGGCAATCATGAATCAGCCTGTCTCTTAACTTTGTCTGTTCGCACCTTTTTTGAGTCCCTATCAGGAGCTACCTTTTTTTGGTATGAGTAAGATCAGTTTATTTTGTCTGGGTTCTGGCAATGTGTGCCAGGATTGAATCAAAGCTTATTTACTTCCCTGGAAAGAATGAGAAGGAACAAGTTCCTTTACTTCCCTGGAAAGAATGAGAAGGAACTAGTTTCTTGCATTCATGTTGCAGAATCAAACCACTTATCAGTAAATTGAACACTTCCCTCTGCACCCCAATCAGGGCCATAGGCAGGATTCTAGATGTGGGTGGGCAAACATTTTTTCAGGAAGGGCAACAAAGCGTCTTTTAAATGCATTCCTATGGGAAACCCTCTAGTGGCCAGAGGGGCCCCCCCTGCTAACTAAGAATGGGCAAAAGCTCCTTTGGCTGTGGCCCTGAGCCCAATAGGAAAAACAGAAGCAAATGTGGTTGTTTAAAAACCCTGTTGAATTGGCTGTTCAGCAAACTAATTCATTGCTATACCTCTTGAAAATGAAGATTTTAAAAATTGAAATATTCTTCCTCCTGCTCAATTAAGATTTTTTTGTTATTTTTCTTTGTCTCTTTCCCTTTAAAGAGGCAATTGACTATTGATATTGCATGGTTTTGTGCCCTGAAGGCTCCTGGTTTTTACATCTGGATGGAACAATTGCCCCAAATGGCATATCACATCTCTGTGTGTCCTTAAGTGATCCTCTTTAGCTCAATCCGACTAGATCTAATTTAGCCCTCTAGTTGCACCCTAATTCTATTTATAATTCTATTTTATTTGTTTTCTTAATGGAAAGAAATATTTTATTCTCTAAGATTAACTGTATCTTAGCATTTCTTGTGGTTTCATTGAATAGTTTTGTACATTTTTAAAGAAAATTAAGTTATTCAGAATTAATGCTTGAGTATAAGCAAAGGTCTTTTCTATGAAAGTTGTATGAAAGTACTGTATTCATACTATCTTTTGTGTGTGCTACAGCTGCTGAAACCTGGAACATAGCTATAAAACCTATATAAACGCCTATAAAAAGACATTTTGATATGCTGTACAAATAAGTTAGAATTTTGAAGCAGGTAAACTTTTTATGGAGAAGACTCTGATGCTAGGAAAGATTGAAAGCAAAAGAAGGGACAGCAGAGGATGAGATGCTAGACAGCCTTGTGGGCATATACCTGGGCAGACTGGAGGATGGTGGATGACAGAGGAGTTTGGCATGCAGTGGTCCATGGGGTTGCAAAGGGTCAGACTTGACTGTGTGACTGAACAGCAAAAACTTTTTATTTAATACTATCCAGGATATTTTAGGTTGGAATGTTTGGGGACACAAATTAGATTTATTTACATAAGTAGTGGTACTAATACTAATTTGTTTGACTGCAGAAAAGTAGCTTCACATGCATGACAAGGAAAGAGGAAGACTAAGATAATTAATCTTCAGAAATATAAAAACTCTTGCAAAGTCCAGAGTTATTTATTAACTTTTGAATATGTATAGGGCTTGAGTTTTTGGATCAAGTAAAATTGCGGAAATAGTAGGCCTACATAACCTCAGGACAAATTTCACTCATAAAGCAAAGTCAGTGGAAAGTGACTCACTAGAAAAAGAAAAAAAATCCTAAATTAATGTAATACAGTACACTGTGCAGCTCAGAACCAGCAAAGAAGTTCTTATATTCCATGCACAGCTTTCATATAGTTGGTATTAAATTCCAGCTTATTCCAAAATATGCCTCCTCTATTCTATTTTTGTGCATGATGCCAGCAAATGAAGGGCTTCAGAATGAGGCCTGAATTTATTTTTTTTAGGTTGTATAGCCCTTATATTGAAGATACAGCCAAAGAGAGAATATGGTATACAGTCAAACCTTGCATAAAGAGTGCCTCGCTTAAAGAGTAACTCGCTTAAAGAGCAGAATTTTCTCTGAATGTTTGCTTCGCTTAACAAATAAAACCAACCAAAAAATCACTAAACAAATACATTGCAGTTTGCACCCCCGCCCAAGTCACAATTGGTCATTTACAATAATGTTTCGCTTAAAGAGCAATTCTGTGGAACACATTATGCTCTTTAAGTGGAATACAACTGTATATGAAAAATTGTATGCATATATGGCCCATGTACAGTGTCCTGAAGATGCAGACAATATCTGTCTGAGTCTTCAGAGTGAAAAGTGTTAGCATTTTGTTGTTTTTAAAATGGTTCATCCATGTTCTTAAAAGAATGCCATGTTTTGTCTTACTCTGTGTACGTAAATCCCATTAGAGTTTTATTTTGGGAAAGAGACAGCAGCTGCGGGATCATGCAGCTTTAGTTACAAAGATACCAGGGTGTGTGTTAATTGTATAGGATTTGTGGAATTTGATGGTATAAATCAAAAGTTAGTACATAAGAAAGAGTAGGCAGGTTTGCTTTGGGAAAATTTGCTGGTTTATTTGCTTTAAAGCACCTGCTGATATGTGATCATTTCCTCTAAAATATGTAGTACAACATATGTGAGCCTATATATTATGTGAGGTTGTAGAATATATGTTTTTGATGAACCAAGTAATACACCACTTGTGATTAGCCAAGCAAATTGGGGGAGGGGAGCATGGAGAACTTTCAAAACTGTAGCCAGAAACATATACTGTAATAGGGACAGCTCATGAACATTTCAGTGTCAGACATGACCTTCTCTTAACTATGGGGTTTGCAGTTTAGTTTGCTTTCTTTGATGATTGGTCTACATGACTTAAGCATGGGATATGATGTTTCATTTCACTGGCTTGGAAAGTCTTCCTTAGTCACCTCTCTGCAGTATTCACATGTCTGGGGCTCTAATTATGGGCTATCTTTATTTCTGATCTAAGTCTTGTGACAAATGGGTTAGATGCATGCATTGGATAATGCTAAAATCCTATGGGATACATCGGATAATGTTAAAACTCCATGGAGATACATTGTAACCAGCACAGACTTTAGTGAACATCATCCTATGCATCCCATAGGATTTAACGTTATGCGATGCAATTTTTTTCCAGATTGCTTAATGTTATGCGGTTTTAGCGTTATCTGATGCAGACATTATCTGAAGTATTACTGTATTTGTTATTAGCTAATATGAAGGTTAGTTTAAATGAATTTTTTTCTGTTTAGTAGTTGATTTGCACCCAGATGTATACAGAGATCAGAACAAATGGGGTGGCGGGGGTGGCAAAATCTGTCTCTTTTTCGTATGTGTAATTTTCACATTGGTTTGTAATGTTTCAGAATAACAGTTCATGTCAAAATATGTATTTAAATATTGGGATCTGCAGATTTTGGCTGGAAGTGCTGGCCAAACCAAAGTATAGGAAAGTTACTTTTAAAAATAACAACAGAACACCCAGAATCCCTCGGCCAATATGCCAATCCTCACATTGTTCTGTAGTGAGTTAGTTGTTAATGTACAGACCTTTGAGTTGGAATCAACTTATAATGACTCTAACAGAGCTTTCAAGGTAAATGAGTTATTTAACAAGTGGTTTTACCCAAACCTCTCTTGCTTCCATGGCTAAACGAAGATATAAATCCAGACCTTTTGAGTCCTAGTCTGTCATTCTGTCACTACACCACACTGAGTATCAAGTAAAACCTTGAGCCATCAAATGGTGACCCTTTTCAGGGTTTTCCAGATAGCAACCAGACAGTAGCCAGAAGTGGTTATGCTTTCTAAGGCTACATAGGCTGGTTTTTCTGGGATGTACAGTGGGGAACTGAACTTTAAGCCTTTCACTTCACAGCCAGATACCTAGTACATTGAACTGTTCTTCTAGTGAACTACTACATTTATAATTTTTGGCAGTTCCAGGCTGAGCCAAAGAAATCCTTTCCATCTGTAATTGCCTCTTCAGTGGCACCTCTCAAAGCAAAAATAGGGAAACACACTGTTATGTTTTGTTACCCAGAAGTGCATGTTGTCCTTTTTTTTTTTTTTTGAAAGCAACTTGTCCTCCTGCCTCCCATCTACTCTTAGGATGGAATTTGAGAGGGAGGGACACATGCCATTGGATGTAGTTTTCCAATGGCATATGGAACATCTAAAGATTCCAGCATGGAAAAGTTCACCCTGTCTTTTAGGGTATTCTGATCCTGCTTGCCTAAGGCTGTTCAAATACCTACAATACTGCAGCTGTCAAACAGTTCAGAGTCTTCTGTGCAACTGAGAAGAAAACTGGCTGTTTATACCTTGCCAGAAGGTGGCAACACATGTATCTGACAATTATAATGTGAACATCTCTGTTGAAATAGAATTTTGCTATACTATATTTAAACCAGGATGGGTTGCTTGGGATCTAATGGGAATAAAGGAGTTTACATCAAGTCTCTGTGGTGTAAACTGTAGAAAACTTTGTTATATCATTCACAATAGTGTGAGATTTCATGGATAACAAATTTCAGATGTGTGGATTAGTCCAAGACCAGTCATGTGAATGTCCATAAAGGCTGAATTATGCAAGCTTTCTTTCATATGCTTTGTTGTCCTGATTATGAAATATGGGAGGCCAAATTGAGTAGAAAAGTACTAAAAGTTTTTTCCAAAATATAGAAGAGAACATTTCTTCTTGCATTATAGTTTAATGTCGTGCAGTATGTCTGGTAATTTTATACAAAGCACCATCTGGTATTGCCAGTAATTTTAGGAATTCTGTACAAACAAATTACTGTACAGAAGTTGTGGTTTTGTAGGCATGACCAGTGAGTGAAAAGGCTTAACAAAGAAAAAAGAGCTTCATATGTGAGAAAATAGTGCTATCGACTTAAAGCTGGGAATTGGAAGTGGAATGAATGTTGTGAAATGGTTTAATGTGCCATGCTATTAAGAACCTGTCAATTAAAATAAGCATATTATCAGCAAGCTATGGTGTGCATCTAGTCATAAGAAAGTCCCACTGAGTTCATTGTGGTTTCATTGGTTTTTAATTCTTGCTTCTCAAAATTCTCGAACATTTACTGGAAAATCCTTTGGTACTGGATATATCTGCTACTGTAACCATTAGAAAAATAATCTTTAAAAATTTTCAAACTATCTAATTTTTTTTTGAACTTTGGAACACAAGGTGATAACATAAATATAAAGGACTTGGGGTGGGTGAGAAAGCACCTGGTGAACCTTACAATTTCAAGAAATGAGGGCTGAAAATGAGCTGCAAGTCTAGGAACAGCAGATGAACTTTACAAATTCACTGACAAATGAATTGGGGAAAGCACTTGTAAGGCTGAAAGGTGAAGATCAGATAACAAATAGGCACAATGGACTACAGTAGGTGGGGGCAGAAAGTCTTCTTTTTGAAAGAAGGTGCTGGTTCTGCCAGTGCTTAAGTTGGTTGAAATTGTGGTAGTTGCCCTAGTGTTGGATCACCCATATAGCAAGAGTAGCAAATGCTACGGGCCTTATGTCTCTGGGCCCCTATGCTAGGTTAGAATGAGAATCCAAATTTAAATATTCTATGCATTCACAAGAATATTTTAAAAATGTTCACTCAGAGATAATCACCGATGTCTCATTGGAGCATTCAGTGTGTGCCAAAGAGTAAAGATGCATATACAAGCGGAGCTGTCTTTGTTTGTGCACACATCTTATGCGCTACTCCGTAGTGGCACAAATTTGTGTTGAGCAAGGGCCTCTTGACACAATTTGCTACAGGCCATGCACTGGCTTAATTCAGCACTGAGTTGCCCACCTCATCAAAAGGACACCATGTTGTGAAAGGCGGCTATAAAATATAGATTATTTATTTATTTATTTATTTGTTGGATTTATATAACCACCTTTTTCACCTCAGCACCCCAAGGTAGTTCACAACATCAGCTAAAACACCCCCTCAATTATCCTTGTTTCGTTTAGATTCTACCATCTTCCATGCTATGCCAAAGCAGCTGGTTTGTGCCTCAAAATATGCATGCCCAAATCCAGAAACAAAGCACTCAGTGAATTTTTTTTTTCAGAGTGTACAAATGGTTAGTTCTGGGGTTCCCAATGTTTTCCCACCAGGAGCCAGTTCCCACCACCGCATTTAGCTGTGGGGGCTGGAAGCGTGGCTGCATCCACAACTTATGTTTGGGTTGCCATCATTGTCATTGGTGGTGGTGAGAATTGCTTGTGTTTTCCAGGGTTTTGCACAGTCTCTGCTGCTTTCCAGGGTGGCGGGAGGCTTTTTGGAGCATGTTTGCTCCAGTTTTGGAATTTTCTGAGCCTTCTCCACTGCACTTTGGCAGCTGGAGAGCAGTGGTGGATGGCTTACTGGTTCCATGTTGGGATCCCAGGCACCTTTGTAAGCTCCACCCAGCACTGGAAGTCATCCACTGCTGCTCTCCAGCTGCTGAAATGCAGCGGAAAAGGCTCAGAACATTCCAAAACCGGAGTTGAGCATGCTCCGAAAAGCCTCCTGCCACCCTGGGAAGCAGCAGAGGCTATGCAAACCCCCAGAAATACTGCACAATTCCCACCACCACCATGGTAAGTGACATATTACAGTTTCTGGTGGTGGAAGCAGGTCTAAAGGTGTCTGGTTAGCCATCGTGGGCTGGTTTAATGATATGTGTGGGCCAGATTAGGCCCATGGGCCAAGGATTGGGAATCTTTGGTTTAGTTATTTGAAATCCTGTGGAGATATAATGAACCTTTAGAATGGAAAGATACTGAGCTTTCAGTATTTTATTCTTATGAGAAATCCCACCTCATGCCTTAACATGGTACAGTGGTGACCCTAGTCATCCCAACAGCTATGGTGGTGGGGGTGTATTCCCCTGGTAGGTTCAACCATGCTACAAAGGTGTTGACTAGTGATCCAGAATGGTTCACCGTTCTGTAACTGCAGGTCAGCTAAGTGGGGTTGGGTACTCAGCTAATGTACCTGGCCAGTGCATTGCTCTAACATGGCCAACTTCAACATGAGCCCAGGCACCTGTGTCATATTTAAAATGGTTAAAGGAGCTTTGAAAACATGGGCCTCAGTCCCCCATGTGCTATGGTCACCTCGCTTAACAACTAAAACCAACCAAAAATTCACTTAACAACTAAATTGGGGTTCACAGTCCCCCCTGCCAGAAGTCACAATTGATCACTTACAATGGTGTTTCGATTAAAGAGCAAACTCGATTAAAGAGCAAATTAAAGATGTTGTTTTAAATTGTTTTTAGAGTTTTAACTTTGTGTTGTATGTTTGTTGATTGGTTGTAATCCGCCCTGAGTCGCCTGTGTGAGTAGGGCGGGATATAAATAAAATAAAATAAATAAATAAATAAATAAATAAATATGTTAGTGGTTAGGACTGCCTGATGATGTGAGCCCACTAAAATCTCATGGGAGGTGATGCTTTGATCCACCATGTCAAGCTAGACGTGTGAAGTACGGATCAACCAAGTAAGTAAGTATTCTTATGAGAGAAAGACACTTGAAAGGATTATATCTTTAGGGAAATGCGTATTAATCTTATAAAGATTTTTGCAGGATAGGGCATAATGGCTGAAAAATAGTTTGCCTTACAACTGCTTTTGTTTTGTCAAGACCACAAAGATTTTTCAGAAATATTTTTTTCCTTATTCCTCTTTGAAGATCCCAAGGCTTATAACAAATGCCTCCCATCATGTGAAAGTCGTTGTGGCCGTGGGATGCAGGGGAAGTCTTTAACTTCCAACAATCATTATCACTGGTAAAGTAATTCCAGTTGTGGTAATCTTTAACACCCCCCCCCCTCCCCAAGACTTCCCCATGATGAATAGGATCCCAAGGGAGGCTTAGTACTTTTTGGGTGGAGTTGGAAATGTTTAATTTCTGAAAAACCACAGTGGCTGATGACATAATCAGCTTTATGTGGCATAACTTACACTGCTGAATTTTAGCCGGTGAGAGGAAAGAGGTTTCATCAGTGCTTGATTTTAGAAATGTAAGAAAAAAAGAATAGGATGGCTGGATGATTTGGTATAACTTAGGTTCTGAACAGACAAAACCTGGTGTTCAGGAGATAGTAGACAAAACATATGCAGTTTGCTAAATGAATGGATATAATTAGTTTAGGAAGAAGTTGCAATTTGAAGTTCAAGTATTTGGGAAGCTTATTTATTAAGCTTGGTGATGATGTAAGTCTGTTCTAAGACATAAATCATTTCTGGATAATAAACTTCATTTTTCTGATGTAGAGTTAAATAGAGTTTAGCAGAATGTTTTTCTCACACCAGTTAACAACCAACATTCATGCTTAGTGACAAAGACAGGGTGATGTCAGCCTTCAGATAAATTCTTGGTCGTTTGATGGCTGTTGGTGGCTTTACCTCCTGTCAAAATAATTAATCAGCATCAGGACTCTGGATATAGTAAGCGGAAGAAGAATGGAAAGCGCTTTCTCTCTCTCTTTCTTGTTTTAATTAAAGTTTCTAATTCAAGCCTTGAACTGATTATTTTCCAAGTTTTAAAAGATACATCTTTAACCCTGATAGCTTAAAAGAGTCTGTAGAAGGCAATACAATAGTACATTTATATAAAGCTGAATTATCATTAACAAATTGGTTAACAGTGCAAACACTGTTCAAAAATACTGTTCAAAAGTTTTAAGTATTCAGTTTTTAAGATGAACTAGGATTATCATAGGCTTAACCTATGATTTTAATTTGTGAGCCGCCCAGAGTTGGGTTTACTCAATTGGGGCGGGATAGCAAATACGAGCAAATAAATAAATAAAATAAATAAAACAATCTTTGAGGCAGCTCTTTTTGTGTACCCCACTGAATTCAATGCTATTCCATAGTACTATACTGTAACTATGTTTGGGTGTGCAGTATTGTTAGAAATAGTCTGGCTGCATAAGTGTAAATCACATTACTACATTTCATGTTCAGTTTTGTTGACTTTCTCTTCCGTGCAACTTGTGAATGTCATATGCTGAACTAGATTACATTACTTAGTTGTATAATATGTACAATAAAGGTATATATTAATTTCCATTAAAGAAATGTGAGGTTTCTTTAGTGCAGTGGAAAATATAGCACTATAGGGTTTCTAATAAAACTCTGTGGGACGTAGAAGGAACTTCCCCCAAAAGTAAAAAGCATTTTGAGTCTATTCAGTTGTCCCCTGGGCGATGGCATATAGCTCGCCAATCCTTCCGATCCAGGCTCATTGCACTGTAATTGTGCAATTGGTCTGACACAAATAAATACAAAAAGAATAAAAATCTACACTGGGATTAATCACAAGTGATGTAGGTCTGGTGTATATTGTCTGTGCTGTTAAAATCAAATTTTAAGAGCAACTCTGGTTTACAATCCTTCAGAATGGGTGTGTATGGAATTCCTATCCAAGAAACATTACAACTGATATTTCTCATTGGAATATGTTATGACTTTGTTATTTTCTTTGTCATCTGCATTGTTGTCATGAGAATTGTGTTTTAATTGTTTTCCTTGTTTATGTATCACCTGACAATTTCATAAATGAGCCTCAACAGTCTCTAAAGTGGAGAATAATAAAGAAGCTGGAAAAAGATGCTTATTGAATATCAGAAAGAGACATGAATATTGTTTGCAGACTCCTAAAACATTTTGTAAGAGGGGGATGGGGAGCACTTGGGACACCAGCAGAAACTGAACCACACCCATGTATCCTGAGTGGTAGCTCAGGGCCAGATTTGCATCCATTAGGAGTGCCTGAAAGAGTAGAAATGACCAAATTCGCATCAAGCAAGGCAGGAAAAGTAACTTGTATTAGATAAAAGTTAATAAGTTCTCAAAGCAAATGTAGTGCTCAAGGAATAATATATTCAAAACCATTAGGCATCATTATGCATCAGTTTGAAGGTAATGTTTTTGGAAGAAATCAGATGGATTTATGAACAATATACACTGGGGGTGATTTAGTGGTAAAGGGGAATGGACTGGGAGTTCATCATTTCATTGATTTGAAATGAGCTAAGAGATAGCATGATAGTTTACAAAAAAGATAATGGTAAGATTATAAAATAGATCTAGGTGATCATTTAGAATGCTTTCTGCTTATAAAAGGAAGTATGAACAAATTAGTGTATATGTGTGTTATAGCTAGCCACCTAGAGTTATTTGCTGTTGTCTTTTTAGTTGGTTGTTGTATTATTCTAATTGAAACTATTCAGACTACACACATGCACACACACAAGCACACACACACACACACACACACACACAGTATTGCTTTTTGTACTGATGCCACGTTCATTTCCCTAATTTGACTGATTAGATTTCCTGAATCTAAAGAACCATGAATAAATGTAGTTTCCATCTGAGGAGGGAAATGACCCATCTACCAGCACATTTTGACATTTTCTGCCAGTGATATACTTTGAGCTGTAGGAAATACCCTGTGTTGTGGCCTCTTCTTGATATGTGAGATTAAGTCTCAGTGACATGGTGAGTTTTTCTCTTGACAGTTTTCTGTGACAAATGTGCATGTTGTATTTCTCAACAATATTCTCTTCCACAGCTGTGGCCTCTTTGTGAAGCACTTGTCTGCTAATTGTCCTAGCAGTAGAGGCCTTATTGGCAATTATCATTACAGGCCTGTTTTATCCTTAATGTAGGTGCCTAGTTTCCCTGTTGATGTTAATAGGACTTAATCACACATATCAAAGGAATAATAAACCACTTACAAGTGTCTACAGCCATCACTTGGGAAATATACCTAATTACCATTAGTTCAGCAACAGGATTGTTCCAAAATTTCTTATTGCCTTTTGATGAGAAACAGTGGCCAATTTGCTGAATTTAAATGCTCTGCTTACTCTTCAATGTGCTCTATAAACATGTGTTCTAGCTTTTAAAAACATTTGGCATAAATGCCAGCAATTTAAGCACCTCATTTTGTTTCTAATTTCTGCTTTGTTGGTTCTATAAAGTGGAGAACTGTAGCATAGTCATCCTATTATAATGTACTCTCATATATACTTATACAGAGACTCTATTATATTTAGTGCTGCTTGTTCCCTATAAAATTTATATTTATAGTAGCCACCTGAGTAAGATTTTTGTGCTGTGCTTTAAGTCAGGTTTCATCTACTACTATTTCTTTTCTTATATATATTTAATCATGTTAATGATTCCTCTATTGAATTTTTTTATATTTTGAGGTTTTGTATTTTTAATTAAATTTTAATCCATGTGTGGATTTTTTACCTCCCCAGTAGAAGTGAATGTATTGGTAATAATAGCAATATATTTGTTTGTGTTCCCATTAAATTGGGATCTACTGTATTATGTTTGCTCGTTTCAATTCCCATTTAGCCTAAATATCCTACCTTGAAATCCTGGAGAGCTACATCCATTCAGATTTGGCAGTAGTAGGCTAGATCTGCCAGTGTTCTGATTCACCATAAAGGAGCTTCTTTTATTTAATGCTTCCCACTGGTACTTTGCCACTGTTCCATACTAGGTGGTTTTAGCACTATACAGTGCCCACTCTCAGCACTGGTGCTACCCATGGATGGCATTGGCTTGTGAAAATGGCCTTCCTGTCCCTGTATTAAAGGCATGCTAAAAAAAAATTAGTTGACCTATAATATGTTACCATTATTCAAAGTTCACCTCAGCATCTGTCATATGAAAAATAACCAGTTGTGTGCTGCATGATATATTTATAATTGTATATATATATATATATATGCCACAAAGAGAAGGTGCATGTCTTTCCCAGTTCAGATGTTTAAATTCAGGAGATTTGGGAGTGAAAATAGGAAGAGCAACAATGCTTGATTCATCTGTGCAACATTGTTAGCGCAGTGATAAGTAGCATTCTAATAAGGTTTCTCTATTTAGGAAAAGCAAAAGATAGTGTCATTCTTTTAACAGGGAAACTGGGCAAAACAAGGACTTAATGTGACAAATAAGGAAAAATCCACTTTAGTGAGTATTGGCTAACTCAGGGCCATAGCCAGGATTCTAGATGTGGGTGAGTGGCACTTGGGAGTTTGAGGATGGCAAAACTACTCAGGGTGGGCAATCCCCACCCTGGTCACCCCCTGGCTACAGGGCTGGGCTAACTTGGACTCAACATGGTTCTTTAAGCATTGTTTGCTGTTTGTGGGTAAAGAGACAAATGTGAACAATAAATATCACTTACTGTTTTGTTTGTACTGTACTGTATTTGTATTGTGATACAAGCATAGGAGTGTGTTCCTAAGGTGTGTACCTGTGCTGAAAGAGAACTTATGGTATGATGTGAACATATACAGACCATTTCCTCTGAGTCCTCATAACATATGGAATTCAATAGTACAAGTCATAGGTTGTTCCCTGAAACTGGAGTTTTGTGCTTTGTGTTTGAAAAGTTAGTGATGAGTACATTGGAAAGTGAGAGATGAGAGACTTCTCCAATGCAGATTGCAGGCTATAAAATGTAACTACAGTCAAACCTCACATAAGGAACACCTCACTTAAAGAGTAACTCACTTAAAGAGCAGAATTTTCTTTGAATGTTCACATCGCTTAACAAATAAAACCAACCAGAAATTCGCTTAACAAATAAATTGGGGTTCGCAATCCCCCCGCCAGAAGTCACAGTTGGTCACTTACAATGGTGTTTCACTTAAAGAGTAAACTCGCTTAAAGAGCAATCCTGTGGAACACATTATGCTTTTTAAGCAAGGTACAACTGTAATAACTTTCAAGTTTTAGTTAGACAAGTTTTCTTCTGCTGTGGAATTCATAAATCTGTTGCTGCAGAAACGATCCCTTATGCTACAAAGAGATCCCAGTGGAATATTTACCCAGTTCTTCAAAATGTCATAATTATTCTAGTTCAATGTAATATCCTAATGCAGGTACAGTAATACCCCGGATAACGATTGTACCGTATAGCGCTAAAACCGCATAACGTTACAAGATTTTTGGAAAAAATCTTGTATCGAATAACACGATTTTTAGTGTTATCTGGAACAATGGGGGGGGGGCCCGAGGGGTTGGATTGGGTAGAACATCTACCCAATCCAACCCCCCCAGGGCCTGTCCGCCCGATGTTTGGAAAGGGTATGGTCCCCTATACCCTTTCCAAACATCGTGCAAGCGCACGCCTGTCAAACGCGGCTTGGGGAGGATACGGAGAAAATCTCCGTATCCTCCCCAAACCGCATTTGACGTGCGCGCGCCAACACGTCCAATGTTTGAAAAGGATATGGTCCCCCATACCCTTTCCAAACATCGTGCAAGCGCGCACCTGTCAAATGGGGTTTGGGGAGGATACGGAGAAAATCTCCGTATGCTCCCCAAACCGTGTTTGATACGCGTGTGCCAATGCACCCGATGTTTTTTAGCATTGTTTGGTGTATATCCTGGACAACGCTAAGAACCGGATAACAACATGACTTGTGGAACCAAGTCATAACGTTATCCGGGGTACTAGTCTATTCCTATTTGCTCCAAGCCTCACTAAGTATACTGTTTGCAAGTTCCTGAAATATGTAGTCATGTACACATTTATTTGGGAATGTGTTTAACTAAATGAACTCTGTGGTGTTTCCTTCTGAGAATACAAATATAGGAATGTACGTAATTAGAGATGAGTTGGCTGTCATAATAGGTTGATTTTCAAGAAAAGAAATCCATTCTCCTTGTTTCTCCCAGTAATTAGAGTATACTAATATATAATGGCTCTTGGCAAGTTGTTCCACTACTTGCTGAGCTGATAATATTTAGGATATCCACTTCTGCTCTTAGAAACTTATTCTTCCCAGCTATTGACAGTGAAGAAGATATTGGCTGGCTTTCTGATTTGCTAAGATGGTCATCACCAGAACAATGGTATGGATCACTAAAAAGGAAGACAAAAAGGATATTAATGCACATAAATCTGTATACTGTACATGAAACGTAAAGATAATGTTAATAGTTTAATAAAGTTACTATGCATTACATTATAGTGGGTTAGTCACTGACCCGATGACTTGTATGACTGCTGAGCTGGCTATTCAGGCACTACTAACTGTGAATGGGCAATTCCAAAGTCCCCCAGTTCCTTCCTAATGGTTCTCTGCCTGAGAATTGTAATGGGACTGATTAGCCTTTCAAATCAAATATGTTCAGAAAATCAATTGCCCTCTTCCAGCCCTTTAAAGTGAGGACTGTACTTTCTGAAAAGATGACAGGTGGCTACTCTATGCCTAACCATGATGCTAATCCATTCACATACTTGTTCTTGGTCAGCCTCTGGCAGACCCAGTGTGAGCCTCCCATACTAGCTTCCGTCCACTCCATGACTTGGCAACCATATCAAAATGCTATGGAACAACAGATGTCCCTTCTGAACTTTATCCCAGTTATAATAAATCCTCATTGTACAGAATGCTTTTGTGCTGGCATTGTAAGGATTGGGGTTTTGGTCAAGTGTTTAAATCAATTAGCTATTAAAACAACTAAATATACAGATCTGAAAGGGGTTGGAACTACAAAGCCTACTGAGCCAGAAAAGATGGTTCAAGCCAGTGCATGCATTGATAAATAGCAGAGAGAAGGAATTCAGCAACTGCCAAGCAATTACTAATCCTAATTGTCAGTTTACATTTTGTTCCTTATGTGCTCTTTGCCCACTTGTACTCATATAAAGCCCTTCGTAAATGCTGAAGAGCCACTTTAAGTGTGAGATTTTGGGACCGCATATAAATGGGAAAATGTTGTAGTGCCAGCAGTTGAAAACTCTGGAATATATTTTTCCATAAAGAGAATATATGAGAATGATTGGGTTGCAGTCTTAGTCAGTGGAGTAGAAAAGCAGGGGCGAGGGGGCACCCCACTCCGGGTGGCACATTTTGGGCTATGGGTATTCTTGGACTATAATTCCCAGAAGCCCTAGCGCAGTGTTTCCCAAATGCTGGTGTTTGGACTTCAATTCCCAGAAGCTTAAGTCAATTCCCCAAAGCACTGATCAGTCAATATACTGGCTTAGGCTTCTGGGAACTGAAGTCCAAACACCAGCATTTGGGAAACACTGCCCTAGCGGGAGTGGGCACTGGCATCCACCAGGGGGTGGAAAATTTGGCTTATGCCCTGGACGGCTGAAATCAACACTACACTACTGGTCTTAGTGGTGTAATTGATGGTATGTTTCCAGCAAATTAAGTATTGGAGCAAGGTATTGCTCCTTCATTTCATTTTTTCTAATCTTTTATTAGAAAGGTTAAAATTGTATATTTTAATCTTATCATGACTTATATGGTAAATATAGTTAGTAGAAAACTACAGACAGCAACAGCACAAAAAACAAACACATCACACATCTAACCTAACATTCACTATTACAAAGCAATCAAACTGAAAAACATAATAACAAAAAATAATCACACTATTCTTTATCTGCAAGATCAAAATTCATATTAATAATTAACATACATTAACTCCTAAGAAACAATGAGGCTTAACTGTATCCTATGCTCTGATATTCTCATTAATAGTGAAAATAATCAATTGGTTAATACACTCTAAAATTTCATTTAAAATCTTATTTAAATATAAGGTAACCCTTCCCTTGTGTTTTGTATTAGCAAAAGTATTTGAACATGGCATGTTGTACTTAATTATGCATATATAAATTATGTAAAATACTAAATTAGAATTAAGTAGAAAAGTTATACATACTTCAATTAGCTGGCAGAAGTCATTAAGGGTTGGCAGAAGTCATTAAGCACTGCTGCTTAACTGATATGCCCCACCTACCATTTCAGATACCAAAAAAGGTAATCTAACAATGCAACAGAGATAACCAGCAGTGTAACACCAATCTCATGATCTGGTAAGACAGTGTGTTCTCAAATTTCTAAGTATTCTTTCAGTTCTTTTTGTGGTTAGGAATATGGTCCTAGATAATTTATGTCTTTTTTTCCTGTAATCGGAACCTTGGAGTAGGGAAAATGATCCCAAACTATGAATTGAAAAAACAAAAGATAGAAATGTAGGGAAAACACTGTAAGGAAATAAAATAATCACTTAAATGCGAAAGGCAGGCCAAACATCTTTCTAATCAAGGTTTTATAAGAAGTTAAAAAGTTAAGAATCCAACTTTTCCCTGGGTAAAGGTAAAAGTGAAGGTCACCCTTTCTCAAAAGCCAGTCATATCTGACTCTAGGGTTAAGTGATCATCTCAATTTATAGCCAAAGAGACAGTGCTGTCTGTGCCTGCAGACGTTTCCATGGATATGACTAGACACCAGAGTGCACGAACCGCTGTTTATCTTCCCACCAAAGTGGTACCTATTTATCTACTTGCAATTTCTTGCTTTCAAGCTGCTAGGTTGGCAGGAGCTGGGACAGAGATGGGAGCTCACTCTGTTGTGCATCACTCAGGTATCAAACTGCTGACCTGTCAACCTTCCAGTTATCATGTTCAATATCTTAACCAATAAGCCGCCACAGCACATTGCTAAATGGGATGTGGAGAAGCAAAACATCTGTGGGAAGAAGAAAATTAATGCATGTTCAAGGTCTAGGACAGTGATGGTTAACCTTGGCACTCCAGATATTCTTGAACTTCAATTCCCAGAAGCCCTGATCAGCAGGAGTGCTGACTTAGGCATCTAATAATTGAAGTCCAAGAAAATCTAGAGTACCAAGGTTTGCCATCACTGGTGTCAGATAGGTGTGCTGTCTGAAAAGGGCTGTTGATTCTTGTAAGCTATAAGAAGACGATTTCACTTTGTCATCTCAGATATTCAGGAATATAATTTCCCTTGCAAGGTCAGAAAGCAGGAAGGGCATTAAGATTGAATGCTCTTATTATTGCCCTTAAAAGTAGCAAGAGCACAGAGCACTTTCTGGATGCTCCACAAGTTAATTAGCATTTTGCCCTGAATGTGCTGGGTACTCATTTTTCAGACCTTGGAAGGATGGAAGACTTAATTAATCTTGACCCCCGTCAGGGTTGAGTTCACAAAGTTTTGGCTGTATTACTACAGTTTAACCACAAGAGCTCCTTCTAAAAGTAGGAGAAATGCTGTTTGGGGTCAAGCAGACTTTGGACAAATGTTTAATTCTCTCAGGAGCAGAGTGAGTGAGACAATACGCCTTGCCTCCCACAAAAATATCCAAGCAATAAATAATGCACAAATACAAGAGCGGGTGATACTTATGTTAGACCACTAAAACTATGAAACAAACGTCTAGCTTCCAATATTAATATGTTTTTCTCAGGTAGAGCAACAAGATTTTGGGTAAGTCGCAAATGCCACAGGAAGTGTGATTTCAAACTCCACTCCAGCTAGTAGATGGCTAGAATTCAGAAACTAATTCTGCCTCACAGGTAGATAATGTGTATTAAAACAGAGAGAAATGACTGTGGCCTACAAATATATCAATAGCATTTCCCATGATTCTTCCCTACTGACATGGTGTGAGGAAATTGCATGATTGGAACTCTGGAGTTGATTTTCTTTTTCTTCATATGAAGAATTTGAAAGATACTTCTTTCTTGCATCCCTCCCCCAAACAACTACTACTGCTGCTGCTGCTGCTGCTTGGTGAGTAGAGGGAATCTAAAGCTCTGCTGTCCTGTGCTTGGCAAAAAGAAATACTGTACTGGCATTGGGACACAGATCTCTTAGGAAATAGCTCCTGAACCCTACTTCTCTAGCTCCAAAGATAGAACCCGAAACAGGACCTAATTAATCCAGGGTTGTCCATATTTTAGCAGGGGAATAAAGATGTACAGCAGACAAACACTATGAATGAAATCCATGGCCACGTTATGCCTGATCAGCAATAGTTCTTCATTTTTTCACCCATGATGCTGTCCTCAGAGTGTTAGACACATTTTGAGATATATGGGAAGATAGTAGAAGTATCACACAACCCTTTTAAATAAAATTAATGTTCTTATTGGCAGTTCTGGAGATTTCTGTAAGTGTGAACACTGGTTTTATAAGTTTACATAAACAAAAAATGATTTCAGTCTACAAATATTCAGCTGTTCTTTCAACTCAGATATTACAAAATTTTTATCACTTGTAGGTATTCCTGTTTATGTTATTGTTAGGAAAGGCATGATGTGAGTATTTGGCTGTTCACTTATCTGATATAATCTGTACTTTTCAAGAGCGGAATTCACTTTGCCAACCTTTTGTTATCTAATTTCCCGACCACTGTACAGTACTGAATCCTGCCAAATTTGTTTGCATATTAGCATTCACTATTGCCTTAGTTATCTCTTCCTGGTAGCCTGCATCCTGCCACTTAATTGGAAGACTCTCTTTTTACACACAGACGCACGCACGCACGCATGCACACACACACACGTGCATTCCTACTTCTAACCTTAAAAATTTCATGCAACAATAATTAGAAGCCAATACGATAAAATAAACTATATCTTATATATTGGAAGAATTTTCAAATGGTTGTTTATACTTTTAAAAAAAAGACAATCATGCTTAAATTGACAAGAAAACCAGATTCTTTGTAGTCAGTATTAAACGTAAAAGGTCACCCCTTCTCAAAAGCCAGTCATATCTGACTCTAGGGTTCAGTGCTCATCTCTGTTTCATCGCTGAAGTGCCAGCGCTGTCCACTTCTGCAGACGTTAGGAGTTGATATTTCCCCTTTTTAAAACAAATGTGTGTTTTATATATTACTGCTGTTTGAATTTTTCAGTGTCACCATTAGTTCATTTCAGTAGCTGTAAAAGAGGGTATCTGGACCACTCTGCGTCCTGATGTTGTAGAATAGCTATGCTGACTGATAGCTGAATCAGATGTTGAGAATAATATGCTTTCTAAACCTTCCCCCCCCCAACAACAATAACCTAAAAAAGAATATAGTTTCCCAAATCTTTACCTAGGTACATGTGAAAATGGTCACATTCTAAATCTAATATGCTAATATTTCTTTGAAAGAGTAGTATCTTGATCATTACTTGTTGCTTTTGATCTGTAAAAATAAAGAAATGCCCTCTGCCTCAGACATTGTTTTGAAATAATAGAATTATTAGTAGAAAAATATGAAGTCTACTAGTTTCTCATTAGAATTCTTTAAATAATAATAATTTCATGTCAGAAATTATTCTGGGTTGAAAGGATTTTTGCTGGAGAAACTCTGCTCAGGGAATGGCTGAATGAGGCTCCTTTCATATCCCCAAGATCTTTTCCCACTGAAGTGGTCTCTTTTTATCAACAGTACTTGCAATTTCTTGCTTTCAAACTGCTAGGTTGGCAGGACAGGAGCAGGGACAGAAAAGGGTGTTCAAACTGTCATGCAATACCCTTGGTCTCGAACTGCCGATTTGCCGATCTTCCAGCTAACAAGACAAGATTCTTAACCACTGAGCCACCACAGCCCCTGTTCTTTACATAACAGCATTATACCTTGTTCATTAGTAACAATGTTATTTTTAACATGTTGCCTCCAAAACTCTATTGAAAATTTCAGTATGTTTTAACACTGTTCTGTGAATGATGATGTGCCACGTACTTCAGTGTCAGGAAATTTTCTGCATGCAGATGATGCTGGGACATAATGTTGTTTGGTTAAAACATTCAAGCATTCAAAGCATTCAAGGGCTATGCATTTTTTGTTTCACGTGCATGGCTAACATGAATTGATAAGAACCCATAATCAAGGCTAACACAACTACCACTTCAAAAATTTCCAGTAAGCAAGAGTTTCACTCAATTAGCTGTTACATCCAATTCATTTTGATTTACTCACGTTTTGGGGAGGGAGGCAAATTTTAAAGCAAGGAATTTAATTCAAATAATTTTATTTCCAGAACCTATTTCCTAACTCCTGAAGATAAATTTTGAAAATTTCTTGAGAAATCATAGTCATCATAAATAATGGCTGCCTTTTTCTGTCAATCAGGTGTATGTGTTTGTGTACCATTTTAATGAACAGAAACTTAGTGTGTAAAGAAAAAAAATGGAACATTTTTACAAAAAGGATGGATTGTTTCTCCAGAATTCTACTTTATTTGATAGCTATATTATTCAGCTCCTCTAGAATAGGAGCAATGATTCAGGCTAGGGGTAAGATGGTAGAATTACAGAAATTAACAATGAAGTAACATACATGGCTAATCATAGGTCATAAAGCAGTGGTTCCCAACTTTTTTTTTACCTTGCCCCAACTAAGCATCTCTAAAATTTTGATGCCCCCTCCGTGACATATAATTATTTTTATTTAAAAAGTAAACTATTCATGTGGAGGAAGCCTAAAAGGCCATTCAATGTTAATAACTCATTCTCAAATTGCCCCCTTAAAAATCAGATCCTCCCCCGGTGGGGTGTGTAACCCACGTTGGGAACCACAAGTGTAGAAGAACATTCCACATAACTATTTCTTTTTGAATTGGGCCTGTTTGATAGATGCTTGATTGAATCATTTGTTTTTTTTTTCTGTAGTTCTACACATAGCTATATTGAAGAGGTCTTTCATGTCATGTGATAATTACCATATTTTTTGGACCATAAGGATGGGTGCCCATTCCTGCCCACAACCCAAGCGCTGATTGATCCCAGCAAATGATCGGTGCTTGGGGTTGGGGGTTGGGGGCAGATGTGTGCACCCATTTCCCCCACACACTCACACCCTAAGCACTGATCATGAGCTGGGATCAATCGGCGCTTGGGTTGTGGGCAGGGATGGGCACCCATCCCTGCCTACAACCCAAGCGCCGATTGATCCCAGTATACGATAGCCTGCCACATGCCTATGGAAATGTCTTCAGAAGCAGACAATGCTGGCTCTTTGGCTTTGAAACATAGATGAGCACCAAACCCTAGAGTTGGATATGACTGGCTTTCGAGCAAGGGAAACCTTTACATTTATCCAGTGGTGCCCAAACTAGAAAACTAGAAAACTAGAAAAGTGCTTGAGCCTCTAAGTCTTTCCTGATTTGTTAATGGAAGTGATAATGGTTCTTAACACCACTGTTGAGTTTGTGCTGTTAAATGTTACCATATTTTGCTTTATTTTCATAAATATTTTAGTATACTGGTACTATTTGGTTCAGGATATTTTTTTTCTTGTTTTCTTGCTCTAAAAACTGGGTGCGCCTTATGGTCAGGTGTTCCTTATGGTCCAAAAATACAGTACATCTTATTTCTGCAGCTGAGATTAAACAACAAATAATAAAAACTACCACAAATTAATTTCCTGCAGATCTAGTTATTTGCCTTAAGTTTACAATTACCTGTATTCAGCTTTTCCTGAAAATTGTTATTATATGAGAAAGATCAAAATCAGCATAGTTGATAATACTGTACTACTTTAGCAGCCTTCTTTATATTTTATTGCCATGACTCAGGATTACTGTTTCTCTATATCATATTGATATAGATTACCAAAATCAGAGAATATACAAATGGAATATTTGTTCTCAATCATTCCGGAGAAGAGGACATATAATAAAGGGCTGGAACTAAAGAAGACAGTTATAGGCTGAATATCAGGAAAAACTTCCTAACTGTTAGAGCAGTAAAACAATTGAACCAATTACCTCAGGAGCTGGTAAGCACTCCAATGCTATCTAGATTCCTGCTTTGAGCATGGGGTTGGATTCGATGACCTCATAGGCCCCTTCCAATTTAGTTATTCTATGATTTTAGGTGGTTTAATAAATGATCAAATTCTTATAAACCATTGGCTGAAATGCAATAATAAGTAGTAATGGAACATACAAAAGACTTACCCACTGATTCAGTGAGGCCACTGTAGCTATGATATATCACTGGTTTTCAGCCTGTATGAAATTTCATAAATGTTTTAAAAGTTATTCTGTGTAATTATTGCTACATAAGATTCCCTTCAGTAATATATGATGATATAATTTAATTTCTCTTATAAAAACTAGTAATGTACTACAGCCATGTAATACTACATATTGCTAATAGAGAGAAGGTATAGTAAAGCATAGTTTCTCTATCTCTCCTGCCCAGTCTTACTGTTAAGACAGTGGATTTCAGACAGTATTAATGAAGGGAAAAAACAAACCATCAGAGAAAAGTTGGCAATGTGATTGTTTAAAAAATGTTTAGCACTAAAAAACATTCTGAAAAGTTGGCATTCTATAGAATTTGACTGCTACAGAAGTGTAAAGTGAAACGCAATTTGAAAAGATGTCAGTACAGAGGAGATATTGATGTAACAGCTAAAATTGTTGAATATGCTAGTTAATCTTCTGGTGTTTTACAATATTAACTAAGACTAAATAGTAAAGTTTAGGACAGACAAAATTGGCTGACATGATGTTGCATAGTGTAGTAAGCAGTGGTATAGCAGGCACCTTAAATCACTGGGGGTTTGATGAGTCAACTCTGTCAGTTTCATTGATTCCAGTTGACCTACTCTAGTTGTAACATACTATGCTAAAGTAAGTCACAAATAGAGTAGACCTATTTAAATCAATGGAACTTACAAAGGTTTACTCACCAACAGTGGTGTAGCATGGGTTTCAGCTGCCTGGGGTGGAGGCCAAATTTGCTGCCCCCTCAGAGGAAGAGTACCTCTATAATGCCTTTCCTGCATGCATCCAAGGACAAGAAAGGTACAGGTGGCATCAGCAGTGGGGGGGGGGAAAGGAACGGTGGTGGTGGGGTACACTTAAGAGCGCTGCCCTTCCGGCGGACCTTCAGGGTCTCGAAGTCCCCTGCACAGAGGCAGACAGGCCATTTTGGTTTGCGGAGGGTGGGGGCTCCAGACCCCCACCTCCAGGGGCAAGTCACCTGTAGCCCCTCCAAGGTGGGGGGCTGGAGCCCCCCCACCTTATGCAAACCAAAACAGCCAGCCCGGGGGCTGGACACAATGGTGAGCAGGCATCCATTAGGGGCTGAGGCGCCCCATGACTGTCTGCCTCTGTGCGTGGGATTTGAGGCTCCAAAGGTCTGCCAGAAGGGAAGTGCTGCTAAGCGCACACCACCACCACCATTCCTCCCGTGCCCTCTGCAGCCGCCGCTGCCACCACCACTACCCATACCTTTCTTGCCTTCTCTGAAGGGGTCCAGGTGGGCTATGAATTACTCTCCAGAGTCCAGAGGGTTATGAATGAATGTGGATAGGTATGGAAGGAAGTCTATGGGACCTCGCAATGAAGTGTGTGGAGGGGGGAAGCCTAAAGGTATTTCTTTTGTTAGGTTTAGGAATGAACATACATTCTTCTCAAAAGTTTTCACACCACCAAGAAGACCCAGGGCTGGTTTTGACCTGCCAAGAAAGCCTTTTGGGGCAAGACCTGAACAGCAATCTTCAAGGCAGGGGTCTGAAAGGGGAACCTTGCTCGAGCCGCTCACTGTGGAGACTCAGGTTTTGGGAGAAGAGAACGGCGGCGAGAGGATTGCAGGAGAGCTTGACCTTGGGGTGCAAGGGTGAAAGCCAGAAGCAGTGGCTGTTTGTTTTCTGTCTTTGTTGTTGTTCAGTTGCACAATCGATTCAGACCCTTTGCGACCTCATGGACCACTGTTTGCCAGGCACTTCTGTCCTCCACCATCTTCCTCAACTAACTCAGTTCTGTGCCCATTGCGTCTACAATACCATCTAGCCATCTCATTTTGCCCGCCCCTTCTTCTTTTGCACTCTACCTTTCCCAGCATCAAGGGCTTCTCAAGTGGAACATCTCCTCTCATTTGATGTCCAAAGTACTTTAGCTTCATCTTTACTATTTGACCTTCTAAAGAGCAGTCAGGGTTGATTTCTTGTAAGGTTGACCTATTTGTTCTCCTCACTGTCCTGGGTACTCTCAAAACTCTCCTCCAAAAACTCTCCAGGGAAAGCTGGGGACCAAGTCACAGGAAAGGAAGGAGGAGGAAAAGATCAAACATAGAACTTCTGGGTAAAATAAGTTATTATTTGAGAACCTGGCAGAAAGGAACACATTAGGGGCAGAGGAGGGGTGGGTGGTGGAGGAAATCAGTTACTTTTTTGCAGAAGTTACTCTGCCTTGAGGAAGATCTATGATTGATGGAACCTTTGCAATGTGTCGATGGGGAGGGGGGTAGAATGGGCTTCTTAGACTGTGCTCCCCCTCCTTCTCCTCCTCATACTCCTCGGAGTCTGTACTCTGCAAATGCCTAGGAGCCAGGTTGGAACTCTGCACATGTTCTTACCCATCCACCAAGTAGCAGAGGCTATGGGCAGCAAAGGGACCCAGTGGAGATTTTCTTTGCAAAGTTGGAGGTGGGGTGGTGTTTTATATCCAGTATTTCTGCACATGTCCAGGAGCCAGGAAAGGAAGTAAGGAAGGATGATGGAAATCAAAGTCCCCCCCCCCAATTGTGACCAAAAAGGACTGGTGGTTTAGCAGTTAAGATACTGAACTTGATAACTGGAAGGTCAGCAGTTCAAGACCTGAATACTGATGGAGTGAGGTAAACAGCGTTCTGTGCACTCTTGTGTCTAGTCGTGCCTGCCACATGACCACAGAAACATTTGCAGACACAGACAGTGCTGGCTCTTTGGATGTAAACAGATATGAGCACCAAACCCTAGAGTCAGATATGCCAGGCTTTTGAGCGAGGGTGACCTTTACCTTTACTTTCCAGTGTCTAGTTGTGCCTGCCACATGACCACAGAAACATATATAGACAGCGCTGGGTCTTTGGCTATAAACAGAGATGAGTACCAAACCCTAAAGTCAAATACTACTGGCTTTTGAACAAGGGCAACTTTTACCTTTACTTTATGGCATCTAGTCATGCCTGCCACATGAACATAGAAATATATGCAGACACTGGTCGGGGCGGAGAGAGAGGCGCCCTCCCCTTCCTTCTCTCCCCCCCTCTATTGAGAACCTGCTCATCACTCTCCCCCTCCTCTTTCTCCCCCTCCTCTTTCTCCCCCCTTCCCCGCCCTCCCTTTTGCCTCCTTTGCAACCCACGAGGACCACATTTTTAAAAGGCAAATTGTAAGCTGCTTTCTGAGGCGAGCCACTGGTCAGGACGGAGAGACAGGTGCCCTCCCCTTCCTTCTCCCCCCCCCACTCTATTGAGAGCCTGCCCGTCACTCTCCTCCTCCTCTTTCCCCCTCCTCTTTCTCCCCCTTCCCCGCCCTCCCTTTTGCCTCCTTTGCAACTCGCGAGGACCACATTTTTAAAAGGCGAATTGTAAGCTGCTTTCTGAGGCAAGCCACTGGCCAGGATGGAGAGAGAGTCACCCTCCCCTTTGAACAAGGGCGATCTCTCCTCCCCCTCCCCTCCCCTCCTGCCCCTCCTCCCCTCCCCTCCTGCACTCGCGGCTCTCTCTCTCATACACGCACGCGTGCACATTCATGCGTGCCTGTGCCCTCCTCCTCCTCTGCTTTCCCCGGGGATGCCGCCCCCTTGAAAGTGCCGCTGGGGGCAGGCCCCCCTGCCCCCCCTAGCAACGCCACTGCTCACCAAATACTGACTGATTCAGATGACCTGCTCTAGTGCTACTTGCTATGCTAAGCAGCAGGATTTTAGCCAATGGAAGGTAATTGTTTTTGTCACATAATTATGTGATTATAATGACATGAATGTATAATTGATAAATTCATGCTTTATGCATTTGGAAGTTGGCCAACTGGAAGTCTGCTTCTAGTAGTAAAATGTGACATACCGGCAATGACTGGAGAACATGGAATATATCCTGTGCATCATTTCCTATTCTTTGACAAATGTTCGAAGTGGCTGGATGTGAATCTCAAAACTACGTAGAAACTGCTGTTTGCAATTCAGTTTTGAAAAGGTCACCCAGTTGGAAGTATTGACAAACAGTGGTTTGCTGATACTGTAATCATAAAGTCATTCATTATGCTAACAGAACAGTAGAAGAAGAGCATTCATGAGCACTTTGTTTAAATTGTGTGTGTGTGCAGAACTCCCTTTCCCCATTGGCAAGTACAGTCAAACCTTGCTGAATGAGTGACTTACTTAGTGAAAAACTCACATAACGAGCAGGTTTTTCAAAAAGTGATCCGACTCGCATAACGAAAATTTTTGCCATGCTAGTTGGACTCACATAACAAGCATTTCTATGGGAAAAACTCACACAACAAAATTTTTTCACTATGCAAGTTTTTCCATAGAAATTGTCATTATGTGAGTTTTTCCATAGGAATATTTGCTATGCAAAAAAAACCTCACATAGCCAAAAACTTGCATAGCGAGCAGCCTCGCAGAATGAATTATTTTTGTTATGTGAGGTTTGACTGTACACAGGAGGGCTGGAAAAAAATGTCATTATAGTTAGCTCTTTTTGGTCATTCTAATATTTTATAGGGCCCAGATTTTAGGATTCTCTGGACAAGAGGTCTACTGACCTTGTAGCTGCTCAGTTGTACAGTCCATTCCAATCCTTCATGGTCCCATTAGACCATAGTATGCCAGGCTGTCATCCACTGTCCTCCAGGATTTGCACAGATCCACGCACATCGTGTCAATAATGCCATCTAGCCATCTCATCCTCTGCCACCCCTTTCTCATTTTGCCTTTGATGTTTCCTAGCATCAGGGCATCCTCCAGTGAGTCCTCTCTTTTCATTTGGAGGCCAAAGTATTTGAACTTCAGCTTCAGTATTTGTCCTTCCAAGGAGCAGTCAGGATTTATTTCCTTTAGGATTGACTGATTTGATTTATTTATTTATTTATTTATTCTTCAAATTTATATCCCGCCTCGCTCAGGCGAGCCTGACTCTAGGCGGCTTCCATACTAAACAAAACAATATAATACAATATAACAATATCCCACCAACCCCCCCCCCCCCCTATTAAGTCCTCTATTGCCGCCCAAGACCCCCAAGTTCTCTCCCTTCGAGGCCGGATGGCTGAGGGAGAGTCCAACAAAGTCCAACAAAGGGGAGCGGCGTTGGCGTCTTGCGCGGCAGCGGCAGCGGCAGCGGCAGCGGCGTTTCTTCAGGCCTCCCCTGGCCAGGGAGGCTCCTTTTATCTTCCTCCCAGCCGGTGACGGGGGCCGGGGGGCGCGGCGGTGGCGTCTGGCGCGGCGGCGGCGGCATTTCTTCGGACCTCCCCTGGCCAAGGAGGCTCCTTTTATCTTCCTCCCGGCTGGTGACGGGGGCCGGGGGGCGCGGCGGCGGCAGCGTGCGGCGCGGCGGCGGCAGCGTTTCTTCGGGCCTCCCCTGGCCCAGGGAGGCTCCTTTTATCTTCCTCCCGGCCAGTGACGGGGGCCGGGGGGGCGCGGCGTCGGCGTCAGCGTCTGGCAGTGACTTGCATTTGATCTTGCAGTCCAGGGGACTCTCAAGAGTCTTCTTCAGCACCACAGTTCTTCTGTGTTCATCAGCCTTCCTTATGGTTCAGCTCTCACAGCCATACATTATTAATGCAAGACCATCACTTCAATTATGTTGACATTTGTTGACAGGGTGATGTATTTCCTTTTTATTATGCTGCCTAGGTTTGCCATAGCTTGCCTTCCAAGGAGTAAGTGTCTTTTTATTTCATGGCTACAGTCAATGTCTGCAGTGATCTTGGATTCCAAGAAAGTAAATTCTGTCACTGCTTCCCTTTTATTCCCCTTCTATTTGCCAGGGAGTGATGGGGCCAGATGGAATGATTGTGTATGTGTGTTTTGTTTAAAAATTGAGTATCATGCCAATTTTTCATTCTTATCAAGAGGCTCTTTAGATCTTCTTCACTTTCCACCATTAGAACAGTGTCATCTGCATATTTCAGGTTGTTAATATTTCTCCCTGCAATCTTAATTCTGGCTTGTGATTCATCCAGCCCTGAATTATGCATGATGTATTTTGGATAGAAGCTAAATAAGCAGGGTGACAATATACAGCCTTATCGTACTCCTTTTCCTATTCTAAAACAATCAGTTTTTCCATATCTGGTCCTGCCACTTCTTTGCCAGCATACAGGTTTCTTAAAAGACAGCTGACAGGCCTACAAAAATGTAAATGTGATACACTTGGGCAAAAGGCCTAAACTGGAAGGATTTGAAATCTAGCAAATCATACCTTTGCCCAAGGTTCCTGCTTAGGGAAAAAATCCTCCAAGTTAGCATTAGGAGGCAGGAGCATAAAACCTGGGCAGAGTTTGGCCTAGCTAAGCCTTGGGGCCTTTCAAGGTACATCATCCTCTAAAGTGCATCAGATTGAGGTATTTGTAAGTTGTCTGTAAGGTAGGTAGTATTCCCACATTGGAAATCCAGGGTGCAGTCAGTGTTGAGCAGCAGCCAGTTCGCACCAGTTCACCAGAACCGTTAGTAGCTTTTCCCAGTGTCCTGGAGAACCGGTAGCAGCGTTTGGGGGGAACCACCTCGGGGGCTTACCTTTTTGCCGGTTCACCCACTGTGCATGCGTGCCTACAGTGCTCAGCACGCATGCATGCCTACAGTGCTCTGCCTGCTGAACCAAGCAGCTATTCGCTGCTTGGAGTGTGGCAGCGCAGAGTGTTGGGCAGCCACAAACAGCCACGGAGGAACCGGTGGCTGCTGATGAGGCCCTTGGCAGCCTCCTTGCTGTCCTCCCAAGCAGGGAGGAGGAAGAGCAGCTGCTAGCCTGAAACTCCCTACAGCCTGCTCCCCAGGATAAGTGACTCGCATTTGGGTGTGGGGTGGGTGGGTATATTTTAATGTACATTTAATGTGTATTTACCGTATTTGCCAGCGTATAAGACGACTGGGCGTATAAGACGACCCCCAACTTTTCCACTCAAAATATAGTTTGTTATATACTCACCATATAAGACTACCCCCTCTTCTGCACACCTTCCACACACCAAATAAAACGTAAAAGAACATCAGATTTGATTTCAACATGTTAATTTATATTCAAATGTTTATGACATGCAGAAAAACTGTCACAAGGCTGTATGTTATCAAACATGTACAGTAAACACAAAACAGTGCAAGTGCAAAGTGGTACTTATTTATCTACCGTATATACATGAATATAAGCTGACCCAAATATAACCCAAGGTACCTAATTTTGACCTTGAAACCCAGGAAAATAGATTGACCTGAGTATAAGCCAAGAGTGGGAAATGTAGCAACTGCTAGTGAGTTTCAGTAATTAGAATACAGTAATATTAATTCTTTTATTGATTTTTTAGAACTGTACTTGCACCACCCACCAGTGGTGGCGCTGCAGGTAAAGTGGGTAGGCAGGTCAATTGCACTGAGGCAGGAAGTGTTGCTCTAACCTAGCCTCTTGCTTCCCCTGCAAGGAAGAAGCGTGGCTTTTTCCTCCCATCTTGGGCAGAGCAGAAGGTACCAGTAAGTGAAACCCTTTCTTTTTTCCCACCAGTTTGAAAGGGAGACCCAATTGTAATGTAGAGCTTCTTTCTTCATCTGGATGGTATGTAGAATGAGGTGGGTGAGCATCGGGAGGCCACTATGGGCAGCTATGTCTATCCCAACTGAAGTGCACCTGGCGTGTAAGACGACTCCCCCCCTTGGAGGCATGTTTTTCAGGGGAAAAAGTAGTCTTATACGCCAGCAAATACTGTATTTTTAATGTGTATTTTTATGTGTTTCTATGTCTGTATAATTTGTATTTTTATATGTACTTATTTTTATTTTTATTTTACTTTGGCTCCACCCACATCATTGGCTCCACCCATGATGTCATGATGTTGGCTCCACCCACAACGTCAGCTCTGCCCACAGTGTGGTAGTAAACATTTTGGCTGCCCATCACTGGGTACAGTATTTGTGTTTCTAAAAATCCCATCCCTAATTTTTGTCTCTTTGAGCACTAAAGAATAGCCAAATACTGTACCATCATATTAATCTGCAGGGTAACCATGTTCAGAAAGTGTTTGGAGAATAATGAAGACTTATAATAAAATAATACAGATACATTTTCCTGCTATTCTCATTAGGTTATGAATCTGGGATACAACAGGAAGATAAATAGCCACTTCTATGTATTCTCGGAAAGGGGTGCTATTGTTGTTGCTGTTGCTCTTGCTGAAGAAATGGGAGTGTTTCAGTCATTGATTGTCCTGATGCATAACATCCTTGGGACAGAATATGGAGAGGCAGAATGGTTTGAGCTAGTTAGCTCAAGTCAAACAAGAAACAAATGCAAGATCAGTTACTTTCTAGCAGTGCAGCCCTCTTAATGTCTATTCAGAAACATGTCCCATTGGGTTAAATACAATTATTTCCAGGTACAGTTGTACCTCACTTAAAGAGCATAATGTGTTCCACGGGATTACTCTTTAAATGAGTTTGCTCTTTAAGCGAATCACACTGTTGTAAGTGACCAATTGTGACTTCTGGTGGGGGGGATTGCAAACCCCGATTTATTTGTTAAGCGAGTTTTTGGTTGGTTTTATTTGTTATACGAATTGAACATTCAGAGAAAATTCTGCTCTTTAAGCGAGTTACTCTTTAAGCAAGGTGCTTTTTATGTGAGGTTTGACTGTACAGTAATACCTCGGATGACGCTAAGACTTGGTTCCACAAGTCTTGGTGTTGTCCAATTTTTAGTGTTATCCGATGCATGTTAAAATCCTATGGGATGTATCGGATAACGTTAAAGCTCCATAGAGATACATTGTAACCGCATAGGCTTTAGCGGTTGTTATCCGATCCGTCCCATAGGACCTTAACGTTATTCGATCCAATTCTCCTCCCCAGATTACTTAACGTTAGGCGATTTTAGCATTATCCGAGGTAAACATTATCCGAGGTATTACTGTACTGTACAGTAAAACCCTGGATAATGCTAAAATTTGGTTGCACAAGTCTTAAGTGTTATCTGATTTTTAATGTTATCTGATACATGCATCGGATAACGTTAAAATCCAATGGGATGCATCGGATAACATTAAAACTTCATAGAGATACAGTACATTGTAACTGGCACAGGCTTTAGCGAACGTGATTCCGATGCATCCCATAGGATTTAATGTTATGCAATGCAATCCCCCCCCCCCCGATTGCTTAACATTATGCAGTTTTAGCGTTATCTGAGGTATTTCTGTATATCTATATAAGACTGCAACCCAAATTGGTTTCCCTGGGTTCTGGATTTGGTTGAACAGTCTACATACCAAAATGGTGTACAGTGGAACCTCATATAACAATTGCCCCGTATAGCAATGAAATCACATAGCAATTAGGTTTTGGGGGGAAATGACATCCCGCATAACAATTTCCCCTATGGAAAAATCCGTACAACAATTTTTCAATGGGAAAAATCACTTAGCGAAAAAAATTGTTGTACGATGCATCCCATAGGGAAAATTGCTATACGATGCATGCATCGTATAGCAATTGTTTCATGCAACAATGAGCCCTGTGGAACAGATTAAAATCATTATATGAGGTACCACTGTATATGTATTATATGTACCACAACAGCATAGTGCAGTGATGGTGAACCTTTTAGAGACTGACCAAACTGCAGCCCAAAACCCACTTATTTATTGCAGAGTGCCAACATAGCAAAAGGGGAGGAAGGAAACGCTTCCATTGGGCTGCTGGGCAAAGGGGCGGGGGGAACTCTGAGCTGGGGTGACTACACAGATGCCCACAGAGAGGGCTCTGGGTGCCACCTCTGGCAGGCGTGCCATAGGTTCACCACCACTGGCATAGTGTAATGCTGTACTAGCAAGGACATATTTTGTTGTTCAGTCGCACAGTCGATTCCGACCCTCTGCGACCCCGTGGACCACCGTCCGCCAGGCACTCCTGTCCTCCACCATCCCCCTCAACTCGCTCAGCTCTGCACCCACCGTCTCCACAACACCATCTAGCCATCTCATCCTGGGCCTTCCCCTTCCTCTTTTGCCCTCTACCCTTCCAAGCATCAAAGCTTTCTCAAGTGAATCCTCTCTTCTCATTTGATGTCCAAAGTACTTTAGCTTCATCTTTATTATTTGACCTTCTAATGAGCAGTCAGGGATGATTTCTTCTAAGATTGACCTATTTGTTCTCCTCGCTGTCCATGGGACTCTCAAAACTCTCCTCCAACACCACATCTCAAAGGCGTCTATTCTTCTGTGTTCAGCTTTCCTAATGGTCCAGCTCTCACAACCATACATTGCCACAGGGAATACCATTGCTTTGACTATGCGAATTTTTGTTTTCAATGTGATGTCTCTACTTTTCACTATGTTCCCCAGGTTTCTCATCGCTTGCCTCCCAAGAATCAGTCGCCTTTTTATTTCATGGCTGCAATCACCATCTGCAGTGAGCTTTGATCCTAAGAAAGTAAAGTCTGTCACTGCTTCTACTTCTTCCCCATCTATTTTCCAGGGACTGATAGGGCCTGTTGCCATTATCTTGGTTTTTTTGATATTGAGTCTCAAGCCAGCTTTTTCACTTTCTTCTTTCAACCTAATTAGGAGCCTCTTTAGGTCCTCCTCACTTTCTGCCATTAGGGTGGTATCATCTGCATATCTCAAATTGTTGATATTTCTTCCAGCAATTTTGATCCCAAATTGTGATTCCCCCATCCCTGCATTGCGCATTATGTGTTCTGTGTATAAGTTGAATAAGCATGGTGACAAAATGCAGCCTTGTCTTACTCCTTTTCCTATTCCAAACCACTCCGTCATTCCACTTTCTGTCCTAACTGTTGCCTGTTGATTCATGTACAGATTTCTCATGAGGCCTATAAGGTGTTTCGGTATTCCCATCTCTTTAATTACTTGCCACATCTTGTTGTGGTCGACACAATCAAAAGCCTTCGTATAATCATATTATTGAGAGTTATATTTAAGACTGAGATATGTACAATCTTATCGTGAATGTAGGTATGCTTATATGTGTTTGTTAAATAATATATGCTTATATATGTTTGTTATAAATAATGGTTATGGATAAATTTCCCAATAGATTGTTGGGATTAGTAGTTTCTGAGTTTTAAAATAGCTGTGGTGTTGGAAACAAAACAAATTAATGTTCTGGCTTAAGATGGAAAGTCCTACAGAAAATGTGTTTCTGACAAAAGTTTGGCATGCCTTGAAATTCTTCAGCAAAGGAGATTCCTCTGTCATCTTAGTTGATTATTAGAGTAATACCAAATGCCCCAAAACATTCTGGGTTGATACAGACAAGCCAAATATACTGTTCCACAAAACCTCAACTTTATGGAGAAATTATTTTTGATAGAGTGAATGAGAAGGTTTCAAAAATCTAGGTGAGTAGATTTAAAAATGTTCTGAATAAAGAAAACTCAACAATTTTCCCCAAGCAGTTTTCCTGTTTAAATGCATTCTACACAGGCTAGAGCTTGTTTAGTATGGATTCATTTTTTAGATAATTATTTACTCATAATTGGACTTCTGTATTTAAAGACACTGAAGATAAATTACTGGTAACTCACTTTCAGAACCACATTTGCTAACTCATTAGTAAATGTGCAACACCACGATGCTTGCTTTCCATCCATCTACTAGCCATTTTCAATTCAACAAGGCCAAACTTCACAGCAGATTTGAATAACAACCAGGGAAATTACCGGTTGTAAAAAGCTACATTGATTTGTATATTTATCTCTTATGCTAATCATCCATTCTTTACTTTTGTACCTGATGTGTATAAATTGATGCTATGAAGCCTCACTCTTATGTTTGATGAAGTGGACATGATCCATGAAAGCTAACATTAAAATACAGCAGTTAGTCTTTAAAGTATTTTTTGTTTTGTTCTCTCTCTGATATGCTTCAAACACAGACTAACACAGCTACCATTTCAAAAATTGTAGATAAATAGCAGAGAATGCTGAACAACAGCATTATTAGGTAACATCACTAAAGAATTGCATTAAGGGATGCTACTTATCTGTTCATCTTTAGGAAGAGAACAGTCTAAGCAAAGGGCAATATTTATTTCTACAGTGGATAGGCTGAAATCCTATTGGCACAACTATGCCCATGGAAGGCTGATTATGTCCTATCTAATTTTGTTGAAATTTAAAACTCTTGTTTCACATTTCCCACAGCTTCCACACAATTGAGGGATAACAAAATAATTTTGGGAGTAGAAGCACAGAAGTAGGAAGAGTTTTCTGACCCCTCCTTCCAACCCTCTGATAACTAGCCTTCCTTGGGTATAGTTGTGCCCACAGGATTTCAGCCATAGAGTTGAAGCCTTCATATGTTAGTCACATTATAGTCCCCCTGCAGTGATGGGATGACAAAAATTCTACTACCATGCCATGACGTCACGGACGTCATGGGCGTGGCCAATGTCATGATGTCATGACGTCATGGCCAAAGCCGCCGTCATGACATCATGACATTGTGGGCGGGGCCAAAAATAAAAATAAAAATAAAAAAATAAAAATAAACATACACACACACACACCCTCCCTCTCAGCCCACCCACCCAGACACAAATAAATAAATAAATAAAATAAAAACATCCACCCACCCAAAACACAAATAAATTACCCACCCACCCCAAATAAAAACCCCTCGCTTACCTTTCTTGGGACCCGGCGCCCCGACTGCGGCCACAGGAGCCACTGGGTGCAGCCGTTGTCCACAGCCACCGCCGGAGCTGCCTGCATCCCTGTGGCGTCCTCCTCAGGCCGGTACCTTTTTAGCCCAGCTCTGGCCACGGCCAGGGGCGGTGGGCAGCAGTGGCTCTGGCAGCCGAGCCTCCCTGGGCCGTCCCCATGCCGCACCGCTGCCGCCTGCAGCTTCCTCCTCCGCCAGGCACCGCAGCTGGGCTAAAAAGGGACCAGCCCAAGGAGGAGGCCACAGGGATGCAGGCAGCGGCAGCTCCGGCGGTGGGGGGCGGCTGCTGCAGGCACCCAGCCCACAGGCGCCCGGCGGAGGAGGCGGCGGCAGCGGTGGGCCGTGCCGGGCATCCCCAGGGCATGGGGCTTGTCGGCAGCGGACGGCCCAGGCAGCCCTCAACGTGCCACGGGGGAGGTGCCCTCCTCAGAGGGCTGGTGCCGCCGCCGCCGCCGCCGCCCTGAAAGCTCAAAACAATTTATTTTTTAAAATTGGAGCTAAAATGGCTCCAATTGACTGCGCATGCGCAGAAACTCAATCTGACGTATGCGCAATGCGTCAGATTGAGTTTCTGCGCATGCGCAGTCAATTGGAGCCATTTTAGCTCCGATTTAAAAAACAATTTCTTTCTTTCGGTGAGGCGTCTGGAACCGGACGCCTCAAAAATTGTCTGCCCTCCTGGAGAACCCTCCGGGATTGGTCCTACCGGTTCCAGGGAACCGTCTGGAACCGGGGACATCCTATCACTGTCCCCCTGAAACTGTGGGGTGTAATATTGGTATGTTTAACATGATGTCCAAGCTGAACCAAAAGAGAAATGGACTAGGAATGATGCCAGAAGAAAAAAGTGTCCCAATGAGAAAATATAATCATTTGTGTGAACAAATTTTGTTCTGGCAATTTCAGTGTCTACAACTGAGAGAGACTGGTTGGAGTTATTAAGATGACAGTGTTGTAGAATGGTTGCAGGTCTAATTCTATATGAGTTTTGCAAAAAACAAAATAAACACTCCTCTAGGGAAGTGATGGCTAGCCTCAGTACTCCAACTGTTCTTGGACTTCAATTACCAGAACCCCAAGTCAGCACTCCTGCTGATCAGGTCTTCTGGGAATTGTAGTTCAAGAACATCTGGAGTGCCAAGGTTTGCCATCACTGCTCTAGGGGAATAAAATGTCCTCTTCCAATACATGAGGGAAAAGCAGAGTTATAACAAAGGAGTAATGCCAAGGAAGTGACTTTTTGAATCATATTATCTATAGCAAAATTTGAATCTGAAAATAAATCATCATGAATTCTGTTGCATTAGACACTTGAGATACTTCCTGTTTCTGAAAGGAAGGCATTCCTAGAAAAAGGATGAACCTTTTCTCTTAGCAAAGCAGCAAGGAAAAAGCTACAGGAAGCAGATATCTTCACCCGCAACTTAGTAAAGGGTTTTGTTTGATCCTGTTCAGCGAAGAAAGCACCAACATGCTTCTTTGCTAGTGTTCTTCACAACTACTCTTAGGTTTGCCAGTTCTTCGCAGTGATACATACAATGACAATTTGCATAAAGCTCTCCTCTGTAAAAATGGAAATTTTTATTGTAGCGTTCCCACCACCACCAAAAAGTCACATAGGCCTGCCCTGAAACTATAGTTTTGACACAAAACAAACTTGTGGAAATTAACGTGAGTATATTTATGGAAGAGTTTCTTAATATTTGTGTTTCCATTTTCTTTTTCCTTTCCACATGGCAAGGGGTAAAAGGGCATAATGTTTCTATTCTGGATCTTGTATAATGAATGCATGTCTACTTTACTGTGACCAACAGCTGTGTCATATGTATCTGATTTGCCTGTAATATTCTACATCTGCAACAGGTTCTTCTTTCTTGCAGGAAGGCTGTCTTCTGCTGTTCTCTGTCTCAATGGAGAAAGGCCCACAAATTCCTTGAAGTGCAAACAAGAACTAATGCTTGCACAGACTTTCTCTTTTTCATGAGGAATATTCCCTCCAGCTTTTCTCCATGTAGCAGCATACCTGTTTCATTTCCTGGGAATCAAGAGTAGCCTGTGACATTGTCCCACTTACAGAGGACAGTCCAGTATTTGAAGTCTATTTATTTAGTTTTATTTATTTATTTATTTAGATTTATATCACCGCCCACTCGCCATGGCGACTCAGGGTGGATTACAGTCAGGAAAAAAAACACACAGCTTTGTCAGTTGTCTGCTTGAAGACACCCTTTTCTTGCAAGGCTGTCCAGTATCAGTCCACTTTAAAGATGCATAAATTTGAGCTGTGGAAGACACAGCTTTGAAGTTGCCTTGTCTTCACTTGTTGTTGTTCAGTTGCACAGTCGATTCTGACCTTTGGCGACCCAATGGACCATTGCCCACCAGGCACCTCTGTCCTCCACCATCCTCCTCAATGTCTCTGTGCTCACTGCGTCTACAATACCATCTAGCCATCTCCTTTTTGGCTGCTCCCTTCTTCTTTTTTCCCTCCACCTTTTCCAGCATCAAGTCCTTCTCAAGTGAATCTTCTTTTCTCATTTGATGTCTTCACTAGTGTGGTAAAATATAGTGCACATTTAGTTAGATTGTAGCAATTGGTACAACATATTGTACTTTGATCATTATTTCTAAATTTGTGTCTACCCATAAATTAGCATACACAACTTTCAAGCAAAACTGTGTGTTCCTTTGGCCTTTTGTTTCTTAAGGTGCTTCCTCTTTTTCAAAATGTGCAATCATCACCATAGTGTGGCACAATATAAAGGAGGTGATGGATGAAGGGGAAAACACATATTTAATGCATACTTATCATGAGCGTGGTAAACATATTTTCTGTTTTTATCTCAGCTGTTCCCTTTCCGTCCTCGATCTGTGAAGCCTGATCTCCTATGTATTCCCATAGTTTTTCCCACTTCTATCTTTTTGAAAAATTGTTCTTCAATATTCTTGTCCTTACATCAAATAATAATGAAATGGTTTTGGCCAGATTCAGTAGTGTACTTCTGGATCCTGTCAAATTTGGCACATAAAGCCAATGGGCTCCCTAAAAACCTCTTTTACACAAAAGCTAGCACATTTTAAACACCAACACAGGCCTACTCTGCTGACACTGGATACAGATTAATCCTGCTGGGTCTTAGCCTTTGTTTGCACTTTTGTCGGGCCATTGTTATATTATTATAACAATTTGGATCTAAGCTTTTGGGGGCAACCAATAATTTCTTTCATCTGTAGATCCTCATTGCATAATTTTTGTATCATTCTCATATACTTATGTACTGTTTAATTTATTCTACATTACTGAAAAAATACTGAGAATCTAGAATCCAAGACTGATAATACTTTATTACTAAATGTTTAATTTTGTTTATTTATATTCATTTCATTGACTGCAACTCATATATGAGAATGCATTTTTTCCTGAAGCAGGAAAAATGCCATTGGCATGAATTTGTTTCAAGTGGATCCCAGTTTGCCATGAAGTGACCTATACACTACGATCACAGAGCCATCTCCTGCAGCATATATGAAATGAAATGTGCATGATTTGACACCAGCACTACAATGGACTGCAGCCTTGAGGATATTATCACGGTGTGCCTTCACAGCCAGTCTATCTGGCATGGCCTCTTTTGTCTCCATGACCATTGGGAATCAGAGTTCCTCCTCCGCTCATTTTGCTGTTGGGCCCAACATGGGTAATGGTCCCCCGCACTGGAGGAAATGTCACTGGAGCCATCATTTTGGGCCCAATGTTTATTTATATGCATATAATAACCTCATCGAATATATTTCAAAAGACATAATCTTGTCAAAGCTCACTGCAGATGGTGATTGCAGTCATGAAATAAAAAGGCGACTGATTCTTGGGAGGCAAGCAATGAGAAACCTGGGGAGCATAGTGAAAAGTAGAGACATTAAATTGCAAACAAAGATTAGCATAGTCAGGGCAATGGTATTCCCTGTGGCAATGTATGGTTGTGAGAGCTGGACCATTAGGAAAGTGGAGCGCAGAAAAATAGACGCCTTTGAGATGTGGTGTTGGAGAAGGGTTTTGAGAGTCCCCTGGACAGTGAGGAGAACAAATAGGTCAATCTTAGAAGAAATCAACCCTGACTGCTCCTTAGAAGGTCAAATAATAAAGATGAAGCTAAAGTACTTTGGACATCAAATGATAAAGAGAGGATTCACTTGAGAAAGCCTTGATGCTTGGAAGGGTAGAGGGCAAAAGAAGGAGACGGCCCAAGATGAGATTGCTAGATGGTATTGTAGAGATAATGGGCACAGAGCTGAGCGAGTTGAGGGGGATGGTGGAGGACAGGAGTGCCTGGAGGACAATGGTCCATAGGGTCGCAGAGGGTCAGAATCGACTGTGCGACTGAACAAAAAAAGAAAGAAGTGCTAACAGATTTGTCTCTTAAGTGTAGAAGTAAATACATACATTGTCTAATTAGCGCTGATAAGCTAAATCCTGGTTATCATTAAATTGTCAAGAAGGATTTACTTGTTTTCAGCATATAGCTAGAGGTTTTTGGGATTGATTAAATTTGTGCTGTAAATTAGGTTTCCCTCTTCCTGAAGTGACACACAAATTGTGTAAATTACTTCAGGAAAATAACAGTCTTGCTATTAGGCAAATATCATCTGCAAACTCTTTGAAACAATAGATATTCATTTTTCACAAGGCTGTATTTTAAGTTAGGAAATGCTCTGTATCCATACAGATATAATCCACACTGTTCTTTTAAAACAGACTTTCTGTTTTAATTTTCCTTAAAGACAAATACAACAAGAAAAAATGGAATATAAATCTCAAGATCTGAAATTGCAATAGAAATATTATAACTAAAACTGCCCATTGTTTTCATTAAAGGCAGAGTGTCATAGAATAAGTTATCACACAAGAATCATACCAAAATCAAATTCTTTCGGAAATATCTGATTTGAGAAATACTGTGCCACAGAACAGTATTTTATAGCCATTCTGTTCTTGAGATGATTACATTCAGTTTCATGGGTTTTGTGTGAGAGAATATAGTAATATGTTATACAGTAAAACCTCATATAACACTAAAACCTGGTTCCACAAGTCTTGGTGTTATATGATTTTTAGTGTTATCTGATCCTCTATGGGATCCATCGAGATACATTGTAACCACACAGGCTTTAGCGGTTGTTATCTGAAGCATCCCATAGGATCTTAATGTTATCTGATGCAATTCTTCCCCCCAGATTCCTTAATGTTATGCGATTTTAGTGTTATTCGATACTAATGTTATATGAGGTATTACTGTATATTATTTATTTACTTTTTAGTTCATTCTGCTTTGCAGGTGGAATACCATGCTAGGGATTCCCTGAAAATAAAGTTATTCTGTGTTTATGTTTGTAAAGAAAGAACAAGTAAACAACTCACTGAATTAAAGTCGTCCCTTGAAATTGACAGGAAGGGAGCCTTTTGTGGAATGAGAGTTTCTAGTTATATTACGTTTTTGTTATGTTATGAGCTGTCAAGTCTCATCTGACTTAGCGACTGATCTTAACAGGATTTCCCATGTACATGAGACATTTAAGGAGTGATTTTACCGTTGCCATTCCCAGTGAGTTTCCATGATCAATTTGAACCAGATTTCCTAAGTCCTAATGTGTAACTCAGTCCAGTGTTCTCTGTTTTAAGTCTACTCAACTATTTTTCAGAGCACATTCAAACAGATGATTATTCACCCTGCTTTGTGCCACATGGAATCAATTATTGTCCACTTTGCTTCTTTCTTAAGAAATCAACATGTCTTTAAGAAATTGCTAGCAGACTGGCTTTCGAGCAAGGATGACCTTTACCTTTAGCAGGTGGGGGCAGGGTGGGAAAAGCAACAGCCCTAGGAGATGGAGTATATAAGGAGTTTACAACCTATGGCCCAGGGGCTGGATCTGTCCTGTGGTGCCAAATAATCTGGCCACTGAAGTCACTCCAGCTGCCCCCCCAGCCCCAACTCCCCCCCCCCCACTGATGGAATCAGCTGCGGACTCATTTATTGCTGTGTAAACGCATTTACGACAGCAGTAAATGAGTATACGGCCATCATAAATGCGTTTGCAACAGCTGTGGATGCATTTTATGGCACCAGTCCTGTCCACTCAGCTGTCTGAGGGGTCATGGCCCAGCCAAAGTTGAAAAACGTTGAGAACCCTTGGAATATATAAAGGGAACATATCAATTGGGGCACTATGCAAATTTAATATTAAACAAATAACACCCCTTGGATTTTATAAACAGACAGACTCTAGAATCTGAGCCAGGTTAGTGCTGTGAACCTAACCCTGGAGATAGTTTGTTGGCCTACTGGTTAAATTTTATTTATTTATTTATTTATTACATTTATATCCTATCCATCTAGGATATTTTTCCATTCTAAGTGGCTTTTTTGTTGTTCAGTCGCACAGTCGATTCTGACCCTTTGCGACCCCATGGACCACTGTCAAAAAATGTTTGCAATAGAAAATTAGACATAAACAATAAGAAATGAACTAAATAAATTATAGATAGCAACAAAAATAAAAATGACACCCCAACAACAGAGAACAGAAAAAGTTAATCAAAACCTGTTGCTCGACTGGTGGCAGTGTATTCTTAAAAGCCTCTTTAAAGATGAACAATTTTAATTGTTTTTTTTTTAATAGAAAGAGAAAGTTGCTTGCAACAAAAACTAACCTAGAGAGTTGTGCTTGGGACATGGAGAAAGATGGACAGGCTTGGTCCTCACAAGTTTTTAGATCAACTAGTAGTTCATACACAATTGTACATAAATCAAACTTGTTTGGTTATTTTGTAATTTTGGGAAAATGTAGCATCACTCAAGGTGCACACAGTGTTGTTTTCAGGAGGATTCATTGGGTGAAAAAGACATTTTAGTTCTTTTATTTCATTTTTATTACAGATTTCTTGTACTTGAGATTTGGGTTCGTGTAAAATTTGGGTTGGTTTAGCAGGGTTTAGTGTTCTAGATTAAACGGTTTGAGATTTCCTGTGTCCTGGAGACAACCGTTATTGCTGTTCTGTTATGTGGAAAAACAATGCAGCTTTCCTTGGGGTTTATAATCCAGTTTGGAGAGAACAGTTTCAGTGAGCTATCTGTTCAGGTCTTTTTTGTACTGTTTAATGGACCTTGTAAAGTCTTGAGAGATGGAGGTGTGTAAATTAACAGTGTTCAGGACTAGTTGGACAAAAATTATGTCCAGAATAGCAAAATGAGGGGTGGCAGACTCTTGAATTGGAGAGGACAAGAAAGAAAACATAGGAAATTACAGGCAGGATTATTGTTAGGTGGGAGCCACAGTAATGCAGAACTTTTATCTGGCCTTTGGCTACACCTCAGGATGTGATGTTTATTAAAGTAACATGGCTATTAGATTTAAAATTTATTTAAGATGTCTGTGTAGTCTCTTACTTGTGGAAGCACATGGGAAAGATGGGAAGGTACCAGGAAAGGCCATAATCTTAGATAAAATGTAGCACAATATATACAAGATTTCAGAGAATTTAAGAGTGACACTGCTATTAATGGTGCAACTCATAAGAGTTTGAAGAAGCTCCAGTGAGAAATCTATATCTCTCAGAAGAGAATGGATAAATTAGTAGTGCAGCTTCAGAGAGAAATGAGTATGACAGAAAGCTGTCCACAATAACTTTGGGGAATTTTTTTTTTTTTGGGGGGGGGGGAAGCAACCTTACCACGCTCATCAATAATGCCAGATGTTTGTACCTGTTTCTAGTTTCTTTCAACTACAATTTCCTTTGGTTGCTGCCTCTTCACAATACAGAATGTTGTGGCAATTTTAAGGACTTGTTAAACAGCAGTCTGGCACCATTTTGTTTCATAACTGCATTCAATTCATCTTGTCAGCCCATTGTAGGTAAAATATACACTAAAACCCCGGGTTACAACTGCCTCTGTTTAAGTTTGTTGCGGTTTACAATGACATCCTATGGAAATGCTGTCCCAGTTTATAATTTTTTTTCCTGCTTTACAACAATCAATTCAGGACCATTTTTTTATTTTTCAATACATCCCAATGAATGTTTTGGTTTATAATTATTTGGGTTACAACAGAGGCTGTTAGAACAGACCTCCGTTGTTACCCGTGGTTTTGCTGGACAGTATTTCAGTTTTTGTGTTTTTCAAGTGGTTCAGCAAATCAGTTCTTTTCCCTAAATATTTTATTACTATTATTTATCAGTTTTATTCAGTGTTAATATGTAGTAGTGTACACTATATGAGAAAGGGAAAACAGGTTTGGAAAAACACAATAGGCAAATCAGTGTGTTGGGTAGATGGTTATTATTAACTGTGATTCATTTTTCATGTCTGCACCTGCTTGGTATTTATACTTGGAGGTTGTCCGGAAAGTAAAACCAATAAGATAATTTTAACAAAATTCCTTCCCTGTCTTATTTTTAAACAAATATATCAGATTATGTTTACATAAAATACACAAACATAGGAAAAAATCTCAATTCAGTTAATAGGAGGAAAATATTTATGATCTTCTGTGTTGGAATGAAAAACAATTGAGAAAGGAAGAAATCAGAACAGGTCAATTATATTTTACAATAAATAGTTATGTAATTTTAGGCATGTTTCTCACATTCATGATGTAAGGTATGGCATTTTTTTTCATCAAGGCAAACAGAAATTCAGAACCCTTTTTTACTTGTATGTGTTGATTGTAATATTTAACGAACCGTGGGCCATATTATAAACCATTTTGGAGCTCCTTTCATTTTCAAAAACATTTAGTCACTGAGGATAGGGTGATAGTAATAAAAAACAAATGTAAAATATTATTGGGCTCACAGAACTGGTTGTTCAGTTCCTTGGAACATAGCTAATGGATTTGGAGTAACTGAAGTGTGGTGATTGTCTTTCAACCAAAGAGCCAAATTCAGTTTCAAAGAAGTTCGCATTAATTTGTTCCAAAAAGATAAGAATAAAAACATGTGGATATTTAACCTGACCCTCTCCTGGCTAGTAGCTAAACAGATGGATTGGCATTTCAACTTTTTATAATACAGGTATTTGAAAACATATACTAAACCCGAGATTATTTCAAACAGTGGTGTGTCATAGGGAACACAGCATGCCTAGCAGTGAAAATCCAGGATGGCCACGTATGACCCTAGGCATAAGGTTAGTCACCCATATAGTTTCCTACCCATGCAATTTACTCAGATTAAGTTAGTCATATGGGTAATGATGCTGTCGATGATGATGTATTACATTTATATTCTGCCTTTCTACTTTCTGCTCAAGATAGCTTTCTAATTTCTTAATGAAAGTTAAGTAAGTGATTAGACTTTTAAAAAGCTAGTTGTAGCACGGAAACATTTGTCTGGATTGGGTTATTGTAAAGCTTTACCCATTTTACATCTAGAAACCTGTTTGTATTTTATGATTTCTAAAGAAGACATTTCTCCAGATCCTTCTGAGGTGGGATGAACTGGGAATTTTCTCTCATGGTTCCCTGTCTTTAGTGCACTCTTTCTAGGAGGCTTATCTAGCACTGATCATGTGATTCTTTTGGTGGGCAGTGAGGGCATTTATTTGTTGCTCTTGCTTTTTGATGTGTTTTAAAATGTTTTTATCAAACCTAACACGTACCTTTAAGTTTTTTGTGTGAGAGAGAATGTTTAAATCTAATGTGCAGTGGTGATTGTGGGTATGTAGAAGAGGATAAAGACATAATAGCTGTGCTTTCAATTGTAGAAACAATTTAATGCATATAAAGGATAGACACGGATGTACATAAAAGAGCACATATACAGTATGTTTTTCTAGATTTACTTTTAATTTTTTATTAGAATAAAAATGGGGAATGAATCTTTTACTTGCAAAGTTAATTATCTCAATACATTTATAGAGCTGCTAAATTACTTGAAGAATTACTAGAGGTGTATGTTAACATAAGAAAAGTGGGCAAATCTCTGCATAGATAAAATACCTTAAATTTTTACTGTACTAGTTTAGTTATATGAATAGGTCATAGGCATCTGGGATTTGTCAGAGTTTTGTGAAAAGAAAAAGGGATAGGCTCATATTTGTTGCCTTGGAAGAAGGGTAGAGCACAAATTAATTTAGACAGGATACAGATAGATTAGATTAGATGGTTATTATTAACTGTGATTCATTTGGCCTTTGACTGTGTAGACTACAATAAAATGTGGCAAGCAATTAAAGAGATGGGAATACCAGAACACTTTACATGTCTCATGATAAATCTGTACATGAATCAAGAAGCAACAGTTAGGACAGGATCCTGAATGATGGAGTGGTTTGGAACAGGAAAAGAAGTAAGACAAGGCTGCATTTTATCACCCTGCTTATTTAACTAATATGCAGAGCACATAATGCACAATGCAGGGATGGATGACTCAAAAGTTGGAATTAAAATTGCTGGGAGAAACATCAACAATTTGAGATATGCAGATGATATTACCCTAATGGCAGAAAGTGAGGAAAGACCTAAAGAAGCTCATGCTTAGGTTGAAAGAAGAGAGTGCAAAATCTGACGTGAGTCTCAAAATCAAGAAAGCCAAAATAATGGCAACAGGCCCTATCAGTCCCTGGAAAATAAATGGAGAAGAAGTAGGAGCAGTGACTTTACATTCTTAGGATCCAAGATCACTGCAGATGGTGACTGCAGCCATCAAATAAAAAAGTGTCTGAGGCAAGTGTCTGAGGCAAGCTTTGGGAAACTCGGGGAACATGGTTAAAAGTAGAGACATCACCTTGCATACAAAAGTCTGCATAGTCAAAGCAATGGTATTTCTGGTATTAATGTATGGTTGTGGAGAATTACTCCAAGGAGCAGACAGGGTTGATTTCTTTGAAGATTGACCTATTTGTTCTCTTTGCTATCCACGGTAGTCTCAAAATTCTCCTCCAGTCATATCCGACTCTAGGGTGCAGTGCTCATCTCCATTTACAGCCAAAGAGCCAGTTCTGTCTGTGTTTGCAGATGTTGTCTTGGTCATGTGGCAGGCATGACTAGATCACCCACCCTGTCATATGGCCACACCCAGCAGGTCACAAGGTCATGCCCACGCCCACACAGTCACATGGCCATGCCCACAGAGTAGACCACACCCACAGTGTGGTAGTAATTTTTTTTGGAAGCCCACCACTATATGTGAGTGTCATAGTAGTATTTTTCTTCATCTATGGGGCTATGTATATTAATTCCTCTCTTTGGAGATTGCATTCAGAACTTAAGGATGGGATTCCTTTGATGTCTAACTTGGAAAGACAGCCTCTGTTACTCTACTATAACTTAATTATGATTTCAGATCTAATTATTGGCTCTCTCTACCATCTTCTGCTTTCATTGTCAAGATCAGCATAATATCTGTATTGAGCCCTATTGGCCCAGTGCTTAAACTACTGCAGCCAAAACTCTGCTCATGATTTGAGTTCAGTCTTGACTGGGATCAAGATTAACTCTGCCTTCTATTCAGCATGTTTGGGGCAAAATGCTAATTACTTATGAACTACCCAGAGAGTGCTTTGAGTGCTGGGGAGCAGTATATAACCATAATTGCTCTTGCTATGCTTGATTAAATTGAAATTAATTTAAACAATGTACATGGTTTATCTTGTTTGTCTCTGAGTGCCTGTATACGTGAAAAATCTTTCTGGGGTAAAACTAATTGTAGCAATTTGTGTATATATAATGCTGGGTCAAATAGTAATATCTTTTTGGGCATGGGAGAAGGAGTTTTCCTGAAGTGAGAAGAAAAAGATAGATTAGTTCCACCTTGGTCTATTCTAAGTAAAGAATCCCCTGAAGGTATTATAGACTTGCTCAGGCCCATATGTTGCAAAGAAGAAAACTAAGTGTGATTTTTCTTACAATGATAAATAGTGGGATTTTAGCCAATTACACTTTTTTACTGAAACAATGGCAAATATGACTTGAGCATCAGCTAGCATGTTCAGTGGCATTCAGTTCACGCTTGATGTTAGGCATTCACAAACATTAATTTCCAGGTGATGTGTTATCTGTACTATAAAAATACAATTTATTAATAAGTTTAAAAAGAGGAGCAGTAGTTATTGAGCACCATAGGCAGCTTTACTGGTATGTTCAAGCTAGGTTTTTTCTTTTTCTTCCTGAAATGCATAAAATAACTAACATAGACAAGTGTTTAAGTTTTTTGAATCTTCTTTTGTCTGTTTCCTAACAGCTATTTCATGCAGGTGATAAAAGCATCATAGTACTTTTTTTTATGTTCCTTGTCTCACAACTAGTTAAGCCATTAAATGTATAAGGTTTTTAATGTTATTTTTCTGTGAAAGGAGTAATTTTAAGTTGGTGAAACCTTTGCTGAGAGTACTTTTGATGTGTTACTGGTCACCAGAGGTAATCATACATTCCTTTCTGGCAATTAACAAATAAATTCTGTGCATGTTTGCTTGGAGATAAGCTCTACTGAATTCAGCTGAATTTATTTCCAAGTAAGTAAGTACAGAGTTGCAGCTTAAAGTACTCAAACACTGTTAGATCAATATTTCCTTTTTTACATTACATTACTTAGCACAACCTTGCACATTTAAGAGGTAGCTTTATCTGGCTAGCCACACCTGCAGACCGTCTACTTCTCCTCTTTGAAGTCTTATCAATTCTGTCTTCCTTTTTTGTGCTTCCTCAAAGATGTGTATGTGTGGGGTGGAGGGAATCTGGGCCTGTTTGTAGCTACTAGGTGGTGAAGTGAAAAACCTAAGTGTTCTGCATTCATCCTGAAGTTTAAAGCATCCGCGGGTAAACTTGCTTCAATCAATGGGGCAATATATAAATTCAATCAATCCACTCATCTCAAAGATAGCTCTTCTATCCCTTTTAGCCTGTCTTCTAGCATCCTACAGAAAAAAATGCAATTGCTACTGGGAAAAGCACATTTTCCTCCTTCAAGAAAAGAAGAGACTTCAAGAATATGTATTATTAAATGCTTGTGGACACTTTTATTGTTCTTTTAGTGCATTTGGCTGCTTCATGCTGACATATAAACAAAATAAAATACTAACGTGGACTTCTCAGTACATACTTCAACTTGCAGATAGTTGTTCAAATTTAATAATTAGTATTTACATAGTACTTTTATGATTGGTCATTATCTTGGTAATCCACCAAATAGTGTCGAATGTTAGAATCATGCTATAATTCCCATATTGTACATCAGGGGTTCTCAACCTTTTCAAGCTGAGGGCTGGGTCACACTCCCTCAGACAGCTTCAGTGGCCAGATGGCCATTTTGCTCTGCTTGCCACACATGGCACTTCCAGGTGTGGCAGAGGTGGTGGGGAAGCCACATGAAATGGTGTTATTTATTATTATTTATTATTATTAACTCACATTTATTACCCCGCCCCAATCGGGTAAACCCGACTCTGGGCGGCTTACAACATGAATTTAAAATCACAAGTAAATCTGTTATGATAATAGCATTTAAGATCTCAAAACCTTAAAATTAAAAGATTAAAACAGTGCAGCAAATAAACAAAGCAAGAGGGGTGGCTGTCCCTTAAATAAGCCAACCTATGTGGGATCCCGTGTTACTGGGCCCCATACATGCTCCGCCAGCCAGGTCTTCAAGCCTTTTCGGAAAGGCAGGAGCTCTGCCTGTAGGCGCAGCTCAGTTGGAAGGAGGTTCCAGAGGGCCGGGGCAAACACAGAGAAGGCCCTCTTCGTAGTGCTAGAGAGATGAGCCTCCCTAGCCAATGGAATAACAAGAGAGCCCCTCCGATCCGCCCTGGTGGGACGGACAGACGTTCTTAGGGTGACGCGGTCTCTTAAGTATCCTGGCCCACTACCATGTAGGGCTTTAAAGGTAATGACCAGCACCTTGAATTGCACCCGGAGACATACTGGTAACCAGTGCAGCTCCCGGAGCAATGGTGTGGCACGAGCATAACGCCCGCATCTGGTCCCTGGGCTGTAGGTTAACAACCCCTGCTATAGATTGAGAACCTTGATGGAAGTGAGATATGTAGCAGGAATTTCCTTGATGGAACTGACATAAGTAACAGGAATTTTCTATTTTGTTATCTTCTGTCATGCTACAACTTCCTGGAAAGAAAAGGCTTTGGGGGGCTTGCACAAAATTGATCTCTTAGTTTTGTTTAATGAATTTCCAGTTTAATTACCCACAACCTTTTGGCACATCTAAACTATTAGATGCAGATAATTCAGGGAAAGAAGATTTGAGTCAAAGGTGACTAGAAAAAGGCCTCTTGCCCAGTTCTCTGGCTAAATTGTTTACCTAACCAGCTCTTTCAAGAATAGATATCTGATGCTCAAGATAATACAGGATATACTGCAACAGTATGTGGAGAGAGAATTACCAGAAGCGCAGGCGGGTTTCAGAAGAGGCAGGGGGACTAGAGACTACATCGCCAACATAAGATGGATCATGGACAAAACAAAGGAATATCAGAAACAAGTCTACTTCTGTTTCATTGATTACACTAAGGCTTTTGACTATGTCGACCACAACAAAATGTGGCAAGTAATTAAAGAGATGGGAACACCGGAACATCTTATAGGACTCATGAAAAATCTGTACATGAATCAAGAGGCAACAGTTAAGACAGAAAATTTAATGACGGAGTGGTTTGGAATAGGAAAAGGAGTAAGACAAGGCTGCATTTTGTCACCCTGCTTATTCAACTTATACACAGAACACAAAGGCGGGGAGTCCCTGGAGACGCGCAGCCCTTTTAAAGGCTGCACCTAGCTCCGCCCTCCGAGCTCGCCGCCGACGCTTCCTCCCCCTCCGTCGCCCAGGCAAAGCACGCACTAGCGAGATGGTCCCGCCGGCGTGCGATCATAATGTGCAATGCAGGGATGGAGGAATCACAATGTGGGATCAAAATTGCTGGAAGAAACATCAACAATTTGAGATATGCAGATGATACCACCCTAATGGCAGAAAGTGAGGAGGACCTAAAGAAGCTCCTGATTAGGTTGAAAGAAGAAAGTGCAAAAGCTGGTTTGAGACTCAATATCAAGAAAACCAAGATAATGGCAACAGGCCCTATCAGTCCCTGGAAAATAGATGGGGAAGAAGTAGAAGCAGTGACAGATTTTACTTTCCTAGGATCAAAGCTCACTGCAGATGGTGATTGCAGCCATGAAATAAAAAGGCGACTGATTCTTGGGAGGCAAGCAATGAGAAACCTGGGGAGCATAGTGAAAAGTAGAGACATCAAGCTGAGTGCAGAAGAATAGACACCTTTGAGATGTGGTGTTGGAGGAGAGTTTTCAGAGTCTTCTGGACAGCGAGGAGAACAAATAGGTCAATCTTAGAAGAAATCAACCCTGACTGCTCCTTAGAAGGTCAAATAATAAGGATGAAGCTAAAGTACTTTGGACATCAAATGAGAAGAGAGGATTCACTTGAGAAAGCCTTGATGCTTGGAAGGGTCGAGGGCAAAAGAAGGGGACGGCCCAAGATGAGATGGCTAGATGGTATTGTAGAGACAATGGGCACAGAGCTGGGCAAGTTGAGGGGGATGGTTGAGGACAGGAGTGCCTGGCGGACAGTGGTCCATGTGGTCGCAGAGGGTTGAAATCGACTGTGCCACTGAACAACAACAAAAAATTATACAGTGTTGCAATTTTGATCCTTGTTTTCAAAAAATATATTTTAAAAACGTTTTGGAGGGCAGGCTATGAATGTATGAAAATGCTTTTCAGTGATTTTTACAACACTTTCTTGTTAAATTGCTTTCATATGCTGAGCTTAAAATGGCTTTACACCTCCTCATTCTGACATATTTATTTATTTTATTTATTTTTTATTTATATTTCATACTTGCTAACCCGCCCCAATCGGGCAAGCCCGACTCTGGGCGGCTTACAACCCAAGTTAAAACACATCAATAAAAAATTTAAAAATTCATAGACTAAAACAGTATCTGGGGGTGTCGTCAGAAGGGTAAAATCCTTAGACTAACCACCCCACATGGGATCCCACATCCCTGGAACCCCACACATGTCCTGCCAGCCAGGTCTTTAAGCTCTTCCGGAAGGACAGGAGCTCTGTCTGCATGCGCAGCTCAGTTGGGAGGAGGTTCCAGAGGGCCGGGGCGAACACGGAGAAGGCCCTCTTCCTGGTGCTAGCGAGGTGAGCCTCCCTAGCCGATGGTACAACAAGAGAGCCCCTCCGATCCGCCCTGGTGGGACGGACAGATGTTCTTAGGGTGACGCGGTCTCTTAGGTATCCTGGCCCACTACCATATAGGGCTTTAAAGGTAATGACCAGCACCTTGAATTGCACCCGGAGACAAACTGGCAACCAATGCAGCTCCCTAAGCAGTGGAGTTTAAGTTTAAGTTTTATGTTTACATGGAAAGGCAACTGAAGCAAATTTAGTTTGCATCCTTATGTAGATAAAAAAACCTTGCATGCATCAGTCTCAAATTGCTTTACTAATGTTTGTGAAATGTACCATTTCTATACTCAAGTGTCTTTTCACAGCTCATGGGTCAGTTCCAGTATTTGTGGTTATAGTTTCCTTTTGATTTGGTTTAAAAAAAAAAAATAGTGTCAGTGACCACATAGAGGGCAATGTGGTCTTGTGGACATTGTCTAATATCTGAGTTACACCACAGTTCTTACAACTTCATTATTTCTCAATATTATGTAATATCTGAACAATGCCTGAGTTCTTATAACGATGTTATTTCCCAGACTCCTTTCTTTAAAATAAGGTTAATCTCTTTAATCATATCTTTAGATGCTTTGTTTATTAGAGAAAATACTAAAAAAAGAAAGAAAGGGGAAAATTTATTTATTTACTTATTTATTATGTTTTTATACCGCCCATTTAGGAAATTTCCCACTCTGGGCAGTGTACATACAAATATCAAATAACACAACAAATCAAAAACAGATGAACCAAACAAATATATCCCAAAATAAAATAAAATAACTGGAGTCTGAGGGCCCAGAAAACAAGGAAAGAAACAAGAAAAAAAGGTAAACAAAACAAAACACAAGAGTGTCTACACTTAGGCTTTATAAAAGAATATCTCAAAATATATCCATGCACAATAGCTGCCTACAAGCCATATGTTCACACACTGATAATATTACAATGTCTTTTGTCCACTGGATTACATGTGGTGAGCATATATATTTTCAATGATATGTTTTCAATGTTGCAAAAATCTTACTGTTCTGAAATAGTTTAAGCATTCCTTTAAGAGCCTAAGTCCAAATTTTGGCCCATGGACTAGACCGAGCCTGTGGCACTATTTCATGTGGCCCACGCCAACAATGCTGATGCTACACTGAGAGGTGGAAGCGGACGTGTTTATGTCAGTCATAAAATGTGCCTGTGCATACAAGACTATCATAAACATGGAAGTGGCCACATTTATGACAGCCATATATGCACACACTTCTGCTTTGGGGAGAGGCATGGTTTGGCTCACTCAGCTGTTTGGGGTGTGTGGTCAGGCCCATGGCGTAAAAAGGTTGGGAACCCCTGGTCTAGGAGATTGGAATTAAGTAAACCAGGAATAGGAAATGTTTGTGGTTTTGGGTATAAGACCAGACAACCAAACTGCTGTTATAATACTTTCTTTTGCTATTCTTTATTATGCATTTGTTGCTGTTACAATATGGTATTGGAAGTGAATGAGGGAAGCTAAATATTATTGAAGATCCACATTTGAAAATAAACATGGAAATAATATCTTACAAAATCAGAGAAAAAAGATTTCTGCACATGTTTCTGATTATATAGCCATTATCCAGTTAGTTTAGAATGAGACATAAAGAGTTAGAAATTAACATCTTGTAGCAGCTCCTCTCTTGCATGTCATGTTGACCAAACTTTTCAGACTAATAGCAGACATTTGAGCAGAGATGTGAAGTACTGTACAGTAATACTGGGGTCCCATGTTGGGTGGTTGATCTGATGGGACAGCCACCCCTCCCTCACTGTTTTAAACTTTTTAAATCTTTTTTAACCTTTTTAACCTTTTTAAATCTTTTAGATCTTTGTAAATTCATGGTTTAATTCTTTTTAAATTGATTTTTAAGTAATTTTGAACCTCAAGGTTTTAATTTATGAATTTTCTGTAAGCCGCCTAGAGTCAGGTTCACCTGATTGGGGCGGGATAATAAATCTAAATAAATAAAAATAAATAAATACCTCGGATAATGTTTACCTCGGATAACGCTAAAATCGCATAACGTTAAGTAATCTGGGGAGGAGAATTGGATCGAATAACGTTAAGGTCCTATGGGATGGATCAGATAACAACCGCTAAAGCCTGTGCGGTTACAATGCATCTCTATGGAGCTTTAACGTTATTCGATCTATCCCATAGAATTTTAACATGGATCGGATAACACTAAAAATCGGATAGCACCAAGACTTGTGGAACCAAGTTTTAGCGTTATCCGAGGTATTACTGTATATCTCACTGAAGAGAAATGGAGAAGAATCAGAAAGCTGTAGTCTAATGTTTTTCATGTTGGTGTGGAACAGTTAGTTCTAGAAAGAAGGGAACATAATTCAAATTTTTCTGTTCTCGGTGAATTGTCGGGCCAATATCAGGCAAGTGCATTTTTCTGCTGTATCTTTCTGCTGACGTTAAAAGAGCTTGTCTTGTGCTAATTTTTTATATTATGAGCTGCATCCCATAAGATGTTTCAAACCTTATCTTTCATGAAACCTAGGATAACTGGTAAAATCTTCAACAATGTTTAGATAATATAATACTGTATAAGGTTTCCCTAGAGGTTTCTTAATTTATTGTGAAACTTTAGTCTGCTTAGCAATGTACAGTAAAACCTTGCATTAAGAGCACCTCACTGAGATACTAACTCGCTTAAAGAGCAGAATTTTCTCTAAATGGTCACCCTCACTTAACGACTAAAAACAACTAAAAACTCGCTTAACAACTAAATCAGGGTTCGCAATCTCCCTCACCCCCACCAGAAGTCACAATTGGTCACATACAATGGGAGCGGTGGCATTTTTTCCAAGTGTTTTCTTTAAAGAGCAACTCGCTTAAAGAACAATACCGTGGCACACATTATGCTTTTTAAGTTGAAAGCTATAATAATTGAACATGTCCTTTTTCCTTATGTTGCTATTGTGACTTTTAAAAAAAATAAGACCATTGTTTGGAAAACTTAATTGGTACCTTCAGCAACCAAAGTGTAATGACGCTTAACAAAACATCAAAGAATGTAAACTTTACTTATAGATCTGTCCTTGGCAGTTGGATATGAGACTATTAGTAGCATGATAACTTGTTTGAACTAATAACCTTATTTCACCTCAGATTTTACAAACTACTTAGGATTTTTTTTTCAGATAAATATTTTATCAATTCAAATTTACTTTTTCTAACTATGACTTATCATGATAAAGTAAGTCACAACTAGATAAGATCCATTTGAATCATAGAACATAAAGAGGACTTGACTGGCCAACTAGTTAATTATTATTTTATTTATTATTTATTAGCTCAAATTTATATTGCCGCCCACTTGCCATGGCAACCCAGGGCGGCTTACAGACAATACATTACATTACATTACACAATACAATATGTTGGGGTTGGCACAGGGGAGGGGCAGCAAGGTCCCCAACCCACCCCGGTCTCCTCCTCCCCCGGCAGCTGGCACAGGCACAGGGGGAGGGGCGGCAAAATCCCCAACCCGCCCGGTTTCTTCCTCCCCTGGCAGTTGGTATAGGCACAGGGGGAGGGATGGCAAGGTCCTCAACCTGCCCTGGCCTCTTCCTCTCCCCGTAGCTGGCGTAGGCGCAGGGGGAGGGGTGGCGAAGTCCTCCACCCACCCTGGCCTCCTCCCCCCGGCAGCCGGCACAGGCACATGGGGAGGGGCGGCCAAGTCCTCAACCTGCCCCGGCCTCCTCCCCCCGGCAGTCAGCACAGGCCCAGGGGGAGAATTAATTGTCACTTGCTCTCCAACTCACATGTCAAGTAGTATAGCAGATTAGGAATGGAATCAACAACTTGTTATGTAGTGGCAATTCACAATCATGAATTATGTCATTACACTTGAGTACCTAGCATGTTGGGGGCAAAATGCTAATTAACTTGTGAACTGCCCAGAGAGTGCACTAAGCACTATGGGGCAGTATATAAGTGTGATTGTTTTAAATCTGCAGCAAGATTCTGGCCATTATGTCTGCTAAATAAAATGATTAAAATAATATATTTATAATTTGTAGAATAAGTGCCTTGATATTTCTAGAAATATGGTGTGTAGCTGGACTGTTCATAATTAACCAAGTGATTGATGGCAAACCTATTGTGAACTTTTGAAATAGGCCATTAAGAAGAGACTATTACTGTCGCTGCAGCATCTTTCTATTTGCTAAAATCACGAAGAGGATGAAGATTCAAATTATAGAAAAAATATTAAATTTTAATAAAAATTTAACATGAACAGTAAGGAGAAATACTTCTATGGAAATTTCAAAGCATATGTATGATATGATCAGAGAAATGAAGTATTGTGTTTGATGTGAGGAAATTAATTTGTAAAAGCTTTAAAGTGAATTATTTTCTTCGTAACTGTAAGGAGGTTTAAAGAAAAAAATGAATTAATTTCTTTAAATCTCAGAATCCCTGCAGCGCAGGTATTCTGGTACTTTCTCTAAAGAATTATGAAAATAAGCAATTCACTCTCCCTAGGGAGAGACAAGACTGGGCATGTGCTTGATCTAATAATTTTAAACTTAACTACCGATGAAAATAGTTAAATTTCTGTATAATTGTTTCACCTTCTAGTTGGTATTTTGTGGCCTCTTGCCCTTTCTCTTTTGTTGCAGAATATCTACTTTTATGTTTTGTGTAATATGTCAGTCAAATGGGGACACCAAATTATGTATATGTCAGTTCAACCAAACAAATGAGCTAGAGACATTTAGTTTGATCTGTTCTTTAAAGATTTCCCTCTGTCCAATTAGAGATTGTTAGTAAACGTTGTGGACATTCTTAAACATCAGTGAAAATAGCTGTTTGCACATATTAAGAACTATTATCTTTACAAAAAGGCAATTTTATGAAGCTTGTTTGTATAGTAATTATTTGATGAAACACATTGTTGAGCAGCACCTTGTAGGTATTTTAAAATAACAACCCCATTATCTAATTTCTATGCTTTGTTTTCCTTTCAACTTTATAAAAGCAATGATAAAATCAACAACATAAAATAGTTAAATAGAAGAAAAAGCTATGTGTATTTTTCTCTTCTTTACTAACACTTTTAATTTCTCTATGCATACAAAAAATTAAAGATGTGTCAGTATTGCTAATGGGGAACGTGAATTATGAAATATCTCATGGTTGTTAAGGAAGCAGTGCTACGTTACAGGTAGACAATGTACTTGTCTGAGGGTGAAAGAAAAGTCACTGATATAGCACAGTATCAATGCTTTGAATAGAAATAATCTGCATATAAGTGGATCAACGGAGTTTAAAGTCATGCTGTTCACCAGTTAAGTGTAATGTTCTTCCAGATGTAGTACTGTAATTATTTTTGTTAAATATAAGGGAAAGTATAGCCATTCTCTTTATATTAGTACAAACATTCCAATAAAATAATATCTGTATAAAACTCTTAAAATGTTTAAATGTAACATTCAAATCAGACATTCTAAACCAGATATAATTATTTGAAGCATTAATTTTTTTCCAATTCTATTTCCCCCCCTCCACCCAAAAAAAAATACAGAGTATTGATAGCTATGCAGAAATGTTACACTTGCTCCAAATTCCCACATGGTGTTTTTGACACAAAATGAAATACTTCTAGCATTTAAGGGTTAAGACTTTCAGTCTTAAACTCATGTAAAATTTATTTGTGCTCTAGATATTATAGAAATCAAGTTAAATCTCCTGGATCATTCATGGGAAGGGTTCCTTCCTTGTGGATTGATTTAGGTTGGCAGCTTAAATTTATTAAACTCCTTTATTTAAGATACTGTAGTATGTCATGACATTGCCCAATTCAAATGGTTGTGGCATCCTATCAGTGCTGTTGTCACTTTCCACAAAGAAGAGCAAGGGCTTTGCTATTTATTTCTTCATCTATATTGGCTTGGTCCCCAGTAGTTTATTAATGCTGCAGAACAAGGATTGTCTTTTCCTGCTTTGGAAAAGACAATAAATGCTGGGAAAAGTTTAAGGCAGTGGGAAAAGTGGAAGACCAAATATGAGATGAATTGATTCCATAAGGGAGCAACAGGTTTTTGTTTACAAAGGCTGAGAAGGGCTGTTGAGAAATGGATATTTTGGAGATCACTCATTCATAACTTGGAGGCAACTTGATGGCATGTAACAACAACATGTTGTAGTGCAGCCCCCATCATCCATCACCATTAGTTGTGCTGGGCAGTACAGTAATGGTAATTGCAATCATAATCAAATTTGACACACAAATTGCTATATGCTGCTAGATATTTTATATACAGTATTATACAGTATTACAATCTTCTTGCAAATTCTCTTTAGCAAAACAGGAAGTAACCAGGTACAGTGTTTTTGTTTGCAAGTCAAAGGTTGATCAGATACCAGAATCGGCTTTCTCAGCCCGTTTGAGATTGAAAGGGAGACATTTAGAGCTAATCTGAATAATCTATTGTTGCTGAGGGCTGTGGGAAGCTGTATTGTTGTGCTTGCTGGTCTGTCATTTTGCTTGAACACACCCTTCTTCCTTTAACCCGTGAATTTGGTTTATAAAAACCATGCCTGTAAGTTTCACTCCTTGTCTGAAGAAGTGGACTTGATCCACGAAAGCTAACAATAAAAATATAGCAGTTAGTCTTTAAAGTGCTACAGTGTTTTTTATTTTGTTTATTTTATTTTGTTTTGTTTTGTTTTCTGATATGCAAGTATAGTGTATCTAGAGAGTGACATATTTTTTCACTTCTGACATACTTGTTAGCTTCCTTATGGGGGGGGGCTTTTTTGGGGGGTGTCATGGGCTCAGGGTTGTCACCGCCATCACCAAAGGCAGCAGCAGCAGGGAGAGGGACAACCAGTTCAGCCACTCAACAGTCTGAGGGAGTATGACCTGGCCCCTGCCTTTAAAAGGTTGAGGACTGCTGGATTAGATTGTAGGCTTAGTTGAGTTTACATTGACTAAGTATATTTTTTTGCTGAAAGTCTGGTATTATGGCCTAGTGCAAAACTGCTCTATGATGAAACAATACTATATGTTTAAAATGTGTCAAAATATTATCTCTTGGGTAAAAATGTCTTTCGGGACTTAGCATATTAAAACCTAGATATACCATAAGAAGAGAGGAACTTCACAGTTAGTTGGAAAGACACAATAATAATTGTTATATGTTATAATGAATCAGTAATTTCATTGAGCAGTAAAAACAAAGAATAGTAAACATGTATGAAAGGCACTGATAGTTTGGATTTAATTTTTAGCATTTTTCAGCATCTCACACAATAGTTATTATGAATGGGGTTGCTACAGAACCATTGGCATTTGTTGTTGTTCAAATCTGACCCTTTGTGACCCCATGGACCACCGCACGCCAGGTTCCCCTATCCTCTGCCATCCTCTACAGCCCACTCAGCTCTATGCCCAATGGCATGGCCACTCATAAAATATCAATTTCCCAGAAAACAAACTGGTTATGGCTGAATTCCAAAGCACAAGCACATTGTTCTGCGCCCGCAGTTTTCTGGCCTAACAGTCGTTTTATTGAATGGAAACGTGAAACTCTGAAGCGCATATCTTGGCCAACAATCAAAGTGCAGGACAGAAGTGAGGTTTGAAGCCCAAATGTAACTGTTTGTGTGAAAATGTAATATATTTAAATTAAGTTCTCTTTTTGTATTTAAAGCTGTCTTTTGGGGAGATATTGCCTTAGATGATGAAGACTTAAAAATGTTTCAGATCGACAGGACAATTGATCTTACACAGCATTCAAATGAAAGAGACAGACATAATACAGGTAAGCTGTTCAATTTTTAAAATTCTTTTCTATAAACCGTATACTCCAATGTGACAGTAAACAGATGTGACAATAGACTTGAAATTTATAATGCTAGTATATATTATGTTTTCCCCAATAGGCCAAGATCTTGTTCTTAGAACAATTTACTGATGTGAACTAAGACTCTTATTTATATATGTATTCATATTCAGATGTTTGTTTTCTTACCTTCTGTTGCATATCATAGTGTCTACAGTGGTCTACAGACAACACCCCTAAAATTACAGTGTAATAAAACAAAGTTAAAAACTAAAAGAGGGGGAAGTAAATGGGTCCAGAAATCATGCAAACCTAGAGTTTCTCAAAATGAAATAGTTGTTGGCTGCATTGAAATACTATTCTGTTGGAGAGCAGAAAGATGCCCTATAGAACAAACAGTGTGGGTATTAGTTTAGTGAGGTCACTCTTACTCTGACAGTGGTAGTATATGGAGAAGATTCTCACTGTCATTGGAAGTGTGGCCATGCTCATGAAGGAAGATACTGGGATAAATATTATTATTAGTCCCTGCTAAAGTAAAATTGTTGAATCCGTAAGATTTGCATATATGTTAACAAGTTCTGACACTTCCGGAGGCTGAGTCTTGTTAGTCCTTAATCAACTGCAACAAAATGAAAGTGTCTCAAATCATCTTAAAAGAATCATGGGTTTCATTTGGAATAAAACTCCCAAAGTTATTTGTGATAAGCTTCTGCAGACTGCAAGCCATATACAAAGTCAGCTTCAGTCCACAGAAGTTTACACCAAAAAAGCATATTAATTTTCAGGATTTCAGAAGACTCTTTGCTGGCTTTGCTGTGTCTGCTGAGCAGACTATGTTCTAGTTCGATTTAACAACTGGGTTGTTGTCTTTCAAAGGAGTTGACTCTAACATATTTAGGAGTTTAAAGAAGGTAGTTGTCACTTTGAGTGCAAGACAGAAATGGACTAGAAATTACTGATGCTGATATATGTCTTATTTGCATGCAGAGTGTGAATATATGAGGGGCAATTCATGCAGGCAGTTCAAAGTGTATGGGTTTGGCACCTTTGCCAGTGACCATTCCACATTCCACTTCTAACCTCTACATGTTCAATTTGAAGGTTCTAACTCTATTCCACTGAAGATTAGAAACCTTGCTATCTTAAAATGTTAAAATATCTCTTTAGCCATGAAATAAAAAGGTGGCTGATTCTTGGGAGGCAAGCGATGAGAAACCTGGGGAACATAGTGAAAAGCAGAGACATCAAATTGCAAACAAAAATTCGCATAGTCAAAGCAATGGTATTCCCTGTGGCAATGTATGGTTGTGAGAGCTGGACCATTAGGAAAGCTGAGCGCAGAAGAATAGATGCCTTTGAGATAAGGTGTTGGAGGAGAGTTTTGAGAGTCCCCTGGACAGCGAGGAGAACAAATAGGTCAATTTTAGAAGAAATCAACCCTGACTACTCCTTAGAAGGTCAAATTGTAAAGATGAAGCTAAAGTACTTTGGACATCAAATGAGAAGAAAAGATTCACTTGAGAAAGCCTTGATGCTTGGAAAGGTGGAGGGCAAAAGAAAGAGGGGGTGGCCCAAAATGAGATGGCTAGATGGTATTGTGGACGCAATGGGCACAGAGCTGAGCGAGTTGAGGAGGATGGTGGAGGACAGAAGTGCCTGGCGGACAATGGTCCATGGAGTCGCAGAGGGTCGGAATCGACTGTGCGACTGAACAACAACAACCTTATAAATGAAAGTTGAACAGTTATTGTAGGGAGCTGACACCTGTGTCCCTTGGACTTATGCACTTTTAGTGTCTTTTGCCTTCAAGCTAAAGTTTCTAGATCACAGTGTCTGGCTTCAAGTAATTCTCCTCCAAGTGATGATTTTCCCTGTCTTGTTGGCATGTTTTCACATTCCAGGCATGGGAACTGCAGCACTGGATAAGTATTGTACACAGTAAGAGTTCTGCCATGGATATGATGACTAGGGAAATTTGTCTGCTAGGCTTTCCATGGGAGGAAATGCTGAGAATTGTTTATTAATGGATGGTAGCAGCTGTATAAATAGCCAGTTTACATTTAGCATGGCTGGAAAGTGTATAGTGTAATGTCATGGAAATTACAAGGCATAATATTAGTGAGTGTTGGCTGTAACAAAAAATATCTGATATGTGCTACATCCCAGACCTGTGTAGCAGTGGATGGGGAAGGTTTGGATGCATTTCATATTTTTGTTGGATTTTTCCTGTCAAAGCATAGTGATTTTTATCATATTTTCTCTTTATGTCTGCTTTGGTGACAAGACAGTGGAACTTATATCCTGTTTTAATTGATGTAACTAACCCCTTGAGATTTTATCCACCCCTCCCTTTAAACTGATTCAGTTTCATGTAAGTCTGAAACACTATGCTGTTGGTGGTAGCTTACTTCCCTCACTTGGAATCATTATCTGGTAATGAGCATTCTGTTACACTAGAACTAGATTGGACATTCAGTGCTTCTGTTGACCACCTCTGTTCTATACATCGTTGAGATAAGCTAACTTTCATTGACAGGAAATATTTTCAGTTATAATTTCTTTTGCTATCTAGTAGTTAACAGATATAATGGGGTTTTGTGTAATTCATACTAGAAGGGTGTTGTCTCAGTTAAGTAAACTTTAAGCAAATATTAGATGAACTTTTAATTGAAATATAATATCTGAATGCAAATTCTTCAGATTATGCATAAATAAATGCTTGATTTACACAGTGTGCAGTCAATAAAAAAATGCTAATCTGTGCAAAATGCATTTAGATGATTGTGGGTGGAGTCTAATTTGAAGAAAATATACCCAACCTTTTATCTTTCCTTCTAGGAAACACTGACATCTTTTTCTTTGTGTATATTTTTAAATAAGAGCAAACATTCAAAGTGGTGTATTGTATATGGAGACAAAACTGATGTTCAAGATTATTGAAAATTGGCTTATGCCATCATTATTGTAACGATTTAAATTGGGAGTTCTCAACCTTTTAAAGCCAGAGGCTAGAGGTTGATAATCCCTGATTTAAATCTTCTAGAATACAGTGGGTAAATTTGGTGGGTTCAGGGGCATGTTTACTTTCTTATGGACCTGCTACTCTCCAAAATGTGGGTCTTTTTTTATGTGTGAACATTGTGTCACATTTCCTTTCTGGTTAAATTTCTGTATCTATTGTATATAGCTATATAAAAAAGCACTTTGTCAGTAGGAAGCTTCCAGAAGCACAGCTGAACATGTTTTGTACAGTCCACTCACCAACAATATCCATAGTGGTCTAGAGCAGGGATTCTCAGACTGTGGGCCAGATGCGGCCCATGGCACCATTTCATGTGGTGCCCACTGCTTCCACCACCCCAGGAAGTGCCATGTGGTGGAGGAAGGGCAAATTGGCCATCCAGACCCTGAAGCTGTCTGAGGGAGCATGACCTGGCCCCTGGCTTAAAAAGGTTGAGAACTTCTGGTCTAGATCAATGGCGCCCACACATTTTTTTTTTTTTTTGCTGTGGGCCAGTCCTGCTGCCTACATGCAGCTGTGGGGGTTGGAGGCAGGCTGCTCCTGCTGCTGATTGTTTTGGTGGTGGTGGTGGTGATTATCAAGCTTTGTCCCCACTGCTCCAAGCAGCCTCTGGCTCGATCCCATTGCTGCAGCAGCCTTTGGCAACGTGGATCGCTGCCTGTGGGAAAATTTCAGCAATGTGGATCTCTGTCTTTAGGAAATGTTCCTAGCACCGTGGATTTTGAAATGGGGAAGGTTCCAAAAATTTCCCGAAGACGGCGATCCACATTGCCAAAGGCTGCTGCAGCAGTGGGACCAAGCCAGAGGCTGCTCAGAGCAGTTGGGATGAAGCGCGATTGCTGCCACTGCTCATATCAGGCCAGGCTGGGGGCACAGTCAGGAGAGGGCCCAGGTTCTCAGCCCTGGCCAGATTAATGAGGTGTGTGGGCCTAATTGGATCCGTGGGCCATAGTTTGGGCACTACTTTTCTAGAGGCTGAAAACATGGCCAGGATCCTTTTATGTGCCTCACAATTTCATTGTCACATACATTACTCATAGTAGATAGTTTTAGCTAAGCAATCCCATTTGCTTCCTGACATGTATTTCCTCAGCCTATGGCTGTAGTAACAGGACATAGCAGTGGTTATAAAATTACAGTATCTCAAAAGTTTGTGCTTTCTTGGGAGCACCTTTTAACTAGGAGATGGTGGAGAAAATGTCCTACAGGGTCTGACTGTGCCATTATGAATCTTAAATAACCTTAGCTCTATCTTATTACTGTATTTAGAGATCAGCAAATGAGATGGTCACAACAGGAAAAATAATCATACTACCTAACAATATCTGTAAAACTGCATAATTTCTTCAGTGAGTTAAAAAAAAACACTCATAAACTTCCCACAATTTAAATGTAGTCCTTTGGATAACAGTAACTGTTTGTTTTATTTTTAAATTGGTTGGAGAGTTTACTTCTTTGTTAATTAACAAGTAATGAATAGTCAAAAAAAATTGCACTTCTTTTCTAAAAAAAATCTGTTAGTTTTTCATCTTTGATCTTTTTAAAATATCTGTATTTAAATTAATAGTTACTTCCTCCATACCTTCATCACAACAAATAGGTTTAATTAGCTTGGAATTGTTTCTGAGTGTAACTTTGCTGACAGAAACATATTACAATGCTGTAATCTTTAAAATTTAATATCACAGCATTCCTGTACATTCCTTAGTGTATAAACCTACATCCACATATCTGGGAATAAATTTCATTCAGTTCAGTGGGATATGATTGTTAGTAGACATGAACATAACTAGTTTTATACTGCAGTTGTAGAGCTAGGTAACTTGAGAATAAGTAACTATAAGTAATCATAATTAGGAGAGTGTTGTTAATTAACTAAAGGCATACAGTATATCTCTCGAATATAATTGTCCAGTTCTTTTCACCATATATGTTTCATTATTTAAACCCTAGCCTGAAAATGGTGGCATCAATGGGGAAGACATGTCTGTAGACTGTGAAGAATGAACTGGTGCTCACAAAATAGCTCATTAGAAAGGAATGTCTTAGGGTATTGCTTCATTCTCTTAAAATCTAAGCAAAAATTTAAACAATGTTTCTCAAGGGTTGTTGCAGCTGTGTGATAGTATAGTAGAAATAATTAAGCCAATTACAGAGTAAATGTGCAAACATACTTGCCTTATATGGCACTGTGCATTTTATAACAAACGTTTGAACACTGACGTTTCAGATGCTTGCATGAAGACTATACATCGAAAGAATTTGGGAAATTGCTGAAATAGCTAAACTATTTTTCATTGTACCTCTTTAAAGAATGTTATGCTTCATTGAGAGTAAATATTGTTGAGCTCAGTAGCTTTTGGTTATAAGCAAACATGCACTGGGTTGCCTTTAAGTCTTTCTTGTAGTATGTTCAAGTATTCCTTTAAAAGTGTGCATGAACAGTAGTTAACAGGAGCTGTCATTTAAATAATGACTCAAAAGTTAAACTTATGAAAGCAATGATAACACTAGTAAGAGAATGACTACTGTTACTCTGCTGCTGCTGCTACTATTACATACTTCCTACTTTGATTCCACAAGTTGTACAACTCACAAGTAATCTGTTTTATTGTGTGGGAATTTTAGGAACTATCGGATGGAAGAAGGAAATCTTTAATTCACCCAGATCTCTCCTTGCTGGTAATGTTATTAGATGGTGGAGATTTCTGGTAATTAAACCCATATTCTTTCTTCCTGTAGCCCCTGCAACTTCCATGCAATGAAAAGAATAATTTAAAAGTTGTATAAGCCACATGAGAGAAAGAGGAAGTCTTCAATTACTGACCATCTCTCACTGGTGATATCATCACCCTTCAACAGATGTATCTCACAGAACAGGATTTTGGCCACTATTAAGTAGATGTTTGCCTTTTTTACAAATATTGAATAAAATGTTTTGTGTAAACTCTCTGAACAGTTTTTGATAGTGGCTTTACTATTTAGTACAGTACTTTGGAAGTGTTTTATAGCAGATCAATTAGAGGCACAATTTTGTGACAAAGAGAGTCAGCCAGCAAATATAAATGTTATATACTGTACCAGGGTTTCTCAACCTTGGCTCCCCAGATGTTCTTGGACTTCAATTACCTAAAGCTTAGATCAGCAGGTGTATTGACTTGGGCTTCTGGGAACTGAATTCCAAGAATACCTGGGGGCCCAAAGTTGAGAAGCCCTGGTATATATACTATAGGAAGACAGGTTCTTTTTTTCTTGAATAGGATAAAATGTCCCCCTAAGAATATTTGTGATTCTCAAGCAATTGGTTCTGTGGATGTCAAATTATGTGATAAATTGACATCTGTATGTAACACCATCACTCACATACAGTCATGTGAATATCATCACTGTGAGAACAGATTGCATTTCCCTCATATATTTTCACAGCTTCTCAATACCAGTACTTTCCTAAGTTTGTAAAACCACATTTCTCTAAAGGAAGGGCATAGTTTGCCATCCATGGAACTAAGATTCTTGAAATAGTAATTAGATTATGTAATTGTTAGCAGTTGTTGGAATACTAAAGTTATACTGACTGCGATTATGGAATGTGTGCTAAAAAAACCTTACAGCAAAAATATGTTTATGTCTCATTTTCTATGTAAAAGAATTTGAATGTTGTCACAAAAAAATTCACAGTGTTAAAGATCTATTTTGTCAGCTGTGTCTAACATTCAGGAAAAAAATTCTTTAGTTATGAAATGTTTATGTTTTGTTCCTCACTTGATTTTCTTCTCTTTTTTAAAGGTGGTTTTGGAGAACACGGTGTGTCAAAAAAAAGTGATGCTCTCTATCAGCTCATAGACAGAATAAGAAAATTTGGTTCAGGTATCACACTCTTTTAGTGGGTACATAGCCCTTAATAGTTTCCATAGTTTTCCATAGTTTTCTAGCTTGAGATCACTCAGAAGTGGTTTGTCATTTCTTCTGGGGTATTCCGGTACTGTGCAGCTTTCCCAGGGCTAAATAGGCTGGTTTTTCTGGGATACACAGTGTGGTACTGAGCTCTTAACTTCTGGTTCCAGACGAAGATACCTAAGTCACTGAGCTATAGCTCTTACAATGCCAAAAAAGAGGGTACATGTTCCTATCATAGGCTATATGTGTGTATAATTTTGAATTTGTATAAAAATCACACACACCACATTCATTCAGTTCACTACAAGAGCACAATCCACTAATGCAACCACATTTCAGCCTAGAAATTATTTATTTGCATTGGGCTGGTATTGCTTTCTCCTCACCAGACCATAACCCTGGTCCCTAAGAGAAATAAAAAATATTCTACCAAAGGTTAGGATTGTATATTTTCTGTGTTGTCTTAGTCAATGGCTGGAATTCAATACCATATTTGACCATACAAATTCAAATAATAATTTAAACAAACAAACAAAAAACCTGTTAGTTTTACTCCTTGTCTGAAGAAGTGGACTTGATCCACGAAAGCTAACAATAAAAATATAGCAGTTAGTCTTTAAAGTGCTAGAGTGTTTTTTTATTTTGTTTTCTGATGTGCCAAAACAAAAAAGACTAAGTATTCAACATTTTTAAAAATTTCAATGTTTGAATGAAGCATAAACAGTGCTAGACTGGTTAACTATCAAACATTCTGTTTCTTTTACTATTGCACTTTTTCTACCCTTTCTCTGAACTCCTCCAACCATTCCCTTCTTTTATAATTTACCACAACAGTGCCTCATTTTCTCCAACTCTCTCTGTGAAACCTGAGCAACAACTACAACATTTTTTTTCTAATGACCATTCCACACTTTAAGCCTCTCCACCACTAATCTGATGAGGACTGTGAGAGACTAAATGCAAGAGGTAGATGCTAGTACTGTCAAACATGTGTCCTTTTATAGCCATTGCTTAGACCTGTATCTGAGAGAAATCTCATTACTGAACAATGAGACTCTTTTAATCCTCCGATGTCACCAAACATTACTGTAGCATTGTATTGTGTTATATAATACTTATCTTCATCTGTAACATATTTCTAATTGAACTGTTACATATTACTTCTCAGAGTGTAAATATCTCATTATCTTGTCCTCCACTCACATAGCAATACATCCTCTTTCAGAGGTTATGTGATAGAAAATATGAATTTTATTCCACAAACCTCTCATATTTTTTCATAGTAACTGACACAAATGATGCTTCCAGGCATTTTTCTCCATGTAACTCCAGGTATTGAACCTACTATATCAATGTCTGTTCTTTGGAATGGCTCATCACCAACAAGCAAGGATGTAACTATGACCATGATACACATTTTAGCTATTTCAATCCCTGACAAGTATCCCAGATTCAACAATACTCCGACATATTATGACCCCTACATTGATAATGCTTTTTATGGTTCCTGTGGGCTCTATCATGAGACCTTTATTTAAAACTTCATCACTCTTGCCATAACATTTCACCTTAGGCACCTTGTGGTTATCTTGTTTCTATTTTCTCTACATTTTCTTCTCAAAAAGAGTTGCCTTTTGTTCTAAGGGAAACATTTTGTCCTGCTTTTTCTTTCACCAAGATGTTCATAATCTGGGCTGCTTGGATTACTGTCTCAGCAGACATTTCAATTTCTGTGGTAAAATGTGATAAAAACAGCCCTATCACAATTATGTTTATCACAACCTTTCTTGTGTTTGTCTTAGATGAGGGGTTCTCAGTCTTTTAAAACTGTGGGCCAGATCACACACCCTGAAACAGCTGAATGGGCTAGATTGGTGGTATCCTTCATAAACACTGCCGTAAAACATGTCCCCGGCTGTCGTAAACATGTTTACAACAGCCATGGGTGCATTTATGGCTATTGTGGTGGCGAGCCACATGGTGCGAGTGATGGTGCGAGCCACATGAAATGGTGCTGTGGGCTGTAGGTTGAGAACCCCTTAGATTCTTTCGGCAACTATTTAGCAGTCTGTCTAGTTACATTGTAACTGAGTTTAAGTTCCATCCAACATGTGGAGCTGAAGTGTTTTCAGCCATGTTTTGAGGTTTAACCAAACCACTGTCTAACCCTCTCACTGGGTAATAAATAATACAATGATTCTTCTATCCTTATCTCTCCATTTATTTCTTCCAAGCCCCTCCCCTTTGAGATTTGAGAGTGTAATTATTTCATTATCTTGTTATCCTCCACTCTCAGCAATACATCCTCTTTCAGATGTTATGAAAATGGATTTCATATGGCAATATTAATGACATTTTAATATTTTGGGAACTTTTTTTATAGTCACAGGAGAAGAATCTCTACTCAGGGGAGAATTAGGTGCCAAACCAGCTTTTAATTCTATCTTTCTCAAACATATACACAGACAGTGTTTGGCACTTCTCTGCCAAATGTTCAAACTGAGACCTTTGTTCTTGGTAGCCTTAGCACGGGGCGGGGGCAACCTACAGCCCACAGGCTGGACCTGGCTCACGGCACCAAATCATCTGGCCTGCATCGCCACCAGCACCACCACTGCCAGACGCAGAAGCATTTATGACAGCCATAAATGTGCCCACAGCTATAATAAATGCAGTTACAACAGCCGTAAATGTGCCCATGGTTGTTGTAAAAGCATTCTCTGGCAGCGTTTATGGCAGGGGAACCACCAGTTTGGCTTGCTCAACTGTGTGAGGGAGCGTGACCCAACTTAAAAGGTTGGCAACCCCTGTTTTAGCCAAACAGTTCAGATATCCCATTGCTTGACATGAGTTTATGTGATCACACAGTTTTCTAGTAGCCATTTCTTAATTGACTTGGTATGCTAAGACCTAATTTATTTATTTTCTCTAGAAACCACACAGGGACTCTTTAACAAAATAAGGGAGATCTACCAAAGGATTGGGCTGAATCTTTTCTATGCTGGAATCCAACAGCTCCCCTGATGAAATAGATTTAGATGTTGATTAAAACATAGAACTGCCAAACTTAATTTCCAAAGCTAGTATGCAACCTAAACAGAGCAAGCTGCCTGCCTGTCATACATTCCATTTTTGCTAGAAATGTATTTCTTCTAGCCATTTCCTGAACTCAACTCCTCCCTTTGGTTTTACACCATACAACTACCCATTCTGCCTTTCTCAGGGACAATAGTTATTTCTCTAATGGCCACACCACTCTTAAAAAAAAACCTCACAGCATCTTGAAGGATGTACCAGTGATGGTGAACCTTGGCACTCCAGGTGTTCTTGAACTGCAATTCCCAGACACCCTGATCAGCAGGAGTGCTGACTTCGGCTTCTGGTAATTGCAGTCCAAGAAAACCTGGAGTGCTAAGGTTTGCCATCACTGTAGACTGAGAGATACAGTGGAACCTTGGTTAACAAACAGCTTGGTTAACATAAAAATCACATAACAAAAGGAAATCCATAGAAAATAGTGTCTTGGTTTAAGAATCCCCCCCCCCCCCGAATGGATTACTGTAATTGGTTTTCAATGCATTCCTATGGGAAATTGCATGCAATGCATTCCTTTGGGATATTCAATTTAAGTAATTTTCACTTTAAGAAACATCCTGGGGAACACATTAATTATTTTAACCAAGGTTTTACTGTATTTTGTTGTTGTTTTGTTGTTGTTGTTGTACTTGTATGCCACCCCACTATAATGCATAGAATTCAGCTCAGAAGCATTTCACTTTAAGCATTTTCCAAAACTACATTTTTAATTGTATTGTAGGCTTGATATGATGTGTATGAAAAGTTTATGCATTGAAAAAATGTTGCCATTTGTGAAATTATAGGAGCCCTGGTGGCAGAGTGTTCAAATTGCCGTATTACAGCCAAAACTGCTGACATTTTGAGTTTGATCCTGATGGGGATCAGGGTTGACTAAGCCTTCCCCCCTTCTGGGGTTGGTAAATTTAGCACCCATCATCTTGGGGGCAAAATGCCAATTACCTTGTGAACTGGCTAGAGAGTGCAATAAGTGTTATGGAGCAGTCTATAAGTGTAACTGCTATTGCTAAGCATTCACTTCCATTTTATATTGTGAATTTCATTCCAGATTTTGAACAAAGTAATACAACTAAGGGAAGAGCAGCTGTAACATTCTCAGGGAATTATGACAAAAAAAGGATGCCTAGAGCAGCTACATCACGTACAGAAAGAATATGGCCAGGAGGTGTCATTCCATATGTTATAGGAGGAAATTTCACTGGTAAGATTGATGGAAGATGCACTTTTATCAGATTCATGAAGGAACTGGTCCTTAAATTGTATTAATGTATTAAAAACCTATATTTAATACATTAGTTTTAGAAGCTTTAAAATTACCTTTTTCATTCATTTTTGTGAAATGTCATTTATGCTAACCATAGCTTCTAGTGTTTATTTTTTTAAAAAAACTTGCATATTCCTTTTGGCATAACACAGTCTTTATTAATGGAGTCTTTCTAGTATCATCTCCTGAAAACAAAATATACAATGAAACATAGTGGATTAAATATAGTAAATCATAGTACGTATTAGCAAAGAAATTCAACTTCTCCTTTATCATAATGTTTTGATACACACGGAGACATCAGTATGCCTCAAGTTGAATATATATCTCACCCATTGTGCAAAATGGGCCAAAAGAAAATTGTATGTCATAATCATGTATTAAGGAGGTATTAAAATATAATTTAAGTGACTGAAATTAAAGAAAGCATTGTAAAACTGTACATAGATCTTTATTGACTAAAACTGCACATAAAAAATGCTTCAAAGAGCTTGTGGAATATTATGAATTGCAGCAATATTCCTTTATCTATTATAATAATGCGAATAATTTTAAAATTGGAGAGCTAGAAGTCCCTTTGGGATCATTGAGTATAGCCCTGTCATGGAGTCACAGTGGGGAATTAAACTCCTGACCTCTGACTGTGCAGCCAGGTACCTAAACCATTGAGCTATCCAACAGTTTGCACAAATGAAGAAGTGGCATGGCAGACCATTTTCTTAACATCAGCCTCAATCAGTGGTGTCGCGTAGGGGGGTCCACGGAGGAGGCCGGCCCCGGGCAGCACTTTTTGGGCTATGGGTGTTTTCGGACTACAGTTCCCAGAAGCCCGAGTGGGCTGGCACCAACATCCACCGGCGGGGGGGGGGCCTGCGACAAATTTGTCTTAAGCCCTGGGCGGTTGAAATCCACACGATGTTACTGGCCTCAATGGACCTATAAGGAGGTCCAGTTATGATAATTTTAAATGACTATCATACAATTTCAACTTGTAACACACCTGCATTAATATCACTCACTAACGTAAATGATTGAAGTACACTTGAGCTTAAAAAGCCTTCTGGTCCTGCTTTCTTTGAATTACAAAATATGGGAAAGTTGTCAAGTATCTGGCAGACTGCAGCTGGTGGATTGTATGTTCAGACTGATGGATGAAAATGCAGCTGTATGAAATGCAGATCTGACATGACAGGTGTTTCTTTCTCAATTCTGGTAGGTAAAGACTTAAGTGTTATACATTCACCTTACAAAATTGATCTGTCTGTTTGTTTGTCTGTTAGTAGACTATGAAAATTTGGTCTTGCTTTTTAAAACTTATACCAGAGGCGCTATATTGCCCGGAAAATTATGGGAGTTGTCCAAAAACACAGATCTGGATTCCTGTGATTTATCCTGTTTGCAATTCATTTCTCTCATTACTTATTTACTGAGTTCTATGTTACATTTGAAACATTCCTGCTTTTATGTGTTTTAGAATAATTAAGTTAATAATGTAGGTATAGAAAAGGGTACATTTTAAAAGTCATGTTATCTCATTGCAAGTGTTGATTTCAGGTAGTCAGCGAGCCATGTTCAAGCAGGCAATGAGACACTGGGAGAAATATACCTGTGTTACATTCATTGAGCGAAGTGATGAAGAAAGTTACATTGTGTTTACATACAGGCCCTGTGGGTAAGTTATCAGTCATACTATGTATTTGGGGGGTGACTGAACAAATTCAGAAGTGGAAGCTGCTGGAAAACATGGCAGTCCATGTTTCACTAGAATGAGAATCACAAATAATCAACATACCGTACTGTATTTTAGGGAGACACTGTTCACATATGTCTTCCTTCCCATTAAGACTATGAGAGATCATTAGACTTGTGTTAGAGGGCATTTCCAAATTAATTAATACTGGTGGGAGCAAGGTATTTATGATGATGATACAAATTCTGTAAACCTTCAAACCTGAAGTTCATCTTCATTTCTACTTGTTTGCCTGTTGGGCATAAAATATTTAACTGATAGGAACTAAGCATGTATAACAAATTATAATATTTTATTCTTTTAATATTTGTTTTTAAAGCATGTCTATCCTCATAATTGGTTACAAAAAGGATGGAGAATAACAAGATACAAGATACTTTTGTGTTTAAAGAATAAATTCAGTTTTAGATAAATATTTTAAATGAAAACTATTAAGTAGCAATTCTATTTCTTGGTAGTTACAACTGAAGCAGAAAGGTTTGTTAAACTTTCTCCTTGACTAATTTAATTAATGTGTAAGTTCTGCCTTTAATTTATATTGTAAGTTGGTGGATTCTTTTTTGCACAGTTAAAGAAAATCCAAAGAACCTGCTGATAATATTTTCAACATTATGTTTTCCTCAAATAACCTTTTATACATTGTACTCAGCAGGCCAATTGAAGGCTTTCATAGGTATTCACGGGTGATCTGCAGTGAGGAGCAAGGCATGAACAGGGGAGCAGGTGGAAACATTTGGACAGAACAGATGGGAGGAAGAGATTATGTGTACTACAGACTGAGAATGATTAACTTTTGTTTAATTTTCCTAAGGTTTTGTGCTTAACATTTAAATTCTTTGCATCACATTCCCTACTAGTGCATGGATATTTTGTTTGGTGTAGCCTACCTGACCTTAAAAAGGAATGGACTGCTAAATTAGGTCAGAAGCTACTCATATGTTTAAATATCCTCAGAGGATTTAAATTTCATGTATAGAATAGCAGAATACGTGCATGGTGCAGGGACTTCTATTTCAGTGGTCCAGTTCTGTAAAAGTACATTGCTTTGTACAGTTAGATTTTATAAAACATGTTTTTATGCACACCTATGACTATTGTGTGCTTAAAATAGTGTGTGTGTGTGTGTGTGTCATTTAATTCAGTCAATTTATATTGCAACGATTAAGTAATTTCATTTGTAATTATTTGTGACTAGACTCCACTGGGAATATGGAGAAATTTGGATTACCCACGTCGTTGTATATAATCTCATTTTGATAAATGCTTTCCTCTGTCACTTTACTACTAATGGCCCCATACTTTTCTAAGTCTCATACTCCCTTTTGGCACTGAACTTCCCAAAGATCTTGTGATTTACATATACCAGCTATCAAAATGCACTCTATCTACCCATACCTCTAAGAATGAAATATATTAAATGTTTCTAATTGCACATTTGCTGAAGAAACAACAAAATTTTAATCTGTGTTGCCAGACTATAGAACAACTAAAGGTTTTCAGAACACTAAAATACAAATCCTAGTTTCTTTCTTGCAGGAAATTATTTCAATGAGGTTTTTATCTTTTCCCCCCTAAAATGCAGGTGCTGTTCCTATGTAGGTCGGAGGGGCAACGGTCCACAAGCAATTTCTATAGGCAAGAACTGTGATAAATTTGGAATTGTTGTTCATGAGCTGGGACATGTAATAGGTTTTTGGCATGAACACACACGACCAGATAGAGATGATCATGTAACCATCATCAGAGAAAACATCCAGCCAGGTGAGACTATTTATTTATTTATACATACATACATACATACATACATACATACATACATACATACATACATACATACATACATACATACATACATACCACTTAAGGTGGTTTACATTAATTATATTATAAATCACCCCATAATAGCCAATAATAACAAAAGAAAAAAGAATCTTATATTTTATTTATTTACTTGTATCTTATATTTTATTTACTTATTTTTATTTATTTGTGGCTTCCCCAAGTTTGGTGGTAAAGTGAAGAATGACAAAGAGGCAGAATCATGGTTACCTCAGTAAATTCGATGCTGTCAATGAATACTCTGACACAGCAGGAAAAACTAAATTTTGGGGCAGGGGGTACTGAACACTTCACCCTTTCCTCTGTTGAAGTGTTAAGAAAACTTAGTAATTCCACAGTAAGAATGTGGAGGATATCGATTACAGTCTTTAAATGCTAGCTTCTCACACATACACCCTGCAAAATAAAGAGGCAAGACACATTCAATATGCTCAAAAGGCCTGGGCCACAATTTTATTTAAATTGATCAATCCCTAACCTGCTGGGGTAGGGCAGCAGGCTGATATTACTATACCTGATACCAGACTACTTGGTAGTATTAATGAAAAGATGCTGACTGGAAGGCAGCAGGTCAGCAGTTTGATACCCAAATACTGCAGGACAAAATGAGCTCCCATCATTGTCCCAGCTTCTGCCAATCTAGCAGTTCGAAAGCAAGGAATTGTAAGTAGATAAATAGGAACCACTTTGGTGGGAAGATAAACAGTGTTCTTTGTGCTCTGGTGTCTAGTTATGCCTGCCACATGACCACAGAAACATCTGCAGAAGCAGACAGCGCTGGCTCTTCAGCTGCGAAACAGAGATGAACACTGAACCTAGAGTCGGATACAACTGGCTTTCAAGCAATAGTGACCTTTACCTTTACCTTGGTTGTTTCATTGCAATACTATATTATTGCAATTATGTGCAGATATGCATTTTTGTTTTTGTATTGTTTTTTATTGTTTTTGTTATTATTTTATTGTTTTTTATTTTGAGCTGTTTTAAGCACATTTAGGATAATGTGGCATAATAAGTTAAAAGTGATTATTCTGAAGACTGATTGTAGACTAGAAGGTAGTTTTAAATTGTATTCAAAGAGGAGGGCTAGGATCTCTTTGTCTTTCTCATTGCTGTTTACCTCTGTATTGCAAGAAAATTTTACATGAAATCTTGCTTATGAATTTCAGGTCAGGAGTATAACTTTCTGAAGATGGAGCCTGGAGAAGTAAATTCTCTGGGGGAGTCATATGATTTTGACAGTATTATGCACTATGCCCGGAACACCTTCTCAAGGTTGGAGTCTCAGGTTATACCTTTTGACTTTTAATTCCATTCTTTAATGTGCATATTCTATAGATATAGGTTTTATAAAGCCAATTGACAGAACAAATTTACGATGTCACTGTTCAATGATTGTCTAATTACTATTTAAATGACTTTTGCGGATTCACAGTGCAATAATATTTTTATCTAAAATTGTTTTTTTATGGATACGTCTTAAACCGTGGCCACTATCATTCTGATTTTCTAGAAGAGATCTCCATAGCATTCACAATTAACCTATTTAACAGAAGTGAATTGAGAATATCCTGTACTAGGTCATGGCCACTGCCTTCAAAGCTGATTAGTCCAATTCTGGCTATAGCAGCAGGAAAGTCAAATAGGGACTTTTTGGACTGCTAGCTGCAGAAGCGCCTGAAGTCTTCCTTAATAAAGGTCATTGCAGGGTACTTTGCAGTTATAAAGCATTCTGCTGGTAACGGGAACAATGTATTGTCTCACCAGATTTAGTGTATTAGAAATGTTGTTATTCATGGCAATCCTATTTCAGCTATAGTACTTTAAGATCATTTTAAGATTAACCGTGATGGAAGTAAAACTCTAGAAAACACTTAATGTTTTGAGCTTTAGTTTGACTTTGTTCTTAAGTACAGTATAGATCTTTTGTATACAGTATGATCAATTTACATTTTGAGTGTCTTTCCAGGAAGAGACAAGGTTTTTGTTCTTTGTGCCTCCCATGGAGGTTCTTTTAAAGATGAGGGGGAGGGAGGTATTTAATATATCATAATTATCATTTCACTGTAGTTAAAAATACTTCTTCTGTTTCTTGATCATGAACATAAAAGGGGAAGTTATCTGTTATGATTGTGTTCTCACTGCAGTGATCAATTAATATTTGAGGTAAAGTATTCTAGTTACTCTAGATATTTTGGTCAACAGGTTTTTATTGCAATAGTGTCTATAGCAGTGGTTCCCAACCTTTCTTTCTTTCTTTTTTGCCATACCCCACGTAAGCATCTTTAAAATCCTGTTGCCCCCCTTTTGTGACATATAATTCTTATTGTTCAAAAAGTGAACTTCTATTCACTTGGAGGAAGCCTAAATGGCCATTCATTGTTAATTACTCATTCTCAAATTGCCTCATTAAAAATCAAATTGCCCCCCTGTGGGGCATGTGTCTCATGTTGGGAACCACAGGTCTATAGGCTTAAATGTATGTCTCAAGTATCAGTCATACCAATAAATCATGTACTTAGGTTCCTCAACATCAGGAGAAACAGTCTGAACATGATTTTAATGGACTAATCAGTGATAAGAGAACTAAGGGTTTTAGGGTGGAACATTTTGTTCCTGAAATTCAATTTAAGAAGATATAATTAAAATTATTGTTTGTGAACAAATTGTCTGTTTTCTTGTTGACTATTGCTAAGGAACAGAGACTTAAGTAGGACAGTTTCCTTCTGCTATTGTTTGGTTGTCAGTAACAAATCAGACTAATCATGCAAGCCTTAAAGAATATGTTCTTGCAAAGGCTGAACTTTACACTAGCTGCTTTTTTAAAAAAATTCTCTAATTTGAACAGATAGATTATAGTGCATAGAACCGAAAGTTGAGATTTGTTTAATTCAAAGGTAATTTGAGATGAAAATTGATTGCATTTTCTTGGTTACTTATTTATTTTAGGGGCATGTTTTTGGATACCATCCTTCCCTCCCGTGATGATAATGGAATACGACCAGCCATTGGTCAGCGCACCCGTTTAAGTAAAGGTGATATTGCACAAGCAAGAAAGCTGTACAGATGTCCAGGTATATACCACAAGCACACACCAAGAAACATATTTTGTTATAGACTTAATAACGGATAATTTTACATAAATTGGTGGTGTATCTCTTTCTGTTCATGCTGATGATACCTGTGTGCGATTATAAATAGTCTTAGGTGAGATAATAAGAGTCTTAAGTAGAAATGATTTGAGACTGGTACACTCACTATTTTCTAAACCCTGTCAGATTCTTTCAAAAGTAGCAAAGGAACACCATTTTCTGCCCCTTTTTCTCTCTAAGAAGAACCTATTTTTGTCCTAATGAGAAGGAAACATTGTCTAATTTTTGAGAATAGTGGTGAAGCATTGCAAATATTCTAGATATGTATATGCAATGTCTTTCCCCCTCTACCCTTGCCATTTTTCATTCTAACAATTGCTTTCCCTGTCTGATGTCTGATGAGAGATCAATTGGGGCAGAGAGTAAGATTCCAATATTGGATCTCCCCTTTCATGATTGGAACTCTGTCTTTGAACTTAGATTAAATGCCATTCTCTCTCCTAGGAGCTACAGAATTGCATTTGAAGTGTGGTAGTTCTGAAATACAAGTAATTAAAACACAAATAGAATATATCTGAATTTAATGTCGCTAATGGAAATTCTGTGGTTGCTTTTTATAGCTGTTTGCTTGCTGAAGGCAGAGGTGGGGAAAATATGATTCATTCTCTCTGCTCTTATTTAAGATACTGTGTTTTAAAACCAGAGCTATGTTTAGATGGATGGTAGATTTGTTTAATATATCTTAAGAACTGAATACAGCTGCCCTGTGGAACAAGTGCCCTGTATAGATGTATGTTTTGGAAACGATGAAATAAAGATAATAATTGTGTAATCAGTAAGAATAATGTTTATCAAGACTACTAGTGGAGATGGCATTGAATTTTAGTTCTTTGGTTTGATGTTTTGGTGATTTAACTTTCCTTGCCCTTCAATTTATGCTGGTGGTCAGTCTTCTTCTGCACATCATTGCATATATGTTGTGTGATGTGATTTAAAAGTCTCATACCTATGACACTTGCTTGTTGAAAGAACACATTACTGAAAAGAGCCTTGGTGCTCACACTCCTGTTATTTATTTTTCCCCCTCTGAAATGTATATATATTATCAGGTTTTTTTTTTACTGTGAATGCTTTCATAAACAATTCACAGAACTCACATGTGTGATATAAGGATGCCAAATACATACATCATGCTAAAAGAACTTGCATTTAGCCAGAATATATAGTGAACATTCTTTTTAAAGGTTTTTGTAGGGATTTACTTTTTTTTAGTGGAACGCGCAGTAGCACACACCATTAGATTTTTATGGCATGAAACATGTTAAAATTAGTTCATGTGGTTTGTGAATAAGTCACAGTAATTTTGACTCTTATCTTGCATGCACATTTCTAAATTCCAGAATTAATGAGCTGCAACACAAGGTTTTTAAAAAACAGAAATCAGTTTCATAAAACTGTCCACAAATAATAAATATACTATATTCTCTGTGCAGAATGATCATAGAAAGAAATCCTCTATATGCTCTTGTGTTTGAATTAATTATATTAGCCACCATGGAACCAGTGTGCTGATCTCTCCTTTTCAGCTAGGAGTGTGATTGCATTGCCCCCTCAATAGCATGATGTGATGTTTGTTAGAAATAGCATCTTCATGGGACAAGTAAGATCAAGCTCCTCTGTTTTAGATATCCTATGATTTAAATGCTCTACATGCTTGTTGTAAATCATAGTATACAAAGTGGCAGTGTGTTCATTACAACATACACATTATTTTTGGAAGTGTAATGAAGGACAGTAAAACCTCGGATAATGCTAAAACTTGGTTCCACAAGTCTTTTTTTATTTTTTTAATTAAATTTTAACAACAATAAGAAAAGTGTTAAAAATACAACAAACAGTTACAAACAAAAAACAATCGCCAACTACATTTTACAATATTAAAGATAAACAAAGAAAAAAATTAAAAGTAATAACATATTAATTCAGCTATTTTCAATACATTCAATGTCTTAACCATACTAGTTATATTCATATATACTGTATACTTTCACATTTATATCAAATATCCTCATCAGTATGGTGTTACAACTTTATCATGTTTTTCTTTCTTTCTTCATTATTATTATTATTATTATTATTATTATTATTATTATTATTATTATTATTATTATTATTATTATTATTATTATTATTATTATTATTATTATTATTATTATTATTATAAACATAATACATATATCACCCAATGCACTAAGGTCCTTGAGCCTGCCAGTCCTCCCTTTTACAATTCAATCATTCTGCCAAAAGTACATTGTATTCAGTGCAGGTTTTTCACCTTTATTTTCCCTCAATGTATATTGCAAAAAAGGTTTCCAAATGTCCCAAAATCTATTTTGTTTTATTAACCCCTTTTTTATATTTAGTTACCATGTAAGTTTTTCGTTTAGCGCCATGTCCCAAACATCGGTATACCATTTACTAATTTCTAAATTCATATCACCTTTCCAGTTTCTGGCCACTTGTTGTCTTGCCAATGTTAGAAAAATAGATAATAACTCTTTTTTATTTTCCTCTAAATTCAATTCCTCTAAATCTGTTAATAAAACAATTTTTTCATTCAACTTTAATTTGAAGTTTAAAATTTTTTCTATTTCTTTTTCCATTTTATGCCAGAAATTGGAAATAGTTTTACAGTCCCACCATATATGTTTGTATGTCCCAATTTCCTGATGACATCTCCAACACTTTTTTGAGTTGCTACTATTTATTTGGTTTAGTCAAACTGGCGTCAAATACCACCACCACAAAATTTTATAATTATGTTCTTTAACTTTTGTGGACAGATTTCGCATAATCCTATTTTTCAATTTTTTCTTCCAGTTCTTATCCGAAATATTAATACTTAAATCAGTTTCCCACAATCTTTTAAGAACATCCTGAGTTTCTTCAGTACTATTTATCCACAAGTCTTTGCGTTATCCGATTTTTAGTGTTATCCAATGCATATTATGTGATGGATCAGATAACGTTAAAGCTCCATAGAGATACATTGTAACCACACAGGCTTTAGCGGTTGTTATCCGATCCATCCCATAGGACCTTAATGTTATTCGATCCAATTTTCCACCCCATATTACTTAACGTTATGCGATTTTAGCATTATCTGAGGTAAACATTATCCGAAGTAAACATTATCCGAAGTATTACTACCATAATTAAACCAATTTAAACCTTTCAGTGAAGTACATCATTTAAGTGCTATTATAAAATAACTCAGAATACCAAAATGAATTTTCCAATAATTTTTTCCTATAATCCTATGAGTTAAGAGACAGTAGCTAGTTCAACATTACCTAAAAAATTGGATGGCTAAGTAGGAACTTGTACTGGATCATTTCTAATCTGATACTGTAAGAATGATTTCACCACATTGAAACTATTACTTGAGGCTGAATCATTTTTACTCACCATGGCTTAATACCTAAAAAAATAGGGCTGCGGATTTATTTTGGATTTGCAAAAGATGAGTAGAGGGAAGTGGAACATGTGGGGGAACTGTGATTTCATTTTAATCTGAACTAGACATCTAAGTATCCTGCTGTTTGTAGCTTCATATTAAACATTTACAGAACATTTATTCCATGACAAAGTATAGTAGCATCATATAAATGCATTTATGATTGCTTGTATGTTTATTTGGTTGAGGAGTATTATCAGGTGTGTTGTCATAACACATGCATGAATTAATTCATGTTCTGAGACATACTGATTACTGCCATTACCATGGCAGCAGTGTGTCTTGACACAGATTAGGCTCAGTATATCATATTCACATACAACAATTTAACGTTGAAGTTTTATTGATGACACAAGAATTCAGTATACACCATGACTGAATTGGAGAATAGGAAAAATTAGAGTAAAGCAGAACAAATGACAAACAAATATAAATAATATGGGAAAATGTCAACTCAAAGGAAAGAAAGAAGTCCAAATGGATGGGAATAAAGATCTTTCCTTAGCCATACACTCACATACAAGAAGAGGAATACAGTAAATGGTGAATTACCAATGCCTACCCCAAAATAGATTAGGGGTGATAAAGATTACTTTCCCTCAGTCTCCAACTGTCTTGAAGTCTAAAGCAAAGCAATTATACTTTTATACCACCCCATAGTGCTTAGTGCACTTTCTGGGCAGTTCATAGAATAATTAGCATTTTGCCCCTGACATGCTGGGTGCTCATTTTACTGACCTCAGAAGGATGGGAAGCTGAGTCAACCTTGCTCACTGGTCAGAATCAAACTCACAATGTTCTGGCTGCAGTACAGCAGTTTAACAACTGCACCACTGTGGCTGAATAGCATTGGAACTCCAGCTAGAATTAGAACAATGTAAGGAAATTCTTGGGCAAGAAGGGACAGGCTAATAGAGGCCCTAAAACAGAAACTAGAAATTCAGGAGAGGAATATAATCTAACAGGATTATCTGGCTAAATCTGGGATTTGAGGAGGTGAGGGCTAAGAGTGATTTCATCTGAGAAATAGTGACTTCAGTTCAGAGAGGTCTGGCAGGGATTAGCAGGGGGTCTGTAGCAGTAGCAGCAGGGTTCAGACAGAGATGAAGACAGTAAACAATAAACACAGCTATTGTATTTTTATATGGTTTCTGATCAGGCTGACTAAAATGATCTAGTTTCTTAATCTGATTTACTTAGCCCATAATCTTGCACATTTGGCTAATCTTATCTGATGCTCAAAGGACAATGGAAATATAATGTACTTCTTCATTTACAAGAAAAAGCTAGGCAGAGTCTATTTAAGAAAATGCAGAGCATTTTGGACTGTTTGCTCTCCCAAATCTCCAGACAATCCTTGTAATAAAAAACTAAACAAAAGAAGGTGATATAATCTTCTTTGTTTATCAGCAGAAAGGTTATCCTATAAAATGATTCTTTGGCTGGATATTCATTTCTTCTGTGTACTTTTTGATGACTGTTGTTTAGAGGTTTTTCCTACCATTTCCTCTTGGTGACTTGGCTCAATTTGAGCACTGTTTTAAATTGTCCTTGTCCTTGGCCAAACAAGTTTTCTGATCAAAACAGCCTGCAGAGTGTCTTGTTGAAAATGAGACTCTGCTGAGGTGTTGTACAAACTTGGCCAGTTTGGTAACAGGGCCAATGGCCAATTATAGATTCTCAGTGTACAGGCATTCAATCAAATAGATGCTTGGTGCAGCTATCTATATGGTTTTGATGAGTGTCCTACATACACCTATTTTCTTTTCAGAAGATTGTCAGATTGTCAGAAGCCATTGAGAAAGCAAGAGAGTAAGAATGAAAAGGTTATACTGTAGATATAAATCATAAACAGTATAATTCTACCTTATTTTTGCAGAGTATCCAGGCTATAATGGATAGATCTACTTGATTTAATTCTATTTAAACCAATAGGACATTTGCAGGCATACAGTACCAGTTTATGTAATGGTATCACACTCAGCATTTAATGAACCATGTGACCTATAAAACATTGAAGAAGAAATCTGTAAACTAGAGATGGGTGAAGAATTAATTCTATAGGGATTTCAGTGTCAAGTGACTTTGTGTTTCCCTGGTTGATACATGGATTAGAAGAAAATTATCTTTTTGATTTTTTATTGTTTCTACATTTTCTGACTCAAAGTTTCAAAACTACATTGAGAAAATATGTTGTCAAAGTATATAGGGAGAGTACAGTCAAAACTGCCAATATCCTATTCAGAGCATAAAATAAATTACAGCAGTGTAGTTTTCTATATGAGCTGATCCCTTTTGAGTGATTAGTCATACAACCAGTGCAATACTGGGCATGCACCAAGGAGCCTGCTATAGAAGACACTTACACAATTATCCTTCTACGGCTGTATAATGGGATGGAATATAGATTTAAATGTAAGTTCATTTGGTTCAAGTGGGCTTACTCTAGTAGGACTCTGTGCTAAAATAAGTTGCAACTAGAATTGGTGCATTTGAATTGATGTAACTTTTGGAGGAGTTGACTCTAAATCCTTAGAGTTTATTGTTGTGCACCTTACTACTCTAAGCAACAGGATTTCAGCTATAAAATCACCATCATTAGTGTAGTGACTATTAAATTTTTAATGTTTCTACAATTAGGGGTTGAAAATAACAACTATAATGTATTTGTAATTTCTAATGTTGCAGTTCTTGTTGCTGCACATTAAAATAAAAACAGATCTATGTCTTTAGCCGCAAATGTAAATGGGGCAAAAATGCTAGGCAAGTCTATGATTCTTCCTTACACAAATGCACTTTGGACTGACTTGGACTTGAAAGTCATATATGCAGAATCATAGAGATTATATTGATTTTGTGATGCTAGTGCATATTTGCATAGGTTCTACATGCATAGATTTTAGTTGATTAGACTTCCCTGTGTTGAGGGCCAGGCCTAGACATTGTTCTGCATAGAGGCCTTTTGCACAAATTGCGATTAACTCAACAAAAAAGTCATTGTTTCATTATTATTCAGAATGTAAGAAATTACACATAAGTCAAAACACTTTCAGGAGGTTGTCACAGTATGTAAAAAACAACCTGACTCATCAGGAATAAGTAAATTAGTAAACCTTCATCACATCTCTACTGTTAAAGAAAACAATTTTCCATTTGTACTGCTTCTGCTCCCTTCAGTAAATTCTTGTTTTGAATGAAATAGTTTGGTTACCATTGTTTATTATCCCTTTGTGGTTTTATTAATGTGATTGGGATTTGTTTGGAAACATAATCTTGCAGTTGAGGGGGCTGGACTGGTTGCCCCCCCCCCATTTACGGCTGCCGTAAATGAGTCTGTGGCCATTGTAAATGCATTTACGATGGCCACGGACTCATTTATGGCTGTTGTAAATGTGTTTATGAAGGCCACAGACTCATTTATGGCTGTTGTAAATACATTTATGATGGATTCAAATGAGTCTGCAGCTGATTGCAGTGGCGACAGCTGGAGTGAAGGTAGGGGTGGATTATTTGGCACTGCAGGCTGGATCTGGCCTGCAGGCCATAGGTTGAGAACCCCTGATCTAACACGAGCGTAAGTTTACTCAACAGGATGTTAGTGTGCAATTTCTAGCATCATAGCAGTCACTTCTTTATGTGTTGGTTTTACTGTTGAAAAAATGAAGCCATGTATGAAGTGTGTTTGCTTAATTGGGAGTAGAAACATATTAAAGACTGCTGTAAGTTTGATTTTTGTTTCAAGTAGGGAGGAAAGTATATGGAAATAATACTTCTGAAAGAATAAAAAGTTCAGGGTAGACACGTTTAGAATTATTGCTTTGCAAAATGAGTCATTATATGACTGCTTGTAGTTCTCCCACTGCTGCTGCTGAATCACAGTAGAGAAGAAACACATGTTATTTCCACTTCTTCAGGCAACTCCCAGATTCTGTAATATTTACTGTCTTTCAGCATGTGGTGAAACATTGCAAGAGTCTACAGGCAACTTTTCCTCTCCAGGATTTCCAAATGGCTATCCATCATATACACATTGCATATGGAGAATTTCAGTGACACCTGGAGAGAAGGTACTTTTCTCCTTCAGACAAGAAGAATATTATTATATTTTGAAGTCTTTTGTATGGTTATTTTGTTCATTTTACAATTTACTAATTGTGTGGCCTTTTAAAAATATAGAATTTAACTCTGACATAGAGTTCACTTTACTTAGTGATTGAATGACTTCTCAGGTGGGTTAATGGTCTAAAACATTTGAACTGCACAGTGATTAATTTGATTTGGATTCCCATTAGTTGTATAGCAAGTCCATTAGCTCAAGCTCCATGTGAAAAAGATCCTAGTGTTACATGGGTTCATATCTGAAAAGCCATCAAATTAGCATTTGTAGTGCCAGATACAAATATATATTTGTAGCACTAGGAAAAGGTATATAATAATAGGTAAAGGCTGCACTTGCTCAAAAGCTAGTTGCATCTGACTCTAGGGTATGGTGCTCGTCTTCATTACAGTCAAAGAGCCATCACTGTCTACATCTGCAGACATTTCAGTAGCCATGTGGCAGGCATGACTAAACACCAGAGTGTACAGAATTCTGTTACCTTCTGAATAAAGCAGTACCTATTTATCTACTTGCAATTTCTTGCTTTTGAACTGCTAGGTTGGCAGGAGCTCACTCTATTGTGCAGCACTCAGGTCTTGAACTGCCAACCTTGCAGTTGTCGAGTTTAGCATCTTAACCACTAAGCTACTGCAGTACCTATATGTAATAATAGACATTTTTCTAACTATTTTTTCTGTTTAATAGTAGTGTTGTTCTGATAAAACAAGAGCAATGAGGTTATACATTAAAGCACAGCATGAGACAATAATGCAGTGCTTAAAATATTGTTCAAGTACTGTACTTAGACTGTAATTCAAAACCTTAGTTTGGCTAGCTAGATAGTATTAAGGTAGTGTGAACAAACTTATGTACTGATAGAAAGGAGATCTACTAGCAGTAGGAGGTAAAACTGCCCTAGGGGCCCCTGGTGTTTTCATGGAAGCTCCCACTTGCAAATCTCCTGGTAATCTCATTTAAACTGGTAGTGTTTCTGGCACTAGTAGGTCCCAAACTGGAAGGTTCTGAGGCACACATATACGGAATGAGGTGGTATTTAGAGATAACCTCTTCTCAAACCATTTAGGGAATTCCAGGCCAAGACTAGCTCTATATTCTAGCTTTATATTCCAGGCAGTAGACATGATTCTCCGAAACAAGGGTATAGATGCAATGTGATGACAGACAAAATAAAAGCAATACAGCATTTTTATCAAGAACTATATACAGCTAAAAGTATATCATGAGAGAATTGAAATTTCTGTTAAAAAGAATGTGGGTATTATACTTCAGGATAAATGTACTGTATGTATAGGATGGAACAAAATATTACAGAAGTTGAGATAGAGCGAGTTATAAAAAGTTTGAAAACTGGGAAGATATCTGGGATGGATAGTTTTGGGACAGAATTTTATAAAACATTGAAAGGCTTTGTATTCACAAATGAAGAAACTATTCAACAATATTATAAAAGAGGTGAAATACCACCATCTTGGAATCATTCTATGATAGTTCTAATATTAAAGCCAGGAAAAGATAAACACAAATAGATTCATATCAACCTATCTCATTAATAAATCAAGATTCCAAGATATTTACATCATTAATAGCAAAAGGGTTGAATGAGTTTACAGGGGAATATATTAGAACTTATCAAAGTGGTTTTATCAAATTAAGATTATCTTGGTTTGGTTGGAAAGCATTATGCAAATTGAAAGTATTACCTATTTTTTATGTTATCAGAAGGGGAATTAAAACAATGTCAAATAATTATAAATAATTCCTGCAATTGAGATAAAAGACCAGAATGAATGAATGAATGAATGAATGAATGAATGAATGAATGAATGAATGAATTATGGTGTGTATCTCAGAAATAAAGAAGATTAGGCATCCCAAGTTTTTTAAAAAAATGTATAGCTAACCAAATTATGATGGGTTTTTAAATATATAACAGCAAATACAAAAGCAATGGTATTTCCTGTAGTAATGTGAGAAATGCACCATAAAGAAAGCTGAGCACAGAAGAATAGATGCCTTTGAGATTTGGTGTTGGAGGAAATTTTTTAGAGTACCCTAGACAGCAAGGAGAATGAATAGGTCAGTCTTAACAGAAATCAACCCCAATTGCTCCTTGGAAGGTGAAATAGTAAAGATGAAGCTAAGGTACTTTGGACATCAAGTGAGAAGAGAGGGTTCACTTGAGAAGGCCTTGATGCTGGGAAAGGTTGAAGGCAAAAGAGGGGACGGCAGAAAATCAGATGGCTAGATGGTATAGTTGACGGAATGGGCACAGAGCTGGGCGGTTGAGGAGGATGGTGGAGGATAGGGGTGCCTGGTGTACAACAGCCCATGGGGTTGCAAAGAGTTGGACTCGACTTTGTGACTGATCAACAACAACAAATTGCAAATTATTTACAGTAATTTACAGAGATTTGAGTCATCTAAATTGGATGATTTATGTAAAGACTGGTTTTTTAACCAGAAATATTCCCCTTTGCTCAAAAGCCAGTTGTATCCAATTTCGGCTTCGGCGCTCATCTCTATTTACAGCCAAAGAGCCAGCACTGTCTTTTTCTGCAGATGGTTCCACAGAATACTGTTACCTTCCCACCAAATTGTTAGCTATTTATCTAGATGCAAAATTTTGCTTTCGAACTGCTAGGTTGGCAGGAGCTGGGACAGAGTCAGAAGTTCACTCCATCGTGCAGCACTCAGTTCTCGAACTGCTAACCTGCCAACCTTCCAGTTGTCAAGTTCAGTGTCTTAACCACTAAGACACCACAGTCCCTATATGTGAGCACATATGTTTGAAAACTTGTGTTTTAATGAGGAATATAATCCTATTCAGCCACAGATTGAATTCCCTTTCCCTAATCTGCCTTTCCAAATCCTATTGCAATATTCTAGTCATTGCAGACACTGATCTACTTCTGATAAATGATCCATCTAAGAACTGCACTGTTGCATAAATTTAGATCATAAGACATTAGGTAGTGATAGACAGTTATACACAGGTAAAAGAGCACCATTTATGAATTAACCCATGCTGCTATGAAGTGGATGGAGTGTGCTGAATTTGGATGAAAAAAGCTCTTACTGAAACCTGTGCTCAGCCATAAAATTTTATGACTGCCTTTGGGTTAGCCATTGTGTTCTACTGTAAACTACCTTGTAGGGTTGTTCTGAGCATAAAAAGTCAGAAAGCAGGTGCATAATCCTCAATTCACTGGAGGAAGAACAGAAGCAAAATATAAACATAATAAAATGTTGCTATAATTTATGCCTGGCTTTGTGCACATAGTGCAATCCATAAAGCAGGTTGCCTGACATGTTTTCTGTAGACAATCAATTAATATGTTATACAAGATGAAATGTTGTGCCCAGTGTTATAGCACAGCTCTCTGACTGCAACCATCTGGGTAATCACCATGAATGTGAAACATGTTAACACTACTGTACAATAAAAAAGAAAAACAATTAAACATTTTGGCCATCCGTAATATCTAACACTTTCAAATATCAAAGATATTGCCTGTTTACATATCAAAGTTTATATTTGTCTCTTTCTTATGCATAATGATTTTAAATGGAATAACTATTTGCTGTCATTTTTCTACAAAGAAATTGCACGTACTATACTTTTTTGAAGAGTTTGGTTAAAACAAGTCTGATCATATGACACTTTTATTTTTCTACTATATTGTGGGCTTTTCTAAACCAGCAGTAGAAATGTGTGGTCTATTTTTTTTTCATAGAACCACTAAATTTGCTTGCTAAACCATTAATTACTCATTTGTGCTGACAAATGTACATTGATTGTTTACTTCTGGGGATTTGCAGCCATCCTGTACTCTTGAACTGTTGATCTGTCTTGTCTCCACATCTTCTTGTATATCTGCTGAGTTGCAAAATGAAAGTTCAAATAAATGTAGGATAATTCCAGCCTTGAAGTAATGTAATGTTTAGTTTTGGTGTTACTATAGCAATGAAAAATGTCACAGTGGCACTGAAGGATTTCAGTACACTTTGAGACTTGGGTCCAGGTTACTACATTTCCAATCAAAATCACAATAAAAAGAAATATAATAAATAGGATTTCCTGCAGCTGATCTGGCTTCTGCATTTTAAGAAACAGGAAGTAGTTTGACAATGAAATTAAAGTACAACAAATTCTAGAACTTGTTTCCTACAGTTCAGATATTTTAGACTGCTATGCAGTTGTGCTTACATTTAAGAAAGACCATGTTAATGCAGTAGAGTTCTTAAAACAGTTTAGTGTTCATGAAAATTGAGTTTTGTAAATTACTTGTGCTGCTTTCTATACTGAAGCTTGCTATATATTTTAATAAAATATGTCATTGTTACATATTTCCTGCCAGCAGTAAACAAAAAAAAGTATAACTCAGATTTTCTAAAGCTTTGAGGCTAGGAGAGAGGATTAACTGGTTATTACTAAGTGTGTCAGGATTTTTAGTAGAAACCTTAAGGCATGTATCCAGCATTGTTGAGCATATTTCAATCCATTGAGTTCCATGTGCATAAGTGTGCTAATTCTGTTGTGGCAGTGCTTGATAATTTTGTACACATTTTAGCTCTTAATTTATTTTCTTGAATGTTTGTCTTCTAATCCTAGACAAAATTGTTCATCGAAAAACTGCATCAGTCACAATGGTATGTTCATTATCAAAGGCACCAATATCCTTTATCATCTTGGCTTCTCTGAACTTTGCCCTACCTGGTGGGCTAAGTGTTAATGTTATGTCTGAAAATGATTATGATAGAAACAGTGCCAGCCTTACCATTGTTAAGAATGAGCTGGACATCTCAGGAAATACATTTTATGTGTTACTAAAGGGAAGCAAATTGTTATTTAGTTCCATGATTATTATCATCCCCCCGCCCCCCCGGTCAGATATAAGGAGAAACATTTGTAATTTTTTTTCTTCTGCCCAATTTTGTTGTGTGTAAGGTACAGTTTGCTGTTTTGTACATGGTTTGAGCCATATCTCAATACATGATAGAATGATCTAGCCATTACAAATATTGAACATCATGCCCAATTTATATACACATACTAACCATGTAAGAGGAATGTCGGATAAAGGTAGCTATGAAGGATTATAGGTAACAGAGAGATTGATACAAATGTCACCAGTATGGGGAAATAGAGTATGAAATAGTCACTAAGGTAACCTTCCATACACTTAATTTTTTTCCAGACATAAAGCACATTTTCTTCAAGGAATACTAGAAAATAAATCATGTGGGTAACCATTAAACGAAAGAACGAGATTATGTGTTTTATTTAAAAACATTCAATTGTGATGCCTGTTTGGTAGCTAAATTATTTTGAGTGCTTGTAAGCTTCCTTCTGTAATATTGATTCTTCTAGCATAGCGGTGAAATATATGCAAAAGGTCTGAACAATGCAATTTAATACAGTAAATATTCATATGGTACGTGGTCAGAAGCTATTTAGTTATCTTTCTGGTTCATTGTTTGTGCTGCACTCCAATGTTGTGTTTCCACCTTGCAACCAGAGAAAAAAATGGATTACCACACAGATTCAGATATTTCATACTACTGCCAAAGTAGTTGCAGGGGAGTAAGTAGTTATAGTATCAAACTGAATGTTTCTTTTGTAGCAAATGGTGGTGGAAAAAAAGTATATAACCAATGCTAAGCGATACTCTTGCTTTTACTATGATTCTTTAAGTCAGGGATTTTCAACCTATGACCCATGGGCTGGATGCAGTCCGCAGCACCATTTCATCTGGCCCACCACCACCTCCACCACTCCAGGAAGTGCCATGTGGTGGAGGAAGGGCAAAATGGCCATCCAGCCCCTGAAGCTGTCTGAGGGAGCATGACTTAGTCCCCGGCTTAAAAAGATTGAGAACTTCTGCTTTAAATTGTAGTAAATTGGGTTCTTCAATCATATGAAGCATGGGAACATAAGAATCTCTTTATACTGAATCAGACAGTTGATCCACGGGGCTGTGGTGGCTCAGTGGTTAAAAAGGTCACCTTGTTAGAGACCTGGGTACTGCATAACGGATTGAGTGCCTGTCTCTGTCCCAGCTCTTGGAGACATGAAAGAAGCCTCATTTGGGTGTTCCCTGAGTGGAGTTTCTCCTGCAGAAAATCCTTTCAACCCAGAATAATTTCTGACACTAAATTATTATAGACCGTTAAAGTTTGTTTTTCTTCAAAGCTCAGCCATCTTTTCTTTGCTTGTTAGTAAAGAGATGACAATTAATCAGATTCCTAACAGAGTTGATCCTTTTTTCCGAGGAATAGTGTGGGACTTCAGTCCCGATGGTCAGATATGTTCTCCTTCTTGAGATCCAACCCCCATAATACCCTCAAGTGACCACGTCTATATCTTTCCATCTGACACTGGCTCAAATTGACTACCGTTGATGGCCCTCTACAAAATGCATCTCCCAATGAATTATTAGGAATTGAATTTGGACCTTTATCCAGAAGATTTCCCCAACCCTTGACCGTGCCCTCACTTTGGGGGTTGTGTGTCTGTGATCTGGCCTGAGTGGCCTGTGCAAGTAGGGCGGAATATAAATTTGATTAAATAAATAAATAAATAAATCCATCTCACCCAGTATTGGCAACTGACAGCAACTGACCAGCATTTCAGGCAGGATTCCTTGATTTAACCTTCCCTGGAGATCCCTTATATTCCTTAGTGGTTTTCCTTCTGAGTACTAACCAGAATTCACCCTGTTCCACGTCTATAATCAGACAAGACCGGGAGCACCATTATCTCCTAAAACACATCCAGTTAATCATTTGGTGAATGATTAACAAGGCTGGTTTTTAAAAGAATTGTGGTCTAAAATTTCAAAGATGGACTGGTGCAATATTTCAATGTGACCCAGTGTCCATTTCTCATATTAGCCTAGGGATAACTATGATTCTCATTACCTTCAGTGTCCTTTGAATGTCTCAAGGCACTATCTTATTTTTGGACAGCAATCTTTTCTAACCTATAGAACATTGACCTATCGGAGTGTAGTGTTAGAGATAAGGATTAACTTTTTTATTTAAGTGCTGATAGCTTCCCATTACTTCAATCTCTTGAAGAATTAAAGGAATATGATTATTATTTAGTGATGGGCAAAACCATTTCACTGAAGAAATGAATCTAAGGTTGATCTATTAAGTTTGGCTTAAATGTAAATGTCATTGCTTGAAAGCCAGTCATATCTGACTCTAGGGTTCAGTACTAATTTCTGTTTACAGCCAAAGAGCCAGTGCTCTCTGCATCTGCAAAAGTTTCCATGGACATGTGGCAGGCATGCCTAGACACCAAAGTGCATGGAACAATGTTTACCTTCCCACTGAAGTAATACCTATTTATCTACTTGCAATTTCTTGCTTTTGAACTGCTAAGTTGGTGGGAGATGAGACAGAGACAAGAGCTGATTCTGCCGTGCAGTATTCGGGTCTTGAACTGCTGACCTGCCAACCTTCCAGTCGTTAAGTTCAGCCACCACAGTCCCCTTAGTTTGGCTTAGCTGCTACCAAACTATATCACTTACAGAAAACGGATGGAATCTGGGAAGGAGATCCACAGTAATGAAAAATGAATGGCTTTTGGTGCTTTTAACAACAACAACAACAATATTCCAGTGATTTGCTTCAGCTTCTCTTTATTAACCAATGCATTACTATTTAAATCTTTGCAAAAATCAGTCAAGCACAATTCTTAAATCTCTAGATCTCTGCAATATGGACACATGTCTATTCTGGCTTGTGTCTGTCTGTCTGTCTGTCTGTTTGATTATTTATTTACTTAAAATGAGGTATAAATTATTTTTCATTCTTATGGATACTGGCACAATGTACAATAAGTATTATAACTAGTCATTTCTAAACAGCAATAACAATAATTAATGCAATATAGTAATCAAGTTGATTATGAGAGCTAAAGCAGATAACTGCGAGACAAACAATTTAACTTTAAATGGCCAGAGAAAAAGAACAGTCCTAGAATTGCAATACTGGTGCTAGATTTGATTTTGAAAGATGGGAGGATGTTCCATAGCAGAGAAGTTCCTCTTCTTATTGTTACATAATTGTCTGACAATAGTTGAAGGAGAATCCTCCATACACATCTTAGGCTGACACTGGAAGAGAATTTGTTTACATTGCATTGGATAGTTGATTTGTAATATTATTATACTTCTGTTTAGCTTTAAACATAGAATAAATATCAATGGCAATAGGTGCTGAGTTAAATGCTTGTGGGCATGATAGGTAAGAGAGTCTCTAAAGATAAAGAGGCCTTCTTTTGAGACCTCAACCTGCATGTAGGAAAGGATGACAAGATCAGTAATAGATGAGTGAAGCTAGTACACTACCTCCTGTCACAGTTATTGAACCCATGCAAGACTGTATAAGAGAAGAGCTCATATCTACACTGAATGTGTGAACAAGAGAGGGAGCAGAATTTGCACATACACAGGAAACTGTGCACAGGTCTGTTACAAAAAATGGTGACTATACAAACCAATTAAAAAAATAGCCATCTGTCCAGCCATCCATTTGTAATTTTGTGTAGCTGCTTATTCACCACATATATAGAGATGTTATATATTCACTGTGACTTGATATAAAAAATAGTTGACATGCTCTTGTGCCAAATGCTATTTAAGCAGTTCCAGTGTCACTATCTAAAAATATGCATTATGAATGGATGCAGTCTGTTATTTCATCATGACTAACACTTTGACAGCTCCAGATTCTCATTACTGCAGAAGGGGGTTTAGTCAACAAATTAACAGTTCCCGCCTCTGCTTATGTGTCATTTAGGGACAGTGGGGGATGAGATTGCTCTCTCTGGATTTGTTCTCCTTCTGCATTCAAATATATAAATGTAAATGATTCTGTTCAGATGTGAAGATTTTTTTAAAAATATTGGCCATTCTGGTTTACATGTCAGCACAAACAGAAACATTTTTATGATTTAGATGAGAGATAAAAACTAATTATATGGCATCTCTATGTTCTTTGTACTCCAGATTGTTTTAAACTTCACTACAATGGACCTCTATAAGAGCAGCCTCTGCTGGTATGACTATATTGAAGTAAGAGATGGCTACTGGAGAAAATCACCTCTGCTTGGTATGAGTGAATTGGTTATGATAAATTTGAATAACTGGAACACAGGAGAAAAATAAAAATCAAATGATGTTATGATGATGTTCTTCAGAAATGATCAAGGAGAATCTGAGATATATCCTGTGAGAGAGATGTATGTCTTCTGATAGTGCAGTGTGTGAGAGAGATACACCTACTTGTGTGCTTATTACTTCATGTGGAGAGTGATAAATAACAGTTTTCTTTTGTATATTGTGGGAGTAAGCATTTAATAAAAGAAAGGTGCTTGTCTTGCATAGCCTTTTATTTTTTGGAACTGTTACTACTAGCATCCCCTTGTCTGTGGACTTACAAGCCAGGTGTTGCTTGGAAATGCAGTTCAAAAAATAACACTTCCATGACCTTGTTCATTATTAGAATCCATGGTGAGTACACCCCCAAACCATCTTAGGACACACCCAGTAATTTAGTACCATGGGAAATAGGCATTAAAAACCCAAAGAGCAGATTAATGTATGTAAAAAATTACTAATGGATATTTTTCTAAAGATTTCAAGTACAGTATTATCTTTAGGCAGAAGTGGATGCTATCTCAGTGATGTTGATTTAGTACATGTCCACTGTTAGTATCCTGTATTTGAATTTCTGAATACAGAACCTTTGCTTTATAAAGTTGTAATTTTTATGGTGCAGAAACTAAATGTTTGTAGCATAAGCCAAGTTTCAGTTTTCAGCCCATTCCTCCCCTGGTAAACAAAACGCCCCCCACTACAATTATTGGAGGCTTGACGTTTATGTGCCAGGTCATAATCATAATCAAAGTCATACCAGAGCGCAGGATGCAAAAAAAAAAAGCTCAAACTAAAGAAAGCCAGATATAGGCAGAATATCAGAGAAAACCTCTTAACAGTTAGAGCAGTATGACAGTGGAACCAAATGACTGGAGAGGTGGAGAATGCTCCAAAACTGCAAGCATTCAAGAAAGAATTAGACAGCCATATGTCAGATCTGCACTGAGTAGGGAATTGGACTCAATGGCCAAAAAGGCCCCTTCCAATTCAATTATTTTATGATTCTATGATTCCAAGTCAATGTTCATGCATGTGCCTCTGAAAATCATTGCAGGGACTTTTTGTTTACCAGGGAGGAACAGACTAAAAATTACTGTTTGGCTTATGATACAAACAGGATTTCATGTAGAATGTATTTTATAGACTTTCTGTTTTGTTTTGTACCAATTTTTAGAACTCTCATGTTATTTTAAAGATCAGCTTATTGTCTTTGGATTGGACATATAAGCCATTAAAATCATCCTGCTTAACACATGTATGTGTATCTGGGATGACTGAAAGTTCCTACATCCTAGCAGAAGAATTATAGGTTTTATCACTTGTTATACCGTGTTTGAAGCTGAAGGGTTTGGGTTTTAAAAAGGAACTCTCAAATTTATTTCCTTTCATTTCATTTAGGTAGGTTCTGTGGAGACAAACTCCCAGAGGTCCTTTCATCTGGTGATAGCAGAATGTGGATAGAGTTCCGTAGCAGCAGTAACTGGCTAGGAAAAGGGTTTGCAGCCATTTATGAGGGTGAGTGTTTCTGCAAATTGTCTGGAACCATATTCATCTGAATGATAGCTTATAAATAATTTACACACAATTAAATGGATAACTCTGCCAAACTCAGTTGAATAGGTGATGTTATATAATACAATCCAATACAGTATCTTGTTACAGTTGATGACAGCCAAGAAGTAGTTGAAGCTAGCATTCTTCTGAATCGATGCCCTCTTAGTTCCTTTTCTACTTGAGTGGCCTCCTCAAATTAGTTTTCTGTCTTCAAAAATAAATGAAAGATAATCAGAATGTATTCGAGCATATGCTTAGCTGTTAAATACTCTGAATAATGTTTAGTGGGCTGTACTCTGTATGTTATTTCATGTGTGAGTGACTAGGAGATGGTAAATTCTCATACATTTTCTTGTTTTAGTCAAAATGGGAGTCTTGACAAAATAGGTACCCACTGCAAGATTTTTATCTCCTACATGAGGACAAGAAGGCCAGCACTTTTTCTTACCAGTACCAGAATGATTATCTTTTCCCTGAAAAATGTATATTTTGTGTTAAAGCCTTGAATTTAGAAATAGCAATTTCATGTATATATGTCCCATAGCACTTAGAACACTTTCTGGCTGATTCACAAGGTTATTAGCATTTTGCCACCAACTCACTGGGTACTTATTTTACTGACCTCAGAAGGATGGAAGGATGACTCAACCTTCATCCCCATCAGGATCGAACTCACAATGTTTTGGTTGCCACCAGGATTCATTAAAGTCCTATATTTTTAAATTTCTGTTAAAGCTTTGTATCTTTGAAAAGCACAGGGTTTTTAGTACATGGTTTATTGTGCAAAGTACAGGTTTTTTATGGGGAAAAAAGCATTACACTGTGGGAAAATAAATCTGAAATGCTTCTGATCTTTTCCAGCAGACAGAAAACTGGCATTTTTCATTCTTCCCAAGAATGAAAATGTACTGGGATGTATACACATACATATGCACAAAAAGGCTTTTGTTTTAGGGTGCTAGTTTCCTATATTATATTACTGAGGATTTGCCTGGTGCCTCCCATCTAGTTGTTCTCTTATTTATTTCAATGTTCATTATATTTTCAGAACTCAGTGAGGGCTTAGCCTTTTCTGAACAGTAGTAATGACATTTTTTCACTGCTTGATAAACATACAAACCATGGCAGCATACCAAGTTCTGCATGCTAAGGGCTTCCTTTCCTATGAGAAGGGAATGTTCTATGGACAACTCAGATAGTTTCCCATTGTGTATGCCAAGCATTTCTCTCTCATAGAAGATAAAGGGAAGCTCCTGTATTAGTTGGTCTTGATGCTGAAGCTGCTGGGTCATGTCCTATGGCTTTCATCCAATCTGCAGTTTACACTTACTGATTGCAGGCTGGACTGTCATCTGTGCTATGAAATGAGTTTAAACCATAAACACACTTCAGTGGGGAAGTCAGTAGACACTAGTTTTGCATTTATAGTGTTCCAAATTTCTTCTGGACCAAGCAATTTCTACTTGCTGTTTTCAATAGAGGGAAAACATAAACATTGAAAATATGCATAAATCCCCTTTGATGTATTCTTTAGCAATTTGTGGAGGTGAAATACACAAGAATGAAGGCCAGATCCAATCTCCTAATTATCCTGATGACTACAGACCAATGAAGGAATGTGTGTGGAAAATAACAGTCTCAGAAAACTACAATGTTGGATTAACCTTTCAAGCATTTGAGGTAAAGCCTTTTAATTGATATGAGAAATCTAATGAATAAATGACAATGATGTTTAGGGGAATCCTTAATAATCAAATGAAGAAACAATGCATTCTGTATATAATCCATACTATATAGTTAATATTTTCTTTCACTGACACTTGCCTCATTGTATAAATTTCAAATTGATCAAAGGGATTTTGATTTTATCTGTGTTATTTGAATTTGAATACTTTAACATTCCTTTGAGAAATCTCTAATCCTGTTCCCCAAGGTTGTTTAGGGATCTCTTAAATAATAGAACAATTGTTTTATCTTTTTAAAAACAAAACACAACTGTTTCTTATATATTTTGAATTTTATCACAGACTTATTCAGTAGCCAGTTTGTTGCAAATTTTATAAGAGTTGCATGTTTCTAATTTAACACTTTACTTCTGCATGATGTTTGCTGCTGTATATAGTTTAAATTTTGTCCATTGTGAATTACATGACATAATCTGGGTAAGGAAAGTATTTTTTGTGAAGCTGTTCAATTCCTTCAGGTATTATAAATGTGAATACCTCTGTCTAGGTAGGCATACCTGTATATAAGTAGAAATTAATTCCATAAAGCTAATCATAAATATTTTATAAAGGGATTGATCTGTATATTGTGCCAGTTATGTAATTTTTGTGGCATATTTTGTTTCAGAATAACATGTATACTTTTCTGTTTTATAGCTATGATCTGGTATTCTTGTAGAAGCTATTCATAATAAAGTTTAAAATGAATGTGTACAGTCCTGCATACATTTACATGGGAGTAAGTCCCATTATTATTTTTAGTCAAGAAATATATGATTACACCTTAAGTAACGACAGTCTTAAAGCTTTATAACTTAAAACAGCCAGATTCCAGACAGGCATATTCTCTGAGAGTTAAGGGCAATGCTGTGTTTTCTCTGCAGGAAGACCCATAGAAAAACTATGATTCAGCCCTAGAGTGCCTGTTTTGTATATATCCCTTCAGTTCCTAGAATCTCCAGTTCTCGGACAGCAGACTCAAGAAAGGTTTTTCCCTTAAAAAAAAAAGAATTCTACCTGTCAAAGTAAACACTAGATGTACCAATGGACCTTAATCAAAATGGCAGTATCACATGTTTACTGTTTGTTATCTGCGTCTGAATTAAAGAGCAAGCCTGCCTGTGAATTCTGTTACTGCCAGGTGTCAATTGCCCAAATCATTATTTTGTAGAGCATTCAAGATTCCAAAAAACAGACCTGCAATCAAAAGTGTGAAACTGCAAATTCATAAATAGTTGCCTTTCTTTCCTTCACTGCTGCATTCACTGGATCTTCAAGCTGATTTAGCTATGAATGTACAGTACCTCAATAACTTAAGGAGGGGAAAACTTTGGTAGTCACAACTAGATTAGATTCAATAAATCAGCATGCTTTTCGCACTGATTAACTTACCACTCAATAGCTAATTCAGTGGAACTGTTGGTCCAGGGACTAACAATTGGATTTGGGCCAAGAATTCCAGATGGGTCAGAACAAAATCTTATCTGGCCTGATATTCTTTTTACCATTACAACAATTTCCACATGTTTTGATTCTGATTCTTATACAACTGCCTTTTGAAGCCATTTCATTTTACAACTTAATTTTCATATAAATTCTACTACAAAGCACTATACACAATGGCAATTGGAAATTGTACACCACAGATTCATGGAACTTTTTTTTCTGTGATGTGTATACTTTGTTCATAAAGTCAGATAGTTAGTCTTAATACCAAATGCCATGCTCTGTCTCCACAGTATTTAATTTCTGTGCCAAATTTACTTTTAGAGAAAAATGCTTAATAAAATTTTGATTAATAACTTTTATATTTGCAGATTGAGAGACATGACAATTGTGCCTATGATTATTTAGAAGTCCGAGATGGAATCAGTGAAAGCAGTCCATTAATTGGCCATTTTTGTGGCTACGATAAACCTGAAGACATAAGATCTACCTCTAATACCCTGTGGATGAAATTTGTTTCTGATGGAACAGTCAACAAAGCAGGGTTTGCTGCTAATTTTTTTAAAGGTACCCTTTGGACAACAAGGAGCTAGCTGCACTTAATATTACAATATTGGGAGATGGAGTGGAACCTGCTCACTTAATTGCTTATTCAGTAATTGTTTATGCCATCTATCCATTCATAGCCATCACTTCTATAGCAATGTGAACAGTGAGATCAAGAGTGTCCTAAGAACGTTGTTTCTCATCTATTCTCATTCCTTTTCCATTGTGCAGTTAAGATGCTTGTTTAAACACCATTTGAGCACTTAGTTTTGTTTATTATTCAATGCCAGTTCTTGCTTTTATCCCATCCCTTTGAAGATTTATTGTGCTTTTAGTCTGTAGATTGATTTATTGTGCCTTTAGTCTGTAGATTGATCATTTCAATTGCATTAATTTTAATTACCGTATTTTTTGACCATAAGATGCACCTGACCATAAGACACACCCAGTTTTTAGAGCAGGAAAACAAGAAAAATATATTCTGAACCTTCGGACCATAAGACACACCCTCATCCCCCCCCCCCTTTTGGGTAGAAAAAAGTGCATCATTGTCCGAAAAATACAATATTTTTAAATGATGTTTTATCATGTTTACACTGACCAAAAGCCCAAAAACTGTAAGACACAAAATTCCAATAAATGTAGGCCAGCCCAACATAACATCAGTGTTGGGGGTAAAGACAATGCAATAAAACCTTAGTACTACTGACATTAAGGTAAGACTAGTCAACAAACACACGCAGACGTGGACTAAAGCGCTGCAATTTTTTCCCTAAAAAAAATTGGCATAATCAAATGGTCTTCACAAATAAAATCTGTATCTGACATGATGAATCTGCATGAAGATGGAAGAAGTAACTGGGTTGGCCGAAGCTCAATGGGAGCTGCAAAGTATTAGTGGCCTGGTAGTCTCCCTGCCAATTATACTCTTTACAATGTACTTCTCCAGAAGCCATGATCTCTAATGTCTTGAGCTCCCACAGGACTTAGCCCTGCCTAGCCACCACCTCTGTCTTCATGGAGATTGTGTATGATACTGCTTTTACTCTAGAGCAGTAAGTGACTAAAAACATCTTAAAATGATTTTGATTTGTGTGAGTGTGTGTGTTAAAGACTCCAGAAATCTGAGGAAATTCCTGTAGATTTCTAGGTACTGTAATAAAAAATAGGAAAGTCCTATACTTGGTCTTCACTTAGTACCATTTGGGCTTGGAATCAGTCAGTACAGAAAAGAAAGCACTGGCATAACTGATCACATGGGCCAGTCCAAGTTAACAGCCTGTCAGCCCTGCTTTGGACTTAGTGAGGTTTTGGGGCTCTTTTCTAAGATATCCCACATTTAACATGTATGAGTAACTGTCCAGGTACAGTCAGAATTAGTAGGTCATCCTGAGCTGATAAAGGATGCTGTAAACCACTGCAAAAACACACATGCTTATATTTATTTATTTTATTTATTTTATTTGTTTACTTAGATTTGTATCCTGCTTTCCTTGGTAGCAACCGACTCAGAGCGGCTCACAAAGTCCCCTGATATCACTATTAAAGTGCAGACAAAAATACAATAGCATACAACATAACAAAACAATATAGTACAGTAAATATCATACAGTAGGTCAGTTCACATTACACATCAATACACATTATAGTACAATCAAAATACCATGGCATGTAGTGCAACAGAGTAATAAGGTTCAATAAATATCATACAATAGTGCAACACACATCACAGTAGAAAACATTACAATGCAAAAATGTCACCTGCAACTATAGTCCAATTCCTCTTCCCGGCCAAAGGACGTAGGTCGGGAGTCCCCGGGGTACTGGGCAAGAGAAGGAGTCCAGGGGGGAGCAGGTCTCATAGCCGCCAGCCCCCAGCTCAGCTGTGTCTCCTCTCCCCGAGCGAGAGAAGGAGTCTGTTAAGGTGGCAAGGCCAGGAGGGAGCAAGGCGCAGCTGCGTCGGCATCCTCAAGCCTCCTGTGGCCATAACAGTGATGAGTCCAAGAGCATCTCAAAACTGAGAACTTGATCCTTTAACATGATTGCAGATTTCAAACAAGACAGCAAACTACTGATGCTTTCAGTTTCTTATTCCCATTTCCATATTGATGGAAAGCCTACTTTAGTTCATAGTGATCTTTGGGATAAAAGTTCACATATGATGAATTTGCATAGGTAAATGGATAACAGAAATTTTTGTTAAATAAATGCAGGAGGAAGGTGAAACCTTTTCTAGCATCACTCCATGGCTTGTCTTTGCTTATTAAAATTTTGTTATTGCCCAGTTTGCTCAACCAGTCCAGTTTAACCTGGTGTTGGACACAAAGGCCATTCATATGCTATTCAAAATAAACTTATTTCATGTAGGTCTTGCATATATCTCAAATATTTAATTATATCTCAGATTTGAAATAGAAGATTCAGAGCTGGAATAGAACTAGTTTGCAGTAGGATGTATCATTAATAAATTGTAAGTAAGTGAGTCATGTTACCTGTGAAAATAATACAATATTTATCACCTCTTTCTCTGATGCATCTTTTTTAAAAAAATTTATTAAACATTTTAAAAATTGACATAAAACATACAAATAAATCTTATAACTCAGATCCTTACATTACCAAATGAAGACACAGTACAGTGTATACCCATCACCTTGGTGACTTTGCCTTTTACAGTATCTATATTTGTTTAGCTAAACCAGTTGTTCATTTATACATACTGTACAGTATCTTATCCCCTATTTCCAAAATTACATATATTCTTGACCTGGCTTAACTCCTTTGGGTTTGTCAAACACATATTCAATAAATGTTCCCCAAATTTCCATAAATTCATTTTTCTTTGTAACATCTTTTTTCAATTTTAATGTGCATGTCAGTTTAACATTTATAACCATATTCTACAATTCTTTATACCATTCCTCCAATCCAAAATATCTATACATTTCCAATTCCTAGCTATTAACAATCTCACAGCTGTTATCATATTAATAGTATCTTTGTTATGTTTTTCCAAGTTTATTCCAATTCCATTAGTTAGGCACATTTGTAATCTGAGTGACAATATCTTATTAATTTCCCCAGCAACGTTTATTCATATTTTATTCACATCCTCACATTCCCACCATATGTGAAAATAAGTCCCTGGACTCTCCTTACACCTCCCTCGTTCTTATAGTTAGGATCATAGTGGTTTAACTGAATTTTGGCAACATACCACTTCCATAGTACATTAATACCTCGGATAACGTTTACCTCAGATAACGTTAAAATCGCATAACGTTCAGTAATCTAGGGAGGAGAATTGGATCGAATAACGTTAAGGTCCTATGGGATGGATCGGATAACAACCGCTAAAGCCTGTGCGGTTACAATGTATTTCTATGGAGCTTGAACGTTATCCGATCCATCCCATAGGATTTTAACATGGATCGGATAACACTAAAAATCAGATAACATCAAGACTTGTGGAACCAAGTCTTAGCGTTATCCGAGATATTACTTTACATTATAACAATGTTCCTTAATTTTTACTGAAATATTTTTTATAATTCTTTGATTCCATATTCTGTTCCAATCTGTTTCTGTGATTTTACTTTTTAAACCCACTTACCTCTGATGCATCTTTGTTCCTTTACTATTAGCAGAATAAAAATATGGAATTTGAGGATTCATTTAATCTGAATAACCGTATGGATTCAGGTTACCGTAATGGTGGTAGGTGAAATAGGATTTCTTTTTTTTATTTTTATTTTCAACCGTGTTAAAAAAATAACAAAACAAACAACCATAACAAACAAACAAAAAGAACAGTTACATATGGAAAAAATAAATCCCAAGTACATCTTACAGCATTAGAAATGAGGAAAAAAAGGGAAAAAAAGATAATATAATATAGTCACATGTTACCTCAGTTATTTTCTATTCATTTACTATACTGAATCTTTTCACCTTTATGTCAACTATCCTCTGTCACCACCATATTACAACTTTATTATTTTATACATAGTACATATATCACCCAGTGCATTAAAGTCCTTGAGTCTACCAGCCATTCCTTTTACAACTCAATCATTCTGCCAAAAATACATTGCATTGGATGCAGGTTTTTCTCCTTTATTTTCCCTCAATCTATGTTGTAAAAAAGGTTTCCAAATATCCCAAAATCTATTTTGTTTTATTAACCCCCTTTTTATATTTAATTCCCATGTAAGTTTTTCATTTAATGCCATGTCCCAAACATCGGCATACCATTTACCAATTTCTAAGTTCATATCACCTTTCCAATTTCTGGCTACTTGTTGTCTCGCCAATGTTAAGAAAATAGACAATAACTCCTTTATATTTTCCTCTAAATTCAATTCCTCTAAATCCATTAGTAAAACAATTTTTTCATTCAACTTTAAGTTGATATTTAAAATTTTTGCTATTTCTTGTTCCATTTTATGCCAGAAATTGGAAATAATTTTACAATCCCACCACATATGTTTGTATGTCCCAATTTCCTGATGACATCTCCAACATTTTTTTTTTGAGTTGCTGCTGTTTATTTGATTTAACCGAACTGGCGTCATATACCACCGCCACAAAATTTTGTAATTGTGTTCTTTAACTTTTGTGGACAGATTTAGCATAATCCTGCTTTTCCATTTTTTCTTCCAATTCTTATCTGTAATATTAATACTTAAATCCATCTCCCACAATCTTTTAAGAACGTCCTGGGTTTCTTCTGTGTTGTTTATCATTTTATATAATTTACTTACTACTCCTTTTATCCCCATTGAACCTTTTCTTATCTTATATAGCATCTCCTCGAAATCTGTCAACTGTTTTATAGGCTGTAATTTCTCTTTATATTGTTTATTCCACTTATCCAGGGTTAGTATCTGAAGCCAGTTCAACCTTAATTCCTTATAAATTTCTTTTTTTATATCTTCATTCTCAATTCGATTCAACCAGTCTTTTAATAAATGGGATTTCTATATACACCAATGCAAACTCAGTTTTTCTGTTCCTCAAACAAAAGGAAAGAGAGGGCAAGGTCTAGATTAGCACGTACAGCCCTCTTGTTTCCATATAACTACTGGTAATGCTAAGTGCTTCATGAACATAGAGATTTGAGATAGACAGTTCCATTATGTCCTCTAAACTAGGATCTTCACCACTGAGAATTTATAGAGTGAGTTTTAAGTAGCTATTAAAAATGAGGACAAGTGTTGCTTTTTGGCATTTGTTAGGTCTGCAGAAGAACTCTATCTTTAGATACGATTGTGTTACTCACATTACGAATTACAGGATGAAATTAAAAAACTATCAATGTGTGATAGATAAAGAGATAAAGGTGAAGGTTTCATTATAGTGCAATTTGGTTCTTTTATCTTTTCACAGAGGAAGATGAATGTGCCAAACCAGACAATGGTGGATGTGAGCAGCGATGTGTTAATACACTGGGCAGCTATCAGTGTGCTTGTGATCCAGGATATGAACTTGGGCCTGATAAGAAGAGTTGTGAAGGTACAGCTGTGTGCTCCTTTTCAGTGTTTCAGAGATTATATAGGTATACTGTGTGGTACAGTCTCAGACTTAGCGATAAGGACAGTATCATTCTAGTTTTAAGCCAGTATACTAAGTTCACTAAAATTGATTTTATAAGTGTATTTATGAAATATATGACAGGCAAATGTCAAAATGATCTACTCAAGAAGCCATAACTAGTGATGTGAGCACTTTACATGTCGACCTGTTTGTCATTTAATCATTCTGTGTCTCTCATGACCCCTCACAGGTGGGGGTCATGAGGTAGAACAGAAACACTTAGAATTTCCATGTAAAATGTTTCATTTGCATTTTACAGGGAGTGTCTGTGTCAGCTCTTGAGTCTGCATCTCACTATATCAAGATACAGTGATGAAATGGCCCTGCATCTTTGTGTCCCTGTACCAGTCTGTTTTGTTCTTCTTATGTAGGTTACTGATGGTCAAAGCTTTTAAAATGAGGAGCAAATCCCACAGTATTTGACCATGTAGTTGAGCATTCAGTCTAACTACCGTATTTGCCGGTGTATAAGATGACTTTTTCACCCTGAAAAACATGCCTCCAAGTTGGGGGGGGGGTCATCTTATACACCGGGTGCACTCCTGTTGGTATAGACATAGATGCCCATAGTGGCCTCCTGATGCTTGCCCACCTCATTCTACATACCATCCAGATGAAGAAAGAAGCTCTACATTACAATTGTGTCTCCCTTTCAAACTGGTGGGGAAAAAGAAAGGGTTTCATTTACTGGTACCTTCTGCCCTTATCTCTCTGCTCTGCCCAAAATGGAGGAAAAAGCCATGCTTGCAGGGGAAGCAAGAGCAACACTTCCTGCCTCAGTGCAATTGACCTGCCCACCCACTTTACCTGCAGTGCCACCACTGGTGGGTGGTGCAAGTACAGTTCTAAAAAATCAATAAAAGAATTAATATTACTGTATTTTAATTACTGAAACTCACTAGCAGTTGCTACATTTCCCACTCTTGTCTTATACTCAGGTCAATCTATTTTCCTTGATTTCAAGGTCAAAATTAGGTACCTTAGGTTATATTCGGGTCGGCTTATATTCATGTATATATGGTAGATAAATAAGTACCACTTTGCACTTGCACTGTTTTATATTTACTGTAAATGTTTACTAACATACAGCCTTGTGACAGTTTTTCTGCATGTCATAAGCATTTGAATATAAATTAACATGTTGAAATCAAATCTGATGTTCTTTTACATTTTATTTGGTGTGTGGAAGGTGTGCGGAAGAGGGGGTAGTCTTATACAGCGAGTATATAGCAAACTCTATATTTTGACTGGAAATGTTGGAAATGTCTTATACACCCAGTCGTCTTGTACACCGGCATATACGGTACTTGTTTGCACCTCAGAGTGCCTTTATGAATTAGGTAATAAATGCTCTTCCTTTTTCTTTCATTTAAGCGGCTTGTGGAGGACTTCTGACAAAGCTGAATGGGACTATAACAACACCAGGATGGCCCAAAGAATATCCACCTAACAAAAATTGTGTATGGCAAGTGGTTGCTCCCACCCAATATAGAATCTCAATCAAGTTTGAATTTTTTGAATTAGAAGGAAATGAAGTAAGTTATTTGGTATAGAAGCTGACATCTGATTATATAGTCAATAGTGGGAACATATTCAAGATGTAATATTGTCTATAAGTGTGGTCTTGTAAAAAATGAAAAGCTAGTACTGCCTCTTTTTATTTTTATTACATATGGTTACTCCTTAATAACTTTGAAACATATGCAAAGGCTCGAGATTTGTTTGCTTGTTCATGAGTGATATCTTGCTGAATATGTACAAAGTAAATGCTTTCTGTTTTATTTCATCTTTCTTTATAAAATAAGTTAAATATAGCAAATATTTGGACCAACAACCTACATCAAACACTCGAAACAGTTGGGAAGTTCAGTTATACTAGAGACGAGCAGTTAAATGATACATAGAAAACCAGAAAGTAAAAGCACTGTATTTATTTAACATGGCAAAGCAGAGATTAAGGAATTATTGTAGCTGTGTGCAGGAATTTTGGAAATGAATGTTTTGTGAAAGGAAATGAATGTTTTAGTACAAACAGGTGAATATACTATAATTCACTGCAGATGCTGACGCCTGTAAAAGTGCATGGCTCTTTCTTCAGAGTCCTGAAAATATACTTATTAGATCTGCTTTGAGAAAAAGCTTAACAAAGTAGGTCGAAACTACTGTTCTTCCATGCAATAATATGTTATTCCACTTAAACATGGTCCACCACTCTGCTGTTTACTCTTGGCAGTTTGTTATGAGCTTGCACAAAGCATACTGATCACTAACATCTGTATTTCATTGACTGAAATCCAGTAGAAAGTTGCTACTAGAGTAGGGCTGTTGATTTGGTAAGTCAACATCTATGTAATTGCATTTATTTAGTAGACATATTTTATTTGTAACTCACTAAAGATTACAGCCATTAATGGGTGTAAATCCTGGTTTCATTCCTGCACAAATAAAAATCCCTGCCCTGAGCACTGAAATAATAAATATAAATAAAGCTACCTGTATTGGTCAATGAAAACTGAACAATTCAAATTCCATAAACATATACAATCAAGAAAGAGTAGATGAGTTTTTGCTCCATTTGTTAAGTGGAATATGGACAAGTTACAAGGAAAAGAAACTAGATTAAATTAGGAGAGATGGCTGTCTGCATATCAAACTGGATTATTGTAATGTGCTCTACATGGGGCTGCCCTTGATGACCATTCGGAGGCTGCAGCTGGTTCAGAATTCTGTTGCCCATGTAGTGATGGGGTGCAGACGTTATGCTCATGCCTTGCCCCTGCTACGTGAGCTGCATTGGTTGCCAGTGTGCCTCCGGGTGCAATTCAAGGTGCTGGTAATTACCTTTAGAGCCCTATATGGTAGTGGACCAGGATACTTAAGTGAATCATCCCAAGGACATCTGCCCATCCCACTAGAGTGGAACGAAGGGGCTCTTGAAAAATACCAACTGCTAGAGAGGTTCACCTCCCTAGCATGAGAAGAAGAGCCTTTTCGATATCTGCTCTGGCCCTGTGGAACCTGCATCTCCAGACAGAGTTGCTGCCCTTCAGGAAAGAGCTGAAAACCTGGCTGGCTGGCCAGGTGTGGGGAGGCAGAGAGGGAGCAACTACCATTCCCCACTGGTTCATTTAGTGGAGGATCACACATGCTTTTAAAAGTTTTTAACTAGTTTTTTTAATTGTTGCAGGTGGGAGGTATTTTTTTGTTCCCAATGTTTTTAGGCATTTGAAGGGTCTCTATAGTTCTAAATGTTGGTGATTTTTATGTATGCTGCCCAGAGTCGCATGTCGATTGGGGCGGCTATACAAATTGAATAAATAATAATAATAAAATTTGCATCTGCCTTCTAACTAACAGGGATCAGCAAATTTGGCTCTCCAGATGTTCTTGGACTTTAATTCCCAGAAGCCCTGATCAACAGGTGTACTGACTTGGGCTTCTGGTAATTGAAGTCCAAGAACACCAGGAGAGTCAAGCTTGAGGAACCCTGAACTAACAGAACCAAACTTCATAGAATTAAATCTGAATATCAATCAAAGATCTTGGGTCATTATCAGGTATAAAAATGGTTTTGCAGTTGTATCTATTATATGAACTAACTGATGTGTACTTCTGTATCCCTACCTGATCATGGGGCAATGTATAAACTATTTAATTAATGGAAATAATTTATACATCATAACAATTAATCTTTAAGCAATTAATCTTACAGCAATTAATTTTTAAGATTCCCCCTCCCCCCTGTCTAGACCACACTTTAAAATGCCAAAACAAGGTCACCTTTTGGTGCATTCATTCTGCAGCTCCTTTTACCTAACCCTGGGTGAGAAAGATTAGCCGGCACAACAAGGTTATTATGACCTGCATTATGCCCAATTGTGTTTCAACCTTTAAAGTGCCACAATGTTTTTGTCCCTAAATTCAACTACTTGGGAGGGAATTGAATATTCCCCTACTCCATGTCTGGGTTCTCGGGATGACCAATTGAGCTGCCAATTTCCCTACAAATGCTTCTGCCAATTGCCAGCACCTTTTGCTACATTGGCACTGGAGGTGTCCCTATTTGAATTGGCTGGATAGGAGTCTGATAAAGTTATTTTTTTGACTGCAGATCCAATAATCTGCCAGCAAGGAATGGCAGCATTCTATACTAGAAAATAGGGACTGCAGTAGTTTAGTGGTTAAGATGCTCAACTTTATGACTGGATGGTCAGCAGGCTAGCAGTTTGAGAACTGAGTGCTGCATGACGGAGTGAGCTCCCGTCTCTGTCCCAGCTCCTGCCAACCTAGCAGTTCAAAAGCAAGAAATTGCAAATAGATTAATAGATCCTACCTTAGAGTTGCGGTGACTCAATGGTTGAGATGCTGGACTTGATGACTGGAAAATTGGCAGGTCAGCAGTTTAAGACTTGAATGCTGCACAACTGACATCACGTCCTGCAGGGATGCGGAGTCCATGGAGCGGTCGTTGGATTGTAAAAAGTCAAGAAAACGACGGTACTTGGCCCCGTAGGACTTCCGCGTGGATGGCTTACGGGAGAGTTCAAGGATTCGCGCTAGGTCGGGCGGATAAGCCAGGTCGTCAGGTGCAGGCTCGGCAGATCCGAGTGTAGGATCCGACCGCCCCCCATGTGGAGGAGGTTCGAATAGGTGGGCAGGCGAAGGAAGCCGCAAGCCAGAGTCTGAAGCAGCGGGAACCACGGCTGACACGGCCAGGACGGGGCGATCAATATCGTCCATGCATGCTCCGCACGGATCCGTACGAGGACCCGTTGGATGAGAGGGATCGGTGGGAACATGTACAGGAAGTCCTGATGCCACGGCACCATGAAGGCATCGCCCTCCGATCCGTGACCGATCCCCGCTCAGGAGCAGTAACGGTGACACTTGGTGTTGGCTTGTGTCGCAAACAAGTCCAGGACCGGTGTGCCCCACCGTTGGCAAAGCCGGTTGAACACCGATCCGTCCAGCTCCCATTCGTGCATTGCCGTCCCTTTGCGGCTCAGAAAGTCCGCATCCGTGTTCAGGGTGCCCTGGATGTGGACACCTATGGGGAAGACATGCACCTTCAGGCACCATTCCCAGACCATCACAGCAAGATGAAGGAGGGAGAGAGACTTGGTCCCTCCTTGCTTGTTCAGATAGACCAGGGTAGTGGTGTTGTCCGAGGCGACCTGCACCACTCGGCCCGCTATCGAAAGTCTGAAGGACCGCATCGCCTTCCACACTGCCAAGAGTTCAAGGAAGTTGATGTGGTGCCTGGCTTCTGCGGGCGTCCAGACCCCGTGGATCTGTAGACCCCGGCAGCACGCTCCCCATCCATGCGTGCTCGCGTCGGTGGCGATCTGCACGGTCGGCGTGGGAAGGATGAAGAGCTTCCCCGTGGCCACGTTGCGGTCCATCACCCACCAGTCCAGCTGGTCCTGCAGCTCGGCAGTTGGTGTGAGCCACTTCCCGAGGTCGTCGTGGACGATGTCGAACAAGGCAAGGAGCCACGACTGGAGGGACCGCATCTTTAACTTGGCGTGCAAGATCACCACCGTGGTCTCTGTCCCAGCTCCTGCCAACCTACCAAGTAGGTAAATAGGGACCACTTCAGTGCAAAGATAAACAGTGCTCCTTGTACTCCGGTGTCTAATCATGCCTGCCACATGTCCACGGAAACATCTGCAGACGCAGACAGCACTGGCTCTTTGGCTATAATCAGAGATGAGCACTGAACCCTAGAGTCAGATATGAGTAGCTTTTGAGCAAGGGCAATCTTTACCTTTATCTATACTGTAGTTAAAAATAGTCTCTCAGATACCTCTACTAGTATAGGATCCTGGGATACTGACCAGTTAAAGAAAAAAATAATAATAGAATATTAGGTAATGCACAGTGGTAGGATATCAAAAATTTTACTACCCCACCATGATGTCATCATGTTGTGGGCGGGGCCAAAGGAAAAAATACAAAATACAAAAAATTACAAAAAAATTAAAAAATATACACACACCCCTCAAACCACCCACCCACTCACAACACAAACCTGTAAATAAATTAAATTAAATAAATAAAATACATTAAAATACAACCAGCCACCCACCTCAAACACAAATCAACCAGAGCTTAAAGCTTATTCTGGCTAATCTTTCTCACACTAGTTCAGATGGAAGGAACTACAGAATGAACTCACCACAAGATGGCTTCATTTTGGCACTTTTCAACTTTTCAACAGTTAAAAAAGTTAGGTACTAAGTCTTTGCCTAACCAGTTCTCTAGGATAATATGCCTTAATTTAAATGTAAAACAGCTGTACCTCCTTAAGGGTTCTCCAATTGGAACAGCAATTGGAACAGCACAGGTGTAGTTTATTGATGAGGTAATTCCAAGACCTTGCTTAAAAACCCCAAGCCAGGCCGCCAGGCCTTTTTAGGAACTGTGGTAGTATGTCAATATAGGTAAAGGTATTAAATACACATTAAAATACATACAGACACACCACATCCAAAGGTGAGTCACTTACCCTGGGGGCAGAATATAGGGAGCTTCAGGCTAGCAGCTTCTCTTCCTCCTTCCCACTTGGGATGACAAAAAGGAGGCCATGCATATGCGCCAAGCACTGTAGGCGTGCATGCACACCAAGTGCTTGGGGAACATGCATAGTGGGGGAACCAGTGAAAATGTGAGTCCCGAAAGTGGTTCCTCCCAAAAGCTGCTGCCGGTTCTCCGGTACACTGGGGAAAGTTACTACCGGTTCTGGCGAACTGGTGAGGACTTGTTGCATCCCATCACTGGTTATGCATCTCTGTTGTTTCTAACTCAAACTGATTCGTGCCATCTTTCCCAAGGAAAAAAATGAAAGCCTATCTCTTAGTTTCTTTGTTGACTAATACTATGTGATTTTTCTTAAGAAAAAGAAAGAAAAATCAGATGGTATCACATCTAAAATATAATCTTTAAAAGGAAATACCAAAGAAAGAGAGATGTGTAATACTGTGTGCTGAAAATGTAAATCTGGGTTAGAAAATCTCTTAAGTACATCTTGTCATTTCTATTATGACTAATCTTGGATCTTTCATCTTTCCAGGTGTGCAAATATGATTATGTTGAAATCCGTAGTGGCTTATCTTCTGATTCCAAATTGCACGGCAAATATTGTGGTACAGAAGTGCCTGAAGTTATTACGTCTCAATTGAATAACATGAGAATTGAGTTCAGATCAGATAACACAGTTTCAAAAAAAGGTTTCAAGGCTCACTTCTTTTCAGGTATTAAAATAAATACATTGCACATATTGATTATGACTGTTTTCTTGTTTGCAGCATCTTTTAAAGAAGGATTTTGTTTATATATTTTCACCACAGTTCTGAGGAAGATGAATGGCATTTCTCTTATCATGTTTGTTTCCATTTTTCTACTGAATTAAATAAATTAATTTTTAAATTAAGATTAAGGGAGACTACAAGGCCTCTAGGTAAAGATTCTGGATACTTTATTTTCCTGTTAATTTTTGTTTTATTTTGATAAATATTGTAGCTTGGCTTGTAACTATAATCATTTTGGAATCACATTTATTCATTTTCTGTAAGTGCTTGAAAATTGTTCAGTTTTCTAAAGTTTCTGCATTTAGATAAAATGTGTCCCAACAGAAATGAGTTTGGTGCATTTACCTACCTATTAGGTTTTTTAAATAAACGTTTAGCAAAAGAGAATAATTGATAATATCTTTCTTCTTTACTACTACTGTTTAATCTAGTTATTCTAGTTCATTGTTGGCCACAATTTTGAGTTTTCTTAACTGGGAAGAAGTCCCACCAATTTCAGTGGAATTTACTTCTTTTCATTTGCTGATGTATTTGATCCATGGAAAAAAGGCATCTCTCACACTTTCATCTCTTTCCCACCAGCATTTTTTTTTGTGTTCTTGTAATATTTTTAGTTTATTTCATTTCATCCAATATTATAATTTGTGTGTTGAATTACATTCTAAATGTCAGTGAATGAAATTCACACAGTAAATTTTACATAGTGTCTGAATCAGCATGTTAATTAAGAACATGAGTTTGCTAGAATTAAGATGTTTTAATGCCTATTCAATGGAAGAATTTAATATATGCTTAATTCTCACTAAAATCAATGTAAACTGAAGCCATCTAATTTTAGTTAATTGAATCAATAATCGTCATATCTGGGTTATATATTCAAGAATGTGTCTTCCATTTAAGTTCACTGGTGTGTCTGGAATATTCCCCATTAAATGAGTGTATTTTAAGATGCTACACAAAATGATAGTTTTCATGTATTGTTAACATTTTACCCTAAGAGCATCAGCTACAGCTCTGTGTAGCTTTGTTCCATTAAATGATCCTGTATAGTGCTTGTGAATATTGTTAATTTCAGTGTAAAGTGATTAAATTAATATTTATAGCATTTATTTATGCAATTCTGATAATATGTTATGTATTATAACCTTAGGAGGAGTTCCACACTACTTAGCTTCTTTATTAGATGATATATGGCAGCAAGTATAGTTGTTATTTTAGAAATTCAATAAAACAGATGTGCAATTTGGCAGAATTTATAAAGACAGGAAAGCTGAAAGTTTATAGACCAACTTAAAAAAAAAGATTGTTTAGAAGATTTCAGAAAAAATCTATCATACTTAAAATCAGGAGTTCTCAACCCGGGGGCCAGGTCACACTCCCTCAGACAGCTTTGGGGGCTGGGCAGCCATTTTGCCCTTCCTCCACCACATGGCACTTCCTGGTTTGGTGGAGTTGGAGGGGGCCACATGAAATGGTGCCTCAGGCCTCATCTGGCCCATGGGCCTCAGGTTGAGAATCCCTGCTTGAAATAAGATGTGTTTTGATTTAGGTCAGGAGTTCTCAACCTTTTAAAGCCGGGCCTGGATCATGCTCCCTCAGACAGCTTCAGGGGCTGGGGGGCCATTTTGCCCTTCCTCCATCACATGGCACTTCCTGGTGTGGTGGAGTTGGTGGTGATTGTGGTCTCTTAATATGTTATTTCTGGACAAATAATTTTTATAGCCTCTGTTCTTTTTCTGTATCTCATTATATTGCCATTTTTTATTTCTGTTATTGAGATATGAAAACAAACTAGATTTTTCATAACTTTATATTTAAGTATAAATAATGTATATCCTTGATACACAAATAAGTTAGTCATACACAGTGATTTCCATTTTCTTTATATTTTTCCATTAAATCTTGGGGGGGGGGGGAGAACCATATAGGAAGATCTTAATGGCTTTGTATATGACCAACAGTTGTTTGATTTATTGTTTGATGCTTTACGGTGGATTTATGGACTAGATATCTGAATACTCACAAGGAATTGATGGTGGGGTTCATTTAAGAAAATGTGTCTGGATTTTTCAGTGAAGTTTATCATTTAGGTAAAATGATATTTGAAACACACTGATTAGAAAGTAGACTTTGGGCCACAATAGGGACTTTTTATTAAACATAAAACCTTTTTTAAAATCACAAGTGGGGTGGTGGTTCTCATTTAATTTCTGTACAGGATTAATTCATGTTTTGAATCCTGACACTACAAATTTTTCCTTTTTAAGGAGCCATGTTTCTTGAAGTGTTAGTAATGAATATTTTGATAGAAATCAGTTCACATTCTTATAATTTTCTCTCGCATTCCACCCTGCTATATTCCATGGAATTGTGCCAACTAATGTATTCTTGGGTTTGTAAGGGATATTTTCATTATTATTTTTTACTGTTGATGTACTTAATGGTTGTTCAGGCATATTACCCTTCTGCAGTTCATGCTGTCTATTTGAAATCAATAGTGGCACTTTCTGCTTTCCCAGCTCTTCTTCCTTCAAAACCTTAATTACCTCTATTTGAGGTCATAATGTAGTAACATTTGAAAGTATGAAGTACATTAGGTTTACTGGATTAGGTTTATTTCCTCTTGGTTTTACCACAGGTTCCAAACCAGTATCTCTAAATATCTCATTTCAGTCCATAACTTAACTTTTAGTAGTATGGAATTTGCAATTGGTGCTGTATGTGTATGGTGCTGAATATGTAATAAGGAATATTGCTCGATATCTGCTTAGAGGAACAAATATTATCTAGATATAGTAATTTCTGGCTGCAAAATATATTCAAGCTTTTCCAAAAATTTGGCTTCTCTATCCAGGCTTTAAATCCATTGTTGAAAGATACCATACATATTTTTAATTGAAGAGTGTTTGAACTAAGACTTTAAACTCGTATAACAGCACTTTCACGTTCAGAATACACAAAATGGTTTGGTAGCACAAACCAACAACATCAATTGGAGAATTACAGTACCTGACAGTTTCCATGAAGATGCAATATCGAATAGCATACAAACATTTAGGATTTTTTAAAAAATGGATGCTATGATAAAATGATGTAGATTCCAGAGTATTCCAATAGGAGACAGGTGTGTATATGTGGAGAACTAGCCCTTGAGGATTTGGCTCATTCTGTGTTTGAGTGTCAATAAGAGAAAGATACAGTTTATTTTAAAGAATGTGAAATACAAGGCGATAACAGAGAAATTGAGTTACTTTCTACAAGCATCTAACCCACTTATATTACACATTTTGTCAACTCCAACATATATAGAGCTAAGTACCTACACCAGTGATGGCGAACCTATGGCACGTGTGCCAGAGGTGGCACTCAGAGCCCTCTCTGTGGGCACTCATGCAGTCACTCCAGCACAGAATTTGCCCTGCTCCTGTGCCCAGCAGTCCAATGGGGTGCTCCCTCCCTCCCCCAGCACAGAGTTCACCCCAGCTCTCTGCCCAGAAGGCCAATGGGAGCACTACCTCCATCTGCCCAGCAGTCCAATGGGAGCAGTTCCTTCCTCCCCTGTTGCTGTGTTGGCACTTCATGTTAAATAAGTGGGTTTTGGGTTGCAGTTTGAGCACTCGGTCTCTAAAAGGTTTGCCATCACTGACCTAGATTCTGTTTGTATGAATTATTATAAAGCTTCAGAAACATGATTGTAATCCTGTTAAAGGCTCATAAATGCTTTATTTACTGTTTTTAGGGTACTCTAGTTTAATAGGCATAAATATTGGATACATTTTATAGTTTTTATTATATTTGATTTATTATATATTTCTAATATTTTTCTTTGCACTATATTGATTATTGGATAGTTTTATGTAATAATTTTTGATTATTTTATTCTAATATTTTTAATACTTATTTTACTATTGCAATGCTCTGTTGATTAAGTGACAATTTTTTGACACTTTGGCAAACAGTGTAAAAAACAAAAACTCCAAAGTAGTGAGAATGGTAAATAGTAACGGGAATCCTGTTGCTTAGCATAATAATGTGCAATTGGGTTATGCCCATTTGAATCAGTGGAAGCTTTTGGCAGAATTGCACAGATTTAACAGGCCTACTTTTGTTGTACAGTAATTTGATACACTAAGCAACAGGATTTCACCTACTATTTTGTTAAAGTATTGTTTAATTATAAGACTGAATAAATTATCTAGAGTAGCATTTCTCAAACTATTTTCCATGGAACACTAGTGGAGTTCAATTCCCAGAAGTCTAAGTCAGTACATTGGCTGAACAGTGCTTGGGGGAATTGACTTAGGCTTCTGGAAACTGAAGTCCAAAAACCAGAAATTGGGAAACACTGATCTAGAGGATATTTTTGTTCACCTGGTCTAATTCATACAGAACATTTAGGAACTTAATTCTGGAATATAAGAATTTGGTTAGAAAATACAAATAGGACATGGCACTCATGGTGGGAGATCTATTATCTCCCACACCATTATCTCAATTTAAATGTTTCTCCTAAAAACTCTCATTTCCCCCTGAGCTCAAAACTGTTGTTTGTATGTTTTCCTTAGAGAGCAAATAACAGTTTCATAGCAGTAATAATAATAATTTAATGTCAGAAATTATTCTGGGTTGAAAAGATTTTTGCTGGAGAAACTTTACTCAGGGGGACCCCTGAATGTGGATCCTTTCATGTTCCCAAGATCTTTCCCACTGAAGTGGGCCCTATTTATCTACTTGCAATTTCTCACTTTCTAACTGCTAGGTTGGCAGGAGCTGGGATAGAGACAGGTGCTCATTCTGTCATGCAGTACCCAGGTCTTGGACTGCCAACTTAGCGACCTTCCAGCTAACAAAATGAGCTTCTTAACCTCTGAGCCACTACAGTCCCCTTGAAGCAGTGACAGCAAGAGAGCGCTTCTGGATCGATTCCACTCCTCCAACAACTTTTAGCTTTAAAATAATTAATAGATGATGTTGATTATACCTGACAGATCACTTCTATCTTTTCTAGTTCAAATCAAATCACTTTATTATGGTCATTGACCAACATGGTAAAAAGGGTTTAAGTACACAAGGTACAATATCTTTTCTAGTTTGGTCCTAAGTGACAGACTTAAAATCAAGACACTTAATGAGTGTGGGAGAGTATTGTAAGGGCCATAATTAATTATTCTTGATTGTGTTATTTTATTATTACTAGTGGTTGAATTCCATACTGTGCTATAGTTTTAACTGCTTTTAAAAAATACTGAAGACTTTTCTTTTCTTTTTTTGTATGATCACTGAAATGGGTTATGGATTTTGTTCCACAGTGAAACAAATTCATTTTACTATCTTATGCAAGTGTATATTAGTAAAGGAGAATGGGAGGGGTCAATCATTATGACAATCAAATGAAAAGTAATGATTATTCTACCCTTGAGCAGATTGATGTTGAAACAGTCACTCATTTTTGGTGCCATCCTGGTGCATTTTTCCCCACAGACAAGAGAGCTGCCTGCAAGGAGAAAATTTTTGTTTTTGAATCATGCACGGACTTGATACAGGTTGCCCCTTCAGGCCAAGTACGTATAATTCACAGACTGGCCTCTGAGAGTGTCAGAGGTATGACCATATGTCTTGTGAATGATTAAAATCTAACACATTGTTAAGAATGGATCTTTCTTTATTATAGGTATTAATTGGAGAAACTACACAAAGGATCCATTCAAAACTGGGAGACTGATTTCCATCTTTTAGCACAACAAATGATTTGCATTTAGGCAGCAAAACATTTGTTTCTTTAACTAATTTGCACTAATTTTCTTCTTCTACAATTTTCAATCTTGAATGCACAACGATGGAAAGTCTACACTGGTTTATTTAAAAACTGTAGATAAAACTTCTATTGGACCCATTCATTAACAGTGTCAAACTATTATGTTCTGCTGCAGTTTCTCTTTCTTTGAGTTGTCACTGCACAACAATACTAGAGAAGGTGTCAAAGGTTACCCCTTAACACACCGTTTAAATAAATACACATTAAGAAAGTTTTCTGTGATAGTTATTTTCATGGAACACTGAAGAACATGTTTTAAAACATCAGAGCTCTTTATAAACATGTTTGTGTAATTAGTGATTTTGAGTGTATTTTTATGCATTTGATAAATTTGATATTAACAATATGGGGAATAAATGCTAAACAATTCACTTTCTGACATGTATCATTTATATTGCCTGTTACTTTTCTGCAGTACAGGAGAAAGTTTGCCGTAGGTATTCTTTTGGAAAAATTAACAAGCAAACACTTTCACATTCAGTCAGCAGTTCTATAGTTTCGCTCTAGGGTTTAGAATGAACTTTCATAGGCTTAGTTGGAATCATTCCATCAATTAATGCTCATTTGTTTGGGCTGGGATCCAGTATGGCTGCCTGGAGGGCTTCTTTGCATGCATCAGAACATTTCAGACACATACAGAGGGCTCTTCAGAGATAGGTTTACATAATCAGTATGATCACAAATGTGATATATTTTATTACTATTAAATGGCAGTTTGGGACTTGGATAGCTAATATTTTCAGGAATCGGCCAAATTAGTAGCTTACCTGCAAACAAAATTTGTGTGCAGATAAGAATGTCACACAAAATGTTATCATTTTAACAGGATTTTGTACAGTTTTTTTTTAATAAACAAGAGATCTTCAGCTGTGGGTAAGAAACTCTTGTAGTTATTATTTGATTAGTTGTTTTAGAAATGCTGGGCTAGAAGGTGAAATAGGGAGGTAGCGTCACTGAAAATGATAGTTGTGTGTGGGGTGGTGGGGGTGGGGGTCTGTCTAATAACTGATGTGTGATGGTCTTCCTAAACTTATCGAAGAAGAGTATATGAGTTACGTACATTTCAACATGCAGAATGCATGTTTGACAATGTTGATGTTTCTTGAAGGGTTACTGCACTCAGGAATACAATATGCAAGGAAAGAGAGTTGCAAGAAAGGAATGATAAACACTAGATTGTGTATATGCAGTAATTTCAGCTGACCCAACTATAATATGGAATGACTGCATGTTTAGTTTGTTCAAAAATGGCTTTTCCTTCACTATGTCCTTTTGTGTGCTTTGCTGTGCTGAATGTGGAGTTCTTTGAACTCTGATGTAGCTAAATCCATAGGTCTCACATTTTTAATTTGTTGAAATGACAGAGCCTTACAAACAGTTAGTATAATATGTGCCATTTTGAATGTGCTTCATGAATTAGTCTTGCCCGTTCTGATTTAATGGATCAGCCACACCTAAAATAATAACAGCTGAATAGGGGCTGTTGATGCCATCTCCTAGAAAGGCTGCTTGTTAATCTAGTTTGGCTCTTTTTCCTTGCAAATGAATTCTGATGCCTTTTAGTTCAGCTCATGTTACCAACACTACCTTTACACTGCTATGTGTTTAACATACTAAAAGCTCTTTTAGAGGACTGCTACTCAACAAACGATATAGTGCCTGCTATGTTTTATAATTTCTTGCACCATGTAATGTCTGTTTCTTGTATGTGGATACTTCAATAGTATAGTAACATTGCATTTTAAACATTACTTTTAAAACACAATATATAACAAGAATAAATAATTTGAATGTTATAACAAGGCCTTTGCCAAACCATTTTACACCATTTTCTTCTTGCCTCAAAATTAGTGAGGGGAAATAAGTTTCAGCATTAGGTAAGAAGAAATTCAAGGAAATTTCATGAAGAAGGGGGCTTATTAGAAAGACACATTCCTACACAGTGCCTCATTTGGAATAATGCTACAGTATGATGCAGTGTCATTTCATAATCTGAAAACAAGGATGTGTGAATTCTTTATGAGGCTGCTAAAATATCACAAACAGCTACCTTACAATTCCTGAACCAGCCTTAATCAGGCTGGGCATTACAGAGTAGTGGGTGTACAGAAAAACCATAAAAGTTCCAAAAATGATGGCTTAATTCTGTTACAAGTTCTTCTGTTTAAAGCTAATCCAAAAATGGATATAGCAAAGTCGGTTCAGATGGGTCAGATTTCACCTCTGAACATGCAGGTTACAATATAATTTCTAATCATGTTAAAGAGTTGCTAGTGTGATGAAGCCTCCTTCAGGAGTCAGAAACTAACTTCTGCTTGTGATATTTCCATGGTCTAATGAAGGTATCACAAACACCTTTCGATTGCGTACAAGGATCACACAGCTATTCCCTGTCCCCCCCCCCCCGAGGTATTCTGAGGAAGGTATATTACATTGGCCAGGTCGTTACCAGAGTCATGAGTAGTAAATGACCATTTCTCTCTTCTGGGGCATCCTGGCAGTGCTTTTCTGGAATGCACAGTGCGGAATTGAACACTTAACCTCCAGTCTGGCAGACAGATACCTAACTCACTGAGCTGCCCACTGAACATTTCTAAAATCTTCTTTTCTTCCTCAATTTTGCATCTATACGTTGAGACTGAAAGTGAGGAAATTAGTATTTTTTTAAAAAAAATATTGATAAAGGTTAGCCATCGGGTTGTTGTTTTTAATGTATTGCATAGGAAATGGGTTCCATATGTTTATGCCATTTTACAAGTTTGGAGGAAGAACAGTAAATAGGTATAGTGCAGCTGTATTGTCATGAAGAGAAGGATAAATTTCCACTGGAAGTAAAGAAAAGAAATCTAAGAGTAGCTATTCTGCTCAGGATAAATGTGCTGATTGTTTTTTCAGATAAGGACGAATGTTCAAAGGACAATGGTGGCTGCCAGCATGAATGTATCAACACAGTAGGAAGCTATGTGTGTCAGTGTCGCAATGGATTTGTGTTACATGAAAACAAACATGACTGCAAGGAAGGTAAGGAGGACTATGATAGAACAGTGGACGGCCCAAGATGAGATGGCTAGATGGTATTGTGGAGACAGTGGGTGCAGGGCTGAGCGAGTTGAGGGGGATGGTGGAGGACAGGAGTGCCTGGAGGACAGTGGTCCATGGGGTCGCAGAGGGTCGGAATCAACTGTGCGACTGAACAACAAAACAGGATAATTATGGAAAGTTTTTATGTAATAATAATTATGTTGTATCAGAAATTATTCTGGGTCGAAAGGATTTTTTTCTGGAGAAACTCTCCTCAGGGAATGCCTGAATGAGACTCCTTTCATGTCTCCAAGATCTTTTCCCACCGAAATGGTCCCTGTTTATCTACTTGCAATTTCTTGCTTTCAAACTGCTAGTTTGGAAGAGCTGCGACAGAGACAGGCGCTCAATCCATCATGCAGTTCCTGGGTCTTGAACTGCCAAGTTGCAGGCCTTCCAGCTAACAAGGCGAGCTTCTTAACCACTGAGCCACTGCAGTCCCTGGTTTTTATGTGATCTACAACAGATAGTTAGGCATTACATAAACATAAATGCAGAACACAAAAGTAACAATATAAATGATGATACTGATGGTAGGCTTTTAATAATTATAATAACTCCAGCACGGCCTCGAGGGATATGGACATAGTGGGTGGGGTTGAGTTTGGGAGGTTTTGGTGTATTATTTATGAAGTATTTTGAAGTGTTTTTTTTTAATGATTCGATGTTGTTATTGTGATTAGGGATGTTCTGAATTGCCTTTGAAATGTTTTTGCGATGCAATATCTTGTGATCTTGTAGCTGTGATATATTGTTTTTTCTCTGTTATTGTATACTTTGTATCTTTGTTAGTCACTCAGAGTCGCTTGGCGAGTAGGGCAGCATACAAGTCGAACAATAATAATATAACTGAGTCCCAGGATAGTGGTTTTTAGCTAAGTTTGTTTTTTAAAAATTTAAATGTTTTTAATCATTTAATGTATTTTAGTTACTATTGTTTAATTTTTTCCTATTTATAATTTATTATGTTTTAAATTCTGCTTGTTTTAACACGTTGAGTTCCATTATGTCCTCTAATTGGAAAAAAGGCAGCCTATAAATGAGACAATATTTTTTTTAGTGAATACTGAAAAGGAAAATCACTCCATATTGGTTTCTGTACCATCCTGTCCTTTTCATCTAATAATAAGTTTGCTTTTATAGTTATTGTATATTTCTCCCCCTAAAGACTGATTGATTTGTCTATTATTGGTGCAGCTGAGTGTGAACAGAAGATACACAGCCCAAATGGAATTATCACAAGCCCTAATTGGCCTGACAAGTATCCAAGCAGGAAGGAATGTACATGGGAAATAAGCGCTACTCCTGGTCACAGAGTCAAAATAGTAAGTAATTTCATTATAGCAAAAGTCATTTACAATCCACATTAGATTATCAGAATTACAGCTTTGAAAAGTTGCTTTATTGGACTATCACTACTTCAGCTTCCATTGCTCACTGCTTATTCTATCCTCTCTCCATTGCCAAAACATCAGCAACTGTGCTATCTGATAGTTCCTCAAGGGCAGCTGTTAATATAAAGTGGCATCACATTGTACTTTGGCTAGCTTCCACTCAAGATTCAGTAGATTAGAGCTGCTTTTTTTCCCTCAGACACAACATACAGAAGTTCTGTTTGCCCTGCTTTTGACTCTTGTTTAGTTTTGCTTCTTTTAAATATTGTCCTTAATTCTTCAGCTTGCTTTGTTAGAAAGTTCATCAAATATACCTGACACCTTTCTGATGAACTAATGTGAGAGGCAAAAGGGAAAGGCTGTAGTCAGCTCCATTTTACAATTTGCAAGAGCCAAGTATGTTAAATGATTGTTCCAGAAAGAACTTTCAGGCAGTAATCACAATCACAGGAATGTGGTCCTCCAGATATTGCTCAACTATAACTCATATCATCCCTCAAAATTGGTTCTGCTGTCTAAATGGCAATGGGAATTGTAGTCCAGTAACATCTAGAGGACCAGAGGTTCTACTTTAAACATGTGAATATTGAACAGTGTGATGAAAAAAGGAGGAAAACTTCAGACTTCTGTTTCATGCAGCACTTTTTCCTATTTTATTGATAAACACTGGTTGTAACCTCATTCAAAATAACACAATAGTCCTACAACTTATTTTATATTTTGAATGTTCATCTTTTAAAAACACACACACAAAGGCTCATTTGATAAGGTCATAGTTGGAATTGAGTGACTAGTTTTCAAAATATTGTTTTTTTAAAAAAATGCTGGAATAAAAGCACAATGTGACTTAAATCCTCTTACCTAGTTATGCAGGCATAGAACAAACAGAATAACTTTTGGATAAAAATTTCCCTGAGTTAAGAAATTACCATAAATATTGTCAGTTGAATATTGAGTTGTAATAACTCATTGTGCAACTCATAATGCTTGTGGTGGCTACAAGTTTTGGAGCAATTTGCCTTCAGAAGATCAAAAGGACTTTCATAAACAATCTCTTTATAATGAAAATGCTTGTATACAATCATTGTTTAATGAACTGTACTAAGTCTTTCCGTGCTTTGCTACTTTTTCCAGGTTTTTAATGAATTTGAAATCGAGCAACATCAGGAATGTGCTTATGACCATTTAGAAGTGTTTGATGGAGAAACTGAAAAGTCTCCAATTCTTGGACGTTTATGTGGAAATAAGATACCAGATCCTCTTGTTGCTACTGGAAATAAAATGTTCCTTCGGTTTATTTCTGATGCATCAGTACAGAGGAAAGGCTTCCAAGCTGCACATTCTACAGGTAAGAACACAATTGATAGTTTCATTGAGAAATATCTAGAAGTGACCTGTGCTGGAGGATACTTTAAATATGAGCTTCTAATAAAATATTGTTCCCTATTGGGGTTCCCAATCAGTGGCCTGTGGGCTAGACCTGGTCCACAACACCATTCCATCTGGTCCATCGCCGCCACACCTGGAAATGGAAGCAGGCTCGTTTATGGCAGCCGTAAAACACATCCGTGCATGTGCAATAGCGCCTGCGGCTCTCATAAATGCGGAAGTGCGCATTTACCAAAGCTGTAAATGTGCCTGCTTCCTGGGGGCATAGTCCAGCCCATTCAGCTGTCTGGAGGCATGGTTAGATCTGTGGCATAAAAAGGTTGGCCTCCCCTGCTGTAAACTGTTGAGTAGATGTTTAGTAGTATTTTCACTGGAGTATAATCTGCTAATATTGTTTGTCTTGATGAAGTCAGCATGTTTACATTAATGATGGGAAACCAGACTTCTCCTAGAAGCAACCTGAATCCTGTAAAGTTGAAAGCTGCAATCACTCAAAATTGCTTTAGAAAAAGACTACAGCCACATATTGGTCTCTGTCAGTCAAATTCAGTTACATCAGTTACTTGGTTTACACTGACCCCTAGTGTTGTTCTAATATTCTTCTAACTGTGTTCCAATAACATTGGGCTATGACAATTGAAAATTGATTCTGTTTCAGTACATTTTGCATAGAAATGTGTAAATCTCATTTGTCCCATCCCGGCTGTGCCCCATGAGGGAGCAATATATTTTGGAGTACTCAGTAAAAATGAGAAACAGAACAAGTTGTTGCACACATTAAGCAACATTGCAGAAAAAACACTTTAGCACAAATTTCTCAATGAGAGTTTTGTGGATTTTTAAGGACAAGAAAAATTGGAAGACTTGTTAGCATATTTTTTAAATAATCAGTACTTTTGTACTTGTACGTGGATGTACTTTGCTTTTCAAAGGTAAAGAACACTACATCTGACAGAGAGATGGTAAAAAATCATGGATACTTTGACAGGGAAATATCAGCACACTTGTCTTCTTGTCATATGAAGCTAAGAAATCTCACCTACAAATTTCTCATAAATAGTTGAAACCCAGCTTATGCTGTACAAGGAGCATGATGTCATCAGCCAGTGACAAATACATAAGCACTCCTGAACAGGAACTGTCTTAAATAACCCTTCTCTGAATGCTGATGATAACATGTTAAAACACAAAAAAGTATATGATCTCCTATGCTCTGGGTTACTTAAGCTGGATAAGTAAGATAAGGGCCTCATATTGTTGGGTGGGGGCATTTCAAAGAGTGGGCTATTTATTTTATTTAAATCGTGTTGCTGATGATTGTGTGACATAAGTTAGTGCAAGAGGATTTCAACCAACAGGTCTCAGTGAATGAATGCAGATTTAAATTGTTGAGAACAAAGAGTTTAACAAGTTATTTTTACATCACTCTACTGAAACAAGCATTGTTTTCCTCATTCTCACTTTCCATAGAGTGTGGTGGCCGCTTGAAAGCTGAAAGCAAAGCAAGAGATCTATATTCCCATGCTCAATTTGGTGATAATAACTACCCAGTTCAAGTAGACTGTGAATGGCTAATAGTATCGGACCGTGGCTATAGAATAGAGCTGACCTTTCAGACATTTGAAGTGGAAGAAGAGGCAGATTGTGGTTATGACTACCTAGAACTCTTTGATGGCCACGATACAGCTGCTCTAAGACTTGGTCGTTTTTGTGGATCAGGGGTAGGTATTTTTTACTACTTGCAGTTTATTTTCAATGCATTTATTTTATCACTTCTCAGTCCACGAGGAAACCCCAAACAATGCATGATTTAAAAAAATACAGGCAAATCACAAATTTTAAAAACCAGTTTCAAAGCTTACATTCTGCAAAAATGTATCAAGAACATTTGCAAACAGAATCTTATTATATCCTTTCTCACACACCCGCCTTAGTCCATCTTTTTAAAGTGTTTTTAGTTCAGAGCTTCATTGCAGTCAAAAATGATGTTTGTTAATAGAAAATGGCAATCCCAATCAGGGCCATGGTGGGGCTACCCAGCATAGTCCCACCATGCCCCAGCAACTTACACCCCTGAGTGCAGGAGGAATTTTATTTTATTTTCTTAACCAAGCGGCAGCCAAATCGTTTTTTCTAACCATGGGGCGGGCTCTTGGTTTGAATCATCTGACCAACCATCTTTGGTAAAAATAAAAATAAAAATAAAAATTGGCATCTATTGATGACAAGGACTTTTGCTTCTCGTCTTGCACTTTGCAAGGCATCTTCTCTGGCTGCTCCTGCCAGGTGCATGCTCGTGCCCTCAGCTCTGCTGTCCCCTCTGTCCCCAAGTGCCATGCGCCATGCAGCCCAAGTGAAAGGTGGTGGTCAAGACAGCAGTTTACAGGGGGCGGGGTCCATCCATCAACTGAGCACGTGTATGTGTGTGCACTTGGCAGGAACAGCCAAAGAAGCCACTTTGCTTCTGCCATTGGCTGCAAGAGGAGGAGCACCAGGTTTCTTTCTTCTTCTTCAAACCAAGGTGCCCCTTGGTTTAGAAAAAATCCAGCCTGTTGCTCCTCCTCTTGCACAATAACAATGAGGTGGCTTCTCTGGCTGCTCTTGCCAGGTGCATGTGTATGCCCATGTCCTTGGCTCAGCTCTCCCCTCCGTCCCCAAGTGCTGCACACCGGGCAGACCAAGTGAGGGGTAGTGGCCAAGACAGTTATTCCTGGGGTGGGGGGCCATCAGGACCCACGTCATCAGGAAAGGATGAGAATGCAGCACCCTGATCACTCACCTCACTGCCGCCACCTCCAGCTCAGCGGATCCACCTTTGCACCAGGGCTGGCCTGCTCGCCCAGGTGCTCTGCACTGCCACCTCTCTTGCTGGAGATGTGGAGCTGGGCCAGGCACTGCCCTTGGCTGCCCACCCGACCTTCACCTCTCCACAGCCCTCAGCTGGGTGATCATGGCCAGGAGCCGCCAGGAGCGCAACAGGTAGGGCAGGTCGGTGTCTGGGGATTGCCCAAAACCAGGGGCCATTGTGGGAGGGGAGGCCTGTGGGGCATCTCGCCTCCCCTTCTCCAGCCTAGCCCAGCCAACCTTCCTCTGAGAAGCCTATATGGAGAGAGACCTTCAATGGCCCTGCCCGGTCACCCCCAGCCCGAGGAAGAGGCTGTTGGCCTTGGACACACCTGCCCTCCACCAAAAAAAAAAAAAAAACACCAAACCATAGGCACCCTCATCACTTCTGTCCCACGTCCTCCAAAGGTAGCCTCCACAGGCCTGATCCAAATCCTGGTGGTAGTGATTTTTGTAAATTAAAGATATCTCCCCATTCCACAGCCCCAGTGTTGTTGTTTTTTCTGTGATGAAAGGAATTCTACAGGAGCCTTTTCAGATTAGGATTCAGAAATTTTCTTTTTCGGGATGGTGTTGGAGGGAATCACCATGTCTGATGATGTCATCGGCTTTACCTGGCATAATCATGGAAACACAATTTCAGACAGTAATAAATTTGCTATGAAAATATTTTTGAAAATTGAATTTCTAAGAGATTGGATGTAATGGATTTAGTAGGAAAAATGCATACCATTTGCATTTCAGGAAGAGATTTGACTCCTGGTGAGAGTTTGTTTAATTCATCCAGGGCAAAACTATATACAGTATCCTGATGTAAGGTCCACACTAGAGAGAAAGATGAACTAAAAATCAACTAACTACCTAGCTAAATAACTAAATAAGCAAGCAAACAATCTGCAGTTGGCCTGTCACTGAAGCTGACATGGAGTCATGAATTACAGGACTCAGTTTTGTTTCATCATATTCAGACTTACACCCAAGGTTGTCAGTGGAACACACATTAGTAGTTATTCAAAATGTAAGATAGCAATGCTAATTGCTTCAGCCTATTCAACTGTTGTTTCATACTCTTAATAATCTTTTTTTCCTCGCCCTGCAGCCACCAGAAGAAATGTACTCGGCAGGCGATTCTATTTTTCTTCATTTTCACACAGATGATACAATCAACAAAAAAGGATTCCATATACGATACAAAAGTATAAAATACTCAGATAATGTTCACACCAAAAAATAACATGAGGTTCCTTTGATCATAAAATGTGTCCAAAAGAGCAACTTGTGGAGAAATAGAGGAAGAGAGAGAAAAAGAAAGAAAATGAGGTGGATTTTTTTTCATACTGACCTTATTACTGAACAAAAGTTTTTACATCAAGAATTCAGATGGAGGAAAGCCAAAACATCTCACTGTCAAATGTACTCTTATTCTAAAAGTACAGACTTATGGTGAAGACGTGTGGTCTCCATGTGTGGCTGTCTGCAAAGCTAGCAAAAGGAGCATTGCTGCTTTCAGGGAGACTATTAAGAGCTTTGTTCATAACTTGACAAGTGTCGTAGTGGCCTGCATATTCAACAGTCAGATTCAGGGGAGGCGTCCCTGCAGACTTCTGTTTGTTATGACAAGTGACTTGGGTCCAGGGGAGGAAATATTCTCACCTTCTTCAGGTCATGCACTCAGAAATGCTGTTCTTATATCCTTCTTACTGTAATTGCTTTATTGATGTATCCAGGATACAATAAATACAAACAAAAGTCAGTAAAGAAGGGCAGCAAATCTTCTGAGATTTATTCTGTACTCATGTTTCATCTGTCAAATTAATGTATTAGTGTCATAAAAACTGGAAAACTATGTCTGCAAAATCATTAGATCTTTAGAGAATTTTGGTTATAGAAACACATTGGAATGTCTGAAGCATCATGTCTTTCAAGACTGTCAGTGACTGGGAACACTGGGGTTGTTACTGCTGACAGACTCTGGATCTGCTGACCTCTTATGTTTTACTCTTATAATGATACAGGGAATGGGTCTTTTACAAGACTGCTGCAGATGTTTATGTAAAGGTCAACAGAGGTAACCAGGACTAAATTAATCCCAAATGCCAGTTTTGAGTTTTATTTTGGAAGTAATGAACTTCTAGTCTACATTTCCTTGGAATTGTTTGTAAATGAGCTGTCTTTCTGGGGGCTTATTTGAGTCTTAAACAATCAAAGATGGAAGAAAGCCTTCCCCCAACATCCACCCAACCCCCAGGTTTTCCAATCATTTGGAAAGGGGGGGGGTTGAGACAAGGAAATCATTTTTCTGCAAATAAGACTTCTGTGATGGCAAGATATTTCTATGGTGCTATTCTATGAATATTTTTTTAATCCCCATAATCCAAGATGTTTTAGACTTTGAGCCAACAACCTACAACATCATGAATGTCTCACTATGCCTGGCTGCATCTTAAGAAAAACAGACCTTCTTAGGATGTGAAAAAGAAAATTTGCAATGGCAGCACAAGCCCTGTGGAACAACTACTACTATTGCCTTAGTATACTTGCACATGATCATACAGATCATCCTGTAGATATACATCTGATAATAAAGAACTTGAGAGTGTGAACAAGTATTTGTTCTCAGAAGTGATCTTCAAACAAATCCCCATCTGCAAGATCTGCAGACCAAGATCATCAGTTGTAAATAGAATGGACTTCCTATTGTTGTAGAAATATGTTACTTTTAGAATAAACTGTTGTATGTGCTTTAAAGCCATACATGGCTTTAGTCACAGTGTATATGCATCATGTAAGTATGTATGAATGAGTGCTTCAAGAGAGTGATAAGTGTTGAGTACGGATGGACAGGTAAATTGTACTTCATGTGCCAAGTTCTACCAGAATCCAGATTGACTGTAGCAACTTTCTTGAAAGCTTTCTTAAGTGGGATTTCAATAAGAGCTCATGAATTTTATGTTCCATTCAGAATAAATATTTTGATAACCTTTGAAATTTGTTGCTATCCAGCTTAGTTTGTTTCATTACCGTAATCATACACTGGCATTAATAAATGTTTTTTAATAATAAAATAAAACTAATCATGTGTCTCTTTTGTTTATATTTCACAATCTAATTTTGTCTTCCAAATGGCAGAAACTTTATATGACCTTTGCAAACAATCATTTAGGAGGATAGTTGTCACTCCATCCTTCTGCCATGGCAGTTAAAAATGTCTTAGCTATTTTAATTTTGGCATTAAGATGATAGCAAAGAAAGAAAGTAAAAGAAATATATTAGCCCTTTGATGCTTAAAGAAGGAGAAGCTAAGCAGAGTCCCATGCTATATTGCAATAAGTTCAGGATTGCCCAGTACCAAGTGTGCACATGTAGCAATCTGTAAGTCTTTTTTTTTTTTTTTTAGTTTCATAGAAGGAAACCTACTGCATAGTTAGCTAAATTCTGATCTATGTGGAGAACAGTGCAAGTTTCCTCTCCTATGACAACAGTGTTATGTGTGGGACATGCTGCTGTTCTGATAGTTGTTGTAACATATTACATGTCGGTCATGCCATGATTAATAAATTTCCTCCAACATAAACAACAGGACTTTTGTAATACTAATACTGTGACACCATGCATATTTTTTCTCAGAATTCTTTTTCAAGATCTGCTTGAAAGAGGCAGATAAGACACGTGCTACATTAAATAGATTGGCTGAAATCCTTCTTGTGAAACTTTGCCTGTGGAAAGCTAATTATTATTGGGGATCCCTCCCCCCCAGCTTATTTTCTCTAGATAGCACAGTATGAGGCAGGTAAAAACAACAGCACAGAGAAACTGAAGAGATCATTTCAGTCTCATCAGTCATCTCCTATTTGATTTTTTGCTCACAAACTAGCACTGTATGATAAAATCACTGTAGAAACATTTAAGGTAGAAAAAGGTTATTTCAGTTACATTTATAGTTACAGTCAGAAGGAAAACTGAAAAAATAATAATAGAGTATCCAGCATGTGGAAGACCATGCTTTTCAAACTGTTGTTTGAAATTGACTTCTTTCAACAAGCTGCGGTTAGAAGTAGCTAGAGTTTGCTCAAGGTCAGACATGAGAAGATGCTTTAGCTGGGCTAAAGCAGAAGTTAAAGCTGGATTCCTTCTAGCAGCACACAGGAAGGGTGTGACAGGTGCGGTGGGATAGCACATGTAGGCATAAAGCTTGCTATGTCTGCCCATAAGGCTAAATAATAAAACAGCGCAATGTTCTAGATACTGCAAAGGTTCACTGGAGTATTTAGCATTGATTGAAATACATAGTAAACATTTGTTTAATCTGTTTAGTGCTTTTAATGCTATCTTGCTTTTCTTTACTGTATCCAGTTATTTTAGTCAAATAAGAAGACTCAACACTTTCTTGAGAAATTCCCAAGCATGCTGATTGGTATTACCTTCAATATTTGTGTGTGCAGAGCTCCAACTGCAAAAGTTGCTGCTGCTCTCTGATAAGGTGCTGCTCACGTGCAGTCACACTTGTGCAGTTCGGTTTTGCACATGTAAATATATTTTAAAAAAAACTGGCCACTGTCTCTTAAACATGTAGGTTATAAAAGAGTAGTAGACGGGTGTCTACTCCATATATTTATCAAATGAATTTGAAGAGCTTCCTTGGCAATGTTTGTGTAAAGAAAATAAGCATTGCAGTTAAATAAAATTGTACCTTTTTTGTTAAAGGCAAATTTGGTTTTTGCTCAGCATTTTCTTGGAAGGGATATTTTGTGTTCATGGACACTATTGATTTTTTACATAATAATTTCAATATGTATAACCAAGAATTTTCCTGATTGTTCCCTTTTTCTTCATTCATATACAGTACAGTACAAGGAAAAGAAAGACAGATGTGGCTTGCTGTCTGGTAATAGTTTAATTAAATGTATCACCAAGACATTATACATGCAGCTGTCACCATGTTAACAAATTCCCCAGTCACACTTTGATTAAGTTTTGTCATGATCTTTTTGTTGATCATATAAAATTCCATGTGGAATCTATTCATCACTAAAGCGCTCTTTTACAGTACAAAATATTGCAGAATGTAATATGACATCTCTAGCTATCCTGAATTCCTCAAAGGTCAACACTGGCTGTAGGCAAAGCCATTTACCAAAAATAAATAAATAAAAACAAATACAGTTCTGTTCTAAAGGGGAAAGGAACAAAGGCTGAGCTAAAGAAGAGTATAGCAAGTATTTCTAGGATTTGCTGTACTGATGATTTTATGTTTTCTATGATACATATTCATATTTCTGCCATGTTTTGATCTTGGAATGTTTTTGAAATGGTTTACCACTCTATTATTGCATAGAAACTGTTACTTATAAGAGAAGTAGGAAGATGTATATACAATATGCTATCATATTTCATCTGCAGAAAGTAACAGGGAAATGTCCTTGGGCCTGGACTTATGCATTCTTAATCATATATTTAACTTCCTTAATGTCTGCAATAGATTAGGTCAATAATTCAGTGCATTCATTAAAATATGTTTTCATGTGCACTTTAAAATGCATCTGTCCCTCTAATCATATTGTATGCAATATGAGATGCAACTGAAAATAGCATTTTGTTAGTGAAGTCTTTCCTGTTATTATAATATATAAATACTCTTTCCATGTTACTTTGTTCCATTATGGTTGAACTTAGTATCCCCACACATGTTCTGTAATTTAATGGCAGCTGCTGGATTGGGTAAGGATACTAATAATACTATACTCGGTCCTCTCACCCCTACTCTTTAACATCTACATGAAACTGCTGGGTGAGATCATCAGATCCCATGGGGTGAGATATCAGTATGCTAATGATACTTAGTTGTATCTCTACCAGTGGTGATACCAGTGATGGAGGTGGTTAGAGTCTGGATGGGGGACAATGGACTACAGCTGAATCCCAGCAAGACTGAGTGGCTGTGGATGAGCGGACCCAGCCCTCATAAGAAGTTATCACTGCTGTTTGGGATGGGGCATCGTTGCCCCAATCTGACCTGGTGCACAACCTGGGGGGCCTCCTGGACTCACAGCTTCTGCTCCAGGAGCAAGTTACAGCCATGACCAGGAGAGCCTTTGGGCAAGTGCATGTTATTAATCAATTGCACCCACTCCTGGACCAGGAGGCCCTGCTCACAGTTACCCATGCCCTGGTCACCTCTTGTTTGGACTATTGTAATGTGCTCTACATGGGGCTGCCCTTGATGACCATCCAGAGACTGCAGATGGTACAGAATGCAGGGCCTGTGCAGTGGTGGGGTGTGGTCATTTCACATATGCCTTGCCTCTGCTGTGGGAGCTGCTCTGGCTGCCTATATGTCTCCAGGTGCAATTCAAGGTGCTGATTATCACCTTTAAAGCCCTTCACGGTAGCGGACCAGGATACCTCAGGGACCACATTGTCCCTAGGACATCAACCCATCCCATGACAGCAAACTGAGAGGGCACCTTCCATATACCATCCATTGGGGAGGTGTGCCTATCCAGCATGAGGAAAAGGGCCTTCTCGGTTGTAGCCCCACATTATGGAACATCCTCCAGGGCCAGTTGCTACCGTTTAGGAGAGAACTGAAAACGTGGTTAGCGAAGCAGGTCTGAGGGCTGGGATTGTCAACAAGCTCCTTTTTTTGGCTCATCTGAGGGGCCCCTCTTGTAATTGGTTTTTAATGATTCAATGATTATATCATTTTTAATGACCTGCTATTTTTATACCTGTTTTAAGAGATGAATAAGGCACAGCGGGGGGCAGCATTATTATGTTGGAAGGGCTTTTAACTGTTTTTTATATTGTTTTTAAATTGTTGCTGAGTAGCCACTGAGGTGTTCGCTGGACTGTGTACACTACCCAGAGTCTATTAATTGGGTCGGTATATAAATCTACTGTAAATAAATAAAAATAAAATATAGCCAAGTTAGATCCAATAAATCAGGAGTTCTCAACCTTTTTAAGCTGGGGGCTGGGTCACACTCCCTCAGACAGTTTTTAAGGCTGGATGGCCATTTTGCCTTTCCTCCACCACATGACACTTCCTGGTGTGGTGGAGGTGGTGGGGGTCCACATGAAATGGTGCCACAAGCCACAGGTTGAGAATCCCTGCAATAAATCTTACAAGCACACATTTTGCTTGTGAATTCTGGTTTTGGTGGCATAGCCTTTGATGAACAATATCTGAAAAATACTAATTTTTTACTTACATATGGTGTTCTTGCTCTTTACTGTAAAGGATCTGGTGAATAGTGACACATTTGAATCCATAAGTTAGGTAATCTACTTTAAAGCTTAGAAAAATGAAGTAATTTTGGGCATTTTCTTTTACCAAAACATTCACAGTGTTTTGATGCTATGACATGTCTTTATCACACAGCATCACCTAGGGTGGGGCTCTATATAAAACACGAATAGTGTTGTTTAATGAAACTGACATAGTATCTAATAGATACACTATTAGATATTGAAAAGACATTCCATCCACTCATCCTATTAAGAGCACAAAACTGTATTGAGACTTCTAGCGGTAGAATCCAGAAACTGAAAAATGCTAAATGATGGTCCATAGCCTTAAAATTATGATACAGTCAAACCTCATATAACACTGAAACCTGGTTCCACAAGTCTTGATGTTATATGATTTTTAGTGTTATCCGATGCATGTTAAAATCCTATGGGAGCCATAGAGATACATTGTAACCACACAGGCTTTAGCGGTTGTTATCTGAAGCATCCCATAGGATCTTAATGTTATCCGATGCAATTCTTCCTCCCAGATTCCTTAATGTTATGCGATTTTCGTGTTATTCGATACTAATGTTATATGAGGTATTACTGTAACTCACTTTTGCCAAATAATTGGAATACTATGAATCTTGTATTCCATGAAGTAACAAAACAGTAAGCCCAGAAAAGTAATAATTAACACAATCATTAGCCCTTTTAGTCCATATAGTGCAGTCCCAACTTCAATGTTTTGTTTGGGACAAAACCAAGAATTTCCAGCCTTCAGTCTTTCTAGTTACTATGTGGTCCTCATTCTCATGTTTACCAGAGGGCCTGTGCATCCAACTACAGTGGTACCTCACTTAAAGATCGACCTTGTTTCGGGTGACCAGATCCCTCCTTGGTAGAGGGGGGTTGGGCCCCGGTTGGCAGGGATCTGCTGAGGCTTTTGCTGATTATCTGACAGAGAAAATCGCTCAAATTCGCTTGAAGTTTAATCCTGGCATGGATAATGTAGAGCTAGGGTTACCTGGAGCACAGTCTGGCCAGGTTCTCTGGGATCGGTTTGATCCAGTTGTCTCTGAGGAAGTGGACAGGCTCCTTGGATTTGTTCGTGCCACTGCCTGTGCATTAGATCCATGCCCTGCCTGGTTAATTAAAACTTCCAGGGCAGTGACAGGCGGTTGGGTCAAAGCTATTATAAATACATCATTACGGGAGGGGGTATTTCCAGCAAATTTAAAATATGCTCTGGTGTGCCCCCTCCTGAAAAAACCATCGCTCAACCCTGCAGTGCTTACCAACTACCGGCCTGTGTCCAACCTGCCTTTTTTGGCAGTCGTGGCTAGGAGGGCTTTTGCACAACTTCGTGTGATCCGCCAGTTACGCCCACTCCTAGATCGGGACTCCTTGCTCATGATCACACACGCTCTGGTCACCTCCAGACTTGATTGCTGTAATGCGCTCTAAATGGGGCTGCCCTTGACGACCATTCAGAGGCTTCAACTGGTCCAGAATGCGGCTGCCCGGGTTGTGATGGGGTATGGGCAGTATGCACATGCCTCGCCTCTGCTTCGGGAGCTGCACTGGTTGCCGGTTTGCCTCTGGGTGCAATTCAAGGTGCTGGTTATCACCTTTAAAGCCCTACATGATAGTGTGCCAGGATACTTAAGAGACCGCCTCACCCCAAGAACATCTGCCCGTCTCACCAGAGCAGACCGGAGAGGCTCCCTAGTTGTTCCATCGGCCAGGAAGGCACATCTCTCTGGCACCAGAAGGAGGGCCTTCTCTGTGTCTGCTCCGGCCCTATGGAACCTCCTGCCTACAGAGCTACGTCTCCAGTCAGAGTTGCTGCCCTTTAGGAAGAATCTAAAAACATGGCTGGCAGGACAGATATGGGGTATGGAAGGTATAATGACCCCAGCACATTGGTTGATCTGAGCCCCTCTCTTTTACTACTTTTAACTAGTAGCTGTAGCGTCTGGTGTGTTTTTAATCTGTTATTAATCTTTCTCAGTTTTTAATTTTTAATTTTTAAAATGTTTTAAGGTTTTTAGATGGAAGCTCCCACTTCCTAATCCTGGGCCTTATCTGCCCAGGGAAGGAAAAGACTAACGTCCTCTGGCCGGAAGGAGGAATTGATTTTAGTTGTTTGTGTTGTGTGTGAGTTATTGTTGTTTTGTTTTTGTTTGTTTTTCTCCTGATTGTAAACCGCCCTGAGTCACCACGGTGAGTGGGCGGTGATATAAATTTAAATAAATAAATAAATAAATAAATAAATGATGTGTTCCACAGCATTGCTCTTTAAACAAGTTTGCTTTTTAAGCGAAACACCATTGCAAGTGATCAATTGTGACTTCTGGCCGGGAAAGGGGGGGGGGATTGGGAATCCCGATTCAGTTGTTAAGTGAGTTTTTGGTTGGTTTTATTTGTTAAGCAAGGTGACCATTCAGAGAAAATTCTGCTCTTTAAGCAAGTTAGTCTCTAAGTGGGGCACTCTTTATGCGAAGTTTTACTGTACAATATTCTGGTCTTAAAATATGCTACACCATAATTAGGTACCCAGCTGCCAAAAAGTAATGGTGGTCCTTAAAGGTTGTTGACGCCCATCTGAGCTTTTATTATAGTCTTGACAGCAGGTTTTTCAGATGCTTCAATTTGTGATGTTTTCCTGTCTAGGACTCTTTAAGAGTCCAACCTAGAAGTGAAATAATTGTTACCATGAAACATCACTGATGCAACAGTAGTTGCAAAGCAAATGACTGATAAAATGCCTAAGTAAATTTATTGGCTCCAGTATAAATTGCAACTATGTGGTGTAGTGGATAGAATCTTGGATTCAGAAAACCTTTGTTCAGATCTGTCATTCACCAAAGAAAATTGCTGGGTAAAACATTCTTGAAGATATTGTATACCTCAAAAACTATTAGGGTTGACATACAGTAAGCTAGAAATGACTTAATAGTATGTCAGCTTTTTACCATTACACGAAGTGGTCCCTGGCCAAAATATATATTAAAACTGGTCTTTAGCTATTTGGTTTCGAGTGTCTTCTAGATGAAAATAAAAACAGTACAACTTATAACTGACAGTTTATTATTATCTGCAAAATATTACAGCCAGCTCTGTAAAATAAGGTTCTTATTACCTAAGAAAAATATTTACAAGGGTCCAGAGAGCATTAACATTGGAAAGACATAAAGATATTAAGAAATATCTCTCCAGAACTGTACATGTATCCAAAGTATTGAGGAAATTCAGACATGGTTAAATAATGCCAAAATGGACAAATACATTTCTTTCTAATTATATTGTAGACCACAAACAATCCTTACCACTCTCAGTTCTCTTTCAGATTTCTTTAAATTAACCTTCATGAGTTTTTTTCTTTCTTTTGATCTAATAATATAGGCTTCTTTTTAGTAATTATATTCCATATTTCTATAGTCTCATGTATATATTTTCAAAAACAACAATTAGTTAGGGGCATTCCATAGCAACATATTTAAACATAGCACATTTTATTTACAAGGATGTGATCCAGCCAGCTTCATTGGAGCCAAGGCACAATCTAACCAGTATTAACTTCAGAATAATTTCTGTAGGGACTGAAATATCATAAAGATCATTATACTAATGGGCTTAAATGCAAACTGTTTAAATCAAAGAATTTGTTAGCTGGATACATGCCATGATTCAATACATTCTGCACCTGAGATCTGGTAATGTCATGTTGGAATGCAATTTATGTACTATTGGGAAATTTCAATCAAAATGGAAGAACTAGAGAAAAAAGAAGCCTTGGCAGTATTAATAAACTTGATTGGTTTCTGATATACTGCCCAAATTCTATACAAATTCCCAGGTTATATTTATTCATTGGAGTCAGCTGCAATTCAATCTGAGTATATGTTTTTCCTGCCCCAGGGCTCTAGGAGGCCTGGTCTTGGAGGCTGGCTGCTGTGGGCTGCCTTCACTCTCCAAAACATGCAGGAAAAATGACACTGGCGTGAATTTGTTTAACATGGATCCTGGCTTTCCATGAAGTGACCCACACACTGTGATCACAGAGCCATCTCCTGTGGCACACATGAAATGAGGCATGCAGGATTTAACACCAGGACTGCAATGGACTGCAGCAGCCTTGAGGATATGGACAAGGTGCACCTTCACAGCGAGTCCATCTGGCATGGCCTCTTCCACCTCCACGACTATTGAGAATTAGAAGTGGTTCCTCCTCTGCTCATTTTGCCATTGGGCCTGATATGATGATTTCCAGTGGCATTTCCTCCACTGAGGGGGCCATTACCCCACCTCAAGGGGCTCATCCAGCCATAGCTGTTGGCCCCTTTAGGCAGTCAGGTTATTCACTGCCGCACAACACTCGGCATTGAGTTCCTGGCTGTATAGTCTACTTCATTACCATAGCACAGAGATTCTCAACCTGCAGCCTGCAGGCCGGATGTGGCCTGTCACACCATTTAATGTGTCTTCCCACTGGCTCCACCACACCAGGAAGTGCTATATGGTGTAGGTTCAAAATGGCATCCGGCCCCTGAAACTGAGGGAATGTGACCCGACCCCCAACTTTAAAAGGTTGAGAACTCCTGCCATTGCTGGACGTTCAGCCAGACAAGATCATTGGAGTACATAGGAAGGAAACTGCTGTTTGCTGTTGCAGAGAGATTGCTTCTGTCTTTCCCTCATTTCTGCTCACAGCTGGATAGGAAGTTACATCTCTCACAGTTCATCTTCAACATTTTCCTCAAATCCCCAAAGGACAATCAAAAAGCATCCCTATTTTTAAAACACTTAGCAGAACATTTCTACCTGATGATCCAGTTCAGAATTAATAGTGCTTTAGTTTAGTGACTTACAGTGAGTTTCATGTAAACATGCTTAAATCTATTGTGGATATGGCCCAGGATTCAATGTCATTGTGTTTTTGAAACAAACATTTTGCAAATCAACTGGGTCATCAATATCTTTCCCAAATGAAATGAGGATGATTAAGAAGAAATATATATTGATGACACAGTTCATTTGCAAAATGTTTGTTTCAAAAACACAGTGACATTGAACCCTGGGCCTTATCCACAATAGATTTGAGCATGGGTAAGGAAAAGCTTAAAACACCTACCTTCCATTCCTCTATAATCATAGAGGAACATACAATGCCAGGCTTCATTTACTTCTATTAGTGTGTAAAGTATAGAGGGAGAGCCTTAGTTACTAGGCCAAAGTTATATTCTTCACCACCAGTCAGCAGCTCTATAATACCTTCCAGAATTTAGTCATTTTGCCATTATTCATCTGCTTGTTATTCCATTAACAAAACAAAAGACAAGGAGAGCTCTCTGACTATTCAATCCAATCATTAAAAATTAGAGGAAATATACTTCAATTCATTTGGAAGAGACACAAATTAAAATACCAGATGCTATTCAGATTTGTCTGTACACTTACTCCACAATACATATTCACTATTTCCCCATAGATTTCCAAGGCAAAAGATAGAAGTAAAGGATACTATTCCTGAGCAGCAGCCATGCTAGTTTGTTAACAAAGATCCTTATCAGTGACTAGATCCTGTGACAGATCCACATTCCAGACATAGCCCTAAGCATATGTTTTAGAATTAAGTGTCCCTTAACACACTAAGACAGGAATATCAATGACCTCTCTTTTTCTTCAGAAAAGCAACAGTGAATTGATGAGATTCCTGCACCAAAATGAGGACTACATTTTCTTCAAACTACTGGGTAGTATTCTTAAACCAAACTGTGTCTTGTGTAGTGTGTAATCTTACCCAAATTTATGCAGCGCTGAATTGAGGACTACATCTTTCTCCAGTCATTGGGTCATATTCTTAACTTGGCTGCAATTGGCTGTGCCAGGCCCAATCCAAATGTGATAAAGTGTGTGCTACATTTTCTGTGTGCTTCTATTTCTAGCCGAAAAGGAGCTATATCACTCACTGTAAAGCTGTGCTTGTGCATGCAAGTGTGCACATGTGCACTCACTGAATGACTGGCACATCTTTATTTACCATGACTGACTGGGAGAAATGTTGTGATCCATGTTGCCAGGGACAAACCGTGCTTTAAACCTGAGGTTCACAATATGGGGCACAATGTCCTAAAGGGGGCAATTTGTTTGTTAAGGGGGGCAATTCAAGAATGCAATATTAACTGAATTTTTTTTGCATTTCTTCTTCCACGTGAATAGGAGTTTACTTTTTGAATAATAAAAAAATATATGTCACCGGGATTTTAGAGATGCTTGGGGGGGGGGGGGGATGACCAAAAAAAAAAAAGTTAGGAATCATGTAATGATCGCCACATCATTTCCTAAGAAAAACTTGTGTCTGAGATCGTACCAGGCCAGGACACTTTAACTGCAAAGCCTTGTCTGGAATTTTTTAAACACAAGACATGCCTTGTGATGTTCAATAACTCAATCCCAGTCTGCCTTGACAAATTCCAGCCTGTCCTCTTCCTAGAGTTAGCTAATAACCAGTATTTTGGCCTAATCTTGGTAGTATGTACCTAAAAAGAAACAAACTCCCTTTACATGTGTGAGGAAACACAAGGGCTTGAATTTTTTAAAAAAAGTTTATTTAACAACACTGAGGTATTTACAAACATCAATAATCCGATTTCAAAAAGGGGGAAATGAAAGGCAGTTTCATTAAATACCAATAAAAGACTTCAGATCAGAACTTTTCTCACTCCAATGCTAAAATAATAAACCTTCTCTAGGGTTGACTTCTTACCCCTCCTCAGCTGGATGATTCTAGGAGTCCAGACAGTTTTAAAACCACTTTATTTTCCTCTCTTCTTAATTCTCCTCAGGGTTCTCCAAAACCTTCTCCATCGATCATTCACTCTCAACTAATCCCAGTCCATTATACAAATGAATTGCCTCTTCTCAACATTCTGTTTCTACCCACTGCTGGAGATATTCCCTGTCTTTCCCTGCACTATTTTTACTAATGCTACTTTCTATCAATTCTTACCCAACACTCTGAACATTCTCTCATTCATCCATTTACCCTAAGTACATTTATTCTGCACAAACCACTGCTCTAAACCAAACAAATGGGCTGTTACATCTTGCCAAGATTTGGGGAAATGTTCTTTTGCTACTCTCCAACTCTGTAACACTAAGGCTAAAGCATCCTGCAAAATTTGAAAGTGAGTGCCTGTTTGTGAGCTTTTGGTGGTCTACTAAAGATATTGTTCATAGTTTTTGGGGCTGCTTACATGAAGGTTATGAGTTCGTACTTATTTGGAAAGCTTGCACATCAGCAGGAATTGCACTTTTTAATACTTGTTATTGAAAGTATGAAGAAAATGAAGAAAGAAGGGACAAAGTAAGCAGCTTCTCTCTAAGCATGTTGAGAACGTTTAATTCTGTAATACTGTACTTGAATAGGGCTTATGCTTTCACATAAGGTTACACATTCATAGGACACTACCAGAGGAAGTGACTGGTAAACCTCTTCTAATTATTTTATACCCAGGAAATCTTGGCAAGGGTTACTATGAATTTGAATTAACTTGATATTACAAAATTGTTTGTTAATTATTATTCAGCTCTTTAGAAGTAGATAAACTCCTTACCCTAAGCTCTTGGTGTATAGTGAGTACAGAAATAAATCGATTAGCATCTGTAATGCAATATGTAGTACTGTAGGAGACTGTGCACGAGGTGGCCAAATTGCCTACTTTACAAAGGTTAATCTTCTCTTTAAAAGCATTGTCTATTTTGAGGATTTTCCTATCCAAGTCTGTTTTCACCCTCATATCTCAGGATAGAACACTTTAATCTCCCCAGAATAATGGTTTGGTTTAGAATTCACACAGAACTGAACTATCTGTGGAGGCATTCTAAAACATGGTCACCTTGAAAGTAACAGAGGTGTGCTGGGCACCTTGGGAGGTTGGTGGACAGGAAGTGATAGGTACACCTATTGGGGGGGTTGGGAGGAGAAATCCCATACATTCCCATTACCTCTGCCTGCTTCTGGAGGGTGCCAGTCACTGGGGCACACCGGGATAAGTCCCTGTATCTCTGTGGGCCAGCACACGACTGGAAAGTAACAAGACCCACAAGTTTCAGCCACTTGCCAGGTACAGTTCTTGGGTTTTTAAGCAAAGAAAACCCACAAAAGCCTGCTCTGACAAAATTTGTCCTAATAACTCTATTATATTTTGCCATTATATTTTATTTTCCCCAATATAACATATTCACAGTCTGACCAGGTTATCCTGTTGTGGCAATAGAGTAGACTATACTGCCAGTGACATCAAAACTGGCCTAGAGCTGAAGAGGACTTTGCATGCTTAATGGGCTCAGGACTAGAAAGTGACTAGAGGGACTGGATCAGTATACAGGAGTCATGCTGTGATGCAGAAGTCAGATGAAAGGCCACTGCATAATATTATCTCGACAATCTTCATGGCTGATCACCATGATGATTGCCATCAGATACGGTACAACAACAACAAAACATAATATTAGAAACTTGGGTTGTTGGTAGAATAGCCCTATTCAAGTGAGCCGTGAATTTTCCACGGACTAAGAGAATACTAAAAGCATACTATTAGGATCCTTCTGACAATCCCAGCTGCAATAGCCCTCTTCAAACATTATTCAATCTAGCACTGTGAACATGAAAGAGCCTAACCCCACCTCTTCTATGGCTGTGTTCTTCATAGTTACAGTGCTGTGTCAGATAAGCATAGGGTCCTACTCATGTGTAGATTCTGCAGGTGCAATTTAAGGTGCTGGTAATTATCTTTAAAGCCCTAAATGGTAGTGGACCAGGATACATAAGAGACTGCTTCACCCCAAGAACATCTGCCCATCCCACCAGAGTGGACCGGAGAGGCTCTCTAGTTGTTCCATCGGCCTTCTCTGTGTCCGCTTCGGCCCTGTGGAACCTCCTGCCAACTGAGCTACGCCTCCAGACACAGTTGCTGCCCTTTAGGAAGAATTTAAAAACATGGCTGGCAGGGCTGGTATGGGTTGCAAGAGGAACTATGACCCCAGCCCGCTGTATGATTTAAGCCCCTCCCTCCCTCAAGATGTAGTAACTTTTTAGATTTTAAATTTTAATCTTGCACAGTTTTATATCTGAGGGTTTTAGGAATGTTTGTGTTTTGTTGTGGTGCTTTTGTGATTTGTAAGCTGCTCTGGGTCACCTCGGTGAGGAGGGTGGTGGATAAATATGAATAATAAACAAACAAACAAGAACCTGGAAAATCTGAGTTCTTGCCTGTTTGTAGAGTCTTCAAACAGGACTATTCTATTTTTCAGAGGCACCTCTGAATGTCATGATAGAGGGGGCAGAAATCAGTGTGCTGGCCCTCTTCAGGCATAGTTCACACTGAACAATGCCCAAAGAGAGTAAAGGGCTACCCTAGTGCTAACTGTTCTTAAATCCCTTTGGAATTCTTGGAGGGTAGGCAGGGACAAAAATACCTGACACAACACATTTATTGTATGCCTCTCTCATTGCTGGTGCAATGAACCATAATCACGGAGAGCAGGGGCCTCAATGTTCCCTATCAACTCTTAAGATGCATACAGCAGATTGAGCAGGTAATTACTTCAAGAGGTCAGAGCATTTCCTTCCATGGTGAGATGCAGTAATGGGCAGCCAAAATTTCTACTACCACACTGTGGGCGGAGCCAATATCATGGGCAGAGCTAACATTATGATGTCATTGGCGGAGCCAATGTGATGACGTCATGGGCGGAGCCAATGACATGGGTGGAGCCAAAGTAATAACATAAAATAAAAATAAAATAAAAATACAGTACAAATAAAAATAGCCAAACCTCGCAAAAAGAGCACCTCGCTTAAAGAGTAACTTGCTTAAAGAGCAGAATTTTCTCTGAATGTTCGCTTCGCTTAACAAATAAAACCAACCAAAAACTCGCTTAACAAATAAATTGGGGTTTGCAATCCCCCCCATTGGTTACTTACAATGGTGTTTCACTTAAAGAACAAACTTGCTTAAAGAGCAATCCTGTGGAACGCATTATGCTCTTTAAGTGAGGTACAACTGTACACATAAAAATACAAATTTAATACACATAAAAACACATAAAAATAAGCATTAAGATACACATAAAAACACATTAAAATACAGGTCAAAACACACATAAAAACACACATTCCACCCACCCACCAACCTACCCCAAACCCAAACCTGAGTCACTTACCTGGCTGGGGAGCAGGCGGCAACAGCGACAGTGTGGCGTGGCCTCACCCAGCGGTCCGGCCTAGCCTGGCCTGGCCCAGCCTGGCAGCGCAACCTGGGTCAGCGGCGGTGCAGCCTGTCCTGGCCCAGTGAGGCACTGCGGCCTGGCCTGGCATTGGCAGTGACCATTGGCAGTGGTAAGTGGTGGCAGCAGTGAGCAGCGGCACAGTGAGTGGTGGCGGCAGTGAGTGACGGCATGGTGTGGCTCAAGCAAGGGCCGCCGCCACTGCCGCCACTGCCGCCACTGCCGCCACTACAACTCCGAGGAGGCCACTGAGGGCCTCTCCGGCTGCCACACTCTTCAGTACAAAATGGCTGCTGGTGAGTGAACATGCATGAAAATAGCAATCGAAGCATGCATGCCTCCAGTATTCAGCACACATGCATCAACTGCTATTTTCATGCATGCGCACTGACAAGCAGCCATTTTGGGCTGGAGAGTGGGGTAGCCGGGGAGGGAACCATACCAGTCACCTCAGAAAAAGGGCAACCACCCTGGGTGGTCTCCCAGGGAGGTTAGTAACCCCCGGGAGACCATCCGGGATCCGTCCTACCAATTCTATAGAACCGGGGTGAACTGGCCTATGCCCACCACTGGTGAGATGTCTTATTGTTCTAATTGAAGTCTAACAATTAATTCTATGTATGTATCTATACATAAACACCAAGAACCAAAATGTAATGCAAACCTATGTCCTTGTCTTTTTGTCTAATACGAGGGAGAGTTTTCCTCTTTTTCAGTTACCTTTGAATGGCTGCCCTCCAGATTGTGCTCAGATGCATGTACAGGGAAATTACTAGTTACACTGCTAACTGTGAAGTGAACTGTTCCCTATTTATATCTGACATGAATAATTTGAAATGTGTTTTTCAAAAGGGACATCAATTTTTCTACCTCGCATGGTTGTTTCTCTGTGGAGCTTGTTGCACACTTAAATACCCTATGATTTACTCCTTTAAAATAAGGGGCTTAGTTTTCTGATATACAGGGAAGCTTTGTGCTGCTTCATTGATGCAAAACCCTCCTAATCTATAGCATTTTTCCAGTCCCATGATTAGAACTAATATGAAGTCGAATGGAGCCTTTGCAAATCAAAAACTCAGTGAGCCTTGGATGACCTTTTTTTGCAGCTTTGAGTTGGGGATTCGTCTAAAGTTCTCACAAATACAATTAACATGCATTCTTAATCACAAAGTTGTAACACATACAAGTTAATTCATAAACACACATGGCACCTCTAATATCATGATAATAAATGTTAATTTAACCAAATCACCTCTTCCTCCATTCTTAGAACATCCCTTATATTTATTAAAAATGGTTTTCTAATCTTCAAGAAAATATGGCAAAGTGACAGCAGATGGGATGAAACTGTTCCAGATGGGGTTTTATTCTATTGGCAGAGGAACAGAATCAGATTGCTTCATCCTTGAAAATCCAATGTGTGAAGTCACAGAAATACAATCCAAAATATTTGAGCAAGTCAGTTTCAATTCCCCATTCAACAAGAAGAATCCTAGGAAGGTTATGCTGCAAACTCTAATATGCAAATATATTTCAAAGGAAAAAATAAATGCATCTGAGAATTAATATACAGTGGACCCTCACTCAACAAACAGCTTGCTTAACACAAAACTCACATAACAAAAGGAAGTGGCTCGGTTAAGATTTTTGTTTTGTTTTCAATGCATTCCTATGGGAAATTTGCTTTACATTTTTTTTGTAATAAAAAAGGTCCCAGATACTGCATTAAATTTGTTAAGTGAGGTTCCACTTTACTTGGAAAAGTTCTTTAGGAGCAAAGAAAGACCCCCCCCCCAGTTAACAATAAACAGAGAAACTTTTTTTTATCAATCTCCAACACTTTATCGAATAGGTTTCAAACAATCTTCTGTAGGCTTCTGTAGGGTTTTCTCTGGTTTCCCTTTAGCAAATTACATAGTTTTTCCCTGCAGCTTATGGGGTTTGAGAATTAAGAAAGTTTATCTGAAAGAGCTCATGAAATCTGAAAATACTATCTCTTGAGTCATTTGGCCGACTAGTGTTTCTCAGGAGATACTTCAAGCACCTTATAGCCCCTTGATATGAGCTTTGTTCACATATTTCCCTCCTACAGCTTGCTCTTGAAAAGCATAGGAGATTTTTGGTAATAAAACACTCAAAACCTAGAGGAATTCTTTTTTGAGTATGTAACTTGTAGAGACTCAAGTACATAAACAGACTTAATAGTGCTTAAAGCTATGGCCATGCTCTATGTCAGTTCTGGAGTTATGATCATTAGACATGGTGTGCAGGAAGAGAGTTGGGCTGTGGGAAAATCATTACACATAAACCCCATTCTTTGACCTGACAGCTACACACATCTTTCCAATCTTATGCTTTCCACAGAAGTACTGGGAATAGTTGGCAGATGTGCTTGTGTGCTCTGTGGGTAAGTATCTTCCATGCCTGTTTTTAAGATCTCGATGGATATCATCCTAGTCTCATCTGTGCTCCAAGGAAAGATATTTGTACAGTATAGCTATAGTTTTCATCTTGCTTTTCCTTGTACCTGTTCCTTTCCTGCTTCGCACCATTCATATACTGTATGTTACTTAAATCTAGCTTATTTCTGGTGAAGTTATTGTTCTCTTTGTGTTCTTAAAAGAGATGAGAGGAGGAAACCTAGGTAGGAAGCAATTACAATTAAAATAATTTGTTACATCAGCAAAAAGCCCATCAGGAATGGAATTTGATCTTTTTTGGAAGGCTATAGAACCACACACTTATAGAACTGCAAAGCCAAAAGGGAGCCCAAGACTCATTAAGCCAACCCCATGCCAAAGCAGGAAATGCAGTACTATGCATAATATCAGAGCTTTGGAAAAGTTCCTTGTTTAGATTATAGCTCCAATAACCCTCCCCAAAACTTTGTTGCTATGGCTCCAGTGCTTTCCATACATTGTTTGGAGGCAGCTCTGCAAGCAGATTGTAGCTGTTTGCAAACCAGCTAAAGACTAAAGTCTCACAGCTACAACATTTCTCCAGAGTCTGTAGTTGATACAATCTCTATGAAATGCTGTCAAATGTTGGTCTGGGTGATGCACCTCAAAGCTATTCTTTGTCCTCCTTGTTACTTAACATTTAAATGTAATCTTTGGTGTTTTGGGAGTTTAGTGTCACCAGTATGCTGGTGATGCCCAGCTCTGTCTCTCATTTCCGTCTAAATCTGAGGAAGCTGTTTCAGTTCTAGATTGGTGGCTGGTGCCAGTTATGGACTGATGCGTTCCGCACACACAAAAGAAGTTGGCTTTGCTGTTAATGAAGCCATGCAGATAGTGACAGGTTGGCTTAAACCTACACCAATTGAGAAGACATACCCCCTTGTTGGTATTGCTCCACCTAAGATCAGGAGAGAAGTAGCAGCAGATGCTGAGAGAACTAAGCAATAGAGTGGCCCTCAATACCCTCTGAACAGATATGAGATTCAAGTCTGGTGGCTCAGATCTAGGAAGAGCTTTATGGCAAGAACAAACATTCTTGTGGGTACACAAGAGCAAAACCAAAATTAGAGAGGAAGGAGCTCACTAGAAAAGGAACATCATTAAAGGTGGATATAGCTGAAGATTGCAATCTCCCCTACGTCACCTGGAGGACCCTGAAAAAGCTGAGTGTTGGAGTCCCTGAATTCAAGACCAACATGCTCAAGTAGGGACTGTTGGTGGATAACAGCACATGGTGTGAATGTGAAGAGACACAGAGTCCGGCCCATTTGCTGGTCTGTCGATTGTTGCCAGAGACATGCACCGGTGAGGACTTGCATTTGGGCAATGACAAAGCAAAGAAAGTGGCTTCATTTTGGCAGTCCAGGGTCTGATCAGGAATCGAGAGAAGAATGGACTGGGTGAAGGTGGATAAACAGAAACCTAGTTCAGATGATACAGTGGTGGTCCAGGTCAGTTGAAAGGAAGATCAACCTGCATTGCATAGGGTTACATTGTTTACACTGAAAGAACAGGTGTGCCACTTGAGTGTGCTTATGGATTCATCTCTGAGCCTGGATGCCCAGGCTTTGGTAATAGCTAGGATCACATTTGCACAGTTAAATAAAACAAATGTGCTAGCTACGCTCATTCCTGGAGATGTCTCACCTGGTACAGTGATATGTGCTTTACATGTGGTCAGATTACTGTAACACACATAATGGGGCTGTCTTTGGAAAGTGTTTGGAAACTCCCAATGGGTCCAAAATGCTGCAGTCAGGTTGTTAACTGGGGTTGTTTGCAGGGATCATATAATCCCCCTGTTACAGCAGCTCCATTGGCTGATGATCCATTTCAAGGTACAATTCAAAGTGCTGGTTTTAACAGATAAAGCTCTTTACAGCTTGGGTCTAAGAAGCTATCCCAAAGACTGAATATCTCCTTATGAGCCTGCCCAGGTGCAAAGAGCTTTTATAGGAGAAAGGCAAGGTTAAAATATTTTTTTTTAAAAAAAAATAGAATGTAAATTGTAGATGACTTTGTTTGTTGACTAACCACCAAGACAATCATCTTTCTTCCTAGGTGACTAAAACAAAAACTTTTATTTTTAACCACGAAAGAAGTATAGCAAATAGTAGAAGGGAAAAATGCATGACAGAGAAGATGAAGCTATCCACCATCACTGTCTAGTCATTGATTTCCAATCACAGAAATATACTGCAATCTTTGCTACCTCTCTTGATAACAAATTATTGATAGTTGATTATGTTAAAGGGTGGAATTAATTATATATTTTGCCAGACTTCCTACACAGCGTAGTATGTTTTGCATAAATCTTGAGTAATGTGGAAACAAAACAGAACTTGTTAAGCCATTTCTCTGGCCATGAAAGTACAATATATGGCAAAGAAACTGTTCTCAAGGCTGGTCTGTAACAAGCCTTCAAAATGTATTTGTTACACAGGATTGGGTGGACCGATTTTAGGAGCTTAACTGGATGGAAAGAAACTGGGAAGAGAGGAGGGTAGAATGCAAAGGTCAGCATGATGAAACACAGACTTGTGAGGAATTACAATGTAAATCCTCGCAAGCCTCATTCTTGCAAACAAGAACAAGAAGCTTACCTTATTTATAAGATGACGAGATAGTTTCTGCAAGATATCTTCACATCCCAGTGGGAAAAGGTCCAAATATAATAAGATTTGCCGTTGTTCAGAAAATAATGATTTCAAAACTGCAGAACTAGAACATATTGTGTGGATCATCTAGTCCAGCCCCTGTCAAGGAAGACCAGTGGGGAATCTCATTTCCAAACCTCTGGCTCTGCTGCCTGATACCCTAACCACTGAGCTATCCAGCAGTTCTTAAGAGGGCACAATTTTTACCTGTTCACTGCTGCATTAGATGGCCTCTAGATGTGTTAAAACCATTAATTTGGACTTTCACTGCCCACTTTTGATTTTTGGCAAAGCAAAATTATTTCAGATGCATGGAGACCTTCTTCCTCACCACCTTCTGTAAAGAAGTCAAGCTGCAGCATGAGTCCAATAGTTTGATCCAGCCAGAGTCCCTGAATGAAACTCAGTTAATAAATACCTGTTTAGGTAATACTGTATTGTTCATAACATTTAATAATGATGATGATGATGATGATGATGATGATGATGATGATGATGATGATGATGATGATGATGATGATGATCTGCTGCTTGGTCTAATTCATGTGTCCTATACTAAATCAATTGTACTGAATCCAAGTCTGAAGTCGGATCTGCCTAGGATGTCAGGATGTTAAGTTAATTGTGCATATAGACGCAATAGTCCGGTTTATTAACACAGCTGCACCTACTCATCTTTAGCTCAAAACATACTTACTATGGCCTAGCTGTACTATCCAATAAGATGGTTTCACACAAGAGACAAACCCTTAGTCCAGTGAGTCTCAATGTTTTCAGGCTGCAGGGCTGACCACACCTCCTGGGCAGCTGATCGGGCCAGTCATGTGGTTTGTCCAACCTAGAAGTGGAAGTAAAACGTGTGCCATGCATGTACAGAACACATTTAGCAGTGTTCTCCGCATATGTGGCATGTGTTTTACTTCCACTTCCGGGAGCAGCAAGGGTATCAGGGGCTGAATGAATTTGCATCAGGGGCTGGGACTTGCCCATGGACCATAGGTTGCAAATGTCTGTCTTAGTCCATCTCGCTTTATATACCTATTTCTGACTTCTGCTCTCTGACTTCCCCAGACATGCCCTGCCACTGCTGGAACATGCATGCCACCAGGAGATGTGATTCAGCTGAGGAGGCAGCAGGCATAGTGGTAGCTGCAACTGTTATAATGTTCCCATGTAAAAATGCATTACCCAACTACCAACCATTTGAACAGCTATAGTACACCTATAACGTAAAATCCGTATGTGATAGGCAAATTCTGAGTTCAGATTTGAAATCACCACACTCAATATCATTTAAATCACATGTGTTATTCCCAGTAGCAAAATTGATGTTGTGCAGTGTAATCATACTTATGTGCATTTCATGGAATGAAACGAAACAAAACAGATTCAGAAGACAAAAGCCATTCACTTCAAGCAAGCTACTACATTCCGTTTTGCTCAGTTTGGTTTTCCCCTTCCTTCTGGATGGCCACCAATAGAGTGCAACAAAAGAAAAATTGTCTCACCAAAAATATACAAAAAGAAAGTCCAGATTTCAATAATATCTTAATATAAGTAAATTTTTAAAATAACAATGGTACTTAGATTAGAAATGGAATCCCTCTTACTGTAGAAGAAAAGTTTTAGCATATCCAAATGGGTGTTTTGCCTGTTCTTCAGAGCTCTTGGGAATGAGCCCAGGATCCATGCATCCGCAATCCACAGATGCAAAAATGCATCAACCTTCCCCTGAGAGCTTTTTCCCTTAAAACCTTTCCAGAGAGGCAGAGAACCTGTAATTATTTTTCCCCTCCTGGCTGATTGTTTTGCAACTGAATTGGTTAGGAGAGGTTTTTAAAAAAAAAAAAAAAAAATCCCTCAATTTCCCTTTGAAACTACAGCTCTGAGCAGTTTTTCCAGTTGGTGATAAAAATGGGGGGGGGGGGAGGAGGAGAAAAGATGCTTATATTTTCCTTAATGATTCAGTGATATGTTTAACCTAAATGATTGGCTAGAAGGGGGGAAATAATTGCACTTTGCCTGCTCCTCTACAAAGCAGACGCAGAACTTTGGAGTTCAGTTCCTGCATCTCAGAGGAGCCATTCTGCTTGGCCAGGGGCAAGCTGCAAAGTCCTAGATTGCCCCCAGAAGAAGAGAATGGTAAACCATCACTGAGTATTGCCTACCTGAAAAGGATTGCTATAAGTCAGACTTAACTTGAAAGCAGACAATTATTAACAGACCATTATTATTTAAAATTATGGCATTTATTCTTTAATGTACAACAGAAGTAGGTTTTCTGAGCTAATATTTACACAACTATCAAATGAAAGAATAGCCATATAGTTTCCGAAGGGAAATACTGACTGTTAACACTAGGTGTCAGCCTTGCCCTTTTAAAGAAAAATAAAGTAGCTCTTCTAGACTCCAGAACAAGTTTGCATGTACAGAAATTTCGCCGTGTCGGACAACGTGAGTCATAGACAAAACAAATGCAGGAAGAAGGTGATACCTTTATGGGATCACTCAAAAAATAAATCATTATGCGAGCTTTTAAGATTCACCATTGGCTACAACTGGCACACCTAGTGTGTAAAACAAATTACACCCACAACACCCTGATGGAAAGCTCCTGGAGTTTTGCATTGCCTTTGTCTGGCCACAAAAGGAAGCCTAGTGTTTCAAAGGCCATGTGGGAGCAATAGCAGATACAATAAAACCTCAGATAACGTTAAAACTTGGTTCCACAAGTCTTGGTGTTATCTGATTTTTAGTGTTATCCGATTCATGTTAGAATCCTATGGGATGCATCAGATAACGTTAAAGCTCCATAGAGATACATTGTAACCGCACAGGCTTTAGCGGTTGTTATCTGATGCATCCCAGAGGATCTTAACGTTATTTGATGCAATTCTCCCCCCCCCAAAAAAAAATACTTAATGTTATGTGATTTTACTGTACCTGGTTTCCTGTGGGGGAGGTGGGGTGGTACCATATGAGCATGCTGTTTCTTTCACATGCATTTCTAATAAGAGCGCCTGGCAGAACATCATGCCATGAACTTTCATTGATAATTTTCCTGATGCATGAAAATAACAAGTCAGTAAGAATCAGAATTTCTAGATGCTTAGGTTGGGCACGGCCCAACAAAAGGTTGGGAACCACTGCTTTAGAGTATTTATATAATCATCACAACACACACACATCCCCAGTCTTTAAGAGAAAGAAAATTTAATTTTTTTCTTTTCTTGCCCTTGAAATAGTAGAAGGTATTAGGAACAATAGTGTAAGTTCTGTGTTTTCATGAAAGCAATACAGTATGTTGAAAAGATCTATTAATGAAATTACTGACAAGCTAGCACAATAGCACAAAATCTTCTGTCCAATTTAAATATGTTCTACATTTCCAAATATTTCAAAAATTGGTGAAGGCTGAATTGTACAAGGAGGCATACATTAATATTTTACCTCTCCCGTAGTGCAACATTTGTGATTTATTTCTCTGGCTTTAGTATATATTTACAGCCTATAGGAGTGATCTCTTTTCTGTATATAGTTACTTTTTTCATTGCTAATTTTAAAGTGTATAAGGTTTTCTTAAATTATGTATTTCATCAACATGGCCAATAGGGCCTTATAGAAATATCTCAAATAAATTGAATAAATAATTTAATTCACATATATGCATCTGTTTTCCTAGCTCTTGCCAACCTAGCAGTTCAAAAGTAAGAAATTGCAAGTAGATAAATAGGGACCACTTTGCTGGGAAGGTAACAGTGTTCCATGTGCTCTGGGTGTCTAGTTATGCCTGCCACATGACCACAAAAATGTCTGCAGAAGCAGACAGCACTGGCTCTTTGGCTTTGAAACAGAGATGAGCACTAAACCCTAGAATCGGATACAACTGGGTTTCGAGCAAGGGAAACCTTTACCTTTACTAGAAAACCCGGTGTTATGTGAATTTCCTTCTCAAGTCCAATGAATGTCCAGCCTCCATTTTTCTGCAGGTTTTTTTTTCCTTAGAAGAAATTTGCAAATGTTAATAATTTATATTGAAACTGAACAAAAACAAAATTCTCAACCCTCAGTACTACTCAATTTTAATAGGCACAGGTGATGTTGTATCTGCTACTCATTCTGTCATTATTTTTTTAAAGAGGTTGCTAGCTTTTCTGGCAGGGCTGCACAATGGAGCGAGCTCCCATCTCTGTCCCAGCTCCTGCCAACTTAGCAGTTTGCAAGCAAAACATTGTAAGTTTATAAATAGGCACTGCTTTGATGGGAAAGGTAACAGCATTCCATGTGTCCTGGTGTCTAGTCATGCCTGCCACCTGACCATGAAAACGTTTACAGACAAAGGCTTTTTGGCTGTAAATGGAGATGAGCACCATGCCCTATAGTTAGACATGATTGGCTTCCAAGCAAGGGAGACCTGTATCTTTACCTTTAGTTTTCTCCAGCAGTAAAGTGGCCAGATGCATAACAACACACACATAGATTTTTTAAGAACGATGAAGAGCCGCTGCAGCCTTGTGGGCAGCAGAAGATGGCAACGCTGACCTCCAGGCCCCACCAATGCCCAGGGACAATGAAGAGCTGCCGTAGCCTTACAGGCGCCAGAAGATGCCACCACTGACCTCCAGGCCCCACCAATGGCTGGGGATGAGAGGGAGTCACCATGGCCTCTTGGGTGGGAGAAGACACCACTACTGACCTCTGGGCCCCACCAATGGCTGGGGGCAGTAAAGAGCAGCTGTGGCCTTGAAGGCAACAGAAGATGCCAATGCCGACCTCCACACTCCACCCACAGTTTTGGTTGTGGTGCCATGGGGTGATTCATGCAGTAACTGTTATTTTGCCGTTATGGGACTTTTTTCAAATGAATGATTTCCTTCCTTTTCTGCAATGTTTTATGATGTTTTATGATGGTTGTAATTTATGATGCTGTGATTTATAATTTATATGACACTGTGATTTATTTACTGTTACTCTATAGTATTTTATCATGTTGTAAGATGCATATGTGTTTAAGATGCTCTGTCTTTTCTGTGAGCCACCTAGGGTTGCGCTGTTGACTGGGTGGCATAAAAATTCAGATATAATAACTACTGTATATACTTGAGTATAAGCCGACCCGAATATAAGCCAAGGTACCTAAGTTTGACCTGAGAAACCATTACATTACAGTATATGCAATTATATCAAAAATATGATATAGAAGGATGTGATGCAAAATGTAACATCCACTAAAACCACAATGTGTAAAAATGCCAAGACAATGTCAATAAAAAATTGTACTATCAATAAAAGTAGAAATATTTAGTGACTTACATTCAAATTCAAGTTCAAGTTGTTTACAGTCCATGACCAGCATAACACACAAAAACATAATACCACATCCTAACTAGTCTGGACACGGTAATAAAAGGAAACTATGGTACTATAATACTAAAAACCTACTGGGAATCGACATAAAACAGCAGGTGCCTATCTAAAAACAATATTACTAAAATCAGGAAAATAGATTGTCCCAAATATAAGTCGTCGGTGGAAAATGCAGCTGCTAGTGAGTTTCAATAATCAAAATATGGTACATGAAAATAAGATGCAGCAGAAAGGAGTTTTCTCCATGCCGATTGAGATGGGATGGGACAAAGGATGGGAGAAGTGGTTGGTATTAACAGCTACTGTCTGTTTCCATTACACCCAGTGACCCGAGTATAAGCTGAATCCACTTTTTTGACTTCATTTTAGGGCTGAAAATTAAGCTTATATTCGAGTATATACAGTAATTGCTCAAAGTCCTGGCCTGGGTGAACAAATCTTAGATTTAGTTTTTCTCAGTTTTTAAAATTTATTATTTATTTATTTTGTCAAATTTATATTCCTTACAATCTTACCCCATCATCCCCTGCCTACTTTTTATGAAGAATTCCAGAAGTTTTCATGCATTTATTGTAAAAAATAAATTCTGCCTCCCCTTCCTTATGTCATATTTTAATGGACTCTTTAGTTTGCAGCTGCGGCATCAGCAGCAAATGAGGCAGATCTTGACTAATGAGCACTTGTGCCTTTGCAGCTCAGATAGAAACATATATTTGATGTCTTGTAATGCAATCTGGATCCTGATTTCTTTGCTAGGGAATTTTGTCCAAGTAAATTTAGCATGGATTGATTAGCACCAATTCCAAACCAACTGGCATAACTATGTTTGTCTTATTTTTCACATAATGTGCTTAAAACGAAGATACTGGAGTCACAGCTTTTACAGTCTCTTCTTCCCGTTTTGTAAAATATGTGATGGAGAACTGCATTTCTGGAGAGACAACCACTGAACTCCCTGACCCAAAAATCTCAAGGGTTTCGTCTGTTAAACAATTATCCTCAACAATGAGCAGTGCAAGGAAATAATCATCCACTATCTTCAAGTGAAGACTGTGAGAAGAATTGCTGTCATTGTGACAACAAAAAGATCGCATCAAGAGACCGGCTTGTCTGTCCGTCAGTTGAAAGTCTGAGCTAAGCCATTTGTATTAAAGGGGTCATCCTTTAAAACCAAGTAGTGTACCATTTTTATTGTTTGCATGAGCATTTACTTGGGAGTAATTAGGATGGTTTCCAGATTAATGCTTTGCCCACAACAGCACCCAACAGTCCTCAAAACACACACATTCAAGCCTATATAAAAACAGGAAAATTACATTTTCCACTTTCTGTTTAATGAGGTAGGTGCAACCTACAAACCCACATCCATTCTTTCCTAATCCTGTGGTGTATTTGGATCGATTTCAACAAAGCTTCAGCAACACTACTCTAGAAGAAAGTGTTGGTGGACTGTAATCAAAACAGATTATTAGCCAAAATGCTTTCATAAAGCTTTTGCCAGGGAAACTGAAATGGGAATTAGCAGACTGAAAAAGGAAACCTAGAAGGTGTGCACTGGGATCTGTGGGTAGACTTTTTACTGGCTTACATCTGAAACACCTCTGATTAAATACAATGGTGAGATTATTCCTGCTCAGACTAAATTCAAGTTAGTAATGTATGCCAAATGGCAAACACATTAATGAGGAAGAAAAGCATGCCTTTTAAAAATGAAACCTGCAGGTGACTTTACAAATATCCCAGCAGCCAGTCCTTTTTCCAATTATTTATTTGATGGTGGGTTTGAAATACATGTAGAGAGCTGGGTCTGTTTTCTGGGGGAGTTCAGCTGTGGAAATCCAGCATGGACAAAAGTACAGTCAACCTGAGTTTCCTAGAGTGTACCGATCTGGCCACCCTAGAGTTGGATACAACTGGCTTTCAAACAAGAAGGACCTTTACCTTTACTTATTTACACTGAACAGACTCAAATTCCCTGGTGTGACTTTACAGCTACTAAATGCACATTTCTCTTGCCATTTAGTTTCACCCAATATCAGAATTACAGAGTATCCTTTAAATCAATGGAGATTTGGTAAGTCAATGCAGGTTCCATTGATTCAATAGGTTTGGTCTAGCTGGGAGGCTAAAATTTAGATCTAGATGTGTATCTGTTTTATAATGACATTTTCCCAGGTAAAGTTCATGCTATTCTCCTTCTATACCTGTTTGAAATATTTTTTTAAAAAAGAAGTGACTATGAAAATTCATAGTGAAATTGATATCAATTTCTATATGTATCAAGTCCATATACACCTTTTAATTCATTTTCCATATTATACAATTTCCCTTATGCTTGTATGTACTATTTCCTCTAATGCATGTTTTTATTTACATTATTTGATCAGAGAATGTATCATAAAATTCAGAGAAAGCTGAAAAATGAAGATAATTTTCATCCAGTTCAATTTTTCTTCACTTTGTCCATAGTGAATTGTGATCAAAATGAATTTCTTATCCTCACTAGTTATAGCTAGCTGTGTTTGATGACACTGCAATTTAGAAAGTAGTATTGGGCATCCACATGGATTAAAATGATGCAGCGTTTATTCTGTTAACATCACAGGTGTTTAAGGATGATATAGCACAATCCTTTGCTAAATACTAAACAAAACATTAAAAATGTCCCTTTTCTCCCCAGCAGGTTTATAATATAATTGAGATGGACAAATGTGAAACCAGAGGGTAGCTTCAACCCTTATCAAAAATATCATCAACTTCATGTTGCTAAAGCCGCCATTTTTTGAACTCTTTATAGTCTGAAAGAAATTATCCTTCCTCATTAAAGATGTAGCCATATTTTTGGGCAGATCAATATCATATGGTACAGTACTTGCTGCTAAGGGCACGTAATCTTGCAGCACAAATGTTTCACCAGGATAAGAAAATGTCCCTTTTTTATTTGTGTTTACAGAAATGACACTCAGTGGCGAGATGGATTTTCTCCAGCAGAAATTGTTTGTTCAGTGACACAGAATAAAGTCCTAACAAATAGGATACATGCTCAGTGTCACTGGCACTTGCACACAAAGAAATAAGCAGTTCTGCTGTCATCAGTGCTGCTTGCTTCCATCAAACAGGTAAATAAATGTTCTTGTATACATCTGACAGCTCTCATCTTTTTCCTCTATATACTAATATTTCAAGGCTGGGTCTACCTTCAAGTACTGTACAGGGCATTCCTTTGTTCATTTCTTTAGCATCTGTAATGGGAATAGGTCATTATCCTCTATGCTAATTAGGAAATCAGGTGCTGATTGATCATAGCTGTACAGACAAAACATAGCTATTGAGTAATAAAAGGGAGGTATCAGGATACTTAGAGTTTTCAGAAGTAATAGAAAACTTGGGTGGAGGAAGAAACCGACCACTCTGTGAGGGTTGTATGCATGGGACCTGGCTACAGAATACTCTTGGGCAATGGAAAAGCTGGGGATATGAGTTCTGCAGTGGTGTATCTTGAAAGAGAGCACCCCAAAGAGGAGCACTTCACACTACAACATTTTGTTGCTAGTTCCCACAAGTTTTTGACATTCATATTTGTCTTCCTAGCTGTCAATATTCAAAATTTTGTGGTTCTGTCTTAATTATAATATAGCTTGTCTCCATCTGGCTGGGTTTTGACTCCAAACAGCCACATCCTGATTTATCAGAAGATTTAGTGTAGCAAATTGTATGAGGTCAACTTACAACCTGGTGATTTCAGAAGTATTGATACAAGACAAAAGCCCTAACACTTTAATGGAAGAACCTGCTATTTTACTTTTCCAAAATGCTTGTCGGTATGCCATGACTAGCTTTTCCTGATTTGCCTTGTCTGGTCATGCAGTACTTGTACCAGTTCCTAGACAGCTGAGATTTCTGGACTTGATCCATAACATGAGCACTGACCCAGACTTCATCACACCTTCTGTTCACCAGATGGCCCTACAGTAGGCTTCTTTAGTCATTCCATTTGTGCTTTTCTGATAGACAGCTATGGGAAATGCTCTGCAAAGTTGCATTCGAATCTGTACTCACCAGTCCTCCTTGATTTTGTCATTCTCATTCTGATGTCAAATACAGAAGAACAGGTTACTCCAAGGTGAGTGAAATTAACTCTTAACTTCACCGTCTCTTATCAGTGGAAACCTTCTGGTGCAAAACAAAGCAAAGTTTTTTAAAGTTCAAAATGTAATGATTGCCTGATTAGATGTACCAACCCTATGCAAGCATTCAGACTGGAACATGAACATACTAAGTGAGGGAGTCAGTGGCATAAGTGCAGATTTTGCTCTGATTCACATAAAATTATTATAATTGGTTTGGGAGTCCCGTGGATCAAGAACTGAATGCTTTAAATGAATAAATAAACAATGTCCAAAGAGAATTTGCATATTTACAAAAGGAGATTTAAATTAATGGCTTCATACATTTATTATAACCTCTGCAGCTACTGTAATGGTAGATTTTGAAGTGCAATAGCTTTTCGTACCAATCTACATAGCCGTACCTCAAAAGACAATCCAAAGGCATGAGCACCAAATCAGGAAATACGCATAGAAAACTGTGATGATTCACTACATACAAAAACACTGCCATACAAAGAGTGGCAGTGAGAGAGACCTGCCATTCTGGATCCTGTCCTTGGACTTGGTTTGGAAAGATTTAGATTCACACCTTGATCAGCCATGAAACAACTCCCAAGCTGCCAACAGATGACAATTCTGCTGCAGCAGAAGTCATAATTAATTCTGATATAGGAAGGACAATTACATACACACACACACACACATGCACACGCACGCATGCACACTCGCACGTGCACGTGCACGCACACACACGGATGCACGCACGCACGCACGCACACACACACACACACACACACACACAGCTGGAGACATAGAGGAGAAGCAGGGCAAGGAGCCAAATTGGAGGAGGGTTTTTAATAGCCATTTTGCCCTCCATGAAGTAATGCCTGACGGTGGTCCCATGGGGTGGCAGGGTGTAATGGGAGGTGGTTTTAGTGGGTAAAAATCCCACACACTGTGAAACCAAATCAAGGGCTCACAGTGTCTTTTGAAGATTTCCACCTGCCCCTAAAAAAATAAACACACACACACACACACACACCCAGCAATATTTTGACTTCACTTACACCAGTTTAAACATCTTTAAGGAGCCGTTGGGGACAGTTTTAGTGGGATGGGTCCATATCTTTATCTCCAGAGTCACAAAGGACCACACAAGGCCCAGAAATTCCAAAAATAGCACAGAAAAAAAATAATTTTTTTTAAAAAAGGAAGCAAGAGGCTGTGTACTTCTGATCTTGATTTTTTTTGTTTCCTTCATTGAGAGGTTTCTGGACTTCTGAGGCTTCAACATCCAGTGCAAAACCCCACTGGTCCTCAATTTCTCCAGGAACAGAAAATCTTCTCTTCTGAGTGTCACAGAAGATTGGGGAGAACCTGAGATGCCTCAAAATAATCATTGTAAAGGGGGGAATACTTACAGCCCACAGGTCTTGTTTTGCCAAGGCTAAATTAGGAGCTTACTAGGCAAGTATTTTAGTACTTGTGAATATCTGATCAAGTGGCATCATCATGGCTTTTTGGGGGTGGTGGTGGTGGTGGTGGTGGCGTATGCATTCTGAAGTCAGTGAAAAAGTTAGGATTTCCATGAGCCAGAGAGACTAAAGAAGCCTGTTTAATTAATACATTAAAATTTTGTGCATTCTCTAGATGAGGTTAACTAACTAGAGAACTTTGGTTGCTATGCTGTACAAAAGAAGAATTAATGCAACAAATAAAAATCTTGCTGTTACAAACAATCCTAAGAGACAAAAGTTGAAATCATATGTCAATATAATAAACCAATGAGAATATGTTTGAATGAAGGTACTAGAAAATACATTTTCTAAACCACTGTTCTATAATTAAATGCACTCTGATTTTCAATTAATACTAATTTGCAATTAAACCTATGCTGAGTTGTAATCTGGTGAACAGTAGTAATTACAAGGATTATTCCACTATGGATGACATGCTCACTTGTCCCTCTGTAAGCAGCAACTCAGCGAGGGAAAAGTACTGTAACACTAAACATATTACTGCTGTAACATTGCTGCCACAAAAATTAACATCCATATAGTCAAAGCTCACAATATAGATACAAGAAAAACTAGCATAAACAAAATGTTTTTTTCTGGATATTATGGTTGCTACTGACAGTAGTGGATGTTGAAGTAACAATAGCAATGACACTTATATACGGCCCCATCACATTTAGTGCCCTCTCTGGGTGGTTCACAAGTTAATTAGCATTTTTGCCAACAACATGCTGGGTGCTCATTTTACCAGCCTTGGAAGGATGGAAGGCTCCCATCAGGACTGAACTCGCAACATTTTGGTTGCACTACAGCGGTTTAACCACTGTGCCACCAGGGCTCTTAAGTAGAAAATTATCCTTAAGTAGAAAATTATTAACCTTTGGGAACCAGGAAGCTACATTGTCATATTTACCCACATTGAGAAGATTATCCATTATAACTGATGTTATTGTCTGCTATTAAATACTCTACTGCTAATGAACAATGTAATTAATAGCTACAAATTTACAGTAAAATATCCACAAAGTTACGTTTTAGATACAAGTAATGTTTAGTTTCTTCTGAATGTTACTTCTTGATGGTATTTTAAAACATATGCTGGCTTGAAGGCAGCAGTGATACCCAAATGCTGCAGGACGGAATGAGCTCTCATTTTTGTCCCACCTTCTGCCAACCTAGCAGTTGGAAAGCAAGAAATTGTAAGTAGATAAATAGGGACCACTTCAGTGGGAAGGTAAACAGCGTTCTGTGCACTCCGGTGTCTAGTTATGCCTGCCACATGATCATGGAAACATCTGCAGAAGCAGACATGCTGGCTCTTCAGCTATGAGACAGAGATAAGCACTGAACCCTAGAATTGGATATGATTGGCTTTTGAGCAAGGTGACCTTTACCTTGAGAGGAATTAGTGGCCACTAGAGGGAACCAGTGTGTGTTTCCCTGTATTACAATAAATAAATGAAAAGCTGTGTGGTATTTCTTCTTCTGCCATATCTGAATCTGAATATTGGCAATCCTCATGGTGATCAGCCATAAAGACTGCCCTGAGAATATCATGCAGTGGCCTTTCATCTGCCTTCTGCATCACAGCACGACACCCGTACCACTGATCCAGTTTTGTGAGTCACTTTCTGGTCCTGATCTCTTTCAGCACGCAAAGTCCTCCTCAGCCCCAGGCCAGTATTGATGAATCTGCTGCCTTCCATCAAGGTGGATTCAAGTGGGATTTAATCCACTTGGGGACCATCACCCTTCCCTGTGGACTTCTGCACCCAATCCATTAGTCCTCATGGTTGTCAGGTTAGTTGATCTCCACCTGATGCTCAGTGCTGAGTTGTTGGCTGTGTGGTCTTTAGCTATGGGATTTTTTTAAAAAAATCATGGACTACCTTCCTTAAAGTCTTCAGGAATTCTCCCTGCCATGCCCCTGGGGACCTTACAACAAAAATTTATTGGCTGTTGTTTTCAAGTTCTTAACCTAATAATTTCAGACTATTGACAGCCATTTTTCCTCTGTGGAGAAGCCAGAGAAAATCGATAGCAAAGTTGACCTCTGTTGGAGCTGTAATGGATTATGAATCTGGTATATTTCTTTAATAGGCTAATGGACAAAAATCACTACACCCATACCCCCTTGCAAGTTCCATGGAGCTTAGCTTCCCCTGTTTTCTTGTGGGACAAAAACGGCTGCCAAATGCCACATTCATTGGTTTAAGTCTAAAAACACCTGCCAGTACTTTCATTTTATGATTAAAGTCTTCTGAAGCCCGGCTGGAGGAATTTTTTCATACCTCTGGGGATTCTAGTCCATGTATTTCCCAAAGGCAAAGATAGGGAGCACATCGATCTCCTTGAACTTTCTCTGTTTGCTGGTGACAACAACACATGTTAATAACGCATAACCCACGGGATTACTTATGCAGTTGAAGCAGCAATAATCACTATGGCAGCTGGCCAGAAAGAAGTAATGAGGATCACTGTGGGTTCAATCTGAGGCTTGTTCTTGCTACAAGGCCTGGAGATTTCTGCTGCTATGTCACCTGGCAGAAGATCAGCTCGGGCAAAAAGCCCTTTCAGGTGCCACTTCTGCTTTTACAAGGAACACAGAAAGCCAATTAGCATTAGGCAAAGGTTTCCAGGAAGAGTAATTGGTTTCAAAGCAAAGTATTTGCACCCCTTCTTTAAAGCAGGGATACTTTTTTTTTTACAAAGACTTTGCCACTATAATAATTTCATGTCAGAAATTATTTTGGGTTGAAAAGATTTTTGCAGATGAACCTCCATTTACCTAACCCCCAAATGAGGTTCCTTTCATTTCCCCTAGAGCTGGGACAGAGATGGGTGCCCAATCCATTGTGCACTACCCAGGTCTCAAACTGCCGACTTTCCAGCCTTCTATCTAACAAGACAAGCTTCTTAACCACTGAGCTACCGCAGCTCCTGTGCTGCAATGGCACACACTTTGCCATTGTGCTGGTGCTAGGGCAAAATTAAAGGGTGGAAATGACATTTGTTTTGCTGCCATTGCCACCATATGTTTTAGGGAAACTCTTTAGGAACTGTTATCATGGATCATGATTTAGACATAGTCTCACCAAATTCTCGATAGATATTTATTGTATTACATTCCTATCTCTCCTGTCTGGCCATTTCTCCAGCTGTTGAATCAACAATGTGGTGGGTCTAAGAAGCAGAAAGCAGCAGAAGCCGTATAATGAAAACCTCCAAGCTAGGCTTCAATCAGATTGTGGTTAATTAAAGCAAAGGACACAATTTCAGAGTAAACCAATTAAGGGCATTTTAATTAAATGAACACTGCAACAGCCGCTAATGTCCAGATAGCTCTTGATGCTTAATTTCCCAAAAGCTTGAAGGGATGGAGAGAGACAGAATAACTGTAAAGTATGCTGTGTATAAGAGAGGAATTAGTTCATTTCTACTTCCAAGAGCAAGTGGATTCTCACACCTGTCAAAGTCTAAAACTCTGATAGAAAACATATGCAATATCTCCTTCTCCTCCTCTTCTTCCTCCCTAACTTCATCATCAAAAGCAGCCAAAGTCTAAAGGTGACTAGTCAATTTGACCTGTCACCTCTAGACCTCAGTTGCTGTTGATAATTATAATGATATGAAGTAGGAAGGGGAGGAGAAGAGGATGAGTTATGTTATTTTGATATTTCCAATGCAATTGCATTTCTGTGGGTTTTTTGTAAAAACACTTCCTTACAGAGATGACAAGAAAGAAAGGTAAGAAAGCCCATTGGCAAAGCACATGTTATGCATGCAGAGGTTTCCATGTCTGACAACTCTGGCACTAGAAGTAGCATCAAGGCAAAGACATGTAGAAACTGTGAAAAATGGTAAAAGGGACTTCAGTTCTGCACTACTGGTGGCCCAGCATGACGAGGAGATGTAATTCCATTCAGTGGTTATGTTTGGATACATTCAAGGAAGTGCCTCTTTCCAGATATCTGAATATAATGGGTAGGCATTATGGGTGAGGCTATCAGGGTGTGTAACATTGGCAGTGGCTGTCAGTTGGCAGTGGCCATCATGCTCAGTTTTACTCACTTCCGGTTCTCATATTATGAATGAATTATTGAATAGGGCTGAAATGGACTACAAACAGATAACCAATAGGGTTTAGTGGATAGAATGATTTGCTTGGATTCAGGAGACCTGGTTTTAATTCCCTGGCCATGGAAACTTTTTTTTTGGGGGGGGGGGATGAAGGGGTGTGTGTGAAACTGGTAAAACTACTATTTATCTTGAAAACCCTGTTGGAGTTTCTGTAAGTAGGTTCTGACTTGACAGCACTTAATACATACAGGCCAAAATCCTGTCGCTTAGTGTAGTAAATCAATCCCACTTATAGGTTTTATTGATTCCAATGAACCTACTTTAGTGTAGTAAACTGCAACTAGAAGAGACCCATTGGAATCAACGACCCTTATAATAGATCCAGCAAATCCCCACTGATTCAGTGAACTTACTTTAGTTCAACTTCTTCTTCTGTGTCTTGTTCAGACTTAAAACTGCCAAAATGAAGCCACCTTTTGGTGAATTCATTCTATAGTTCTTTTATCCTGAACTAACTTGATGAAGGTTAGCTGGAACAAAAAGTTTCTGTTGCCCTCCCTGGGTATGCCTGATTGTGGTTCAAAAATACCACAATATTTGAGGAGGCTCCTTATGTGTACCCCAGTTCAACTTATTAAGCTAATTAACAGTATTTCAACCACAGATGTACATTCATGACATTAGTATCACTGTGACAATTTTAGCATAATTTGGCATTGCAACCTCAAATATATCTCCTAGGTGTGATAGGTAAAGGTAAATGTCACCCTTGCTCGAAAGCCAGTCATATCTGATTCTAGGGTTCAGTGCTCATCTCTGTTTCATAGCTGAAGAGCTAGCGCTGCCTACTTCTGCAGACATTTCTGTGGTCATGTAGCAGGCATGACTAGACAGTGCACAGAACACTGTTTACCTTCCCACCAAAGTTGTCCCTATTTATCTACTTGAAATTTCTTGCTTTTGAACTGCTAGGTTGGCAGAAGCTGGGACAAAGATGGGAACTCATTCTGTCCTGCAGTATTCGGGAATGGAACTGCTGACTTGCCACCTTTCAGTCAGCATCTTAAGCATTTGAGCCACTGCAGTCCTAGGTTTGATATGAGAAGCTAAAATTCCTTGGTATTTATTGACTGTGAATTGCATGCAAACTTTGGAATTTGTGATTCACCATCACTTGTAATATTTCAAATTGTGGTGAAGTAGGTACATTGAAGAGCTTCCATACTTTTTTCACAGCAGGAATGGTGATGTCATCTGCTGGACAAGTATTTGCACATTTTGCTAGTTTGAGGATAGGCCAGGTAAGAGGACAAGTCTGGTGATATACATAATCCCTGTTGGTTGGTAGGGTAGGCTGAGCAGTGACTGAGTAATCATGGTTGACCCGATAAAGTTTAAGATACTGGCCAGAAACTTATGTCTTACTATCATATGACTGTCATTTGGTCTTGAAAAAATTGCATTACAACATGTACCATAATGAGTACTATGGGTCTAAATCCAATTGTTAGTCCTAACTTAGAGTAAACCACTGAATCTATGAAAACTCAATAAATGAACATTTATTAACATTTCATTGATTCATGAGATCTACTCTAGTTGGGAGTAATAGCTGGATTTAGGCCATAGTCTGACATCCTTGGGAAGTGAGAGAGAATGTAGGAAACAGTTATCTTTTGTTTACTGTCTGTGAGCATAGATATAGACTCATTTTGTGAGTCCGGCTATGGAGGCTATCCTGATATAGTGCTACACTTAAAAGTTTATAACTATCTCCTTGGTCATGTTGACTTCACCTGGGCAGTGGTGGAAAGTCTGATGTTACTGAGATTACCTGAATAGAGCCTGTTCCTATATCAAATAAAGAGGTACAGCAGACAGGAATATACTGCTATAAGAAATCTGTGGTTATGTTTGAGTATATGTCTGTGCACTGAAGTTATACAAGATATGTTTGTTGCTTCAGGCAGCTTCTTCACAGCCATGTTATCTTTTGCTCTTGTCCTTACAATATACTGCATCTGGAAAATCTCCTGTAAGTGATCCTTCTTTCACAAGTGAAAGTGGCTACCTAGCATTCTAGTCAGGAAATGGCTCCTCTTTTTTTTTTTTTTTTAAAGAAAGCTTAGGCATGCTAAAAGCCTCTGGAGCATGACTATCACAATAAGCACTCCCTGGTAGCTGAACGGATCTAAAGGAATTAAATAAAGGGTTTCATTTCTTGGAAAACACTTCTGCAGATATTTCTTTTGAGAAAATAATAAGGTGCTTAAATTCAACACAGTGTGTGACATAAAAATCAACAAGCACACAACTTTTTTAAACAAAGCAACATTTTAGAATCACACCAATTAGTGAGAATGTCAAAGTGATTGTTCTCTTATCTCTGAGCAACCAAACACCAATTCATGCACAAAAGTAATGGCTGTCAATCAATGTGGATAAAACACTAACATCTAGCATGAATAATCTTAAGGCATCAGAGTTCTACATCAAATGCATGGACTCAAACTGATGGGTTAGTAGTAGATGGAAGGCTTTCAGTTCACCACTGATGTTTTAATTCCACAATCATACTGTGCATAAAATATAATTAATCTTCTAATTTCAATGTCTTGCTCAAAGCTGCCAAGAATTTCAAGAAACAAAAGCAAAGAATGAATATAAAGCTATGAGCTTTATATTTTTGTAGCATATAAAATTGTGATCAAAGAAAGTTGGACACCAATGGTTGAAAGAAGTCTTAACAGAGAATAATCAAAAGTGGCATTTTGAGGTTACAAACTGGCATAGTTTTCCTGCACCAAAACAAGATAAATTGAAGTTGAAAGAAACAGCTGCATGTAATGCCTATTAAATATTGTTAGAAAATGAAATACAAATTTGAATATGTTACCTTATCCAGGTCCGTGCATTGTATTGTTGCCACTGTATAGAATAAAAATGATTTAATTTTGTGGAGAAAGCAGCTGTGAAAAGAAAATCCTATTTCTTGTACTATACTAATGTGAATGATGAAAATCTAAGAAGCCCTCACTGGATAAAACGAATGCATAAATAAAGAAGAGTACTATGGCTGCCTTTCTGTTCAAGAAATTTAATCTGAATGACCCTTAAAGTTTTATTCAGGTTAATCAATAAACCAAACTTACATGCATAATTGATTGCCAAGAACAAGGCCACAACTTTATTGGTTACAGCAGCTACTTCCCAGGCATAGCTTCGAAGTATGGACCCAGTTCTTTGGAGGCCACACCATCCAGTGGTAACCACACTTCCAACAGGCATCAACTGGAGGAAAAACCAGGTAATGACCATTCCAGGGATCCCATCATGGGTATATGGCACTCCAATCAGCCTCGCTCAGCTTCGACCCCTGCCTCCATGATACATCAGGCCATGCCCCTGTCCATTTACTACTTTTAATCCTGGGCAATGGTCACCTTGTACTAAATAATCTTTCTCACACTTGATCACATTTGATTTATTTAAATAAATAAATAAAAATAAAAACTGCAGAATGAATTTTTGTAAAAGCAAAAGGTGGCTTCATTTTGGCAGTTTCATGTCTGGCATAGACACGGAGGAGGAGGAGGAAGAGGAAGAGGAAAAAAGAAGAAGAGGAGGAAGAGGAAGTAGTAGTATTAGCAGCAACAGCAGAGGCAGCAGCAGTAGCAGTAGTAGTAGAAAGAGAAGGAGGAGAGGAAGAAGAATTAGAGGAAGAGGAAAAAGGACATTGTGAAGGCAAATGTCACAACAACACCCTAACTATTGCCCTGTTAGACTGTCCCACCACTAAAATCATGTCCATATGGTATCGGTAACAATGCTATTATCATGAAAGAGACAAGGTGGGAAAGATGGGATGCCAACATAGGGATGACAGGGAAAGAGAAGGGGCAGCGGCACATGCCTACATATAAGCTCAAACTCAGTGTGCTGCTATGACCCCAATCCAGCTATTGATCCCTTGCTCCCGTCCCCCTGAACTCATCCTAGCCAATTATTTGTGATACATCAACCTGTGCCAGCATCCATGGCATGCCCTGGCACCTCCCCAGCAACCAAGTGGAGCTGCTATGCCTCAGGGAGGTGGGTGCATGACTGCCAGCCCACAGCAACAGGGACCTTGTAAAAAAGTTGTGAATAAGAGTCATATTGAAAGTCGCCATAGTCAGCTACAACTCAATCCGAACATATGTTTCTTTCTTGCCCCAGGGTGTGGGGAGGCCTAGTCTTGGAAGCCAGCTGGTTCTGGGCCACCTTTGCTCTCCGATGCAATCAGGAAAAATGCCACTGGTGTGAATTTGTTTAAGGTAGACCCCAGCTTGCCACGATGTGACCCACACACTATGGTTTTGGAGCCATCCCCTGCAGCACATATGAAATGAGACATGCAGGACAACACTGGGAAATAAAATGGACTGCCACAACCTTGAGGATATGAACAAGGTGCGCCTTCACAGCCAGTCCATCTGGCATGACCTCTTCCACCTCCATGACCATTGGGAATCAGAGTTCCTCCTCCACTCATTTTGCCATTGGGCTCAACATGATGGTTTCCAGTGGCATTTTCTCCACTGAGGGGACCGTCACTCCACCTAAAGGGGCTCATCTGTCCATAACGGTTGGCCCCTTTAGGGAGTCAGGTTATTTACTGCCGCCCAACACTCGACGTTGAGTCACTGGGTGTATGGTGTACTCCATTACCGTAGCAGGATGTCCAGCCAGACATCATATTGAAAGTACTTGTGTCAAAACAGGTATCTGTTTATCTGGAACAGGAGAAATACTCAACATTTTTAACAAAAACTGGGATGACTTATAATTATATACTGAAAAGAACTGATTACTGAACCGTTGACTGAAATCCAATAGGCTATTGTAGCTAGAATAGGCTAATTGAATCCATGGGGACTTAGTGAATCAACATGATGGTAAGTTCCATTGATTTAATAAATCTGCTTAATTTGTAACCTTACTATGAGTTTTAGCCATTGCTTTACATTTAGATTAGAGCTGTTCATTGAAACTTTCTATTTCTTCATATATATATTTAAATAAAATTCATTCTGGTTTATAAATTCTGCTTATTATTTTATAGCTAGAAGTCACAACTCCATGGGTGCTGTCAGTCAAGGCTACAACACAAGGTTTATGTAACATCACCAAAGTAAATAAACGTTTGCTGTGTTTCACCCAAAACATTATTGTTTTTAAAGGGGAAGTGTTATATTAGCTGTGATGGCGTTAAAGTGACAGTGTAATAGGAAACACTAGCTGTTTGCCTGGCTTGAAAAAGATAAGGATACAGTATTTAAGAGAAGGACTTTCTGATCACTAATTTAAATGGGAACCCCTGGTTTATTGCAGTAGCTCGGGAATGTTGTTGCTGTTAAGGTTGCATACACAGGTAGAGTGGGGCTAGGCTGCTTCATCTCCTGCATTCAAATTAACCCTTTCCTGAAAGCCCAAATAAGGCTTTTCCCCTCTGCTCTGCCTAAAAAGGCTTTCGTATACAGCATTCATGTTCTGTTGTAGTTGCAGACCATAATCTGTTGGGTGGTTATTTTTAACAATAATGTTTGAATACAGAAGGTCCTACCTTAGAGCTGTTTAAGATGCTGAACTTGATGACTGGAAGATCAGCAGGTCAGCAGTTCAAGACCTGAATGCTGCACGATGGACTGAGCTCCTGTCTCTGTCCCAGCTCCTGCCAACCTAGCAGTTTGAAAGCAAGAAATTGCAAGTAGATAAATAGGTACCACTTCAGTGGGAAGGTAAGCAGTTTACTCTACATTCCAGTGTCTAATCATGCCTGCCACATGTCCACTGAACATCTGCAAATGCAGACAGTATTGGCTCTTTGGCTATAAAAAGAAATGAGCACTAAACACTAGAGTCGGATATGACTGGTTTTGAAGCAAGGATGACTTTTACCTTACCTTCAAGCAGCAACTTTGATTCAATTACTGCGTCTTCCTGCAATGCACAGTCTAGGTTTACAACATTTATTATATAAATAGACTTCTTCAGTCCACCTTCACAGCTGAATTACACAGGAAAAAGTGGGAATGCTTCAAATATTATACGTGTTTATAACTGATCTCTTTGTGTTTGCTGCTCCCAATCTTTGTTAGTATTTAATATTTTAATAGCATTAATACTTAGAGCTTCTATTCTATTGATTGCAGTGCTAAGTAAACATCAAACAAGCTGCCTAAATCCCAGAGATATTTAAAGACTTGCTCTAATTCTTTTAAAAATCAATTTTTCAGTTTTGATTCACATCACTGGCAACTAAAACGTTTGCCTAGAGAAAATGCATATATATATATAGACGGATGGAATAGGGGTCCACGATAAAATGGACTTCTCATGGCATGTATTAGAAGCAATGTAGCAATATACAAAAAAGAAATTCATTGATTCTACTGGCATCACCCTAACAGAAGAGGTCCTGAAAGTGAAGGGTTCAAATATATATAAAAACATAATACACATACATCAAAATTAGCTTGATACAAATTTTGTACTAGTTACTCATCTTTGTTTATATTATAAAAACAAATAAACAACAACTACATTTAACAGTTGATATGTGTACCCTCCACTCTTGTGACCTTTTCTTCTATTCCACAAATCTCAATTTTAAGTCTACTATACCTATATCTTTTGATTTTATGAAGATATAGTCAATAAAATCTCTCCATATCTCTGAAAATCAGGAGGTCTGCATTTGTATCCCTGCTTAATGATCAGTCTATAACAGAGGTCAGAAAACTTGGCTCTCTGGATGTTCTTGGACTTCCATTCCCATAAGCCCTGATTATAAGGTGTGCTGACTTGGGCTTCTGGTAAATTAAGTCCACTTGAGGAGGGCAAGAGTTCATAAAGATTAAAAAGTCATAAAAGTTTGTTAGATGATGTTACCAGCTCTGCAGGAAGATTATGAAATTGTTAAGTGCTTATGCTGCCTCTGGCAGGTAGACTGCAGTCTATTACTAAGAGCTAGCTAAATGGTTAAAAGCTAGCTCTGTGGAATAGATGGTAATCTAAAGAGTAGCCATTTGTCTATATTTTATGAGTGCAATATGGGTGTCTATAGTGAAGACTTTCTTTATGCTATTCTATTGAAATATAATCATTAGCAGTTCAGAACCAAAGACACACAGCAGTTAGAAAAAATTTAGATATAGTAGTACCTTCCTTAAAGAGCATAATCTGTTCCATGGGATTGCTCTTTAAGTGAAACACCATTGTAAGTGACCAATTGTGACTCCTCGTGGGGGGGATTGTGAACTCTGATTTAGTTGCTAAGCTAGTTTTTGGTTGGTTTTAGTTTTTAAGCAAGGTGACCATTCAGATAAAATTCTGCTCTTTAAACAAGTTAGTCTCTAAGTGAGGTGCTCTTTATGCAAGGTTTTACTGTATTCACTTTCTGCTACTGCTACTCTACATTATATCCATTATTAGTTCCAAAATATAGGTGAATTGAATCAGAATATATTCTGACTATTCCTTTGTATTACTTCATTGTTACCCTGTCTCACATACATATATAATTAAATATAGTACATTAAACTACATCCTAGTAAACCATCTGGAACAGTTATAAGTTGATTAGGTAATGAGTCATAGGCAAATTAATTAGGTTATGAACTTGGTCATGAACTTGGGGAAAAGTTCAGTTTTGATAACTGTGGAAGTGCTCATGCCATGGAAAGTATTTTATTGAATTATTTGTGCTTTAGATGTTATAGTTATAGAATAATGCTATGTCTGGCTTCTGTAATTACACTTGCTATCTAAATGAGTTAGCTTGATGCCATTGCTGTCCAATAGGCTTGCTTGATGATCAAGGCACCCAGCTGTGTTCCTGGAAAAAGAATATAAAAAGCCAAAGCAGAATGTGATCTTTCCTCAGTTCTTTTTGGAAACCATTTCCAGACTGAGTCCTGCTGGCTATGCATGCAAGCAGTAAATAAAACTATTTCCTGTTTTTCACCTATTGTCTAGTCTCTTTCTTTCTTTGGCCTGATATAGCCACTACACAATAACACCTGGAGAGCCAAGTTGGCAGACTCCTGGTCTATAAAACACAGGAAGTGTAGGGTGTGGACAAATCCACTAACATTTAGATAGGCCTAAGTAAGATAAAGGCCCTAGCAAGAATGGTGGCAAATGCTGGGTGCATTTGACTGTTTGACAATCAGCCAGAAAGATTCCTCCCACCCAGTTCCTATGTTATTTGGTTAGCCAGATTTCACCCAGATTCTGGTACTATTTACCTGGAATCAATTTGTGACCTTTTGCATAACAAGCCAGTCCAGAAACAGTTCTGTCCTGCAACCCTTATTTGTCACATCTCACTAGGGTCTGTCCCTGTTTTCACAACAGTGGTGGGATTCATTTTTTTACTACCTTCTCTGTGGGTCTGGTATGGTGGGTGTGGCCAGGGGGAAATCCCTGCATTGCATCCAAATTAGGACTACTTTATTTCAAAATTTGGAAGGACGGGGGCAGCCAGAATTTCTGCTACCATTTTTGGTGAACTGGTGCAAACCTGTTGAAGTCCACCACTAGTTGACAACCTATGGCCCATGGGCTGGCCCTAGCCCCTGACACCATTTCATCCGGCCCATGGTAATGACCCCAGAAGCAAAAGCAGATGCATTTATGACAGCCGTAAACATGTCTGTGCATGTGCAAATGCACCCACTGAGGTTTGCAACAGCATTTGTGGCAGGGGAAACCATGTGTCTGGCCCACGGCGGGGTCTGAGGGGCAGTTGTCCAGCCCATGGTGTGGTAAGGTTGAGAACCCCTGTCTTAGAGAATGGGATGTGCCTGTCGTGGAGGCCCTAAGTATTGCCATAATACAATGTGAGCTGCTGAACACATGGCTAGGACTCTGAAGGATCTTCTATGGCTGCACATAAGCAGCCTCTGTGGATGCTGCTTGACATAACCAGGATGCATCATGAGTGGAGCTGAATTTTGGTAAAACTGGTACTGAAGGCTCAGGTTCTAGGGCCATTCTGTCAGCATCATCTGCAACATGCCCTTTGTGCACCTAGGCCAAGCTTTGAGGGTGCTTATTATACCTTTTGCCAGACACCTGCAAAAAGCACACACAGACAAAGGTGACCTGTCACTGATTGATGAATGGGTCTGGTTGGGAGCTTGGCATCTCTTCAGTTTATATTTATCAGTCCAAGATGCTGCTTGAGCTTAGCGTGGGAGCCAGTTGGCAAGCCAGACTCTCCCTGGCTGTTCCTTAAGACAAATACTTCATTTATCCCATGGATACCCCAGCCCCGTTAGGAAAATCGCATGGACCATCTTATCAACAAACATCTTGAGAATCAAAGAGCATGGAAAACATCTGGAGAATGACTGTTATTTATATCTGCACTGCATGATGCGGTGAACTGACTCTATAATAGGCCATGTGTGCTGTTTAAAAGCATTGGATGTTGAAATATAAACACTTCAGTCATTGTTGTCTACTGCTGAGCCTTAAGGAAAAAAATTGTTTAAGAATTATCCCACAACTCTTACTAAACAGCCATCACCATTTTGACTGTGCATTGGGGGAGGAGTGATACAAGCAAAGCATTTTAAAAAAGGTAATACTTGAAAAAATATTTTCGATGCAATTGTATGCATTCTGTGAGCCATATAATGTGTTGTATAGCCAGACATCTTGCTATGGTAATGGAGTAGACAGTACAGACAGTGACTCAATGCTGAGTGTTGGGCTGCGGTAAATAACCTGACTGCCTAAAGGGACCAGTGGCTACAGGTGGGTGAGCCCCTTTAGGTGGGGTGATAGTCCCCTCAGTGTAAGAAATGCCACTGGAAACCATCATATTGGGCCCAATGGCAAAATGGGTGGAGGAGGAACAACTTCTGATTCCCAGAAGTCATGGAGGTGGAAGAGGCCATGCCAGATGGACTGGCTGTGAAGGTGCACCTTGTCCATATCCTCAAGGCTGCAGCAGTCCATTTTATTCCCGGTGTTAAATGCTGCATGTCTCATTTCATATGTGCTGCAGGAAATGGCTCCTGTGATCATAGTGCGTGGGTCACTTCATGGCAAGCTGGGATCCACCTTAAACAAATTCATGCCAATGGCATTTTTCCTGCTGCAGGAAAAAAAATGTATTCTCCGATAGTTGCAGCTGACAATCATGTGTTGTATCTTTCACTGCAAGGAGGCTCATAATTAAAATAAGCAGTAGATAAACTCACACACTCTTGGAAAATGCTTTGTCAATAGGAAGCAAGGGATCACAGTTTGACTTAAGAAGTCAGAGATGAGAAGAGTTAACTTTTTGATTGTAGAACATCCACCTGGCATGTTCTGTGGCTAAAGTTTTTTTAAAGCAATTTTGCCACCCTTCTCCGCCTGAACAGCAGACATTCAGCAAAAGTTATGGCAAATGAAGACTGGTTACAATCCAAGATGATTTCCAAAATACTCTACACCTAGGATAAAGAACTGCATGAATTTCAACATAATTTTAGCTAGATATCATTAGCATAATAGTTCTAGGCACAACATGCCAACTTTACATCATTAAAGCTGACAGATCAGTTCTTGATTTAAATACTACAAGAGGCATATGCCAAAATTTGAAATGGGATGTCAGTATGGTCAAGGTCCTCACATTGCTCTAATGAAGCAATGTCAGAGTTCTGCTTAAATCTACAGCAGTGCACTGTGGATTGGACTGAAAAATGCATACCTCTTAAAATGTTTTACAGGATGAAAAGCAATGGGCCATGCTTCTGACACATTCTTCTTTGAAGGAGGGTTGTATGAACAGAATTAATATTTGCTGTCTTTCAAAGTTTTTCATCAGTTAAAATACATTGTGATCAGTGATGGGATGACAAATTTGTTACCACCACTCCATGACGTCACGACGTCATGGGCGTGGCCAATCTCATGATGTCATGATGTCATGGGCGGAGCTGACATCATGACATCATGACGTTGTGGGCGGGGCCTTAAAATAAAATAAAAATAAAATAAAATAAAATAAATACACACACACACACACACCCTCAACCCAACCCACCCACCCACCACACAAACCTGTAAATAAATTAAATAAATAAATAAAATTAAAATTAAATAAAAATACAACCCCAAACACAAACCCCTCACTTACCCCTGGGAGGGCTCGGCAGGGGCGGACAGCCACCATTATCGCCATCGCTGCTCTCACCGTTGTCGCAGTCACCGCCGTTGCTCCTGTGTTATGTGGTGATTAGTAGTGTGCTTCCACTTAAATTATAGTAATAATGTCTAATTATGATATTTGTAGAGATTCATTTAAATTAGCATATCAAATATAACACAAACATTTTCTTTTTGGCATAATGTGTGTAATTGTAACTGTTAGTGGAGATATATATATTATATATCCGATATTGTAATTTACTATGTGATATCTGTAATTGCTGTGTAATTGTAACTGTTTCTTCTGTAAGCCGCCCAGAGTGGGGCGGCATATAAGTCGAAATATTATAATAATAATAATAATAATAATAATAATAATAATAATAATAATAATAATAATAATAATAATAATAATAATAATAATAATAATAATAATAATAATAATAATAATAATAATAATAATAATAATAATAATAATAATAATAGAACATCATTCTTCATTGTGTTTCTTCTATTATTTGTCCTCCTTTTTGGGGATGAAACAGGGGCTACCATAATCTTGTGCCTTAGGTACTTTGTAGTGTAAGTAGTAAGATATGTGATTCTCCCAATTCCCTTTATCACTCTTTGGGAAATATGATACTACAGGTGATACATAATTTATACAGAACACTAGTGAATCATCCATGAGGATTACCATGTCTGTAGGATAATGTTGGGCAAATCTGCTAGACAATAAGAACATGATTGATAATCCCTGAGATTTTTGCTGACCTAAAGGCAAATTAATCATGATTAGTCGTGGTATGGTTGAGTTAACGTGTGGCATAAGCTGTCAGCTAAAGACATTACCCATTCTACTTGACAGGCATGCATATTATTAAGCCAAGTTTCACCACAGCAAGGGGAAATTAACAAATAGACTATATATTTTCCCAGGCATACTACTTTTTACACTCACTTCTTCATTCCACATGACTTCTTCAAGAACATTACCCTTTGTCATCCAATAGTTCATATGAATAGAGAAGCAAATATCACACAATCACATCTTGAAGAACTCATTGTAATTATTTCTACAATATCATAAAACAATTGAATTCTCGCACTTGTGTAGTTATTTCCTGGAACAATGGAAATGAAGTTTCTAATACGGAAAATAAATGGTGACCCTTCATTTCAGTGTGTGTGTCAGACCATTGATTGCACCTTATTGTAAAATAGACAAACACTAAAGGCTACTGAGTCATGTAATTATAACAGAAATAGAATAAAGAAGAAAAAGAGATCCCTGAGCTTTTTACTGCTTCGCTAACCTGAATGTATTGTTAGTACATTTGCAGAATTCATTAAGAATTGTAATGTTAAAAACCTTGATGTTATAATACACACATTCAGAATTTCCAATTAGATCCAGCTTATACATGCACAGTAATGGGAGGAAGCTCTGGGCTGGTCCTCAACAGTCTGTTATTTGAGACAGCACAACAAATACCACAATTCCTCTGGTCATAGTTGTTGTTCGGCCAACAACATAGTTGTTTGGCCAAATACTGGTGATACTGAAAAGCTGTGTAGTCTATCTTCTTCTTCTGCCATATCCAAATCTGAATATTGGTGATCCTCATGGTGATCAGCCATGAAAACTGTCCTGAGAATATAATGCAGTGGCCTTTCATCTGACTTCTGCATTGCAGCATGACACCCATACCACTGATCCAGATCTGTGAATCACTTTCTGGTCCTGACACCCCTTGGCATACTAAGTCCTCCTCAGCCCTAGGCCAGTATTGATGAAGCTGCTGTTCTCCATCAAGATGGATTCAAGTGGGATTTAATCCACTTGAGGACCATCACCCTTCCCTGTGGACATCGGCACTCAAGGCTGTTAGTCCTCAGGGTGGTCAGGTTTGTTAATTGCTGCCTGATACTCGAAGTTGAGTCACTGGCAGTATGGTCTTCTCTATTACCATAGCAAGAAAACCTGGCCAGACTACTCAGATAATTATAAAAGAAAAAAAGTCATGTTGGATCAGACCAAATGGCTTTCTAGTTCAACATTATTTTCATTCAATGAACAACCAGTTGCCTATAGAAAGCCCATCAACATGACCCCCAATTTCACGTCCTCATCAACTGAAGTTAGTAGGATACAGCCTCAAATCCTGCAGGTGATATATCACTAATCTTTTGGACAGCCACATGATTTCAATGCTGTCCAATTTGTCAGTCATCATCTCATCTCATGACAGTGAATTCCATTGTTCAACTCAGTGCTGTGTGAAGAAGTAATTCATTTCAATCTGCCTTGAGACTCCCAGTGTTCCTCTTTGGTGGATGACACTTGGTACTGGTATTATAAGTATGCACACACTACAGTACACAGAGTCTAAAGTCAAATCATCTTAACACTTAAGGCAGAAAATCCCTCAAGTACTTGCCTCCATCTTTTGTGCTGTAAATGTACAATAATATAAAAATAGTAGCTAACAGTTAGTAGCCTTTCCACAAGTACCTGACTCCTTTGCTTGAAGTGGCTGCTTTACTCTGCTTATGACCAGGCCAGCCTGGGGCAGACATCTTCATGCAGGAATTCTGTGAGCCTTTCCATGTGTGGACAACTCCTTTAAAATTTAGGTGGAAATTTAACCCAACCACAGAAAAAAACTATACTGGAGTAGCTAGTCAGTTGATGAAGAATGGAAAAACACAAGGCAAAAAGGTTTGGGAACAAGCCATCTGACCAGAGGAAAAAGAGGGGGGGGATTACTTATTACCTGCTTTTTTGTGACATCTGGATTGGAGGAAACTATAGACAGCATGAAACTGAATAAGGTGGCAGGTATTGATGACATAAGAACAGAGCAGATAAAGCAGTTTGGTCCTCAAACTTTGGAATGGCTTTCACAATTAATGAAGAACTGCAGAGACGAGTTTAAGATTCCTAAATTGTGGAGACAGGCTAGATTCATAGCTTTATTGAAAACCAGCAAAGACCCAGATTACCCCAAAAAACTATGGGCCAGTATCACTTCTTTGCCATCTTTATAAGGCACTGGAATAAATGCTTTACAATCATATTTCTGAATTTGCTGATGGAAAGTGCATGAAGGAGCAAGCAGGTTTCGGACCAGACAAGTCATGTTGTGGTCAAATTCTTTACCTTTCACTACCCATTGAAAAATGGCTTCAAAAAAAGCTAAGTACAGGAGTGGCTTTCATTGATCTAACTGCAGTATACAATACTTTCAAGCATAGGATAGTAAAGGTAAAGATCACCCTGCTTGAAAGCCAGTTGTATCCAACTCTAGGGTTCAGTGCTCATTTTTGTTTACAGCCAAAGCCAGTGCTGTCTGCATCTGCAGACGTTTCCATGGACATGTAGCAGATATGTCTTGACACCGGAGTGCACGGAATGCTGTTTATCTTCCCACCAAAGTGATACCTTTTTATCTACTTGCAATTTCTTGCCTTCAAACTGCTAAGTTGGCAGGAACTGGGACAGAGACTGAGGCTCATTCTGTCATGCAGTACTATGGTATCAAACTGCTGACCTGCTGACCTTCCAGTTGTCAAGTTCAGCATCTTAGTCTGCTTGATAAAATAAATACTACTAGAGGTAACAAGCTTATCAGAGTCATTGGCAGCTTCCTCCAGAACTGGAGATTCTATGTGATGATGAATGGAAAGAACAGTAGGTGAAGGTTGCAGAAGAATGGACTGCTACAAGGATGAATGATCAACCAGTTACTGACAATACAAAATTGTTCATCTATCTATGTGGACGACACAGCAATTGCTGTACAAGGATCATGTTTTGACAAGATAGCTGGAAAACGTACTGGAGCACTTGAAGAATTAGGTCAGTATTATACTATCAACCACTTGAAACCTGTCTCAAGTGTGTGCTTTCCACTGCCAAAACTGAGAGGAAGGGGTTGAGCTGGATGGCAAGGGAATAAATTACAGCATAGTTCACCACTGAAATATCTCAGTGTGAGTCTTGACAAGAGACTTTCTTTTAAGAAGCACTCCCTGAATACCAAGGCTAAAGTTAGTTCGAAGATAGTATCATCAGGAAATCGACAAACTGTACATGGGAGATCAACCATCCATACAGTTTTGGCCCTGACCATCTCTTCAACAAAGTATGCTTCTCCTATGTGGAGAGCACATCTACACATGGAAAACAAGTTGACATAGCTGTTAAAAAATAATGCGTAGAGTGACAGGATGCCTCAAACTTACACCACTTGAGAAAATATATCCTATTGTTTGTATTGCTCCACCTAAGATAAGAAGTAGAAGGAGATGCCAAGAGAACTAAGCAAGAGAATTACCCTCAACAGTTTCTGAACAGATATGAGCTTCAAGTCTACTGACTCAGATCCAGGAAGAGCTTCATGGGAAGAACAAAATCTAATTATAAGATGAAGGAAGGAGCTCACTGGACAAGGAATAACATTAAAGGAGGATATGGCTCAGGAACCCAACCTCCCCTATATCACTTGGAGGACCCTGAATAGGCTGAGGGTTGGAATGCTTAATGTAAGAATATCATGCTCAAGTGGAGGCTGTGTGAATGTGGGGAGATACAGAATCTGGCTCAGTTCCTGCTCTTCTGATTACTCCCAGAAACATGTACCGATGAGATTTTAATTTTGGCCAATGACAATGCCAAGAAGGTGGTTTCATTTTAGCAGTTTAAAGTTTGATCTGTACGCAAAAGAAGAAGAATCACATGGAGAATGTCTGAACAGAGCAGAGCATCTCTCAGACAGATCAGCCTCAATTCTGTAACTAATGGAAAATGAATTGTATGCAGAGATTGGAAAAACCCAAATTTCTTTTTGTATCTTGATACCATGTGTGCTTAGAGCAGGGATTCTTAGGACCATGACACCATTTCATGTTTCCCCCCACCACCTCCAGCATACCTGGAAGTGCCATGTAGTGGAGTAAGGGCAAAATGGCCATCCAGCCCCTGAAGCTATCTGATGGAGCATGACCTGGCCCCCAGATTTAAAAGGTTGAGAACTCCTGGCTTAGAGCAACATTTGTGGAATCATTCTTTTTCAAAAGAATGTAAAGCAAAATATATCACTGTTGAAGACTGTATTAGCATATGACAGAGTCCTGTTATATGCTAATGCTGTGTAGCACTTGAGACATATTCTGTTTAGCTCTTCAGGCACTTTTCCATTATTTTTCTCTAAGCTATCACTTAAAAAGCATTTTCAAGTTATAAATATGCAGAGGTGGACGAGATCAAAGATAATGTTTAAGGATTGTTCCTAGCTTCAGGCAGAGCAGGGCAGCCCTTTCAGCTGGGAGGCTTGAGCAGCAAAATAGAGGTCACTGCAGATTCTAGGTAACATCACTAGTTGTGCCATGTGGTTTGCCTGGCAATGCATGATCCACTATGCTGCTTTCAGTCACAAAGAGCCCTGGTGGTACAGTGGTTAAACTGCTGTACTGTAGAAAAAAATATTGTGAGCTCAGTCCTGACAGAGTGCAAGTTTGACTCAGCCTTCTATCCAGGTTGGTAAAATCAATACCCAACTTTTGGTGGCAAAATGCTAATTACCTATAAACTAACCAGAGAGTGTACTAAGGGCTATGGGGTGGTATAAAAGGGGGATTGCTATTGCTAAGAGAAGATGCTATCCCATTAGTTATGCCAATATAAAAGTCAGTTTTGTTGAGAAGCTTCTGTACATGGTAATGTGGGTATACTGGGAGGGACACTTCCTTGAGTTTTTTGCTTCAGGTAGCAAAATGACTTAGGATAGCCATGCCTATCTATTTTGCAATCCTCCTTGGAAAGTAGAGTTTGAATTGTTACTCCTTCTACCATCCCTGTGGTGACTTAAAGCACATTGCCTCTCAACTGCCCAGAGCTAAGTAGTCATTCCACTATGGTAATACACAGTGATGGGCAGCAGACGGTTCACACCAGTTCGCCAGAACCGGTAGTAGCTTTCCCCAGTGTCCTGGAGAACTGGTAGTGGCTTTTGGGAGAAACCACCTCAGGGGCTTACCTTTTCGCCGGCTCCCCCACTGCACATGTGTGGCAAGCACTTCATGTGCATGTGTGCCTACAGCACTTGGCACACCTACAGTGCTTGGTGCACATTCATGCCTATAGAACCTGGCATGCCTACAGTGCTTGGCATGCATGCACACCTATAGCGCTCTGCCTGCCGAGCCAAGCAGCCATTTTCTGCTTGGAGTGTGGCAGCGCAGAGCGGCAGGTGGCCACACATAGCCACAGAGGAACTGGTGGCTGCTGCTGAGGCCCTCGGCAGCCTCCTTCCTGTCTTCCCAAGTGGGGAGGAGGAAGAGCAGCTTCTAGCCTGAAGCTCCCTACAGCCTGCTCCCCAGGGTAAGTGACTCGCCTTTAGGTATGGGGTGGGCAGGTGTATTTTAATGTGTATTTAATGAGTATTTATTTTTAATGTGTATTTTTATGTCTATTTAATTTTTATTTTTATGTGTACTTATTTTTATGAGTTTTTTTTACTTTGGCTCTGCCCATGATGTTGGCTCCACCCATGACATCATGATGTTGGCTCTGCCCATGATGTCATGACATTGGCTCTGCCCACAACATTGGCTCTGCCCACAGTGTAGTAGTAAAATTTTTGGCTGCCCATCACTGGTGATACATAATAGTATCCTATGTTCAATGAACTGCTGCTTGCCCCAGATGTGAAAATGACTAGTTACAGCTCTGCTCTGATATAAGTACAACTGAGTTTATCCCTGGCCATTGAATATAGAATTGTAGCATAAATGGCACTGGGAGGCACCTGCATAAATAAGACTAGAATGCAATGGCAACTTTAGAAATTCTTTGTGGAAATGTTACATTTCCTAGGACTTGATTAATCTCAAGGCAAATGTTAGCTTTTGGAAGATTTTATTCATTCTTTAGAGTTCTTTTGCTATTGTAGTAGATTTCCTGTTTTGGCAAGATTTACATTGGATGGTCTTTGACATCCTCTGCAACTTTATGATTCTGTGAGAGGTGGATATTGCCAACAGCTCTATCCTGGTTATTGCAAGTAGGAAAAAATGATATCACTTCAGCAGGAAAGGTAACAGCATTCTGTGCACTCCGGCATTTAGTCATGCTTGCTACACGACCATGGAAAGGTCTGAAGATGCAGACAGAGCTGATTCTTTGGCTGTAAACAGAGATAACCACCAACTCCTAGAGTCAGATAAAACTGGCTTTCGAGCAAGGGAAACCTTTACCTTTTACACATTACAACTCAGAGCAAGTATGCCAAACAAAAATAATTCCTTTTTACTGAACTGTGGACGTGGATTTCTATTAGCTTATCATTTTTCCTCTTTTGGTTCCAAGGAATTATGTCCGAAGCATGACAGTTATTGCTGGGAAGAATTAAAGGATAGCACCCGGTCCATGATACTGCATGTTTTAATGAAGGCTTCATATTTGCTTTGAGTTTTGGCCACATTAATGGCAAAGATATGTTTAGCAATTCCTAACTGTTTTTGACTAATCTACTAGCCACCTCCTGCCTCTCAAATCTGCATGATAATTCTCATTAATTTTTCCGTTCAGTGAGTACAGGATTTGTTTTGCTTTTTCATACAATTATTTGCTTACATTGTAGGAGAGAGTAAATCTGCTCTGTTTTGCTTCTGCTTCCTAGAATGTGAAAACAGATGTCATTGTTGCTCTGTCATATTGAGAAGCTGTTCTCAGTGGGGTTCCCAGGGCTTCTGTTAGCTAACGAGAACTGACATGTCTTTATGAAAAATTATTTATTAGAGAAGATGTCTACTGCTCCAGCATGACAATGAAATCTGCCTGCTCTCTTTTTACTACCTCCCTTCCCAAAGTCTATAAAATACAAGCCACATTTTCAAGAATGGACGAACAGCTCACATTCAGATACAAATTTATAAATCCTTTCCATTAGCAGGGAAATACTTCCACAAGTTTAACACAGCAATTCTTAATATATAACCAAGCAATAACTATGCATTTGTTAACAACCCATAAGTCCCATTACAATGTTGTATGCAGTTGCTTTTATATTTTTTCAGTATCAGCAACTGTTAAATTTTAACACTGGTCACTCTGGGATATAAAACCATACAGTATATGATGCCCATTTCTGTAGTAAACTAAGCGAACGGAGATACAGAAAATGTTCAAGCTGTTGGAAAGAGGAATGAAAATGGAATGAAAGAAATCCAATAAAATGCTATCAGATAGAGAATAATAAATATATATTTCATTGGCATTGGTGTATTCTCTTGTGCCCTATAAATTTTAAACTCTGTAAGCAGGAAGGTATGTTTTTACACTTTTAGTTTACAAAGGGAAGACTCACTCGCATGCTCAGGGCATTGCTCTGATTTGCCAAGTTTCCAGGTGGAGAGACAAATCCCAGTGTGATCAGTTTGAATGAAAGAGGATAAAATTTACTTTTTATGTGTTAGGTAGCTTTAAATCTTGGGCACCTATTTTTATTAATTCCAGTGTGGTGCCTACAAAATAAGAACAACTGTTGTAGCATCTGGGTACCTATTTCCATTTGAAGCAAAACATACCTTCTCCAAAACCTGAGTTATTATACTACCAGGTCAGCTGGGTTTCATCCAAATTTGGGAACCAGTTACCTGGATTCCAGTCAGGTTGTATCAGAAGTAGGTACAAGGAGCCTTTCATGGTCTTTCTCCTGTGATAGGACTAGATTTCATCAGTTTTTGGCCCTGGGATCTCAGAGAATGGTATGTAGCTGCTGTGACAACCCTCTTACATGCAGATGTTGTTGGGATAATAACAACCTTGCATGCACAAACACTGGGTATCAGTGGGAGGGGATTCACACCTTAATGTGATTGTTCTGTGCCACTAACTTACTTAGCAATGTTCTTTTTCTGCCTCTGGCATTTGAGGTAAACCTCTGCCCCATTCACCTCTCTCTTTTTTCTCTGACAGTAACTACAGATGGTTAGTGTAAGTCAGTGTTTCCCAAATGCTGGTTTTTGGACTTCAATTCCCAGAAGCCTAAGTCATTTCCCCAGAGCACTGATCAGCCAATGTACTGACTGTGGCTTCTGGGAATTGAAGTCCACTAGTGGGCTGTGTACCCCTTGTTGGGAACCACTGGTGTAAGTAAACAAAAACTCTTTTTTACTTTAAATGCATCTAGACTGCCCAAAAACAGGGCAATGCCAAAGAATGCTCAAATTATTGAACCATTGTGCTCATCCCACATGCTAGCAAGGTAATGCTCAAGATAATACAGGATAGGCTTCAGCAGCACATGGAGAGAGAACTACCAGAAGTGCAGTCTGGGTTCCGAAGACGCAGGGGAACTAGAGACCAAATTGCCAACATATGTTGGATCATGGAGAAAACAAAGGAATACCAGAAACAAGTCTACTTCTGTTTCATTGACTACACCCAAGGCCTTTGACTGTGTGGACCACAATAAAATGTGGCAAGTAATTAAAGAGATAGGAATACCTTATCTGCCTCATGACAAATCTGTACATGAGTCAAGAAGCAACAGTTAGGACAGGATACAGAATTACAGAGTGGTTTGGAATAGAAAAAGGAGTAAGACAAGGCTGCATTTTGTCACCCTGCTTATTTAACTTATACACAGAACACATAATGCACAATGGAGGGCTGGATGAATCAAAAGTTGAAATTAAAATAGCTGGGAAAAACAGCAACAATTTGAGATATGCAGATGATACTACCCTAATGGCAGAAAGTGAGGAAGACCTAAACAAGCTCTTGGTTAGGTTGAAGGAGGAGAGTACAAAAGCTGGTTTAATATCAAGAAAACCAAGATAATGGCAACAGACTGACCCTATCAGTCACTGGAAAATAGATGGGAAAGAAGTAGAAGCAGTGATACAATTTACATTCTTAGGATCCAAAATCACTGCAGATGGAGATTGCAGCCATGAAATAAAAAGGCGACTAATTCTTGGGAAGTAAGCTATGAGAAATTTGGGCAACATAGTTAAAAGTAGAGACATCACCTTCCAAACAAAAGTCTGCATAGTCAAAGCAATGGTTTTTCTGGTAGTGATGTATGGTTGTGAGAGCTGGACCATAAGGAAGGCTGAGCACAGAAGAATAGATGCCTTTGAGATGTGGTGTTGGAATAGAGTTTTGAGAGTACCCTGGACAGCAAAAAACAAAACAAATAGGTTGATCTTAAAAGAAATCAACCCCGACTGCTCCTTGGAAGGTCAAATATTGAAGATGAAGTTAAAGAACTTTGGACATCAAATGAGAAGAGAGGTCTTGATGCTGGGAAAGGTGGAGGGCAAAAGAAGAAGGGGGCAGCAGAAAATGAGATGGCTAGATGGCATTGTTGGCACAAAGCTGGGTGGGCAGAGGAGGATGGTGTAGGATAGGGATGCCTGGCGTGCGGTGCTCCATGGGGTCGCGAAGGGTCAGAATCGACTGTGTGACTGAACAACAACAAAGAGTGATTTTTACCACACAAAGTGCTAGATCAGTGATGGTGAACCTTGGCACTCCAGCTGTTCTTGAACTTCAATTCCCAGAAGCCCGGATCAGCAGGAATGCTGACTTGGGCTTCTGGGAATTGAAGTCCAAGAACATATGGAGTGCCAAGGTTCACCATCATGGTGCTAGATTTATCAGGTTGGGCTGTTTGATAAGATTGGGCTGAACTCTCCATGGTTCAGTGTTTTCAATGCTAACTAAAAAGAGGACTCTAATTTTTGTAGCACCGCTGCTCAACCCATAATGTCCATGTATTGATACTATGTGCACAGACTGGACTCCGTGTTTTGGAATCTTGTAGGTTGTTCAACATTTTCTTTTTTATCCACATGTGAGTACCATGTGGTGCTTTTGGATGGGCATAGACTGGACAGTTTAAACACTCCTGGCCAATTTATTTTACAAACCTAAGTTGGGGAAGTGGTATCTCCCTTTTGTTCACAGTAGGGAGGGGCAGAATTTAATTATTATTTTTTTTAAAAAAAGAGAAACATCTAATATTTCACATTACAAACCAGACCTCACATACTTGCTTATAGGTGAAAAGAAAAGAAAATGAAATTACTTTCACTCGTCCCTGAACATTTAGAAGTACAGTAAAGATCAATCTTTTAGTTTCCAGAATGGAAGAAATATGGGCACTGATCTCCACATTAATGGATTTCCCCCCTGGAGATATATCAGAAATATGAGTCTGAAAAAATAGACAAAAATAAAGCCATTTTTATCTCATAGTGACCACAGACAAAATAAAAGCATTTTATTTGGATTTCCCCCCTGCAGATATACAGGTGCAATGGCTAGGAGCAGTGATCTGCTGTCTTTGCAACCTCAAGTGTTCAGTAAAAGTCCTGACCCTGAGGTTTTTTTTTAAACTAATTAATTCTCTTTCCCTTGAGGTGCCTATGAGATTCAGAGAAAAATGAAATTACCTTAAATTTGATGGTTACTTAGTTACAGAAAGAAGAAGAAAGTTAAGAGGGTCAACCTCCCTCTCTTCCAATCTGAACTTCCCCCCCCTGGGAACATCACTTCTTTTTTTCTGGTTTGATTTTCCAGATATATTTTTCAGGCCTTGCCCCCCCCCCCCCCCATTAGTAGTTTCGGAAGCTCCCAAAGAGAATGGTTACTGGCCATGCTGACTGGGGGATGCTAGGAGATGTAGTTTTAAAAGAAAACACTTCCAAACTCTAATCTAGACTATTCATTTAGTTTTAGGATCAAACAAGACACATGAGTTAACACATCACTACATGTAAACTCTGTTCTAATAAACAAATGTATCAAATCTGTATTTGGCAAACTAGCCTGCTTTTATTTTGTCTGTGGTCACTATGAGATAAAAATGGCTTTATTTTTGGTCTAATTTTTCAGGCTCATATTTCTGATATATTTCTGATATTTGTGTGCCTGATATATTTGTGTGATGGTGATGGTGATGGTGATGGTGATGGTGATGGTGATGGTGATGGTGATGGTGATGGTGATGGTGATGGTGATGGTGATGGTGATGGTGATGGTGATGGTGATGGTGATGGTGATGAGATATTCCAGTATCCTAAAAAAAGGAGACAGAAGGACTTATATTTCCTTCTCAAGACACATAATTTTTAAAAAATTGACAAAACAAACTGACGGTAAGTGTAGGCTTTGTAAAGAAATGAATGAAAGAGAGGACCACATTATCAGTGGATGCTGTAAGATCACACAGACTGACTACGAACAACACCATAACCAAGTTACAACAATGTTAATTTGGAATTTGGACATTCTTCTCCTTCTCCTTCTCCATCATCACCATCACCATCACCATCACCATCACCATCACCATCACCATCACCATCACCATCACCATCACCATCACCATCACCATCACCATCAAATAATTTGCACTTGTCAAGTCAATTTTGATTTACAATGAAGCTACGCAGGATTTTTTAGGTAGAGAATACATGGGAGTGGTTTAGCATCCCATTCTTCTTGGGATGCTCTGGGACTGTGCAGCTTGACCATGACTATTGTAATATGCTCTACATGGGGCTGCCCATGATCACCATCTGGAGACTGCAGTTGGTCCAGAATGCGACTGCCCTTGCAGTGATGGGGTGTAATTGTTTTGCCCGCACCTCACCACTGCTGTGGGAGCTCCACAGGCTGACCATATGTCTCCGAGTGCAATTCAAGGTGCTAGTTGTCACCTTTAAAACCCGTCATGGTAGCGGACAAGGATGTCTCAGGGACCACATCTTCCCTAGGACATTGACCCATCCCATGAGAGCAAACTGAGAGGGCATCCTTCAGGTACCATCTGTTGGGGAGGCTCGCCTCTCCAGCACAAGGAAAAGGGCCTTCTCAGTCATAGCCCCCACACTATGGAACCTCCTCCCAGTAGAACTACACCTCCAGGCCCATTTACTACCATTTAGGAAAGAACTGAAGATGTGGTTGGCAAAATGGGCCTGGGGGCCAGGATTGTCAACAAGCTTTCCTTGCTGGCTCGTCTCAGGCTCCCTCCTCCTGTAATTAATTTTTAATGTTAAGGTATGTAGATTCTATATTTGTTTTTAGATAGTACATGGCACAGCGGTGGGTAATATTGCTATGTTTTTAAGGGTTTTTTTAAAAAAATTGTTTTATATTGGTTTTAACTTGTGTACACCACCCAGAGTCCATTGGATAGGGTGGTATATAAACCTATTAAATTAAATTAAATTAAATTAAATTAAATTAAATTAAATTAATCCTTTCCCAGGAGGCACAGTGGAGAATTGAATGGTCAACCTACCTAAGGCACTGAGCTATCTAGCCCGACCTATGAAACCATTTCCCGGGTTTTGTAAGTACACAATACATATAAGTGGTTTACCATTCCCTTCTTCTGAGGGCACCCTGTGACTGCAGTTTGCCCAAGACCATATAAGTTAGTTTTCTAGAATTCACAGGGGGAAGTTAAACTCCTAACTTTTTGTTTCATAACCAGATAACTAAACCACTGAGCTATCCATCCAGCACATAAATCTGTAATAGGAAGAAATTCACAAATGCCCTTACATGTAATGTGCCCTTTAATAATGATGATGATGATGATGATGATGATGATGATGATGATGATGATGATGTTTGACTTATATGCTGCCCCACTTGCGAAGTGTGACTCTGGGGGGCTCACAAACATATCCTCAGCACAATATACATCAACAGAATGAAATACCATAAGATACAATTTACATAATAAAACACAATTTAACACTAAAATAGCACATAGCAATTAAATAACAAAAAGTCCTTTGCCACTCAGCATCCTCAATGAGGCCCGGGGCTCAATGTCCTCCATGAGGCCCAGGGCTCAAAGTCCTCTGCAACATCGGTGGCTTTTTAAAGCCCTCCAACTCCAGCAGATGACAAGGGCTCAGAGGAGGGCGTCCAGCGTCCAGTCTTCAGCTACCAGGATCTGGAGGCTTTTAAAGCCCTCCAACTCTGGCCAGTGAGGAGGGCTTGGAGGAGGGCGCCTGGCATCTAGTCTTCGGTCGCCCAGCTCTGGAGGCTTTTAAAGACCGCCAACTCTGGCCTGTAATGTTATAGCTCATTTTTTCTAAGTTTTTTTTAAAAATGCTGAGCCCCCTTGTTTCATGTTGTGTTTTCATAAGGGAAGGAAGAGAGAGATATTATAAAATGTGGTTTTTAAAATAAAGGTACAAATTAAATATTTGAAGGGATACGATTGTAAGATGCAAGAGCTCATCTGACACTTTCTTCTCTCTAAAAGTGGAAACATATCATTCTAGCCAACTTCTTTATGCTGACTTCTCCTTGTGAGGAATAATAGCATTGGTAGTTCACAAAAGCCTTCTTCAACACATTTTTAAGAAAAGTAAACAAGGCATTTTTGTAATAAATAGGCCTAATGAAGAGTGATGACAGGTAGGTGTAGACAAATATATTTTGCAGCATGAAACAAGGAGAAGATGGTTCTCACCTTATTCCATATACAGAAGAGACCTGGATAGATGACTGAAGTTCACTTCCACATTGGGAATGAAATAGACTCCTTTACTGCTCCTGAAGACAGCAAGCTAGTTTAGGGAATACAGGACAGATTGAAACAGCTGGAGGATGCTGGTGTCCTTAGTGTCAGCTATCTGAGGAACATGTCTTAGTCTTCCTAACAGTAGGGCCAGTCTTTCTGCTGTGGAACTGCCACTGAGAGAAGCTGGCATCACCCTGAGGTTAATCAGTGCTTTATTTACACGGGGTCTGGTTCAGCTAAACCCCAAAGCATCTGAGAAGAATATATTTGGATAAGCTTATCTGCTACAGTTCTGTTTCAAATGAAAAGCCATATGGTTTTATTACTGCTAGCATTCAAATATTTTCATTGATGCAAATTAAATCATACTTCTTGGTTACATAAAACAAGTAAGCTAAAGCAGAAAGCATCTAATTAAAACTACCCATTTGAAATGCAGACTGTCAAAGATAATCATTGTGTATTCATCAAACAGGAATATTCCACTTAACATGTGTTTTCTTTTTCCAGGAAAAAAATCAGATATAAACCTCCCTCTGGATTTGTCAGAGAGAAATTGTAGGCCTTGCCATTTATAAAACTGAACTTTGGCAGTATGGCAGTTTCCAGGCATTCAACACTTAACACTTGGAACTCTAATCTTTCCTTTGTTTGTATGAAATGCATTAGAAATCATTTATTTGTGTATGTGTGTGTGTGTTAAGTTGCTTCTGTTGTCCTGGCACACAACATGGTTCAGTCTTCTATCTTGCTCATCTCTTTCAAGTACACTATCTTTAGATGTGTATCTGTCTGCGGATTATATCACGTCCATCTCCATTTTGTCAAAACATTTACAGTACAAACCCCACAAGCTTTAGAGAGAAATATTTCTGAATTCATTTTGCAGCATCCTGGGCATATTAGAGGGATGCAGAAATTACAACTGTGTGTGGAAATTTATATTAATCACACTTAAGAAAATTATTATTAATCACACTTAGAACATCAGGTCATTACCAGCATAGTTTACACTTTAGTGTTGAGAGGTTTTTCTTAAAAAATCCAAGTTTACTCCAGTTCCTAGCAGAACTAAAATAAATAATAAAAATATCCCTGTCAGTATTAGAGGTAACAACAGGCTGTGTTTTCCCTGCAATTGTATTCTTTTTAAAAAATTCTATCAAAATGAGGAAGCAGTCTAAGTAGCATCCTTAAAAGCTACTCTCACTACAGGAAGGAACTGAGTTATTGAAAAGAACTGCCTCTGCATTCAGTTGCAGGTGTCCCTCCATAGTGGCCTGTGGTTTAAATGAAACAACAACATGGCATCTTGCCTGCCATTGGAGAACCTAGGTTTTAGGAGACCTGAGTTCAAAGTCCAGATTGACTATGGAAATTTGCTAGAGGATAGAAATAGTAAACTACTCTTTGAATCTCTCACATACCGCAAAACCCCTGCTAAAGCTGTCTTAATTTGGAAGTGACTTGATGGCACATTATAGCAACTGGGCTTGGTCGCTGCCAGCCAAGACTAGATTAGACAATGCTGTACCTTGGTTTAGATAATTAATTCCAGCAGCCAGGAACTAAGGAAGAGAATTGGGTTATTTTCTTAGATCCTCATGCTTACACTCAATATGCAAAATGGAGGACAAACCAAGAAAACAACCATGTGGACAAACAGATTTTCCCACTAATAAGAATTTTTCTACCATGCATGCAGGTGTTCACATGAACTAAACAGGATGAAAAATCCTGCTGGCTGATCATATGGAATTCTTCCTATGTGTAAATGGCTATTTGTACACATTTATTGTGGTCCACACAATCAAAGGCCTTGGTGTAGTCAATAAAACATGCATGTGTTTGTACACATGCATGTTTCAATGACTACACCAAGGCCTTTGATTGTGTGGACCATAATAAACTGTGGCAAGTAATTAAAGAGATGGGAATACCAGAGCACCTCATCTGTCTTATGAGAAATCTGTACATGAGTCAAGAAGCAACAGTTAGGACAGAATACAAAACAACTGATTGGTTTAGAATAGGAAAAGGAGTATGACAAGGCTGCATATTGTCACCCTGCTTATTTAACTTATATGCAGAGTACATAATGTGCAATTCAGGGCTGGATGAATCAAAAGTTGAAATTAAAATAGCTGGGAGAAACATCAACAATTTGAGATATGCAGATGATACTACCCTAATGGCAGAAAGTGAGGAAAACCTAAAGAACCTCTTGATTAAGGTAAAAGAAGAGAGTGTAAAAGTTGGCCTGAGATTCAACATAAAAAACCCAAGAAAATGACAACCAGCCCTATCACTCCCTGGCAAATAGAAGAGGAACAAATGGAAGCAGTGACAGACTTTACTTTCTTAGGATCCAAGATCACTGCAGATGGTGACTGCAGCCATGAAATAAAACAGTGATGGGATGTAACAGGTTCTCACCAGTTCTCCAGAACCGGTAGTAACTTTTCCCAGTGTCCCAGAGAACCTGTAGCAGCTTTTGGGAGAACCACCTTCGGGGCTTACCTTTTCACTGCGCATGCATGCCAAGCACTTGGTGTGCATGCACGCCTAGTGCTTGGCACATATGTACGGCCTCCTTGCTGTCCTCCCAAACTGGGAGGAGGAAGAGAAGCTGCTAGCCTGAAGCTCCCTATAGCCTGAAGCTCCCTATTTTTATTATTTTGTATTTTTTTTCTTTGGTCTCGCCCATGACATGACATCATGATGTTAGCTCCGCCCACACTGTGATGACATCACGGTGGGGTAGTAAAATTTTTGACATCCCACCACTGAAAAAGACGATTAATTATTGGGAGGCAAGATATGAGAAACCTGGGGAACATAATAAAAAGTAGAGACTTCACACTGCCAACAAAAGTCTGCATAGTCAAATCAATGGTATTCCCAGTAGTAATGTATGGTTGTGAGAGCTGGATCATAAGGAAGGCTGAGTGCAGAAGAATAGACACCTTTGAAATGTGGTGCTGGAGGAGAAGTTTGAGAGTACCCTGGACAGCAAAGAGATAAAATTAGTCGATCCTGAAGGAAATCAACCCTGACTGCTCCTTGGAAAGACAAATATTGAAGATGAAGCTAAAGTGCTTTGGACACCAAATGAAAAGAGAGGACTTGCTCGAGAAGGCCTTGATGCTAGAAAAGACTGAAGGCAAATGGAGAAGGGGGTGGAAGAGGATGAGGTGGCTAGATGGCATTGTTGATGTGAGGGGCTTAGAGCTGAGTGGGCTGTGGAGGATAAGGATGCCTGACGTGCAGTGGTCCATGGGGTTGCAAAGGGATGGACTCGACTATGCGACTAACAACAAATGATTTTCAACCAGATATCCAGCATTCCTGCCTTTCTATATAACAGGTGAATAACCTAAATACATAACACCTGATTGGAACTACAGAAGTCTTTTTCATGTGTTATGCCTGAGTTTACCCCTAATTTGTATCCCATTTATTCAGGATTAAAGTAGATTGAGTTGCATTCACACACACCTTAATATGAATAAATAATTATTTTAGACCTGATTGTGTGTGATTGTCAAAGCAGGAACTTTTCTCATTTCCCCAGTGAGCTCACTTTGTTTTGTGACTGGTCTTTAAGAAATAACTCAAGTATGGCCTGTCTACAATGGCTCTCCTGGCTCTCTTGGTAACCTCCCTGCCCTGCATCTGGATAAGCAATTTGATCTACCAGTCAGGCTGCATCAGCCCCATCACCTGAGTGAGCTCCAAAAGTCCAACCAGCGGTGAGTGCTGGGGTAAAGGCTACTTTCCAGCTGATGGAAGTGATTCCTCCATCTACTGGAAAGGATATTATGTTGTATTTTATCCCATCTCCAGCATGCACATATGGTGGAGATGGGATAAAATATAGCAGGGCAATTAATTGGAACTCCTAATGGGGTTTCAAAATGCAGTGGGTTGGGGACAGGTTGGGATAGATTGACCCGGTCAACATGTGAATGCAATCGGACCAACCCAGCCTAAACAGTGGGCTGTATGCCTGTGTAGGCAGCCTCCATGCCTGTCTATCCATGTCTGCCTAAAACATATACAGTAAAACACCGGCTAACGCTAAAACCTCGTTCCACAAGTCTTGGTGTTATCCGATTTTTAGTGTTATCCAATGGATGTTAAAATCCTATGGGATGGATCGGATAACGTTAAAGCTCCATAGAGATACAGTGTAACCGCACAGGCTTTAGTGGTTGTTATCCGATCCATCCCATAGGACCTTAATGTTATTCGATGCAATTCTCCTCCCCAGATTACTTAACGTTATGCGATTTTAGTGTTATCCGATTCAATCGTTATCCGGTGTTTTACTGTAGCTGGAAAACTAAGCGTGTAATGCTGGTTTTTCCCCAGCTACACTGAATTGCTCAGTTGCATCCCTTCTTGGACTGGCGGTCCCTCACAACAGTAGTTATCTCACAGTTAGTCTCTTGTATTGACTACTGTAATGCTCTCTACGTGGGGCTTCCCTTGTTCCTGCTACAGAGATTTCAGCGAGTCCAGAATGCAGCAATCAGGCTGATTATGGAAGTGAGAAAATGTGAGCATATCTCCCCAGCCTTGGCAGGCCTGCACTGGCTACCTGTCCCTTTCCATATCAGGTACAAGGTGTTAGTACTAATTTTTAAAGCTCTAAACAGTTTGGGACCTTCTTAACTTGCAGAACGTCATCCCCTCAGGACAGAAGCCCACATCACTCACTCCTCAATGTTGGCACAGCTTCAGGTGCCGACCCCAAGACTGGATAGAAAGGCCATGATGAGGAGAAGGGCCTTCTCGGTGTTGGCACCAATGCTGTGGAATGCAATTCCAGCTGAGCTATGCCAAATTCCATCCCTGCACTCTTTTAAAAAACAACTACAAAAGCTGCTCTTTGAGGAGGCCTTTGGAAATGTGCTGCCTATTTCTGGTTGTTAGATATGCTGCCTGGCTCCTTTTTCTCCTAAATAAGTAGTGTTTTAATGGTCATGGATAGCAGTACTTTCTGGCTATTGTAATGTGTGGTGATGATTTTATTGGGAGTTTTATTGTGTGTAATTTTTAACTTTTGATCATTATATGACTGGTTTTATGATGATAGATGTCCTGAATAGAGATGATTTCCCCCCCCCCCTAGATGGGCAGGATATAAGTGTAAATAATAAACAAACAAACAAATAATAAATAAGTCACATGTCCAGCCATAGTGTATTATCACCTAAACATGCTGCCAGTGCTGGCTCTTTGGCTTTGAAACAGAGATGAGTCAGATACGACTGGCTTTCGAGCAAGATAAACCTTTACCTTTACTATGCAGGCAGCACTGGCTCTTTGGCTGTAAATGGAAATGAGCACTGCTCGCTAGAGTCAGACGTGACTGGATTTCGAGCAAGGGAGACCTACCTACCTATAAAGGCTTTGTGGAATGCTACTGTAGCACAGAGTCTCCATATAATCTCCTAATAGCACTATTATGTGGACCATTAGGTAATTATTAGTCAATGCACAACTACACACCAAAAATGGAACATCATACACACATGGGAAAGAAATGCCATTCAACCAAGAAATGTATTTCATCCTCCTTGTTCTTCCCATATACCAGTAAGAATTTTTCTTTTTTCTGTTTCTTCCCATTTCTTCAGCCTCCTGGTTCTCTAAATGGGTGTGTGTGTGTGATATTCAGTACTGTGCAAAAGACTTTGACCACCACCAGCTGTGGGAAATTTAGGGAATATTCAATATTTTGGAGGGGCTTATAACTCAGACACCCTAACTCCACATTTCACCAAATTTGGATAGTGTTTAGAGGAGAATCAGCAGAAGGAGCTCTCAAAACCTGGCATGTCTAGGTGGCTCAAAGGCTGAGCTATGCCCCTCCACATCACTCATTGAATTTTCCCCTAACCAGTGGTGGTGGTCTAAGACTTTTGCACACTAGTATATATTGCTAAGTACAAAGAAAGCAAATACAAAACCTAAAACTTCATGCAAAGCAGAGAAAGAGTGCCCCTAATATTATCTTACAACATGTATTCGAGAATGCAAAGAGCATTGTCCTTAGGTGCATAAGACTATAATCTTAATGCATTTATACAATTTTTCTTTTCTCTTTTAGGAGTTGCCAACTGAGTTAGAAAAATGCTTTAAACATGTTTTAGCGAACCATGTTTTTCCCCCTAATGGAGACCTTTGTATGCTATTTAATACACTCTTCTAAACACCTTAAATCTAGCAAATTCTTGCTTTTTTCTATTACCAAATTGTGTGGCTATAAAAAGCAATAAAAATGTAAATAAGTATATAGTATTATCTACTTTCTCTGTTAAGTGCCCTGTAACTCAGGCTGATCAACAAGGGATTGAATTACCAGTTGAAACCTTCAAGTCCATCACTTCAAGGTCTACCATGACAGGTAAACAAAAGTAGCCAGGTAATTCATATTCCTTCTACTGTACTTCTGTTTACCTTAATCTGAGTTTAAACCTTTTCTACTTTGTTGACTCGTGTATTATTTTTTATCGTCATGGCAATGTTATGTTCTCTCTCCCTCAGAAATGTTTCACTAATTTACAGGAAAGCTTTCATTATACTGAAGCTATGAATGCTTGCTTTTAACACCTGAATGGCAGTATATCATAAGTAATTTCCAACAGTTTATAGAAGTAGGCAATCTTAATTCCACTCTTGGCATTCTTTGCAGTGAAGGATTTTATGACAAAAAAAGTTTGAGAAATATATGACAGACTTTTGGGCATGTATGAATGACTATTGTAAGGCAAAGGATGGACAATCTCATAAACAATTTCCAAATGTATTCATGATCAGCCTGTTTCTGTCATACCCTCACAAGTGATCTAGCATATAATTTACCTTGGCAAATAGAATTCACTAATATTAATAAAGAGTGGAATAATGATGAATTTTAAATTGATTTTAATAGTTTAATTTTCTCTAGTTTGCTTTTAATCATAGCCATTGTACCTTTCAACAAAATCACATGCAGATTGCATATTCTTCATTCAGTAGTATAGGATTACCTTTGTTTGTCTCATTTAGCATGATTTTGAAAGAAAATGTCCCTTAAAATAGGAAGAAAGGTGGGAACATTCAGTCACTAATTGTGATCACTACATACAGAGGATGCAGCCTGGCTTATATGTTTAAAGATTCTCCTCATGTGGCAGCCTTGTCATTGTAGCAATGTGGGAAAGACACAATAGTGCAGGCATGCCCAAACTACGGCCCACAGGCTGGATCCGGCCCACCAGGCCATTTCATCTGGCCCCCGACATGGTATAGGAACTCTTATTATTTTATTTTATTTTTTTAAAAAAAATTTTTGTGGACTTTTTTTTTTTTTGCGGAGGGATCACAAATCAGTGCCTAGTTCCTTCCTTCTGCTGCTTAGTACTAGGACTTCTGCCGAATCTAATTTAGAATTGCTGAATCCCTCCGCCTAGCTGATTTGGCTGTTAAGAGTGGAGAGAGAGACTGAGACTGAGGCCATCCGGGAGCTAAAAGTAAGCGTCCACCATTTTGTCTTAGCCTTCCGCTTATTCAGAGCTGGGGGTGGGGGAGAATGGTTTCTTCTGGGAGAGGGAGAAAGAGGTGTGTGTGTGTGTGAGAGAGAGAGAGAGAGAGAAAGAGATGTGTGTGTGTGTGTGTGTCCAGGATTACAAGCAGTTTCTTCTGGGAGAGGGAGAAAGAGGTGTGGGGGGGGGAGAGAAAGAGGTGTGTGGGGGGGGGAGAGAAAGAGGTGTGTGTGTGTGTGTGTGTGTGTGTGTGTGTGTGTCTCCCGACCTCCCTAGAGCTGATGCGCGCTACTTTTGAACTTCCCCCACCCTCTTTTATGCTGCAGCAAGCCAGAATGTCGGGATTCGAATCCTGACATTTTGCCTTGCTGCAGCCTCCAGGGAGGTGGGAGAACTTTGGAAACAGCTTGGAGCGGGTCCCCACACCTCCCTGGACCCAGCGGGGGGGGGTCAGAGACCCCAAAATTGGTAAAAAAAAGTCCGTTTTTTTTTACCAATTTTGGGGTTTCTGACACCCCCCCCGCCGGGTCCAGGGAGGTGTGGGGACCCGATCCAAGCTGTTTCTGGGCTTCCCCGACGTCCTGAGCCAGAGCAGCAAGCCAGAATGTCGGGATTCGAACTCTGACATTCTGGCTTGCTGCACTGGCTCAGGACGTCGGGGAAGCCCAGAAACAGCTTGGATCGTGTCTGCCCACCTCCCTGGACCCGGCCGGGGGTGGGGGGTGGGGGTCAGAAACCCCAAAATTGGTAAAAAAAAACCGTCCTTTTTTTTTTACCAATTTTGGGGTTTCTGACCCCCCCCCCGGCTGGGTCCAGGGAGGTGTGGGGACCCGATACAAGCTGTTTGTGGGCATCCCCGACGTCCTCAACCAGTGCAGCAAGCCAGAATGTCGGGATTCGAACCCTGACATTCTGGATTGCTGCACTGGCTCAGGACGTCGGGGAATCCCAGAAACAGCTTGGATCGTGTCCCCTGCCTGCTCCAGAGAGATCAGAGGACCCGATCTACAGCTGCAGGGTGGCTGGGAAAGCTGACGGGGACTCTCTGTCGGCTTCCCTAGCCACCCGCCCTTGCCTCCGTAGCTGCAGGATGGCTGGGAAGCTGAACGGAGAACCCCGTTCAGCTTTCCACCCACCTTGCTGCTAAGAATGACTGTATCGGATAACGTTAAAATTGTGTTATTCGATACAAGATTTTTCCGAAAATCTTGTAACGTTATACGGTTTTAGCGCTATATGATACTCACGTTATACGGGGTATTACTGTATTGGTATAAGTTGGAAGTCAAAATTGATTTACAGTATTATGGCTGTGCATTGTGTAATTCCTGATTTTAAATTGATTGGGAGACCCAATGCGCGCTAATTTTGAAGTTCCCCCACCCTCTGAGGCTGCAGGAAGCCAGGCAGGACATGATGTCAGGAAGCAGATCTTTTCTAAGGCTAATGACTTTTCATTGCTAATTAAAATCCAAAGTTTCAGGTAGGTGGGGTTTTAATTGGCAATGAAAAGTCATTAGCTGTATAAAAGATCTGCTTCCTGACATGATGTCAGAAGCAGATCTTTTCTAAGGCTAATGACTTTTCATTGCTAATTAAAATCCAAAGTTTTAGGTAGGTGGGGTTTTAATTGGCAATGAAAAGTCATTAGCCTTATAAAAGATCTGCTTCCTGACATCATGTCAGGAAGTGGATCTTTTCTAAGGCTAATGACTTTTCATTGCTAATTAAAATCCAAAGTTTCAGGTAGGTGGGGTTTTAATTGGCAATGAAAAGTCATTAGCCTTATAAAAGATCTGCTTCCTGACATGATGTCAGAAGCAGATCTTTTCTAAGGCTAATGACTTTTCATTGCTAATTAAAATCCAAAGTTCCAGGTAGGTGGGGTTTTAATTGGCAATGAAAAGTCATTAGCCTTATAAAAGATCTGCTTCCTGACATCATGTCAGGAAGTGGATCTTTTCTAAGGCTAATGACTTTTCATTGCTAATTAAAATCCAAAGTTTCAGGTAGGTGGGGTTTTAATTGGCAATGAAAAGTCATTAGCCTTAGAAAAGATCCGCTTCCTGTCAGGAAGCGGATCTTTTATAAGGCTAATGACTTTTCATTGCTAATTAAAATCCAGAGTTCCAGGTATGTGGGGTTTTAATTGACAATGAAAAGTCATTAGCCTTATAAAAGATCTGCTTCCTGACATGATGTCAGAAGCAGATCTTTTCTAAGGCTAATGACTTTTCATTGCTAATTAAAATCCAAAGTTTCAGGTAGGTGGGGTTTTAATTGGCAATGAAAAGTCATTAGCCTTAGAAAAGATCTGCTTCCTGACATCATGTCAGGAAGCGGATCTTTTCTAAGGCTAATGACTTTTCATTGCCAATTAAAATCCAAAGTTCCAGGTAGGTGGGGTTTTAATTGGCAATGAAAAGTCATTAGCCTTATGAAAGATCTGCTCCCTGACATGATGTCAGAAGCAATTCTTTTCTAAGGCTAATGACTTTTCATTGCTAATTAAAATCCAAAGTTTCAGGTAGGTGGGGTTTTAATTGGCAATGAAAAGTCATTAGCCTTAGAAAAGATCTGCTTCCTGACATGTCAGGAAGCGGATCTTTTCTAAGGCTAATGACTTTTCATTGCTAATTAAAATCCAAAGTTTCAGGTAGGTGGGGTTTTAATTGGCAATGAAAAGTCATTAGCCTTAGAAAAGATCCGCTTCCTGACATCATGTCAGGAAGCGGATCTTTTATAAGGCTAATGACTTTTCATTGCTAATTAAAATCCAAAGTTCCAGGTATGTGGGGTTTTAATTGGCAATGAAAAGTCATTAGCCTTAGAAAAGATCTGCTTCCTGACATGATGTCAGAAGCGGATCTTTTCTAAGGCTAATGACTTTTCATTGCTAATTAAAATCCAAAGTTCCAGGTATGTGGGGTTTTAATTGGCAATGAAAAGTCATTAGCCTTATAAAAGATCCGCTTCCTGACATCATGTCAGGAAGCGGATCTTTTCTAAGGCTAATGACTTTTCATTGCTAATTAAAATCCCACCTACCTGAAGCTTTGGAACACAACAACAGCTCCTTGGATGCCACAATGACCAAGCTGGATGTGAGTTTCTAGGATCTGTCATTTTTTTTTAAAAGGACACTTTTAAAGGACACCGCGAAGGCGGCAAAGGAGGAGCCGGTGAAAGAGGAGCCGGCGGCAAAGACGTTAGTGGCGGCGGCGGAGGAGCCGGCGGCAAGGCTGGTTGGATGTATGTACCATGGAGAGATAGTTCGGCCCTCAGAGCCTCTGATAAAATGTTATCCTGCCCCCGGGCCGAAAAGTTTGGGCACCCTTACAATAGTGTATGAGCTGGGACTGTTGCTCAAGAAATCCTATGTAGTTTCTCTCACTCAAAGGTCAGAATCCTATTGGTTATACCAACATATGTCCAGCTGCAGTGGCAAATAGTCAATATTTTTTTTTAAAAAAGCTACCACTTATATTCCTTACTGCACATCAAGTAATGTGTGAAAATAAAACTAAAATCAGATGAATGGCACCTTCTGGAGACTGCTAATTGATGTGGATACATTACATCTCATGCATACTTGCATTCATGTAGTCATTTTACCAGAATGATTTCCATGAACCCCTGGCTCACCTAGGTTTTGGTGGATTACACCCAGTGCTAGACATGGGCCGGTTCGCCCCAGTTCAGTAGTAACAATTCCGGGTGGTCTCCTGGGGGGGTACTAACCTTCTCAGGAGACCACCCGGGATGGTTACCTTTATTTTGAGGTGACCAGTTCGGTCGTCTCTCTGGCTGCCTGACACTGCAGCCCAAAATGGCTGCTGGTGAGTGCACATGTGTTAAAATACCAATTGAGGCATGCATGCCTCCAGTACTCAGTGTGCATGCATCAATTGGTATTTTAATGCATTCACACTCACCAGCAGCCATTTTGGGTTGCAGTGTCAGGCAGCCGGAGAGGCCCTCAGTGGCCTCCTCAGAGGTGTAGCGGTTGCAGCAGCTGAGGTTGAGGCTGAAGCCCTTGCACCGCTGCTGCAATACAGTGCCATGCCGCCAAGACATGCTGCACTGCCGTGCCACCGCGCCAGGCCATGCTGCGCAGCTGCACCACCCCAGGCCCCATACCGAAAAGCTGGGAGGAGGAGAAGAAGAAAACACACTGCCATCTGCTCCCCACGGTAAGTGTCTGTGTTTGGGTTTCGGGTTTTGGAATGTGTATTTAATGTGCATTTTTATGTGTTTTAATGTGTATTTTTATGTGTTTTAATGTGTATTTTTGTATATTTAATTTGTATTTTATGTGTTTTAATGTGTATTTAATTTATATTTTTATGTGTTTTATGTGAATTTAATTTGTATTTTTATGTGTTTTATGTGCTTTTTAAAACTTTGGTTCCACCCATGATGTTGGCTCTGTCCATGATGTCATGACATTGGCTCTGCCCATGATGTCACGATGTTGGCTTCGCCCACAGTGTGGTAGTAAAATTTTTGGCTGCCCATCACTGATTACACCTCTGACCATTGGCCATGTAGAGCAGCAAGGAGTCTACAACATCTGGGAGGCCACAGGTGCTCCATCTATGTTGTGTTTTGTATATACAGTAGCTGCTTATGATAGAGGATAAAGATAATTTAGCTAATTTCTAGAGACATTTTCTAGGAACAGAAAACTTGATATACCTGCACTATCATAAATAGGAAGCATCTGAAGATTTTTTGAGTTCAAGAGGGACATTGTCGCTTTAAAAACATAGTTATTGTCCAAACTATTTAATCACATTTCATGTAAGGGATTTTTAACTTAATAAACTGAAACTCACACTTAATTTTTGAATTTTGTATATTTAGTATATACAACTATATACTAAAGTATATTTAGTAAAAGGCAGCTTTATTTCATAATATATATGTACTGTATGTAAAAGAAGAAAGTGGGATTAAGCAAGCCATAGGTTTATTGAGGGAGCACACATTCACTGACCAAGGCTAGTGTGGAGAGGAGGCTATTTTTCATTCATTATATGTTTAAGTATCTCTAAACACTATACAGTATATCAAAAGATCTTGGGATGGGTGTGATCAGTAAGGTCATATTATTTGAGGATATCCTGGTAATCAGCGATTTATTATATAAATTCTAGCACCCAGGCTGTACAACGGAGGTTTTGAAAGAAATGATTTCCCTCATGGATTATTATAAAGCCATAATTAGGAGCTGAATTTATAATACAGGTGTGTGGTCCTGAAAACACTCACAATCATTGGAAAGCATCTGTGAATACCATAGAATTACCAGGTTTTGTAAATTCTTTGTGTCCTATATTTCTGCTCAAATACTCTGTTCCATATTGTCTATGTCCTATATGCCTAGCAGCCTTCTTCAGATATCCATGGTGTGTCTACTTGTCAGTGAACGAGATACCACAGTAAATAGAATGAAAGAGCAATTTGGTACACATTACCTCAGAAGGAATCCCTATTCACACCAATTAGATTTATTTCCAGGTAAATGAATACAGACTAAAGTCTGAGGTGGTTTCATATTTGCCCATCACTTACATGAACATAGATAACACAATAATTCTTTCTAAAGCAGGAAATCGCTTAAAATTAATGACAGGTTACAATGTGTGTAATCTGTGTGTATCACACAGAGACACAATTGCACATTTGTTAATGAAATATTTTCATATCTGGCAGCATTCTGCTAAACTTTCAGGAAGATGCACTGCTACTTCTCAAATGCTGAGTGGCTGTTAGTTGGATGTAGCAGTCTGCATGGTTCAGATTATACTGCTGATCACAGTGGCAGCTTTTTGAACAGCTGAGTTTAACTACACCCAGATGGAAATTTATTGTGAGCCCAGTATCCAATGTACCCCACATATATCCATCAGTCATATGTGCAGTTCTACCTATCACAATACAGCTACATTATATCACAAAAGAATCTCAGCTCTAGGAAATCTGACTGTCATCTGACCAAAATGTGCTTGCCACATGGACTGCCCTGAGACCTAAACTGGCATGCTAATATGTGAAGTGAATATGCAAATATATGAAGCTGATATGCTAGCATATTAATATGGAAAACCAAAACACTCACTTTTTCGTTGGAGATTTCAAAAGCCATTTCAATATTTGCCACTACGAACATGATGCTGGAAGCGGTGGAGTTGTTGTAAAATAAACAGAATCCAATCCAATGGCCCTTATCAGGATCCTAAACTAAAACTATCCAGTTCATCTAGATTTTATTTTCATTAGTGATCTTATAACTCAATAGTGCAGTACGAATGTAAAGGATCCAATCCCAAACCCTCAGCATAGACCCAATTCTATGTTAGATCTTTAGCTATCTGAGCTCAATATATACCATTTTGTAGAAGTTATAATAAAAAGAAACCAACAACCACAAATGGGAAAATTTACAACAGAGTTAGATGCAGCTGTGCTTCAGACTGCTCCTCAGCCTGACAACTATGATCAATTTGTAACCTCCATTTTGGAATGTTCTCATGTTTCCAACAGGGTACTGGACCAACAACATCCAAGGTCTGAAAACACATGCTCAAATCTTTTACTACACACTTCAAAGAAAATTCTTTTAGTAAAATACAATGAAAGCTGGGAGAAATTTGATCTCGACCCTTACAGAAACAAAAACATGCTGGATAGACACTATAACATGGCAAGAAACATCCAAAAAGCTTGGAGACTACTTTAAAATTGGCTGCCTGAAACCTACGACTACTGAAATAGTTGATCATTTGGCTGGCAATTACCTTCCTGAAGAACATTGAAGGGTGCTCGTAAATAATGAACAAAAATGAGGTAATACAACACCAAACCCAACTACTTCATGGATATCCCCACCCCAGATAATGGCTAACATTGAGGAAAGTGTTTTTCCTTATCTCTGAAGCTTTAAATATTAAACCAGAAGAAGATAGTCTAAACCTATGGAGAGTACAATCAAATATCTTGCCAAACAGATGAATGCACAAGGGTGTCTCCCATCAGATGAAGATTCTGGCTGGACTACTTGGAAGTCACTTAACAGACTTCAAAGCAAAGTAGGAAGATAAAAGAATAAGTAAAATGGGGCTACTTATACAGAGAAATTTTCAGTGTGTGAGGAAAAATTCAATCAATGCAGCATTTATGTACATGCAATATATGTCCTACTAAGTGTATAGAAGAAAATATAGTAAATAGCCAAAATAATACTATTGAAGTAGCCTGCTTTTGCCAAAAAATAGTCTAATCATTTTAATATATTAATGTGCCTAATTTTTATTTTTAACTTATATGTGTCTGTAATTTTAAAAAGTGCAATCTTTGACATGAAACCTAAGAGTAGCCACTTAGTGCAGTGAAGAACTGTTGTCATCTCAGCAGTGCAGAAGTAGAAGAGTTCAATGTTATACACTAAAAAAAAAAAAAAAGGAAAGGGAAATGCAATGCAGCAAAATGTCCTGGGATGACTCTTGCGAGACTGGGAATTAATTAGGATTCTCTGAAAGTGGCCATGAGACATTGAAATGGATGAACATTGGTGCAGCCCCAGATTCCATGGCTCTTCAGGTTGAAAACCTATATGATTGGTCCCATATGTGCTTGAACATCATTGTCTGCTGCAACTAGTATCAAATAATGCATTTTTTCCTGAAGCAGGAAAAATGCCATTGGCGTGAATTTGTTTAAGGTGGATTCCAGCTTGCCAAGAAGTGACCCACACACTATGATCACAAAGCCATTTCCTGTGGCACATATGAAATGAGACATTCAGGATTTAATATTGGGACTGCAATGGACTGCCACAGCCTTGAGAATATTGACAAGATTCAACTTCACAGCCAGTCCATCTTACATGGCCTCTTCCACCTCCATGACCCTTGGGAATCAGAATCATTTCGCTGTTGGGCCCAATATGATGATTTCCAGTGGCATTTCCTCCATTGAGGGTACCATCACCCTATAGGGGCTCATCTGGTCATAGCCATTGGCCCCTTTAGGGAGTCAGGTTATTTATTGCCACCCAACACTCAGCTTTGAGTCACTGGCTATACAGTCTAATCCATTACCAAACAGTGGCTTGACCATAAATCCCACTGAAATCATAGGAAACCAGCCATGCACCACTGGATCATGATATTGCCCAGGTAAAGTGGTCTCCTATCAAGTTTCAAAAAGGTTTGTGCTGTAATGTTCCAATTTAGTTGAATTAGAGTAGCCATAGGACTGATTTCACAAATTACTGAAAAATAATTAGCCACTCTTTACAATAAGAAATATACGGCAGGGAGCAGGACGGCATTTGATGACTTACAGTAATAAGGTCTTCATTGTGTGATTTCATGAAGACACATAGAGACAGCACCCAATTTGGTCCTTGCTCTTTAAATCTTTAAAGCAATTTTAAAACCAATTCACCATCAAGAATGTGCTGGGGTTTAATATCCTCCAGGTGGGAGGCATGGATTGAATTCAGTTTATAGGAGTTACAGTTTTAATAGTATAGTATGTATTTACTACAGATCTGAACGTGTACAGAGGGTCATTTTTTCCCACAGACAACATAAAATACAATTTTAATCAGTCTATGACTCATCCATAATGTTATATGTCACAAGCTGGGAAGGTTCAATGGAAGTAAAAAGCAGTGCTCTCAGAAAATGTGATACAATCAAAAGATTTCTTTCTTTTCTTTTTTAGCAAAGTGAGAAAAAATAATGGGATAGTTCTTTCACAATAATATTTCACTTTAAACTATTTTCTCCCAAGCTCCTGGCAGTGCATTACTTGAAGTTTTTGGAAAAAAATGTATTTTTAGAAGGCAACAGAAATGGTTAGTTCCATCTGAGTAAAACCTGCTAAACTAAATGGTTCAATGCTGAAAAGAGCATGTTAAACCAGGAAATGAACAGCTCAGTCAGTGGTGCACTCAAGATGAGACTTTAGGTCAAATGTTCAGCATCTCCTTAACTCACAGAACATAGATGAGGTTCTCCCAATGGCAGCAGGATTGGTTTGCCACATTCTAAAGTAAGGAATACATGTGTCCATCTAAAGAGGCCATGAGACAAACTAGTGGCAAGTTCAAGTGCTCATTCTGCCAGTCCCCACGGCCACTCCCCATAAGGAGAAACCAAAAATGCAGATAGTCAGATCAGTTCATATAAACAAATAAAGAGCACGTATTTTAAAAAGGTGAATTGATCTAATTGCCCATTCAAGATCCAACTACACTTTGCAGTACTACAGACACAGCTTACAACAATATATAGTAAATCTACTTATCTCCCAGCTCCTTCAAAGACTGCATCTAAATTCAAGGGGGAAAGAAGCCTGGATGGTAGGGATAATGTAATAGTCCCTGGTGCTCAGGAAGTTCCAAGGCTTCAATCCTGAAATTCTATTTGGGCCAACACAGATGTCCAGCTGTTACTCCTTAGACTTAGGGAGGAATAAATGGTATATGTATGTATTCGTGTGCATCTGAATATGAAATGTCTTTGCCAGGGATGGACACAGTACAGTTCCAAGCTTCTAGAGTGAAAGTACAGATGTATGCATATATGTGTGTGTGTATACAGGGGTATATGTAAATCCATGATGATATATTTTTTCTCGCATCATCTATAGCAATGTTTCCAAACCTTGGTTCCCTAGGTATTCTTGGACTTCAATTCCCAGAAGCCCAAGTCAGTACACCTGCTGATCAGGTCTTCTGGGGATTGAAGTCCAGGAACCTCTTGGGAACCAAGGCTGGGAAGCACTGATTTATAGTATCTAACAGCATCATTGAGAAAAAGAACGCCTTACCAAAATATTAGAGAAGAGTAAAGGAATCAAATTACCCATCAAACCAAGAAAAGAGCCTATTTCAAATATTTAATCAAATGGCAAAAATGGCAGAGCCCTTTGGTCTTTCGGTGTGTGTGTGTGTGTGTGTGTGTGTGTGTGTGTGTGTGTGTGTGTGTGTGTGTGTGTGTGTGTGTGTGTGTGTGTGTGTGTGTGTGTGTGTGTGAGAGAGAGAGAGAGAGATTCTATAATGTATTATCACACAACTTCAACAAACCTTGTATTTCCTGTTATCACATCTTGAATTCCCCACACATTGAGAATTTGGCCAATTTCCTATTGGTCATGCCTAAAGGCATAATGTAATTGATCTGAACCTTACCAGGAAATTGCCACAAGAAGCTAGTACAACTATTTGTTGTTGCTGTGTTCATTGACATAAAACAGCAAAAGGTTATGTTGACTTTTTAACTTGTGGCAATTTGCTAAGAAGATTTGTTCCAAATTCATTTCCTTGGGAGGGATTTTGTCCAATGTGTAAAAGAGTCAAGAACCCCATCCCTCCATGTCCCAGTACCCTTGCATTCAGTGATGAAAGGCAGTTGTACAAACCAATCATTATACACTGGCTGAAATTCTATTAGTTAACTTAATGAGTGACAACTAGAGTAGGCCTTTACAATCAGCGGGAATTTGGTAACTCCACTCCTCCAAAACTTCTGTTGACTCAGTGACTTTGTACACTAAGCAGCAGGATTTCAGCCACTATGCACAGATTCTTTCCCAGATTCTACTAAAGATTCTCTCCTTGCTCCATATTTTAAATTCATAGAAAATAACCTGTTAATCTTCTTTTCTCAATTGCTTTTGAAACTTGCTCCAACTAACCTTCCTCATAAATCTCCCTGTGTGGCATCAGAAATACTATGATGAGGAAGGACATTCTTCATGGCTTCCTACAAACTATTGAACCAAGCTCATTCTTTGGGAGACAAACCTCACTCAAAGCTTCAGCAAAAGTAAAGCGAGGTGCTCGTCCATGTGTGACATTTTAGCATCTGTTATGTTTTTGTCGCTTTGGCTGAATTGTAACCATATATTCTAAAATTGATTTTAATATTGATTACTTACTCTGAAGACTTCAAGGTGGAGCAGACTGAATATTTAAATAAAGAAACAAAACTATACACTTGTGAAGCATCGTTCCAGCAATGCTAAAATGGTGACTCTTTTTTGCCACAATTACTCCATAAAACTAATTATTTAAAATAGGCCATGCATCAAATAACACAATTTCCTTAAGCTTATAATTTCAATATTTATAAGTTAATTTAAATCCCAAATCAGAAAAGAGACATTCTGTCTGCAGCTGTAGAAAACAACTTATCCTTATCGTATGCATAGCTAATTGTTTAGAAAAGTTATGGCTGATTCCCTTTCCTTCTGTGTAAGTGTCTAAAGCATTAGTAATCTTAAAGCTCCCAAAGACCCGTAAGTTAGTTTCATCTTTAAGCCATGGCCATATAGCAGAGGAACAAATTAAGAACAAAATGAAATAAATACTGAATGGAAGTGTTTATACAATCTATTCACTCTGTGAAGCAGCCCATTTTGATCATGTCACAAAAGTTGGGTACACAGAAAGAGCCTCCTTGAAGATTGTGATATTTTTTAACCATAATCGAGTGTACCACAGGCAATGGCAACCTTATTGTGCTAGCTAATCTTTCTTACACTAAGTCAGGTGAAATGAACTGAGTGAATTCATTACAAATTGCTTCATTTTGGCTGTTTAAAACCTGACCTAGACACTATTGGTCATCTATCACACTGGGTCTTCATGAACAAAATTTAACAATCCACACTAAGCTAATGGTATACCAAGCTGTTGTTATCTCAACGTTATTGTATGGCTGTGAAACATGGACCTTCTATTGCTAAGATATCAAAAACCTTGAACACTTTCACCAACAGAAGGTAAGGTCCATTATGAACATCAATTGGGATGACTATGTCACCAACATCACAGCTCTTGAGAAGGCAAATATAGATAGCATTGAAGAAATACCATCACAGCTCTTGAGAAGGCAAATATAAATAGCATCACAGGCAATCATCTTAGATGGCTAGAACATGTCCACTGTGTGGATGGTTCCAGACTTCCTTGTCAAATTCTCTGTGGGGATCTCAGCTTCGGTAAAACACCTTGTGGAGCTCCTTTGAAACATTATAAGGATCAGCTGAAACATACCATGAAGGTGTCAGGTATTAATCCACAAACTTGGATGACAGCAGCTGAAGATCGCTCACTGTGGTGCCAAACCTGTGGATTGTTATATAAAAAAAAATTAATTTAATTTTTTTATTATTTCAAATAAAAATACAAACATAACACTACAAAATATTGCAACATAAATACATGAATCTTCACATTATAGAAAAGGACAACAGAGAACATATAACATTACAATACAATACAACACAAAATATATTTAAAAAAATACATTCACCCTCACTCAACCTTTCACCTCCCAAAAGCCCATAACAACACAACATATAGAAACATTCCCCAGTCACCCACCCAAAATCCTTCACCTTCCTATCGTCTTCTCTCCCCTATCCTTCCGTAGAAGGACCGCCTCCGAGTTTCGAAGAAGGGGAGGGAGACCGGAACTAGAGCAGGTTCATACTGATGTTTATGGACGTCAAGCAAATCTAATTGTTCCAAACAATACAGCTACTTCTTTTCCTCCTTTCCTCCTACTGGTGGCTGTCTTACCATTATTCTTTTCATTACTTTTCCTTTAAATTATTTCTATTCAAACTTTCAATCTTTATCCACCTTTAACCTTCTTTGGCAAGAATTGTATACATTTTCATAAGATTTTTATAGATATACTATAAAATGTATTTTTCCTTCAACATTTAGGTCAACTGAAGAACAATGAGCTCTTCTTGGTAATTTAAAAATTGAATTATCTTAATGCACGCCACGAAATAATTAAGTTATCAGATTTTCCTATCAACTGTGTTACCCCAAACTTCGTTTTCAAATACAGTCAAACCTCATATAACACTAAAACCTTGTTCCACAAGTCTTGATGTTATATGATTTTTAGTGTTATCCGATGCATGTTAAAATCCTATGGGAGCCATAGAGATACATTGTAACCACAAAGGCTTTAGCGGTTGTTATCTGATGCATCCCATAGGATCTTAATGTTATCCGATGCAATTCTTCCCCCCAGATTGCTTAATGTTATGCGATTTTAGTGTTATTCGATACTAATGTTATATGAGGTATTACTTGTATTATCAAAGATATCCTTTAAAAGGCTCCTTTCTTCACTTCCCCATTCTGTAAGTTGCTAATATATCCTCCTGTATAAGAATTCCTCCCCATCTTCAATTCATTCAAGCATTTAATAATTCTTTCCCTCAATCATTCTGAGCTTCCCTCTGATGTCATTTTTATCAACACATTCTTCAATTAAGTTATCAGTTTTCCCTATTAACTGTATTACCCCAAACTTTGTTTCATGAACATTACCAAAACTGCCTTTTAAAAGGCCCCTTTCTTCTCTTAGGCAAGTTTGATTGCTCAGTGCAATACAGCTGTTTCTTTTTCTCCTTTCCATCTACTTGTGGCTATCTTACCATTTTTCTTTTTATTACTTTTCCTTTAAATCATTTCTATTCAAACTTTCAATTCTTATCCACCTTTAACCTTCCTTATCAAAAATTCTTTACATTTTCATATCATTTTTATAGATATTCCCTTTTACCCTTATCCTTTTCCCTAAATTTTTCTTCCTCTTTTATATTCTATACTATAAACTATATTTTTCCTTCAACTTTTAAATCAACAAAAGAACAATGGGCTCTTCTTGGTAATTTAAACATTAAATTAACTTGATGCATGCCACAAAATAATTAGGTTATCAAATTTTCCTATCAACTGTGTTGCCCCAATCTTTGTTTTACAAATGAGCTTTTTAAAGTTATTGTTTGGAGTTTTATCCTCATAGATGTATATAATCCTTTCTTCTTCTTCTTCTTTTTTTTTGCTATATTATTTAATTTGAGTAAAATGTCATTTTGGACTCCAGTAGCCAGTAGCTATTAATTCCTCTTTTAATTTTTTCCATTCATGTGTACCTTCCTTGATTATATTCATAGATTCTAATACATCTAGACCAAGGGTGCCCAAACTTTTCGGCCCGGGGGCCGGATAACATTTTATCAGAGGCTCCAAGGGCCGAACTATCTCTCCATGGTACATACATCCACCCAGCCTTGCCGCCGCCTCCTCCGCCGCCACCACTAACGCCTTTGCCGCCGGCTCCTCTTTCACCGGCTCCTCCTTCGCCGCCTTCGCGGTGTCCTTTAAAAATGTCCTTTTAAAAAAATATGACAGATCCTAGAAACTCACATCCAGCTTGGTCATTGTGGCATCCAAGGAGCTGTTGTTGTGTTCCAAAGCTTCAGGTAGGTGGGATTTTAATTAGCAATGAAAAGTCATTAGCCTTAGAAAAGATCCGCTTCCTGACATGATGTCAGGAAGCGGATCTTTTCTAAGGCTAATGACTTTTCATTGCAAATTAAAACCCCACATACCTGGAACTTTGGATTTTAATTAGCAATGAAAAGTCATTAGCCTTAGAAAAGATCCGCTTCTGACATCATGTCAGGAAGCAGATCTTTTCTAAGGCTAATGACTTTTCATTGCCAATTAAAACCCCACATACCTGAAATTTTGGATTTTAGTTAGCAATGAAAAGTCATTAGCCTTAGAAAAGATCTGCTTCTGACATCATGTCAGGAAGCAGATCTTTCATAAGGCTAATGACTTTTCATTGCCAATTAAAACCCCACATACCTGGAACTTTGGATTTTAATTAGCAATGAAAAGTCATTAGCCTTATAAAAGATCCGCTTCCTGACATCATGTCAGGAAGCGGATCTTTTTTAAGGCTAATGACTTTTCATTGCCAATTAAAACCCCACCTACCTGAAACTTTGGATTTTAATTGGCAATGAAAAGTCATTAGCCTTAGAAAAGATCCGCTTCCTGAAGCAGATCTTTTCTAAGGCTAATGACTTTTCATTGCCAATTAAAACCCCACCTACCTGAAACTTTGGATTTTAATTAGCAATGAAAAGTCATTAGCCTTAGAAAAGATCTGCTTCTGACATCATGTCAGGAAGCAGATCTTTTCTAAGGCTAATGACTTTTCATTGCCAATTAAAACCCCACCTACCTGAAACTTTGGATTTTAATTAGCAATGAAAAGTCATTAGCCTTAGAAAAGATCTGCTTCTGACATCATGTCAGGAAGCAGATCTTTTATAAGGCTAATGACTTTTCATTGCCAATTAAAACCCCACATACCTGGAACTCTGGATTTTAATTAGCAATGAAAAGTCATTAGCCTTATAAAAGATCCGCTTCCTGACAGGAAGCGGATCTTTTCTAAGGCTAATGACTATTCATTGCCAATTAAAACCCCACCTACCTGAAACTTTAGATTTTAATTAGCAATGAAAAGTCATTAGCCTTAGAAAAGATCTGCTTCCTGACATCATGTCCTGCCTGGCTTCCTGCAGCTTCAGAGGGTGGGGGAACTTCAAAATTAGCGCACATTGGGTCTCCCAATCAATTTAAAATCAGGAATTACACAATGCACAGCCATAATACTGTAAATCAATTTTGACTTCCAACTTATACCAATACAGTAATACCCCGTATAACGTGAGTATCATATAGCGCTAAAACCGTATAACATTACAAGATTTTCGGAAAAATCTTGTATCGAATAACACGATTTTAACGTTATCCGATACAGTCGTTCTTAGCAGCAGGGTGGGTGGAAAGCTGAACGGGGTTCTCCGTTCAGCTTCCCAGCCACCCTGCAGCTACGGAGGCAAGGGCAGGTGGCTAGGGAAGCCGACAGGGAGTCCCCGTCAGCTTTCCCAGCCACCCTGCAGCTGTAGATCGGGTCCTCTGATCTCTCTGGAGCAGGCAGGGGACACGATCCAAGCTGTTTCTGGGATTCCCCGACGTCCTGAGCCAGTGCAGCAAGCCAGAATGTCAGGGTTCGAATCCCGACATTCTGGCTTGCTGCACTGGTTGAGGACGTCGGGGATGCCCACAAACAGCTTGTATCGGGTCCCCACACCTCCCTGGACCCAGCCGGGGGGGGGGGGGGTCAGAAACCCCAAAATTGGTAAAAAAACGGACCTTTTTTTTTTTTTTTTTACCAATTTTGGGGTTTCTGACCCCCCCCGGCGGGTCCAGGGAGGTGGGCAGACACGATCCAAGCTGTTTCTGGGCTTCCCCGACGTCCTGAGCCAGTGCAGCAAGCCAGAATGTCAGGGTTCGAATCCCGACATTCTGGCTTGCTGCACTGGTTGAGGACGTCGGGGATGCCCACAAAAAGCTTGTATCGGGTCCCCACACCTCCCTGGACCCAGCCGGGGGGGGTCAGAAACCCCAAAATTGGTAAAAAAACAGACTTTTTTTTTTTTACCAATTTTGGGGTTTCTGACCCCCCCCCCGGCGGGTCCAGGGAGGTGGGCAGACACGATCCAAGTTGTTTCTGGGCTTCCCCGACGTCCTGAGCCAGTGCAGCAAGCCAGAATGTCAGAGTTCGAATCCCAACATTCTGGCTTGCTGCTCTGGCTCAGGACGTCGGGGAAGCCCAGAAACAGCTTGGATCGGGTCCCCACACCTCCCTGGACCCGGCGAGGGGCTCAGAAACCCCAAAATTGGTAAAAAATGGACGTTTTTTTTACCAATTTTGGGGTCTCTGACCCCTCCGCCGGGTCCAGGGAGGTGTGGGGACCCGATCCAAGCTGTTTCCAAAGTTCTCCCACCTCCCTGGAGGCTGCAGCAAGGCAAAATGTCAGGATTCGAATCCCGACATTCTGGCTTGCTGCAGCATAAAAGAGGGTGGGGGAAGTTCAAAATTAGCGCGCATCAGCTCTAGGGAGGTCGGGAGACACACACACACACACCTCTTTCTCTCCCCCACACACACCTCTTTCTCTCCCCCCCCCACCTCTTTCTCCCTCTCCCAGAAGAAACTGCTTGTAATCCTGGACACACACACACACACATCTCTCTCTCTCTCTCTCTCTCTCTCTCACACACACACCTCTTTCTCCCTCTCCCAGAAGAAACCATTCTCCCCCCCCCTCAGCCCTGAATAAGCGGAAGGCTAAGACAAAATGGTGGACGCTTACTTTTAGTTCCCGGATGGCCTCAGGCTCAGTCTCTCTCTCCACTCTTAACAGCCAAATCAGCTAGGCGGAGGGATTCAGGAATTCTAAATTAGATTCGGCAGAAGTCCTAGTACTAAGCAGCAGAAGGAAGGAACTAGGCACTGATTTGTGATCCCACCGCAAAAAAAAAAAGTCCGCAAAATTTTTTTTAAAAAAATAAAATAAAATAATAAGAGTTCCTATACCATGTTGGGGGCTGGATGAAATGGCCTGGCGGGCCGGATCTAGACAATCTATTTGATTAGACAAAATTGAGGCTGTCTCTTCATGAAAAAATCTCAGCTTCAATGGGTACTTCTAGTTATATTTAACCTTTTTATCCCTTAGAAAAGTAGTAATAGGTCTTATCTTACAGCACCAGAGTCTTTCCTGCCTTGAAATGTCGTGGTAGACCTCTAATTAGTCTCCCTCAAAACACAAAGCTGTATTTCCCCAAACTCTCAAGTGTGACATTATACGTATTTTGGTTTCTAAGTTCATAAACTTCACCAATACTGGTCTTTTAACCTGGGGTCCCTTTTTTTGCCCGATACGATATACTCCTAAAATCTCTTCTGATATTATTTCTTTATCTATCTCATTTACTTGAATCCAATTCACTATTCTATTCTTCAATTGGCATGGGTCCTTCTCTGTTAAATTCTTTATTACTATATTCTTCTGTCTATTCTGGTTTTCCAATTTTGATATCCTGTCTTCATGTCTTTCTAATTTAGAGTTAGTTATAACCTCCTGTTGCTTTATATCTCTTATTCCCTCCTCATTTATTTTCAATTTCTCTTCTATTACTGACATCTTCATATCCATTGCCTTGGTAAAATTAGCTATTAATTCCCTGACATCTTGCTGGCCCTTTATTATGTCTTCCTTATCTTTTTTCCTATTACATTCTATCTGTTTTAGCGATACCTCCAAATTATCAATTCTTGTTTCTATTTTCTTAAGAGCCTCATGCATTTCCTTAATTGAGAGAGCTTCTATTTGGGTTTTTCCATTACTCTCTTGTTTATCAGAATCCTGCATTTCTGCCTCTAATCTAGTCAATCTTCTGACGTTTCTATCGGATGATCTCTCCCATGGTCCCCTTGCCCACAAGGCTCTTGAATTTTTAGGAGGCCTGTGACTCATTTACAGTTCTTCCTTTATATCTTTCTAAATAATTCTAGTAATACACCAATTATACAATGTGACCAAGGCACTTTTCTTACAAGTTGTTTCAACTGATACAAATTTTTATATATACAGAGCAACTATCTCATAGGAGTTCTTTTCCAAATCATTAAAAATCTCCTAGCAATCCTTAAATCTTTTCCTCTTTCTCTTTTCTCCTCCCAATTGATCAATTCTCTCTTCTTACTGTCGTCGTGTCTTGGATCCTCCGGTGTTAATTATCTCCATCCAGCTTACACCACACCACTCCGCGTCGCTGACTTGTTGTCTGTATACTGGTTGTTTCTAACACATTACTTTCAACTTTCAGCTGCTTACACGTGCTTCTGTGCTCAAAGTATATACCTCTTTCTTATTCCTCTTTTTTCACTCCGACTGCTCCAACTTCACAGTTGACTGAGCCCCACTCTTTTTATGTCAATCTGGTGCAACCCAAGACCTCTTTGCTGGTCCTCTTGTTATAGTTTCCAAACCGTTGTATCTGGGACACCTTTTTCTTAAGCTCCGACACCTCTACATGACTGTCACCTTTTGTCTCGTGGTTTACACCATTCACAAGGTGGCTCGCAGCGTTTAAAAGTCATGCTGGAGGTTTGTGTTTTATAGCAATCTTTTATATTTGTTATCTCCTCTACATATACCTCTTTTATTTTATTTACAGTAGAAGTCTGTCTAGTGGCTTCTCGATCACTTTAGTAATCAGTCTCTCATACCAATAATTCACCACTTATTTTCTCTCCCTTTATCAAGGCTTCATGGTAAGTTAGAGGCTTTCAGTGTTTTCAATGCTTCTCACTTTCACAACCTTGCCTCTTTAAATTCAGCTTTTCATACACTACACTGGGAGATTAGCAATGCTGTTTTTCCTTCACAGTCTTATCAGTCACACCTTCCTTCTCTTTGCTGAGCCTTTCATTAAGCAATCCTCATTATAGTCCAAAGGAAGAGAAACATTTAGAAGTTTCACAAACAATTTACGAATGGGGGAGTTACAAGGCTTACAAACTTAGACATTCTTCACTCCACATCCTCATCGCTGAACTTTGATTAAACAAAGGAAAAACATTAAACAGTTCAGGAGGGACTTACAAGAGCTTAAGCATTCCATTCACTCCGTGTCATGTTTGCTCAGCATCTCTCAGCGTCTTTCAAGTTTTCCACAACTCCTCGTTGTAATAAATTCTCTCACACCCTGAATTCTTCACCCCATAACTCTCATCTGTCGTTTTATTCAAATTTATCTTTGACAACCTCCGTATTTCACCTTTTTAATGCATCAGTCATGGAGCTTGTTCGTTTGGATGTTAATTCCCCTCCATCTTGTTCTGGTCTCGATTTTTATAAATTTTAAAAACTTTTTAAATTTTATATCTGTAATTTTGAAGTTTTTAATAATGGGTTTGGGTTGGGTTTCATTGTGCTTTTATGATGTTGTAAACTGCCCTGGGTTGCCCTGGCAAGAAGAGCGGTATAAAAATGTAAATAAATAAATAAATAAATCTCTGCTGCTACCAATCACTTTGAAGGAGAACGCCACAGACTTGAAGAGGCTAAGTAACAAACACAAAAAACTTTGTCAAACTCAGCTACGCCCTTCACTATCTATTCAGTGTACTGCATGTGGTCACATGTTTAATGCCAGGATTGGTTTATGAAGTCACCAGAGACACATCTATCAAATGAGAAAATGACTTCTGCTGCCATAGAGACACTGAAGAAGAAGATGTCAGCCAAAGTAACATGTGAATATCTCAAGTATGGCTGTAAGCAATTCCTAGGTCAGTGGTGGCAAACCTATGGCATACGTGTCAGAGGTGGCACTTGGAGCTTTCTCTGTGGGCACCCATGCAGTCACCCCAGCACAGAATTTGCCCTGCCCCTTTTGGCCAGTAGCCCAATGGGAGCACTTCTTCCTACCCCCAGCACAGAGTTCACCCCATCCCTCTGTCCAGCAGCCCAATGGGAACATTTCCTTTCTCCCATGTTGCTGTGTTAGCACTTTGTGATAAATAAGTGGATTTTGGGTTACACTTTGGCCACTTGGTCTCTAAAAAGTTAACCATCATTGTCCTAGGATTTTGGCAGGATTTCTCAAGGTTTATTAAAACTGCTGTGAAAGTCCTGCAACAAAAAGCCTAAGATGCCTCTGAATAATGTATGTATAGGGGGATAATACTTCTCTGATATTATGGAGAACCTCCTTGTTTACTGAGAACTGAAGAAAGAAGCACTGAGACCTGATCCTGGCTCTCACATTGTCTCCTAAAATGTAACTAATCTTTTTACTACAACATCCAAAACTTAGCTGTAATCCAGACAATTAACTTTCCTAAACTCTGGGCACGAGTTTGGTATCTAGAGACTTTATAAAATATGGTTCAAATTTGCACCACTTCATTTGCACCACTTATTTGCACCACTTCATAAAATGTGGTTCAAATAATTGATAAGATAGGATATGTAAATGTGAAGGGAATAGATATTCATATCTATATTTATTTGTATGTATTTGTATTTGTATTTTCGACTTATATGCCGCCCCACTCGCATAGCGACTCTGGGCGGCTAACAGAAGAAACAGTTCCAGTACATAGCACATTCCATAGCATAAAAAATAATTACAAATATCACAGTAAATTACAAATATCACATATACAGTATATATATCTCCAATAACAATTGCAATTACAAAACATCAGGACATCCTAAGAAATAAATAACAGATACAGTACTATAATAAATCAATACAGCATCAAAATTCAAAAGCAGCAGTATCAAGCAACAATCAAAAATCCCAAATACCAGTCCAGTTTACACAAACATTACAAAAGCAGAAAACTAAACACAAACAGTTTTTAAATCCTGCATAAGTAACAAACCTGTCCACCCAGCCGCGGGTGATTCTGGTGGTGGTGGCTGCTCAAAAAAGTCCTGCCGCCATAGCGGCTTTTAAGCCCTGGCCATACTGGAGCCCCCCTCCCCCCGAGACAGATGGAAAAAGTCCTGGGGCTGGAAGCGGTGGGCCCGGGGAGGGCGGGGCGTCCTCACTCCCCGCCGCTGCCGACAAACTTTATATCTGTAGGGAGTAGATATTCACATATAAATCTGTAGGGGGAGATCCAGTCATGGATATCAGCATAGGTGGCTTGTCAGCTGCCTCTGCACAAGTTTCTTCCACCTGTATCACAATTCTTTTTTGAGTTGTTATATGGATTAATTGATTTTATAGGCTAAGGAAGCTGCAACCCTGGGCCCACTGAATCATTGTGTCAGAACAAGGAGAAATTCTCCCTCTGGAAGAGCTGAAAAGTGTATGAAATGGAAGAATAGAAGGAAAATTAACCATGAAGGAGGAAATCAATGGGAAAATGTTATGATCATTTAATGAATTATAAAATTGCCTTTCAAGATACATTATCCTCCCAGTCCCAAAGCAGATTACAATAGGCAATGAAACAATATAATAAATAATACACCAACAAAACAGAGACATTAAAAGACCAGAAAACTACAGCGACAGCATATGAAAGAAAAAATCAGACAAAAACAGCTAGGTGAATTAAGTAGTAAATAAAACAAAATTACAATAGTGAGAACAGACAGAAAAGTTATAGCACCACAAACCATTAAAAACATTCAATTTCTCATTGCCCAAACACAAGTCCTCATCGGTGCATATTTCTGGCAGCAGTTCCCACTTGAGAATGTTGGTCTTGCATTCAGGGACTTCAACCCTCAGCTTATTCAGAGTCCTCCAGGTGATATAGTGGAGATTTTGGTCTTCAGCTATATCCACCTTTAATGATGTTCCTTGCCCAGTGAGCTCCTTCCTCCATCTTCTAATTTGGTTTTGTTCTTGTGGCACCCTCAAGAATGTTTGTTCTTGCCATAAAGCTCTTCCTAGATCTAAGCCAGTGGACTTGAGGCTCATATCCATTCAGAGGGTGTCGAGGGTCATTATTTTGCTTAGTTCTCTCAGCATTTGCGGCTACTTCTCTCCTGATCTTAGGTGGAGCAATACCAACAAGGAGGTATATCTTCTCAACTAGTGTAGGCTTGAGACATCCTGTCACTATCTACATGGCTTCATTAACAGCAATGTCAACTTCTTTTGCATGTGTGGACGCATTCCATACTGGAGCAGCATGTTCTGCTGTGGAGACGCTCAGGGCCAAATCTGATGTGCACAGTGTGGGTGGTTGAGTTCCCCATTTATAGTTTGTGAGTTTCCTGATGATGTTGTTCCTTGTACTAACTTTGACTTTGGCATTCAGGCAGTGCTGCTTAAAAGAGAGTGTCTGGTCAAACATCACACGGAGGTATGTTGGTGTTGAACAGTGCTGTAATAGATTCCCTTGCCAGGTAACATTCAACTTAACCCTTACCTCTTAGTTTCTAAGGTGCAAAGCACATACTTGAATCTTGCTTGGATTAGGCTTCAAATGGTTGAAGTTATAATACTGTCCTAATTCTTCAAGTGCTCCAGTAAGTATTAACTAATCAATCAATAAAGAATGATACTTCTGAGAAACAGCTCTAGACACATTAACATCTTTGTTACTCATGTTATTTACTATGGAAGAATCCCCTACATACCATGAATTTTCAGTTACTCTAAATCAGGGGTGGCCAAACTATGGCCCGTGGTGCCAAATCATCCGGCCCATGTTACCCATGCTACTACCAGAAGGGGAAGTAAAACACGCCTGCACATGCATAAACACTGCCATAAATGCACCTGCAGCTGTTGTAAATGCATTTATGGCAGCTGTGGACATGTTTTATGGCAGGAGGAAGTGCTTTATCACCAGGACTCTTTCTTCGAGGGAGAGGAGATTTATGTAAATGTTAGGAGTTTAATTATATTAACTAATGTTTTGGTTTTTAATAAAAGAAACCTTGAATATAAGTAAGTGAATCGATGTCATTTTCTTACTCTAACATTATTTTGTGTGAGAGAGACTTGTTTTCATTTGTAGTGACGGCAACTGAATTGAGTTAATTAATAAATCGTGCAGTTCCCACTGGTGGTTCAAAATATACCTGAAAATCAAACATTGACATTGTCTTACTACTCACCACCATTCTTTTTCCAGCCTTCCATTTTCAAGTTAAGCCGCTGAGCAAGAGGATTGTTTTGTATATCTAGAAGCTATTAGTTGCCAAAATAGATTTAAATTTTCTTTCTTGAAGCACCAAATAAGCTATTAATATGCACAAAGGTTGCCTGGTGAACTACCTAGAACCAGGTCAGTTAGCGCTACAAGAATTCAACACATACTTGTTTTGATAGTTGTGTGAGACAAATGAACATGTATTTAGTTTTGAATGTTTGAGTGTTTAGGCATGTTTACAGGATGGTTTCTATAAATGCATTATCCTAACCCTCATGCTCATCCTCAAATTAGAATGCAAAAAAAAAAAAAAAAATACAATCCAAGGCCTGAATCTAATCCATACCCATTGAAACAATGTAATTTACATATGTCTCTAGTTACTATTCAGCAATTGATCCAGTGTATCTACTCTAGTTGGGGCTAATTATTGGATTTGGGCCCAAGAAAATAGATAGAAATAGAAGCTAAAAAGTGACAGAAGCAGATTAAGATAGTAGCCAACAAAATATTTTAAAATTTAAACCCATTGGAAAATAAAATAAGAGTCATGAACTCTTGTGATGCAACACTGCAGCCCAAATTCTCTTCACAGCAGTCTCCAGGTTGACTCAGCTTTCCATACAGTAATACCTCGGATAACGCTAAGACTTGGTTCCACAAGTCTTGGTGTGATCCGATTTTTAGTGTTATCCGATGCATGTTAAAATCCTATGGGATGTATCGGATAACGTTAAAGCTCCATAGAGATACATTGTAACCGCACAGGCTTTAGCAGTTGTTATTGGATACATCCTATAGGACCTTAACGTTATTCGATGCAATTCTCCTCCCCAGATTACTTAACGTTATGTGATTTTAGCGTTATCTGAGGTAAACGTTATCCAAGGTATTACTGTATTTCTAAGGCTGAGTAGCCAGTTTGCTGGAGGTAAAATGCTAATTTCCTTGTGAACTGCTGAGAGTACTCAAGTCCTATGGGGTGGAATATAAGAGTAATTGCTATTACTAGTGATAGTTGCCTGATTTTGAAATGCTAACAGCATTGGTGCCTGAGCAAGAAATTCTATAAATGGATCAACATGATGGAGAACTCTCTATTGAATTTATATTTTCACTCTTTGCATCATCTTTTTTCCATTCACCCAGATAGTGGGGGCACCTACAAAAGAGCCTCTAATTATAGTCCAGCACAAAGGGAGGCTTGGAAACAGAATCCCACCATCATTTTTGGTGGCTAGTATGAACTTGTAATAAGCCACCCCACACTGACAACCACAATCTATTATACCCTACACATTATCAGGCATGCTTTACTCATGCATATTGTGCATAGAGCACCAGGTCCCTCTGGACTTCTGGGCCAAAGTAGTCTTTCCTCCCTATATGGGACCCTGATGGAAATTTGCCATTCATTTAATTAAAGCTGTTTATAGGTTTTAAAAATCAGCAGAAATAAACCCAAGCTAGTGAAGTATTTTTAATGGTAGTGAAGGGACTCCGGTGGCTCAAGTGATTAAGAAACTGAACTTGATGATTGGAAGGTCGGAATTTGATTCCTGAGTACTGCATGATGGAGTGAGCTCCCTTCTCTGTACCAGCCTCTGAGAACTTAGCAGTTTGAAAGCAAGAAATTATTTATTTATTTATTCATATTTCTCCAAGTTGATAAATAGGTACCACTTCAGTGGGAAGGTAAACGGCATTACGTGCGCTCTAGTGTCCTGCCATGTGTCCACAGAAATGTCTGCAGATGCAGATAGCACTGATTCATTGGCTATAAACAGAAATGTGCACTATTTGTTCACCACCCAGAGTGGGATAACACCCAGAAGGGCAGTAAAGAAATTCAATGAATAAATAAACCCTAGAATTGGATACGAATGGCATTTGAGCAAGAGTGAACTTTACCTTTACCTTTACCTTTACCTTTACCTTTACCTTTACCTTTACCTTTACCTTTACCTTTACCTTTACCTTTACCTTTACCTTTACCTTTACCTGTGTTTTTTCTCACAGGTTCTAGTCAACAACAAAGTTACTATTTCTTTAACTAGAGTTTTCAAACCAATCTCAAAAGCCATCCCATATGCAGCACATGAAGCAGAGAGATCTGGATATCACCCAAAAATAGACAACAGTTGTCATGCTATTGCTATACAAAACTGTAGACTCATCAAATGAGATTTCAAGCAGACCTTGTCTTTAGAGATTTGCCACACATTCAAACACATATTCAGTGTGGGCAGATGTATGTGTGTGTGCATGTGTGTGTGTGTACCTACAGTTCTATAGGGTCCCAAGTTGTTTGGAGGCAATGTTTTAATACTATACAACCTTGTTCATAGGACACAACATTTATTTCATGTCCACTGAAACAGTTGCTAACAAGAAGAGACAATTGGTTTGCATTCTTTATGATAATTTCTTCAGCACAACTCTGTTTTGTACCATAATGAGAATGAACCATGTGAACATATCCCTCATGAGTTGTAGACATGGTTCATAACCTAAAATAAGAAAACATGGAAGGTCTTGTTCAAGATTCATAAAAATGGAACAGAAGGGAAAGGTTTCAGCTGTCATCTGCAGGGCAAAATTCACATTGTACTTTTGACATGTTTTTGATTCATTTGTTTCCTTTGGATAATGGCAATGGGCACATCAATTTTGTTCAGAAACCAGTAAATAGTTGGAACAAGTTTATTCCTGTGATGGGTATTTAACACTGGAAGAATAGAAATCTACACCAAAGAACTGCTCTCTGTTGCCATCTGCCCATTTGGCTCTCTTAGAACTTGATACAACAGCTTCCCTGAAAACCAGCTGGCGGTAGATACTAGAATACATTCTGGCTGCCAACCTTCTTCCTTGGAAGAGAATCTGTTGGCTTATGACAATAAAGGGAAAATGCTGAAGTACCCTGTGAAATGGATTAACATTTATTAAGACAAATGTTAAGCCTGGATCTAAATAAAGACACATACCATCAACATAGTAATTCTTGCATTTTCATTTGTAAGCAAACGTACAAGCAATATTTTACAGTACTTAGATTCCTTGTCCTTTTCATTAGCATATTTGTTCTCTGCTACTTGTTTATAGTGAAATCCTTGTAGTAATTGCATGAGCCAAAGTAAATTAGATGTGATATGATATTATATGGCTGAAAGGACTTATAAGCTACAGTAAATATGAAACGATCTGTTATTGATGTCACTTAGAACACATTTACTTGAGGGATTTAAAATTTTGTTATGGTACTCCAAAATATGAAGTCAGGCAAAAGCTATTTAGTGCATGGGAATTGAACCTCCAGAAGTAATTGGTGATTTCTTATCTAGAACTCCTGCAATCACTTATAATTCTGCTGATGGGGCCAAGAGAAGCTATAGATAAGAACATGTAAGGAGAAAAGTTTCCTCATCATAAAATTGATTGGGGAACAACTGTATCCAGATATATCATCCAATACACAATAGCCTCCACTTTAATTTATGCTACTTGTTTTGATGTGTAAGTCCTTAAATCAACTAGACCTGTGATGGTGAACCTTGGTACTTCAGATGTTCTTGGACTTCAATTACCAGAAGCTCAAGTCAGCACTCCTGCTGATCAGGGCTTCTGGGAATTGAAGTTCCAGAACACCTGGAGTGCCAGGGTTCATCATCACTGAATCAGACCCTATATTCCTGATTTCAGAACCTTTCTGTGGGTTTTGGTTCCCCCCCCCTAAGATTCCCAACTGCAGTCAACAAATGGTTCAAAAGTTTTTCTCACAGCCTATTTCCTACATCCTACAAGATAGTATCCTAGTTGTGTCTTCCCTGTGTTCAGAGAATGGTCGGGCGGCCACGGCGACTGCCGTGGCCGCGCGCTTTGCCCCAGTGCCGGTCAAAGAGACGGGCCTGGGGACGAGCGCAGGGGGTGTGGCTGAGCGCTGCCCTTAAAAGGGCGGCACGCTCCCTGCGCTCGCCGCCAGTCCCCATCTGACCGGCAAAGCGAGCGGCTGGTTTTTTTGCGGCTCCTGTGCGGCGCTAGTTGGGGGTGTTTGGCTTGCTCGTCCTTGCGGCTGCCATTTTCTTGGGTGCTGTAGTTGCGCCTGCCATTTTGGCACTCGTCTTTGGTCTTCCTCTGGTCTTCTTGGGCTCCATTTGGGCTACCCTGATCCTCCTCCTGTATACTCGTGGCCATATATCATAGGGAGGAGGGTTGTTGGGGCATTCCCTGTTCTCCCTTGCACGTTTGGCGCATTCTGAGGTGGCGTCCGCCATTTTGGGCCCTGTCCTTTGGCTTTGGTGCCCTTCTCCACCTGAGGCTCCGAACATACTGTAGCTGCCCTGGTTTTTGAGGGCTTGTACCTCCCAGGCTCTTTAATATTACGTCCTGGGTGGCTAGCTGTGCTTAGGTACACTGGCTAGTCTGGTCCAGAGTGCTGGTGTTAATTGGTCTTGACTGGTTCAAGGTTGAATCAGCACTACATCTTGGGAGTTATTCTTGGCTGTCTTGATTCGGAGGGCTCTAGGTAGCCTTGGTCCTTCTGTTTTTCCCTTTGCTTGGGCTCCAAAGCAATTTTGGCCTTTCCGGCCTGGGTCCATTTCGCTCGATTGCTGTAGTTGGTACTTTGTCCGTAGGTCGCCATGGCCCCCAAGAAGCCAGCTGTGCCTCGCCCTTGCCGCCTCCCCCGTCGGATTAATACCACTGGGGGTCCCAGCCGCCGTGCCCAGGGGGCTGAAGCTCCGCCCGTCAGCCCTGCGGCCCTCCTGGACCGTGTGGCGGCCTTGGAAAGGGCCACGGGCCTGGACCTTGTGCTGGATACCCGGTGGTCAGCCCGCAGGGCCGCGCAGACGGTGGCTGATCCACATAATGTGGATTGGAGTGGGCTGGTGGCGGCCCTGCACCTGCGTATCGACCAACTGGAGGCCAACATGCCACCGCTCTGGCCCTCTGACTATCCAGCCCCGGCTGATGCTGAGGTCCGGGTAGAGGATCCTGCTCCCCCGGTTGAGGTGGAACCTGAGGTGGGGCCCAGCACCCTCAAGTCGGTGCCCGTCGCGCCACCGGTCCAGGCTGTGCAGGCCGGTGGTGAGTATGCGGTTGAAACTAGCACACTTACACAACCTTTGCCTCTGCAGCCGCCACCATTCCCTCAGCAGCCGCTGGTGCAGTGGCCTTGGCCGTACCAGCAGGCGCCAGGCCTGGCTTCCTCTTGGCCGGCGCCTGCTCCGGAGCAGCCGTGGCTGCCACCTGCCCTCCCTGGGCAGGGGCCAGCTCCCACGTGGCCGGTGGCTTCGCCATCATTGCCGGCACCACCGGTGCCTGTGGCTTGGCGGGCTCCTTATCCGCCGCCACCGGGGGCTGCCACCTTTTGCGCCCCTGCTGTCCCGGCCCCAGGTTGGCCGTGTTTGGCCATCAGTGACACGGGATATAATTCTGTCGCCCAGCACGCTATGCCATTCGGTGACCAGTCATTGCCGCTTGGCGACCACCTCCTCCCTGCCACGAGGGATAAGATTCTTCATAGGGAGTATGTGGATATCTTTTCCCTCCTTAATCGTGGAGAAGGAAAAAGAGGATGAGAAGGATAAGGAGCAGGCCAAGAAAAAGAAGCCCCCCCGCACCTGGGCCAATTGGCTGCCAGGTTTCTTGATATATGCGGGGGTCCTGTCCAGGGCGTTCCCGGAGCTGGCATCCTCCCTGTTCCAGTATTTGGACATAATATACAGGGCATACGTGGACTTCCCGGGTCAGTCATGGCTGACCTACGATGAAACATTTCGTATGCGCGTGGCCATGCGCCCTGGTATGTGCTGGGACGAGCAGCACTCCCAGCTGTGGCTGCAACTCATGACCCCGTCCCGCCCAGCCCTAGGCGAGAGGTACGATTGCGGACACCTGATACAGCGCTCTACTCCCTCTCAGGCCCCCCGCCAGTCGGCGGGGCAGGCAGTTCCGGCACGCTTGCTGTGCTGGGAGTACTCCGCTTCAGGTCGCTGCACCAAAAAACAGTGCAAATTCAAGCACGAGTGCTCAATTTGCGCGGGTGCACACCCCGCCACCTCCTGTTTTCGAGGAGGTGCAGGGCGGGGCAGGGGCAAGGACCAACAGGGGGCGAAACGGGCTGGCACCGACAACGCCCCCGGAAAAGGGCCCCAGCCCAATTAGGGTTGAGGTCCTTGACCGCCTGCTGCGGGATTATCCTTCCCCCACTGACGCCAGGTACCTATTGGAGGGTTTCACCTTTGGCTTCCGTATCCCAGTAGTGGTAACACGGGGGCCTCAGGATGCCCCCAACTTAAGATCTTTAATGGGTATGGAGTCAGTGGCCAGAGCACAAATTTTTAAGGAGGTAGCGGCAGGCAGGATGGCGGGTCCTTTTGACAGCCCGCCTCATCCCGACCTTAAAGTTTCCCCATTGGGACTAGTTCCAAAGAAGACCCCGGGGGAGTTCAGGTTGATCCATCACCTGTCTTACCCCACGGAGTCTTCTGTCAACGACGCTATTCCAGATGTCCTGTGCTCTGTACGGTACACGTCGTTTGACGAGGCCGTCACCATGGTCTGCTCCTGCGGTCCGGGTGCACTTTTGGCCAAATGCGACATCAAGTCGGCATTTTGGCTTCTACCGGTGCACCCGGGGGACTTCGAACTACTGGGCTTTCGTTTTGAGGGCCAGTATTTCATGGACCGGGCCATGCCGTTCGGCTGTTCTATTTCATGCGCTGCGTTTGAGCGCTTTAGTTCATTCTTACATTGGGCTTTGGTTAGGAAGGCAGGTTCTGACAAGGTAGCACATTACCTGGATGATTTCCTTTTTGGGGCCCCCGCAGGTACTGGGGATTGTGTTCATTTGCTCCATTCTTTCCAGCAACTGGCAGAGGAACTGGCTGTTCCGTTGGCGCCTGAGAAAACTGAGGGTCTGGCCACTACCCTCACTTTTCTGGGCATCGAATTGGACACGGTGGCCATGACCTCGCGCCTCCCCCTGGACAAGGTGCAGCGCCTTGTCGAAAAGATAGCTTTGATACTGCCCAAAGGGAAGGTCACCTTACACGAATTGCAGGAGATTCACGGGCACCTCAACTTTGCCTGCAGGGTGGTAGCCCCTGGCCGCGCCTTTGCTCGCCGTTTGTGTGATGCGATGGACGGCCTGACCAAAAAGTTCCACAGGACTAGGTTGACACGTGAGATGAGGGAGGATTTGGAGGTCTGGTTGGCATTCCTCAAGGACTTCAACGGGGTATCCTTTTGGCGCTCTGACCTTTTCCTCGCTTCCAGTTTTCAGGTCCATTCCGATGCCTCTGGGTCTTGCGGTTTTGGCATCTATTTTGATGGCCGTTGGTGTGCAGGCACATGGCCGCCACAATGGCGGGACTCCGACGTCGTGAGGGACCTGACTTTCCTGGAGTTCTTTCCCATTTGGGGGGCGATTAACATGTGAGGACGTCATTGGGTAAACTCTGTTGTCACATTTCGGTGTGACAACGCCGCGGTTGTCCAAGTGGTCAACTCGCAGACGTCCCGTTTCCCCCCGGGTTATGTCCTTAGTCAGGTCGTTCGTTCTGGCAGCGCTGCGGCTTAACATAGTCTTCCGCGCGTGCCATGTACCGGGGGTGGACAATTCCATTGCTGATGCCCTGTCCTGCTTTCAGATGGCGCGGTTCAGGGCGTTGGCTCCCGGTGCCAGGGCACTTCCTTCGGAGTTGCCGGACGCAGTCTGGAACATTGGAGGGCCGAGGTGAATCGGGCCATTGGCCTCTCGCTGTCGGGTCGCACCCGGAATGCATATCGCCTCTCCTGCTCGGCCTTTGCAACATTCCGCAGCCAACAGGGTTTGCCTGATGTCTGGCCGCTCCCGGTGGATCATGTGCTGCAGTTCATGGTCCATCTGCGGCGGTCCGGCCTGGCCCCGCGGATGATCAGAGGATGGCTGTCGGCCTTAACCTTCGCTGCACGGGCTAACGGTGTCCCCGACACGCTTGGCGATTTTTGCATCCGCCGGGTATTAGAGAGATGGTCTAGGGAGCGCGGCCACTGCCTGGATGCCCGTCAGCCGGTGTCACCAGAGGTGCTGTGGCGTTTGGCCACGGCCTGGCCCCGCCATTGCAGGGATGGGTTTGAGGCGGCTTTGTTTCATGCCGCTTCTTCCATTGCATTTTTTGCCACCCTGCGGGTAGGGGAATTAGTGGCTGCATCCAGGTGGGACGTTTCCAGACGTGCGTTGCAGCTGGCTGATGTTGCGCTCGCCGCGTCGTCGGTCCGGCTGACGATCCGGATGTCCAAAACCGATCAGCTGGGCAGGAGGATTTCCTTGCTGCTACTGCGATGCAGTATAGCGGCTATATGTCCAGTGAGGGCTTTGGAGCATTACATGGCACTGCATCCTTCTGGTCCTCTGCCCCTTTTTGTTCATCACGATGGGTCCCCTTTAACCCGTTTTCAGTTTTGGAGGGTGACGGGGGCGGCCCTGTCCGAGGTTGGCATTCCCGGTGCCCGTTATGGCACCCACTCTTTCCGCATAGGGGCCGCTTCTACAGCAGCCTCTTTTGGGTATTCTGATGCGGATATTATGAGGATGGGGCACTGGGGGTCTGCCTGCTTTCGTACGTATGTGCGACCGTTATTGTCATAACCTGCTTTGCTGCCGTTTGTTTCTGTTTGTTCTCTTTCAGAGCGTTTCATTAGACCAGGCGTGGCCCGAGTTTGGATCGTGGGCCACAGTTTTATTTACTGGGCTGCCCGCTTTGCTGGATCTGCACCCTGTGGGATCCACCTCGGCCTACGGGACCGGGCCTACCTGATGTGGCGGGGGATCCGTGGGATGGTTTGGTGCCAGTTACTCCAATATGTATTGGAGAATTGGCAGGTGGTGCCCCCGGATATCCTCATGGTGCACCTGGGTGGTAATGACCTGGGCCAGCGTCCGGGTGTGGATCTGGCCAGGACCATCTGCAGGGATTTTGATCTTTTGCACCAGCGATGGCCGGCGACCAGATTTATCTGGTCGAGTATGATACCGCATGCCCGGTATAGGGGCGCGGTTGACGTTCGGGCCGTAGACCGCGCACGGCGGGGTGTAAACCGCGTGGTGGCACATTTCTTTGGTGTCCGTGGCCTGGGTACGGTGGTGGAGCATCCGGTGATCCATTTGGAATCGGACCACCTGTACCGGGATGACGGGGTGCACCTGTCCCCTGATGGCCTGGCGTTGTTCCTGGGTGATCTGCAGCAGGGCCTGGTGACCGAGTTATCGGTCTCGGGGGGTGGGTGGGGCGGTGTGTAGTTTCACTCCCCCCGTGTGGCGGGTAGCACTGGTGGAAAATAAATTTGGTCCCAGGAGAACCTGGCTGGAACGTGTTTTGATCGGCCACTCTGGAGGCAAAGAAGGGAAGATAGAAGAGTGAGCCTGATCAAAATGCAGACCGTGAACTTGGGAACTGCCCAGCTCGACAGCAGGTAGCCCCAATATATAGTTCGCCCGGTTCGGGGTCAGAAGGAGATAACAACTGGTTACTTCTGACCGGGACAGTTAAAGGAAGTTTAAATGATGAATGGATATCCAAATTAAGTTTGTGAATAGATATCTGTGTACCTTACCAGTGCTACTGCGGCCTTGCTGCAGAAAGTTATTGGTTAAAATGGTTAAAGTTAATCAAGTTGAACTTAAAATAAAGTGGCCCATTGTTTATACCATCAATACTGTGGTCAGTCTCTTTTGTGCGGGCATATGGGAGCAAAGCAATCTGCTCATACAAGACTGGTCACTCATCTCTCTCCTCCAGTCCTTTCATACCTACTACTATGATCTACATTATATTTTTTGTTGCCATGAAGGATAGTGCATGCTTGGAAGTAGATTTTTGTAGAGTAGTGGGACTTTATTCAATTGGAGGGGTAAATCAAAATTTTACAAATTACTGTATTGTGTTGAAACCAGAAATGCTTTCAGTTGACTTGAAGAGACCACTGATAAAACCTCAATTGTAGATCTTGGAAAATTCATTTTCTTGTACTACAACTCCCAGTGCCTTTGCTAAGATCATGCTGGCTGCAGTGTTCTGATTATTGCAATCCACAGTGGTCTAACATTTTCAGCATACATTGCTCAGTCATTTATCTACCATTCTTTGCCCTGCAAGATAAATAATACTCCTACTTATGATCCTTTTTTTGCACTATTGCTATATATATTTTTCTATATTGTGACAATGGCCTATTTCCTTCAGAAAATTTAAGCCTTTCAAATTACATTAGAGTCCATACATAACTTTATTTCCTCTTTATGAACTCATTAAAAATCTTCATTTCTTCTTATCTTAGAATAAAAGCTCACTTGATAGAACCAAATCAATAAGAAATCTTCAGCCAGAATTTCCCACAGGAGAAAAAGTGTACAAAAATTACTTTGGGTTGGAAACAAACTTTTTAAAAAGCTGACCTGAGGTTAAATACAAAGAAATTAAGAACTCTGTTTCAGCAAAAGTTTCTAATACTTTTAAAACAGCTGAAGTCACAATGAAGGAACAAAGGTAGGCAATGTCTCTTAATTAGGGTATTAGGCATAAACCATCTGGAGTGATGCTGAGGGAAAAGAAATTGGCATGAGTGATATACCTTGTAGAGAAACAGAATTTGACTTTAAAGATGAAGTGCAGGCAAGAAATATCCAACTTTCTTAGAAAATTGGGTTTTGAGATCTGCTGATAAAAATAGAATTGTTGAAATAAGTCTTTTGTCAATCAGCAGGTTAGGCCATTAGCACATTGACTGGAGATTATGTTTCCTAGATAAGAATCGGCACATTCAGGATTTGGATTAAAAATAAATAAACAGCGTCATCATCAACCACTATTCGTGCTAAATTATGTTTAGTCAAACAATTTGTTCTCTTTCAGTTGAATCCACAGATGCCCTTCCAGTAATAGAATATTTTTTTTTCATTCATAGAAAGAGTTTGAATCCTGAAGAGATTGTAATTGCACTGAAAAAGTAAATTGAGTTGGGGAGCAAGAGGCAATTTTCACCAGTTCTCCTTTCCACATGAAGCCTTTTACACTAATTTCCATCTCAACTGAAGGACTACCCAAATCTGTGGAGGCCATTCAAAGCAGTTGCAGAAGGATGTAGGTGGAAAGGGGAATCTGATGTCTGAAAAACATGCTGTTCCTTGAGCAAAACTCTGTTCATGACACTTTATATCCAACTCATGCATGGCTTTGAGTTTGCTGGGAGGGAATATGAAAAAAGAAGTGGGAAATTCTGCTATAGAAGGAATGTACTCTGTGAGGAATACAAGAAGAGTCATTCTAGATTAGGGTTGCCATAATTCTCTCCCACAAAACCGGGACATTGAACAGGGTGACTCAATGGCCTAAAAGGACCTTTCTAACACAGTGATTCTATGATTCTCAGTCATCTTTGAGCACCAGCTCCTTGGCAGGTAGGGAGGCTACCTTTGGGCGCAAGAGTCTGGATCACTCCCTCTGGCTCTTCTTTGCCTCCCGTGGGGCTTCTCCAGCCCAAGCCCCCCTCCCAGTCCTCCTAGGAGCAGAAAGCTTCCCAGACAGCATCCAACACCCATTGATCGTGTGCTCCAGGGCTCCCCTGGCCTCCAACTCCAGGCCAAAGCCAGGAGGCCCTACAGGAGTCTTCCAAGTGGGCACCGCACAGCAGCTTATTCGCCACTTGGGGCTTCTCCAGCCAGACGCTTGCAGCCATCCAGAAACCCTACAGAAGCCGCTGCTGAGGGTCTCAAAGGACTGCTTTGTCCAAGACCTCCATGGCTAAGAAGGAGGGGAACAGCCCAGGATGATGTCACTATTTACTTCTTAATCTTTTTAACTTTTAAATATATTTTTTAATGTAATTAAGATGATTTAAATTGTGTTTTTAAATTTGTAAGCTGCTCTGAGTCTTCAGATGAGGGTGGGGTATAAATGCAATAAATAAATAAATAAATAAATAAATAATGTACAGTTAATACTGTATGACTAATAACTCACAGCCTTATTCTCTTTGATTTTGTCTACTGTTTTTTAAAAGCAGTTCCACTTGGTAGCGACGTGACATAGTATTTTGTTTTTTGGGGTATTTTTTTGAAATTTATTTATTTAACGTTTTCTTTTAATTTTGAAACACCATTAACTTACACTCTTCATCTTATGATCTAATACTGAATATATTTTTCAAAGCAAGACAAACAACATGGATGGATTACCACTTGAGTCATTTTATAAGCTTGTTCTTGCACTCATTAATTGTCTTTATTGTTGCTCCACCAGTTCTTGCCTCTCATCTTAGTTTTTAGGTAAAGGCAGTGGTGGGATGCCAAAATTTTTACTACCCCACCGTGATGTCATCACACTGTGGGCAGAGCTAACATCATGATGTCATGATGTTGTGGGTGGGACCAAAGGAAAAAACTAAAAAATGCAAAATAATAAATAAAATAAAATAAAATAAAAATAAGCACGCACACACACACACACACACACCTCATCCCACCCACCCACCCACCCATAATACAAACCCGTAAATAAATTAAATAAATAAATAAATACATACATACATAATACATTAAAATGCACCCACCCAGTGGGGGAACCAGTGAAAAGGTAAGCCCTGAAGGTGGTTCCCCACAAAAGCTGGTACCGGTTCTCTGGGACACTGGGAAAAGTTACTACCGGTTCTGGAGACCTGGTGAGAACCTGTTACATCCCATCACTGGGTAAAGGTAAAGGTTGTCCTTGCTCTAAAGCCAGTTGTATCTGATCAGGGCCATAGCTAGGATTCTAGATTTTTTTGGGGGGGGGGTATGCAAATTTTTTTTTCAGGAGCATCAAAAAATTTCAGGAGGGCAACAATGTCACACTCACATATATAATATTGGCATCCTGGGGCGTGTGGGGATAGGCTGTTAGCTCAGGAGGACTTTCGCCCTCCCCCACCAGCCCTCCTGGCTATGGCCCTGTATCCAACACTAGGGTTTTATTTATTTATTAATTTATTTATTAGTTGCACTTACTATCCCGCCCCAATTGGGTAAACCCGACTCTGAGCGGCTTACAATCATGGTTAAAGCATAGGATAAGCCTATATTAATGTTATTTGTATTTAAAACTTAATGTTTAACTTTAAAAATCATAAAAAGTTAAAACAGTGTAGTCCATTAAATCAGCCACCCTACATGAGAGCCCACATTCTTGGGTCCCCATCCTCATTGCTCATCTCCATTTGTAACCAAAGAACCAGTGCTGTCTACATTTGCAGATGTTTCTGTGGACATGTGGCAGGTGCAGAATGCTGTTTACCTTCCCACCAAAGTGGTACCTATTATATACTTGCAATTTCTTGCTTTAAAACTGCTAGGTTGGCAGGAGCTGGGACAGAGATGAGAGTTCACTCCATCGTGCAATCTTCGGTGTCGAATTGCTGACCTGCCAACCTTTCAGTCATTAAGTTCAGCTTCTTAGTCACTAAAGCCACCACAGTCCCTCAGTTTTTAGACATATAACTAAAAATTGTAAAAGAGAAGTTTAGATTAACATTGCATATTTAGGTTTTAAATAAACATGAAAATCTAGATTTAAAATTGAAGAACGAGAGCCTGATATTTAAGAAGTGTGTGAAAATATTTGCAATAATAATTTCATGTCATGTTATTATTTAATTTACGTAATTTTAGTTTGTAGCCATTCCACTTACTTGATAGTAAGCTCACCTGAGCATAGGGGGACTGGAACTAAACACATGTAGGATCAGAATGATTTATTACTTTGATCTTGTAATGCTGAAAATCACCAATTTCGCCCCCACATAGCTTTTTATAACTCCATACAAAATTTCCCTTACCATATTAATTTTTGAAAATGCTCTTGAAATGTCAAGAAATTGATCATTAGCATCTAATTCCTTAACTCTCACAAAACCCCACTTTCCTGTATATTTTAAATCTGGAAATGCCGTGGCATATGGCCTGTTGTCACTGAAATTTTGCTAACTGACTGCTAGAATATTTCCTTTGCCATAAAATGCCATTATTTAGCCTGATCCTGGCTCCCCACAACAGTTGTGTGCATGAAATTTGCAAATGAGAGACATTCACCGCTACAGCTGCTCATTCTGCAACTAGAGAATGACCAGATGGTGAATACACAGTTGAAACACAACATTCTGTCACAAACAAAAGCTACATAAAATCTCTGGAACTTGCTGTGGTACTTTAGAATAAGTAGGACTAAAGTTCTAACAGTTGGAAATATTTCTGTATATAATGCAGGAAAATAAGACTAGACGTGTAATGAAGTACAGTCAAACCTCGCATAAAGAGTGATTCGCTTAAAGAGTAACTCGCTTAAAGAGCAGAATTTTCTCTGAATGTTCGCTTCGCTTAACAAATAAAACCAACCAAAAACTCGCTTAACAAATAAATTGGGGTTTGCAATCCCCCCTCCCAATTGGTCACTTACAATGGTGTTTCATTTAAAGAGCAAACTCGCTTAAAGAGCAATCCTGTGGAATGCATTATGCTCTTTAAGCGAGGTACAACTGTAGAAGGTTTGAATTTCTACATTGTACGTAGATTGTATGACATTAGCAAGCATGTTGTGGTTTATTAAAATGAAACACCAGGTTTTTTTTAAAAAAAATATCCATATTTATCTTAAAAACATAGAATTGTTAACTGAAATCATAGCACAGGGGAACCTCGGTTAACAAATGGCTCGGTTAACATAAAAATTGCATAACAAAAGGAAATCCATATAAAGTGGTAGCTCGGTTTACAGATTTTTTTGGTTTTCAATGCATTTCTATTGGAAATTGCATTTTGGTTAATGTCTTTTGGGTTTCAATGCATTCTATGGGAAATTGCATTCAATGCATTCTTATGGGGAAATCAGTTAAAATTTTCGCTGTAAGAAATGTCCTGGAGAACACATTAATTATGTTCACCAAGGTTCCACTGTACATTTGGCATAGTGCAAAGTTATGTCTGCAGAAATTTGTGGAGAGATAGCCCAGGCAGTCCATATTATATATCTGATTGTATAACTGACTGTGCAATTGTTTGCACAACTATGTAAACTGAACTGTTTGTTGGACATCATTTCTGCCATGTGGCAATTTTTCCAGCCTCTTGCACAACTCTGAGTTATGCAGATATAGATACACAACAGGATTTTGGCTGTAGGATTGGAAGTGATTTTAAAAAATGATTTATTTATTTTAATTTATTTATTTATATTTGTTTATCGTCCTCCTCCCCGAAGGGACCCAGGGCGATTTCCAACAATTTTAAAAACACTTTAAAAAATTAAAAACTTTTAAATAGCTTAAAAACTTAATTAAAAGCTAGGTATTACAACTTGGACATACTGAGGGTCAAACCATCCAACTGGCTGGGGAAATTGAACCATCCACTCCCCAGACCAGACCTGCTAGATTTAATCCAATCTGCTGCTAATATATGAGATCAGCAACTAAAGCATCATTGATAGGTTGGCTATACAATCTCGTAAAAACTTCCAGCAAAGGACAGTGTGCCAATAGTGGTGGCACATGAGCTGTTTCTTCCTGAGATGGATAGCCATTCTGCGCTCTCTTGTAAAATAGGACTGTGAATCTTATACAGTGAAGTGCCATGTTGAGATACTGAGTTGCAGTCTAAAAAAAGGACTTTTCCCATCTATCCTATAAAGTAACTATCCACTTTCCTAGTACTGTGTGCAAATAATCAGATTAAATTTACATTAGATGTGTAAACTTAACATTGACATTTTCCACCCCATTGCTTTAGGGTAATGAGTAACTCTCCAAATTTCATTTTTATAGTTATTTTAAAGAGCATCTGAAGTTTTATAACATTTTATTTTTTTAAAGTAACAACAAAAGATGAAAAGTAAAGAACAAGATAATGAATTTTGCAATGAGCTGCTTATCAAATATAGTAATGAATAATAACAATAATAATTAATAACTTTATTTAAAAATATAATGAGTAATTAGACTTAATTACATTTTGTCTGACAGAGGTATACTTCTCTGTGGCTGCAGTACTGCAGGATATGTGCTATACCTCATAGTGCAATTCAAGGTAATGACTCAAGGGACTCAAATTTTCTTCTTTCTTATATGCACTGCAGTCAAATTCCTTAACAGAAAACTTCATTGCACCCTTTTGTATTTATTTTTAAACTGTTATTTTTAAACATTTTTAAAGCAGTGTGGCTTTAGTTGTTGATCTCATATGATGATCAGAAACATTTACAAATGTCAAAATGCATCCAGATATCAGTGTAAAACCAGGATTTTGTTGTTGTTCAGTCACGTAGTCGAGTCCGACCCTTTGCGACCTCATGGACTATTACACGCCAGGCACCTCTGTCCTCCACCATCCTCTTCAACCTACCCAGCTCTGTGCCATTGCATCAACAATACCATATAGCCATTTCATTCTCTGCTGTTCCTTCTTCTTTTGCGGATAAGATCATCAACAAAAATATATTTGTTTTAAAAAACTCATTCCAATATGAAAATAAGATATTTAATTTTTATTTATATAAAACATTTATAGCCTGCCATATATTTCAAGATATCTCACAGGAGGTTACAGAATCAAATAAAACAATTTAAACATATATCTTTGAAATAATTTAAAATTAAACAATTTAAAGCACATAAAATGAAAACATTAACACCATTCTATTGAAACCTGCATAGGCCAAGATCCTCAAACCCCAATTACATAACAGATAAGTATCTTACAAATATAAACAAATCCATCTTCATTTAGTTTCAAAGAGATCTTGGCTAGTATCCTACTCATAAGTATAAGTGGAAAAGCAATTGCCTAGATGTCTCCACTCATCTGTCAGGCTCTCAGACAGCTGCCTTTTCTTGCACTGGTTGGAAGATTATTCAGAGAACAGAGCACACAGTAGGAAACCAGCCAGAAGAGGTGGGATTTAGGGAATTGCCCTTCCAAGCTACAATTAGACAATAGGATCCTACATATAATGCTGGCCTTCCTGATAAGACAGTTTGATATCACTAGAGAGGTATGTTGGCTATTGTGGAATATTGTAAATTTTAATAGTTAAAGTGATATTACCCATTTTCCTTCTCTACAGATCTCAGGTGGTTAAAATCATATAAGTGTGCTAGGTTGGCAAGAGCTGGGACAAAGACAGGAGCTCATTCCATCCTGCAGTGTTCGGGTATCGAACTGCTGACCTGCTGCCTTCCAGCCAGCATCTTAGCCACTTGAGCCACTGCAGTCCCTAAACAGTTGCTATTCAGAGACAATTAACTTGACCAAGAAATGGAGCACAAGGATACAAGCATGTCTCAGGGAATGAGCACAGTTCACATGGTCTTCAGGCAAGGAGACAAATCTAGAAGGGAGGTGGAGGAGAAAAAAATTGCTAAAACACTACACCTCAAACACTCGAAACTGGCACCAGAAATCAATGGCTCAGTTTGCAGGTATTTTTTTTTTTACACTTGCTGAGCACATAATATTTGTTAAAGAGATAGGAGGGAAATCTGCATGTCTGCCTCAGGCTATCATGCACACATATTTCTTTGTAACTGGGATGTAAATGTCTGCTCCCTCTCAGGGTTTCATGCAGAAAGTTCATGGAATGGGAAACTGTGGACTTGGCAATCTTATGAGTCACAAAACAGACTCATGCATGCAGAAGCAAAATAAAAAAGACAGAAAAAATAATGAAACAAACACAATGAGCATAACACACCACAACAGAGAAGAGCAAAAATATAAAAAACAACTCATACACAGCTGGCACAAGATACCTTATTTGTTGCTTTCAGCTCCCTCTACCCCGCAATATTTTCCTATTACACAGCCTTCGGGATGCCTTCCTCTCCATGTTTACTTTTTCTGATAGGCTTGGTGTGCTTGAAAATGAAGCACCGATTTACACCACCTACTACATTTCTTCAGCTGTGCTAAAAATGACTTTTGTGCTGCTTCTTTTAATCTTATGCTTTATCACAAGGTTAGAGATGTTCTCACTGGGCTCTTCTCCAAGTTGAAAGAGTTCGTGGCATTTAATATCACCTCTCTAGTCAGCAAATGCCCTATTGAACCTTGTAGGGGAGATCAGTGATATGATCGGTGGTGTAAAGAGTAGGACTATGATAGGGGGAAAACAGTTTTAGATTCTTGTTCAGTTATGCTTACTTGAAGACAAGCCATTTCTGCTCATACTTTACTTCACGTTTGTTATACAGGAAAAATGAGAAAACCCCCATGATTTTGAGGTAGGTACGTAAGTAGGTAGGTAAGTAGGTAGGTAGGTAGGTAGGTAGGTAGGTAGGTAGGTAGGTAGGTAGGTAGGTAGGTAGATTTTTTTTCCCCCAGACACAAGGACTGAATGTGGGTATAGGCATGGGGCTACACAAACTTCCCCAACATTAACATCCCAATAAATACCAAGTATAAACCCTTCACAATGTGGTCTTGACACAGGGGAAAAGTGATTGGAAAAGAGTGGTCTGAATGGAAGTTCTACTCATGTTCAACTGAATGAATTAACAAAGCTTGGACATGACCCTCTTTTATCCCTATCTATGTGGAATGCTGCGGAAATGTCAGCTGAATATGAGTAGAATCTTTGTACAGATCCATCAGTCCACATAATGACAAGGGTTGAAGTCTGAAGAGAGTATATAGATGTTGGGCAGTCCGTACCCCCACTTTCACCCTTCCCATTCTCTTCAAATCACCTAAAGGAGGCAACATAACTGAAGAAATGTGACAGAGTAAGTATGAAGTGGTGTTAAACAGAAGTCTGCTCTGCAGATGTCAGCATTCAATACTTGTATTCTACTTTTATGCTTTGTCCATTGTTTAAAATGCCCAGGTGCTTCACCGCTTGACCACAGAAAGGCTCCTCTTCAGCATTGGTTGGTGGTAACTGTTATCCTAGTGCTAGTCCAAAAGGTACTCAAAGTTTAGATTCTGATCCTGTATACTGCTGGTATTATGAGACTAAACTTTTAACGTGATGAAAGAGGGAGAGAGAAATAAAATATTCACAATACTGGGAGAAAGATTGGAGAGCCAATATTGTTCTCACGTGGCACTCCTTGTGGTGAAACATTAAACATTTTCAGAATATCCCCAGGAATGTTTTTCTTTTTAATGCAATGTTATTTTTCTGCTGCTGTTGCTTTTAAACATGCATTATTAATTAAAACAACTTTTGGGGAGGTTGAGGGACTTCAATATCTTCTAGAGGGACAAATATCTATATGAAGCTGTTAATCCAGATTGTTTGTCCTATCTCTTCTTTGTAATGCACCTGCTTTTAGTGTTCTGAATAATGCCATTTATACAAGCCCATCAGAAGATTTCAGATAAGGGTTTTACCTGAGATCAGAAACACGCTGCTGAGTCCACATACTGTAAAGATACTTAACAAAGATGTACCAATTATAAACTCTCTTTCAAGCCCTCCTGGGAGGATGCAGAGTTATACAACAGCTTTCTAAGGATTCCTTAACATTTCTATAAACAAATTCAAAGTTGACAATATTCACACAAGGGAATTAATTAATATATTTGAGTTAAGAAGATTTTAAAGGATAATAAATAATCGCAGAAGGCTTCATAGATGACCCCCTCTCTTTCTCCCACATTAAAGAGCAAAAAGGCACACACTAATTGGGTCAACTGTGCACTATTGCTTTGTCCATTCAAGCTCTCACACAATTTATTGCATTAGACTAGTACATCCTAATTTATTTATTTTAAATACATGAATCCTATATGTAGGGATCCACTCTGATGATATATATAGGCATAAAAATCAATAAAATGTAGAATAATTAATAAATTCAAAGATTGTGTGCCATCTAAAAATAAAACAAACACATACTTGGTTAAAGAAAAATGTTTCCAGCAAGTATTTAAAACCATCAAAAGACAACACTTGACAATGTTTCCATGGAGGGGAACTTGAAAGATATGGGAATGCTACTAATGAGGCTTAATACAACCATCCTGAACTTCTTTAATAGCTGCTCAATAAACAGAATTTCTGAGACCAATCTTAATGCCCAGACTAGTTAATTGGTGGTATAGGCAACCATTCAAATAATCTAATCCATAACAGTTTTGGGGTTTTTAAAGAGAAGTCTACTCTTTTGCATGTAGAAATTCATCAGTAATCAGTACTATTATTATAGGATGGGAATGATCTGAGAACAATGTCATTCTTCTTTTACAATCCAGCAGATCACACTACATATCTAAGACAGGGTGAGAAATGCCCACATATCAAATGCAGCCTCCCAGTTGAATATTTGTGAAAGGTTGAGATCAAGTTTGTCTGAAAATTCCTCGATTCCTTGATTGACCAGACTATCAAGGAATGAGTTCCTGCTAGTTTCAACTCACTTTCCATTCCTTTTGCTGCCATGCTTTTCTTCTCCAGGTTTGACCCAAACATTTAAGGATTGGGTCTTTCCAACTGGGGGGGGGGTGCCAAGGGGTCTTTTTACTCCTCGGGGATACCGCTCAGTGACTATTGCTGTCCAACACCCGTCTGTCATTCGAGAAATGTGTCCAGCTCAGTACAATTTCCGTTTATGATATTTGACAACAGCTCCATTGATTCCACTTTGTTTTTTTATCTGGGCATTGGGAATCTGGTCATGAAGAGATACCGTTAGCGTTGATCTGTCAATGACTCTCAGAGCGCTTGATAGTTCTTCTTCCTTGGCTTTAGTTAATAACCATGTTTTACTCCCATAGAGAACCGCAGGCAGTGGTGGGCTGCTGCCAGTTCAGACCGGTTTGGCCGAACTGATAGCAGAAATCCGGAGGGGTTCGCCATGGGTGTAGTAAGCCCCCGGGCAACTGGTTCAGTCGCCTCTCTGGCTGCCCTCCAGATTTCTTTTCCGGGCAGCCCAAAATGGCTGCTTGGAAGTGTGCATGCGTCAAAACTCAATTTGACACATGCGCACTTCCAAGCAGTAATTTTAGGCTGTTCAGAAAGGATGCAGTGACATCCTCAGAGCAGCAGCGGCAGTCTTTCCTTCACTGCCGACCGCCAACACTGCTCCCACAGTGGCACTGCCAGGCTGGGACAGGCTGGGCCTGACTGCGCTGCTGGGCCTGGCCAGGCCAGGCCAGGATAGACTGTGCCACCGCCACCTATCTGCTGCTCCCTTAGTACCCGATGGCCTGACCCCAGCAAAAGTAAGGAACTAGGGTTTGTTTTCTTTGTGTTTCGGGTGGGGGGTATTTTATGTAGTGTGTGTTTATGTTATTTTTATATGTACTTAGTCTTTATTTAATTTAATTTTTTACTTTGATGTCATGATGTTGGCTCCACCCACAACATCGGTTCCGCCCACAGTGTGGTAGTAAAATTTTTGGCAGCCCACCACTGACCGCAGGCAATACTGACAAATTAAAAAGATTGGTGCATTGTTTCTTGTCGAGTTTCCTATTTAGCAAGATTTCTTTGATGGAGTTGAATGCCTTTCATCCCGCTTTCTTCTGGCTTTTTCTGCTCTCTGATCTGTATTTATCTTTCAGCTGTAACTGTAAGTATAACCCTGCTTGTATCTAGAATATAAACGACAATGAAAGGATCATCTCTATATCACGCATGTTAACAAACAGATACAATCAACATGTGGTGAGTGTTGAGGCATCAGATTAAAGTGAATTCTTTAAACTGGCAATTCTCCATGTCTTGCTCTCAATTATCAGCTGCCTCTAGCTTCCCCAAGTATCCAATTTTTCTTGTCAGCTTTGGATAGATGGTTTTTCACCATTCTTTACATGCTGACAGCACAAATGAGGAAGCAGAATGAACTGTAATAAACTGTAATAAAGTTATGGTAAACAGGACAAGAGGGAAGTTACAGTTAACAAGGAAAAGATTTTTTAATACCTATTGCCTGATGGGGAAAATTGCAAAGCAATCTATGATTGACTTTTGGGGGGCTTTGGTAATAACCAAGTCAAATCTAATTTCCTGAAGAAAATGATAGGAAGCAAAATAGCACTTTAAAAAATTGAAATGCTACCTGAAGCCTAGTCATTCTACGTAACATTTCTTTCCTTTAATTTAGAAAAGGGGCTTACTCATGAGTAAAGTCCTTTCATGACACCATATTTCTCTGAAAAAAGAAAGTATATATAATACGGATGGATGGGTAGGAACTTCCAGGCCACATTGGCTTCTCAGCCTGGCCTGCTTAAACTTGTCCCAGACCTAGTTTACTTACCAGAAGAGCAAACGTTAGCATTGCAGTAGTGTAATAGACCTTTCCCCTTCCTGGCCTCAATAATCACCTGAAATCCTGCTCTGGAGGGCTTCACAACGTTCCAGAGATAAATCGGGATGTCTTCTGCGACATCAGCCCATTACATTAGTAAAAAAGTCTCATTACATATCAATGAAAGAATTAAACCCCCCTCCCAAAAAAAACCAAAAACCCCAGTCCACATGTCATTTCTCTTAGAGCTAGTCAAGGGTGGAACACACTTTTACACTACAGTTTCTTAAGACCCATAGTCCAAAAATAATTGTTTACCATCTCTTATGCAACTATCATACTTACCAAATAGTATCCATAATTTGATTATGAGCTCTAGGAATTCATTTATCCAGGTTTCTCATTCAGAAATATCTTTAAGGATATATTCCCTTTAATTGTCTGCTTTTTAGAATTCACATTCTCTCTTTTCACCTTTCCTGAATGATGTGTGTGATTTTATTGCCATGATCACACTGTAAATATCTGTAAATATCTCTGTTCCCTCCAACTTTGTGAATATATAAATTTAGTATTCTGTGTGGCAACTTTTCTAAGATTTTGTACATGCTGTCACCACAGGCATACATCTAAACACCTTAAATACCTTAATCCTGCAACAACCATATAGGACTGTGCTTTGAAACCTGAGATATTTTTACAATTTTTGGCCCCTAATCCCTCACCAGCACAGTCATTAGTCTCCCAGCATGATCTAAAATAAATCCAGTTCTTAATACAAATTTGAGAGACTGGGAGGCATCTGCAGAAAGATGTTTCTTCAACAGCTGGAAGGGGGAGGAAAATGTAAGTTGCTCAATAGATCTTTGCTGAAAGTTAAATGCATATAATTATTTACTTAATGACTATAACACACCTGTTCAGTTTACATTTGTTTTGCTCCTAGTTCTGTAGATACAAAATCCTTATGTTTACCTGAAGGAAAGCCTGGCTAGCTTCTCTCCAGTTTACCCAGATGGACCATGGGCTACAAATTACAGATCTTTTCAGACAGCAGATTTATCAACTGGATGTCAATTTAATGGCTGAGAAATTTAGGCTGTGAATAATTTTGTATAGATAAGTATGTTGTGGGTGGTGTGATAATAGGCCTCTAAGGAAATAACGTGATGACAGAACCCATTACTTTTGCCATGAAAAACCAAAACAAGCAAGGAGGCAAGTACTACCCAACCCTTCCTAATAAAGCATGGACAGAAATCAGAAAATGCTTCAGAAGTGGAAGCAACAGAACACAGAATATTTCCAGAGAGAGGATCCACGTACATGGCTGAGAAAATACAGACTGAACTGCTGTGATTCACTCTTGTGGAAATTAATGTAGTTATCCAGAATTACAGGAATCTGGAGGGGTATAGGCAGTGAGCTAAGTCTGTACTAAGCTCCAAGAACAGAAGGTGCCTTAGCAAGGTGCTAAAAGGTAATAATTGACATCTTATATGTCACTCTTTTTATTATTTTAAATGCTCTAGTAAAACTCTCAGTGCTGAGTTGAAATCTAGAAAAAAGAAAGACAGCAAGAGATATTATTATTATTATTATTATTATTAAATTCAAATTTATATGCCGCTCTTCTTGCCGAAGCAACCCAGAGCGGCTAACAATGTTGCAATAGAAAACATAATATACATACAATATAACAAGAATAATACAATCAATGTGGTCAACAAAACCTTCAAAAAAATAATAATAATATAAATACATTACAGTCAAAGAAATGCAAAAAACAATCATGGATATACAGTACAAAGCAATAGGGAAAGTCTTCATCCCTTATAAATATTTCAATTAGTAAATATACATTTATCTGGAGGAGTGGCTGGCCATGGTTCAGCTGTGGCGGTAGTAGCGGGACTGGCGTCCTTAGACGGCGGCTGCTGCAGGAAAGTTCTTTTTATAGCTGCCCGCCTGGAGCCCCCAGGTGTTCCTCGTTCTCTCCGCCCCGCCGGCAAGGGAGAACATTCCTCGAGGCGGCGGGGGAGGCAGCGCAGGCAACCCAGTCAGTCCGGGGCTTTTCAAAGTTCCCGCCGCTGGTGATGGTGCTGGCCCTCGGCGTCTTTCCCTCCGCCCCGCCGCAGGTGTTCCTCGAGGCGGTGGGAGAGGCAGCGCAGGCAGCCCAGTCGGTCCGGGGCTTTTCAAAGTTCCTGCCGCTGGTGATGGTGCTGGCCCTCGGCGTCTTTCCCTCCGCCCCACCGCAGGTGTTCCTCGAGGCGGCGGGGGAGGCAGCGCAGGCAGCCCAGTCGGTCCGGGGCTTTTCAAAGTTCCCGCCGCTGGTGATGATGCTGGCCCTCGGCGTCTTTCCCTCCGCCCCGCCGCAGGTGTTCCTCGAGGCAGCGGGGGAGGCAGCGCAGGCAACCCAGTCAGTCCAGGGCTTTTCAAAGTTCCCGCTGCTGGTGATGGTGCTGGTTCAAGCAAGATAACAAGCTTACTTGGGTCATTGGCAGCCTCCTTCAGAACTGGAGATTCTATGTGATGATGAATGGAAAGAACAGCAGATGGAGGTTGCAGAAAAATGGACTGTCCCAAGAAAGTGCATTGTCTTCAACATTGTATAATACAGTCAAACCTCGCATAAAGAGCGCCTCACTTAAAGAGTAACTCACTTAAAGAGCAGAATTTTCTCTGAAATTTTGCTTTGCTTAACAAATAAAACCAACCAAAAACTCACTTAACAAATAAATCGGGCTTTGCAAACCCCCCCCCCCCCGGAGTCAAAATTGGTCATTTACAATGGTGTTTTGCTTAAAGAGCAAACTCACTTAAAGAGCAATCCAGTGGTGGTATGTCAAAAATTTTACTACCCCACCGTGACATCATCACAGTGTGGGTGGAGCTAACATCATGATGTCATGACATCATGGGTGGAGCCAACATCATGACATCATGATGTTGTGGGTGGGGCCAAATAAAAATAATAAAATAATAATAAAAAAATAAAATAAGCACACACACCTCAACCCACCCACCCACCCACAACAAAAAACCCATAAATAAATTTAATTAATTAATTAATTCATTCATTAAAATACACCCACCCACCCACCCACCCCAAGCACAAATCAACCAGAGCTTTTAAACCAGAGCTTAAAGCTTATTCTGCCGAATCTTTCTCACACTAGGTCAGATGGAAGGAACTACAGAATGAACTCACCACAAATGGCTTCATTTTGGCACTTTTCAACTTTTCAACAGTTAAAGAAGTTAGGTACTAAGTCTTTGCCTAACCAGTTCTCTAGGATAATATGCCTTAATATAAATGTAAAACAGCTGTACCTCCTTAAGGGTTCTCCAATTGGAACAGCAATTAGAACAGCACAGGTGTAGCTTATTGATGAGGTAACTCCAAGACTTTGCTTAAAAACCCCAAGCCGGCCTTTTTAAGAATTGTGATAGTACATCAATATAGGTAAAGGTATTAAATACACATTAAAATACACACAGACACACTACATCCAAAGGTGAGTCACTGGGGAGCAGGCTATAGGGAGCTTCAGGCTAACAGCTTCTCTTCCTCTTCCCTGCTTGGGAGGACAGCAAGGAGACCGTGCACATGCGCCAAGCACTGTTGGCGTGCATGCACACCAAGTGCTTGACACGCATGTGCAGTGAGGGAACCAGTGAAAAGGTAAACCCTGAAGGTGGTTCCCCCCAAAAGCCGCTACCGGTTCTCCAGGACACTGGGAAAAGTTACTACCAGTTCTGGTGAACTGGTGCAAACCTGTTACATCACATCACTGGAGCAATCTCATGGAATACATTATGCTCTTTAAGCGAGGTACAACTATATATATACAAATGATCAACCAGGTCCTGGCAATGCAAAATTGTTCATCTATGCAGATGGCACCACAATGGCCATACAAGGATGAAGCTTTGAAGAGGTACCTGGAAAACTTACTGGATCACTTGAGGAATTACAACAGCAACCATTTGAAACCTAATCTGTGGCAAGGGAACCAATTACAGCATTGTTCAGCACCAAAATAGCTCAGCGTGATGCTTGACAGGACTCTTTCTTTTAAGCAGAACTGCCTGAATAACAAAGCCAAAGTTAGTTTTTGTTGTTGTTGTTCAGTTGCACAGTTGATTCTGACCCTTTGCAATCCTATGGACTATTACCCACCAGATACCTCTGTCTTTCACCATCCTCCTCACCATCTACCTACCATCTAGCTTTCTCATTTTTGGCTTTCCCTTTCTTGCCCTTCACCTTTCCCAGCATCAAGGTTAGTGCAAAGTTAGTACAAGGACCCCAAAGTTAGTACAAGGACCAAAATCATCAGGAAATTCATAAATTATAAATGGGGAATTCAACCATTCATGTTGTGTACATCTTTTTTGACCCTGAGTGTCTCCGCAGCAGAGTATGCTGCTCCAGTATGGAGTGTATCCACACATGCAAAACAAGTTGACATCGTTATTAATGAAGCTGTGCATATAGTGACAGGATGCCTCAAACCTACACCTGTTGAGAAAATATACCCTCTTGATAGTATCACTCCACTTAAGATAAGGAGAGAAGTAGCAGCAGACACCAAGAGAACTGAGCAAGAGAATGACCCTCAACATTCTCTAATGCAATGTTTCCTATTCTTTCGGTTTGGGACTTCTGTTCCCAGAAGTCTAAGTCAATTTTCCAAAGAACTGATCAGGCAAAGTACTGACTTAGGCCTCTGGGAATGGAAGTCCAAAACCCAAAGGTTGGGGAACACTGCTCAAGTCCGCCAGCTCAGATCTAAGAAGAGCTTTCTGTACACAAGAGCAAAACCAAATTAGAAGATGGAGGAAGGAGCTCATTGGACAATGAACAATACTAAAGGAGGATTTGCCGGTGACATTCAACTTTCCCTACATCACTTGGAGGTCTCTGAACAGGATGAGGGTTGGAATGCCTAGATGTAAGCCCAACATGCTGAAGTGAAGGCTACTTCCAGATAACAACATGCTGTGTGAATGTGGAGACCCATGATTCATTGGCTCATCTACCTGTCTGCTGAATACTGCCAGAAACATGCACTGATGAGGACTGTCTTAAATTTAGCCAACAACAAAGCCAAGAAAGTGGCTTCATATTGGGAGTTGAGGGTTTGATTGGGACATGGAAGAAAAAGAAGAAGCATTCAGATTTAATCAGGGCAGCCATGCACTGCCCTAGCTTCTAAAATACAGCATTAAGCAGAAAATCTGCAGACGTTTAGGGGAAAATGCTGTGATCACAGAAAGCCAGCATGAGTTTCTTAGGAATAAGTCATGTCATACTAACCTTATCTTTTTAAAAATAGAGCTTGAAGAACATGGGCATACTTTAAATGTTCTGCAGCAAGCACATAACCAAATAACAAAATCTATTTCCTATCATTTACACTTATGCTTAGGTATTTTATTTTGATTTTATGTTTTTTGATAAACTTATTCTGTTGTTTTATTTTTTATTATTATTATTTTATTTTGTTATTTGTATGTGCACCACCAACAGTGGGAAATATACCAGATGGGTGGTATAAAATGCAAAAAATAAATAAAATTAAAGAAGATAGAAAAGTTTCCTTGTCTTATGGGTTCTATAGGACAGCCCAACAGAACCTCCATCCTGTTCCTCAAGAGATATGAATGAAAGGCATTTCCCTATCCTGAGATTCCTACTTTTTAATAACAATGTCAGGAAACAAATTTACTCAGAAGTAGGTCTTCTTGCCCACCAGTGGTTGGTTCCAGCTTCTGAGCTGCTACCCTCCTAGCTAAGCAACCCAGGATACTAGATTAGTGTAGATAAGGTAGCACATAGCTGAGTAAACACTCCAGTCATCTTTAGGTAATTTAAAAGTAGACTGTATTCAGAGTAAGTTGCAGAAGAAAGTTTATCAAAAGTTCATAAAGCACATTAAATAAAGAAAGCTTTTCTATTTGAGGAAGCCCATGGGCCCCCTTCTGGCTTAAGCACCTACATGTTTGCTCAATCCACAGCTCACCCTCAGAGAGAAGCATCAGATCCAGAAAGCATCTTGGACCCACCCTCTGGGTTTTATCTCCTCACACACAGTCTACCCCTTTTCCATTCCCCCAAGGGAATCCAGCCAATGATCACACAGCATAACATGTCAATCACACATTAGGTTTCATTTCTTTCAACCCATGAAGCTAGCATGTTTTCACATTTATTATTATTATTATTATTATTTATTTATCAAATCAATTTACATTCCAGACTCTCTGTGGTATATGCTACAGGTTTTCCCACACATGGAAATCTCCATCTTGGATGAGGCTGAAACAAGGGTATAATCATACCTTGACAAATGATTGGCCGTTCCTCTGTCTATTAACTTTCAATTGATGTGTTTGGTTTCTAATAATTATTTAAGGTACTGTATCTCTAATGTTCTGCTTCCAGGAAGCTACAGTTGGAAGGAATCCTCAAATTCCTGACCTCCAAACAAATCACCTCTTGCTGACCCTCCATTGCTATTACAAACACTTTTCTGGTCTTTCCAGTTTATACTGGACAGACATTAATCTCTTTGCCACATGGCACCTGGGTGAGGCATTACACAGTAATTTGTCTTTCACATTTCCTCTGAGTATTTACAAAATACCTTTTCACCTAACCAACACATTAACCATTTAATTTCTTGAAAGTGCCACTGAAATGATGGAACATTTTTAATCTTACTTCTGAGGAGGTAGGATCCCACCCTACAAATTTACTTGTGTAAATAACAAAACAGCACCTACACCTACACCCACCCACCTAAATTTAACTTATAAAATTGTGATAGTAACAGTAGTAATCTGGCCAAAACAGATGGAAGGAAAGGAAGGAAGGAAGGAAAATGCAGCATGTGCCTCTTAGTAAACACATACAGTGGTAACTCGCTTAAAGAGCCTAATGCGTTCCACAGGATTGCTCTTTAAGCAAGTTTGCTCTTTAAGCAAAACCAGTGATGGGATGACAAAAATTCTACTACCACGCCATGACGTCACGGACGTCATGGGCGTGGCCAATGGCATGACGTCATGACGTCACGGCCGACGTCATGACGTCATGACGTTGTGGGCGGGGCCAAAATAAAAATAAATAAAAAATAAAAATAAACATACACACACACCCCTCCCTCTCAGCCCACCCACCCAGACACAAATAAATAAATAAAATAAAAACAACCACCCACCCAAAACACAAATAAATTACCCACCCACCCCAAATAAAAACCCCTCGCTTACCTTTCTTGGGACCCGGCACCCCGATTGCTGTCCACAGCCGCCGCCGCCGCCGGAGCTGCCTGCACCCCTGTGGCGTCCTCCTTGGGCCGGTACCTTTTTAGCCCGGCTCCGGCCATGGCGAGGGGCGACGGGCAGCCGCGGCTGCCGCGCCTCCCTGGGCCGTCCCCATGCCGCACCGCCGCCGCCTACAGCTTCCTCCTCCGCAGCGCGCGGCAGCCGAGCTCAAAAGGGACCGACCCAAGAAGGAGTCCACAGGGATTCAGGCAGCGGCAGGCACCCGGCCCACAGGCGCCCGGCGGAGGAGGCGGCAGCGGTGTACCCCGCCGGGCGTCCCCAGGGCATGGGGCTTGTCAGCAGCGGACGGCCGAGGCAGCCCTCAACGTGCCGCGGGGAGGCGCCCCCCTCAGAGGGCTGCTGCCGCCGCCGCTGCCCTGAAAGTTCTAAATGTTTTGAAAATCGGAGCGAAAATGGCTCTAATTGACTGCGCATGCGCAGAAACTCAATCTGACGCATGTGCAATGCGTCAGATTGAGTTTCTGCGCATGCGCAGTCAATTAGAGCCATTTTCGCTCCGATTTTAATTTTTTTTTTTCTTTCGGTCAGGCGTCCGGAACCGGACGCCCCAAAAGTGGACTTCCCCTCACAGAGAACCCTCCAGGATTGGTCTTACCGGTTCCAGAGATCCGTCTGGAACCGGTGACATCCCATCACTGAGCAAAACACCATTGTAAGTGACCAACTGTGACTTCGGGGGGGGGGGATTGAGAACCCTGATTTATTTGTTAAGTGAGTTTTTGGTTGGTTTTATTTGTTAAGTTAGACGACCATTCAGAGAAAAGTCTGCTCTTTAAGCGAGTTACTCTCTAAGTGAGGCACTCTTTATGCGAGGTTTGACTGTACAGTATTTTGTTTGAAAAAATAGACCAGGATAAGCTATTCACTTCTAAACAAGAATATATCACAATCAACAATGTATCAACATTGGCTTTTTTCACATTTCTTTTAGGATTTCAAAGAGAAAGAGAGATGTGGCTAATCCATCAATTATGCCCATGATATTATTGCTTCTCCCCTCAATTAAACAGCCTCTGACTGGGTGACTGGATGATGTGGACAATACCCTGCAGAACCAAGGAGAAGCATCTGACCTGTTTCAAGCCTGTTTAAAGAGGTTGACACTTCCCTTTCTTAAAATGGGGCAGCCTGTGGAGAATCTTAGAGCTGGCTCAAGGTATTTTGCTGCCCAATGAAAAGAGATGAGATATCCTTCCCTCTTTAAGGTAGAACCAGAGAGAATCCATATTTGTCCGCTCAATGATCTGGAAATGAGTCAGCTTAAACTTGCCTGCCTGTTGTTCATGATCTATGTCATTGAGACCCTTCATCAGAGAATGAGGAAATAATAATCAACCAATAGAAAACCTAGTTTTGGCTATCAGCCAATACTAAGTGCCAAATTCTGATCCTTCCATATATGGTAAAGGTCTGGTATTTCCTGGTTAATGAGTATATAACCTTTGTGTTGAAAGCCCCTCTGGGTTCTCAGGTATGAGTTGCTAAACTCTCTGTGAACCATTGCACAATAAAATAGCCTGGTCTGTAGGACCCTGGAATGCTATCTCATCTCATCTTCTAAAAATCTTACAACATCTTCATTCTGTGCATCAAAGCTGATTATATCATCAATTTAAAACTTCTCCAATACAGACAAGAAGACATCATTCCTTGCTGTACTTCAAGGCAGCAGGTCTGCTTGGGCAGAATAGGACACTCAGTGCAGCGCACACTGCTTTTACTTCAACATCTAGCTGACATCATCCAAATTTTTCTGCTTTAGGCACCTTTGCCAAATGGTAGGAGTAATCCCCGCTCCCCTTGAAACTCCTACCATTTATTAGATGACTCAAATTCTGGTATTATTAGAAATGAAGAAAATGTCTTACTCTTCATTTCCTCCCATGCCATATGTAATCTACATAACCTTTCTTTGTGTGTGTGTGTGTGTGTGTAGCCATTATGGTACTGAACATTATAAACATTTCTTACTTCAGGATTCTATTGTGAATTGATGCAAGTACAGTATGAGAAATTCTTGAATCGATTGCTAATACATTTGTCTCCTTGAGAATTAGTTACACAGATGTAAGCTACCACTTTTGCATCTAAGTAATCTCCTCTTAAAGTAAACAACAGCCATGAAAGAGTGTCCCTAAAATATACAGATCTGGAAAACAAATCATCGTCAGTAGCACAGTATTGGCAACTGGTGTGTGATGGCAGAATGGACCAGAAAAGTAAAGCTGAGTTCTATTTGTATTTACTTAGAATGGATGGTATCAATCTAGGAAATAAAGAAACATGGTATAAAGCTGACTTGTGGAAGTTCGTTTTCATAATTAGAAAAATCTGAACAACTGGCAGAACATAGGGGAAATGTTAAAAATACTTGCTGATTTCTCAAATCTCTAGCTCATTGTAGACAACATACTCAGCAAATGTCCAGCCTTTGGACAATGATGTGTATATCCATCAGCTCAATGCCCACAGTGAATGTTCAGCTTGGCCGCAAGGCTGGTCATACACTGTGTGTGATTAGATTTGTGTCCAGAATATACCAAGTGAAAGACTCTTGTAATCCAGATTCCTCTTCTGTTCACACAGTTGCTCATGTGGGAGGGGGGAATTGAAATCTACATTAAATACTAAAGAAAAAGTGGCAGGTAGAGTCTAAGGACAGTACCGTCAGGGATTTATTGTGTGAATTTGATGTGTTGAATTATGCTCATTAGTTCATTTACATCTTTTATTTCATTCATTTGTCAAGGGTGATGTTTCAAATGGGGGTAAATAAAGACATTATGTTTATAAAATTAAGGTTTTCATAAAATGTTCATAAAATCTAAGGTTTTCTGAGCTAAGGTAAAGGTCATCCTTGATGAAAAGCCAGTCGTATCTGACTCTAGGTTTCAGTGTTCACCTCTGTTTATAGCCAAAGAGTCTGCAGACATTTTCATTGACATGTGGCAGGCATGGAACACTGTTTACCTTCCCACCAAAGTGGTTTATTTATTTATTTATTTATTTCTCATACTTGCTATCCCGCCCCAATCAGGCAAGCCCGACTCTGGGCGGCTAACAGCATAGATTTAAAAACATATCAGTATTAAAATTTAAAAATTCAAATTAAAACAGTATCTGGGTATTTCAGAAGGATGGTTATCCCTAGACTATTTATCTTCTTGCAATTTCCTGTTTTTGAACTGCTACGTTGTTTTAACCCAAAACCAGAAATCCCAATTTCATTTGTGTGTTTTTTATATTTTATTTTTCAATAAAGATGCTTTTAACCTTTATTTTCCATTATCCCCAACTCTACCCACTATGCACATGTGTCCATAAGCAGCCCACTGTAGAAACAACAATTCACCACAGGAGAATAACTTCAAAGGATCTATGTATAATAAATATTTCAATAGTCAAACTAGAAAGAAAAAGAGTTTTCCCTTCATGCTTCCTTAAAAGCAGTTCTTCAATAAGAGAGAAACCCAAAAAGGAAACTGGTTATGACTACAAAGGAGAAACTTGTTACAGTGTATCCATTCTCACACCAACGTATCTATTCTGTTGTAGAGAGATTTTTTTTTTTTAAGGAAAGGTTAGAAAGAAAGTGTGTTTTTTGTTTTAAACCTTCATAGACAATGTTTCTGAAGTCCGATCCAAATTGTATAAGTATCAAAAGAAAGGTTATTATGTCCTCTTTCAAGCACACTTTAGATCACTTTGCTCGATTGATCATTTTTTTTTGTTGGATCACCACCAAACACCACCTCTTTTTAGGGGTTTTTTTTTTTTTGGTAAAATACTTCATAGATTATGTTTCCAAAGTCCAATTCCAAATCTGAAAGTGTCCACACAAAGGTTAATCTTTTCTCTCTCAAACACACTTTGGATCATCTTAATTGTTTGGGTAGTTTTTTTTTCTGGACCCCCCTCCCCCACAACCAACCCCCACAGCAAAACTATCACTTTTCTGATGCTACTTCAAAAAGTGATGACATCATCGCCTTGCATTTTTGGCTTTTGGTTTCTACCAATTCTTAAATTTGCTAAGATGATCTTTCAAATGACATGACCTTTATTTTCATGGGTGCCATAGTTTTGGTGTTGCAGCTTGGCAAAAGTACATGATTTTCGTTACATTGCAAGAGCTATCAGACCACCCAACCGAAATGTAAGACATTCAAAGAATTCATGTCAAAAATGATGCAATATAGCATATAGTTTGGTTCTGAACAAGCAGGGAAATAAGCTTTTGCTTCCTTATACCAAAGCTGGTGCAACAATCAGAATCAGATTCCCTACTGTGATAGCTTTTTGTGACAACTACAGATAGAGCTGATATAGGGAAAGTTAACATGAGAAGCTGAATATGTAAGGTGAAACTATTTTAAGGCATGGAAATGACTGACTGTACATTGAAGTTGCAACTACTGGACTTTTCATAAGAAGGGTCATGTCTTTGCCCATTGCCTTAATAGGAAAAGACTGATGAAGAGAGTAGATATCTTGTAAAAGATATTCAGTGCAGCCTCTCTTCTGTGGAGTTTCATTTTGGGGAAATGCATTTCTTGTGTTTCCAAGTACAATTTGCCTCTTCTTTAGTCTTGTTACATTCCAAGTTCATATATCCTTTGATGATCCTATATTTTCCTTTCAGCACAATAACATACAAACATAAGAATGAACCTAAGTGTTCAAATCAGTTATATATGAAATTGAATCTTGTTGGGCAAAGTCTAAAAGTAATTTGATTCCTCAAAGCAATATCTTGTACTGACAGATGAATTTTGGTGCCCTTGTGCCTCAAGGCAGGGTGGGGTCTAGTCATTTTCTTGCTCCTGCAGTGAGACACTTCCCTACACTTCCTGTTCTTCAGTGCCAGTTTTTATAGCTCAAAATCTCTGGAGATGCACAAAGATATCATTGTGTTATTTTCATTTTCTGCGCAAAAGAGATATGAAAGATTTATTTTGAATGGTACAGTGGCAAAAGAACAAGAACCTTGCATCTCCCTTGACACCTGATGGAGTAAAAGAGGAAGTAAAGAAGAAGACAGTGGCAAAATAAGAAGCATGAGGAAATTGTACATTCCATTCCTACAGAACAGATTTATGTCTTATTTCTGGACATTAATTCAAGTAATTTAATGACAAATGTTTGTTGGAATATGTTATTCTCTGATCTTCTGTGATATTCTAGTACCAGAAAGCTCAGTAATGTCTTTTGAGCAATGTACATATGTACCAGGAATTCAGTTTTGTTCTCCCTTTTTAAAAGCTAATCTTACTTCCATCAAGGCTGTTTTTAAGATGGTTCCATTCTTAAAAGCTTATTGCAAAAGCTTGTTTATTATTGTCTGACACATATATGTAGCAGAAGGGCCAGTCAGTGTTCCTAATGGAGAAAGATAAGAGTTTATTGGAGCTGAAGTGGATTTTTTGAGTGTTGTTTACAGTTGATGGGTAAAAACTGCTTCCAAGAAGCAAGAACAGCTAGAGTGTGCAAAGTATACTCTTTGTGTCTAAATTCATCATAGAGTACTAATATAAAGCTCTAAAATATTCATGCTTAGGCACTAGCTGGAGAAGAATACCACTTTTCAAGCATTATTGATCTGAAAAGAGTGGATACAGAGTTAAAGGAATGAATAGGGGTCACCTTGAAGTCAAACACTAGCACATCTTCAAATCCTTCTCTCTAATACACTTGCCTTCCTGGGAAAAGTTTTCCAACTTAGTATAATGTTACGTGATGTTGCCTTCTTCTTCTGCTAACTAGCACACAGTAGCAAAACAGAAGTACAGTATATAGACTTACATTTTCTGTAAGTAGAAAAGTTTCTGACACAACCCAAGTGCACCAATTTGCTCAAAGACAGAACCAAATGTCATGAATAAGTGTTGGAAGAGACCAGAAAGAAATAGTATCTGCCATTTGTGCAGGTTCTCAGACCTGAGCTGTTGTCATGTGGGTGGTACTTTGAGTAGTTAACATTTGCATGCTATATATGATGCTAAAGTAAAGGAACTAGACAGAAGTACAGTGACATCATGGCCAATAAACCAGAAATCCTTGTCTCTGTTGGTAGTGTTCATAAAGATACAGATGATGTCCATAAAGATATCAAAGTCCAAAGTAGCTTTAATAGTAGTATGTTATTTATGCCATCATTCAAAAAGTTAATTACATATATGCAGTGTTCATATATTGTCTATGCACCATCTTTGAACCTTGTCAGTCTATCCTGACAGCTATTACATGGTCAAGATTTATTTTTTCATTTTTGTGTGGGTTAATAACAATCAATGGCTGAAATCCTGTTGGTACAACTATGTGTTCCAAAGACGTATGATGTCATTATGATGGCAAATGTTTTTTTAAAAAAATGAAACACTTTCTACATCTGTCTTGTGGTTGCCACAGCTCCAGTGCAATCTCTTTAGTTATGTATTTAGTTGCCAATAATTTGTATGGATGTATGTACTTGCATTTCTACCCCACCCTTTTTGATACGAGCACCACTCAGGGTGGCCATTTGACATTCTAGAGGCCCAGGGGGAGGTCAGTGAAACATCATGCCACCTCCCTCACCCTTGGGCAAGAGCAGGAAGGAGGTGGTGACCAAGATCCCAACTGCCATTTGACATCGCAGAGGCCCAGGGGGAGCTACATTTGAACCATGGTTTAAGAGTAATTATATGAGTCTCACAACTTTTCAAGATACTCTGGAAACCACCAAAAGCCGGAGAGAAGAAAGAAATCTATTACAGTAATACCTCGGATAACGTTTACCTCGGATAATGCTAAAATCACATAACGTTAAGTAATCTGGGGAGGAGAATTGGATCGAATAACGTTAAGGTTCTATGGGATGGATCGGATAACAACCGCTAACGCCTGTGCGGTTACAATGTATCTCTATGGAGCTTTAACGTTATCCGATCCATCCCATAGGATTTTAACATGCTTCGGATAACACTGAAAATCGGATAACACCAAGACTTGTGGAACCAAGTCTTAGCGTTATCCGACGTATTACGTATTGATTTAGAAAAATGTATTAATTTTTTTGTGCTGTGTTGTTTTGTTGATTGTAAGCTGTCCTACCATGATGAGTGGGCTGTGATATAAATCTAAATAAATAAATAAATAAATAAATTACCTCTGCTAGTACAGTAATATAATCCCAGTGGTGGTTATTTTGGGCAATAAAAGACTTCTCACTCCTGTAGCTGCCATAGGATTAAATTACATGAAAGCTGTTGAAGCTATAAAACAGACGTAGGAAGTGTTTAAATTTTGAAAACTATATTCTGCTGAGGTCATATCAACAGGATTTCAGCCACTATCAGCAAGGCATCTACAATGAGACTTTTGCTACATCACCAGAAACATGGCTTCTTATGTTTATAAAGATACTTAAAACATGAGTTGATGGTTACTTTGCCTCAGTTAAGATACCAGGATTTTTTTTTGTTTATGGACAAGAAGAAAAATGACAGCAGATGACAAATGCTTTCTCAGCTTTGATTCCTGAAATCATTGTCAAGTTTTTATTTCAGTACTAAAAACTAAATATAGTACACAGATTTGTACTCATGGGGAAGGGTATCTGGCTATAGTCTTGTATCAAACTGAATATAAATGTCAAGGATCAGTGCCTGCAGCGGCAAGCATTAGTGCAAACTGGTTATACTCATGCAGAATACTAAACCGGAAATGCTCTACAATGTGAACAAGCAGTGTGCACTGAAACCTACTTTAGTCTTCTTCTTCAGAAAAGATGAATAAACAGAACAGATTGCTTCACATCATATAGGAAACTGTAATTGTGGCGCTTGGATTTTTCATCCATCATTTTAAGGTGATTTAAGATTCTGGCTTCTTTAGGTCCAGTAAACCACCATCCTAAATCTGGACTGGGTTCCCTTGCTGCTTTGCTTATCCATTTGCACAAGGACACAAACAAGATAAGAACAAGCAGGCTGTTTGTTCACACTGTGATTTGAGAATTTGTGGCTTCTATGTAGCACTGATGTTAGGCCTCTGAAAAGTTATCTGGTATTCTTTTGACCTACATAGCTGCATCTTTGATTTTTGATTTCTGCCTCAGGTTATAGCAGCTTTCCCACCTGCAAAAAACCAGCTGTCAGCTAGATGTGCTGTGATATCTGAACTGTGTGCCCCTTAAGCTGTCATGTCCTGTTCACTGAGATGAGTGCATATCAACCTTTCAGCATTGAGACACTTCTCAAAGGGTTGATACAGTTAATTCTGAGCTCCTGTATTGGGGAGCTAGGTCAACAGGATTCAGAAGACCTTTGGAAGGAGACATCAGCTTTACCACCAGACTCTTGACTTGTGAGGCTGACAAAGAAGCTTTGAAGATGGGTTGATGGATACTTTATCCCAGGGGTGCCCAAACTACAGCCTGTGGGCTGGATCCGACTAGTGGGACCAATTAATCTGGCCCACACTGCCCTTGCTGTTCCCGAAAGCAGAAGTAACACGCTGAACGTGCCCGCACTTGCACCGATCACTGCTGTAAATGGCCCACAGCTGTCGTAAATGCATTTATGACAGCCATGAGTCATTTACAGCAGTGTTCTGTGCATGTATGGGTGCAGGCACAGTCATGTTCTACACATGTACATGCACATTTTATTTCTGCTTCTGGGTAGGAGGAACCATGTGACAAGCAAGCTTAGCCATGTGACCAGCCTATGGCCCGAAAGGTTTGGCACCCCTGCTTTACCCAAATTAGATGCCAGGATTTTAGTTTGTGGGAAGGAAGAAATATAACAACAGATAGCATGTACTTTCTCAGGTTTAATGCTTGAAATTATCATCAGATATTGAATTAAAATTGTGGACAAGCTGTAAAGAAAACAAAATAGGCTTCCAGACAAGAAGTGACACCATGAAAAAGAAGTTACAAAAAAAGATTGTATTTTCATTTTTCTGAGACAGAGTATCTTCTGAAGGAATAATTTGATTCAGAATCTCATTTTAAAAAAAAGGTGTATGGAGAATCTTGAGATCTATATGTGTGCATCACATCATATAAGAGCACATTTAACCTAGGTAGACATGTTAATAGAGTAGACCGTACTGCCAGTGACTCAACACTGTGTATCAGGTGGCAGTTAACTAACCTGACAACCCTGAGGACTAGCAGCCTTGGTGAAGTTCACAGGGAAGGGTGATGGTCCCCAAATGGATTAAATCCCACTTAAATCCATCTTGGAGGGCAGCAGCTTCATCAATATTGGCCTGGGCCTGAGGAGGACTTTGCATGCCAAAAGCGCTCAGGACCCAAAAGTGACTCACGGAGCTGGATCAGTGGTACAGGTGTCATGCTGTGATGAGGAAGGCAGATGAAAGGCCACGACATATTCACAAGTCAGTCTTCATGGCTGATTGCAATGATGATTGCCAATAATTGGAATCAGATATAGCACAACAACAGCAAGAAGAAGCCATGCCTCTTCTGCCACATTAATTCTATTAGTATTTTTTCTAAAGATATTTGATCCTCAAATGAATGAAAGCAAGCAGAAAACCTGTTGGCCACTTAGGGATGGAAATTTTGGGATTTCAAGACATGAGTGCCCAAAGACACCTAAAAATCTCCTGGACAGACATCCAGCTCTGGGAGAGGAGAAAGAAGGCAAAAGAGATGTCTTTCTACCACCATTGTCTTCTACATTCTACATGGATCAGCTGGGAAGAAGTGAACATTCTCCTTGTTCCCACTCCTTGCTGGGAACTGCTCTAATGCTCCACATACAGAATAGTTCAATGAGATCTTCTTCTTGTGGAGTTTAATGGGTAATGATCCATCCCTCCCCACAGTGCACTAGCAAGCCGTGGGAAGTTTCAAAATTCCAGACAGGCAGAAGAACTATTGTTAGTATTTGTTACCACATGTATAGAAGAGCCCTGGTGGTGCAGCAGTTAAACTGGTGTACTGTATCCAAAAGGTTGGGAGTTCGTTCCTGACCAGAACTCAAGGTTGACTCACCCTTCCATCCTTCTGAGGTCAGTAAAATGAATACCCTATTCCTACCCTCATTCCTATATTCGGTGGGTTAGTGTAGGGAATGAGAAGTTGTTTTTAAATGGGTTTTAATTTTACTTTGCTCTTTTTATGTTTTTAGGGGTTTATTTTATGTCTGTTGTGCTCCGACCTGAGTCGTTTGTGCGAGTAGGGTGGAATATAAATCTGACTAATAATAATAATAATAATAATAATAATAATAATAATAATAATAATAATAATAATAATAATAATAATAATAATAATAATAATAATAATAATAATAATAATACCAAGCATGTTTGGGGCAAAATGCTAATTAACTTGTAAGCCACCCAGTGAGTGCGCTAAGTACTATGTGGTGGTATATAAGTGTAATTGCTATTGCTATTGTATAATGCAGGGGTAACCAAACTTTTTGGGCCCTGGGCCAGTCATATGGTTCAGGGGGATGGTCACTATGGCCTGGAGCCCGGATCCAGCTCCAATTATAATTCATCTGGCCCACAAAGCCAATTCATTTTACACAAACGGGAACATTTAACTACCGTTTCCAGCAGGCTGGATGAATTGGCATCGGGGGCGGATCTGGCCCCCTGGCTGTAGTTTGGGCACCCCTGGTATAATGCATGGGTGGACAATATTTGCTCTCCCAGAACCCTTTGGGCCCTCAGCACCAAAGTCTCTGCTTCTGCTACAGTGGCTTTAGTTTCAAGCAACATATCCTCACATTTGAAAATAATCAGGAATTACAATCTTATATACGGTACCTGTTCCTAGGAGAAAATACCACCAAACAGTGGGACCTGCTTCTGAGAAGACAAGAATAAGAGGGTAGAAGAATAAATGGGTTTTTAAAATGTTTTCTCCTGATCATTTCTGCCCAGATCCATTCATGAGCAAGGCTCATCAGCAAAGAAAAACTATTCATCCACAACTAACTATCCTATCCACATTCAGTCCCAGCTCAGCCTCCAAATACAGGAGGGGGGGGGGGAAAGGAGGCCTATTTTCCCTATCTCAACTCCAGGCAAAAATCTATAGCTGCTGGCTGAAAATCACCTACCCTCAACATGGCAAATTATAGAAACAGAGAAATAAACAAAATACATTATCTTGCATCAGACCATTGTTATAGCTTCTCTACACTGATAGATTTTTCAAAACAGACTAGCAGCAGAGGCATACAGATAGCAGTCAATTCCTGTATATGTACATGTTTCCCCAATCTGGCCAGGTTATCCTGCTATGGTAATAGCAACTCAACGCCAAGTGTCAGGCGGTGGTTGACTAACCTGACAACCCTGAGAACTAATGGCTTTGGGTGCCAAAGTCCATCATTACAGGTAATGGTCCCCAAATGGATTAAATCCTACTTGAATCCATCTTGATGGATGGCAGCAGCTTCATCAGTACTGGCCTAGAGCTGAGGAGGACTTTGCAGGCCAAAAGGGCTCAGGACCAGAAAGTGACTCACTGAACTGTACCTATGGTACAGGGGTCATGCTGCAATGCAGAAGGCAGATGAAAGGCCACTACATTATATTCTCAGGACAATTTTTATGGCTGATCACCATGGTGATTGCCTATATTTCAATATGGCAGAAGAAGAAGTACATGTTTCATACTGTGAAAAGAACAACTACAGCACTATAAGGGCAGTAAGATTATCTTCGTTGGCTTTTATAATTGTTGATCTGGAAGATGGAAAGTGACTATCACTGCTAAATTTCTGTCGATGATGATGATGATGATGATGATGATGATGATGATGATGATGATGATGATGATGATGATGATGATGATGATGGAGGAGGAGAAGGAATAGCATACATTTACCAATGAGGGTGCATGATACTTCAGGGACTATTAATTAATTAATTTTATAGTATTTACTCTTGGGTAATAATTGCTGCATGGCAGTGCAGTGAACGATATTGTATGGCAGAACAAATCACGATTCTACACAGCAGGGGGTTCCATTTACAGACTAAATATGATCAGCAGTTAAACTGGCAATCTTTGAAAAAATAGTTGATAAATACTCCCTTGTAAAGAGCCCTGAAATTATGAGCAATTATGAGTTGCAGTTTACCAAGCAATGAAGATTTTTAGTCAGCACTCTCTGTGTGAGAAAGTTTTTTAGCATCAGTTGAATATTGAAATGGCAGAAGAAGGGGGCAAGGAAAAGCCTGGATACACAATAAATCTCACCTTATTTTTCAAGGATCAAAGGCATCAAAGGCTTCAAATTGGGCAGGATCTAGTTCAGCAAGGTTGCAGAGAGTGAAAGTGCTGAAGTCTTCAAAGACTTTGAAGTGTGTTTGGAGATCCGAAGCCAGATAAGAGGGAGGAAGTGAAACTGCTTGAACTGCCTGAACATGTTGGTGAAGTAAAGGCCAGAGTGGTACTAAACTTGGAAGATTTATCTTGAAAAACAGAGTAAAAACCATTGAGCTACTCCTAAAAGGAAAATGGCCAAAGAAGAGGCTGGCTTATTAACTGAAATTTTAAAAAATTAGTAAAATGACCAGGAAATCAAAACAGAAATGGAGAAAACTAGGACTGAAATTAAAACAAAGATATACAAAGCACTATCACAAATTACAGATGAGGTAAAACACTGGGTTCAGAAGTTAAGCAGATTGATAGAAGGGTCAGAGCTAATGGCTGACATGAAGATAAGATGAGTGAAATTGATTTTTTTTTAAAAAATGGATTCATTTGGAGGCTAGAGGGCAGAAGAAAAATGTCAAACTGTGTATTTCTGGAAGGCTGATCTAAGACAGAGTGAAAGTTAGAGATGTAGTCTTTTTTTTGTTGTTGTTGTTCATTCGCACAGTCGATTCCGACCCTCTGCGACCCCATGGACCACTGTCCGCCAGGCACTTCTGTCCTCCACCATCCTCCTCAAATCGCTCAGCTTTGTGCCCATTGTGTCTACAATACCATCTAGCCATCTCATTTGGGGCCGCCCCCTTCTTCTTTCGCCCTCCACCCTTCCCAGCATCAAGGCTTTCTCAAGCGAATCCTCTCTTCTCATTTGATGTCCAAAGTACTTCATCTTCATCTTTACTATTTGACCTTCTAAGGAGCAGTCAGGGTTGATTTCTTCTAAGATTGACCTATTTGTTCTCCTTGCTGTCCAGGGGACTCTCAAAACTCTCCTCCAACACCACATCTCAAAGGCATCTATTCTTCTGCGCTCAACTTTCCTAATGGTCCAGCTCTCACAACCATACATTGCCACAGGGAATACCATTGCTTTGACTATGCAAATTTTTGTTTGCAATGTGATGTCTCTACTTTTCACTATGTTCCCCAGGTTTCTCATCGCTTGCCTCCCAAGAATCAGTCGGCCTTTTATTTCATGGCTGCAATCACCATCTGCAGTGAGCTTTGATCCTAAGAAAGTAAAATCTGTCACTGCTTCTACTTCTTCCCCATCTATTTTCCAGCGACTGATAGGGCCTGTTGCCATTATCTTGGTTTTCTTTATATTGAGTCTCAAGCCAGCTTTTTCACTCTCTTCTTTCAACCTAATCAGGAGCTTCTTTAGGTCCTCCTCACTTTCTGCTATTAGGGTGGTATCATCTGCATATCTCAAATTGTTAATGTTTCTCCCAGCAATTTTGATCCCAAATTGTGATTCCTCCATCCCTGCATTGCGCATTATGTGCTCTGTGTATAAGTTGAATAAGCAGAGTGACAAAATGCAGCCTTGTCTTACTCCTTTTCCTATTCCAAACCACTCAGTCATTCCATATTCAGTCCTAACTGTTGCTTATTGATTCATGTACAGATTTCTCATGAGGTATCCCATATCTTTAATTGCTTGCCACATTTTGTTGTGGTCCACGCAGTCAAAGGCCTTAGTGTAATCAATGAAACAGAAGTATACTTGTTTCTGATATTCCTTTGTTTTTTCCATGATCCATCTTATGTTGGCAATGTGGTCTCTAGTCCCCCTGCCTCTTCTGAACCCCGCCTGCACTTCTGGTAATTCTCTTTCCACATGCTGTTGCAGTCTATCCTGTATTATCTTGAGCATCACCTTGCTAGCATGTGGGATGAGCCCAATTGTTCGATAATTTTAACATTCTTTGGCATTACCCTTTTTGGGGATTGCAATATATACTGATCTTTTCCAGTCTTGTGGTAATTGTTGTGTTTTCCAAATCTGCTGACATATAGAATGTAATAATTTGATTCCATCATCTTTTAGGACTTTGAAAAGTTCAACCTGGATACCATCATCTCTGCTGGCTTTGTTGTTTGCAGTACTTTTTAGGGCCTTTTTGACTTCACTCTCTAGGATGTCTGGCTCATGTTCAATGTTCTCATCAGTGTGATTATCAGCGGTGTTGAGGTCCTTTTTGTAGAGTTCTTCTGTGTACTCTTTCCATCTTTTCTTAATCTCTTCTGCATCTGCTAACTCCTTGCCATTTTTGTCCTTTATCATGGTGACTTTTGCTTTAAACGTTCACTTGATTTCCCTAATTTTCTGGAAAAGATCTCTAGTCTTAACCCTGATATTGTTTTGCTCTATTTCTTTGCACTGTTCAGGGTTTCCTTATCTCTCCTTGCTTTTCTTTGAAATTCTGTATTCAAGTGATTGTATTTCTCCCTTTCTCCTTTGCTTTTTGTGTCCTTTCTTTCCTCTGCTATTTTAAGAGCCTCATCGGACAATCACTTAGATGTCTTACGCTTCTTTTCTTTTGGTATGGTTTTCTTTGCTGCCTCCTGCATGATGTCCCGCATCTCTGTCCATAATTCTTCTGGCATTGTGTCTATCTGGTCCAAGCTATTGAATCTGTTCCACACCTCCACCATGTATTCCTTAGGGATGTTGTCTAGGTCATACCTGTCTGGCCTAGTTGTTTTCCCTATTTTCTTGAGTTTAAGCCTGAATTTTGCAATCAGTAGGTTGTGATCTGAACCACAATCTACTCCTGGTCTTGTTTTTGCTGACTATATGGAGGTTCTCCATCTTTGGCTGCAGAGTATGTAGTCAATATGGTTTCGATGTTGGCCATCTGTTGATGTCCATGTTTAAAGTCTCCTTTTGTGTTGCTGGAAGAGAGTGTTTGCTATGACCAGTGCATTATCTTGGCAGAACTCTATCAGTTTTTGGCCTGCTTCATTCTGTGTTCCAAGACCAAACTTGCCTCTTATTCCATTTACTTTTTGATTTCCTACTTTGGCATTCCAGTCTCCTATAATAATGTGTACATCATTTCTTGGTGTCTGTTCTATGAGGTGTTCTAGGTCCTCATAGAACTGGTCAATTGTGGCTTCATCTGCACTGGTGGTTGGTGAGTATATTTGGATTACAGTGATATTGAATGGCTTGCCCTGTATTCTGACTGACATCATTCTATCATTTTTGAGATTATATCCCATTACTGCTTTTCTCACCCTTTTATTGACAATTACATGGATTAATTCAATAGTCCCCAGATTGGGTTCTGTGGAAGATTTTGAGGAGAGTGTACAAAGTTGGGTTGAAATGTTGGGGGGGGGGGGATGACTCCAGAGATACTGTGGTCCATTTTGCAAAACTTTATAAGAAAGAAATGTTTATGAAAGTGGTCAGAGAAAAATATAAACTATTGTTTTACAATGGTATGGCAATGCAGTGTAAGTATAGTCTGACTTTTGTTATCAAATGGTGGCCTAGAGAAGAAAAATGAAATTGGTTACCAGAATAGTTGCAAATAAAAATATAAAATATTTTGGGAGGCACCTGGTTTTCCTGAGTGTTTTATATAATGGAAAACATCATAAGATAACATAATTACAGCATGGTTTAAATTATCTCAAACAATGACAATGGGAACAAGAGAGAAATACAGTAAATTGAATGAGAACTTTTGGATTGCCTTCTAGAAGGCAGATTTGCTCAGTCAGCATAAGAGTGCAGATATAATTATAAGTAAGAAGACAATGCACCACTCACCATCTGCCACTGGATATGGTAGCTGACAACTGGTCTATTCACCGATGATCTCAAAGAACAGAGCAATTTCAGACAATTGTTTATATATGCAGGTCCCTCAAACTCGGTAGTTTTAGAATTTTATTTTTTAACTGACTGGGAGAAGATGGAGCTTGTTAATCACAATTAAAATGTGTTCACTCATCCTTTCTGAGTTGTGCTTTGCACTGCACGTCTATATGTTATTTGATTCATTCAAAGCCATTGATGAAACTTTGAAAGAAGACTAATGTCAACATATTTAAGATACTGGAGCTAAGTGTCTTGAAATAGTGAAAGATTTTGTGTATCTTGGCGAAATCATCAATCCAGATGGAGACTGCAGTTAAGAAATCAGAAGGTGACTTGGAAGGGTGACAAAGAAATAATTAGAAAATATCACCAATTGTAAGAATGTGACACTGGTGGCCAAAATTAAGTTCATCCATACTCTTATATTCCTGCTCACGATGTATGGATGTAAAAACTACACAATAAAGAAAGTTGATAGGAGAAATGTTGATTTGTTTGAGAGAAGAGAGTTTTGTAGCTAGCACTTCCTGGTGTGGTGGAGGCAGTGGGAGGCCACATGAAATGTTGCCATGGGCCGCATCCAGCAAGTGGTTGGATGTGAAAAATTTTACTACCCCACCGTGATGTCATCACAGTGTGGGTGGAGTTAACATCATGATGGCATGACATCATGATATTGTGGTCAGGGCGAAAGAAAAAAATTAAAATAATAATAATAATAAAATAAAAACAAGCACACACACACACACCTCAATCCACCCACCCACCCACTACACAAATCCATAAATAAATAAATAAATAAATAAATAAATAAATAAATAAATACATTAAAATACACCCACCCACCCCAAACACAAATCAATCAGAGCTTTTAAACCAGAGCTTAAAGCTTATTCTAGCTAGTCTTTCTCACACTAGGTCAGATGGAAGGAACTACAGAATGAACTCACCACAAATGGCTTCATTTTGGCACTTTTCAACTTTTCAACAATTAAAGAAGTTAGGTACTAAGTCTTTGCTTAACCAATTCTCTAGGATAATATGCCTTAATGTAAATGTAAAACAACTGTACCTCCTTAAGGGTTCTCCAATTGGAACAGCAATTGGAACAGGCAATGGTGTAGCTTATTGATGAGGTAACTCCCAAGATTTTGCTCAAAAACCCCAAGCCAGGCCGCTAGGCCTTTTTAGGAACTGTGGTAGTACATCAATATAGGTAAAGGTATTAAATACACATTAAAATACACACAGACACACCACATCTAAAGATGAGTTACTTACCCTGGGGAGCAGGCTATAGGGAGCTTCAGGCTAGCAGCTTCTCTTCCTCCTCCCCACTTGAGCGGAGAGCAAGGAGGCCGTGCATACATGCCAAGCACTGTAGGCGTGCATGCACACCAAGTGCTTGGTGTGCATGCGTAATGGGGGAACCAGTGAAAAGGTAAGCCCTGAAGATGGTTTCCCCCAAAAGCTGCTGCCGGTTCTCTGGGATGCTGGGAAAAGTTACTACTGGTTCTGGTGAGCTGGTGCCAACCTGTTATATCCCAGCACTGCATCCAGCCCATGGGCTGCAAGTTGAGAATCCATGGTCTGGAGGGTCAAGACCCATTGACAACATTCTTGATTCTCCCTTTCACCCCAGTAGGAAGGCTTCTCTGGTTTTCAGATGTTAGCCTAGCATTCACCCTCCTCTACTTGAAATCATACAAATTCTCCAGTCCAGAGATAATTTTTAAAGATGAAAGTCTACCAGAAGTTAAAGGGATTTCCTCAGTTTGTGCTTTAGTCACCTCTGCCCTGGTCTTGTTCTCTCCTTTCTCTTCTGTCCACCCTTCCTCTAGCACCATGTCCTCTAGAGCTTTATTTAAGTCCTCTCATTCCTCCACCACTTTCACTTCTCAAAACATCTCCATGTCTCCAGATGTTTCCACCTATTCCAATGGCTCTTCCCTCTCTGGATTCTTCTCCCACCCTAGGAAAATCCCAGTCATAGCCATCTGTACTCTAGTCCACCAGGAACTCTGGACCAAGATTTGCTGGGGATGATGGGCCATGAACCTCAGGGGGCTTCTCCTCACAATCCCTAATGGAAGCCAAAGGGTTGAATTTACAAGGACTCAGCAGGGCTACTGAGGACTGAACATTTTGGAGATTGCTCATTCGTAGAGATAACCACCACCACCATCACCTGTCTACTGAGCTCTCCTTCAGATGCACTATATGTTAGTATTCAGAGATAAAAACATACTTTCTGTATTGTAGTAAAAAGATTTGGCTTATAAGCAATACAGAAATGCTGAGATTATGCAAGCATTCAGAGCTATACACAATGTCATAACATTTTAATGGCGGGCTAGAGGATAAATTCCCTACTGTCATAACTGCACTAAAATTAATGGAGTTCCACCAGCAGAAAATCAGGGTTTTAACTATGCATAAATAAGATGATATATACACAGTGCATTCTACAAAGTGACATGAACAAGGGCACTTGGCAGACAGTTCACAGCCATGGCACCTTTCCATGTTCCACTGTACGCTGATTTTCCAGGTTTCATATTCAAATATAGTAAAATGCTTACATTCTCATTTCTTGGTTGTTTATATGTACTAAAATTGTCATGCAAAATGTAAAGTTTAGATTTATATCTTAGGTATTATATTTATTGCAACTAATAATATGGCTTACATATTATGGCATAGAACTGTATGTGGAAGAACATAAATATTGTTACAGAGCTATTACCATAAAAACATTGAATCGGTACCAAAATATTAATTGGGACTAAGTGATGAATCATGTAATCCTATATTTATCTACAGATATCCAAAAGGAATACAATGGGATGCCTGTATGCAAAATGTGTAAAACTTAGGAGCTTTATTTTTGAATCTGGATATCCTGGTTTAAAAGATCATTCCAGGTATGTTTATAGTTCTGTGTGCATTAAAATTTTCTCTCTTTCATGCATACCTCAATTTCTTCCATTATTAATAGGTATGATAGTGATCAGAGGTACAGAAATTATTAACATCAAGAACTTCATTAGCGGGTCACCAGACTGAGGCTGTACATGAACTTTGTTGATATATTGTAGATTCCAGTGATGAGAAATATCACTAAAAGGTAATTTATCAAGTAGCTGAAAAGAAGAACAGTACTGTCACTGAATTGTGGATAAAGACCAGAGCTAATTTGTATCTGAGAGATAATATTGTAGAGTATAACAAGTTGGATAATTTACTGTTCCTTGTAAGTGAAACGTTTGATTAATGTTTTCACATTACTTGCCAGGAACATTTACAGGGTTCATTAACAGACTTCATTCAGTAACACTGATATCTGAATAAGGTTTGGTTTCATCTTCAAAAGTCTGAAAATTATGACAAACAATTGTAGCTTTTCACTTGCAGAAGAGACAGAGAGAATCAGTTCAGTTTTAGTAATGCTCTCTCTCTCTATTAACACAGAGATCAAAGGAGAATATTGTACATAGTTTTCAGCTAAATAACTCTGCCAAGTTGCAACAAAAATGTAAGCAAAGATTTATATGAGACTACAATGGCCACTGAGGGCTGTTTCTCCCCAGTTGATAAAATCACAAAGTGATGTATCTCAGGCTGATAAATCATATGTGTTGTTGTTGTTCAGTCACACAGTCAATTTCAACCCTTTGTGACCCCATGGAACATTGCCCGCCAGGCACCCCTATCCTCCACCATCTTCCTCAACCAGCCCAGCTCTGTGCCCATTGTGTCAACAATACCATTTAGCCATCTCATTTTCTGCTGCCCCTTCTTCTTTTGCCCTCAACCTAAAGTGAATCCTTTCTTCTCATTTGATGTCCAAAGTACCTTATCTTCATCTTTACTATCTGACCTTCCAAGGAGCAGTCAGGGATGATTTCTTCTAAGATTGACCTATTTGTTCTCCTCACTGTCCAAGATACTCTCAAAACTCTCCTCCAACACCACATTTCAAAGCTTTTTAACATTTTTAATTTTTAAGTGTTTTTAAAATTGTTGGAAATCACCCTAGGTCCCTTCGGGGAGGAGGGCGATAAATAAATAAATAAATCACCAAATCCCTATGTACCTACTCTATGCACCTACTCTAATGTGACTTATTACACTAAGTAACAGGGTTTTAGCCAATGTATAAGAATCATTTTAATACTATTGCCTTATATAAATATTGAAATCCCCCATGTAAGTAGAATCTAGTACATTAGTGCCATCATCCTCCATCAGCTATAAATATGAACTCTCCACAAACTGGAGAACAAACATCTTGTGACATAAAAAGAGCAAGATCCCAGTGACAGTAATCCATCTTTGAACTTGTCTTTTGCAGAATTCTCCTTGTGTTGAGGAGTAGGATATCAGAATAGGGGCAGAATAGGGAAAGGGAAAGGTCAAGGTCACTTTGCTCAAAAGCCAGATGCTAGGTTTCAGTGTTCATCTCTGTTTCAAAGCTGAAGAGCCAGCACTGTCTGCATCTGCAGATGTTTCCATGGACATGTGGCAGACATACCTCAACACCAGAGTGCATGAATCGCTGTTTACCATCCCACCAAGGTGGACCCTATTTATCTACTTGCAATTTCTTGCTTTTGAACTGCTAAATTGGCAGGAGCTAGGATAGAGACGGAAGCTCATTCTGTCATGCAGTACACGGGAATCAAACTTTGACCTTCCAGTCAGCAAGTTCAGCATCTTAACCACTTGAGCTACCGCAGTCCCTAGGGGCAGAATAACTGAGGAATAATTTGAGAATAATGGATAATACATGGATGTGGAGCCTGCATTGGTATAAATGTATTAAAAGAAATTACTCTTCAGACAACACATACAATTTATTATAGGGTGATCTGTAAAATTTAACACAAAATCCTTTTAGTCATTGTGTAATATTTTAAATGTTTTCTGAGGCGTGGGGGACACACACATATGCCTTTTCTAATTGTCAGGATTGATAAATAGTGAGACATGCATCTTCAAAAGAAAACATTGGCTATATAACTAAAATTTTAATGGGATGGGAGATATAAATGCCAACTATGGACAAATTGTAACTGTATCACTCCCAATGATTTTATGTTCATATGGACATAGGTACCATTCTGACAGAGAGGTCTTCCACCAGCCTTTTCTGTGTATTTAATTTTAACAAATAAAATGGGGAGATTTATCTATGGGAGAAAAGTTTATATCATGAACTACATCCAGTTCTCGTCCAAACAAGAATACACCCATTCAAATGAATGAAGTTTACATTATTTATGACTAACAAGCCTTATTTATTTAAATGGGCCTACTCTAGTTGGAGCTGACAGCAGGAGTGTGCTGGTATATCAGGTAATCGGGCTTTGTCCCTCCCTGGGGCACCAATAGTAATGTATGGGGTTCTCCCAACCCCAACCCCCAAATAGGCGGCCCATCCACTCCCTGCACAGCACTTTCCCATGGTGCCCTGCACACTCCTGGCTGACACAGAATTTAGCTCATTGGCTTCACTGATAATCTATTTTCACAGGCAAATTTTTTTTAATCAATATCTTCTGTATTTATAAAATTGTTCTCCATAGTGACCTAAATACAGTAGTTAATTCTTGCTAAAATTAGATTTCACTGTTTTATTTCTTGTTTTTAAAATAAATTATTAATAAATACATTTTTCTATTTTTCTATTCAAAACAATGTGTTGTTCTTCTCACTTTCTCATTCCAAGAAATTGAAAATATTGCCCACTATTCATAAAATTGATCTGTGCCTTGAAAATGATTTCTTTGTATTCTCCAATAATATAAATTTAGCTAGCAGAGTTAATGTTCCAGATATGATTAAACTACTGATTGCAGGAGGCAGCTCTGGATTACTTCCCACATTTGTTTTTCTAGCCATTTTGACAGCAGCAGTTAAGTTGTGACAATTTCTGCTGTTCGGTGGAATGTCTTAAGATTCTGAATTTTCTTGAGGTAGCCTTCCAGAACATTTTAAAAAGGTGTACTCATGACTTCAGTATCAAATTACTTAATATGCTAGTTGCATGGTTGTTACGTGCTATCAATTCAGAATTGACTTATAACAACTCTAATAGTAAATGAGATACTTGGGGAGTGGGCTACCAGTTCCACACTCCCAGTGAATTTCTCTGGCCGAAAAGAAATTTGATCTGAGGGCTCCTTAGGCCCAATCCATCACTCTATCCATCACACTGAATATTCTTAGTTGTGTGGTTAGGAGGGATTTTTTTTTTAAATAAACTTATTGCCCTGCTTGATTTCCATAATAAATCCATTGTTTGGTGATGGAAAATGAAAGTTAACTCTTTTTTGCTATTCACAATGAAGACCAATAACTTCTTTGCATACAGCCATTTTAAAAGTTTCTGTTGGCACCAGTACCAGGTTAATGAATAAACTATTTTTTTACATCTTTGAAGTGCAGTGGTTCCATCCAGCCCATGGCAACAACCCGGGAAGTGGAAGTGGATGCATTTACAACAACTGCAAATGAACATGCACAAATGCACACACTGTGGTTTACAGCAGCATTTGCAGCAGGGGGAAAACATGTGACTGGCCCACTCAGCTGACTGAGGAGGAATTGCCCGGCCCATGGTGTAAAAACCTTGAGAACCCCTGTTAGAATATTGGACTACCTTCAAACCTATGATCATTAGTTGACTCTGAGTCATTGACATTTTTCTATCTAATTTATCTTACAAGGTTTCTGTGAAGAAAACCACAGGCTAACTGTAGCATTCCATGCTAGGTTCAAGGTTCTGGTGATGATTTGTAAAGCACTGTACAGTTCAGGACCATGCTATCTGCATGCTATCTTCATCCTTAGAAATCAGAACTGGAGCTTGCCTATGCCTAAAGATATATATTTTTTTTAAAAATCTTCTAGAAGTGGCAGAGCTTTCTCAGTTTGGTGCCCATGATTTGGGATTCTTTACCAACAGAAATTAGAACAGTCCCCTCCTCATTGGCCTTTAGGAAAATGCTAAAAACATTTTTATTTTGATAAGCGTTTCCAAATTACATCTCCTGATAGCTATACACTGGACCCATATGTCCTATCTGACCCTTTTTAGTTTCACTGTTATTTTGGGAATTAATTTGTTAGGGATTGGTGGCTTCTAGGTTTGTATATTGTTGTCTGGTTATTGTCTTTTGTTGTTTGCTTTAATGTCTACATATATTCTTTACAGTTTATTAAGTTTCATTTTACTGTATTGTATTTATATTTCTTTACTTTTATAAGCTGTCTAGTGTAGTGTTTACATTTATTGAAATTGGGGATAAATAATTAAATAAATAACCTTGAGCTTCTTGAAATAAACATGAGACTGTGAATGTGAGAGATACAAATAAATGCTGCTTAGTTGTTTGAAGGCTGTAAATAGGAGGAAAATCTGGCAAAAAATAGAGAATGATATTTAACAGTTTATTTTTTAAATAACACCCACACCTTATGCTAGGCCCCAATTAGATTGTAATGCACACATGATAGAAACATGACAGTATGGCTATTGTGTTAAACATGTTTTCTCTCTCCAATGACACAATTATTAAGTTATATAACAAATCCTAGAATCTTGTAAAAACACAGCTGGCAATCCAATTTGTAAATAATTGGCATCCCTGAGGAGCATGGCTGAGGCAACAGGATTCTGTTCATAATTGATATTTTATAAATCACACTGTGAATAAATTTTCCCACCAGAATAGGCAAATTACATTTTGCTCCTAGTATCTTTGATTCAACTGAGAGATAACTGATGTGGTATGAGGATGACTAGCAATCTAGGAAAAGGAAACACCTTTGAGTAACAATGTTGATGCTGTTATTGTACGACATGAGTAAAATATCTGCTTCACGCTGTCTTAATTGTTCTCTCAGCTTAAGATACTGTTGTGAAATATTTTACCTGTTGTACTTGAGAACTGGAAAAAGTAGTGTAATTAAAATCTAGCACAGATTTAAGAATTGTCATATGTAAACTTGCCATTGAATCATGAAAAATCTCCACATTCTTTATGGTTTTGAGATTGCAGAGAAGGACATATGATGCCATAAAAGACTCACCAATGATTCTTGTTCCCAACACACCTTCCTTTTTCTTCTTCTTCTGCCATATCCAAATTCGAATATTGGTGATCCTCATGACAATCAGCCATGTGGACTGTCCTGAGAATATAATGCAGTGGCTTTCATCTGCCTTCCGCATCGCACCATGACCCCCGTACCACTGATCCAATTCTGCAAGTCACTTTCTGGTCCAGAGCCCTTTAAGCACACAAAGTCCTCCTCAGCTCCAGGCCAGTATTGATGAAGCTGCTGCCCTCCATCAAGATGGATCCAAGTGGGATTTAATCCACTTGGGAACCGTCACCCTTGCTTGTGGACTTTCTTTGGCACCCATTAGTCCTCAGGATTGTCAGATTAGTTAACACACCCTAGAATATAGAAAGGAACCAGGTTTGCACCACTCCAAAGACTTCTGAAAACCATACCATCATATTTGGACACCAAAATGTGGCAGCAGATTTTGCTCCCCTCACTTAAGACAAGCATTTTGTCTACTTTAAGTGGCTTCTTATGGTTTTCTATGAAAGTGACAGCATATTGCCTCATGGCATTTTTCCCACCCCAGGTGCCACAGAATTTTGGCAGTGGCCCCATGGGAGGCATTGGTATCTCCCATGGGGCCACTGCCAAAGTGACTTATCAATGCCTTTTAAGAAGGTGATATCTTAACTGGCTTTTACCCTGACAAGATTACCAGACTTAGCCCAAGACCATAAAGATGGCACTAGTGCAGAGCCTGGTAGAATCTAGATTTTGAATTACATCTTCCAGAATCTTTCAGAATCACTCAGCCTACATAGTTAATATTGGTGTTGCACTTTTTTTCCTGGCACTGTATCTCATGCTTGCTTCAGTCAACTTCATGTCATCATGTCATCAAGTCACGTTGTAACCATATTTTCCAGTTTCGCCATTTATTTAATTTAATTTAATAAAGTTGGTTTGTTATTTTCTTTTTGACATACCCCACAAGGGAATGAGAACGAAGATTTCTCCTGTTTCAAATACACATCCATTGAATTTACAAAAGGATAATTAGGAACAAATAGGCCAATTCATAGCCTGGATAAGCAATGAATAATCAAACAAAGGGGAGATTAGGTTTAAGGCCAATGCAAGGTAAACATTAGCCATGTGCTTTTCAAAGGAAGAATATAAATCAGATTCATTTCCACAAAGCTTCCTATCTCTATTCCTTTTAATATCTTTTGACCTGTTTGTTAGATTGTCACGTAGATTGTTTTATTTAGAAGATATAATGTAGGAGTATCTTATGTGTAAGTTAGAAAACATATTTATATTGAATCAAGCATTAATGTATATCAGAAAACAAAACAAAACAAATAAACAAAACAAAATAAAAAGCACAGTGCACTTTAAAAACTAACTGCTATATTTTTATTGTTAGCTTTCATGGATCAAGTCTTTTGACCCCTGAATTTGGTGCATAAAAACCATGCCTGTAAGCTTCACTCCTTGTCTGAAGAAGTGGACTTGATCCACAAAAGCTAACAATAAAAATGTAGCAGTTAGTCTTTAAAGTGCTACAGTGTATTTTTTTGTTTATTTTATTTTATTTGTTTTGTTTTCTGATATGCCTGAACCACAGATTACACAGCTACTATTCCAAAAAAATCAGTCATTAATGTGGTATCATTTTATGTTTTTGTCCTGTTATTTCAAATGGAGGGGCAGATGGAATAGGGAAAAACAGGAACTCTTTGAAGCCCAATTTAGAGGAATTCACAGAGGTCTGGTGAAGCTTTCACAGCCATAAAAATGCTATTCTCTTTCCTGCATCCAGCAATGGATGGGGAAGATTGCTGCCAATAGGGCATCTGGAAGGGCTTACCCTTGCCACTCCTTGCCCCATCCTTTCCTCACAGCTTGAGAATACCAATAAGCCCTTAAAGGCTATTGGTCAGTAACTTTAATATAGCGAATAGAATTCAGTTAGTTGTAGTCTAAGTTAGCACTGACCTATGGAAGAACCAAACTTAGATACCCAATAGAATTTGTACCATTTTAATCCCTTAATTTGCATCTTGCCCTCTCTGACCTACGGATAACCAAATGGGGGAATATGACCAAATGCCCAGTATGTTTTGTAACTTTTATTGAACTTGTTTCATCTACCTTAGATTTATGATGTACTTATAGTGTAACTCTGTATACCTGCATGAATGAAATGCCTAGCTAGTGGGTCGGGGTCCTGCGTTATCTCGGGAGCCACCATCTTTGGTTCTGGATGGGGCGGTTTTGCCCCAAACAGACCCGGTGTATGACTTGGGGGTCCTCCTGGACTCGTGACTACTGCTCGAAGAGCAGGTGGCAGTTGTGGCTAGGAGGGCTTTTGCACAACTTCATGTGATTCGCCAGTTACGCCAGCTCCTAGATCGGGACTCCTTGCTCATGATCACACACACTCTGGTCACCTCCAGACTTGATTACTGTAATGCACTCCAGAATGTGACTGCCCGGGTGGTGATGGGGTGTGGACAGTATGCACATGCCTCACCACTGCTTCGGGAGTTGCACTGGTTGAAAGTATGTCTCTGGATGCAATTTAAGGTGCTGGTTATTACCTTTAAAGCCCTACATGGTAGTGGGCCAGGATACTTAAGAGACCACCTCACCCCAAGAACATCTGCCCGTCCCACCAGAGTGGACCGGAGAGGCTCTCTAGTTGTTCCATCGGCCAGAGAGGCACATCTCTCTGGCACTAGAAGGATGGCCTTCTCTGTGTCCGCTTCTGCCAATGGAGCTATGTCTCCAGACGGAGCTGCTGCCCTTTAGAAAGAATCTAAAAACATGGCTGGCGGGGCAGATATGGGGTGCGGGAGGTATAATGACTCCAGCTTGCTGGATGATCTGAGCCCCCCCCCCTCTACTTTTTTAATTAGTAAGTTGTAGCATTTGGTATGTTTTTACTCTTTTTTAGAGTTAAATTTTAAATTTTAACAGTTTTAAGATTTGTAGGTGGAAGCTTCCACTTCCTAACTCTGGGCTCTACCTGCCCAGAGAAGGATAAGACTAACATCCTCTGGTCGGGAGGAGGAATGGACTTCAGCTGTAGGAGGCGGCAGGCTGTTAAAATCCACGCCATCACCTTAACCAGACTTTCGTCCAACATCCCCTGGATAGTTATGTTGTGTACTGATAGTCATGAGGCACTTTTAGTCATTGTGTATTGATTTATTGTGTATTGATCTATTATGATATTGATATTTTAATGTTATGTGATATTGATATTGATTATTCATGATTTATTGACATGTGTTTATGAACTTGTAATTTTACATGTGTTATGAACTGCCCTGAGTCGGTCCTACCAAGTAGGGTGGTACAGAAATTGAAATATAATAATAATAATAATAATAATAATAATAATAATAATAATAATAATAATAATAATAATAATAATAATAATAATAATAATAATAATAATAATAATAATAATAATAATAATAATAATAATAATAATAATAATAGAGAATGGCCCATCCCTCTTTATGACCCTTTAGGTATAAAAGTTCCTGTTGTTTCGCAGTCGGGGCCAAACTAGCAATTTCCATCTATTAGCATTATCCAGATATAATGCTATTGCTGGTAGGACATTTGCATTGGGATAGGATAGACTTATTTTAGATTGAGGAGTGCACACTTTAATCTGACTTTCTATTTCACCGTGTCTTAACCCTCATTTTCTTCCCAAGCCCTCTGTTCAAAATCTCTACCAGTGGAACCGATATTAAGAGCTAATTTTGCTCCCTCCATCTCTCAGAGATGCTAGGTCTGCTGTAAATTTGGCGGACTGTCTTTTTGTGTCCAGAGACAGAAGAGGGGTCATTTTTAAGCTATCAATGTCATGATGTTCTCTTGTCATCGTGAAGTGCTAAGGAAATACCAGGGTTGAAGCAAAGAAAAATTAAGTATCATTCTTTTTGGAATATCTGGATAATGCTAAAGCTGGCGGTGTACAAAAACAAGCATAGAAACAACAAAGCTTTCTCATGCTAGTCAACATGTCAAGTCTGAATTAAACTCATATGCAACCTCACCATATTTCTTTTAAAAAGGGAACTAGAGTTATCATCTGCATATTGGAGGCTTCTTATCCCATATAGTATCTCCTTGTGATCTCACTTAGATAAGAAAGTTTATTAATGTAGCGTTTCAGCTGAAAAACAACCAATGAGGATGGAAACATCATTAAAACAAGACATACACTCACCACATGCCTTGCTTCTAACTGGAAATTGTGTATTTTTCTCCAGCACTGAACCACAAAATTTCAGGGGCAGGGCCTGAACTCACCTCATGGCCCACAGAGACTTAAAGAAGTTTGTGATGTTGACATCACCTTCTGGGCTAGAAAGTGGCTGAAATGCTGTTTAGTTTGAAGTTCTTAACAATTTGTCATGTTCCTAATTGAATGAGTTTGAAAGAATTCTGATCTAATGAAAGCATTCCTCCACCAACCCCACAGCCTTTATTTTCCTTGGTTCTCAGACCTTTAGTATTGCTTTTTTCAAATCAGTTTCTACCTGTGTGCTTTATAAATGATCCCCCAAATCTGTTGAGCTGGCTATTGATTTCTATTTCCATTTATTTTCAGTTGACTTACCTAGTAGAGGTGAAGCAATTTCGTATCTGTCTCACAGTGCTGATTTGGAGAGAGCACTACTCAAAAACTGAAGTGCCAATTTATCATGGATGCTTCCCTTTCTAGCTAATTTGTATAATGTCTGAGCTGTGATACTGGAAATATTCGGTAATGAAAACAAAATAAGAGATGCTTAGTTAGCCACCTGCATTCCCCCCTGCCCAATTTTTTTTTTTTGAATGAATGAGCAACAGGAGTTTAAAAAAAGAGATAAACAGCAGCTAAATTCATCTTGTGTCTGTGAATTCATGGTCAAAAGAAAGTGCAGTTGACTTTTTTCAGAAGACACACTTTAGTTACTTGGATGCAAATGTTTCTGCTGAACTTGAAAAGAGATCAGAGTTTTAAGGTTAGGTCTGAAGCCAACATTGTAGGGGAAATTGAGGAATAATAGCATTCTCTTTTTTTCAATTCAGCCCATGCCAGGAGGCTCACAGACATTGAAGGCCCCTCCAAGGATTTATGGAAATAAGGTCCAGCCTGGCAGTTTATTCTCTAAAACTCAAATTAAAAACACAGAACAGCAAGTTGATCCAAGGTGCTGTATTGAGGCTTTCTTGGGGAAAAAAAGGAATAAATTATTTCAAGCTTATCTCTTACTTACTTAATTGCCTCTTCTTCTACCTTATGGTGTAGAGCAGGCATGCCCAAACTACGGCCCGTGGGCCGGATTCGGCCCGCCAGGCCATTTCATCCAGCCCCCGACATGGTATAAGAACTCTTATAATTTTATTTAATTTTTTTTAAAAAAAATTGGCGGACTTTTTTTTTTTGCGGAAGTATCACAAGTCAGTGGAAGGCATTGATTTGGCAGGTTCCTTCCGGCTGCTGCTTAGTACTAGGAGTTCTGCCGAATCTAATTTAGAATTGCTGAATCACTACGCCAGAGTTGATTTGGTTGTTAAGAGTGGAGAGACAGGCTGACTCCATGTGGCAGCTGAAAGTAAGTGTCCACCATTTTGTCTTAGCCTTCGGCTTATTCAGGGCTGGGGGGGGGAGAATGGTTTCTTCTGGGAGGGGGAGAAAGGGATGTGTGTGAATATAATTGCTTTCCCCTTGATTTAAATTTCTTTTTTTGGGGGGGGGGAATTGTGAATGCACAAAGTTTTATTTTAATCTACTTTTATTTTTAATGTTAAAATTTAATTTTAATGTGTGTGTGTGTGTGTGTGTGTGTGTGTGAGGAATTTTTTTTATTAAGTTCAGTTTTATAATGCAGACTTTTCCATATGCAGATTTTAATGCTCTCTCTCTCTCTCTCTGTGAGGAATTTTTTTATTAAGTTGTTTTATAATGCAGACTTCCATATGCAGATTTTAATGCTCTGTATGTGTGTGTGTGTGTGTGTGAGGAATTTTTTTTATTAAGTTCAGTTTTATAATGCAGACTTCCAGATGCAGATTTTAATGCTGTGTGTGTGTGTGTGTGTGTGAAGAATTTTTTAAAATTAAGTTCAGTTTTATAATGCAGACTTCCATATGCAGATTTTAATGCTGTGTGTGTGTGTGTGTGTGTGTGTGTGTGTGTGTGTGTGTGTGTGTGTGTGTGTGTGTGTGTGTGTGTGTGTGTGTGTGTGTGTGTGTGTGAGGAATTTTTTTTAATTAAGTTCAGTTTTATAATGCAGACTTCCATATGGAGATTTTAATGCTCTCTCTCGCTCTATGTGTGTGTGAGGAATTTTTTAAAATTAAGTTCAGTTTTATAATGCAGACTTCCATATGCAGATTTTAATGCTCTCTCTGTGTGTGTGTGTGTGTGTGTGTGTGTGTGAGGAATTTTTTTTATTAAGTTCAGTTTTATAATGCAGACTTCCATATGCAGATTTAATGCTCTGTGTGTGTGTGTGTGTGTGAGGAATTTTTTTAAATTAAGTTCAGTTTTATAATGCAGACTTCCAGATGCAGATTTTAATGCTCTGTGTGTGTGTGTGTGAGGAATTTTTTTTATTAAGTTCAGTTTTATAATGCAGACTTCCATATGCAGATTTTATTAAGTTCAGTTTTATAATGCAGACTTTTCCATATGCAGATTTTAATGCTCTCTCTCCCCCCCCTGTGTGCGTGTGTGTGTGTGTGTGAGGAATTTTTTTTATTAAGTTCAGTTTTATAATGCAGACTTTTCCATATGCAGATTTTAATGCTCTCTCTCTCTCTGTGTGTGTGTGTGAGGAATTTTTTTAAGTTCAGTTTTATAATGCAGACTTCCATATGCAGATTTTAATGCTCTCTCTCTCTCCCTGTGTGTGTGTGTGAGAGAGAGAGAGAGAGGAATTTTTTTTATTAAGTTCAGTTTTATAATGCAGACATTTTCATATGCAGATTTTAATGCTCTCTCTCACTCTCTCTCTGTGTTCTCTCTAGGGTTCAGTGCTCATCTCTGTTTATAGCCCAAGAGCCAGTGCTGTCTGCGTCTGCAGATGTTTCCGTGGACATGTGGCAGGCATGACTAAACATGGAACGCTGTTTTCCTTCCCACCAAAGTGGCCCCTATTTATCTACTTGCAGTTTCTTGCTTTCGAACGGCTAGGCTGGCAGGAGATGGGACAGATGACGGGAGCTCACTCTGTTATGCAGTACCTGAGGAGCAAACTCTGACCACTGCTATTGCTCCTCCTATTACAATTGCTATCCACAAATAGCAAATACTGTACTGTACAGAAAGTCCCAAATGGGATCCAACTTTGGCCTGACACAAAACAGCTTTTTTCCCCCAAGTTGATCAAAACAGAGCTCGGGGTTTAGGGAAACATTTTATATTTGTTTTTAGATAATAAATGGCACAGCGGCAGGGTAATACTGCTATGTTTTTAAGGGTTTTAAATTGTTTTATATTGGTTTTTACTGTGCTCACCACCCAGAGTCCTTTGGATAGGGTGGTATAAAAATCTATTAAATTACTCCTGTACCAGACCAAAGTACTTTTTGGAAATTAAAATCCAAAGTTTCAGGTAGGTGGGATTTTAATTAGCAATGAAAAGTCATTAGCCTTATAAAAGATCTGCTTCCTGACATCATGGGATACAACAACAGTTCCTTGGAGGCCACAATGAGCAAGCTGGATGTGGGTTTCTAGGAGCTGTCATCTTTTTTAAAAGGAGACTTTTAAAGGACGCCGCGAAGGCGGCAAAGGAGGAGGCAGCAAAAGGGGAGGAGGTGGCAAATGCGTCAGTGGTGGTGGCGGCGGCGAAGGAGGGGTCAAGGCTGGGTGGATGTATGTACCATGGAGAGATAGTTCGGCCCTCGGAGCCTCTGATAAAATGTTATCCGGCCCCCGGGCTGAAAAGTTTGGGCACCCCTGGTGTAGAGGATTCCACAACAGATCTCCATTGGGATCTCTCTTTAAACAACTCCATGGCTCGCCTCAGGTCACTCCCACAAAGTTGTGATCCATGTTGCTTGCCTGGCCGTCATCGGTGAAATCCATCTGGTTTTTCATGTGTGTTTCTTTTAATCAATTAAATTTGGGTGTGTGGGAGATTGGCCCTCAGCACCCTAGCATGGTGAAGAGGCTGCCTTCTCAGAACCTCCATGTAGGTGTTGCCACTGTTTCAGGTGCATTGATCTTCACACTACTTACTTCCTGAGACAAAGACTATTGCTTCATTAGGATCTGCAGCTATTAGGGTTCTATTGCCCATGCTCATGCCTGGTCCCCAGTAGAACTTAGCCACTGTCATAGTGACAGTGCCCACCTCCACCCCCGGGATGAGGACCCATCTGCTGAGATTTGCCTGGGTGCACACAGTTACAACCAAAGCTCCCTGTTCACCCCAGGCCGTGTGTGTGTGCACATGTGCCTCAAGCTTATAAAGAGGTAGATTCATTTTAAAGAGGAAAATAATGAAACACAGATGCTGCTTTTAGAAATACATGTAATAGGATTAAAATAATAATTTTAGCTAATCTAAGCACCACATAGACTGAAGTGAATAGATTTAGCCAAAGCAAACCTCAGGCCCACAAACAAATGCAGGAACAAAAGTACACAAAACAGAGGCAAAGACAAGTGGTGTTCATATGGGAGAGAGACAGTAGCAATGCAACAGTGATGCTGACTGCTACTGCCACTTGTCCTCAAAGTGCGTGTCTGGAGATCCATTGTTTTCCATTGCTGCTTGTGAATAAGAAATGCTGTCTTGGTAAAGAGAACAAAGGGGATAAAAGGAAGAAGGGGTGATCTTCAAGCTACTTGTTTGGTTCACCTTCTACCACTGCCCTCTTGAAATGTGTTGATGCTGATCAGGGTGATCTGCCTGCCCAAAGTTAGCTGGCAGGTGCTCTAGAGGCAGATAATGCAAAATGAATTTCTTAAGAGAACTAAGTGCCAGAATGAACAGGTCGCTAAGCAACAAGAGAGTCTACCCAGTTTCATGTCATGAAAGAATGAAAAAGTAGAAATGTTTGGGCATTCCTTATGACCTAGTGACAAACCGATGGGACAGTATCCAAAACACTGTGCTACTGTGGTGGGTCAAGTAGTTAAAATGCTGAACTTGATGGCTGGAAGGTCAGGAGTTCAAGACCTGAGTACTGCATGATGGAATGAGCTCCCATCTCTGTCCCAGCTCCTGCCAACCTGACAGTTCGAAAGCAAGAAACTGCAAGTAGGTATATAGGTACCACTTCAGTGGGAAGGTAAACAGCCTTCAGTGTCAAAGCATGCCTGCCACATGTCCACGGAAATGTCTTGCAGAGGCAAAGAGTGCTGGCTCTTTGGCTGTAAACAGAGATGAACACTGAACCCTAGAGTTGGATATGACTGGTTTTTGAGCAAGGATGACCTTTACCTTTACCTTATTCTTTAGGAGACTACATTTCAGAAACAGGAAATAAAATGCTGAACTTTATGGAACTTGGTATGACCGATAAAAACTTTTCTGGTGTTCCTATTTTTTATTTTTATTTTTTGCAATGTGAAAGATAAATCTTTCAAGGGATATCAGTTGAGAAAGTAACAACAATAAATTAGTTCTCACAGAGAAGGAGTGGGGAATATATAACATATAGTGGATTTTAGGTTGTCATCATTTTTTACCTTTGTTAGGAATAAACAGTCCAAAATCATCTTTAGACCCACTTTTATGCCTGTGTCTTAAGCAATGATTTGAAGGTTCGTGATGAAGGTTGTTGAAGCTAAACAGGCCTGTGTCTGTTCAGTGTCTGCATGAGACTGACTGGAGACTTTTAGTCTTGCGGGAGGGAAGGGGGATAACAGGATTTAGAAATGTACTAACAGAAATAAGAAAGCTGCAAAATCTTTTCCATGCTTTCCTCCTTACACTAAATTGCTATAATAATAATATTATAAATTCTAAATCATCATATATTTAATCTGGTTTTAAATTGAGAACATGTTCCTCATTTTGGAAAGCTGCTACACTGTCCTTAATGGCAATATATATAGTTATAGAGGTTGATTACTAAATGAAAACACATGCATCAGAGTCCAACTAACTTTTCCTTTGTTAGCAGCATCTTGCTATCTATGACACCGTTGCATTTAATTTATGTTTTTCATTACAGTTAGAAAGGTTTTACTTGTATAAAATGAATTTAGTTGTACTTACAGTTTTATGCATTTGAATTCATTTTCATTATATTCATTCCAATTCTTGGGGTGTGTGTATGTGTGTGTGTGTTTGTTTCTTGCTGCTTATGAAACAATTGTAGCATTAACTCTTTCTAATAAACTCTTAAGTGAATTTTCATTTTAAATGAAACTTTGCATATGCCATCAGATTATTGCCCCATCCAGAGAATCATTCCTTAAGCAAAAGGATGACATTTTCTACTGATCTGGGGTAGCATAGTTCTTAAATACAATATGCTATACATTGGATAATTAGTTAGCCTCGTCACAGTAAGGGAATATAACTAACACAACTATGTGCAGGGGAATTTACTAGGCTATCCAACATATTTACACTGTTTGTTGGTAGCTATGCTGGGTGATGGGAATAGCAAATGTAACTTTTTCAAGCTCTAGATTAGGGGTTCTCAACCTGTCCATGCCTCCTCAGACAGCTGAGCGGCCTGGTCATGTGGTTCCTCCTGGCAGCGGCATGTACATTTGTGCCACATTTCCAGGCATTTTTTCCAACCTCCATCACTTCCCTTGCATGAAGGAGGGAGGAAGGAACATTTTCATTCCATTTTTGAATTTTTCCTTGGCATTTTCACAGTGTTTTGGTGTGAAAACATGGCAATTTTGACACTTCCAGTGTTGGTGAGGCATTTCCGGCACAAGAAACAGTCTGCCCCCTGGGCTGGCCAGATGATTATGTCCCATGGGCTAGACCCAGCCTGCAGACCATAGGTTGAGAACCCCTACTCTAGATCAAATATGTATATTTTACAGGGTATAGTGTGGGTTTCTCACACACTGCCAGAACTCACAATTAAATATCATTTTTCATCATATTGCCAATTAATTATGACCGCTTCGTCTATGCAAGTGTATATTACATGTTCACAGCCCATTTTCCTGCCACAAAGCTCAAGGTGGCATGCCTGGCTGTCATATCCTCTCACCCCAATTTCAGTCAAAACTCCCTGCTCTGCTGAGGCCAGAAATGATTATTAGAAATACCCCATAATTCAGGATGAAAACACGTAGTGATTGGAGAAATGTAATTGAGGCAGTCTGTCCGTGTTCTGAGAAATTAGGACTTCAAAGGAATCCCATTTTTTATGTCCAGAAAATCAGTCACCAAACAGAGAGAGATGATTTGCATAAATACAGCCGTGAGATTAGCTTCCGCTGTAACTCTTAAATACTTCAATTAGTTATAAATTCCCCTTTTCCACTCATTTATCTTTAATATCTGTTTATGGTTAAATTAAATGCAGAGAGAGGGAATGAAAAAAAAAAGAGTGACTGATCCAAGATCACCCAATAATGAGCTTCTTGACAATCAGAATTCCAATCTGGATTTTTTTTACATTAAATCTAACTCCTTAATTACTATTATTTTGGCTCTTAAGAAATAGTCGAGATTTAGAGAATAAGTAAAGCTTACTTTTTGCAATACCCATTAGCAACATTAGCCTTCTGCTCATTTTCTTTAATTTTTGTGGTGCTTTTATTTACCTCATGGAGGTAAATAAATGCACCGCAGAGATACCTGTGACAAATATGATCGCCATCATTTTATATTCACAGCAACCCTGTGACGTAGGTTAAACTTGACCCAGAGTTAACTAATAAGTTTTGTGGTTGAATGGAGATATGAAATTTAGTCTCTCTGGTCTAAAACTCTAAACACTAACTAAGAATGGTTGGTAGGTGAAAAGAGAGTTTGCACTGCCTGTTTCCCAGATAAAATACACATTTTGCCATAATTTTGCCCTTTTCTTTGATTAGACTCAGTTCTAGAGAAAGTATGATTAGACTAAAGGCTGAAATCAGTAATTGTAAGAAAGGAAAAAGGGGAGAGCAAAATCTATTTGAATGCATTCTAGACAATTTGCCTTCTGCTTGATTGTAATCACACACAGATAAGGGGGTATGAAAGAAGCTGCATGTATGTTTGAAGGACATCAATGGTACAAAAAGTCCAGTGCGATATCCTCTGCTTTGCTATACAGAGTTATATAGAGCCTGAGTCAAGCCTGACCTAGAAAACCTTTTTGACATGGTATTAAAAACCTCACATCCATTCAGCCATGAAAGTTTTGACATATCTTTCAAGGCTGCTGACAAGGATGTGATGGATGCCAGTACTGATAGTGGCATTTTTGTTTTCATGTAGTGAAAATGCTTGCCTATTAAAATCTCATCTGAGAACAATTGCCCTGGAGACCTACCACCACATACTGGTAAATAGGTGAAAGGAAGCTTAAAGTTCTTTTTGCTAACAGTGATGGTGAAGTGAGGCAACAATAACAAAAAGTCCGCTGTCTCTTCAGATTCTGATTTACTGGGTGAAGCTGAGGAAAAAGACAAATTGGCGTCTAGGTGTGGAAAACCAGGATTTGTTACCTCTCACTCTCCTAAACACACAGGCCTGCACACCCATACCAAGCAGAGCGGAAGAAACCAGACAAGGCATTGAATAGTTGCAAGGGTAAGTGATGGTTTACAATTTGGGAGTGCTACATACACCTTTGCTTGGATTTTTAAACTTAAATATTTGCAGTTTTTAAAAGTAACATCTTCTGATGCTACAACAAAACACTCCATCAAGTTGATTCTGACCTATGGTGACCCTTTGCAAAGCGTTCTAGAAATAAATTACCATTCCAATCTTCTGGAGGCACTCTGTGACTATGCAGTTTGCCCATGGGTACATGGCTTTTCCTCCTCACCTGAGAAGCACAGTGCAAATTTGAACTCCTAACCTCTAGCTCTGCAGCCAGATACCTAAATCATTGAGTTATCCAGCCAGTTTCTATAGCAGGCATTATCAACCTATGACCCAGGCCCGGATGTGGTCCACAACGCCATTTCATGTGGCCCCACACCCAGAAGTGCCATGTGTGGCAGGCAGGGGAAAATGGTCCTCCGGCCCCTGAAGCTGTCTGAGGGAGTGTGACCCTGCCCTCGGCTTGAAAAGGTTGAGAACCACTGTTCTATAGTGTGCTGGCAATTCATTTCTGACTTATGGTGTCTTATTTATTTATTTATTTATTTATTTATTTATTTATTTATTTATTCTTCAAATTTATACCCCGCCTTGCTCAGGCGAACCTGACTGTAGGCGGCTTCCATAATATACAAAAAAATAATAATAATAATCACAAATTACTACCAACTCCCACAAAGAGACTCCCACAATGCAAGGTCCTCTATCGCCGCTCAAGACGCCCAGGTTTCTCTCCCTTCAAGGCCGGCTGGCGGAGGGAGAGTCCAACAAAGCATTGCTGGCGTCTTCGAGTCTCCCTCGGCCAGGGAGGCTCATTTTAACCTCCCGGCCGGTGACGGGGGCTGGGAGGGTGCAGTGGCATCTTGCACGGCGTCAGCGGCGTCTTCGAGCCTCCCTCGGCCAGGGAGGCTCCTTTTAACCTCCCAGCCGGTGACAGAGGTCTCAGGGTTTTCTGGGTAAAGGAAATACAGGTGAGATTTATCATTCACTTTTTCTTGGGATTACCTAGGACTATGCTAGGCTACATAAACTGACTCTTCTCTTGGGAGGCACAGTGGGGAACTGAATTCCCAACTTTAACTCTGCAGCCAGATACATAAATCACTGAGCCATCTAACCAGCTGATGCTATAGTATCTCAAGACACATTCCAATATCTCCTCAGTATCTGTGGGAAGATATCTATCTATCTATCTATCTATCTATCTATCTATCTATCTATCTAGCTAGCTAGCTAGCTAGCTAGCTAGCTAGCTAGCTAGCTAGCTAGATAGCTATCTATCTATCTATCTATCTATCTATCTAGCTAGCTAGCTAGCTAGCTAGCTAGCTAGATAGATAGATAGATAGATAGATAGATAGATAGCTAGATAGATAGATAGATAGATAATTTCTGAGTCTTCTAGAGATCAAGCCGAACATATGACATTTTGTTGCTTGGTGCAAAAATCACTAATTCTCTCACACCCTTGTAATATCTTTCCCACCTTCCAGCTGAATCTTATTCAAATGCTGGGAAGAGGCCTGCATTTTCCACTGTAACTTGGAGCAATAGGCTAGCCTCGGAGGCATAAACTATGTCATGGAATCATGAGCAATTGAATTATGGGAATTATGGATAAAAATGTGCAAGGGACATAGGCTAGAATCTGTTTTCTAGGGGCATTCTGTTATAGAACTCTGCCTATCAGTATATCTAAGAGATGCTAAAGGAATTCAAATTTTCCAGGTTGTTGTAAAAAAATAATAATTGATTGGTTTCTCTAGGACCAATGAATCAGAATTTGAGTACCTGTAGTTTAATAACCAGTAGATTTATTCAAAGGTTGCAATCCAGATAATTTAAACAAATCAAAATATGAATTAAGTATATTTTAAGAGAGAAAAATATTTAAATATTAATTTTGAAATATAATGCACATTTAAAAATATTGAAATATGTTTTTAAACATGTTTTTGAGCAAAATATCTTGTTTCTCAACCCACAGATTACTGTGAAAAGAAAATTCAATGGGATGGTGGGTAAAATGTGAAATAACACAGATTGGTAGAATAGTCTATCTCTAGTACATTAGAGATGCCTAGCTGAACATATGGACCAAGAAAGAACATGCTTAGTCTTTCCATAGATAAGAAATGATAGCAGTTTCAATTTCTCCTACAATTGAAATTCTAAAATATAGGTAAACCATCCCAAAGATGAAGAAGACTATGTAATGTCTAAAACAAATCTTGAAATTGTGAGTCATAGAATTTATCCCTTAGGAATAGGATGTTGTTAAAAATCTTTTTGTATAGTTCTGTCTTAAAGAGTTTTAGAAAACAATGAGGGATGAAGCCTCAGACACCTCAAATGGAAGGCAGTTCCATAAAGATAGAAACCACCATTTTAATGGAACAATAAAATTTCCATCATGTGAACATATGTCATGTCATGAGCTTAAAACTGTACTTGAGATCCAGCTGCCAGTTATTTCTGATAATTACCTCTCATAGTTGAATTGGAGTCAATAATACTTTTGGTTTTAAGGGTATGAGTAACAGCAGAATACTTTATTCTTATCCAAACAGTTTTAAGAAACTGCTACCAAGCAGTCAACATGAGCACCCAAAGCTAATACAAAAATGCATACAGTATAAATAAAAATGTTACAAAGCTGTTCAGCTACAAAATTGTCTTGGTTTCTAGGTTTTACTAAAAATATGAATATCAGAAAACAAAATAAAATAAACAAAATAAAATAAAGAACAATGTAGCACTTTAAAGACTAACTGCTATATTTTTATTGTTAGCTTTCATGGATCAAGTCCACTTGTTCAGACAAGGAGTGAAACTTACAGGCATTATACACCAAATTCAGGAGTCAAAAAGAGAAGGGTGTGGTCAAGTAAAATGACAGACAAGCAAGCACAACAATACAGCTTCCCACAGCCATCAGCAAGAATAGATTATTCAGATTAGCTCTAAATGTATCCCTTTCAATCTCAAAGGTGCTGAGAAAGCCCATTCTGGTCTCCGATCAACCTTTGACCCTGCATGTCAGAAAACGAACAATAACACTGTACCTGGTTACTTCCTGTTTTGCTAAAGAGAATTGGCAGGAAGGTTGTAATATAATATTTAAAATATCTAGCAGCATATAGCAATCTGTGTATCAAATTTGATAATGTCCCAGAAACCCTTCGCTAATATTTAATCCCCTGCAATGGGTGTCTAACAGATGGATGTATTTGATTTCTGCTGTCTCCCTTTCAATCCTAGTTTTTCTGTTCCAGATTGTAACTTTCAGGTCTTTGATAGTGTCCAGTTAGATTGAAGTGGTTTGAGACAGGTTTCTCTGTGTTGCCATTCCAGATGTCTGATTTGTGTCCATTAATTCTTTTGCTTAAAGATCCTCTGCACTAAAAATATGAAGACTTTCTTTTCCATTTTAGTTTCAGTTGACAGAATTTACAATATGTGGTCATTTTAGTAATGTATGGTATCACAATGGTTCACACAGTGTAAAACAAGGCCCCAGCTGATTCCAGCCCCACCCTCCTTCGGCCAGTCTGACTGTTATGTTTGCTAAACTTTTTCTAGGCTGGGGTTTTGTGGAAGCACCTACATGTTGGATGGACACATTGCCCTTCTCCTTTCCCTTGGACAGAAGGAAGGGGAGTAGTCGGTTGGTGGCCACCACCTTAATGGGTAGGATCCAGGGTGAGTAGGGTGGGGATGCCTTTTTGTAACATTTTTTTTTCTTTGTAAGATTGTGTAATGTTCCTATGTTTTTTGTAATATTTTTGTAACTTTATGATGTATATTGGGGTTTTATCTTACTGTATTGTATTTTATGATATTCTATTGTTTGAATTATTGATGTATATTTCACTATATTGTGACATTGTGTTGTTCTATTGAATTGTTACATTGTATCTGATTGTATGTTGTGAGCCGCCCTGAGTCGGTTTTCACCGAGTAGGGCGGCATATAAATTTAATAATAATAATAATTATTATTATTATCATGGAAGAGCTTATAAATATATAATCTACCTTTTTATTTTGTAGGAAATTGATCAACAAATAAGATTACAATACATTAGATTTAGAAAGGTTTCCTTGTCTTTATCATCTTTTTCTTTCAGACATTAGTGTCCATAGTGCTTCATAATTGATCTTTGTATGCTGTCAATTTTATTCTTATAGCTACCCTTCTATCCCATCTCCTGCCAACCTAGCAGTTCGAAAGCAAGAAATTGCAAGTAGATAAATAGGGACCACTTTGGTGGGAAAAGATATTTGGGACATGTTAGAAGGCATGGGAGATTTAGCCAGACCGTCAGGCCTGAGAAATCAGACCTGTAAACAAATCACCCAAAGATCAGTTACAAAGCAGAACAAATCCTAGTAAACAGGGTTTAATTCTTTTTTTAAATGGTTACTCTTTTCCTTTACTCCCTTACAAACTCACGAAAAACTTTTGAGCAGCAACAAACAAAATATTTAAATATCATAAAATGACTCAGTTATCTTATAGAACTGAATAGCAACAGCAAATTCAGCAACTGCTACAGAGAAATAAGGATTTTCTAAGTGTCAAAATAATACTTTCAGAGAATGGTATTTCCAGGATATCAAACAAAGGTTTAATAGAATGTTCTCTTGCAGTTGTACAAAATGGATAAGAACACAGAATATGTGAAAAGGTATTCAGGCTAGTGCTGTCACATGGACAAATCCTCTTGGAATAAGATTATTCTGACAACCTTTCCTGCATCTTACTTGAAAGGGGAAATATTCAATGTCACGTATTAAAAAACATGACAATAACGTAGAATAAAGCAATGGTATTCCCTTTGGCAATGTATGGTTGTGAGAGCTGGACCATTAGGAAAGCTGAGTGCAGAAAAATAGACGCCTTTGAGATGTGGTGTTGGAGAAGGGTTTTGAGAGTCCCATGGACAGCGAGGAGAACAAATAGGTCGATCTTAGAAGAAATCAACCCTGACTGCTCCTTAGAAGGTCAAATAGTAAAGATGAAGCTAAAGTACTTTGGACATCAAATGAGAAGAGAGGATTCACTTGAGAAAGCCTTGATGCTTGGAAGGGTCAAGAGCAAAAGAAGAAGGGGACGGCCCAAGATGAGATGGCTAGATGGTATTGTAGAGATAATGGGCACAGAGCTGAGCGAGTTGAGGGGGATGGTGGAGGACAGGAGTGACTGGCAGACAGTGGTCCATGGGGTCGCAGAGGGTCGGAATTGACTGTGCGACTGAACAACAACAAAAATTAGATGGGAGGGAAATGACCAGACTTACTTGGGAATAGAGACACAATGAAGGAGAGAGAACATACTCATCAAGCTTTTATTCGAGTACTTGCCAGATCTATTCAGGTGAATCTGTTCCCTTATATGTTATCTTGATTCTCTTTCACTCATGTTCATATTTAATTATTATGATAAACCCAGGGTATCCAGTTTGCTATCTATTAAATTCTACCTGGAGGATCTAAAAGAATTTCCCTACAGAATGGCAAGAAAAGAGCCCTCAGAAATGATTATCTTCAGCCTTAATTCAAAGACTTGTTTCCACATTCTTGTCTCAATGGAAGGTTAGGCAAACTCTGCCTGTAAAATGACATTCGCCACACATACTGGGCTATTCATTAGCCTCCTTAAGAAGGAAGAGAAGGTGTGAGCAAGTTTGCCTGAAACACCAGTTATCAATACTGCAATACCTTATAAAATCACTAGAATTACTTTTGTGGTAAATGCTAATAACTCTTCTGGAACTTAATGGCCTCCTTTTATGTTGTAGAATTTAACAGTTGCTTGTGTCAGCCCTTTTGCTCTGCACGAAATACTATCTTGATGATGTCGGCAAGATAAATTTGAAGAAAAGATCATTCCTAAGTGGGGGAAGTGCTTTACCTGTTTGAGCTCCCTACCCTCTAATTGCCAGCTTGATTTATGTAATTGATTGTTCTCTGGGAAAATTAAAATCTTCTGTTTCTAATAGTTATCTCTAGGTTATTAAGTTTACAATATTTAGAAAGTGTGTTTGTTCTGGGCCAGGAAAAAACTGCTGCATCTTTTGTAACAAGAAGAATTGCCATGCTCTGTCAATTTTGATAGATGACAAGATTCCTCAAAGGAGTAAGCACGATCATTAAAAAAAATTAACAGAGAAGGAAAGAATAAATACCCATGTCACACTACTTGGTTTAAATCAAATGAACTTATCATTTCCCCCTTTAAATCATAGTGCCATTGACCTGCACAATTAAAACAAAGCCTTTGAATCAGCCCTAAAAAGAGTTTATCAATCATAGGGAAGGTCAGGGTTCAATACCCGAATGCTGCAAGGTGGATCTTGGGAACATGAAAGGAGCCTCATTTCAGCAACCCCTGAGTGGAGTTTCTCCAGCAAAAATCCTTTCAACCCAGAATAATTTCTGACAAAATTTATTATTTATAGGGTTCTTTAACTTCTGCCATAGTTTATCATGAATAATTGATACAAGGGTCCTTTCAGGTCCATAAAGGCTTCAAAAACACACCACCAGGAATAGCTGTATACTTCTCTGCTAAATGCTTGGCCAATTGAACAATTGCTTCTAAAGTCCTTTTTTTTTTTTTGGGGGGGGGGGCTTCTTTCAGTTGGCCTAATATACCTACTATACTGTAAACATATAGTTTGCCTGAAGAATATACCCTGGGTGTATGGTTTACCTGAAGAAGAGAGGAGGTTAACTGGTGGCACACAGGATTGGAGTGCTGACTTTTTAAAAATATTGGCACTATTGTGGCACATTTCTTTCCGTCAGGGATGCATCCTGTGTCACTGACTTAGTCAAGTCCTGGGGCGAAGAAAGATGCCCACCATCAAGGACTAGCCCTGAATAATGTATTTGGAACCAGGACTGGGCATGGTGCTTTGCTCTGCCTTAATGACTTTGTGTAAGTTTCAGCCTCTTGCACATTCACTGAGTCCACAGAGGGGTTTCCTCTGGTGGAACTAATTTTACTCTTTGTCGGATCTGTCATTTTCCAGAAATTAATTTCTTTTAATATCTTTCCCAGAATTGAGGGGAGATACAAAATGGAACAGAGTATTGTGAATGTAAAGAGGAATTTACTATAGAACAAAATAGAACATTATTTCATTATTATTGGCCATTATCAAGCATTTCCAAACTTTATATAATTTACTCCCTTCCTTTTTTCATTACTGTAGATCTTGATAGGCTGCTTTTAAGCTCAACAGTTCTCTTCAGACTGATGTTGTATTATTATGCCTAACTAACAGGTGTTTATGCCGGATATTTATTTCAGATATTTGCATTCAGAATTAAACCAGTTATTCCTGGGTCTTCCTACAGAGTTAATATCTTTTTGTTGTTGTTGCAAATAAAGGTTTAAACAAGTTGTGTAATTGAAACAATATAGATAAGCATTGCTGTTATCTGTTTCCTTCAATGAACTTTTGTGATAACACTACACACTTGATAGTGTTTTAAATACAACAGGCCTTTTAATCAAATCTCTCCTTCCATTTTAAGTGACAATCTAGATCTATAGTGTAAGTTAAGATCTATACCTTCTTTTGTACTTAACTGTTCCATTCATTTATCTAAAAGCACAAGCATTAAAGGGAGCTGATGTCCCCTATATAATAATTTACTTGCATATAAGAAACAGAATTTAAGTTGCTGGTGTAAATAAAGATTTCTGAGAATTGAAGCCCAAAAACCAATGTTTGGGAGACACTGGTATAGTATTTGTGTTGCCTTCAAATGAATCCTTAATTTTGCTCATGTTCCCAAAATTTCCATAGGCAACATCTGAATGGATTATTCTATTGAAAGAAATGCTAAACACAGTGTGTGGTAAAAAAAAAAAAAAAAAAGTATTGTAATTAGCATTTGAGGTCCTAATCCAACAATGGGATAGATTCGGGTAGAGCTATGACTGAGAACAGTTTCCTCTCCAAGATGTGAGACTTCATTTCTGAGCATTGTACATGGCTTTGATTATGTCTCTTTAAAGAATCCTATTTCAAATGCTGAAGCACAAACTCCTTTTTATTTATAGGTCTCCAGCAGAGAGAGAGATAATTTATGAAATTATGATGCCTTTATATCCAGCAGAAAGTTCACAAAATCATTATGCTTAGAGAGTCTAGTTATGCCTTCAGTTCAGGCTGTTATTCTTGGGCATAGCAAAGAGACAGGGAAAACGCTTTAATTGAACATCAAGCTCATACATATTAGCCCTGATTTTCTCATCTAATACGAAACATTGAAGAAGAATGTATTTCGTGTATAAGTGGATTTTTTTCTATTCATCCTTTTTTAAAAGCGCTACCCACTCTTTCTTGGATGATTATCATAAAAATCATTTATAAAGTACAGCTGACATTATTTTCTAAATCATTTACTAAAAATCCTATGAGGAAGCATCATCCACTGGGTGCCTGCTGTCTCTTTTTATTTATTTATTAAAAGTATGCCATTCTAAGGGACTGTGGTGGCTTAGTGGTTAAGACACTGAACTTGATGAGTGGAAGGTCAGCAGGTCAGCCATTCAAGACCTGAGTGATGCACAATAAAGTGAGCTCTTGTCTCTTGTCAACTTAGCAGTTCAAAAGCAAAACATTGCAAGTAGATAGATAGATACCACTTCGGTGGGAAGGTAAAAATCATTCTGTGCACTCCCATGTCTAGTCATGCCTGCCACATGTCCACAGAAACATCTGCAGATAATGCTGGCTCTTTGGCTATAAATGGAGATGAGCACCAGACCCATTGCTTTGGAGCAATGGGGGCATTTACCTTTACTATGCTTTACTTTAATATCTACATGAAGTTGTTAAGTGAGATCATCCGTTCCCACGGGGTGAGGTATCATCAGTTCACTGATGATACTCAGTTGTACATCTTGGCCCATGGTGAGCCAAGCAATGCTGTGAAAGTCCCATCCAGGTGTCTGGAGGCTGTGGGGGTCAGGGTGCCGGACAACAGGCTACAACTAAATCCCAGCAAGACTGACTTGCTATGGATCAGGGGCCCTGTGTTATCTCAGGAGCTACCTTTTTTGGCTCTGGATGTGGCTATTTTGCCCCAGACAAATTCGGTGCATAACTTGGGGTCCTCCTGAACTTGCGACTACTGCTCGAAGAACAGGTGGCAGTCGTGGCCAGGAGGGCTTTTGCACAACTTCATGTGATCTGCTCCTGGACCAGACGCTTCACCACCTCAGCCCTCCAGAAGCCCCCAAACCCACAAAAATGAAATGTGGGAGTGAACAGACACATATGGTGGTTTGCAACATGTCCTACCCATTGTCCTGGCAAATTCTTATTGAGGTCCACTCTCATGTCTCTTTGACAGTCCTGCTTGTTGTATGGTCATGCTAGCATTCATTCTTTTGAACAAACTTCATACTACACATTGCTACTGTAATTCAATTCAACTTCAGAAGGTAAGCCAGAGATAAAATCTCTTAAAAATGTATACTTTTTGGCACCCTCCGTATTTCTAAAGCAAATATAAATGTGCTCCTAAAATGATGTTATTTATCTCTTAATTTATTTTCAAATTTAAGAATTTGTCAAATGTATAATAGAATCACCCACTCAGCACAAACTGCATTATTTAATTTAATATGTGTAAAAATAAAATTGATGCCAACACGTAATTTTCACTTTTGCATAAATCTGACAGTGCAATCAGTTTGTTAAAGAACAGGAGCACTTCAGGTTGCATTCTAAGCAATAGATTTCTCATGCTAATATCAGACCTAAGCCAGCATCAATATAAAGACTGGCTAGAAACTGGTGACCTAGGCTCAAATCCCTGTTTGGCTATGGAAATTCTCTGAGGTGTGTGTTGGGCACTGGTATTTCTTAAATATCTAATTTATGCTCAAAATTCTATTAAGGTTGTTGTAATTTGAATGTGACCTGATGACATGTTATGCATACAAAAAAAACCTCTTGGCCCTCAAACTGATCTTATCTCTTCTGGTAGTTGTAATATTCTTCTCTTATCATCTAGGATTATGGCTCCAGGAAGATCAGGGGAAAGAATAGCAGCTCCTTTCTTTGACAAGATGCTATAGCAATTCAAAAGTATGGCTCCTGGATTCCCTCAAGACCAATTAACAGTTTATATTTATACTAATATTGGCCAAAAGAAAAAAAAATCCTTTCCTTTCCAATTTTAGCCTGAATGGGCCAGGGGGAGGGGAGGTGTCCTAGATGTGATGGTGCCTTTCTTTACTGTCACCTTCAGTACTTTGTAGATATAGAAGTGCTAGGTGCAATGCTACTGGCAGAAGCAAGCTAGCAATTGCCAATTTCCTCCCAGAAGATTTTTTCATGGGAGTAATATTTCCAAGGGCCTGCAGTGGCTTAGTGGTTAAGACGCTGAACTTGATGACTTGAAGGTCTGCAGATCAGCAGTTCAAGACCTGAGTGCTACATGACAGAATGAGCTCCTGTCTCTGTTCCACCCCTGCCAACCTAGCTGTTCAAAAGCAAGAAATTGCAAGTAGATAAATATGAATCACTTCAGTGAGAAGGTAAACAGTGTTCCATTCACTCTGGTGTCTAGTCATGCCTGCCACATGACCACAGAAATGTTTGCAGATGTAAACAGTATCTTTGCCTATAAGTGAAGATGGGCACCGCACCCTAGAGTCAGATATGACTTGCTTTTGAGTAATAATGACATTTACCTTTACCTAATATTTCCACCAGAGGGCATTCAGGGATGAGAAATAGCACCCAAAGGTGGCATTTGCTGTGGAGAGTTCAGTGGTGCTGATTATATAATTGACCTTCACAAGAAAATCACAGAAATGTTTTCTGTGTTTTGCTTCCCACCAACCAATCAGTAAGATGTTAGAGCTATACGCACGAGAGGAATAGTTCGAAGCAGAATCAGAAATACAGGGAACTATCTGGCAGTAAATGAATTAAAGGTTAAATTCAAAGCTGACTCTTTTTCTCCTGACTGAAAAGCAAGCAACAAGAAAAATCACGGAGGCCTCTATTACAAGTGAAATAAAGAATTAAAGCACTGAGACAAAAAAAACAACAACATACTGAGACAGACTAATAAGTATTTTGGGGCAGGAGGGAACTGCAATGAATTACTTAAAAACAAAACAGAAAACCACAACCCACAACTAAAGGTGGCAGGCAAGGAAAAAAGGATGCTAGAATAGAATCCCCCCCCCCCAGCTAAATGTGTCTTTGCAGTCATTTTCATGTACTAACTGGCCAAAAATAGTCATTCTCACATTTACGGTACTTTAATGTTTCAGTCATTTCACTTAACAGTTTCTTGCCATGATCCATGTGACATGCTGGTCTTATTCTCTGCAGCTTTAATGAACACATTTGTAACAGGAAGCTTTTACCCCTGTAATTTCACATACATTTACTGTCATTTTTTTTAAACCCTCCTGCTTGAGTTTTCTATTCAGGAATATTTTAGAATCTCCATAAATGAAAATGAAGAATTAATTCATTTAATATGAGGCTGTAGGATAGCTCTGTGGATTCCCTCAACTGCCAGAAAGATGAACAAGTAAGTTCTAGAGCCGTGATGGTGAACCTTGGCATTCCAGCTATTTTTGAACTTCAATTCCCAGAAGCCCAAGTCCCTGTGAATCCATATAAATGGGTTTACATACGCACAGTAAATCCATTCATGTGGATTCACAGGGACTTGGGCTTCTGAGAACTGAAGTTCAAGAATAGCTGGAGTGCCAAGGTTCACCATCACTGGTCTAAGACAGTGGTAGCAAACCTTGGTACTTGAGATGTTCTTGGACTTCAATTATCAGAAACACTAGTCAGCACTCCTGATCAGGGCTTCTGGGAATTGAAGTCCAAGAACACCTGGAGTGCCAAGGTTCACCATCACTGTTCTAGAGGCTGAACTGTCTCTGGAGCAAAATGATGAAGCTGAGGTTGTCCCATTTTGGGCAGACCATGAAAAGGCAAAACTCTTTGGAAAAGACAATAACGATGAGAAAGATGGAAAGCAGAAAGAAAAGAGGAAGACCAAATGTGAGATGGATTGATTTCATGAGGTAAGACATAGGCCAATGAATGAACCTCCCCCCCTTCTTACCTATATTACCTGGAAATCACTATTCCATTTTTTCATCAGAGATGGTTTTTAAATTTTAAAAAGTTTGTCTACTGGCAGAGCTCTCCCCCCCCCCCCCCCGCTCCCAAGAACCACAGAGATTTAAATTTCAGGCAAAAACTAAAATAGTTTATTAACATTGCATTTAAACAACAGAGGCCTTGCTGCTGGATTAAGGCAACCTTTTGGCCTGCTATCAAAATCTACGCATGTGCATGAGCTTCCCTAACATGGAACTCCTTTTCCTACACTGCAAAGACTTTTTATACATTCTTATTATCTAAACCTATCATCTAGGGTTACAATAAAGTTTATACAAAATAACAATGATCCAGCAGCAAGGTCTCATTCATAAACAAATAAGTCAATGTCAGGTTACAATAGTAAGATTTTCATGCAGATAGTGACATTAATTTCAAGTTACAATAGTAAGAGTTTAGGTCAACAGTGACTTTACAAAAAAGAAAAGGTTACAGAGAGGGAGGAAAAAGTGGACTTGATCCATGAAAGCTAACAATAAAAATATAGCAGTTAGTCTTTAAAGTGCTACAGTGTTTTTTATTTTGTTTTCTGATATGCCTGAACCACAGACTAACACGGCTACTATTCCAAAAAAATCAAGAGAGGGAGAAGATTGGGGTTAGGTGGAATCCAGTCAATACAATAAGACAACACTCCTTTCTAATTATACATCTCAGCCTTCACAATGAAGGGCAAATCATATCAGATTGTAAAGACTGGCCTCTTGACTTCTTGCACACACACTGATATGTAAAATGACATTTCCTCTCTGCCACCTTTATTTCCACAACAATAGTTGTTGACTTCCTTGATGTTAAATCTTTTAAATCTTGTATTGTATGTGATGTGTTTTAACTCTTTTAGATCGTAAGCCACCCCGAGTCCTTGGAAAAGGGTGGGGTATAAATATAATAAATAAATAAATAAGTAAACTTCCACATCTGGTAGGAAGGCTGATGGGTCTGGCTGGAAAGGCTGGTTGAAACAAAGGCCCTTTGATAAGAATTCCCTGAGGGCACAAGGTGTTTCCTCCATGAATCCTTGAGATCAAATATCAGAGCTGTCCTTTTAGTTATAATTTTCCATTTAACTGTTCCTTGGAATGAAGGGAAATAAAATCCAATATTAATTTCATAATCAGACACAAATAGAAATAATTCCATAGGAGTTACCTATACATTGCTATCTTAAAGGGAATCATCTTTACTGTTTACCAAGAGGCTGAGCTTAATCTAACAGTGGCTTTGGCCATCAGGAGAGATAGCCATTTAGTTTCCTGAGGTGTGATCAGTGGTGGGATGTCAAAAATTTTACTACCCCACCATGATGTCATCAATGTGGGTGGAGCCGATGTCATGACATTGTGGGCAGAGCCAAAGAAAAAATAATTTAAAAAAATAATAAAATAAAATAAAAATAAGCACGCACACACAAACACACCCCTCAACCCACCCACCCACCCACCCACAACACAAGGACAGCAAGGAGGCCGTGCATACGCACCAAGCACTGTAGACATGCATGCACACCAAGTGCTTGGTGCACATGCGCAGTGGGGGAACCAGTGAAAAGGTAAACCTCGAAAGTGGTTCCTCTCAAAAGCTGCTACCAGTTCTCCGGGACACTGGGAAAAGTTACTACTGGTTCTGGTGAACTGGTGAGAACCTGTTACATCCCATCGCTGGGTGTGATTAACAAATTAATGCCAAAGGTGAGTTCAAGATCACCCACCTGGTCTCATTGTAATTCCAGGCTCCATTCAGGATTTGAAGGGAGGCAGGAGTTTCAGTTAAGCTGCCCCACCCAGCTCTATGTAATCTGTCACTGACCCCTAAAACAATAGAATTTGGGCCTATTCTGAGACACTGTAGTGATGAATAGAGCTTCCTGCTTGCCCCAAATATGGTATGAAGAGGAAGAACAGTTTTTGTTTTGATACTATTGAAGTTGTTGTCATTCTCATTGTTCAGGCAGAGTTCTACAACAGTACACTAGTCATTAACTGTCACTTAATTTCAGCCTAACCTGTCCTTGCATCTATTTATACAAGGATTTTTTCCCCTGTTGTGTAGTGTTCTTGGCCTTTATTGCCAACTATGTCTAATGCTCAATTGGGAGAGTAGATTTCTTCAGACACTCTCTGACACTAGTAAAGGAGCTCCTCACTGGGATTAGATTGGGTTGGGGAGCCTTTATAGGGTGCAAGGATAAAGAGTACTATACATACTGTTTCCCCCCGAGCCTTTCTTATTTACAACAGCATACCAACAATTCATTATGAGAAGATTTAATGTTGGCTCCATTAGTGAAGTAAGATCAAGTGATTGGCTTCATTGAGCCTCATGTAGGTCATGGTGTGTCTAAAACCAGATAGGTTCCATAACATTATGACCTATTCACATTTATAATTTAATACCCAATTGGTGAATGTTGTATTAGGGAAAAACAAGAATTATGGCATTAAAACATGTAGAGAGGAAGAAGGCAGTAGCTAAAAAGAAAACTTGAAACTAAAATGTTATGTTGGAGATTTTTTTTTACAGTTATTTTGTCCATCTTCTCACTAGAGAGTCAAAATTCAGCACACTGCAGTTTTAAGTTACCATGCAGGGCAAAGTGAAGGCTTCTGCCAAATGATGGCTGACATGATTCTTGCTCAGAGATGAGAAAAGCTACTTTATTGGGATTCTAGGAATTGTAGTTAAAAAAACAACACACACAACAGCTTTCCATACCTGTGCTCCTATTTTTCTACTGCCATCCAACGAGCAACACAGTTCTGTTCTTCTTCTTTTATGTCCTGATAAAACCCTGGAAAGCCAAATTGTAGCCACTTTTTTGTTAACATGCTCCCAACTTCTTAACAAAAGAATTGTTAAGACCACTTATGGCAAATTAATAATTATCACATCAACTGCACAACAATGATTTTGCTTGTGGGAATAATACATGTGTTTTACATAATATTGAGTGTGCTGATTCCAAATCTGAACTCAGAATTTGCCTATCACATACAGATTTTAAGGTGTGCTATAGCTGTCCAAATGGTCAATAATTGGGAAATGTATTTTTACATGGGAATACCTACCACTATGCCTGCTGCCACCTCAGCTGAATCACATCCCCAGGTGGAATGGATGTTCCAGCAGCAGCTGGATATGTCTGGGCAAGTCAGTGAGCTGATGTCAGAAATAGGTATATAAAGCGAGATGGACCAAGGGCTTGTCTCTAGGGCAAAACCATCTCATTGGATAGTACAACTAGGGCATAATGAGTCTGTTTTGAGCTAAAGATGAGTAGGTGCATCTGTGTTAATAAACCGGACAGTTTTTGCTACATATGTGGCAAATATACCCCATTTGATCAATGCAAGAACCTAACCAAGAGGATGAGATTTGCTAACTTAAGTTCCTGACATCCTAGGCAGAATCGGACTTCAGATTTAGATTTAGCACACTTGATTTAGTATAGGACATGGATCAGACCAAGTAGCAGACAATATATTTTTTATATAATGCAGTGATAATTAGAGTACCGCAGTACTGAGTATTGAAACTTCAACCTTGCCTCTAAGATAGAGGACACCTGAAGCTAAACATTGTCGCTGACAAGGAGCATTTGTCTCACCAATAGTTGGTCCATGGCTGAATACTGGATATGAAATCTCTGGCCAAGTTGAAGCAACATATCCCCTCTTGATCTCCCTCACCCCGAACTGGCTGGGTGAGGTTACAGAATAACAGACAGTCAAATCATTGCGCAGTTTCTGGCAAGTGTGAATTCCATCCTTTCCATTAGAATAACATCAGAAGCGCCCTCGGTTGCTGTTTGTATTTTAGCAGGCAAAACAATTATTTGACAGGATTAGCTGTTGATACTTTTTTTTCACAGTGGATTTTCTAGTTTTCTCATGACCCATTTACCAAGAGCAGTTTGAGCACTGCAGGCAGCCTAAGACATATTTTTCCCCTCAGAGACAGATTTCTCTAGCTTTTGCAAAGTCTAATTAAATAGATCTGTATTTGTTTCTCATTTTTTGACAACAGCGATAAAAATAAACAGGCACATTTATTTTCTCTGGCCATTCACAGTATTAATTGCACTCTTAAATTTCAAATAAAATCAACTCATTTCTCATTTTGCTAAATATTTAACATATTCTTTAAAGTCAGTGCAATGGGATCATCTCTATAAGAATTGTGAATTAAATTAATATTGATAGAGCTAGCTGACCATTACAATACCCTTAGGCATTCAATTACACTCAATTATCTGGGGATTCTGCTGTGATCATGTTACATCTCTGTTCATCAGACTCCAGGGGGTAATACTTAATTAGGTCAGATTCTGTGACCCATTCATCTTCTGTGTTCATGTCAGCTAAAATTTATTTGACATAGTTCTACATTCCAACTTAGGCAAAGGTTAATAACCCCTATGTGAGTATTCAGATTTAAGAGTCCCACATGTGGAAAGAACAAAAGACAGCCCTGTTCTTTCTATAGGACAGCACAGAGAATGGAATCCACATGGAAGTCATGCAGTGGAATGTTTTAAGAGACTGAAGGGACTTTGCTCCATTCTCTTTAGTGGTCCTTGCAAAATTTCTCATACTTAGCAGTTTTCAAACTCTTACCTTTTTAACCAAGAGATTTCCTGTTTCCCCTTGAAAAATGCCAAAGATCCTGATTTCATTTTCCTGCACATTTTTTTTTGCACATTTTTCCCCCACAGGAAGCTACCAAATTATATGTATCTCAATGGCCCTTCTGGAGAAGGCTGCACACACACACACAAAAATACCATTCTGCATGTAAGAACTTGCAAGAAGCCTTGAAAAGATTTCCTGTGATATTTCTTGGGGGGAAATGGCAGCGGTAGTATGTAATGGGGTTAACCTATTTATTCTCATAACAATGGTAGTATGTGTCTTAAATTGATATTTATGATTTCACAGAGAGATGACAATAAAATATTGAATTTAAATTTTTGTTCTTTAAATATTAACAAGCAATTAATAAACCATTGCATTTCTGAAGCATTGTAGCATATAAAACATGAACACAAGACAAGTATAAACTTGTTGTGAAATTTGAAGCGCAGATGGATGGTGAATGAATAATGAGTGAAAGATATTCACATCTGTTTTGAAATCAAAACAGAAAACTTTCAATCAGGGAACAAGTGCCTATGATCCACTGGAAACTCTAGCTGACAAAAAAGAGGGAGGCACTATGTCAGTTTGGGGGTAGGTGGGCAGAAAAGGAGAACTCTATGGTCCAGACAGCCAAACTCAAAAGGGAGTCCTGCCCATGGAGAGAAGCAGAAAACCTGGGGAAGAGAGAATGACCCATAGAGAGAGAGGAGGGAACAGACCCTTAAGACTGGGGGTTATAAATGTTGATTATGCAGTATACAGCATGCTGTAACCAGAGAGACAGGAAAGAATAGTCTGACTTAAAGGACATTGTCTTACATTGTTTGCTTGTAATTACAATTCGAAAGGTTCTTTTGTGCCTCAGAGATCACCTGACCCTATTTGAATGTGTTAAGGCCTTTGTTGTCCTCTGGCCTTCTCTCTCTTGCTTTCTGCTTTGGAAGGGGAAAGATGTCCTTCAGCTTCCAGGCCACATATCTAGAAGAAAGACTTTACTTTGGTTTTTTCTAAACCAACTTTATCAAGACACCTGAGCATATATATCTTCTGTCCTCATTTTGTGAGTAAATGATATTTTTCTTTCTCTCAAGTATCCATTCTAAGTGTGTTTATTAGCTGGGCTAAAAGGGTGAACTGTGAGACTTGCATTCAAACATAAAATTGCCTAAAACCTCCCCCACTTTGTTGGGTTGCTGTATAAATAACATACTTCACCTATGCTAATAATCAGCTTACTACATGTTAAGGAAAGGGCATACAAAGACAGACACATTTAGCAAATTAGGACTAAAAGATAAGGAATAAATAGCAATAATAAAGTAACCCAACTCTACCCATCATACACTGTCACTATCTGGTAGGAATTTTTGCAAGTATTTTATGCAACTATAAATTCAGTTTAACAGAAATCAGCTGGAAAAAAAGAAGTGTTAAATCTTAATTCTTCTATTTATACATAATTGCACAAAGAGTGTGTAACATGTGAAGCATATTTGGTAAGCACAGAAAGCTGGAGGTAGATTATATTCATTGTTGATGATTTTGTGATGGAATGTTTATTCTCCTATATCTTGCCTTTTCAAGTGTTTTTCTTCTCTACCTGTCATTCATATAGGATCTGTCTGCCCTTCAGTGATGAATCCAGGACTGCAAGGCATACAGTATATTTCACATTTTTAAAATATTTTAGTCAACAAAACTATTTAAAAAAACAAGGAACATATTGCCAATGCCACCTCATCTTGAAGTTCAAAAATCCTCAGGCATGAAAAACTCAATTTGTTTTCAAACTAACATTCAGAATTAAAGGCCAAAAAAGAGTGTTCGAGCCCAAAGTGACTACTATGTTCAGCATGGTGACAGACTCAGTTTGCACTGTTAATATTTTTACCTGGCTTGAAAAATAATGTAACATTTCTATGCCCTCTTGAGTTAGGATGCATGTGAAAATGAAAGCAAGTGCCATAGGGATTAGACAGTTGCTTCCAGCAGCACATACTGAGAGGCAAGAGAAAATAGCTAAGTGTTTGAGAGTGGAATCAGAGCTGTTTGGGCTATGCAACTAGCCCCACAACTTGCCCCTCACACCCATGTCTAGCCTACTGACTTCAAGGGTTCTGAGGGCAAAGCTGCAAAAAATTATTTGCAACTCCTCAAATCCTTTGATCAACACAACTGGCTGTCAGTGGAGGATTCTGGGAGTTCTTGTCCAAAAGAAAGTAATATTTCTGAACTTAAAATATATGGCGATATCTCATCACTAGATTCAGCTGCTTGTCTGGTCAATATATGTATAATCAGTGGGTGCACTGCCAACCTGTTCTTTAGTTATTCAATTTAATTAAACGATCAGTAGGTATGTCAATCGTAGGCATCAATCGCTTTCTCCTGCGGCGGCAGTTTTTCCCGCGCCTCCCGCGTCTCATGTCACCCAATCGCGGCCGCCCCCGTTCCCGCCTATTTGCTCGTCATTGTCAACGTGCACATTTGTCACATTAATGAAACATGTGTTCTCTGTCATTAGAATGTCTTTTGATGATAATAAATATAAAATACACCTGATTTCATTTTTTATTTAACGTTCCTGCAATAAGGGGTACGCGATATTTAACGTTCCTGCAATAAGGCGTACGCAAGTTTGAGGTCTTTCTTGAAGTGGTACATAGAAAAAACTAATTGGGAACCAATGATCTACACAAATCTATGGTGACAAAATCAAAATGAGTTCTCAAGTTGGCACTTTGTCAACTAACTACAGCGATACCTCATATAACGAATTTAATTCATTCTGCGAGGCTGTTCGCTATGTGAGTTTTTTGCTATGCAAAACAAACTCACATAACGAAAATTCCTATGGAAAAACTCGCATAACGAGAATTTCTATGGAGAAAACTCACATAGTGAAATGTTTTCGTTATGCAAGTTTTCCCCATAGAAACATTCACTATAAGAGTGTTTCCATAGGGAAAGTCCAACTCACATAGCAAAAATTTTCACTATGCAAGTTGGACTTGCATAGCAAAAATATTCATTATGCTAGTCGTACCAGTTAGCGAAAAACCCGCTTGTTATGCGAGTTTTTCGCTAAGTAAAATGCTTGTTATGCGAGGTTCGACTGAATTTATTTAGCAGAAGCTTTGATGGACTGTAGCACACTTCTTTTGATCTTTTACACAAAAAGTAAAACCTTTATATAAAAAAATTAAACCTTTTTTCCCTAGTGCTCTGTTAAACAGTGGCTAGATTTCTCATTGATTCAACACTCAGAGCCCAAGTGGGAGCTTACCAACTAAAGCATTAGTATGGATCAGCAATTTGTCATTAACAACAAGATGCTGACACAAGTAAAGTATTCAAGGCTATTTAGTGTTTGCAAACTATCTAACAAGAACATATCATCTGTTTAGCACAAATCACCTTTCTAGGTTTTACTAATCTACTAATCTAATATTCAGCAAACATAGCCCCACTCAGCTGTCTCCCACTCAGGTGTCTTATATTAATACAGTTGACCTGTATGATTCACTGTCACTTTAAAATACTGCTTGCCTGGCAAATTTGGGTGTCTTCATCTGCAAGCTTTTCAGGTAAAGCAGACAAAATGGGTGGTCATCTTTATATAGAAGATATGGCAGGATCTCCTCCTCCTACACCATACATGTTGAAATGTTATCATCAGTAGAGATGGGTCTTTACTGTGTAAACAATAAGCCCAAAACATGAAAGAATCTCTGTTTCATATCATGTGTGTTCTTCTGGCAATTATTGAAAGACAACCCCTAAAATACCACTGATTCATGTTTACAAAATGGAGATACTGTACATGAAAGTTTCATTTTTCTTTTGTTTTCCCTTTTTTGTGTAAACTTTCACTGCCCTTTCACCCTATGTTTGTCTGATCACTTGAGAAATGTTCATTCAATAGTATTACAAGGATTGCCAATAGCCTATTGGAGCATTCAGGGCAGTGGGTTTTTTTTTTTTTTTAGTTACTGTGTGCTGAGCTCCTGGTGAATTCCCTATTGGATTTCTGACTATATGCTGTACCACCAATGTGGATCTTTAAAAAAAAAAAAATCTCTTTTGGGGGAGGAGGGATGGGGGTAATGGCTTCTTTTTCTTTGTTTTTTGGATTATTTCCCTAAGTATTTTCGTTTCAATGAAATGTTGTGGAAATCACAGCATGGGAGAGGAAAGAGATACAAAGGAGAGCACGGACATTTCTTTTAATATTTAGTTTAATTTTAAAATATATTGTACTTTTTTTACAGTTCCTGGAATGTTTTGAAGACCATGAACACACCTGGCCTCACACGAAGATGCGAAGCTTCCCTATGCTTGTATAGATAATTAGTCTGAGTTTGGGCCAAGCCCAAGTTTTGGCATTCTCTGCTTTGACTGGTGGCCATCTTCAGGTAGAGGAAGTACTTTGCTGCCCATTGTTATTTTAGTGCCTGGCGGACAGTGGTCCATGGGGTCGCAGAGGGTCGGAATCGACTGTGCGACTGAACAACAACAAAAACATAGGTTGGAATAACTACTACTTCCCCAGCCAGTAAAGACATTGTCTATCTGGGTTGAGGGATTATAGAGTTGTAATCACAAACAAACATTTCCAAGTTCTTTGTGTTGACACTACAGAGCAAATGTTTAATACATTTACCAGTGAATGAACAACTACCTCTCCCTGAGACTTCAGAATACATCTGCTTCTGAAACATCACATTCTGTTTCTTTCTTTCCTTCTTATTTTTTATAGTCAAAAATGCTAAAATATTATATTCTAGAAGCTGTAAATGATGACACATTTCCTTCCCATATGTTTACATTACCAGTAATCAGTGCTCATTACCAACATTAACCTCAAGAGACAGTTTAATATGAATCAAAATGGCAGCACAAGATAAACTATGCCTACTGATAATCTCATCTATGCATAGTAGAACAATTAGAAGAAATTATGTAAGCAAGTATTTTTAATATGAGAAATAACAATTCATTTATTTTAGTTAACATCGTTTCAGTTAACCAACATTTCAGTTTTTGCCTCAGAAGAAGAGAGTTCATGCCAGCATATTGCTTTCTGCTGGTGAGGATATTCCCTGAGGAATGTATGTATCCTTTTTCGGCAGGAGTTAGACAGAAGTGGAAACAAGCCATACTATTTTCTACAGTCACGGAAAGAGACCTTCTGACTCTGGAGTTTAGCAGTTTTCTAATTGACTTAAAGACCTGAACCTTACACACAAAGATGGGTTAAAGTGTGAAAATCAATATGCATCTATGAACAGACCTTTGGAGGCTATCTGAACAGACTATAGCCTTCATCTCAAGAACCCATTGAAAAAAGATAATAATGAGTGGTATAAAAGAAAAATTCAAATGTACTTTACCTAAAGCTCAGGAGAACTGTCTAGCAGGCAGCTAAAATATGATGATCATATAGAAAAACTTGCTTACTCAGCCATTTCTAACTGAGGTTCTGGCTAAATGCCCAGATACCCTCCTTTGTCAGTAGGTTTTGGTACGTTTACTTGACTGTTATGGCATGGTTCCAAGCTACTGCTACTGCTGACTTGCATTGGTTCATCATGAAATCAACTGAAACTTGAACTGAGAAGCTTTTAATGCTGACCATCAGACAGGCGATTAACATGACAACCCTGAGGACTAACGGCCTTGGGTGGTGAAGTCCACAGGGAAGGATGATGGTCCCCAAGTGGATTAAATCTATTTTATGGAGGACAGTAGCTTCATCCATACTGGCCTGGAGCCGATGAGGACTTTATGTGCCAAACAAATCCAATAAAAATCCTTCAAAGAAACAAATAACAACACATACATGATAGAATAAAAATATAACCTACAGGTACTCATTGTGTAAACTAGGCAGCTCTGCTATAAAGTTGCTTACTCTAATATCCAGTTACCCTGTAAAAGTTTGTTGAAATAAGAATGTTTTAAGGGATTTACAGAAGGCCAATAAATAGAGGTGGCTCTGATTTCAGTTGGTAACTCATTCCAGAGTCCAGGGGCCACAGCCAAGATCCAAACTGATAAGAAACAATACTCCAGACATTACTGTGTGTGAATATTTTTAGGTTTTGTCCAGTGATGGGCAGCTAAATTTTTTACTACTACATCATAGGCAGAGCCAACATTGTGGGCAGTCTAGTCATGCCTGCCATATGGCCATGTATACATTTGCAAACACAGGCAGCACTGGCTCTTTTGCTGTAAATAGAGATGAGCACTGCACCCTAGTCAGATATGACTGGCTTTTGAGCAAGGGAGACCTTGAACCACTTGCAGGGACAAAACCTGACATCAAATTTGAATATCAGTCAGGGACCTTCTGTTATTAGATAAAGGTTGCCAGTCGTTACCAACTCTAAGGTTCATTGCTCATCTCTATTTATAGCCAAAGTGCCAGTGGACTCTCATTAAAATTCAGTAGTTAGTCTTTTAAGTGCCACAATGTTTGTCTTTTTGTTTTGTTTACTCTCTGATATGCTTGCACAGAATAAGACTTTTGAAATGGTAGGCATGTTAGTCTGTGTCTCAAGCATATCAGAAAGTACACAAAACGAAAAGACACATGTCCCCCCCCCCACACACACACAATTAGGATTTAGGATTCAAAGAGCAGGCTAGGAATCAAGACACACATACACACAAGACAGACGCAAGTGCGCGCGCACACACACAGAGTGGTGGGCACCAGCAGGTTCACACCAGTTCACCAGAACTGGTAGCAGAAATTCTGGCTGGCCCTGCCCATCCAAGTTTTAAAATTTAATAGTCCTAATTCAGGTGCAATGCAGGGCTTTTCCCCTGGCCATTCCTACTATACCACACCCACAATATGGTAGTCAAAGTTTTTGGAGCCCACCACTGCATGCACACCATCTCCACACCCTAGCCAAAGGCGAGTCACTTACCCTGGGGTAAGCTTCAGTGGCTGCTCTTCCTCCTCCCCGCTCGGGACAACAACAAGGGGAGCATCAGCACCCAAGTGGTGCTGTGGCCATGCTGGGGCCTGCTCTTTCTCCTCCTCCTTCCTGGGGGGCTTCTCCTTCTTACTCACCCCCCCCCGGCCCTGGGGGGGGAGAGACAGGAGCACTCATGCAGCAGCTTGTCCTTCCTCTTCTTCCCCCGGGCCCATGGGGGGAGGGAGTGCTCATGCACAGCTTCCCTTTCCGACCTGGTTGCCAGAGAGGAGGATGAGGATGTGGGTGCTTGGTTCAATGCTGGAGGTGCACATGTGCATAGAGTGCCAGAGGCACATGTGCATCGAGTGCTGGAGGTGTGCATGCGCAGGTGGTGAAGTTGGCATTTCCACCACCAAAAAAGGTAACCCACCTACGTGGTTACCCCAAAAACTTGTCTGCATGGATGCCCCAAATGTTGCTACCCGTCCACGTGGATCAGGGTGGACCGTCCCTTGCCCACCACTGGCTATGTCTTTTGATGTGATGATCCCAGGTGATGGTTGGGTTGAAGAAAAACAGATTGAAAAGTCATGCGATATCAAGATCTCTGGGGGAAAAGACCAACAGTGATACCAAGTAGGGATAGTTCCATAAGCAAAGTCAGCTATGTGATCCATGTATAAAACATGTGCAGAAGTAGTAGGTGATACCTTTTCTGGATCACTAAATTTAAAAAGTAATTGCAAACTTTTGTGATTCACAATCACTTCTTCAGCCCTGCATCCAAATGTTCATGGCATGGTGGGCTGCCAGGCCCTGTCTTTAAAAGCAGCAGCTGAGTTGACCTGGGGAAGGGGCCTGCAGTTTCAATGGAGCCATTTGGGAAGAGCAAACAGCAGAGGTCGATTTCCTGTGTTTGAAAAAGGGGAGCACAGCTCAACTAATCTGCTGATTTTAAAGACAGAGCCTGGCAGACCACCATGCCATGAACATTTGAATGCATGCCTGAATAAGTGATCATGAATCACGAAAGCTTGTAATGTTTTTATTTATTTATTTACTGATCCAGAAAAGGTATCACCTACTACTTCTGCACAAGTAGGGGTAGGAGCGCTGGGAGCAAGACAGCAGCACTATTAGGTACCAGGCACATTATCAGGTGACACCACACTGACTCTTAAGTCCAGGGCTAAGACCCAAGCAGTTGGGTTCCAGTTCTCCAGTCTGAACATCTGGTGAACTGTGTATTTTTACATTATCACCATCACCATCACCATCACCATCATCAAAAACACAGCCTATTTTTTTTTCATTTGGGACCTTTACAGATTTGAATTGTAAAAATGTGCAGATTAACATATCCTTATAGCCCTGATTGTGGATTCAATCAACTCTTCTTCAGATTAAATATTCTCCAAGACTATATTTATTCATTTTAATGAACCTTTATCCTCATTAGTCTCTCCAAATGCACCAGTTTGTACATTGGTTTAATATATTTTAAACTGTATTGCAGAATATTACTTGATGCACATTCAAATTAGAGTGCTAAAAAATGGAAGCCATAGTAATTTTTAAATTGCTATGCCCTGGAACATAGCAATTAAAAATAATTGCAACCTTTCCACTGTTTCATGAAAGTTCTTCAGCCTGAAAGCATCTGAGATTCTTGCCTGTTACAGTGGGGTGAAATTTTAATATTTGCCTTCACAGGTTTTGTCAGATGTTCTACTGAAGTGAGGAGTAAAGAAAGTTTACTTAACATTTGAAAGTAAGTAAGTAAGTAAGTAAGTAAGTAAGTAAGTAAGTAAGTAAGTAAGTAAGTAAGTAAGTAAGTAAGTAAGTAAGTAAGTAAGTAAGTAAGTATAACATTGGATAGTCAATAGTACAACTTCCACTAAAATAATAATAATTTAATGTCAGAAATTATTCTGGGTTGAAATGATATTTGCAGATTAACCTCGACTTAGGGAGTGCCCAAATGAATCTCCTTTCATGTTCCCAAAAGCTGGGACAGAGACAGGCACTCAATCTGTCATGCAGTACCCAGGTTTTGAACTGCTGACTTGCCGGACTTCCAACTAACGAGATGAATTTCTTAACCACTGACCCATCACAGTCCCAGTACAACTTCCACTGATCTCTTCCCAATGGCTGGTGCCCAAGGTTTTTCTCTTCAGTACCATAATACTGCTCTTTTCCATCCATTCACTCACCACATAACTTAGTTCTGAATAGGTTTACATGCATTTTTCTTTCCTTCTGGAGACATGTAGAAACATAATTCACGCCACTTTTCTGACCACATATAGGCTGGAGAATATTAAGAGACTAATTTTTGCATATGGGGAATAAACCTGCTTTTCTGAAGAAGAATCTGGAATTGTTATCAAAAAAAGTAAATAAACAAAACTTGAAAACTCTAAAAGTATGCCTGCGAGGGCTCTTTCCTTTTAGCTGATAGGTCAGCAGCCTCTAATTTCCCTGTGACTATGGAACAGGTTTTTGTGATGTCACTGGAACACCATATCTGAGCAGCTTAATTTGCACATTGTGTAAATTATAATTACAGCCTAATTTGCATAATATGCAAATATGAAAAGTAATATGCAAATGTGCGGTTTGGTTGTGGATTCTGATTACAGTAATACCTCGGATAACGCTAAGACTTGGTTCCACAAGTCTTGGTGTTATCCGATTTTTTAGTGTTATCCGATGCATGTTAAAATCCTATGGGATGGATCAGATAACGTTAATGCTCCATAGTGATACATTGTAACCACACAGGCTTTAGCGGTTGTTATCCGATCCATCCCATAGGACCTTAACATTATTCGATCCAATTCTCACAGATTGCTTAACGTTATGTGATTTTAGCGTTATCCGAGGTAAACGTTATCAGAGGTATTACTGTATGTTCTTATCAGTTGGCTGTTCTTTGCCATCAGTTTTTACTGGTAGAGAAAAAGCTCTTTCAGATCTTTGAGAATCCCTCAGGATTTGCCCCAGAACGCAGACACTCATCTAGTCTGCAGGAACAATATGCAGAGGAAAGTGAAAGTATAGAAATTAAGGAGAAACACAAGGTGTCTTTTCCTTCTGAGATACATATTGAAATATTATATACTGCAAATAGAAAACATGGAGAATGAGATTCAGAGGTGACCCAAGCTTCCATCCTGCTGCAGTTAGTAAAATGAATACCCAGCATGTTGTGGGCAAAATGCTAATTAACTTGTGAACCGCCCAGAGAGTACACTAAGCGCTATGGGGCAGTATATATAAGTGTAACTTGAAATTTCCATATACAATGAACCTCCATTTTATGGAATTAATCCGTTCCGCAGGGTTTTTCTTATAGCGGTCTTTCCTTAAAGTGAATTGCAGACCAATTGAAAACCAATATTTCCATTCCGGAGGTTAGAAAGGAGTCAAGGAAACATGATTTTATGTTCAAAGCTCTTTCTAAAGTGGCAAAAACACAGTGAAAAATTCCCAAGTGTACTTTGGAAAGAATTTTCAGTGGAGGGGATTTTTTTTTTTTTTTGCTTTTTAATGAGTTCTGCAACTTATTTATTTATTTATTTATTTATTTATTTATTTATTTATTTATTTATTTATTGCATATTTGGCACATTTCTGACAGTGCTATCTAGTGGCCAGTTCTGGTAATTGCAAGAAAAGTCCCTGCCAAACAATTGATGAAGGGATGGGGGGAATTTTGGCAGTTCCTGGTTGTGGGGAATGCTTCTGGAGGTGCCAAAATCCAATGAAATTTTTTAAAATTGACTGGAAATGCTCCAAACATCCTCCCACTGTCATGGGAAGCATTAGAACACCAAAAAAAAAGTTCTGTATAGCGATCCCCCCACCCCCTGAAGCATTTCCTATGGGTTTATTTTCCTGAAGTGAGTTTCCCAGTAAGAGAGCCATCTATAATGTGGGAGTTCACACACTCTCTCTCTCTCTCTCTCTGTGTGTGTGCGTGTGTGCATGTGTGTGTGTGTGTGTGAAAGTGAATCTAGCATCAGAAGAGGACTGAATCTGGTTCACTAGCTCCCAGCTGTTTATAACTGTGTATGGCACCTTGCCTTGTGTGAGAGGGCACATATATTTCATTGCTTATTTATTAAGCCAATTCCCCCTCCTTTATTCACTGCCATGAGATAGAGAAAAGAACAGACAGGCAGGCAAAGCATTGACTGACATAAAGATTTGGACTGGCTCTGATGTAAGCCAGTGTGAATCAACTATTTCAGGCAGCACATTTCAGTGTCATGAAATGTCAGCAAGTTGCTAGTAGTTTTCTTTATTTACTTTGTAGGAACTGCAGTGGCTCAAGTGGTTTAAATTCTGATTGGAAGGTGGCAGGTTAGCAGTTTGATACCCGAGGACTGCACGACGGAATGAGCTCCCGTCTCTATCCCTGCTCCTGCCAGCCTAGCAGTTCAAAAGCAAGAAATTGCAAGTAGATAAATATGGACCACTTTGGTGGGAAAGTAAACAGCGTTCTGTAGACTCCAGTGTCTAGGCATGCCTGCTACATGTCCAGAGAAACATTGCAGATGCAGACGTGCTGGCTCTTTGGCTATAAACAGAGATGAGCACTGAACCCTAGAGTCAGATACAATTGGCTTTCGAGCAAGGGTGACCTTTACTGCCAGAGAGGGAAGGAAAAACATATCTATGTGTACGGTTTGGGGAATTATGCACTCTAATTTAGGCTCGGGGGGAGGTGATAAATAAATCTTAACATGGTTCTGACAGAGGAGAAAGAGCAAGAGAGAGAAAGAGACTCTCTTAATTAGCCCACACAACAATTTAAAAGACCAATTATTTGCTTAGGTCTCTGCTTTCATATTTTGATCCTTTTATGACAAATTATTTTCCACATCCAGCCTTTACAGGAATTTATTCACGCATTTGAAAGACCAAGAAATAGATAATATATACACCCCTTCTCTTTTTACCTTCAATCTTTCCCAGCCTCAGGGCCTTCTCCAGTAAGTCTTCTCTTCTCATTTGGTGGCCAAAGTACTTGAGTGTCAGCATTTGTCCTTCCAAGGATCAGACAGGGTTGATTTCCTTTAGGATGGACTGATTTGATTTTCTTGCAGTCTAGGAGACTCTCAAGAGTTTCCTCCAACACCCCAGTTCAAAGACACCTATTCTTCTGTACTCAGCAGTCCTTATGGTCCAGCTCTCAGACCCGTACATTACTATTGAGAATACCATTGCTTTGACTATGCTGACTTTTGTTGGCAGGGTGATGTCTCTCCTTTTTAAAAAAATATATATCCAGCACTGTAATTCAGTAGCTGAATCTTGTACCTTTGAAATGATGGCACTGTGTTAAAAAGAAATAAAAATCTCTCTCCCCTCCCCCACCAGATGTATCTTACTAAATGGAGCTCTGAGGTAAAGAGACTTACTTTTATGGGGTAGTGGAGATGCACTCTAGCTTCACTAATGGGCTGACATTATTTTAACTAGACATTAAAAGCATTGTTGTAGTAAGAAAGCACCCTGTCTTTTATCATCCTAGCTATTTTATTTTTAAGGCACACTACAGCTCTGCTCTAGAAGCCCCCATAAAACAAGAGAGAAATTGTACCTTTGTGAGCAGTACAACAAAGGTGGGTGGGGGCTGAACATCTTTAAATCGTTAGAAGTGAGTAGCACTGAAAACAAAATGACTGTACCTGAGGAAACTTTCTATGAAATCATTTCAATGTGAAAAATATAAGTACAGATTTTATTATTTGCCCCTGCATCACTAATCATTTGCAATGAAGAACAAAAGGTTGTAAGAATAAAAAGGGGTTGTATTTTAAAGCTAAATTCTTATATTAATTTACTTGCCAGTAAGTCCTGTTTAACAGAGGACAACTTAATTCTGAGTAGTTATGTACTGGATTGCATTGTGTGGATCTTGTTCTGGTAGCTGCTGTTTCTGCCACTGGACTAGTATAATATCAAAATGGTGAGCGAGGATAAGGCTGGCCCAGTTGAAGTGGGGCATCTGGTTGATGAGTCTTAGGTGGGGCATCAGGAGCTATTCATTCTCTCCATTGCTGCCTGTAAACAGAGGGTGCCAAAAATGTATACACATTTTAAAAGATGTTATCTACATCTTACTTTTGGAAGTTGAATTGAATTACGGTATCAATGTGTAATATTACGTTCGCTCAAAAGAATGGACGTGCGGCCGTCGCAGCTGCGGCGGACGCGCGCTTTGCCCCGGAAGGGATATTTAAAATTAAAGAGTGTTCTGACCTAACAAACCTTGACTTCTACTCATGGGAGACCTTAAAGGCTGTGGTGATACTTCAGGAAGGAATTGAAACAGCATGCACAGTGATACAAGTGAACATTTTGGTCAACCTTGCTCAAGCAATAGTTCAGTGTACTCAGAAGTGTCTGGATGCTGAAGGTAACCACTTTGAGTACCTTTTGTAATTGCAGAAGTCAAACATGACTTGTATTCATCTTTTGTAATTGGTATATATTGAGTATTACAATTTCAATAGTTCCCCCCCCCTTTCTTAATATGTGTATACATTTGTGGCACTCCCTGTAGTTGTCTACCAATGTCACATTGCTATGCTGCTACAGTGTCTCCAATAAAATTTAAAGCACACAAAGAATACTTTACCAGATTACATTGGACTGCAACTCCCCAAATTCTTCACCACAGGCCCATTAGGACTGAGGGGGGGGGGGGTTGAAAGCCATACTTTGCCAATCTTTAGTTTCAATATCTGGAGATCTATTCTTCATCCATCCTTAATTTCAAACTTAGCTTAAACTTAAAAGGTGAACTTAATTCTTTGCTTTCATTGCAAAAAGTGGCAGTTGTGTGGACACCTTTGGAGACCTTTTCCTCACATCATTGCATTGAAGAGATTAATATTTCAGAAATTCTCATATCTCCTGAGCTATATCACAGCTGTGCAGAAAAAATTAAAAATGCAAGATCAAGTGTGTGAAAGGGGGGGAGAGTCAGAAGAAAGATATGATAAGAATATTAGCTGGTGAAGTCATCCTGATAAGAGCTAATGCAGCAGGAATTACCACCTGTTGTGGAATAGCATGTCTTTGCTCAATATTTCATTGAATCCTAGAATAATTGAATTGGAAGTGGCCTTTTAGGCCATAGAGTCCAACCCCCTGCTAAATGCAGAAATCTGAATCAAAACAGATATGACAGATGGTTGTCCAATTCTTTCTTGAATGTGTCCAGTGTTGGAGCGCTCACCATACTTCAAATCAGTTATTTCCACTGTTGTACTGCTCTAATTGTAAAGAGGTTTTTCCTAATGAAGAGATGGACACGTTGTCTGAAAAGTAGAAAATGGCTTTGACATTTTTGCTTTAAATCCTGTTATTATGTTTATCATTTGCAGTACATTAGTTGGCAGGGGAAGAGGAAGTTTTGAGGGTGAAGGGTGGAGGAGAACTGCTGGCAGACCAGATAGGGAACATAGGTTTATCATTATCTAGCCTTCAAGTAAGTTGAGTCAAGTTGAACTTGCATGTAGAAATCTGATTGGTTTCTTCATTGTTGTTGTTTTGTGCCATCAAGTTGCCCCTGACTTATGACAACCCTAAGAACAAACAATCTTCAGAATGTTCTGATTTCAGCAGCCCTGCTCTGCCATTGTAAACTCAAGGCTATGTCTTCTTTTAGGAAAGGGGTAGGCTAGCTATGGCCTACTGGCTGGTTCTGGCCCATGGCATCAAATAATCCGGCCCTTGCTCCAGTTGATGGTGGAATCAGCTACAGACTCATTTACAACTGTCCCCTCAACTGTCTGATGGAGCATTACCCGGCCCCGACTTTAAAAGGTTGGCAACCCCACTTTAGTATGACAATCCATGAGCATCCTGGATCATCTGCCAGGATCAACCCAGCTTGTATTTTCAAGGACTGAAATATTTTCTCAGTTGTCAAACCAAATTACTGTGTATTTGCCCACCAAAAATCTGATCTATAGTTTTAGACAAGGTAACATATGGCAGTAATCTTACTTCCTCTGTCTGTAATCTAGAAGCTGATAGAATGCACTGGCACATTTCTCTGAATTATTTTAATATAACTGTGTGGAGGATAGGTTTGAAGCTCTTGAACTGAAGAAACTATTTACTTCTGCAGCACGCTTATGTTGTTTGATCATATAAATGTTTCACTAAACATATCAAGGAAAAACACTTCAGGCTATCCAATCTCAGACAAAAATGAATGTTTTAGATGGCAAATAAAATTAGTTTACTATACTGTACCTGTATTCTTTTTACAAGCTTTAGCTTTGCATTTTGCATTCTTAGAGCCTGTCCATAAATGCATTAAATTTGTTTACTGTGGCATTGTGGGGTGGGCTGGCATGCTTTTTATCCCATTGTTCACTGGACCGGTTCCAGCGGCCACCAAAGCAATTTTTTGAGAACCCATCAGGGGTTCTACTTTTTGTGAGTGTTCCCTTCACTCCCAGGGAATGTGGCTGCTGTGAATGGGATAAAAGGGAGTCTCACAGCTTTGACAGATGATTTCACTACCAGCATTCCAGTATCAGAGAAGTGACAAGCCAGCAGCTTCTGATACTGCTTATTAACAAACAGTGGGAGACATCTTTGCCTGTGTGTGTATATATTGAAATACATCGCCACTGCCAAAGAAACAAAGGCTGTTTCTCTTTTGTACTGCCAGAGCAGTGATGCTAGCAATGCAAAAGCAAAGCAGCCTTTATCCTTGTGTGTGGGTCCCTGCAGTAGTTCCTCCATCAAGAATATTTTCTGGTATCATGAAGCCTTTAATGCAGCACTTCAGAATATTAGCAATATTACTTCCTCTGAACATTTCTGGATGGTCAGGGGAATCCCATTGTTTGTTTTGTTTTGTATGCAGTACAGTATCATCATATAAAAATATGAAAAAAATAATTGCACTTCCCCTGACCATTCAGAGACATTCATGGAAGGTACTCAATCTCATTCCCAATTTTTTTTTCCAGGATGATCCAACCTTAATCCAAACAGACAGTTTGCTCATGCTTTTAGTTACACTTGGATGTCTTTCATTTGTTAAATGCATAGGATTTTATGGTCTAGAGCTGGAGTGCCCAAACTACAGTCTGGGGGCCAGATCTGGCCCACAACACAAATTCATCTGGCCCACAAAGCCCTCGTCGCTCCTGGAAGTGGAAGTAAAACATTCATATACGGGTGCATTTTACTTCCACTTCCAGGAGCAACGAGGGGTTCAGGGGGCAGATGAATTGGCATCGGGGGCCGCATCCAGTCCCCAGGCCATAGTGACCAGCTCCCTGAACCTTGTGACCAACCCGTGGCTCAAAAAGTTTTGGCACCCCTGGTCTAGCACAGTGATGGTGAGCCTTGGCACTCCAGATGTTCTTGAACTTCAATTCCCAGAAGCTTTGATCAGCAGGGGTGCTGACTTGGTCTTCTGGTAATTGAAATTTAAGACCACCTGGAGTGTCAAGATTCACCATCACTGGTCTAGAGCTATAGGTCTAAATTCAACTGTTAGACCCAACCAGAGGAGACCACTGAAATAATGGCAATGTTGTTGTTGTTCAGTCGCATAGTCAATTCCAACTCTTCCCAACCCCCTGGACCACTGCCCTCCAGGCACCTCTGGCCTTCACCATTCTACACAACCTGCCCAGCTTTGTGCCAACTGCATCTACAATACCATCTAGCCATCTCATTCTTGGCCGCCCCTTCTTCTTTTGTCCTCCACCTTTCCCAGCATCAAGACTTTCTCAAGCAAATCCTCTCTTCTCATTTGATGTCCAAAGTACTTCAGCTTCATCTTTACTATTTGACCTTCTAGGGAGCAGTCAGGGTTGATGTCTTCTAAGATCGACCTATTTGTTCTCCTCATTCTCCAGGGGACTCTCAAAACTCTCCTCCAACACCACATCTCAAAGGCATCTATTCTTTTGTGCTCAGCTTTTCCAATGGTCCAGCTCTCACAGCCATACATTACCACTGGGAATACCATTGCTTTGACTATGCAAATTTTTGTTTGCAAGGTGATATCTTTACTTTTAACTATGTTCCCCAGGTTTCTCATAGCTTGCCTCCCAAGAGTCAGTCGCCTTTTTATTTCATGGCTGCAATCACCATCTGCAGTGATCTTCGATCCCAAGAAAGTAAAATCCATCACTGCTTCTACTTCTTCCCCATCTATTTTCCAGGGACTGATAGGGCCTGTTGCCATTATCTTGGTTTTCTTGATGTTGAGTCCCAAGCCAGCTTTTGCACTCTCTTCTTTCAACCTAATCAGGAGCTGCTTTAGGTCTTCCTCACTTTTTGCCATTAGGGTGGTATCATCTGCATATCTCAAATTGTTGATGTTTTTCCCAGCAATTTTGATCCCAAATTGTGATTTCTCCATCCCTGCATTGCACATTATGTGCTCTGTGTATAAGCTGAACAAGCAGGGTGATAAAATGCAGCCTTGTATTACTCCTTTTCCTATTCCAAACCACTCTGTCTTTCCATATTCTGTCCTAACTGTTGCTTCTTGACTCTTATATAAATCTCATGAGGCATATAAGATGTTCTGGTATTCCCATATCTTTAATTACTTGCCACATTTTGTTGTGATCCAAACAGTCAAAAGCCTTGGTGTATTCAATGAAACAGAAGTAGACTTTTTTCTGATATTCCTTTGTTTTCTCCATGATCCAGCGTATGTTGGCAATGTGGTCTCTGGTCCTCCTGCCCCTTCAGAACCCAGCCTACACTTCTGGTAGTTCTCTCTCCACATGCTGCTGCAGTCTATCCTGTGTTATCTCGAGCATAACCTTGCTAGCGTCTGGAATGAGTGCAATTGTTCAATAATTTGTGATAATGGCAATACATAATGGTAAGTCAACGCTTTTATAGATTTTATTGGTTCAGAGAATCTACAATAGTTTGGACTAATAATGAGCTTTAAAAATTACAACATTTGATAATATTATTTCTTCTCTATCGTTCCACAATCCATTGTAAAACGGCATTTTACTGTGTGTGTGTATATATATATTGGGGGGGGGGGTGAAATGTCTTCTAGGATAAAATGAATACATAAATCTGAAGAAGATAAAAAATAATGCACATATAACCAAAACTGAACATTGTGATTATTTAAGACATATGTACAATAAACAATCGTATAAAATTTGTGACTTAATCAAGTTTCTTCCAGATGGATCTGTGTTGACTTGAGAAGTACTGCTCTGAGTATTTCTCAAGTCAACACTGAAATATGAACTGTTCATATTAATCTTTGTTAGTTAGCTTGAGTCTGAGTAAGCAGACTGTAAACAATGATAGATCATACTAAAACAAAATTAATAATTATATATCAAACATTCAGTAATATATAGGTACATAAGAATATCTAAAGAAACTGGGTGTATTTTAAAGAGTACATAACAGGGATTCCCACTCTGTGGCCCATGGGCCGGATGCAGCCTACGGCACCATTTCATGTGGGCCCCTACTGCCTCCACCACACCAGCAAGTACCATGTGGTGGAGGAAGGGCAAAATGGCCATCCGTCCCTCAAAGCTGTCTGAAGGAACATGGACTGACCCTTGGCTTTAAAAGATTGAGAACTCCTAGCATAGAAAATCATATGGCATTATTGATGGCTGTAGTTAAATGACCAAAATATTCAATCCTTTCATGTAGGTGTAAAGGAAAGTGTGTACTTAATTCTCCTTTTTCAAGACAGACATGACACGCAAAGAAGTAATGGACTGGGAAATAATGTTGTGCATCTTGATTAAACTATTAAAGTGTCCTTCAATGAAGCAAATTCTGTTTCTTTGAAGATGTTCAATCTCAAGCTCTTTGGAATCATTCTTTTTCAGGGTTAATTTGCATTTCTCATTTAATATGGTAATTAGTATTCTATATAAACAGAGTCTATCTGGGGATTTTGCAATAGAGACATTGATACTGATTAATTCTTGTCTGTTAGCTACTGTTATGAAGATAGTGCTTCTTGAAATTAAAATTATTGGTACTTGCATCATTTTATAAAAGGGATTTTCTAGATTGAGGAACCACTGTGGTATTTGTTCTGTTCAGCCACCATTTCATTATAGATAGGTCAACCCCTGAAAATCAAACATCACATTTCTAAAGGAACTCCAGAGCTTCACTCCTTACTGATATTAGGGATGTGCAGTGGCCCCCAGATCCACATTTTCATTTTTCTCACATCAGACAACCAATGGGGATAGGGAACAAATTTGCCTATTTTTACCATATAAAATTTATTTTGCCCATGAAAAGGCTTAAGCAGACCAATTACTACTAGGTAAATCAAAACCAGAAAGATATCTTTGCTTACTGAAATAAAGGGAAAAGTATAAAGGAAAAGTATGGGGGAAATCTGTGCACCGTGGAGGTAAATGTCTTCATGGGAGGCAGATGGCAGGGCACGATCCAGTCCTGTGCTGCTAAATTTGTCTTATAAAGTCTAAGACCATTATATTTCCTTCTGGTTTTCCTTTTTATTTAGGACTCGATTTCACAGGATCTTTGCACTCAGTTGTGAATGACCCTTCTCCTCAGTTCCATGTATTTTAAGAAGGAACAGTGTTAATGATATGCACACAAAATGCTTCATATTCGATTCAGGATGTCAAAATATGTCATTCTTCGTTTCATTGCATTTCTCAAAATCTAACCAGATTTTTTACCCTTTCCCAAGGATTGTTGGGTTTTGAGATTCTTTCACCATTTCACAAAGGAAATTCATGAGTATTTTCCATTCCCTCCCCCAACTTGCAGACATTTGTATTTACACATATATACTGCCCCTTTCACTCTACATGCATGAAAAGCTCAGAACAGCAGTGGTTTGCATCCAAAATTCAAGCATCTCTTTTTTTTAAAAAATGTAGTTTTCAGCTTTGTGCCATCGTCTAAATATTGTCAATAATTTTGTTGTGCTTCACAAACTTAACAACATGCTTCTTTCCCTTAATGCTTGCTGTAGTCCTGGGAACAGATGTCTCATGTACAAAAGTGTATTAGGTAAGCTACCAACTATTTGAACAGTCAGAAGCAAAGGACTGGATGTAGTGGGAGAACATGGAATAGTGATTTTCCAAATAGTATAAACAGAAATGTTCAAAAGTAAATATAAAAGAGAAAACAATGAAAGGCAGGTTTGTTCCTCAGTTTCCAAGTTCTTTCAAGCTATCTCCCAATTAAGGGTCCTCCAATCAGAAGCCTTAGACAACCTCAGAATGTAAGGCTTTATGTTCTGGCAGAAAACAGTCCATTTTCATCCGTCAAGGCTGATTGATTCAATTGTTACAGAAATGTTTCTCCTTCAACTCCATTTTGTGGTTCTTGGCGGATGGTGAATGTAGTTTCTAAAAGTCATTTTCCTCTTATTCTCTGGGGAAAATGCTTGAACTTCTAGCTAAACTATATAAGTCCTAGTCATATATTCCACATCAACTGAAGATTGTCATGCAAATTAAAACAAGATGAATGTCAATTTCTAATTTAAACATTGGATTTTCCAAGATGGCATTCAAACAAAGACAAGAATTCTCTATGGACCTCCAAATTCTTGACCTACCCTCCTTCTTCTCAACCCCAGAACTATTTGTGAACACAACAATACTTCCAGACAACCAGCCCACTTAATACATTTTCCTACAATCACCTATGTTACTTTTCTCCTTTTATCTGATTATGAGTTTTCTACAACATGGATTCGTTCGTAAATGCAGCTACCTCAAATTCACATTTTTATTTTTTTTTAAATAAACTCAGAAATAAATATTTTACTTCAAATATTATAAGTTAAAAGTCATTCAATGGTTATGTATCCCCAGACCCTAGAGCAGTTCCCAACCTTTTCCCGCCAGGGGCCTGACCACACCTACTCAGTCAGCTTAGGGGTCAGTCACATGGTTCTTCCTGGCGGTAGTGGTGCATGCATTTGTGCTACATTTCCTGGTGTTTTCCCCACCTCCGCCACTTCCCTTGGAGGAGGGAGGGAGGAACATTTTTGCATCATTTTTGAATTTTTCACCACTTTTTCTCAGTATTTCAGTGTGAAAACATAGTGATTTCCAGTGATGTTGGGGGGCACTTCCGGCATCAGTGGCAATCCAGCCCGGGACCGGATCTGGCCCACAGGCCATAGGTTGAGAACCCTTGCTCTAGAGCAATAGGTCTTGGCTCTCCAGATATTGGACTGACTTTCAGAATCTACAGGCAGCAATGCTGGCCATCGGGAATTTACATTTGGACCCAAGATTAGGATGAATGTTCTACAGAAGTTTGTGGAACGTATCTATTTTTTTCAGGCTTTGATCTGTCTAAGATTAGTTGTAGCTGATTTCTGGTACCCAGAAGTGGGAAATTGTAGAGGTCTGTTTTGCACTAAAAAGATTCTTATCTTTAATGCAATTTATTTCATCTGTCTTGAGTGATCCCTCTATTCATACTGATTAACACCTTTTCTCCTGTAAGGAAGGTGCAAACTTTTATTTGGATCACACCACTGTGTTCCCTTTTCATTTAATTAAACTCCTCTTTCTACCCCTTTCCTTGTTTTTCCTGCAATCATAATTCAGTGGGACATGGTCACTTTCCTTTGTTGTTGTTAAAATATGTGATGCAGTGAAATAGCAATACGTCTAACTACTGCCTAGAAACAGTGGAACCTCAGTTAACAAATGGCTCAGTTAGCATAAAAATTGCATAACAAAAAGAAATCCATAGAAAATAGTAGCTTGATTTACGGATTTTTTTTCAGAATAGATTAATTTGTTTTCAATACATTATCATGTGAAACCACATTTCGGTTAAAATATTTTGGTTTTCAATGCATTCCTATGGGAAATTACATTCAATGCATTCCTATTTCCTTTGAGAAATTTGGTTAAAGTAATTTTCAATATAAGAAATGTCCCGGAGAACACATTAATTACATTAACTGAGGTTCCACTGTATCTCATTTATCTAGAATATTCCTGTATCAGTAAGAAAAGAGTTCAAATTTTAAAATACTGCAGTAGAGTAGATGAAAATAAAGGACCTGGATCCTTTCAATGTCACAACCTACCAAATAAGTCACAGTTGAAAACTTACCTTCTGTATGAGCTAAAAATTGGGATAATTAGGAGTGCCTCCCAAATCGTGATGAAGAATTGTAGACCTGATACTGTGCCAAAAAATAGAGGGGCAGCCGCCCCCCTGCCCCCCCAAAAAAAGCAGCAGGTAGAATCTAAGGACACTACACTTCGGGATTTAATTCATGAATTCGATGTATTTAATTATGCTAATTATTTCATTTATTTCTTTTATTTCATTCATTAGCTAAGGGCGATGTTTCAAATGGGGGAAAAATAAAGGCATTATGTTCAGAAAATTCATTTATTGATTATCACATAACAATAGGTGGTGAATAATAGGTCTGTGGTAGCCAGCCAATAGGTCGGTTGTTGGTGAGCCAGCTGCCGGTGAAAATGTCACTTTTTTGAGGCATGTTTTTTTCTGAATATCTTTGTGGTTGGTAACTGCTCTGGGCATCTTTCTTCTTCACATGATGCAGGTGAACTCTATCAACCTCAAAAAGTGGTCCTGGTCAGTTTCAAACAGATTTTTCCCATTTATTTTAGCATTTTTGTGCTGTTGGTTGTGGGATTTTTTGTAAAAAGCTTCATAGAAAAAATTTCCAGCGTCCAATCCAAATTCTAATAGTATCACTGAAAAGGTTATTTTATCCTCTATCCAACACACTTTGGATCACTTCGATCAATTGAGTGGTTTGGTCACTGGCTCACTGACAACCAACCCCCCCATGTCACTTTTCTTAGGCTACTTTCGAAAGCTATGATGTCATCGCTTTGCATTTTTGGCCCTTGGGTCTTACCATTCCTTAAAGTAACTGAGACTATCTTTCATATGACATAAGCATTAGTTTTGTCAGCACTTTACTTTTGGTGTGGCAACTCATCAAAAGTACACGATTTTCATTACATGGCAAACACTGTCAGACCACCCTATCAAAATGTAAGATGTCCATCGAATTCACGTCAAAAGAACTCTGACTAAAAACACACATGGTCATCATAGTTTGATTGAAACAACATCTGACCTGATGTATGCAATGCTGATTCCTGGGTGTAACTTGCATTAATGTTACAATCATTGGCAATGGAATTCATCAATACATTATATCCTCCACATGGATCAATATGCTCTTTGCTAGATTACAAAGGGTATATTACATATTCTTGGCAAGAATCATTCTCATATAGCATAATGTCATAACTTGTGTGAGAAGGAGTTCTGTAATTTTCTTGAAACTCTCCACCCAAAGTGCAAGGCAAGAAATTAATGGCAGTTGACATATCCAATAGGGTTTTTTTTTTTGGCAGAGTGTGGTCCTGCTACTATAAACAAAAGCAGAGTATCACAACTGCTTCTTTCTTGCTTAAGATTTCTTTTTCCATACATATATTTATCCATATACTGTATGTATGAAGTGGTGGGCTCAAAAAAAAATTACTACCACACTGTGGGCATGGTATGGTGGGCATGGCCAGAGGGAAAGCCCTGTGTTGCACCTAAATCAGGACTACTTTATTTCAAAACTTGGATGGGCAGGGCCAGTCAGAATTTCTGCTACCGGTTCTGGCAAACTGGTGTTAACCTGCTGATGCCCACCACTGTATGTATGTTGTTCAAATAACAAAGGTAGAAGGAACTATAGAGAAAGCAGGGCAACCATTCTGAATCCTGTCTATAAGGTCCCAGTCCTGTACATTATGTAAAGGTTGCCCTTGCTCAAAAGCTAGTCATATCTGACTTTAGGGTTCAGTGCTCATCTCTGTTTATAGCCAAAGAGCTAGCGCTGTCTGTGTCTGCAGATGTTTCTGTGGTCACATGGCAGGGATGCCACAACATGGAACGCTGTTTATCTTCCTACTTTTATCTACTTGAAATTTCTTGCTTTCAAACTGCTAGGTTAGTAGGAGCTGGGACAGAGACAGGAGCTCACTCTATTGTGTGGTACTCGGGAATCAAACTCTGACCTTCCAGTCAATGAGTTCAGCATCTTAACCACATGAGCCAATGTAGTCCTATATATTAGTCATGCGCAATACTAGTAAAACACTAACTTGTGGATTTTAGCCATTTGCGATTCAAAATTGTCAGTTCATACCCCCCCCTTTGTGAAGGTATCACATCCTCATTTGTTTCAAAAAAATAAGGATGTTTGTTATTGTAAGCAAAATACGCTTGAGATAGGAAAGGTGACAGAAGCCCTAATTCTGTCCTAAGAAATATCAAGAGCCATGGCTACTATTTTCACCTCTAGAGAACAAAGGCAAGATGTCTCTTCCTTGGAGAAATAAGGGAGAGGTGTGAGAAGAAAGGAAGTGACAGCAGCAACCATAACAATAGCAGTCAAATGTTGAAGAAAGGTAAGCACAGTTCAGACAAGGTAAAGGACAGTTTTGGAAACCTGAGGGGGTCCTCTGTTTCCCTACACTTTCGAATGCAAAGACATGCATCTTATGGAGTGTAAGTTGAGTTGCACACAGTCACTTCAAATGCTATCAACATTTTCAAGCACTGGAGTGAGGAAATTGCAGCTGCCACCATGTAAAAAGGAATGCTTGTCATTTATTTTTAAGTTTATTTAAAAACTTATTTTTGCTATGGCAGACTAAACCCCCACCCCAACCCTCATCCCCACAAGACAGTAAATAATTATGTTTGCACTAAAAACATGTCCCAATTTATATAAATGTCCCGAGTTACATAACACAATTTCCTATGGGTTTGCTTCGAGCTACATAAAAAAATCATTTTTCCTATGGGGTTGTTTTGATTTACATAAATATCATTTTCCTATGGTTTTGCTTTGAGTTAAGTAAAAAAATCATTTTTCCTATGGGCTCGCTTCAAGTTATGTAAAAATTCATTTTTCCTATGGGTATGCTTCGAGTCAAGTAAAAAACAATTTACATAAAAGCTTACGGAACAGACTTTTTACGTAAGTAGGGGTTTTACTGTATTCAATTTAGGAATGATTTAATATTACAAGAAAATGCTACAAATTATCTTTCTTTTTTTAGGGAAAAGAAATAAAACAGCAGATGTTTCAGATGTGTTTCACAGAATGACTTCTGAGAAATTTCATTTGAGAGCTAGATAATTATGTTTTTTTGGGATGTCTTCAGGTAAAGCACCCTTTAGAACATATATGTTTGGGGGTGAAGGAATGCAAATAATGAAGAGGTTGTTTTACACTATGTGTAAGTCTGAGGTTGGCTGCTGACCATGATGGTTCTGGAGTTCTGGAAAGCATAGTCCAGTGGTGGCAAACCTATGGCATGTGTGTCAGAGGTGGCACTCGGAGCCCTGTCTGTGGGCACCCATGTGATCGCCCCTGCACAGAATTCACCCTGCCCCTATACCCAGAAGCCAAATGGGAGTTCTTCCTTCCTTGCCCAGGCACAGAGTTCACCCCACCCCTCTGTCTAGCAGCCCAATGGGAACATTTCCTCCCTCCCCTGTTGCTGTGTTGGCACTTTGCGATAAATAAGTGGGTTTCAGGTTGCAGTTTGGGCACTTGGTCTCTAAAAGGTTCACATTCACTGGCCTAATTTTTTTAAAAAAATTGAAATGTTTCCCATGTCTGAGATGAGAATGGCAATGTTACAATGGAGTGAATAATGTTTTTGATACAAAAGCAAAGGGGAAAATGTAACTCATGCAGGAAAGACTGATGTGTTTTAGACAGAAAAGATTTTGCCAATACACATGTGTAGAATATTATAAGAAGGGTTTTTTCCCCTGTGACGGCTCCTAGTTTATGGAACTCCCTTCCATAGCAGATGGCCCTTTCCTTCCTTTCTACTTTGGACTGTTCAAAATTATCTCTTTAGAGAAACTGTTTGGGAAGCCAGCAAGTAACTGAAATGGGAGTGTCATTTCAAATATGATACTCTATATAGGTTTAAAATAATCTTTTTTTAATTTTTAGAATATTATATACAGTAAAACCTCATATAACACTAAAACCTGGTTCCACAAGTCTTGGTGTTATATGATTTTTAGTGTTATCTGATCCTCTATGGGATCCATAGAGATACATTGTAACCACACAGGCTTTAGCGGTTGTTATCTGAAGCATCCCATAGGATCTTAATGTTATCTGATGCAATTCTTCCCCCCAGATTCCTTAATGTTATGCGATTTTAGTGTTATTCGATACTAATGTTATATGAGGTATTACTGTACTTCTCTTTCTTAATTGCTAGGTTTTTTTAAAAAAACATTGCCAGTTAAGTGAGAAAGGAGCAGGCGAGATAGTTCAGTGGTAGGTATCTGGCTGCAGAGTCAGAGACTAGGAGTTCAGTTCCCTACTGTGCATCCCAGAAGAGCCAGCTTGTGTAGCCATGGACAAACTACACAGTCTATGATTGTTCCCAGAAGAAGGGAGTGGTAAAGTGCTTCTGTGTATTCTCCTACCTTGAAATCCCTGGAAAGGGTTGCCAATAATCAGAATTGACTTTGATGGGACACAAGGGGAGAAAGGCAGGATGGAAATACATTTCAATCCAAGTGAATTAATGAATGAATGCAGTTATTAATAGGAACCCAGTTTCTGTTACTGTCAGATCAATGGGTTGTATGGCTACCTGTTTCACAGTACATCAGAAGTCATGGAGCTTGGATGACAACTTGCTTTTATGCTTCAGAGGTTTGGAATACTGCCATCAACCATTTACATTTTCTTCATGAAAGATCACATTTTAAACTGTTACTGAGAAAAATTATTAATCAATGTTTCTTACAATACCTGCTTACCCACTCACCCAAAAAGGTCTTTCTGGAGGAGGAAATTGGCAATACATGGTAGTGACTCACCAAGTAATGATGTGTTAGAGAACAACCCTCCTGTCAACAGATAACTGTTAAGCTTGTTATTTGTATGCCTCCATGGTGAGACTTCACCTTACAGGAGATACATCCCACAAGACCAGCATTAAGTCATAATGATAACTGAATTCTTAAATATCTGGAGAACCAAACCATCCCAACTACTGCTTTAAAGTTCTTACACTACTTTACAGTTGACTTGATTGTTTCCTGTTCAATAAAATACCTATACAGCACCTGACATATTTAGACCAGGGGGTCCCAACCTAAGGCCTATGGGCTGGATCTGGCCTGCGGCACCATTTCATGTGCCCCCCATCCCTCCAAGGGCATTTGAGAAACAAAATTACTGTCTCTTTGAAGATGTTGGGACAAAATGGCCACCCCCATTGTGCAGGCAGGGTAAAAGGCTGTCCAGCCCTTGAAGCTGAGTGAGAGAGTGTGACCCAGCCCCCAGCTTGAAAAGGTTAGATAAAGGTAAAGGTTTCCCTTGCTCGAAAGCCAGTTATATCCAACTCTAGGGTTAAGTGCTGATCTCTGTTTCAAAGCCAAAGAACCATTGCTGTCTGCTTCTGCAGACATTTCCATGGTCATGTGGCCGGCATGAATAGACACTGGAACGCAAGGAACACTGTTTACCTTCCCACCGAAGTGGTCCCTATTTGTCTACTTGCAATTTCTTGCTTTTGAACTGCTAGGTTGGCAGCAGCTGGGACAAAGATGGGAGCTCATTCCGTCCTGCAGTACTCAAGAATCGAACTGCTGACCTGCCACTTTCCACTCAGCATCTTAGCCACTTGAACAACTGAGAACCCCTAATTTAGACATCACTTCTAAAGCATGTTTATACAAATTACTCCTGACAGCATGAACGCATAGCAACTCCTCTATTGTTTGGTTTCTCAAAAGGAGGAACAGAGATATGTAAATGGCACTCAGCCAGTGGTAGGGGAGAAATAAGTTGACCCAGAATACATCCACCTACTTACTTGACTCTCTGTGTCTTGCCCTGCACAGATGGACAGCAGGTTTTCTTCCGTAAAAGTCTAAGATCAACTGATGACTACAGTTACCAGATGAATGTGTGCTGTGACTCTCCTGCCTTATCCTCCTACCCAAAATACATAATGTAAAAGTTATCCGAAGGTGAGAACAACCTTCCACGTAAATAAATGAATAGACACTCTTGGGAAATTCAATAGTTATTCAATCCAGACAATACAGCACTGCTTCATGGATGGTTTTAAACATGGAAGAAAAACACATTTTTTTTTAAAAAAAGTAAAATTTGGCTGTATCTCAGTTTGCTTTCACATTGTTCAACTCCAAGGTTATATCACCAGTGTTTTGGAACCTATGGATAAATGTGCTCATTAACCAAGTCACAAAAACACGAATGCTATAAATGTTCAGTAAGATACTTTGTACTGGAAACGTGGAGTGTGACTCATAATGTCTTTTGTGTGAATACATTCAATGGGAGAGGGGGAATGTGAATGTGTGATATAATTAAACACATATAAATGCATACTTAAAACACCAAGAGAGAGAGAAAATATAATTTGAAGTTTGTACTACTGGCTGGAGGTGCTGAAATCATGCATATCCTAAATTAATCTTTAAAAATAGTACACTGTAAAAACTACATTTACTCAGTTGACTTGCTGGGGGACATAGAAGGAGCCTTCTCAAAGGCATTGCAAGTATACTCAGGGGCCCTCCAGGCAAAGGCATAGAGACAGTCAATTTTTCTGAACTAGAAGTGTTGCACTTTAAACTTGTTAATGAACGAAATCACCCAATGGTTCCTTTCAGGACTGAAAATGAAAATAATTTCTATTAACATAGAAGGCATTTCTTCATCTAATAAGGAACACTTAACTTCACTTTGCCAGAAACAGAAATGTGATTTTTGTATCGAAGAAGCTCACAGAGGAACTGATCTGTATTGGCCAAACGTTCCTGGGATGTATCTAGTTGTTGAGAGGCTGCAAAAACAACACAGAAGTGCCATTTAATAGATTTAATAAGACCAAATATGGAAAAACATTAGGACACATGTCTGAAAAGATGTGCTTATCTGAAAAGTTTATGGCCCATGATACAAAACTTGGCAATTCTTCCATTGATGAATACTTCCACTCCATTATTTCAATGGTAGGTAATGTTTGATGTATTTTTTTGAGTGAGTCTACCAGACCGTTGAAATGTAATACTTTTTTTAGCTACAATTCCTAGAATTTTCCAACCACCATGTCCAATGGGCATACTGGCTGGCAGATTCCAGGGACTGTAGTTCAAAAAAGTAAATCTCCCAAGTTATTTAGTACACATAGAACTTTTCATCCTAGTGACCCAAGGACACAGCCCTGGATGATCTGCAGTTTTATCTGTATAACATATTGGTATGCATGCTAAATGTTCATCTGAGAAGCAGGATCAGGAAGTTAATGTTCTGTGAATGTGTATCAGCAAAATATTACAGCACTAATTAGTAGATAATTAAAATACAAACTAGTATACATGCTACCCTAAATCAGGGGTCAGCAACCTTTTAAAGTCAAGGGCTGGGTCATGTTCCCTCAGACAGTTGAGGAGGGCCGGACTGGTGTTCCTGCTGTAAACGCTGCTGTAAACACATCCACATCAACCTTCAGTTGGTGGTGGCAGCAGTGGTTGGAACGAGGGTGGGGGCCAGATTATTTGGTGCCACGGTCCATAGGTTGCTGACCCCTGCCCTAAATGATGAAGAGCTGGTTGGATAGTTTAGGTACTTGGCTGCTGAGACAGAGGTACCTCCTGGGGGAAAAGCCATCTTGTGTGGCCTTGTACAAGGTGCATAGTCCCACAAGAAGAGATTGGTAAATCACTTCCCTATATCTCTATCTAGAAAATCCTAGAAAAGGTTGCCATAAGTAAGAACTGACTTAATGGTCCACAAATTATTCTTAAGTGATAGAGAAGCTCCATCTAATAGTCTAACCTTGTATTTTATCTACATACTGGGCTTTAAATCAGGCTTAGGAACTTTCCTAATTTTCTGTTATTTGTTGCTATACAAATTCAGATGTGTCAGTCCATGGGTCAATTAACAATTCAATATGGAGAGGGAAAGGCGTTTGGGGGAGAGTGTATAAGAATTGCATCATTCTGCCTTCACAGAGACCATCTGTCCCTCCACCTGGCAGTGGTAGTCAGAATTTCTCTTTAGCACACATGCCATTTGTTATTTGTTGAAGGTGAAACAAAAAAATTCTGCTGTGTGAGTGCTCTTTCATATTAAAGATTTAATCCGTGTAAAGGCCACTTCATCATAATTTCATGACTTTTCTCCTCCTGGGCCTTGGAGAACATATCTACAAAAATAACATTATTTTAAAACAGAGTGAGAGATTGAGAAGGAGAGAATGTATTTACTTCATCATTTATTTCAAAATAAACATGTAGCCTGGAATATTTTAGAATCAATGGCAGAAATCTTCTTTTTGAAAAAAGCATTTGTGACAGAACTGGTTTTACATCACATCAAATTTAGGCTTAAGGAGCAGATTGCAAAGAGATCTCCATTTTTCTGCATCTAGATAAAACCTGCCAATTATTTTAAGGGTGGAAATAAATCAGTGCATGATCCAAAATTTGCTCCTCTACAACATTGCTAGCAATACACAGGAAGGACGGGCCCTGCTATTCAACAGAGCAAGATAGATTTTAGATGAAATCAGAAGAGTAGCGTGCCTTGGCGGGGCCCCGTATAAAAATTTGTTTGGGGGCCCTTAGGAAGGGTAAAGATTTGTTTTGCTTACGCACGTTGGGGGCCCCCGTGGCCCGGGCCCCCCGTATAATTGATACGGCAGATACGGCGGTAGCTACGCCTCTGGATGAAATGAAAAGTATCCAGTTTTGCAGTATTTACACCTTGACTTCTGTGTGCGTGCACACTTGTGTGGTGGGGTGCATTAGCTGTTCTGCCTAAGGCAGCAAAATTTCTTGATCCAGTTTTCAACCTATCACAGGTGACATTATGTAGTTGCTTGACCCTCTTTCATTTTGGAGTCCTCAGTGTCAGAAGTTCTGTGAATTCAGAGGACTGTTTAACATACTGTCCTCTTTATTCATGCCATTTCCAAGCTTTCTCCTACTCCTAAAAGCTCTCTATGCTCCATCTGTCCTGGAAACACCCAATTTCTTCTGATTTTGGAAGCTAAGCAATCAGGCCTAGTAGTACTGCAGTGGGAGACTGCCAGCAAGTAGCAGGAATCTTCAGGTATGCCTGAAGATAAAAGAACCCTGTCTGAAATTTTGGAGAGCTGCAGCCACATAATATCTGATTGTCTGACCCAGTATAAGCCCAGTATAAGCCCAGTATAAGCCATAATATCTGATTGTCTGACCCAGTATAAGCCTGTTTCCTATGTTCTTTTCTTCCTGTCCAGCTGCCTTTGATTTCCCTTCTTGTGCCACCAGTGTAAAAGTAGATTCTGGTATGGTGTAAAGGTAAAGGTCTCCCTTGATCAAAAGCCAGTCATATCTGTCTCTAAGGTGTGGTGCTCATCTCCATTTACAGCCAAAGAGTAAATACCACTGTCTGGTATGGTACAGTGGGTTAAAAGGAAGGAAAAATAATCTGGAAAGCTTAAAGCATGATTGAATACACTGGATTTTTCTGTATACTTTTTGGGGTGTAAAAAAAAGCAAAGGTTTTAATGGACACTTTGCTGCAGTTTTTTGAGATCAATTGCTAAGGCAATTACAGTACATTCGTGACGCACATCATTTTCTCTTATATGGCAAAGTGCAAGGAAAGTAGATGACCTTGGGAAAAGCCACATATACAGTTATCAGATCTTTCCATTTTATGATAAATCAAAATATGCTGCCATAGAAACACTGCAGTTTTTAAACATTGACCTTTTTCTTTTATGACAACATCACAGAGCCAAAGAGTATGTGCCCTACATTTCTTTTCACTACAGATGGTCTCCCTTCTTTCTACTTTTCCTATAGTGCTACTGCCAGCAGACCCTGGAACTTTCCCCCTGCCCCCATTTGAACCCTGCTGTTACTACAGCTGCAGTGTTTACACACATTCTCTTGAGAGTAAATCCTGGGGAACCCAGGAGGGTCCATATGTTTAATGCCACTTTTGTTTTTAGTGCTTTACTCACTTACAATTTGATTGAATTGTTTTACAGTCTGGATGATAACTCTCTTGGGATGGTGAATACCCTAAAATGTGTAATGAAATCTGTTGAAACAATAAATAATACTGAATTAAGTAAACCCATATTAATGCAGGTTCTTAGTTGATCACAATCGTCACCTTAAAATTGTTCCTGTTATGACATGCAGCAGTTACAGTTTTTGTCAAGGTAACTCACAATCAGATGAGAAAAATAAGTGACAAGTTGACAAATAGTATTCACTTTTAGTCCACTGTATATAGGATTGGAACTGGTCATGTGTACTAAAGACATATTAACAATAGTCCAGGGAGCTCAATCCTGTCTATATAGTAACTAGAAGTAGTTCTCTGGGATTTTAGGCAAGAGTTTTTCTCAATTGTATCTGACCGTAAACCTGGGATTAACCTTATCCATGGATTTTAATCATGGATTATAGAAGCATATAGGGTAGACAGAAAGCGTCCTGGAAGATTTTGGTATTTTTGAACCACAATGGGGCTTACCATAGTAATGGCAACCTTGTGTTGCTAGCTAATCTTTCTCAGACTTGATCAGACATGATCCACGAAAGCTAACATTAAAATAAGACAGTTAGTCCAGGGATTCTCAACCTATGCCCTGAGGGTCTGCCCCAGCCCATGGCACCATTTCATGTGGCTGGTGTCGCCACCGCCACCTCCACCACTAGAAGCAGAAGTGGGCACATTTATGACAGCCGTAAATGCACCCGCTGCTGTCAAAAATGTGTTTATAACAGACACAGACACATTTTATGGCAGTGTTTATGGCAGGGGAACCACCAGTCTGGCCAGCTCAGCTGTCTGAGGGGACATGGTCCAGCCAACGGCTTTAAAAGGTTGAGAACCCCTGAGTCTTTAAAGTGCTACGGAGTTTTTGTTGATTCTCCGATATCCTTGAAACAAACTAACACAGCTACTATTCCAAACAATTCAACAATGAAGGGCATTTATTTTAATTGTGTGCTTGCTTTGAATATTTCATCTCTGTGGGTTTGTATAAGTTTTACTCCTTTTACTTGTGTTTTTAGCACCCTTTGAAGCAACTGTTCATAGTTTCCTGAATTTTGATATATTCTCCTAAGTGTATTTCATTTTAATAAAGGTTATAAATTTCATCCTAACATTCACACAAAAGGAAAATTCCTGATATTTCTAGTCCTTAACCTCTTGCTACAGCCTACTGGGAATAAATATTGATTAATCATTTTGTCTTTTTTTAAGAAAAAAAGAGTGTTGATGGCACTTTTTCAACATGGAACTGCCTCATCTGGTCAATGGTCTTAGGCCCTGTACAATCTCTGAGCATTTCTCTTAGGTAAGGAGCACAAAGAGATGGGGAAAATGTTGAGATACTTAGACAGAGGTTGGTTACCTTGTAGAAAGAAAGAACTGGAAGTGCCAGAAGTCTATTTAAAAATTGGGTTTTTACTGTAAAAATTGTGGTATGCAACACATGTCTTGTTTAAAAGTGGAATCATTGCTACAGGAAAAGTGATTTTAAAAATATGTTTTTGGCCATTTTTTCCTCTCTAGGAGGAGGATCTGGGAGGGGGAGGACCAAAGAGTCGCCTTGTCAATCACATGCAATCCATGAGCTTCCCACAGTTAAAGGCACAAATGGAAGTCATAGAAAGAAAGATCAGATGGCCATTGTAGGGCTGAAGAAAAGCTCTTGATTGTAGGGTCAGAGGAAGAGAGTCACTTCAATAAACAGTCAAAGTAGACTTCTGTTCAGTGGTGGAGCCTATGTCATGGGGAGATCCTATGTCGTAGGAAGAGCCTACATTGTGGGTGGAGCCTACGTCGCGGGCGATCTAGTCATGCCTGCCATATGGCCATGTATACATCTGCAAACACGGGCAGCACTGGTTCTTTGAATGTAAATGGAGATGAGCACTCCACCCTAGAGTCAGATATGACTGGCTTTTGAGGAAGGGAGACCTTGAGCCACCTGCAGGGACAAAACCTGATGGTGCAGGGCAGAGAGGTGGGTGTGGCCACCCAATTTTGCTAAAAAACACACTCCTGCCTGAAGACTACCCAGTTTTGCCACCCCCTGCCCAGAAGCCACCCAATTTTGCTACCCCTCCTCCCGGGTGTGTGTGAACCTGTTACTGCCCATCACTGCTTCTGTCCCTTTTACTTAGTGAATTACAGTACTTCCTTCCTAATCTTGAAACCCAACAGTGGTTTGGCTTTTTTTATCTATTTGATTCCTAGCCTGCTTTACCCTAACAACTTGTTTACAAACATTTTAAAGATAACCGTTCTACAATACATTGAAAAGTTCCAACACTACATCTTGAACTATGCCCACATTAGAAATACAAAGGCTATGCAGAAAGTTAGAGATGGAACTGGAATTTGTGTGGTTCATATTTTTAATCAGGACAGGCTCCTATGTTGTGCTTCCTAGGTTAATATGTAGATAAAAAGCAGAACACAGCTATCCTTTGGACTGTGCACTTCTCCAATTTTGCTATACAGTTCTTGACTCATAAACTGAATTAAAATACGTATCTATAAGGAAATTGTGCATTCAAAAATATGTATATCAGTGGAATTGTGTACAAAATGTGTATGTCAGGGAAAGTTGTGAATGGAAGTAAATGCAAATATTCACACTTTGTGAACTATATTTGCAGACTGGTATGGAAATTGGATGAAGTGGGACTGTGATTGAATACATGAAAAACTGATAAAGACTCTCGATACAGACTACTTTCTCAACATCCTGCATACCATTAGGAAGAATGCACGAAAGTCAAGACCTGTGGGCATAATCTCGATGTCCCCCCATCTGTCAATTATACTGAAATTGTCATCTGCAATAGAAGTCAAGTGGTTGCTTTTTATGTTTTAACAATGTAGAATATCTTTGGGACCTAAGGCTTCTCTGAAATTTTTGAAGCTGTACGCTTTTCACGATACTGAGAGCAGAAGTGAAAAGAATAGTTCAGGGCCGCTGTGCAGGGATAACAAAAAGAGAAATCAGGGATGACTCACTGGATATGGCATATTTTCTTTTTGTTTTCTATGCAGGGGAGAAGCTTCTCCTCCTCTCAGTAGCTACACATTGTCCTTCTAAAAATGCTGCTGGAACACCATGTTGTGCCGTTTTGAAAGTATTGGTGTAGAAATCAAGATTGGATTGTACGCATATAATATTTCCATCACTTTGTGACTTGTTTATTAATCCCATCTTCCTGTTTCTCATGACCTTAATCTTAATCTTTTTGTTCATGACTGCCCACCCAAGTAAAGATGTGCATTTCTATGAAAGATTGTTATCACCATGGTAGATACTATAAACTTTATCATAGCATGTTTGTTATGATTCAAACCCAGGATTCAAGTTATTCTACTCTCCATTTAGATTGCTTTTTAAAAGTATGTGATTTTAGTACAATTAAAATTCCCTATTAAGTTTGTAGAGAAAACCTTCACCTAATCCTCCCAAGGGAGAAGTGAGTGAACAACAAGAAAGACAGCATTAATGTCTCACCTTCTCTGGAGGAATAAACGCTTCCACCATGGCCTGAACACTATGTGTTAGGATCTCTGCAGGTATCTCATCCAAGCCAGCTGCCTTGTTAGTTTTTAAGGCACTCAATAGCAGTCTTGACCTCTTCAATGTTGATCTCACATATTTCTCTTCAAAGAACACTTACTTACTTTGTCTGAAATTCTGCATGTGTATCTTTTGTGTGTGTGTGCATATTGTCTTATAAAGGGACTAATTGAAAAGGCTCCTAAAATTCCTGGTGTGACCTTACAGCTTCTGTCTGATGTGATCAGATAAAAGTCATTCCCTAGTAGCTGATTATAATGGACTGATACTTCATCTAACATAAGCAATTACTGAAATGTGTTTTAACCCAATACCATATTACTAAAGAATCTTTTACAGCAACATGAAAGCTTGTAAATTCCAAATATGGCCTCCTATGTCCTGTAAATTCAATTATCAGCATGAACTTATAAAGTTCTTGTTAGAGCAGTGGTGGCAAACCTTTTAGAGACTGAATGCCCAAACTGCAACCCCAAACCCACTTACTTATTCCTAAGTGCCAACATGGCAACAGGGGAGGGAGAAAACGCTCCCACTGGGCTGCTGAGCAGAGGGGCAGGGTGAACTCTGTGCTGGGGGGAGGGAGGAAGCATTCCCATTGGGCTGCTGGACCAAGGGGCAGGGCAAACTCTGTGCTGGGGTGCCCAAAGAGAGGGCTCCATGTGTCACTTCTGGCACACGTGCCATAGGTTTGCCACCACTGTGTTAGAGCAAGCAACCCTTTCTTTCATTGGGCCATTTAGAGATACAGAAGAATTGGGTAGGGGTGGGGGATAGGGAATCACAATCTTGGATGCAGTGACTGCATGAAGAGATGCTTCATGACTAAGCATGTCTGCACTGCATATTGGCAATGTGAACTAGTCTCAAGATAGTGATAATTGAGCCTTGTGGCTGAAGATAATCTTTATACATAAGAAATAAAAAGGCAAAACTAGGGCAAAGATAAAAGCAACCAACCTGCTTGTGCTTAAATGTAGAAGCAACACATTGTATAGACTAGGGAGAGAGAATCCATGCCGAGTACTTAGAGGACTGGAAAACAATTCCTTAGCAATTACACTTCTATATTGCCCCATGGTGCTTAGTGCACTCTCTGGGTGTTTTCACAAGTTAATTAGCATCTTGCCTCCAACAAGCTGGGTACTCATTTTACTGACCTTGGAAAAAACGGAAGGCTGAGTCAACCTTGATCCCCGTTAAGACTGAACTCACAGCATTAGCAGTTGTGGTTGCAGTACAGTAGTTTAACCACTGTGCTACCAAGGCTCTTTCTTTTAGGTAAGAATGATCGAGCCCAATAAATGAAACTCCTCGATATATTTGTCTTTGAAACCAAGAGCTTGTTTATACAATCAGCCATATGTCAAAATGCAGCCAAGCTTAATTGTAAATTAAATAAACTTTCTCCAGAAAGACCACTGTGGAAAAAATAGTAATGAAAAAGTTCAAGCAGTTCCAAGTGGCTCTTGGTCATTGCAAAAAGGCTTCAACAGAGTTGGCTGGTATAACAGTTCAGCACCAATGGGGCAACCAGATACAGTTCCTTCCTATGAATTGCCACAGGATACTTCAACTGGCCACCACACCTTCTCACACCTCTTCCCTGCCTCCCTCTCTGCCTATTCCTCTGCAATGTTTTGCTCCACTTTCATTGGCTCTTATTTTGGTCACTGTTAATCTAGGTGACATGGATATTTCACAACAAACGCAAAAACATGTAATGATAAAAGATGAAAGTGATACTGAAGGTTGAAGAGATAGGTTGCTGTGGGAGATACCTATGTGTTGCTAAAAAGAAGAGACATATTAATCAAAGGCAATTATGACCTGAATGCAGATATTCAAGGTCTCCCTTGCTCAAAATCCAGTCGTGCTCATCTCCATTTACAGCCAAAGAGCCAGCGCTGTTTGCATCTGCAGGTGTTTGTGTGGTCATGTGGCAGGCATTACTAGATATAGGAGCACATGGAATGCTGTTACCTTCCCACCAAAATGGTACCTATTTATCTATTTGCAATTTCTTGCTTTGAACTGCTAGGTTGGCAGGAGCTGGGACAGAGATGGGAGCTCACTCCATCACACAGCACTCAGATCTTAAACTGCTGAACTGCCAGCCTTCCAGTCATCAAGTTCAGCATCTTAACCACTATGCCACCTTAGTCCACAGATATTCAAGACAGAGACACTAGTAAGGTAGTTAGACTTTATGTCTCAAACGTAGCTGCTTAAGAGAAAGCAGATACAACATGAAATATCAAGTGATGCCACAAAGAAAGAGGATAAATTAATGGAAAGGTGAAGGAAAAGCAAGAACAATGACACTATGCATGCATCAAGTGGCTGAATGAAAGCTGAAGTTTGCCATATTGCCTGGCAACTGGCTTAGTGCAAAATGTATAACATAAAGTTGCCCTTTCAACATTTTCTCAGACAGTAAGCTTGAAAATTCCAAAATGTTCTCCTACTAGATATATGTCATTGAATTCCTTGTTACTTTATAAATTGCATTTGGTTCAACACTGCATAGGGACGTGGATCTTATCTGGACACAATATAATTTCTAAATATGACATGATTCAAAGAAAAGAGAAAGGAAAATCAAAACCTTCACCAATGAGATTTGAATCATAGGGAAGTAAAACATCAAAATGTGAGACGAAGTTAGGGTAAATCTCCATGGATCCTCTCTTGTGTTTTCTAGCATTCTGAAAGCGCTAAAGCCGGGGTGCCCAAACTTTTTGGGCCTCAGGCCAGTCACATGGTTGAGCATGATGGTAACATGATTCCTCCCACCCAAAAGCAGAAGTAAAATGTGCACACACAGGCACATAACATGCCTATGCATGTGCATAATGCTGCCTTAATGACCCATGGCTGTCATAAACACATTTACAACAGCCGTGGGTTATTTATGGCAGTGTTATGTGCATGTGCATGTGCTGTGTGTGTGTTTTACTTCCACTTCTAGAAGTGAGGAGGGAAGCGTGGGCAGGATTACTTGGCACTGTGGGCCAGATCTGGCCCACAGGTCGTAATTGGGGCAACCCTGCTCTAAGGAATCCTTAAAATGGTCCAGAAAACACAGCAAAGTCAAGAATGTATACAAAAGCTGATAACAGAATTCAGGAATGAAAAGTCATCATCAGACCTATGTGAACACTAATTTATATTGTTCTATTCAAACCCATAATATGGATTTAATCCCACCCACCCAGCATAACAGACCTGCTGGACCCAAGTAGCACAATATTACAAAGGCAAGCAAGCAGCCAGGTTCTGGTTGCCTGATACATAAAGATACCCAACAGCAAAAGGTAAATGCCCCAAGTTATGCCTAATCCACAAAACAACATAGACCCACACAAGAAAATACTGGAAGGGAAGTACCATAATTCAACACACCTGTTTTTCATGGAGATGGTCTCAAGTTCAACCCTCAACTTCTCCAATTAAATCAAGCATGGGCCTCTGGCAGTAAAATATGAGTGATTCTCAAACTAAATTCTATTTAAACATGGCATGGGTCAAAATCATGTTGTTTAACTGAGTAAATTGCATTAGTGTAAGCACATTGAATCAATTAGATTTTTTTAAAAAAAATAACTTCCATTGATTCAAATAGACTTACTTTAACGACATCTTACTTTAACATAAGATATCAAATTCAGAGTAGGTCCATTTGAACCAATGGGATTTACAGAGGATTTAACATTAATTCCTCATTGATTCAGTGGGTCTACTCTAGCATGGCTTACTATAATATAAACAACAGTATTTGCTCAGTGAGAATATCCTAATGTGTTCCCAATGGATTTTAATGAGGAAAACCCCAGGTATGGCAGAATTTCAAGAATACTCAATCCTGGTTATGATATCAATTTAAAACCAGAAGTCTCCTCTTTTCTCCTCTTATATTCTTTTGTAAATTCTGGGTTTATCTTGATCTTAATGGCTCCATTTTACTTTTTCTGAGCAGAAAAAAATTTAAAGCTTTCTTAGTTACTGTGATAGAATCAGAAACATATTTGTATGGATTAACAATCCATATAGAGTTGCCATATGTCCTGGTTTTCCAGGATTTTCCTGGATTCAAGCTATCCCGGCTGGTTCAAGAAAAAACATGTAAAAGTCCCAAATTTTAAAATTTGAACAAATGAAGCAATATCACCCCTCACCAAGGGATTTTTACAAACAGTTAATTCACTGCCTCCCTGCCTTTCTTTCAATTATCCTGCTTGAAAGCAGTGAAGGCAAAACGGAACCCTGAGAAGCCCGCTGGGGAAGGGAGACAGTTGCAAGTGAGATAATTGAAAGAAAGCCACAGAGGCATTGAAATAACTTTGCAAAAATCTCTTGGCTCACCTAGAAGTTTGGGGGACAAGGAGTCATCCTCAGCCCTTTGCCTCGAAAGCTGGGAGGGAGCAAGAAATACCCATATCTAAGAAGCCAAACCTTCACCATACACTGGGATCCTCATGTGGGGTTTGAGGGTGAGTCTACTTCAGTGGGGTAAGTGTGAAGGGGAGGGTGGGGTGACTTCAGGGGGAGGAAGGGTGGTTTCAAGAGTGGCCCAAGAAATGTTATTCAAAAAATAAAATAAAAATAGAACCATCAAGAATAGTCTTTTGCAAGAAGAAGCACATGGGGAAAAACTTCTTGACAACAGTTTATTTTAAACTGACGAAGGCTGTCCACCCTGGACAGGGATTCCACCGGGTCTTAGAGCTGCGGTCCCCTTGACAAGCCCCATCTGACACATGCACAGTTTGAAGAATGCAATGATGTCATGTGACTGTCCTGGTTTGGTGGGAAAGAATTATGGCAACCTTAAATCCATAGCTTCAAGATAGGAGAAAGGATTTCTCTTCTTTCACTAGGAAGATCTATCCATCTAAGATAAAAGGTCATAGTCATAGACCTACAAATGACCATCATAGCAACAGGAAGAAATAGTGGGTAAGATCTTCAGTTATTGTAAACTGTCACTATACCATTGATTTACGTTAGCCATAAAGGTTTGAAATTGTGTCTCTGGATATGTCCACATGTGTGCCTGTTATCAGAATTTGCACAGACAACCTATGAATAAGTTGGTTACATGGTAAATGGAGCATGCCACTGATAATGGGTGATGCCTGTCTTTCAGAAAGCCCATGAGCTCTTCCAGTAATTCATCATGCAAAAGGTTGGTTTAATATCAAAGTTGAAGTGCTGAGTGTATGCTGCTTCAGCTGCTTGAATAAGCCCAAGGCCTTCTGGAGTAAAAGGAATTTAGAAAAGAAGGAAGAATTTGACTTCTTGAAGTTTTGCTCAAGTAGGGTGAAGAAATAACAATTTCACTCTCTTTGTCTGATTTTTTAACTTGACTTTGCATCCTTCCAATCTACTTCTCAAGACATTGACAATTTTAAAGTTGTGTATTTCTTCTGTAGTGATAACTTTTGTGTTCTTAATTTTTAGCTGCAGTCCTGCTTTGGTATGTTCTTCTTCCACTTTCATTAAAAGTCGTTGCAAATTATTGCTGCTTTCTGCCAGTAAGATGATGTCATCTTCATATCTTGAATTTATATCTTAATTCAATTTAATAATTTTCACTCTTCCTTCATCTGAATCTAGTTTGGGTTTCCATTCACCTTTGTTGGCAGGCACATTTCATTCTCAAATATTGGAAGGAAGTCCACCCAATGAACTGTACCTGTTACAGTCCTCTTTCTTAACTCATCTTTTCCTAGGCAATTCAGTTCTAGCTGATATATGAAGACCTATATCAAATAATGGGACTGTACTGGCTTCATTGTTAAGATACTGAACTTGACAGCTGGAGGGTTGGCAGGTCAGCAGTTCGAGACCTGAGTGCTGCACAATGACATGAGCTCCCATCTCTTTCCCAGCTCCTGCCAACCTAGCAGTTTGAAAGAAAGAATTTGCAAGTAGATTAATAGGTACCACTTTGGTGGGAAGGTAACAGCATTCTGTGTGCTCTGGTTTCTAAGTCAGAAATATCTGCAGACACAGACAGCACTGGCTCTTTGCCTGTAAAAGGAGATGAGCACCGTACCCTAGAGTTGGATAGGACTTTTATCTTTATTTTACATAAAATAATAATAATTGTGTATTCTCAAGTTAATTCTGGCTTATAGCTACAGACAATACACAGAAGTGACTTACCATTTCCTTCTTCTACAGGGGCCCTTGGACTGTACAATTTGCCTAACGACTAACTGGATAACTCAATGGTTTAGGTATCTAGCTTTAGAGCCAGACATTGGGAGTTCAATTCTTTACCCTACCTCCAGGAGAAGAGCCAGTTTATGTGTCCGTGGGCACACTCGACAGTGCTAGGATGCCTCCAGAAGAAGGGAACGGTAAACCACTTTGGAATATACTCTATTTAGAAAAACCTAAAATGGGTTGACATATGTCAGGATTAACTTGATGACACACAATTATTGTAATTATATGCAAATAGCCATTAACATTACAAACAAACTTGCTTTCAGAGGGAAAAAACTGACTAAAAAAATGTTTCCAAAAGATAAACTAAACAGTTTGAAGCAATTCTGCTTATAAAGTCCAATCAAAATAGCCAACTTTATCACAGTCAGGAGGCTGTAGGGCAAATGCCCTCTGGCTCATAGCATGTGCTTCTTACCAAACTTGATTTGATCTACACCTTGTGATTGCACAGACAGGTCTCTTCCCTGCAATCAATGTCAATTAGAAGCTGCTTTTGTGGAGCTGACAATCCAAGGAGACCAAAATAAACCACGAAGGCCCTTAGGTAATGAAAAGTCACCTTCATGAAGAAGAGAAAGTGAACAAAGAAGGGTTTCAGGAAACTATTCCTTATCTCAACAAGTGTAGAAAAGAGATAGTTATTTTCCTACTAAGTAACCAATATTCTTTTTATTGGTTTTTATTGACTTATCATTTGATTGATTACAATCCTCTCTCCAGAACAACTGTTTTGTGTCATCTGATGTGTTGCTATCAGGAATAAATTGTGAATCAACTCTGTGATTTATGTAATTATAAAGGCAAAGGCAAAGTTAATTGCCTCATTTATTTGAATAAATGTAGAAGCCCAGAGACATTTAAGGAATGGATGCTAATAATCAATAGATGTTACTAAGCACCATGAATAAGAACCTTCACTTAAGGTCAAATAAAAACAAGGCAGCAAGAAACCAACATGGCAAACTGGTCTTATAGCTTTACTGTGTTCCTGAACTGTGTGCTGTAACATATGCATAGACAGTTTAGTATCCTGTAGCCAAATCAGACCCCACCCACCATGGTTGTCATTCAATGCTCTGGAAAGGAAGGATATCAAGAAGGTACAAGTTATCAATGGGGATGGGTGGATCATGGGTCCTAACATAAAAGTCACAGCTTCTTTTTCAATTTGACTTTGATAATTTAAACAGTCCAATTCCAGACAATTTTCAGTCCAAAGATGCTTTGTCCTTCCCCTGTAAGTCAAGTCTTACAATAGTCTCATGTCTAAACTTTGCTACTGGAGGAAGATAATATATATTGGATGGCCCACACTTCTGCTTCCAAAATTTAATATGTGAAGCTTTGTTTGCAGTTTCTATAACACCAATTGTAATGTGGAGTTTAAAGATGCTGTTTAACAATACAGTAAAAGATAAACTGGAGAAAGAGGGACTAGAAGAAAAAAAGCCCTTCTGGTGAGCAATCACTTTACCAGTTAAGGAATTACCCTGCTTAGGTAGGCAGGGGGCTGAGTAGTCTTAAAAAAAAAAGAAAAGAACATGAATCACATCATCCTTTCAAGGTATGAATATAGCTTGTTTCTTACAAATCAACCATGCTACAGAGGTGGTATGTATAATGACGTGACATAAGGATACTTCACTGAGAACAGGAACAGCTGAACAAAAAATGACACTTCTTTATATGTTTATGTCTATAGCATATTTCTCTGTTTTGTACCTTACAATATTATTATACAGTCAAACCTCGCCTAAAGAGTGCCTCGCTTAAAGAGTAACTTGCTTAAAGAGCAGAATTTTCTCTGAATGTTCACTTCGCTTAACAAATAAAACCAACCAAAATTCGCTTAACAAATCGGGGTTCGCAATCCCCCCACATTTGGTCACTTACAATGGTGTTTCGCTTAAAGAGCAAACTCACTTAAAAATCAATCCTGTGGAATGCATTATGCTCTTTAAGCGAGGTACAACTGTATTTCACTCTGGTCAAAGTGTGCTAAGAATATATGTTTAGAGGTTATATAAATTGACAAAGATTTATTATGCCTTAGTGAGAGAAATAGGAATGTTTTTTTCCTTTCATTTTAACATTACAACCAGTTTATCTTTTGGAAACATTTTTAGTCAGTTTTTTCCCTCTGAAAGCAAGTTTGTTTGCTTTTAAAATACAGTACAGTAATACCTCTGATAACAATTACATTGGATAACACTAACATTGGATAATGATGCAATTTTTTTTTAAAAAAAAAATTTGCATCAGATAACAATTTGTTAGCATTATCCAAGGTAATTGTTCATAGAGGCAGGGTGGCTGGGAAGCTGAACGGTGGCTTCCTGTTTGACTTCCCAGCCCCCACGCTGCTGTGGGTGAAAGGGTGGAGTGGCTGGAAAGCCAACGGGGGACTCGCCTGTCAGCTTCCCAGCCATACCATCCCTGTGCCCACAGCTGCAGGTTGGCTGGAAAGCTGACAGGGGAGACCCCCATCGGCTTCCCAGTCACCCCACAGTTGCAGGCACAGGGGTTCCCTTTGCAAACAAAGGGCTATCCCAGCATCGGATAGCCCTTTGTTTGTGAAGGGAACACTGTTCCCGACATCCCCAGACCTACCCAGCCGGTGCTGCAAAACAAAACGCTGGGGTTTGAATCCCTGTGTTTTGCTTTACAGCACAGGCCAGGTAGGTCTGTAGACATCGGGAACAGCATGGATGAGGTCCCCTGACACCCCCCCCAGGCGGCAGGGGCACCAGAGAGCCCAAAATGGGTGGAAAAAATTGAGGTTTTTTTCCCACCCATTTCATGCTCTCCGCTGCCCCTGCAGCCTCTGGGGAGGTTGGGGGACCTGATCCATGCTGTTTCTGAAGTCCCCAGACCTACCCAGGTGCTGCAATCACAGCACATGATTGGCACTTGGGTTGGGGGGTTGAATGGGTATGCACCCCAGTTCAACCCCCAACCCAAGCGCCAATCCCAAACTGTGATCTGCCTACCTCTTTGGAAAGGGCAGTGGGGTCTGGTGAAAATCAACGAGTTTAAATATTTTTGGGGGGGGTGGGGGGGGGAGTTTATCAACTATGTGTTTGTCAAGGGAAAGGATGCGAGACCAGGTCAAGAAGCATACAGCTTTTGGAAATAGGATGTGAGTTGTTTAAAAAGATAAAATTGTTTTAAAAACCTTTCTCCCACTCTTTTTCTCCTTTCCCTTTGGAGCAATTTAGAATGTTCTTGGGTGAGGGGCGCACATTTGAAATTGTATTTTATTGTAATTTGTGAATTGTGTTGTTTACTGTAATTTTTACTATTATGTTTAAATAAAAATATAATTAAAAATAAAAATAAAATCTGGTTTCTCTTTGAAGCAGATTTAATTATTTCTTGGTTACTTTGACTGTGCAACTAAAAGTGGGCCTTCAGTACAAGTTAGGTTGTATTGATGTCTTTGAAATTTTCTTAAATATGACATGCTCACATTATTACTTTTATTCTTTCACTCTCTATCACTAATGTAAACGCAATACGTGTATCTAAGCAACTTTGCTTGTCATTTATACGAAACCTTATGCTTCGCCAGGTAGCCATCCCATATACTCATGTTAAATACATATTAAAGAAGAATTTATTTTGAAATATTTATTGCCTCCTCATATTGTAAGGGGGCTGCATATCTGTTAATTCTCATTTGCAAAGGTACTAGGAATCCAAAGCCTCAGAATCTTCCTTTTTTCATTGGGACTTTGTCTGTCAAAAGCACTTGCTTTTCTGAAAGGTTAGAGAACTGTGTCTGCTGTGCATTTTGAACAGGAACACTTTCTCTTGCTTGGTCCATTGGGGCCCTGGCAGTGACGTTCACAGTGGCAAGAACAATGTCACCAGCAAGCCAATGCTGAGATAGTTGGGAAAGCTCCCAACACTGGCTGGGCATTGAGCCTGTCTTTGCCTGAGAGGCAGCTGCATCAACTTCATTTTTTTGCTGCAAGTCACATTGGCAAGGATTTCTCTTTCTCAACCTTGGCATTTTCAATAGTTGGGTTGGCTCTCAACTCGGACTGGTTCTTGACAGACGCCCTGGTGCAGCTTTTAAAAGTGCACATTGGCACCAGTAGCCAGTGCAAATTCCCTTTGTGTTTTCTCCTGATTTCAGTTTTCCACATCCTCTTCACACACTGACCTTTAACCTCCCCCCCCCCCGAACTCCATAGTACTCTGTGTAAACATGCCTAGATCTGTACTGTTAAACATAACACAGAAGGGAAATGGCTAACTTATTTTATATGTATTTGTGCAGGGCAAAAAGTCTCATTTTCAAGAGGATCTTTTTGTGAGGTCTTAGGTGCTGTTGGATGATGGTGTTCTTGCTGGAAGCACAAAAGCAAAACTATACCAAGTACAGTATAAAGATAATGTTGGTCTTGTCCTCCAGAGTGTGAGTCCATCTTTCATCCGGATATAGACAATGATGGAAAATAGGCTAGTGAGGTGTGACAGTATCCTCATTATGTTGATAAGTGACTTCATGTGTATGTGAATGTCACATATGTATCACTAAAAACTTTGCTGTGACCTCTGCTTTGATGCAATACTAGCCACCTATCTTGCTGTAACATAGAGGTGCCCAAACTACTGCTCGTCCCCCGATGCCAATTCATCTGGCCTAAGCCACCCTCATCACTCCCAGAAGCAGAAATAAAACACATCTGGTGTGTTTTATGTCAACTTCCAGGAGCAATGAGGGAGGTGTGGGCTAGATGAATTGGCATTAGGGCCCAGATCTGGCCCATGGGCCATAGTTTGGGCACCCCTGTTGTAACGTACAATGCTTGGCATTCTTTCTGATCATTGAGGCCTAGTTTTGACATCATCCCCACTACCATAAGCCTTTTTCTGCTCCCACATATTCACAATAAAGTAAACTTTAAACTTTAAACCATAATCTTCTCTCTTGGCAATTCTCAACCTCTCTATAATATAATTTCATATCAGAAATTACTGTGGGTTGAAAGTATTTTTGCTTCAAAACTCTGCTCAAGGAATGCCCAAACAAGGCTCCTTTCATGTCCCCAAGAGCTTTCCCCACCAAAGTGATCCCTATTTATCTACTTGCAATTTCTTGCTTTCAATCCACTAGGTTGGCAGGAGCTGGGACATAGACGGGTACTCAACCCATCATGCAATATCCAGATCTCGAACTGGCGACTTGCCAGCCTTCCAGCTAACTAGGCAAGCCTCTTAATGCACTGATTCAAGCAAATGAATTTTTCATATTAAGGCAGAGGGTTAAAGGAAATTGCATTACAAAATGACTATAAACTATGCTGGACTTCCTGTTAGTTAGGAAGAATTGGATAAATCAATGTGGTATTACAAGTATGGTTCCACAAAATTCACATCTGTTATCATATTCTATACCCTACTCGTAGAAAGAGGCATGTTTGTGTGTGTTTGTTGTTGCTGTTATGAGCTGTCAAGTTGCATCCAGTATATAGTAATCATAATCAGATTTTAAAAGTACAGTAAAACCTCATATAACACTAAAACCTGGTTCCACAAGTCTTCGTGTTATATGATTTTTAGTGTTATCTGATCCTCTATGGGATCCATAGAGATACATTGTAACCACACAGGCTTTCGCGGTTGTTATCTGAAGCATCCCATAGGATCTTAATGTTATCTGATGCAATTCTTCCCCCCAGATTCCTTGATGTTATGCGATTTTCATGTTATTCGATACTAATGTTATATGAGGTATTACTGTATGTCAGATATTTAAGGATGGTTTTATCATTGTCATTGTTTAACCAAGTTTCCATGGCAAAGGGGGGATTTGAACCCAACTCTTCTGAGTCCTAGTCTGTCACTCTATCCACTATACTTTTGAACTCTTTAGCAAAGTTTAAAAGAAAAATAAGGCATGTTTCACAAACCCTCTTTTAGATCCCTGGAAGAAAAGCAACAAAGTGAATCAATGCAGTCAGCAAAAAAACCCTCTCCTTTCAGATCATTATGATCTGTAATAAGGTGCTATTCATAGTTGATCCAAACATCACAAACTATAACTACATTGAGACTACCAATTGTTGGAAAAGTTCATCTATTACAGAGAGCAATTTTCCTTACAAGCCATGTTTACCTCATAAAACTTCACTGTTAATTGCACTGCATTTTGGAAGTGCAGTGTATATAGTTTAATTCATATTTTTAAAAACTAATGTCTGGACTGGCCAAATGGAGCACAGCTAGTATTCTACTTGATATGTTATTCATGGAATTTTGGTGGGGGGGTGTGAGACTGATGGACAGGAAAAAACCCAGTCTTCTAAGATGAGGGCACAAAATTATAATTCTGTCATAATTTTCCTCTTCAGCTATTTTTAAGATTGTTACTTCCCTCTGCATGAATCATGCAATATCTTTTTCTCTCACACACGCTACTTCAGTCACTGAAAGTCACATTATGAAGCTGGTAGCTTGCTGTTTGTTTCTAATGTCACACAGGTGCAAATGGAAGGGAGAAGGAAAAGAAATACTCTCTCTCTCTCTCTCTCTCTCTCCGCACACACACACAATTTACAATTTAGTACATGTTATTTCCACGTTAGACTTCTAGGACTAAACACAAACTATGCATATCAGTACTCTGAGGAAGAAGCTGATTTACTATCATATGTACAAAGAATAGAAATTGTTTGATTTGCATTACAGTATTTATTTATTCTATGCAGAAGCGTAGCATGGGGGGCAGGGGGGTAGATGGCCCCAGGTGGCACATTTCAGAAGGCAGCAAAATGTCCCCACTGCTGTGGCCTCCATCTGCCTGAGCTTATGGAGCCGGACTTCCCAGGCAGAAGGCGGCCCTTTTGCCTCCCGCCAGCCGTGGTTGCCTTTGCTCTGCCTCCCCAGCCGCCTCCCCAACGGGCACCAACCAGGACTGCTGCTGCAGCGAGCCAGGCAATGGGGGGGGAGGCGGCTTTGCCCGAGCCTAGCATGGGAATGCAGGGAGGCAGGAAGGAAGGCAGACCCAGCTTGGGGGCCACTACATTGAGGGCCACCCTGGGCACGGCAGCAAGGCAGGAAGGGCGGCAGCAGCAGGAGTGGTGCTGTGATTGTCTCCACGTCCTCCTCCTGCCTCCTCCCCCACTGTTGTGCCCCATTGCGCCCCTTGTCCTGGCCGCGTACCTGATGCTGGAGGTATAGCCTGGCAGGACCTGGGCTTGGCCTCGCCTCGCCTCGCCTGCTTACCCCTGCCTGCCTGTCCAGCTGGCTGTCGGGGGCTCTGCCTCCCTGGGTTTGGCCCCGGGAACCTTGGCACAGATAGCGAGGGGTTAACTGGGTCCCATGGGGGGGGGCCTAGAGGGGGGCAGTGAGTTTGTTCTTCGTCCTGGGCGGCTGAAGTCTGTGCAGTGCCACTGATTCTATGAGGTGGTAGCCATGTTAGTCTGTGTAAGCATATCGGAGAGTAAACAAAACAAAAGACAAAAAAGTTGTGGCACCCTAAAGACTAACTCCTATATCTAGATGTAAGCTTTCATAGCTTAAATCCACTTCAAGACTGATGAAGTGGACTTGATCCACAAAATCTCATGTTTAAATACAGGAGTTAGTCCTTAAGGTGCCACAACCTTTTTGTCTTTTGTTTTGTTTTGTTTACTCTTCTCATATTATTTATTCTAGGCTCTATTGCCTTTCATTACTGCTAATTAAGGTGTATACCAATAATAGAGAGGTAACAAAATCTTATACTAAAAAATATTTTTAGCCTCTCTTATTTTTCAATAACAGAAGAACACAACTAAATCCTTTTGTGAGATGCATGGATTATTATGCATATATTTGTATGGGATTGTGTATCTTTGTGATAGGTAAAGGTAAAGGTCACCCTTGCTCAAAAGCCAGTCATATTGATGCTGGGAAAGGTGGAGGGGAAAAGAAAAAGGGGGTGGCAGTGGCGTTGCTTGGGGGGCAGCCCCCCCACCCTGAGCGACACTTTCCAAGGGGCGGCATTCCCGGGGAAAGCAGAGGAGGAGGCGGGCACAGGCACATGTGAGTGTGCGCGCATGCCACTACCGTAGCGTGGGGAGCAAGCTACAGAGCCACGGCAGTACAGAGCTGCGAGCGCTCTCTTTGCATGCATGTGCATGCACTTCCCTCTCTCACTCTCTGCCCTCAGCCTCATACCTCTTTTCCCTCATACGGCTGCCTTTTGGGCCAGGGGTGCAAAGGGGGTGGTCGTGTGCCCCTCTCTGGAGTCCTGCATCTGCCTGCCTGCTCTGCCTTCCATCCCATTTTTTTTTTCAGGAAGCAGCTATGGAGGGTTATTTTTTTAAAAAAAATATTATTGGGGGGGAGCAGAGGTGGCAGCGAGGCCACTAAAAAGGGTGAACTGTCGCAAACCTCTGCAACCCAGTCAACCCTTGTTGTGATAGATCGACTGATAGATCGAGCTGAGACAAGAAGTGCCGGTTTGAAATTACAAGCCCTCAGGAAGAACACAGGGAGAGAGAGAGAGAGAGAGAGAGAGAGAGAGAGAGAAGAGCAGGATAGGCGAGCTCTTCTGGAGGGGAGGAGGGAAGGAGATAAGGCAAGGCCACTCCCCCCACCTTTTCCCCAAGATAGTTATGGGACATGGGGGTGGGTAAATGTGGGGGCGGGGGAGGCAGTGCACAAAGTCCTCCCTGGGCTGCGGAACTAAGAATTTCCTCGGGTGTTGGGGAACAAAGATGAAACCCTCCTTCATGATGGAGCCTTCTCTCATTTTCTCCCTTCACTCCAGTAAGGGCCATGGGGGGGGGTGTACTGTATTTCAGATCAGGAAAGGGGGGAGGAAGGTGGCACCAAGAGGCTCCGTGGAAGTGAGGCTAGTTAAAAGTAGGATGAAACGGCATCAACAAGGGTTGGAGTCGGGGACATTGCTTATAGCCATGGAGCAAGTTATTGTCATTACTCCTCTTCTTGTGGAAGAGAAGGGGAAAGGTGGTGATCAGGCAGTGTCCCGCCAAAACACACTACATATATTTTATTCCCCTCTGCTAGCTGCTCTTGCCTCTTCCCTCCCCGTGTCCAAAGCTCTCTCCCTCTCAGTAGCTTGTTAGCTATGCACTTCTCCTGCCTGTGGGGCGGAGCCTGCCTCCCCGCCGTGTGATGGCGCTTTCGTGTGGCTTCCTGAGGTGGCCCACACCCTCTGCCCGTGCACGAGTGGCCCCTAGGCTTCCTGAGAGCCGCTGGAGCAGCCCTTGCTTTTGGCATGCAGGGTGCTCGCTGGGAAGGGGAGCACAGGCTCTCGCCCAGCCCTATCCCTGCGCAGCACGTGACCACCTCCTTGGCTAGGGCAAAGAGGCCACTGTGGTTGTGGAGGCTGGGACCCTCCACCACCAGCAGTGTCCAGGGCGGCAAATTTGGCCTCTGCCCCTGGCAGCTGAAACCTACCCTACGCCACTGGGGGGCGGCCAAAAATGAGATGGCTAGATGGTATTGTGGACGCAATGGGCACAGAGCTGAGCGAGTTGAGGAGGATGGTGGAGGACAGATGTGCCTGGCAGACAGTGGTCCATGGGGTCACAGAGGGTCGGAATCGACTATGCGACTGAACAACAACAACAAAAGTCTGATTCTAGGGTTTAGTGCTCATCTCTGTTTACAGCCAAAGAGCCAGCACTGTCTGTACCTGCAAACATTTCCATGGACATGTGGCAGGCATGACTAGACACTGGAGGGTATGGAATGCTGTTTACCTTCCCACCGATGTGGTACCTATTTATCTACTTGCAATTTCTTGCTTTCAAAATGCTAGGTTGGCAGGAGCTGGAACAGAGACGGGAGCTCACTCCATCATGCAGTACTCAGGTCTCAATCATCAAATTCAGCATCTTAAACACTTGAGCCACCTCAGTCCCTAGCTTTCTGATAAGAGGGAAATAAATTGCAAAAAGTACAGAAATAGATAATTCTCATAACTGAGGTAATAAACAAATAGGATATGTTAACAGCACAGGTATCTCAGGAAAGTGGATTAAGATATGGACTGTGAGGGAAAAAATTAAATAAAATAAGGAAAAACAAACTAGAATCTTTTGTAGCAGTTATAACAAACTTAATCTGAGTGCTTGAATGAAATCACAACTTGTTTTCTCCCTTGGAATTCCTGCTGTATAACCTCACTTTCTTCTGGATCTTTTTCTTGCAAATGAGAAGGCAGTTTGTCACTCATAAGAGGTTCCTGTGGTATTTTTTACAGATCTACACTGCATTGCCCTGAGAAACAGACTGATGACAAGAAACGAGAGTGACTCAAACACTATGATCATGAAACTACCTCCTATGGCACACATGAAATGAGACATGCAGAATTTAACACCAGAACTGCAATGGACTGCCGCAGCCTTCACAGCATGGCCTCTTCCATCTCCATGACCGTTGGGAATCAGAGTTCCTCCTCTGCTCATTTTGTTGTTTGGCCTACGATGATTTCCAGTGCCATTCCTCCCAAGGGGACCATCGTCCCACCTAAAGGGGTTTATCCACCTGTAACCATTGGCCCCTTTAGGGGGTCAGGTTAGTTAACTACCGTGTGATATCAGTGTTGAGTCACCAGCTGTACAGTCTATATATAAATATATATAATTACCTTAGAATGTTTGGGGGTGTATCTTCATCTGTTAGTCTCTCTGTGCACCTACTTTGCATTCAAATGTTCTGTGGTATCACTGGAAAGAGAATTTATCACTCACTGGTACGCATGGCCCTATTAAAAATTAATGCAGCTGCATATTTAAACATTAAACATATTTGTGCATTAGGTTTGGCATAATTCAATATTGAGAGGGGAGAAAAGTTATGAGAAGGGAGAAAACATTTGCTTCAGCAGTGAGATTTTAACTTACTTTCCCTCACTGCTGCTTATCTGAAACACCTCTGGCTATGCTCTTGGCAGTTTGGGAAAATTCTCTTGCTGACATAAATCTTTAATATTTTTCCAGTAGTTCTTACAATCTTTATTATGAGGAAAAGCCATGATGTGCAAAGATAATTTTTTCTCTCTACTCCACCAAGCTCTTCATGTAGTATAATGTTATTCTAATATTTAATTTCTTTTTAATATTATGAAAAGAATAATTACCAAATTGTGATTATTATACAGTCCAAAATCTACATTTGTCCAATACCTTTCTTAAGGATAGATGTAAAATTTCTTTCATTTTGTTATCCAGTAAGAATTCATCAAGTAAGCATAAATGGAATCAATATATTATTCAGAATATAGTTGTTCTTTTGATTTCTCAAACGTATGCAATAACATTCTCCATATTTTTACAAAATGCAGAAAATGTGTATGAGAAGAAAATGTAAAAGAAGTATATTTTAGGAGAAAGAACTTGTAACAATGTATCAGTGAAAAAATATACAAAACAAAATTTGCTATATAAATATATATTTTAAAGACTAGTTAGTTAGTTAATGTACTGTCAAATTTCTGCATCAATTTATGATACAGTATAGGAATACTATCATCTCCACTTGCTTTATTGTTAGTTATACTTTCTGGAGTCTGCTTGATTTTACACTCCAGGAACACTGGCTTGAGATCACTGATCACACCATCCTGGTTACCAGGGATATTAAGGTCCTTCTTGTAAAGAGTTGCCATAATTCTCTTCCACAAAACCAGGACAGAAGTATATTTGACAAAAATGGGTGGGTTATCTACAAAATAGCCTTAAAAAAAATCCAAACATAATATAATGACAGCTATAAAACACTTTCACATTAAATAAATCAATACATACATTACAATAGTTAATTCTTACTGTAAGATGATTATCAGGGATTCCCCTAGCGATATGTGTGGCTGGATAGCAGAGTAGCACTTTTAAGCTCTTACGCAGCGAAAGCCTTAGTGCAATAACACACACACATATGCCTTCAGTGGAAAGGTGCGCTTTACTTACAGTGAGGGGAAGACAGACATACACAGGACTATATACAACAGTCTCTCTCTCTCTCTCTCCAAGCCCCACAGTAGGTAGACAGCTTGGAGTCCTCTGTTGGCTCCAACTCCAGGAGCACTCAAAAAGAGTCCTGGTGATCCTTTAGCAGTTCTTTCTTCTCAGTTGAAGAAAAGCTCTCAACAGCATCACCTCCTTCAGTGTCTCAGTCCTTCTCAGTATGACCGACTCCTTCAGAATAACAACCTCCTCACAGATAATCTCCTCCAGAATAATAGCCTCCTCCATAGACCCTTCCCAGAGGGCCACAGTTATACCCCAGTGTTGCTGGGCAGATTCTCTAATCAGCCACAGCTGGGCTGTTTCATGAGCACATGGACCAGGCATGCACAGCCTGGCCATCAGTTTGAGGCTCTGTTATGAACACCTGTGTTCAGAACACATGGAGGGCCTTAAAGTTGTACTATTCCACTGGGCAGCAATCTTTGTACAATACCCCCAAATGAAAAATGTCCTAACATGCTTCTCCTATTGTACAAGAATCTTGTACAATAGGAGGAGCATGTTAGGACATCTTGTAACAAGATGGATGCCATAATATACAGGACAGAATACATAAGCAATATATACATATACACAGTTACAGTACAAGATTCTTTACAGTACAATCAGTTTCAGTATGTACAACATCAGCTTACACTCTTCACATGCCTATTGGCACCAGGAGGAAACAGTTTATTACTTTTCTTTGCACCTTTGAAATACCTTGGTCTCCTAGACCCACACACCCTATGCCTTTCAGATTCTGGCATACACTCAGACAGGTCCCGAGGTGGGAGTACCTCCCTGTCTGTCTCTGCCTGCCGTGCACCCGACTTTGCACCTAGCAATCCAGTTACCTCAGTAGGGGTTTCTGGCTTTGCTTTATCCATTAACGCCACAGTGGCCTGATATCTATCAGGTGGCCTTCTAGTCCGACTGGACCTACGAGGTAGGGCTGTATCAGTGGTATCTCCCCCAGACTCCCCAGAAATGTCAGACTCCTCTGACTTACTTCTTAACTTTTCCTTAACCCCAGCTTCCCCATCAGTGGGACTTTTGCTAGCAAGCTTGCTACTGCTGGGTTGAAAGACAGGCTGCCATGCCTCCTCCTCCTCAAACAGGAGTCCAGGAATGTGGACACTTTCCACATGTTCCCACCGGGAGTGCTCCAGGAACTTGGCATTCTTACTTCTTGTAACTTGGTTGGATCCAGGCATCCAAAACCTATACTCCCTATGGTTCGCCTCATACCCTATGAAGATCAGTTTGCGAGGGCGAGGCTGCCCTGGGCTGCGTACCCAGGCAGGAGAGCCAAAGACTCGAAGATAGCCCAAGTTTGGCTTCCTTCCATGCCACCTGCTTGCAGGGATGTCCCCAATCCCAGAGTGATAAACGTTATTGAGCAGATGGTTTGCATACTTCATAGCTTCTGCCCAGAGTGTGCAAGGCAGACCTGCATCACTTAGCATTGCCCTTGTCATGGCCTGGAGAGTTTGACCTCTCCTCTCTACAGTTGAGTTATGCTGAGGTCTGTGGTGGACAATCCCATTCCTAGCCAGGAAATCAGTACTGGCTTTATTTGAGAACAGTGTCCCATCAGTGATTAGGGTCTTTACCTGTGTGTTTGCCTTGTTCTGGGCGAACCTTACCCATCTGGTTAAAGTTGAGCAGATCTCACCCTTGGACTTCAGCAAATACACAAACCCATAACTTGTGTGGTGGTCCACAATGCACAGGGCATACCTTGAGCCACCAGGGCTTGGGCTCATAGGACCTATTAATTCAGCAGACACCACCTCTAAGGGCTGGGTAGTGCTAAAACCACCCACTCTAGTTGCAGGAGTGACCTTAGACATATCCTCGTTACAAGGTTTACAGCTCAGAAATCTGCTGCATGGTTTCACAGCTATGCCCTCAGTCAAATCAATGGTCCTTCTCAAGTCTCGGAAATTTACATGTCCCAACCGTCTGTGCATTAAGTGTATGCATTTGTCATGGGGGAGCTTGTTGCTAAATCCTTTATCAGCCAGATTTGCACTCAGTGCACGGGAGCCTAACACAAATAGATCATTGTGTAGTGGCACAGTTAACTCATTTTCTTGTCCCTTAATGACACATTCCTTCCCCTGGAATGCCACTGAGTAACCCATTTTCAGTAGGGTCCTAACAGACAGCAAATTATACTTCATCTCAGGGATATAAAGCATTTCTAGCTCTTCACCCAAATCTTCACATCTTACCTGGCCTTTACCCAGTGCATGGACTCTTGACCCATTAGCTAAGGTGACAGTCTGGCTTGTTTTAGACATTTCAGTAAACATTTTCCTATTTTTACAAATGGAAAAAGATGCACCAGAATCAATTAACCAGGTGCCAGGTTCAACATCAGTAAAAGCAGCAACAGAGAGATTAGCTTTTCTACATGTCTTGTCCTTATCTGGGCTCGACCTTGCCTTACAGAACTTGGCAATATGCCCAGACTTCTGACATCTAAAACATCTCTTTGCTACACACACAGTGGGAGGAGGGGGTGATTTGCTTCTACCACTTTCAGTTAGAATTTCTGGTTTTCTGAATTCTTTCAAAGAACCCCTTAATTTGTCCTGCTCTAGTAAGCGACCTTGAACAGATGAGAAATTTAACTCACTCCTGGGCAAAATGTCCAAGGAATACACATAAGCATCATATTCTTCCGACAAAGATGAAAGGAGAATATATGCCTTTTGTTCTTCAGTAAAGAACAAGTTTGTTTCAGCAAGACGCTGCAGCAAATCACTAATTGAATGGAGGTGCTGAACCATATCTCCACCAGGCTGGAGGCATAACCTAAACAAACGTCTGGTGAGAGATATTTGGGAACCGACTGAGTCCCTTACATATAATTGCTTAAACCTCTGCCAACATGCGGCAGCTGAATTCTCCCCTCTAAGATATGTTAACTGACTCTCTGCTACAGTTAACCCAATAATTGCCAAAGCCCTTTGATTATCATACTCAAGTCTATCCCTTTTGTCAGTGTCCTCTTCATCCAAGGCTTCTAGCTTCTGGGGATTCTCAACAATGTCCCAGAGCCCTTCCTTGCGCAGAAGCAGACTGCACTTGGTTGACCACGTCTGGTAGTTGGTGCCATCAAGCAAGGGCACCAGTGAGAGACTGGAAACAGCCATTCTTCCCTCACTTGCAGACTCACAAAACATGCAGTTGGCAGGGACACTCAAAGCAAAGTGGATGTCTTCTGGACCTCTGTTGGGGCGTCTAGTTGCGTGGGGGCGATGAGTCCTCCAGGGAACACAGCTCCTCCGAACGCTGATCAGGGCTCCACAGCTCCAGTCCAGGCACACAGCACTTCGGGGCTTGACAGGCGAAGACCCACGGGCGCAGTTAGAGCGTCAGGCGTGGCTGTTAGGCGCACCCTGGGCCCATAACCCGTTATCAGGGATTCCCCTAGCGATATGTGTGGCTGGATAGCAGAGTAGCACTTTTAAGCTCTTACGCAGCGAAAGCCTTAGTGCAATAACACACACACATATGCCTTCAGTGGAAAGGTGCGCTTTACTTACAGTGAGGGGAAGACAGACATACACAGGACTATATACAACAGTCTCTCTCTCTCTCTCTCCAAGCCCCACAGTAGGTAGACAGCTTGGAGTCCTCTGTTGGCTCCAACTCCAGGAGCACTCAAAAAGAGTCCTGGTGATCCTTTAGCAGTTCTTTCTTCTCAGTTGAAGAAAAGCTCTCAACAGCATCACCTCCTTCAGTGTCTCAGTCCTTCTCAGTATGACCGACTCCTTCAGAATAACAACCTCCTCACAGATAATCTCCTCCAGAATAATAGCCTCCTCCATAGACCCTTCCCAGAGGGCCACAGTTATACCCCAGTGTTGCTGGGCAGATTCTCTAATCAGCCACAGCTGGGCTGTTTCATGAGCACATGGACCAGGCATGCACAGCCTGGTCATCAGTTTGAAGCTCTATTATGAACACCTGTGTTCAGAACACATGGAGGGCCTTAAAGTTGTACTATTCCACTGGGCAGCAATCTTTGTACAATACCCCCAAATGAAAAATGTCCTAACAATGATTTGTTGTACTTCTGAGAAGTCATGTCGTAGTCAACTCTTAACATCCTCAGTTTGTGGAAACACACTGGTCACACTTATTGGGCAGTGGTGTGAGGTGGGAATGTTAAGATTTGTCTCCAAGTATACTCCAACTCTAATGTGGCAGGAAATTGCTTGTTTGATGGTGAGAGTTTGAATTTATTTTAATGGTGCATTATAATACCCAATCAGTACATTTTAAAAATCCAGGACTTTAACATGATTTTTATTGAACTGGCCAGGACAATTTTTCCAACCTTGAATCCGGGACAATCCCAGTTTTCTGGGACATATGGCAACCCTATTCTTGTATAGTTCTTCTGTATATTCTTGCCACCTTTTCCTAATTCTTTCTACTTATTTTAGGTCACTGACATTTTTGTTTTCATAGCCATTTTTACTCAAAACATTCTCTTGATTTCTCCAGTTTTCTTAAAATCTCCAATCCTTTCCTTCTGTTGTTTTCCTCTATTACTTTGCATTGTTCATTTAAGAAGACCCCCTATCTCTCCTTGCTGTTCTCAGGGGAAAATCCAAATTCAGGAGGGTGAATCTTTCTCTTTCACCTTTGCCTTTCACATTCCTTCTTTCCTCAGCTATTTGTAGAGATAACCACTTCACTTTCTGGCATTTCTTTTTCTTTGGGATGGTTCTAATTGCTGCCTCCTCTACAGTGTTACAAACCTCTGTCCATAGTTGTTCAGACACTCTGTCTGCCACATCTAACCCCTTAAACCTGTTCTTCACATCCACTGTATATTTGTAAGGAAAGTGATCTAGGTCATACCTAATGGTTTTCCCTACTTTCTTCATTCTAAGCCTGAATTTTTGCCATGATCTGAGCCATAATCAGCTCCAGGTCTCATTTTTACTGGCTTTATCAAGCTGATTTTGATGTTGGCTACCTATGTGCATGTCCCCTCTTACGTTGCTGGAAGAGGGTATTTGCTGTGACCAGCATGTTCTCTTGGCAAAAACTCAATTAACCTTTGCCCTGCTTCATTTTGTACTCCAGGGCCAAACTTGCCTGTTATTCCAGTTACCTTTTAACTTCCTACTTTGGCATTCCAGTTTCCTATGATGATACAGACATCATTTTTTGGTGTCAGTTCTAGGAGGTGTTGTAGGTCTTCATAGAATTGGTTGACTGCAGCTTCTTCTTAATCAGTGGTTAGGACATCGAGTTCAATTACTGAGATGTTTAATGGTTTGCCTTGAATTCCAACTGAGATCACTCTGTTGTTTTTCAGATTATATTCCATTTCTGCTTTCCCCACTCTTTTATTGACTATAAGGACCACTCTTTTTCTTCTGAGGGATTCTTGCCCCCAGTAATAAATATAATGATCACCTGAATTAAATTCACCCACCCCCATCCACTTTAATTCCCTGTTTTCCAGGATGTGAGAGTTCAGTATTCCAACCTGATGTTTGACCACATCCACTTTACCTTTATTCATAGATCTTACATTCCAAGTTCCTGTGCAATATTGTTCTTTAAGGCATAAGACTTTCCTTTCACCATTGGACACATCCACAAATAAGTATCCTTTCAACTTTGACCCAAAGGACTACTTGTACTTGCCTTCTGCTCTTCCCCAGTAGCATATTGGAAACCTTTTTACCAGAGGTGCTCATCTTCTGGCATCATATTGATGGCTCAGTGGTTAAGAAGCTCACCTTGTTAGCAGGAAGGTTGGCAAGTCAGCAGCACCCATTTTTAGAAATATAAAATCTATTTACTTCTGTCTCTAAAAGCAAGAACCATCCTAGCAGCTTAGTTTAAGAAATCCTCTACCCGCAGATGCTAGAAAGAAGGTAGATTAAGTTGAAATGTTTTCAGTTTATCACCATCTTATAATAAGACAGTTTTGCAATGCTAGCTCAACTAGCTCAAGCTGAACATAGGACTGTATCCACACATCAGACAATGCTGCTAGAAGTCTATCACTGCAACAGAGCAAAGCATTAGTATAAGGACAAATTTGTTTGAAGAACACAGAACCACACTCCTGATGAATTTTGTTCTTAAATAGGGGAACTTGAGAAAGAAGAACAATCAATTCACCATATTCTCACTAGATTGGATCACTAAAAATGCAGCATATGTATGGATGAAAGTATGTGTTCCTTTCTGTTTTCTCCTCAGGTGACAACAGCAGGGAGGACAATCAAACTGACTACACATAATGAAGTATCAGCAGGTGAAGGGAAGCAGAGCATGATAATGTTCTCCTGGGTGAAGTCAAACATACACTTTTTACAGAGTACTAATTTCTTCGGAATATTCAGCTGGCTTGTACTGCATTCAGTTAAACGAGATACTTGACCAAGCTTGCGACTGAAATATACCCCAGCATGTGGTCAATTAAATCAAAGAATCAAATCATTTTAACTGGTGTCTAAAATGCTGTTGTTGCTCTTGTTTGCAAAGATTTTTTGTATTTCTCCAAACCTTGGAGTTTCTCAAGACTGCTGATACTTCTTTGGTAAATGTTGCATGGAAGGTTTAGTTGTAACTGCAGGGAGATCCACACTCAGAGAACGTGTGTGCTAGTAGTATGGCTGTCCCCAAACTTGGTGGATTTTGTGAATTTCTGAAATTACAGAACTATATCAGTGAATCCGGATAGTTTGATTGATAGATTTAGTTTGTGCACGTTTCCAATGTGAAGAAATAGATACCTATTTTGGGACATGGGAAATTGCCATATGAATGCAGACCAAGAGAGAATAGAAGAAACACAGTATTGAGAGCTACTTGCATTCCACTGGGCTCCATTAGCTTGCTCTCAGTTGCCTGGTGCTGAGATGATAACCTCTAGTGTCAAGTGGGTGCTGGCCCACTCTTGCAGTGGGTAGTGCTGGGTTAGAGTGACAGTGGTGATTCCCTCAGGTTTGATGAGGCAGAATATGTATTCTGTGCTGGGTTCGTGAGAATTGGTGGGGATGTGGGGAATGCCATGAGGCAGACATGTGGTATGACCAAGATCCACTCATGGGAGGGGAAGTGGAAATGGTTGCATGGATTCCTCTCCAAAAAGCTGACCTGCCAGGGGCTAGTGTGTGCAGTGCTGAGTGACGGCAAGGGGTTTGCCTGTCCAGACCAGTAAGGGGAAAATTAGCATCCCTTGCTGTAGTGCCAGGTTATGCACAACCAGCCCATCTGTAGGTCATGGGTATGAAATTTTGAATAAATATGGCCTGAGCCTTTAACCACAGCAGATTGTGTCTTGTCTCTTTATTTTGCAGCGAGAGTAGAATATACTGTTATAGAAACAGGAAAGATCACAGGCAGAACAATGAATAGGAGGCCAGTGACAAAGGCCTGATCAAGCCTGGAGTGAAAGCTGAGTTTTAAATAAGCAAGCAGGGTACACATCAGTGGCTGTGTTTCTACTGGTTAAAATACTCACCAGTGCTTTATATGTATATATACACAGGGAATGAGTGTGGCATCAGCCAACAATTGAGTCCGGCTAGTTCTACTCTTGAACAGAATGATGTGTCTTACCACAGATGACAGATTTGGTGTGTTATCAGAGAGTAAGCAAAACAAAACAAATGTACAAATAGATGCCATGAAGTCTCATTCTTATGTCTGATGAAGTGGACTGGATCCACGAAAGCTAACATTAAAATAGAGCAGTTAGTCTTTAAGGTGCCACAATGTTTTTGTCTTGTTTTGTTTCATTCTGTTTACTCTCAGTTATGTTTGTACAGACTAACGTGTCTACCATTTCAAAAATCAACTTTGGTGTCTAATGAAAGGGTTGCAAACTGTTATTTAATTCGTTATTGTTATCGTTTTGTTGCCAGGTAGTGAGAGATGTATTTGTAGAACCAGTCGTGTTGCGTGAGCTTCAGCCACCTGGGGTGAAGACCAAACTCACTGCTCCCTCCATCTAGGCTTGTCGCTGCCACCTCCGTTAACCCCTCGCTGCCTGTTCCAAGGCGCCCAGGGCCGGACCCAGAGCAGGGAGAGCCCCTGACGGCCAGCTGGGCAGGCAGGTGGGGGCAATCAGCGAGCGCATGGCAGGGCGTCCATCAGGGGGAGGTGGCGGAGGAGGCAGAGCAAGGGCAGCCACTGCCGGTGGGAGGCAAAGAGGGTGCGGCCTAGCCGCCAGCGCAGCAAAAGGGCCACCTTCTGCCTGGGAAGTCCGGCTCCCTAAGCCCAGGCAAAGGGAGGGCAAAGCGGTGGGGACATTTTGCTGCCCCCTGAAAAGTGCCACCCGGTGCTATCCACCGCCCCTGCCGCCGCCGCCGCCCGCCCCCCCCCCCCCGCCCCCCCGGCTCCCCTACACTATGCTTCTGTGTAGAACCTTCTTCATTTGCCAAAATAGTTGGGGAGTATATACACAGTAGTATGGAAGCAATGTTAACATTGTTTCCACATTTTGAAACTCGGAATGACTACAGGATCACATTCTCTCCTTTGTAAAGGAATGAAGTACATACTTCTTTCTAAAAAAAAAAAATAAGAAAGCTTGTGTTTGTTTGATAGATGCTTTTGGGATAGGGAAAATGACAGAAGTCTTAGTTCTAGTGCTAACAAAGTTGGAGATGTCAGGAGCCATTGCTACCCTTTTCATCTCTAGAAAACAAAGGTGATATTTCCTCCTTGAGGGGGACAAGAGGGAAGTGTTAGAAGGAAGGAATTGAGCAGCAACTACAAGAAAATCAATCTAACATTGAAGGAAGGTCAACCCAAGTAAAGGGAAGCTAGGAAACCTTAGGAGATTATCTATCTCTGCTCTGTCTCTACTCTTCCCCATGCAAGGACATACATCGCCAAGTTGCACCTAGTCACTTCTAACAAAAACCAACCTATTTCTTTAGCTACTACAGTATATACTTTGATGATGGTATAGAACTGTCAAAACACTGTCTCTTTGATATGTTTCTTCACATTGATTTCCCCTGTTAATTAACCCTGATTTGTACCATCACATTTTTGACTTATAAAGACCCAGATAGGGGCAGGAGATGTTCAAGGGGTGATTTTACTATTATTATTTCCAAGTGAATTTTCACAGCTGAATTATAAATGAAACCTGGGTTTCCTGACTCTTCATATGACATTTTATCCACTAGACCAATGTTCCCCAACCTTTGGTGTTTGGACTTCAATTCTCAGAAGCCTAAGCCAATTCTCCAAAGCACTGATCAGCCAATGTACTGACTTAGTCTTCTGGGAATTGAAGTCCAAAAACCCAAGGTTGGGGAACACTGCACATGACCATACTCACTTTCTAATTAATCATAGGAAGGGAAATATCTAACTAGATTAAGAAAGTAACATACAGAAGAGGGAGGCTCATTTATTACCTCCAGAGTGTCATCAGAACAAGCTCTTTGCCCCATGTAGGGTTGAATACAAAGTTCTGTTAGGGGACCTGAGAAGACTGGTAAAATGTATGATAGTAATTTAATAGGAAATATTTGATGGGTTTTAAATGAAGTTTGACAACTCAGAACTGTCGAAGGATCTGCATGTTTTATGCTTAAGTAAAGCATCTCCTTTTTCCATCACCAAAATCACTCCACAGAGTTAACAAAGTCACTATCTATTCAATAAAGAAGCTCCATCTATCTGCAAGTGACCTCAGCTGGATTTCACCATATGGCTACAATCACTGTTAATGAGAAAAAGATCAAGCATGGAGAAAATAATCAGCCAAATACTTAGTACTTTCAGTAATGACATCATCAAGCTCATTTTCTTGTGTTGAAAAAGATAATGAAAAAGCACACCCACTGAAGTGTTTATGTCTGCAGTTTACCACATTTTATTGTTAAACGCTTAAACAGCTTCTGCAGCAAAGACAAGAAACTATTATTTTCTTAATTTTCAGATATGGCCTGTTTATATGTCCTCATAACATAAATCGCATAAAGAGAAGGCTTTTTTATCTGATGCATCTCCAGTAGGTCAGCATAAGTCCACATGGACAATTAAACTTGGAAGACACACACTTGAATAGGACTGACTTTTTTATTTTGCAGAAACACAAAGCTGAGAAGTAAGAGGATTGTACGTTCTGACAGTTTAAAAAGACTATGAAGACCCAGGCATGGCGACTTAAGCAAAAGAGTCACACATTAAACAACTTAAATCAGCTTTCTTCAATCTGGTGTCCTTCAGACATGAAGGACCACAATGCCTCAAATCTAGGTTGAAATGTTGGGAGATGTAGTTCAGCACATCTACAGGGCACCAAACTGGAGAATACGTCTTTATATTTTAGCAATTAGCATACATGTTTGAGGAATACTAGTGGGCCATGCCTGAAATGGAGACACAATTTCCCACAACTGTTAGACAAAACACTCCCCTTGCTGAGACTTGAGCATGTAACCATATAATATGAAGTTTTCCATCTACTCTTTTGACCTTTTTTCTTCTCTATTGGGAAAAAATCCCTCCTTTTTTCTCCTCTTAGGGAACTGTGGTGTGGTTTCTGTTCACATTACTCACACAGTAGATCAAAACATGTAGCTCAATCTTTGAATGGATGGAAAATTTGCTGTCTACCTGCTTTAAACTTCCTGGAACAGAATGAAGACCCACCATTTCTAAGAATGTAATGGATACAACCTGAACCACCAAGGAGAGAGGGAAACCTGCATTTGAAAAATGCACACTGAATAACACTTTCATCTTTATAATGTGTATCGAATTGTTTAGTGAGTGGTGAAATGTATGCAAGAGGTTTCTGTTTGAAACATATGTCTATTTTTGAAACAAATAACATTGGTATACATATAAAAGGGGGGAGGCTTGCAATTGGATAAGAATTTTTATGGCAGCAGCAGCAGCAGCAGCAGCAGCAGCAACAACAACAACAACAACAACAACAACAAAGGAACAAAAGATCAGCTATTAATTGACAAATTGGTTTTGAAGAATTCAAAAAAAGGTGAACAAATTTGTTTATGGCTTGGATTGACTATAAAAAGGCATATGATTCCGTTCCACACAGCTGGATTGAGAAACGCCTTGATATTTTTTCAATTAGCAACAATATTCAAAGTTTCATGAAGGCTTTAATGAAGCTATGGGAAGTAAAGTGAATGGCCTGTGGAGAAGACTTTGGCGAAGTTGAAATTAAGTGTGAAATTTTTCAAGGGTACTAACTATCACCTTTGCTATTTGTGCTATTAATGGCACCACTGACAACTATTCTAAATAGAACAAACTGTGGATATGAATTGGCTAAGAAAGGACTGAAGGTTTCACATTTGCTTTATATGGATGATCTAAAATTGTTTGGAAAGACAAGCACTAAATTAAAAGCACTGCTGGAAACTACAAATAAATTTAGTAAAGACATTGGAATGCATAGCTTGAATGACTACATTAAGAACAATGAGGAGCCTATGCTTCAGGAAGTGAACAAAGGAGAACTTTTATAAACAGTGAAGAAGAAAGCTGAATACAGAGAGGAAATGATAGACAGTTGAGCTGCACACAAAAAACAAGCCAATGCATGGTCAATATTTGAAAAATGTAGAAGACAAGGCTGACCCAAAACTAACGTGTGGATGGTTAAGAGCAGGAGTTTTGAAGAAGGAATTGGAAGGATTTTTCTTGGTAGCTCAGGAACAAGTTTTGCCAACAAATTTCATGAAGACAGAAATATAGCACTTATCCAACAATAGCAAATGCCAACTTTGTAATGAAACGGATGAAACAGTAGATCGTCTGATCAGTGGATGCAGCAAATTTTCACAGACTGATTATTTTCAACACTATAACAGGGTTGCAAAAATTATCCATTGGAAACTTTGCCAGAAGTTTGGATTTGAATACAGTAAAAATCATTGGGAACATCAAGTAGAGAAAGTTTTAGAGAATGAGAGTCAAGATCCTGTGAGACTTTAAAATTCAAATAGATAGACATCTGCGTCACAACACACTTGATATAACTGTTGGGGAGAAGAAGAAAGTCTGGTTTACTGACATTGCTATATCATGAGATGCACAAATTGAAGACAAAAACTGGAGAAAATAACAAAATATCGTGATTTGCAAATTGAAGTTGAATGTCTATGGCAGAAGAAATCTTTTGTTGTTCCCATAGTGATCGGAGCCCTTGGAGCAGTACCTAAAATGACTCCCTAGATATTTGGAAATTTTGGACTTATCTGATTTGAACATCATAACTCTCCAAGAAACAACTCTACTGGAAACTGCATATATACTCAGATGTTACCTTAACAGCTCTTAGGTCCTTGGTTAGTGTTTGAACTGTTAATTTTACTCCAGTCCTCAACTGAGAACAAAATGGATGATTTCTATAATAATAATAATGTTGTGTCAGAAATTATTCTGGGTTGAAAGGATTTTTGCAGAAGAAACTCCACTTAGGGAACACCCAAAAGAGGCTCCTTTCCAAGAGCTGGGATAGAGACGGGTGCTGAATCTGTTATGCAGTACCTGGGTCTCAAACTGCCAATTTGCCAACCTTTCAGCTAACATGATGAGCTTCTTAACCACTGAGCCACCACAGCCCCTTCAGAACCTTAATGAAACTGAGACTGACCAGTTCACTATATCTTACTAGATAAGATGTTGCTGCATTTATGTTTATGAAAGCTATTGTCAGATGTGGTAAAAAACTTTACCCCTTTTGCTTGGTAAGCTCCAGCTAGGCTTTTCAAGTCTTAAAGTTCCAGCTGATAGGTCAGACAATTGCTGTGCTTCCCCAGATTTCCAGCTGTGGAGACAAATCTCTAGCTGAGTAGCACTAGAAGAAGAAAACCTTTGACATCTGCAAATGAGGCAGTTTTAAAGTTTGGTTGCTAATCCACACTCATTCCAGATGGGGCAGGAGAACTCATCAGCTCATCATGGATTTGTGTGTGAGTTTTGTGCTTGTGCAGTATCATGACATCAAAAAGCCAGAGGTGAAGGAAAGAGGCTGGGAAGAGAGTTTGGAACTACATAGATTTGGAACCACCATGCCAGTTGAAGCCAGGCAGGGACTGGAACAACCTGAGAAATTTCTTGTTGTATAAATGGTGCAGGAGCTAGAAACATACTCCCAAAAGAGAGCCTTCCACAAGCCCCAGAAGCAATGAATATCCCAAACAAATTCCCTGCATGTCACTTGAGCTGTAGGAGAATGCAGGTCCTAATGGAAATGGTGCTGGGCAAAATTTGCCAACTTTCTCAGGGGCTGAAAATATGGTTCCTCACTTCTTGGCTCTGGGATGTCATATTTCCTAGTCATCGATTTTAACTTAGATTCTGGCTCCATTTACTCACATTTTATTGTGATCTGGGGTCCTGGGTGTGAGGAGGAAGAGGGCTTTCAGCCGACCCAGCTGCCTGCTGCTGGCTCTGACTTGGAATCTGACCCTGAGGAAGACTCCTTGTCAGACCCCCAGGCCATGGCGGGCTCAGATCAGGAGGCTAAGTTGGAGAACATGGACATGGCACCGTCCTCACAGCCTGCAGTTACTCCAGAGCCTGGGCAGCAGGGCCAACCAGGGCCAAAAGATCAGAGTTTGACAGCTAGGCCAGGTGCCAGCAGGCAGGTTACTCAGGAGCAAGCCGGCACACCTGCTTGTTACAGGGTTTCATTGAGGCATCAGATGCAGCTGAGAAGGTGGAGGGCCCAGGCCCACCTCCTGTACAGACCCTCAGCTGTGGGGTCTGACTCCCCTTAAAGGAGAGGCATGCCAGCAGGCCCTTGTTGGGCCAGTTCGTCAGTTTGGTGAACCCGACACTGTGCTCCTGGCTTTCTGACCTTGATTTCCTAGATTCTGAACATTGGACTGTGACTTTGACCACCCTCTTGGATGACCCCTGCACCTCTAGTATGACTCCACTGGCTCCTGACCTCTGGACTGGCAACAAGGTTTGCCTTCAGGACTGCAGCTGCAGGAACAAAGAGCCTTTGCCATGCCCACCAAGCTGAAAGAGGGAGTGTTGCATGGAAAGTGTTGATTGGTGGGTTGAAGAGTAGGCAGGGCTGTTTTTGTATGCTGTGTTGGTTGTGTTCTTGTGGGGTTTAGGAATCAGCGACTCTCCCACCCTCCCTATTTTGGGTGTAAGAAAGCCGGTCGCAGGTTTATGGGCCAAGTAGGAATTTTGGGGCATTAAGTAAATTAGCCGGACTTAGGGTCTTTTTTGCCTAGTCTGTACCAAATATATGGGTATTTGGGCAATTGGCCGGGAGAGGATCTGGTCACTTTAGCAGGAAGTTCAGAGAATGCATGTAGGTTATTGATGGGGGAGGAGTGGAGGCCTCTGGGTCTACCTTGATTGGGGACTTCTGCTAGGAATGCCTGTTGGGTGTTCCCCAGTTTTTTCATATGGGTCCAGTATACTCCTCCCTTCTTTGGGAAGGTTGCCATCTGATATGCTTTTCTGGATCTCAATGCCCCTACGTTAAGTTTTTGCTTTCTGTACATAGTTAATAAAGTGGACCTTTGTTAAATTCCAGCACTGTGTATGTGTGATTTCTTGGTGTGGCGTGGCAAAGACTCTGCGCTGCTCCTTCTGAAACCTAAAGTAAGGAAAAGCTCCCCTTCCACCATTGTAGCTCTAACCAGCTATAGAGCTCTGATGGTGCCAGCCTCTGACACATTTACTCATGTTCATTCTAAAAAACAGCTCACCCAGAAGTAGTTCTAGGGCCCCTAAATCAACTCCTTGCTTGCCCTTCCTCTCTGGTATCGTAGAGATCTAGTCCCATAAAATCTCTCTGCCTTATGGCACTGACATCTTGGAAAGTGAGGTGCTACTAACCTAGCAACCTTGCTGTAGCTGGGCAATTCCAATTTATATCCCCAACTTAGTGGTTCAGATGCTGAACTTGATTATTCGCAGGTCAGCCGGTCAGCAATTAGATACCCAAGTGCTGTACGATGGAGTGAGCTCCCATCTCTCTCCCAGCTCCTGCCAACCTAGCAGTTCAAAAACAAGAAACTGCAAGTAGATAAATAGGTACCAATTTGGTGGGAAGGTAACAGCGTTCTGTGCGCTCTGGTATCTAGTCATGCCTGCAGCATGACCACAGAAATGTCTGCAGACATAGACAACACTAGCTCTTTGGCTGTAAATGGAGATGAGCACTGCACACTGGCTTTCGAGCAAAGGCAACCTTTACCTTTTTTGGTACCACGCCTGTCTGATTATAGACAAACAATTTTACTGGGTTAAAAATGGCTCAGTTTATTCCTACCTCAGGAATAAAAGGCATTATGGGCCCTGCATATTTAACAGCTAGAAGAATTGCTCTAGATTAGAAGCATGAAACTTGTTATCTGCATATGTAAACAGGGTCTTTCTGTGAACAATTTTGATAATGTCACTATTTATAAAAAGCCCTTGCGAAGCAATTAGTTGTCCTTTCCCACATAACAGGATGTGGTACCAAAATAGCTGCTTCACAATAGTCTACAATTGCTAATTTCCATTGTGAAATTTGGCTATCAGAGAAGAAAAGGCAGGAAGAGAGAAGAATAGCTAGAAGGTGGGACAGAAATTCCTACCAGGCAAAAGCATGCATCTGTATATGCTTCTGCTACTGCCACTACAGTTTAACATCAGGGGATAGTGCAGTGACCCCATTAAAATGAATTCAGTATTGTCAGAGTCTGGCTCTATTGAAAGGAAGCCTTTGTAAGGGTCTGGCTTCAAGTGAAGATACACTGGAAATGTATGGCTTTGCTTAGTTGCGGATCTATTAAATATCCATTCAAATCAAGGCCTTCTAAATGTTTTCTGAACTGCAACTCCCATGATTCCCCACCATCAATTGTAATAACTAGGACTGAATGGAGTTGTAAGGCAAAAACACAAGAAAAGCCAAGGTTGCTCAAGTCTTGTTTAGAATTTGGGGAATGTCACATCTAAAAACAGCTGTGAAAAATTATCAGTAACTACTGGAATTGATGGTAATGATGGCTTATGGGATGCTGCAAGATCTAGTGCTCATTTAGAACAAGCAACTGTTTCCTAAAAGTTTGTTGCTTGGAGCACCAGAATAGGACAGGCAATAGCTGTAATGTGCAAAGTAATTTTTAGTTTTCATTCAACTTGTGCTAGGGAAATTCAATCAATGGTGGGTGAAGACATTTTGCTGTCAGAACAAATTGGCATGCTTCCTTTTTATATGAAGACATAGATTTGAAGTCATTTTAAAGGATTATTTAAGACTTTTTGGAGGCATTTAAAGCAGAGGTGTGGTGTAGCAGGGGTGGTGGAGGCAGCCCATGCTGGGTGGCACTATTGGGGGGTGATTTCACAATAAATATTAATAATATCTTGTAATCTGAAATAAAAGATTGAACCATTTCATTTCATATTTTTGTCGTACCTACAATTTGGACCGATTAAAATGAGCACGGAATTTTTTATTATTCAATCTGTGATGGGACACGGTAATCCCCTTTCTTTAAATGAGTGTAGTCATCTCGCTCACTCTAGCGACTGGCAACACCATCTATACTAGCCAGTTGCCTTTCGGTAATTATCCATGTTTTATTTTGTGCTCAGATTGTTCACAACCAATATTCAGTGGGAATTAATTCTTTCATATAAAGAAAAGAGTTCAATATTGTCTGATAACACCTGAAAATTAGGATACGGTGTGGGTAAGTCTCTTTGGGGAAGCTGTGAGCATTGCTTTGAAAATTAAAAGAAAGTTTTATTTATTGCTTGATCATCAGTTGTCCAATTCACATTGACTCAATTAACCTGCCACAATTTATGATTTTCTTTAAGTGTGTACCTAAATAAGGGGATGGAGAATTTGGCCTACATCCCAGGCAGCTGAAGCCTATGCTACGCCAGTGATTTAAAGGATTCTTTAAGGCTTTTGGAATTCCAGAAGACATGAATCTGAAAACACTAGTGAGACGACCCACCCACCCCAAAAAACATACAACACACACACACACACACACACACACACACACACACACACACACACACACACACACACACACACACAACACAGGCATATAAAGGGACTGGCATATGGAAAATGCAAAACTAAAAGAAGCATCTCCCAAACTTAGAATAACCTGCCAACACACACAAACCTTTGTTGCTGTGCAAATTCCTACTCCTACAAATAAAGTGGTTTGCTCATTGGGAGATAATGTCTTGGAATTACATATTGTACATGGCATATATGAAGAGGGGTGAAAGACAAAGAGCAGGAGGCAGACACAGAGGAAGATGGAGAGATAACAACAAAGACATATTACAAGAACACTAAATAAGCAGGTGGAGGCCACTAGAAGTGCCAGAACAAGAACCTTGTATTTCTCTCAACACCCAAAGGGATAAAAGAGGAAATAAAGATGAAGAGGACTATCCAGTGAGCAGTGCAGTCATTAATTGTTACATTGAAGCCAGTATTAGATGCATGCCTAGCATATGCATTGAACATTTATAAGAACCTTTCCCCCCTACCATCTTTCTTTCACTGGGAATAGCTCCACTGAATACTATAATGCTTAATTCTGCATAGACATGTACAGGGTTGAAAAGGGTTGCATTGTTTTATCTTTTTCTCAGAAGTGGCTGTTACATGCTGTTCCTGAACAACAACACAGTTCATGGTGCCCCTTAGATAAATTCACTGTTCAGGTCCCTATTTGTCCCTCTTGCCACTGTGCAACCCAAGGTGATTCAAATGCTGAGTATCCTATATACATCCCTCAGTGGCCAAAGGAGCCAGGTTGAACTGACTCCACTTTTACTCCACTAAGCTAGGTTCATCCCTAGCTTAGACAAAAGATTGGAATGGAAAGAACAACTCACTCTCTGAGTAACTAGCGGCAGAAGAAGAATCTGTCTTTTATAACGAAAATGTTATCTGAGCTTCTTGTCAGGCAACTGAATAGCAGTCTCAAGGACCAACCTAGCAGGAATGAGATTTCACATTAACAGCTCTCACATCCCCCCCCCCCACACACACACCCCTATTACAACAGCATTTGTAAACTGCACTGCCTGGTGACTGATAATGCCTGGAGTAAACAAGGAGCAGAGAAGAGGAGAAATGATGAAAAGGAACCCTGTTGGCACTGGGAGGAGAAGCGGCCCTTTATCATCCTATTGGGGATGATGGCAGCTTGTGAGTCATTTATCAGAGTTCTCTCTGCCTTGCTTTCCTAGATTAGTACAGCATGCCAAAGTCATTAAATTAAAGTGGTAGAAATGGCATGCCTCCTTATAATAGGCAACAGGTTTTGTTTTTCTGTATGTCACCAACACAGATTTATCCTCCTTTTGGAAAAGAGGTGGTGCTGTAGAAGATTCTTCTCCCCCTCCATGTAATAGAAGTATTAACTCCAATACATTATAATATACAAACCACTCACATGTTACAATCTCTGCACAAAAGAGTTAATGGACATAAATCAGACATCAAGAATGGCAATAGACAGAAAGCTGTTTCAAACCACTTTAATTTACATGGACACTGTGCACAGGACTTGAAAGTTGCCATTGTAGAACAGAGGAATTACAAGACTAGAATCCAGAGAGAGACAGCAGAGATTAAATGCATGCATATGCTGGACACCCATCTCAGGGGTTTGAATATTAGTCAAGGGTTTCTGGAACATTATCAAAATTTATGCACCACAAATAATAGGTTGTTATATGCTGCAATTTTTCCTGGGTCACAAAAAAACCCATTATCAATAGATGCTAACTCATTGGCAAATATGTAATGCTACAATGTTTGTCTTGCATCCATCCTTGGGCACATCAGCTTTCAAGAGAAGTTTGTTTTGCAACCATTTGCAAATCAATAGGAGAGGCTTCACATCAAGTTTGAATAACTGGGGATTTTCCATTATTGTCAGTTGTAAAAAGCTACAATGTTACTTTTCTGTTAGGCTGGACAACCATTGTGTTGCTCTGTGTATGAATTGATGCCATGAGGTCTCACTCTTATGTCTGACTAAGTAGATTTGATCCACAAAACAGAACTACAGTATTTGCAAATTTCCTTTTCTTGATTGAACAATGAAGGTTCATAGACACTTGGTTTACATGATGTTATTGATGTACTGATTGTCTCCCATATTTGCTGGTTCGGTATCCTTGGTTTCAGATATCCACAGGTCTAAAAATATTTAACATAAAATCCCCCAAATACATGATATATATTTATTTCTATGCTGTATGGCGGGACAAATACTGAAGATGAAGGTCAAGTATTCTGGCCATCAAATGAGAAAAGAGGAATCACTAGAGAAGACCTTGATGCTGGGAAAGATAGGAGGAAAAAGGAGAAGGGGGTGCCAGAGGATGAAGTGGCTAGATGGCATTGTCAATGCAATGAGCACAGACCTGAGTGGGCTGAGGAGGATGGTCGAAGTTAGAGGAGCCTGGTGTACGATGGTCCATGGGGTTGCAAAGGGTCAGACTCGACTATGCAACTGAACAACAACATGCTGTATTACCAGAGGCCATTGTCTGCAATGTAATGTTTACAATGAACATAGGCAGACATTTTGGTAGCTCTCGTGTAGAACAACAAGAGGCATTTGAAACTCCTCCCCTTTCTGTGACTCAAGTATATGTGTTTTATATATAAGATTCACTGTTATCTGTGGTTTCATGTATCCACACAAGATCTCAAAACATATCCTCCATGTAGACATTTTGTTTATTTATATGACATTAAATATAAACTGGGAGTTTGCTCCAAACAATTGTGGAATTTGGACACAGTCTCTTAATCAATGTTTGAAGTCTGGGGTAAAAGATATGGGAATCCTTCATAATAGGATTGTTCTTTTTGCACAAACAACTGCCACATTTGGGATATTTACTATCTTTTCCAGGAACCCTTATACCAGAGATCATCAACCTATGACACATGGGCCAGATCATCTGACCTGTCCCCTCGGTCCAGCCATCGCTTCTTCCACAATGGCCCTGCTTACAACATCCACCCTCCTATGGAGTACCCTTAGGGACACACAAAACCAAGCAGAGGAGACAAGGTTTGACAAGGAGGAGGCGGTGGCAGCATTTCCAGTGGCTGCAGGGATGTTTCCGGCAGCTGCAGAGGCATTTCCTTCACCCACACAATGTAGCTTCTCCAGGGAAGTAAGCAGAGGAGTGGTGTGGGGGGACAGGGGCATTTGGGGTGTGTGGTGGGCTCAGGCTGGTCACCACAACCGTCAAAGGCAGCAGCAGCGGCAGTGGGATCACCAGTCTAGCACCTTGTCTGAAGGAGCAAGACCCAGCCCCCAGCTTTAAAAGGTTCAGGACCCTGCCTTACACACTAATGATGCTGCTTTAAACACACAGACACACACAACCAAGGAAATCATGGCACCCCGACTAACTACTTTTTATAACCACACAGTTCTTACTCCATTTCCAGAGAGCAGAGCTACAGGTTAGGTCCATCTTAATGTCCCTGAGTGTTCTATGTGGTGCTTTAATTTTTTTGTCTTTACTGCACAGCTTCAAGCATCCTGCATCTCTAGCTGACTGATTTTGCTTCATTTGGAAGTTAAAACAAAGTTTGAGATAATACTCTGAGGTGTATCATCAGCATCAGCTGATAAAATCAATCATTGGGCATAGTGCTCACTAATGAATTGAAATAATATTTTAATCTAGATCTAAAAGAATGAGAGTGCTAATGGGTTCTTCACCAAAGGAACTAAGAATTGAATCAATCTCATCTAGGATGAAATTAGGTGGTAACAAAACCACTTGCTTTTAATCCAAGAACCAATCAGAACACATTATATGTTTGCAACGTGCTGGTTCAGAATGCAAAGCAATAATAGCTATAAAGCAGTCCCTAATCAGTACAAATGAATAACACATTCTGCTACTTTCCCCTGATTTCTTTTTTACGTTCTTCTGCTTTCATAGTCATTTTTGCACATTAGAGAGCATTGCCTTGAGACTTGAAAAGGTCATTTGCACTGGGCTCATTCAACAATCAGAGAAGAACCACAACTGAGCTTGAAATTAACAAGTGTGCTCCCCACATGTCTGTTCCTTGAGGCAAAAATGCAGATATTTCTTAATAGGAAAAGCAGTGTATCAACATGGCTGCAAGTCTAGTGGCAGCGGCTGTAAAATAAAGGGTGGCAGCTGCAAAACAAAGGAGACCCTGTGGATCCAGAGAGAACCTACATTTGAATGCACATGCATAGGGTTACATTGTGACTCAAGTAACAGGGGTATTAAAAAATAAATGGAGCATAGTCACAATTTAATATATCTGGCGCACATACAAAAGAGCAGGAAGGGAAGAGGGAAACAAGCATTTTGCCTTGCCAAAACTTTAGTAATAACAATCTTTTCCTAGTTCACTTTCCTAGTAGTTTTCAGGTTTAGCTCCATGTGCAGTTTTTTTAATAGTCCAGCTGAAAGCTAATTTGTGCATACTCATATGACTATGTTGAGTCTGATGTTGAAGGAGCAGAAAATTTGGAGAGGATACTAAATGAGGTCATCATAAACTCTCCTAAATAAACCATTCCAACCTTGTTAGCCCTGGACCTACTACTCCATTATTGAAATGCTCAGTGATACCAACCACTGGTTACTTCCTAATCAAGATTTCCTACTAGTGTAATCAAGACATTTTCCTGCATTTAGCTGTAAAGAATAGTTCAGAATAGTTCAGTAAACAGGAGTGGGTCAAAATTTAGAAACCTTCAACTAGTCTAATGGAAACTGAATTCCTTGCCACCTCTTCTCCACAGCATCCTCTGCAGCCCCTGTCAAATGGTAAACAGAGTGTTGATAAACCCTGCTGAATAAGTTAAACTATGAGTAACAAGGGAGGGAGTCCTAAAATTTTGTTGGAAGCACTTTCTATGAAAGAACTGCTTCTGCCCACAAAAGGCAGATTCTGAATCCAACCTATAATTTATTTATTTATTTAAATTTCTATACCGCCCTCCTCACTGAAGGTGACCCAGGGTGGTTTAACACATCATGAATACATCGGAACAATATAGATTAAAATTTTAAAAGTTCTTAAACTCTATAATTAAAACTAATTAAAACTACAACTAAATCTTTGTATAATTTAAAACTTAAAAACTTAAGGGAGCGGGGAGGTCAAACCAACCAGCAGACTGAGGTCATTGTGCCTCCAGTACCCCAGACCTGCCCCTGCCAGTCAGGTTTTACACCCTTCCGAAAGGGCAGCAGCTCTGCCCGGAGGTACAGCTCAGTTGGCAGGAGGTTGCATAGGGCCGGAGCGGACATAGAGAAGGCCCTCCTTCTAGTGCTAGAGAGATAAGCTCTCTAACTGATGGCACAACCAGAGAGCCTCTCCAGTCGGCTCTAGTGGTGTCACTTTCCTTTCCAAGGCAGAATCCTACATAAACAATAACAGCATTTGTTTTTCCAAATTATTGTGAGATTCTTAAAAGTCAAACATGTGTGAGACCTTGATAACTTCTAGAATTCAAAATTTGGGATAAAGCAGGTCTGGCTCAATATAGAGCTAGAGGTTGGCAGTTTTGATTCCACAGTGTGTCTCCTGGGATGACACACAGTGGCCTTGGGCAAGCTGCACAGTCCCAAGGCACCACCAGAAGAAGGGAATGGTAAATGACTTCTGAGTATTCTCTACCTGGAAAACCCTGAAAGCACATAATAATAATTATTAGCTGAGTATCAAAAAGGGAAATGCAAAGACACTTTTTCATAGTTACACTGAATTGTGCTTAAGGGAACACAAGGGAGACAATGAGCAGGATTCAGCACAGGAGATGAAAAACAGTCTTGATGCATGCTAGCCTTTTAGTATTTTGTGCCAGTTTTCTTTTGGCTCTCAGCAAGTCTTCCTCTTTGAATGCCTTATGTGGAAAAGACCTTGATATTCTATGGATTCTAGATAACAGCTGAAGATGCAACATGAGTCCAGAGAGGAATAAATTGACTTAATTCTCCATAATAAGGGTGTACAGTTTACCAGCAGATCACGAGAAGAGGCGGCAAACACTTCAAAACTGTTTGCATTGCTTAAAGGTGGTTGGAGCCAATTGCTGTTAAATTCTCATTGTTATTCAGATAGATAGGCTAGGAAAGAAACATCACGGATAATTATATTTCTGAAAGGAATGGTTTCAACATACCTGGTTTTTAAAAAGTGATTGATAAGGGACAAAAATAAATACTGTCATAAAATGACGGCTTTTCTGTCTTACACTGAAAGTAGGATTGTTTACAAGAAACGTTATTACTAAGCTATTACCATTTCCCTCCCACACACACAAGCAGTCACACACCTAAAATTCTTTAAATCCAGCAAATGCAAGTTTTGGGAGCCAAGTCATTTCTTTGCAGAGCTAAGAGTGACAATTTTGAGACTGCTTATGTATGCAGACATAAAACTGCACTTAGTAGCTGTAATTACAGCTTTTACGACAGTCTAATTAAAGAGCTCATCCATCATATATATTGTATTTCTGGCTGGGAACATTATAAATCAGCTTAACCGTGGGAGGAAACAGCATATTTCCTTCTCATTTATACCTATGCTTCAAAAATAAACCTGAGTTATTTTGAGAGAAGGAAGGAATCCCTTAGATGACAGAACTCAACTTCCTCTTTTCTCCCTAACAGCTTTCTGTTCTTTTGTGAAATTAATATGGATGGCCGAAGTCACTGAGACAGGATAAAGGAGTGCTGTGGAACACATGGTTCACCAGATGGTTTTAGAGCGTCTTTAGCTAGCAAAGCCAATGGGAGGATTCATAAGCACTGCAAACAAGCAACATCTGGATGACTGCACATTCCCAAGACCTCAGTTAAGAAGACTGCCTTTGCTGTTCAGTTACCAGCAACTTTGATCTCATTCTCTCTGTTTTACACAAGACTTCCAGATGTTCTAAATTATGTTATGCTGGTTTTATACCTGCTTTGAAAGTAAGCCACCTTTGTCACACAGTATTAAAACAATGTGAAAATATTATGAATAAACAATAAATGCATTGAAGGCGAAACTACTCATGGAGGAGAAATTAGATGCAGTCCTCCAGGCCTTTGTCCATTTCCACATCTTGATCAGTAGCCATCAGGTAAGGCATATTAATTCTTGCAACATAAAATGCTTGGGTCCTTCAAAAGGTACCTGCTGGATTCTGGCCATGGCTTCTTTAGGAATAGAATCTAAACAGTTTTTTTAAAGTAACAATAGTAATATTTGTCTGTCCTGCACTATGCAACTTGGGGGCAAAATGATTTTTTTCACCACGAGAGGTTCTAATTCAGAAGTTAAACAACAATAACAAAATAGCCTCAAAGTGACAAAAACAGAGAATTCATCATTCTGATCACAGCCTCTATGAGGCTTGGATGAAGGAAGAGGCAGTACTGGACATTGATGCTAAGTGCCACTGCTGGCTGGGCAGAAGTGGGGTGGCAAGGGTATTTAAGCCCTGCAAAACATCACCTATTGACGAATTTTACACAGATGGCTCACTCATCTACCTTGCAGATTTGAGTGTTTAGGCCAGGGGTGCCCAAACTTTTTGGGCCGTGGGCCGATCATGTGGTTCAGGGAGCCGGTCACTAAGGCCCGGGGGCCAGGTGCAGTCCCTGACACCAATTCATCTGGCCTGTGAAGCCCTCATCGCTCCGGGAAGCGGAAGTAAAACACACCCATATGAGGGCTTCACAGGCCAGATGCATTGGCATTGGGGGCCGCACACGGCCCCCAGGCCTTAGTTTGGGCACCACTGGTTTAGGCCTTTAGGGGTTGCTTTCAGGGCTGGATAGGAATTTGGGGGCCTTTTTTCCTGATTAGCAGATTTAAGAAAGGATTCCAGGTCATTTCCCCCCTATCCCACTCTAGTCCACAGGACATTAGGGGCAGTCTTGAGAGGAGGCGCCTTTAAAGAGGTCACAACAATAGTGTGGCGGGTAGTGTGGAGTTTGGGTGATAGAGGTGAATCCCTCAGGGTGTTTTTGGACACAGTATGCTTGACATAAATCACAATCAGTGGAGCATGCAGGAGACAACATTAGACAGTGATGTGATACAACCAACATCTGTTCCTGAGAATAGAGTTGGAAACATTCACAGCTATGTCTCCCCACCTCAGCCAGCCTGTTCAGTAGTTGGCAAGGATCAGCACTGTGCAGGGACAGGAGATTTGCCAGTCCAGACTAGAGAGGTGGAGAGGAATCTACCTGCTCTGGTACCAGGTTGCAGACTACCAGGCTCCTCTGCAGGTCAAGGGTTAATTAAATGTTAATACAGTTGTGCCCCATGTTTACAATAACATTTACCTGTGTGCTGCCTCTCTATTTTGAGGTGTGTGGGGTGAAACAAAGCAGAGACAATTTGTCACTCTGGAGATAGAAGAATATAGATATAAAATTTTAAAAAAAACAAATGTGCAAAGGGATGGCAGGTAAGAGGAATGTCATTTGGTTGCCACAGGCTTCATGCAATGGAAATGTGCACAGAGATAAAGTAAATGGCATGCTTAGAAGAGCCTTCAATATGGCCTACATGCATACCACATGACACTCCCATATTTAATTCCCTTGAGAAGATCTTCATAATCAGCCAGACAAGTTGTATTCAGGTGGTGGCTTGAAGAGGTTTGCTAGCACCTGAATGGGACATGTATACTTGGACTCCTTTCCAGGCAGGGGATGGCCCGTGGTCTGAAAATCTAGGGCAGGGGTTCCCAACCTAAGGCCTGTTGGCCAGATCCAGCCCATGGCACCATTTCATGTGACCCACCCAACCCCTCCAAAGACATTCAAGAAACAAAATGACCATCCCTTTGAAGCTGTTGGGACAAAATGGCCACCTTCATCATGAAGGGAGGGTAAAATGGCTGTCCGGCCCTCAAAGCTGACTGAGAGAGCATGACCTGGCTCCTGATTTGAAAAGGTTAGGAACCCCTGATCTAGGTTGTACCATAATGGAATTGAATGGTAATGTGCACTCCCCATGTGCTGAAAACACAAAGAACCCATGACTCCAAGAGGAAATGAGATTTTCTCTCTCAAAGTGACACAAATTCTGATTGCAGTCTGAAATTTCATAACTTTGGCTGTAACAGCTGCAGCTTCCAGTTACTGAGAAGCTGATCCTTCCCTAACCATTAGCTTAACTGTGATGGGATGTTAAGAACCTGTTTATGAAATGTTTATAAACAATCCTATTTCTGAGGGGTTTGAAAGACCACTGCCAATTATGGTAGCCTCTTACCTTTCACTGAAAAGAGGACATCAGTCAACAAGAAAGAGGATAAAAGAGAACACTGAATAACATTAAATATGTTAATCTCTATGTAGAGATACAAAATTAGAAATGATTTTTATTATTTAAACAGAATTACAGCGAATTCACAGTAGAGAAAACTGAATCGATGATCAATGAGGCTGCTGTGCAGATGTTCAGTATGAATGGGCATATTCATGCCTCTAATCGTCCTCCTTTGATTCTTTACCTTTATATTGGCCAGCCCTTCAAACAGATGGTACTTTAAAAGGAGGACTGTCCTCAGGCACACCTTCAAATGAAGGCTCATATTTCATAAACAAGGACATATGACCACAACAGGAAGTGCATGAAATTTAAAGGCAGATAAAGTTTACTGTAAAGGTAAAGGTCTCCCTTGGTCAAAAGCTAATTGTATCTCACTCTATGGGACAGTGTTCATCTCTGTTTACAGGCAAAAAGCCAGCACTGCCTGTTTCTGCAGACATTTCCATGGTCTGTGGCAGGCATGACTAGATACACAGAACTTTGTTACCTTTCCTTCCAAAGCAGTGCCTATTTATCTACTTGCAATTTCTTGCTTTTGAACTGCTTGGTTGGCAGGAGAAAGTTTACTATTGCAGGACTAAATTTTGGAGGGACTACTGTTAGAACAGTTACTATCTCTTACATTCCTACAATATCTGACTCATCTCTGTGCGGGGGATATTGATAATTTGAGTTTCTGACTGACTGACTGACTGACTGACTGACTGACCAAACATCTATACAGCCCAACTAGCATGAAGGCTACTCTGGGTAGTTAACATGGTTTTAAAAAAATGAAACATCAAAAAAGCACTAAATAAATAAAAACAAAATAGATAAAACAGAAACCAATGTGTGTCTACAGCATGTGTGTATGTGTGTGAATAAAAGAATTCTGAAAGAGAGAAATGAAATAGCAATTATGTGCCTAAAGATTAGTCTATAAGTATTCTGGCTGGGTTGTATCCAAAAATAGCAGCTGCCCTGTTAGAGCAAGTAAGACTGTACAGCAATGTAAGAGTGAAATCTATCCTAGTATTCATCACAATGCCCTTCTTCCTGCTTCGCTGTTATCCCAAGCTGTTCTCTGAACATACACATAAACCCTGAAATACCTAGAGAATTAGACAAGATTGGTAGATCAAGGCTTCACAACTGATCCTATAGAGGCTGTTTGGAAGATTCCATCTCACAACAATGTTTTCAATCAATAAGAACCACATTTCAAAAACCTCCAGTTTTGTTCACTGCCACAGCTTATTTGCAGCAATTCTCCATCCTTCCCCTTGGTATTACATGGGTCAATATGGTCACACAAAAGAGCAAAGACTATATTCTGTCAAAATGCTCATAAACCAAAGGTTGGTTTCAAAGTGTATGAGGAGGAGAAATGTCTGCTTTCAATATTAGTTTAGATACTCTGGCTGAGACTTTCTGAGTCTTTGGTAGCTTCTGAATATTCAGATATAAAATTGTATCTTTCCTTTCTTCTGTATGCTAGGATATCTATGACACATGGGAGATGTCCTTTGTCAAAAGTAATTCATATTTCTCTATCACCATAATCTCTAGAAGCTACCTAGCAGGGTGCACTTGTTAGATTGGATTGACCTTTTCGAACAACTGAACCACATATTGCCACTGATCTATCAACATAAAAGCTGGAACATGAATACACTCTAACTTTCTGTTTCCCTCACATGGGCTAAAACTCAGTCCTGAGATATTTTTTTCCATTTGTCACAATGACCATAAATCACATGTTAACATTTATCCTTCCCCAACACTGCAATCAGACATATAATGACAATGGAAAATATTTACTACTGTTCATTGCTATGCAAAGGGTAATGTTAATCAAAGCTTGGAAAAGCAATCTTTTTGGACTTTTAGTGGCATGCTGTCTTGGGTAATATGGGTATTGCAGTTCAAAATGCAATGTTTCAAGCTGTAATTTTCATCAAATTTTTACTACAAAGAAAATTAAAGTCTTGCTTTACTCTGAGCATGACTAATGGGTGGTAGGGACATATTGGACACACATGTAAACCCCACTTTCCTGAATGTCACTTACTATAGCATAATAAGTTCCAGTTGGACTAGGATCAGTAGAATCATTGGAACTTATGGAGTAGTTGACTCACTAAATCTCTTTGTCCAGCACCCCTAAGTAAGAGTCGGACACACAGGAGTGGGAAAACAACAGGGAACTTTATTAATACAAAACATGACTGCTGCAGTAGAGGCAAACGTAACATAGGTCCATGGCAGTGCAATCCAGCAGAACTGTTGGCCACACCATGCACTGCATGACTCTACTGGATGCGTACCCATGTGCGAGCTCACTTGGACCCATGTGCACCAAAATGGTTCTGCCCAACTCTGCAGCCAGACCAACCTAAGCCTGTAACGCACCAGGTTTTACTCCCAGCCAGGAGGCTACTGATGTTATTCACACATCCTGGCTGAGGGTTATCCCCAAACACGTGGCACATGGTCAACCATGCTCCCACCACTACCTGTCCTACCCTCCCGTCAACCCACCCTGTATTAACCCACCAGACAACAGTGTGGGAAGGGCAAAAACTCTACAACCCACAGCCAATCAAGATAGATAGATAACAATTACCTTCCAGCCCAAGAAGCAACCAGCTATTCTCACACTATCGAAAGGGCGGGAGGGCGGGGATGCTGTTTCCATGTCTGGTTAAGAAGGGCAAGTTTGGGGGGGGGGGACAGTCCTTAAATAGGGTACGGCTCCACCCACCACACTGGAACAAAAAGGGCACCAAAAACAGTGTCCTCCTCCCTGGGGGGGGGGCAGGGCAAGCCACCTTCAGGCAATGTGCCATTCATTCAGTGGGCCAATTCTAATATTGCTAAGCAACAGGATTTTCAACAAATGTGCAAACCCTATGACACACAATTAATGGCCAATACCCCCTAGGGCACTTTCACCTATGCAGTGAGAATAACATCATTTTCAGTAGCAGATCCCCCAAATATATATATATATATTAAAAAAAGAAAGCTTCCCTTTTCAATTTCAGGGTGCACAAAATCATCACTGATTTTTTAAAAAGAGGAATCAGTGGATATCTGCTGCTGAAAATGATATCATTTCTTTTGTACAGGTGGAATTACACAACAAGACACTCACCATTATAACATACTGTTAGGGGTTTATGATTGACCTACAACAGCTAAACCAAAACAGATATCATTGATATGGTGTGATGCAAAGAGAGTAAAATTTATTTTATTTATTTATTTACATTTTTAATAGGAGATATATAGCCTACTATCGCTGTGTATTCTGTTCCCCAACACCCAATTAAAATATCAATTCCTGACTGCCAAATTATTTTGATTTACATATTATTATCTTATTCTGTGTGCTTCAGCTATTCTGTGTACAATACTTTGGTTTGCTGCCCAGTCAAAACATTTCTTCTTCACTAAGAGCCATTTGAGATATCTTGCAACATTCCATGTGACAAGATGTATTCTAGGTGTTAAGGCAGAGAGCTGGGATATTGTATTTATTTATTTATTTAGGTTTATATAGCCGCCCACTCGCCATGGCAACTCAGGGAGGCTTACAATTAGCAAAACAACACAGCAAAACAAAAAATTTTAATACATTTTTCTAAATCAATAATAGATTTCTGTGGCATCTCTGTCAGGAAATGAATCTAAATGCATCGGCAATACCAGTTGTCCCTTTGTTGAGCAAAAAAGAGACAACTGAAAATGAATAAGATGAAATGTAGATTTTGTTGTTCTTCAATTGCATGGTCAACTCCGACCCTTTGCGACCCCATGGACCACTGTCAGCCAGGCACTTCGGTCCTCCATCATCCTCCTCAACTCGCTCACTTCTGTGCCCATTGTGTCTACAATACCATTTAGCCATCTTCTTTTGCCCTCTACCCTTCCCAGCATCAAGGCTTTCTCAAGCAAATCCTCTCTTCTCATTTGATGACCAAAGTACTTTAGCTTCATCTTTACTATTTGACCTTCTAAGGAGCAGTCAGGGTTAATTTCTTCTAAGATTGACCACCACTGGACTGGAGCCTAAATTCATAGGGCCTGATGAGAGACTCCAAAGACCTATTACCTTTCTACTCCCAAAACCCCTGCTAGCAGACCTGTGGCTATGCCTGTGCGGACAGGACTGAAATGCTATAACTGCTAGCAGGAAGGCCACACACAGAGAATTTGTCCACAGCTGAAGTGGGCACAGGCTTCCCTGGAGGCTGAGGGGGGGTGCTCCAAGGGAGTTAGAGAAGAACTGGTTTTCCTATAGAGTAGAGGAGACCCAAGGCATGACTCAGCCAGTAACCCTGAACCCTAGAGAGGTTGTCAGTAAGCCTGACACATATGCTGAGGAAAAAGAGCCTGAGCGAGGTGGAAGAGCTCATCTAATGTTTGGGTTGCATTTTGGAGGGAACTTTGATGAATGGGACTTCCCTGTCTTTGAAGCAACAGTCCCAAAAGCTTTGGAGCCCAAGACTGAAGGGCCGGAGGTTGAAATAGAGAGTTGTCAGGAGTTTAGCTTGGAGACCCCTACCCAACCTAAGGTAGGGCAGCCAACTATCCCGCATTCTGTGCAGCAATCTCATTTAGGGAGGGGGAATTTCGACTTACCCTTGTTTTGAAAATGGTACCGGACCTCCCCCGTTGCGTCACGGAAGCACCGGTTTCCACTCCGACCGGCAGGCAGTTAAAGAGAAATGGAGCCGAAAAGGCTCCAATAAACTGCGCCTGCGCAGAAACCCAATCTGGCACCAAACTGGATATCTGCGCAGGCGCAGTTTATTGGAGCCTTTTCGGCTCCGTTTCTCTTTAACTGCCTGCCGGTCGGAGAGGAAACCGGTGCTTCCGTGACGCAACGGGGGAGGTCCGGTACCATTTTCGAAACAAGGGTAAGTCGAAATTCCCCCTCCCTAAATGGGATTGCCGTGCAGAATGCGGGACGGTTGGCCGCCGTGACCTAAGGGTCTAGACAAAATAGGGTTGGGGGACCTAAGAGTAGGTTTCTCCCAGGAAGAGGCTGCAATAGAGAGAGAAGGTGCTTAGAATAGTTAACCCAGCAAATGGGGAGAGCTTTTCTATCCATGCCTGGACAGATACAGGAGCTGACCTAATCTCAATAAATAAATAAAATAAATAGTATTTGTTTCCTGGACATTTAATGAAGGAATATAAACTATGCATGGAAACTTATAGTCCAGAGGCCACTAAAGAAATAGAATGTGAGGTAGGAGATATTAGTGGAATGTCAAGGATACAAGGGTCCATTGGTATGGGTGATAATCAGCCTCCAGTTGTAGTGGGGATGGATCTTTTGTTTAAGATAAAGAAAGCTGCTGGAAATGTCCCTAGCCAGGCAGAACTGCTCTCAGAAGAAGCTAGGGCTGATTTTCCTGCCTTGGAAAGCATTGCTCCATCGAACAAGAGTGAAGAGAGAAAAACATTTAAAACAGAGGCTTGTAGAGGGGTGGGGGTGTCAAATGACTTATCAGGGCCTGAATTCCTCCCTGTCTCTCTACTAATTCATCTCTTTCTGGTGAAGACTTGAAGAGTGGAGCCATAAAAAGCAAGAAACATATAGCCTTAAAAAGGACTTTGTAGCTGAAAAAGACACTGATTTCACTGTTGAGTGTTTACCAATGAACCATGCCTTCAAAATGGAACAAATAGCTGATATTCTTTGAAGGGTCTTAGAAATTTAGCTATTGTTGATTCACCTTATTCAAAATTGTATGTGGACCGATTTAGCTGGCATGACGGTTTACTGTATAGGGAAATGATATGTGAAGGGGGAAAGGAACCCAATTTGCAATTGGTGGTCCCTGAAAGCAAAAGAGACAAGCTAATCCATATTGCTCATGGTTCTGATTGTAACAGCCATGTGGGTTATAGAGTTACCCTAGAATGAGTTGCTAAGCACTTATTTTGGGAAGGCATGGCAGCTGATGCAATGAAAGTATGTGACCAGTGCTCAGGGTGTGCAATGCCCAGAAAAAGTTATGAAGCCTTTGAGAGGGAGGAGGAATTGAAGGCTGATCAATACCTTGAATTCCTAAAAGCTAATTGGGAAGGCAGGAAAATCCTCCCCTGTCCAGCCTTGCAGAACATCCTGAGTGAATTTTCTGGCTTGTCTATAAACCCTGAGCAAATCATTGAGCTAGGAGTGGGGGAGTGGGTAATGATGAGACTCCCTTTGCCCCAAGCTGAGGGTGTTCCTTGGGAAAAATCAGGGGTGGTCCATCAGAAACTAGATGCCCTCAATTTCCTGGTGCAGTTGCCAGAGGAAACCCCTTGTGTGTACCATATAACAAATTTGAAAGTAGGGTTTGCTCCTTCTTTGGCTTGCCCTAATGAAATTCAGAAAGCTGCATGGGTTGGACTGAAGGGAGGTGGTAATGGTAACGCTGGGGATTTTGGGGAAAAGACCCTGGAGGGTAGATAAACTTGCCTATGCTCATTTAAAAGGGTTCAAGGCTTATGTTTTGTAAAGAATCAGGGCATGTATGAGCAGTGTAAAGGGTTATAGTGTAATATGATCACCTCACTTGTTCTTTTTTTTTTTCTATGCCAGGCTAATAGAAACACTAGAAAGCATACGTAAGTAAATTAACTAATTGGCAGGTGTTCCTCACTCCCTGATGAGGTAAGAATAGGGACATCCAATTATTTCCCTGGGCAGGGTGTGTAAGATAGGGGTAGTGAGGAATTCCCTCCTGTTTGGAAAGGAGCAAGACAGACTTGCAAAGAGACAAGCCGATGCCTGGAAAAGGGAGTGATTTTTCTCTCTAGCCAGCCAGGTTATCGAAAGCAGTTTCTGGAGGGGAGGGAGTAATGACCTTCGCAGGAAAAGAGCAGAAAGGAGTTATGGCCAAAAAGTTACCCCAGAGAGGGCAACATATGAAAAAACATCAGGCCTTTGCTGTGAAGGCCAGAATTGGACAGAACCTGTGATTGACAGAAAGGGGTGATGGAAATGGTCTGCCTCCTTTAAGATTGGGCTAGCTGGAGGTGTCAGGCTGAGTACTGAAGGTGCGTATGCATCAATTGCTATTTTAATGCATGCACCGTCACCAGCAGCCATTTTGGGCTGCAGAGTCGGGCTGCCGGTGAGGTGACCGAACTGGTCACATTTTTTAAAAAAAGGTAACCACCCTGGGTGGTCTCCCAGGGAGGTTACTACCCCCCGCCGGTGACCACCCAGGATTGTTACCACCGGTTCTATAGAACCGGGGCAAACTGGCCGATGTCCATCACTGAGTATATATCTCAAAGCTTATAGAAATAATTAATAGTGACAGGATATGTGTTACTCAAACCATTTATGGTCAATAGCCTAGTTTTTTCAAGAGGACTTTGTTTCAAGATAGCCAATGTTTAATCAATAAAACAATCTGGCCATGCCCTTATTTCAGCTTCCATTTGACATCTGTCTTCCTATAGAATACACTCTGTTCACAGGTTTAAACAAGATGAATACATAAGTAATTGAAACTATGCCATTGTCAATCCAAACAATTATCTTTTTTTCAGTAAAGAGCAATTTGTTAAAAAAAGTTAAAACCTGCCCTTTCCTTTTAAAAGAAGAAATAAAGAAGACAATAGCAAGGATAACATAATAATGATTCCTGTTTATCTCTCTGTCTATGTGTGTGTGTGTATGAGAGATTGAGAGAGAGAGGGAGGGAGGGAGAGAAAGAGAGACATGACAAATGTTATGGAGAGATAAACCTATGTTAACAACTGAAATGACATTGAGTTTTCTTCCATTTAAACAAAGTCGTACCTGACTTTATAAAGAGATGTCATTGTGAAGCTTGCATTGAGCCAAACAGCAATGAAAAAAGAATAACAAAGCACAGCTTTTCAATGAATGTAATTAAACACATCTTTTCAAAAGACTTTTGCTGCCACTTCATGCATGTTTCTGAACTGTCTCTTTGCTGAAAAAACTGCAGGTGCAATTGTAATTTCTGAAATAAGAAAGCCTCCTAGTGAGAGTAAATGCAACATTTGACCTCAACTTCATATCATTTATTTTGTTTAAAAAGAAAGTTTCAGGTAACCAAAACAGCACAGAGAATACAATATAAACTGCTAAGGAAATAACAGACACTCACTGATTATATTATTACAGCTTTGCAATTTGCTTTTTAAAAAGTAATCATTTACAATTACTGTTATACTGCAAAAGTAGCTACCTGCAATTATAACAACAAAAAAAGGAAACAGTTTACTATCACAGAAGTAATTAAAATGCATCTGAAGGCTACAATCAAATGGCCTATGATACAAAATATACAGTATCTTCTCCTGTTCCATTTTGTCATTTTTTCAATATCCATAACAGAACATGCAATACATAATCATCCCTCCAGTAATGACCCTCCAATACTCCTCCTCTGCCCTCATTAAATTATACATTACAGTTATAGTGCACAAATGAATGGTACTGCCCCTTATTAAGTTACATTTGTAATGTAGTGGTTATATTGGAAAATAAAACTCCTTACAAATAGCTATTTACAGTAAAACCTCAGATAACACTAAAACCTGGTTCCACAAGTCTTGGTGTTATACGATTTTTAGTGTTATCCGATGCATGTTAAAATCCTATGGGATCCATAGAGATACATTGTAACCACACAGGCTTTAGCGGTTGTTATCCGATGCATCCCATAGGATCTTAATGTTATTCGATGCAATTCTCCCCCCCAGATTGCTTAATGTTATGCGATTTTAGTGTTATTCGATACTAATGTTATCTGAGGTATTACTGTATCTGTAATTGGAGATAATGGGCACAGAGCTGAGCGAGTTGAGGGAGATGGTGGAGGACAGGAGTGCCTGGAGGACAGTGGTCCATGGGGTCGCAGAGGGTCGGAATCGACTGTGCGACTGAACAACAACGAAAAAGTTACTTCTAGCTTTCCTATGTAATCTTGCTTACATAAACGGTATCCTTGGGAGATAACTAGAGTGATGAATGAATAAAATGAGATATTTACCATCAAATACAATCTCCACAAACTAGGATCTCTCCTGTGCTATTGTCATAGCTCCCCTCCAGTGATGGGATGTAACAGGTTCGCACCAGTTCGCCAGAACCGGTAGTAACTTTTCCCAGTGTCCTGGAGAACCGGTGGTAGCTTTTTGGGGTGAACCACCTTCAGGGCTTACCTTTTCACTGTTTCCCCCACTGCACATGTGCAGCAAGCACTTGGTGTGCATGCACACCTACAGTGCTTGGCACTTACACATGGCCTCCTTGCTGTCCTCCCAAGCGAGGAGGAGGAAGAGAAGCTGCTAGCATGAAGCTCCCTATAGCCTGCTCCCCAGGGTAAGTGACTCACCTTTGGATGTGGTGTGTCTATGTGTATTTTAATGTGTATTTTAATGTGTAATGTTCTCACTATGGTGAGGGGAACAGAACCAAAGGGATAGCATGGGGGGGGGGAGGAAGAAGGCAAGTGTCAGATAGCAAGAGGAAAACATGTGTAGGGGAAATATAAATATGACCATAAATAAAATAGAAAGAAGAAGAATAAAAACAGGAGACTTTCAAGGAATGAGGCTCTCCGGCTAGGGAGACTGGGGCACCACAGAAACCCAAGTGTGTAAAGCACCAACATTACTCAAAGTGGATTCATACTTTAATAAAAAGGTTCTGAACAAAACAGTTTCAGGTGCTGGAGATCACTGCCCCATGTGGCACCCTGTATTGTTTTATCTAAGGGTCTGACAATTCCTCCCCTAGCTGTCCTCTCAGGACAACCCCAAGAGCCTGTCCAAGAGGATACTGTGATGAATGCACATGACGAAAATGTTTTGACACTGCTGGTATTTAATGTGTCAAAAATAGCACTCTAAACTCACAGGCACACTTAGGAAAATGGAATTTGAAGGAAAATGTCATAGAAAATGGAGCTAAAATAGCAAGTATGAAGGCCAGATAAATAGGACAAGGAGCGTAGAAAAGCTCCATAATGGTCTTCCATCAAATAAAGTACTTAAATAAAAAGGTGTAAAATGGTGATCAGACAAGCAATATTTCTTCATTACATTTGTTTAATGCTGAGAGGAAAGTAGAGATTTATTCCACACAGCACTTTTTCATCATCTCAATATTTTCAAGGGGCATTTTTTTAAAAAATGTGCAGCTTAATAGATACCAACAGAAAGAAAATGAGGAAAGCAAATAAAGAAGACCAAAGGTTAGGCGGAGAATATGAAATAAAAAAATTGAAACAGTGAAATGAAAATTGGCCACATTTTCCAATTTAGACTATATTTCCAGGGAAGTATCAAAGTAGTCAGTCTCCTCTGGGTCAGTCCAGACTAGGACTGAACATTTTCAATTTTTTGTTTTGTTTTGTTTACTTTCTGATATACTATTTGTTGTTCTCTTTAAAAAAATTCCCCATGCTAAAAGAAATTTAAAGGCAGAATTTCTCCTTCTGAGGATTGTATTTGACACTTTTGTCATATAAACAAGTACAGGCAGTGGTGTGCTGGCCCACAGGGATACAAGGACTCATCCCAGTGTGCCCCAGAGACTGGCACCCCCCCCCCCAGAAGTAACAGGAATGTATGGGATTTCTCCCCCCCCCCCAGCTTCCCCAATTGGTGCCTCCATCTCTTCCTGTCCACCATTCTCCCAAGGTGCCCAACACACACCCTGGGGACAGGGGTTTTGTGCAAGGATAGCCTTTCCATTTTTGAGGTTTTCCAAAAAGAATGTGCTTCTCCCATGTTCTTTCCATGTTTTAAAAAGGAAAAGAGAGTAGAGGTGGTCTTAGAATAAATAGCTTGAAAAAAATGGCAGAAGGAGCTGGGGGCAGGAGGAGGGTGATTCTTCTGATATAAAGGGAAACAATCTTTTTCTAAAGGTTTTTTCATGTTTTTTTTAATTGATCATGCCCCCATGGTTTTTTCATGGGGTGCATGATCAAATATAGAAAAATTGTCGTACCTTTTCCCTGGTCAAATAACCTGAAAGCTGTCCAGCTAAGGAGGTATGGTGACTGAAAAAGTTTGAGGCTTTGGGGAGTTTCTGTTATACTGGTACCAAAGTGAGTCCAGTAGGATGTTGCATGACAATGAACTAGCCATCTGCCCATTCCACTAGAGTGGACCGGAGGGGCTCCCTGATAGTTCCATTGGGCTAGTTTTTTATTGTATTTTTTATTGGGCTTTTATAGGTTTTAAGTTTTTTATAGTTCTCAAGTGGGATTTATGTAGTTCATGATGTAATTGTTGTACGCCGCCCAGAGTCGCTAGCCAAGTGGGCGGCAATACAAATGTGATAAATAAATAAATAAATCCAATGATGCCATTCTTTCCTGCCCATTGTTATCTATAGAGCTATCTGAGTCTAGTCTGTGGTGTGGAAGAGCATTTGGAGAAGGAATCTGCATGTTGTGCCTATAGTTGTATCTCCTACTTTACAAGAAAAGGCTGATGGATTTTTGTCAAGAGAGGAAATGGGAGCAATGAAGGATAGAATCTTAGGGGAGGTGAATTAATTTCTAACAAAAAGTTCTCTGTCATGGCACTCGGACATAATTTTATCAATAAGGAACATAAAGGTATAATAGTAAAAAAGAGAAAGAAATGGAGAGTGGCATTCTAAGAAATGAAAACTATATTAAACATTTGTTTGTTTTCTTTTAAAAAAATTCCAGTTTGGCTTGGAATTTGGGATTTAACTGAAGTTATTGTACATTACTCATTGTAAGTGGCTCATGGGGACTATTCACCATTGTACTGTGCCTCTCTGCAGGAAGGCTGTGTGAAATAAAAGGTATCCCATGTCATTTTGTCCACCAATTAAATAAAACAAGAAATGGGCTTATTATTTTTATGTGACAAGCAAACTAGAGAATTCAAAACATAACTTTTTCCAGTTGAAACAAAGAGCCTTGAGAATGAGCTCAATAAAAGAGAGAAGTCTTAACATGCTTATAAATAAATAGGAGTAAGTATTGATAGGGAAATATATGAAAACAGATGAGAAAATGGCAAGAACAGAGAAAGAGAGAGAGGAAACTGTTTTAAATTACCAGGACACATTATCTCAAACCTGACTAATAATATACATATCAAATATAGCTGGATCAGTGGTGAACATCAAGAGGTTTGCACCAGTTCACCAGAACTGGTAGCAGAAATTCTGGCTGCTCCACCCATCCAAGCTTTGAAATAAAGCCGTCCTAATTCGGATGCAATGCAGGGCTTTCCCCCTGGCCATGTCCACCATACCACACCCACAGTGTGGTAGTAATTTTTTTTTGAAGCCCACCAGTGAGCTGGAAGACTGTATGGAAAAAGAGCACTGCCCTTCCTACCTCCCAGAATCCTGTCCTGATGGTTGTCTGCCCGCATGGGAACATCACAAGAAGAAAATGCTAAAATTCACTAGAACAAACAGCTGAAATTTTTGAAATAGTAACTCTGCTAGTCTGTGTTTCAAGCATTTCAGAGAGAAAACAAAACAAAACAAAATAAAAAGACAAAAATGTGGCACTTTAAAGACTAACCTGCATTTTAATGTTATCTTTCATGGATCAAGTCCACCTCATCAGCTGAGGTTCACTGAGCAAGACCAGTAAAAAAATGAATTTAATTAGAGTAATAGTATTGTTGTGTTTGGCCCAAAGTATTTGCCCTTCGGAATCTTTCAGTTATTTTGTATGGACAGGAGTCTGTTGTGAGATGAGATTCAAATTCACCATGGTATCCTGTTCCCATAAGAGAAGCTGTTAGTAGATAAACCACTTTTACAAGCTTTGCAAATCACTCAGCACAGCTTGCAAAAATTCTTCCAGGCTTGTTCTTTCTCTACACATCCATTTATGCCACAAGCACCATGTGCATTTTCAAACCTATCATTGTGACCTCCACAATTGACTTAATTGGACATTTCTCTTAGAGAGAGTGAATGCGTATTTAGCTCAGCATCAAGATATTCTTTTTCCTTTCTATCACCAACTGAAACCCACAACAACAGGGCCTTCCCCATCTATTTGGAAAGCATTAATGTACAACTTGCTTAAAGATAAAGGCAGCCTCAGCATCTAGAAGAGCCAATCACTATGGTACCTAATCAGCTTGCATTCATGTGGTCTCTTTCAAATAACTTTTAAGGAGGGATATAAATCTTTTGTTTGTTTGTTTGTTTGTACAGTATGTATGTATGTATGTATGTCTGTTTTGGAGAGTATGAAATAGATAATTTTTGACTAAAGCTTCCAGAATCTCCCAGTTAACATGGCCAGTTAAAAAAAAATGCTCCAAAAAGAAGAACAAGAACAGATTTCCATGCAATAATTCCTTGTTGAAAAAATTATTCACTACATGTACTCATGGAAAGGTGGAATGGGAAACACTAGAATTCTAATTTGTAGGCTAAGTTTAAAGGCAGTTATTTATTTTGAAGCAAGTCAGAATTACTCCATAAATTTTCATTAAGACTGTTAAGAAAGGTTGCCTAATGAAGTAGAATGTTGAGTACAGTTCTGGCTTAAATGTCAACTGAATTGCCAATATACCATGGAAAAGGTAATATGTAAATATGTATTAAAGGGTGTCAGCCAATTAAATCATTTTTAAAAATCACTTTTAACTCATTTTAAAAATAAATAAATCACTTAACTGTGTCTCACCTTTAAACAACTGATCAATTAACTTACTGATTTAATTTTAAAAACTGTATATGTTGCAATACTTCAGTGAAGGTAACCTTTTAAGGATCCCAAAGGAATTGATTAAGTTCTGTTAAATATCAACGCTTAAAGATTTTACATCTCCAGTTATAAGAAGAAACAGTCATTTTCTTATGAGCCACACCAAGTATTTGTAGATATAAATTTAATATGAGATTAAAATTGTGACCAACTTTTAAAAATATAATGCCAGTAATGTGTATACAGCCTTGAGTAAGACTCATTGAACTTCTAAGTAGAGGTGCTCTGTAATCACTTTATCTGCAGGTCTGAGAAAATATACTGTATGGGAAATAAGACAGTATGTTTTGCCTCTTCTTCAGATACCAAGTAACATCTCTGTTTCTGGACATCTTCATGCCATAAACTGAAGGTGCACAGAAGACTTTACTAAGGTTTCAGACTGGGACATAGGAGTTCAAAGTTTTGGTTCCTACTGAGTCATTACACACTTCCTGTGTGATCTGCCTGGAGGAAGAAATCCATATAAACTGCCTGGAATACATTGGAGGAAAGAGGGGATGCAGAAGTAGGGAGCAGAGAGGGAAGGAGACCGGGGGTAATTTCTGGTAATGCTGCAATGTCTCACAAATTGTACTTTTATGCAGCAGCATTGGGCAATCAGGCAATCAGGCAATGTCCCACTCCACCCGAGCAATCTCCGCCCCTGTAGGTAGAATTTAATTTTTTTCCTTAACCAAAGGGCAGGAAGGGAGAAGCCAGTCCAGCGCTGCACGGTGCTTAACTCAAGGGGAAGCAGGGGTGGGCAGCGACACCGGCAGGATGGGCGCCTTCCTTCTGCCTTGTCTCTGGCCTTTATACATGTTCCCACCATCCTTCCTGGGGAATCGTACCTTCTGCTTACAAGGCAAAAATTCAACCTCTAAGCCACAGTGGCTTCACTACCAATGGAATTTCTTTTGGTTATCTTATAACAGAGAACTCTATGTTAACCAGAGATGATATCATTGCTTTTAAAATCCGGGCTGTAGAAGCTCTAAATGGAAATCAAACTCTGCCTCAGGAGAGACCCTTTGTTTGAAGAAAAGATGCAACATGGAACAGTAATTTTATTATTAATTATTATTAAAATTGTAATTATATTTATAATAATATTTTTTAAAAATTAAGGCCTAAGTAGGAATCAAACTCAGTACCTTTTGGACATAGTCAAAAACACTAACTACTTATCCACTAAGGATTTCTCTTTAAACCTGATTTTTTTTTTAAAAATAATGATATCCTCTCTGGCAGTGGTGGGCATAAAAAAAAAATCCTACCACACTGTGGGTGTGGCCATGTGACTGGGTGGGCATGGCCTGTTGGCTTCTATTTTCATCATTCTATAGCAAAACTCTGAAGCCATTTCCCCCTTGTCCAAGGCTTTTCCAGGGTTCTCTGTTATAAGATTACCAAAAGCCATTCTAGTGGTAGTGGAGCCACTGTGGCTTAGAGGTAGCAATTTTACCTTGTTAGCAGGAGGTTGTTGGTTCAATTCTCTAGAGGGGAGTTGAAATTAGAAGGCGAGTCGGAACATATATAATTTTTTTAGGGTTAAACACCCTAATCACTCCCTGTCCAGCAGCCTTTTCGGGTAGCCAGCACACCCCTGCTTGTATAGGCATCTCATTCCAGTTAATGGCTCACAGGTTGCAGTATGTAACTGCCATCATAATGTGTTTGGGACCTTGCCACTGTTTGGTACCCAGCTCTTTTTTATAAAAGTGTCCTTTCCTCCTTCCTGCACAGAAGGTCCATATCACCCATGTTGGTAACCTCTAGGTAGCTGCAAGAGGCAACTCTTATTACTTTAACTACACATGCTGAACTAAAGATTTAGTCCATTATTTCTTGTATATTCTTCTAGTTGAGTTGCTATTTCTGTAGCTTCACACCTGTCTAACCTCTTTCTTGAACTATACTCAATTTTGATTTAATATAAATATTTAATCCAAAAAAAAGATATTGCAACTGCAAAAAATATTTTCTTGCAGTTACTTGGATGATAACCTTGGCATTGCTGCTTATTTATATGTATAGCATGTTTTTATGATGCTTTAAAGCTTTGTGTTTATTTGTAGTGTGTTTTGTTGTTGACGGCCCTGTATGGCCTTTGGTTAGAAATGCAGCATAGAAATTTAAACAAACAAACATACATTGTGATCTCTATGTCTATATGATATAGAAGATATGGGTGTGTTTGCATACTTAAATGGGTGATTGCTCATCCAAAAAATGCCTTTCTCTACCTATTTTTGTTTGTTTATTTAAATACATTAGATTTCCAGATTTCCATTAATACTAAATACCATCTCAACCTATGCCACTTTATCTTGTCCAAGAAACATTTTTTGTTGTTGTTCAGTCGCACAGTCGATTCCAACCCTTTGCGACCCTATGGACCACTGTCCACCAGGGACTTCTGTCCTCCACCATCTTCTTCAACTCACTCAGTTCTGTACCCATTGTCTCTACAAAACCATCTAGCCATCTCATTTTTGGCCACCCCCTTTTTCTTTTGCCCTCTACCTTTCCCAGCATCAAGGCTTTTTCAAGTGAATCCTCTCTTCTCATTTGATGTCCAAAGTACTTTAGCTTCATCTTTACTATTTGACCTTCTAAGGAGCAGTCAGGGTTGATTTCTTCTAAGATTGACTTATTTGTTCTCCTCGCTGTCCAGGGGACTCTCAAAACTCTCCTCCAGCACCACATCTCGAAGGCATCTATTCTTCTGTGCTCAGCTTTCCTAATGGTCCAACTCTCACAACCATACATTGCCACCAGGAATACCATTGTTTAAACCAATAATTTTGGATCTGAGTTTGTTCATATAATTCTCTATACAGTATCTGAGAATTACATTGATTTCTATGTTAAACTAATTGTTACTTCCCTTTGAATCAAAAGGGCTAGAACAGTGGAACAGTGGGTTCCTGTTCCCATGTTCTGTCACAATTTTATTATCATTTTCTGTATAGCCTACTTAGTTTCCTGTTAATTTTCTGTTTACAATTCAGACAGTACTTTCCTAACCTGGTCTAACTGCTACTCTCCTCCCCAAACCCTTTTTATATACATCTAATTTATGTGAGATGTTTAAGATCAAATTTAATTCAAACATCATTTCCTTTCCAATATTTCTACCAGTCTAGTATTTTCTTCTTTCTAGTTACGTTTCTTTTTTCAATAAGTTTTGCTGCTCTTCTTCCTGTTTATTGTCCTAAGGATTAATGTCTGTGAAACATGTCATAATATGTCCTCAATTCCTCCCTGCCTCCATACAAAACATTCTAATTTCTGAGCCTTCTTCCAGTAGTTTCTATTAAGTTTTTATGATATCATTACATTATTATTTTCATTAAATAATAATCCAGTTTAATTAAATGCATCAAACTGAAAATAAATCTGGAATTCTCAGTAATTCATACCAGCAAATTAATCTTTTTTTAGTTAATAAATGTAATTGAGCTTCAGGACATTTCAAACTGAAATAATTTCTAACTCAAATAATCAAAAATAAATTAATAGGAAACAAATACATGCAATAAATCATACCACATCTATTACCTTCCCCCTTAATATTCCCAAATAATTCCCCATCATCCGATCTTCACAGAACAAGAGATTCAAAAGTGGTAATAATAATCTTCTAGTAATTCTCAAAATTCTAAAAAATAAAACATTCATTTAAAACTTAATATTTCACTTCCTCCAAGAATCTAACAAAATATATGGTAAATGTAATGCTGTAATAAAGACCTAAAGTTTTTCAAAGTTTCTTAAAGCTTAATTTTATTAACAGCTACTGCTTTCCAAACATAAGCTGAAGAAACTCAAATAAACAAGTGTATGACGCAATGGATGAAATTTGAATAAAGGGCTAAATTTCTGTTTATCACCATGATAGAGAAAAACACACACACACTTATGTTCCCCCAAGAACAAAACAATTGGTACTCTGCAAGTGTCTGATTCATCAGTCTGGTCCTTCAGAAGCTATGTCAATGAGATGAAATATATTTCAGGATTACTGACCATGATTGTGTTTCTTCTCTGGGATGGTCAGGAAGGGTCCTACTGTAACAACAGGTGTTCCAAAGGGAGAATGTAGCTGACTTTTCAAAAGTAGCCCACTTCCAAAACCACGATTGCAGCCCTTGCTAACCTGAACAACAGCTAAGCCAATATAAAAAATTTTCTGTGTTCATATTCATATTGAAATACTGTACTTTGCAATACTTCCTCACCAAATCACTGTGCAATAATTTGGCCTGTTCCATTTTAACAGGTACAAGTCCTGCCACAGACTGCACTCCCAAACCCTTCTAGAATTTCCACCTCAGTTCAGGACAACTCAAGAGTTCTATCCCTGTTGTTAGCTTACAAATGTATAGCCTGTTCCACTATCTCCTGCAACAGGCCTGCTCGATGGCTGAAGCTTGCCTTGTGTTACTATTTTTGTACTTATTTCTCAGCATTGCTGGTGCTTGGGAATCAACCCAAGGGTCAAGTGTAAAAATTAGCAATCACATTCTAAAAATTTGTGGGTGTGACAACATATTTGCAAAACCATTGATTTTTGAAATTCAGGAAGCAACTAGCAACCATTGGCAAGTCTTGATCTTGCTTCCATATTCTTTTAATGTTTCTGTAATGCTTACTGCTTGGTAATTTTTATACTTTCTGTACTTTTTGAGGGTTAACATTGTTGGAACTCCAACTTTTATAAGATGTGTTTTTCTTTATTGCCTATCCAGAAATATAATATTGACTTATTAAAATCAACTGTTTTACCAGAGATAACTTGCTTGTCCAGTGTAGTGTTGTTGTGTTGTTGTTTTTTAAACTTGAAGTGGTATAATTTATAATATAGAGGAAAAGATGTGAGTAATCCATAAGATTTAGCCAAATGTTGATCTTTGCAATTTAGCAATGTCTGCACATATAATCAATCCATGGATTCTAGATTAGGGAATCCAGCTATGATATGATGAATTTCTTATTTGACATTTTTGTGTCATTCTAATGAAATTTCACTTTTGGGATGAAAAGACATTAGAAGTATTTGAATCAAATATTTAAAATGCCCAAAAATCTATCCAAGGAGATTTTCCATCCCTACTTTTACTGGTTGCATATGAGTTGGTTTGAGTTGTCCAGTCTGTTGTTGATACATAGCTGCAGTAGCTATTTCTCTATAAATAAAAAAACAACATAGCACAGCTATTTGTTTTCCATTTGCAAATAGCCCCAAAGGCCAGAGGCAGGCAAACTAACATTAAACATGTAATCTCTATTTTATAACATCAACTGGGCGCTGAAGGAGGGAATATATTGTCGACAATCAACATTCTGCCAATAAAATCCATTTCATCTTCTTCCATTAACAAATATTATTACCCATGTTAAAAGACTGAACTCAAATGTAAATTTATATACCAATAGCAGATGTTTCCAGCTATTTATCTATTTTTTTTGTGGGGATGGAACTGAAACACAATATTTCCTGATTAATTCCCCCCAAATTATATTTCCCTGTTTACTTATTTATTCTCAGATCCACCAAAGATTAAAAAAAACATTTCTATTAATATCTAGTACATTATGTAGATCAGACTTTATTGCTCCTTAATTCTTTATAGATTATTCATTTCTTCTGATGATGCATTTTCATTAATGTTTGAAAAATAAAACTCAGTAGTGCAAGTTGTAGCTTATTTACAGTCTCCAAGAAACCTTTTTGAATGTTCTCTATAGCACATATCAGCTATTCTGGGGACAGGTAAAACAGGCAATGCAATTATATATGACTGATTTTAATATTGGTCTTCTAAGATAAGAGTAAAAAGGTCAAATAGAGAACAGAAACTCTTCATTCTTAAATCAATTTGCCTCCTGTAACATTATTTACATGTTCTAGGTTGGGGACTGCAGCCAAAACATCTGAAGAAAATAGAGGCTAGAAAGAGCAACTAGAGCAGTGAGTGCCCAAACTGCAGCCTCAAAATCCACTTATTTATCACAAAGTGCCAACACAGCAACAGAGGAGGGGGGAAAATGTTCCCATTCAGTTGCTGGGCAGAGGGGTGGGGCAAACTCTGTGCTGGGGAGAGGGAGGAAATGCTCCCATTGGGCTGCTGGGCAGAAGGGCGGGACAAACTATGTGCTGGGGTGACTGTATGAGTGCCCACTGAGAGGCCTCTGACCCTAACAAGAGAGTGCTAAAGAAACTTAAGAGAAAGGATACTAAGGTCATTCATATTGTAATATTCTTAATTACTATTTAAAGATACAAAAGCAAGATGGCGAAGAAAACTGACAAGATGAAAACTGATGTCTTTGGCAAAAGAGCTTATGGACACCATGAGCCTCTAGAAAGAATATAAATGGTGCTAGATCAAATCAAGCTTGAACTCTCTAGAAACAAAATTACTAAACTGAGGCTATCATACTTTGGGTATTTCATGAGAAGACAAGAAACACTGGAAAGTACACCAGTGCTTGGAGAATTGGAAGGTAACTAGAAAAGAGAAAGGACTAACAGTAGACATGAAGCACATTGTTAAATATAAGACCCTTTAGAGATCCTTAATTCATAGAGTTGCCACATCTCAACTGTCAAAAGATATTCTTCATGCTATATAATTTTGCTTTTCCATTATCTTTTGGTACTAGGATGAAAGCAGAAAGCTGCTGCATAAAGTTGTGGTCATCGGCACACAGGTTTCTTGAATACTGAATATGAGCAGCTGTAATTATTCTAGAGTTTTGGGATTTCTTCCTGAAATAAGGGAAACTGACTCTCTTTGATCCTCCCTATTTCCAGAGGTACATCTACCATGTGCCTCATGAGAAATCAGATCCTCTGGAACAATTTTGTTATAGGCAGCTGGAGCAAAAAGATGTAAGACATCTCCTATTATTGCTCTTTGATTTGTAACAGTAGATTTTCAAGGCTGCTTTAAAAAAACTAAAGGAAAGTAAATCTGGAATTCTGTATCCTGTGGCTATTTGCTCTGCATCTGACATCCTAGACAGTATTTGTTGGCTGCTATACCAACATATGATTATATAGGTAATAAATATTTGAGCTTCCCCTTACCTGTCAGTATTGGATGCATGTATTTTGGATGCATGTTTCCATAATAGGTAGGAAGGGACTGTGGTGGCTCAAGTGGTTAAGACACTGAACTTTTTGACTTGAAGGTCAGAGCTTGATTCTCATGTACTGCATGGCAAAGTGAGCTCCTGTCTTTGCCCCAGCTCCTGCCAACCTAGCAGTTCGAAAGCAAGAAATTGCAAGTAGATAAATAGGGACTACTTCGGTGGGAAGGTAAACAGTTTTCCATGCACTCCAGTGTTGAAGCATGCCTGCCACATGTCCACAGAAATGTCTCCAGACACAGACTTTGCTAGCTTTTTGGCTATAAACAGAGATGAGCACTGAACCATATAGTCGGATCCGATTTAGCTTTCTGGCAAGGGTGACCTTTACCTTTACCTTCCATAGTCGGAGGATTTCCTACTATACAGTCATTCGATTTGTTTGACTATGCTGAGACCAGCACTACCAAAAAGAGCAAAACTTCCTATATTTCTAGAGTTGATCTCAATATGAAAATGCCTGCAGATTTTTAAAAAAATCTTGCTTAGAGATAACCAGCTTAAAATAAACATAGCTCTTGCTACTGTCATTTACCTGGGTGGGCTCAAGGTTATGTGTTCTGAGAAATAACAGCAACTGTGTGATGAGAAAGTAGTATAAATACATTTAAAAAATAATAAAATGAGAGAATGAGAATATTTTCCTCACATTAAATACTAGCTGATCTCTCCAACAAGTCTTTGGAATTAATTGTATACTTTTTTCATTTCTGCTCTAGATTTGAAATACTCATACGGAGATTATTTTTGTTTTATTAAAACTAAGAAATAATATTTATTATTAATGTTATTATTATTTAGAATTCTGTATTTGGTTTAGTAGCACCAAGAATCTGGAGAGGAATTAAAAATAATGAAATTAATTGAGTGCAGTTTATTGCAAATAAAATGGAAAATGAACACTCTGCACATAGTCCATAGGAAATAAGAGATGCAGAATTTGACAACCGAAAGTTTTCCGGGTCAGTAGTTCGAGACTCGAGTGCTGCAAGTAGATAAATAGGTACTGCTTTGGCAGGAAGGGTAACAGCAAGGAATAATTGTAGCTGGCACTCTAGTTTTAACTGTGCAAATGCAGTGATGGTCACTGTTGAGACCTGGGGATCCAGGTTCAGGAATAAATGCAGGAAAGCATCCAAGCTGTGAATCTGTTTTCATATGTAGTGTAATCCAAACCATACCATGTTGAACCTCCATTCCCTAACCTTTCCACTGATCAGGAATACATCTGATTTGTCTGGATTAAACTTCAGTTTGCAGCATTATGGAATTCTCATCTAGTTCACTATTGACATCAGACATTGGTTTAGAACTGGAACAGCTTCCCCAGAATTGGATGGGAATAAAAAAATAGAGCTGAGTGTCATTCACTTAATGGTTGCAAGCTCCCAAACTCAGAATGGCATTGCCCAGAGGTTTCACATATAGTTGTACCGTGTGTGTGTGTGTGTGTGTGTGAGAGAGAGAGAGAGAGAGAGAGAGAGAGAGAGAGAGAGAGAGAAATCCGATGTATTTGTTAAGCGAGTTTTTGGTTGGTTTTATTTGTTAAGCGAGGCGACCATTCAGAGAAAATTCTGCTCTTTAAGGAATTATTCTTTAAGTGAGTCACTCTTTATGTGAGGTTTGACTGCATATCATAAAGAGCCTTGGGAAAAGAACAAATTCCAAGAGATCCCCCAGTCCAATGGCCAGGCCACTGAAGTGAAGTCCCACAGCACAACATTCTGAGCTCTTCTCCCAGGAAGAATGAAAATCCAGTGAGTCCAAGTCCCATTTCAGAGGAAACTAAAGGATACCATAGGCCAGTGCTTCCCAATCTTTGGGTTTTGAACTTTAATTCCCAAAAGCCTAAGTCAATTACCAAAAGCACTGACCAGCCAATGTACTGACTTAGGCTTCTGCAAATTGAATTCCACCAGGGTTCGTGGAACATAGTTTGGGAAAACGCTGCCATTGGCAATGATAATGAAAGCTGCTGAGAGGTCCAGCAGAATTAACAGGGAACCATTCCCCCTTTCCAGTTCCTACTACAGCTTATTTGTCAAGGTTATCAAAGTTGTCCCTAGGAGGATGTAGCAATCAGGACCTATGCCACATCAAGACAGAAGTGAGGTAGTGTACCTCCATACTTTAGGTTTGAAACAAAGACATGAATTGTAAGTTAAAGAGTTTTTTATTTTATAATGGGTAGAATGGGCCAATCTCGCCACACTTTTTGTCTGCATTTAACCAAACTCCAAATCCCCTCAACAGCTTCTGGATCCTCAGAAAGATTAATATCGCAGCAATTGCAGTTCCAGGCTTCTCTTATCAGCGACTAGCCAGTAAAGGAGGAAAGAAGGGAGAATTCATGAAAGGGTTCCAGTTTCAGCCCCAGTATGCACTGCAATGGTATGTGGGATTGGCATTTGCAACACCAGCTCAGGTAGGGACACTAAACCTAAATTGATAAAGTGTATTATTAAATATAATAAACCATAAAAGCCAACAATGTGCATTTGGACAAAGGGAGCAAGCAGGCTGACAGAAAATTTAGTGCCAGGATTTTGATTCTGGTCTAAGTAGACAAAACTGCAGATACATAAAATATGCACAGTGATGAATGTGAATGAGGATGAAACATAAGAGCAGATTTGCTATCAAATCTCTATGCTTAAGTCTAAGAGCTAAAATATGTTATTAATTCTGATGGATAATGTGCTATTAAGGTGTCATGTTAAATTAATTATAGTACACGGAAGATATATAATGCAGAAGATACAGTCTGTGCACATTCTGAGTAAAAATGATAGTCTGTGGAAAATTTGATGATTCATGCGGCATATCATTGACTGTGGGATGTACAATTTCAGTAGTTCCCATTTCAAAAATGGGGTGCAGAGCTCTTTCCCATCTTATTCTTCCTATACAAGTAAAAAGTATAGGTAAAATGAGGTATTTTGAGGTATGTGACACAGCTGCATCCTAATTTCAGTGGTACCAAGTGTGTGTTCTAAAATTCTCCAAAGAAGCTCAAGCTGGAAACCAAAGGACAGTTCTTCATCTTGTTCTGCCATATCTGAATCTGAATATTGGTGATCTTCATGGCAATCAGCCATCAAGACTTTCCTGAGAATATAATGCAGTGGCTTTTCATCTGCCTTCCACTTCACAGCATGACCTCCGTAACACTGATACAATCCCGCGTGTCACTTTATGGTCCTTTTGGTATGCAAAGTCCTCCTCAGCCCCAGGCTAGTATTGATGATGATGATGATGCCCTCCATCAAGATGGATTCAAGTGAGATTTAATCCACTTGGGGACCATCACCCATCCCTATGGTCTTTGCCAAGGCAGCTAGTCCTCAGGGTTGTCAGGTTAGTTAACCACCGCCTAACGCTTAACATTGAGTCGCTGGCAATATGGTCTACTCTAATACCATAGCAGGATAACCTTAGCACTTACTCAGAGAAAACTTCATTGAAAGCAACAGTCCTTTGTATGAATAGATATTTACTGGAATATCTTGTTTCTCTAGGAACATAGGCACCTGTATGTAGGACTTGAAGCCATATTGGACACAATAAGGTTTACTTCTGAGCAATCATGGAAAGAATTATGTTGCCATTTTTGCTGTCACAGATATCTGTGTCAGCAACTAAACAGGCTGTGCTTGATATGAGACCAAAGCTTTATTGTGGGAACAATATAAAGCAATTATATCACTTATAACAGCTTGACTTTCCTGAACTGATAGTTATTGCTGCTGAAGAGATTTTGCTATTCTCCAGGGATTCCAAACCAAATTTACTTCTAATGCGCTTCTTTTTTGTCTTTCTTAAACGCAATATTAGGTCTCTGTTAAGATTGAGGTTTCTACACTTCATAATGCTGCAATTAGATAAGCTCTCCATAAAGTTTTCAAGACATGTGGGGCAGGAGGTTTCAGAAAAATCCCTAGAGTTAGCTGGGGGTGGGGTGGGTTATGCTATTTTCACAAAAAAGGGGAAAAGAAGAAAGTGCACAGATACTCAAAAAGAACTGTAAGGAAAATTGAAGTCCATTTTAGCACTTGTTACAGTTGGGATAGCTCATGGACCAGAAGGGAGAGCATCTCACCCCTAAATTTCAAACATTCCACCGATGGGTATCTCTCTAAAAAAAAAAAAAAAAAAACTTTAAACTTTCCTATTCAATGAAGCCTTCAAGAATATTATACCCTTAACAATAAACTAGCTGGTCAGTTGACCCTCTGTGGCCACAGATGCCAAGTATTTTGTTTATTTTATTTTATGATGTACTTATTCAGTGGTTTCATTTCATTTTGTTGTTTACCAGAATGGTAAATATCCCAAATGGGTGGTATAAAAATGCAATAAAGAAATGAATGAATAAATAAATAAAGGGAGGCTACCAGTTACCATAGAATTTCTAATGGCATGGTCACTACATTTGAATAGCAAAAATGGTCTCTCTGTGGTGGTTTGCCACATGTTGTCCAGATTAGGGTAGAGGGACAACAAAAAATTTTCTTAGATTCTATACTTTATGTTCTCACAAATTCAGATTTTAGTAGTATTGAGGAAACGATGTTACTGTTTTTTTACCAGTGAATGAACAAAATAATGTTTATTTTGCTCCAGTTATTAAGGGACAGAAATAATCAGGGGACCTTTGCCAAATATTCATTCAGGCAGCTTCACCTTCTAATTTCCAGAAAAATACTTTGCTAAGAAATTTTAATCCACTGTCTATTTTGAACTACAGATTTGTTCTGTCACCTTTTGGTAGTAGGTATTTTGTGAATGTGCTTGCATTTTCAGATAGATTTTCATACAAATGAAAAATTATATTAGGCTCTCTCTAATGTATACATTTCGGAGACACTTAATTGATGCCTTTTTATACAGTGTTTCTGTTATGGCAAATGAGTAGAAAAACACATCTTGGATTGGAAATGTGCATCACACATTTTCCGGAAGAACAAAAACTGAAGGTTATTTGAATTCTGATTCATTATTTTGGAAATTAGAAATCAAGATGGTTCATATTAACATGTGAATGGACTATTTTCACTTCTATCTCTTATTCATGGAGCTGTTCTCTCTATTGATATCAATGGAGAATCTCTGTTCTCATACACACAGGAAATTTTCTGCATATATTATAGCTGGAATATGGCAAAAGACAAGAATTCTGATTTTATTGATGTAAATGCTTTATATGTATTTCTAACAAACTTTGTCAGACTAAAGCCTGGTACAACTTTATGCAATTTAAGTACTGTGGCTCTTCAGTAACAGGACATACCATATTTGCTAGCGTATAAGATGCACTTCCTCCCCTTAAAATACACCAGAAAAATGGAGTGTGTCTTATACGCTAGTAAACCACCCACACCCAAAACGCTGGTGTGGTTCGGTGGGAAGAGATGATTGGTGGTGGGAGACAGGAAAGGGTTGTTTTTAAAACTGCCCTTATCCCTCACACCCATCCCCCCCCCTTGGTGAGGTTAGGTGGCTGCCACTGACCACTAAGAGCTGTGTGAAGGGTGGTTTCCAAAAGAGCTCTTGTGCCTAGCCAATCCCGTTCTCCCCACCTCCTGACGGTCAGCTGGGTTGGGGTGGGAATGGGCTTAAAGGATCATTCTTCCCCACCCCACTCTTCCCAGCTGGTGGTGAGATGGTGGGGAAAAGAGATTCAGAGATTCACTCTCCTTGGCTCCTAGAGTTAATTTTGGAAATTCATGAAAGCATGTAGAAAATTATTTTTTCCCTTAAGTATGTGTATAAAAATTGGGGTGTGTCTTATACTCCAATGTGTCTTATACACCGGCAAATATAGTGTCTGTCCTGTATGTCCAAGGTTTAAGTGCAAAATAGACCCCATTTCTACTATTTCCATGGGGACTGGCAAAAGCCATGGCCTGAGTCCCATTTTCAGTTCATGTAATTCAAACTCTTCATTTGTTTCCAAATCTAATCCATTTCCCCCTCTCTCAGTATGGGTAAAAAAAATTTTTGTGGCATTTTGAGGAATACAGAGTTGAAGCTCACCCTCTGAGAGCAAGTGTCTATCTACACTTAGAAGGACCAGAGACAAACTCCTATGGTAATGTTAAATGTTTAATTGATATTGCTTATTGATAGAACACAGAACAAACCACTTTGAATGTACTGACCTGAACAGATTTCAGAAACCAAGAAAGGTTTTTTTGTTGTTCAATTGCACAATCGATTCTGACCTTTCATGACCCCATGGAGCACTGCATGCCAGGTACCCCTATCCTCTACCATCCTCCTCAACCCACCCAGCTCTGTGCCCATTGCATCCACAATACCATCTAGCCATCTCATTTTTGCCCTCCACCTTTCTCAGAATCAAGGCCGTCAAGTGAATCCTCTCTTCTCATTTGATGTCCAAAGTACTTTAGGTTCATCTTTACTATTTGTCCTTCTAAGGAGCAGTCAGGGTTGATTTCTTCTAAGATTGACCCATTTGTTCTCCTTGCTATCGAGGGTAATATTTGGTTGAGAGACATTCAATTCCAAGGATCTCTAGGTAGTGATAGGAAACAATTCTGCTTGAAAAACAGGAGAGTTGTTGCCAGTCTGAACTGACAGAACTGGGCCAGTTGGACCAATGATCCTTCTAATGTAAGGCAGACTCCTAATAGCTGTGTCACATTAAAGAATGAACAAGTAATATTTCACAGAAGCTTTCATGGGTGGCAGTCCACTTCACTGACTCATTCACAAAAGCATATCATAAATAAGCTGTGTTGATCTTTAAAGGTGTCACAGGATTCTTTATTGGTTTTGTAGCAAGACTCTCCATTCTTGGTGTTTGATAATATGAACAGCGTCCTCTGCAATGGGATAAGAAATCTATACTACATTGTTTCTTCATCCTTATTCAGAGGTTACTGTAAATTGCTATCTCATTATTATGCTGTTTACCAAAGGAATAAATTACATACCTGTCACCTACTTCCTAATGCTGCTTTTCATATCTGTACTTAAAGTACAGGAATAGTATTTGACCAAATGCTTTGCCTGGGGATATTTTATTCATATCCAGCAGAATATTTCTTTCATCATAAAGCATCTAAACTACAATTATATTGCAAACTCAGCATTAAATTCAGTCTTCCTTACTTCTCCTATAGGTATTAAACATGCAAACTTACTTATGACCCAAGAAGTCATAAGGAAGCAGAATGTACCAAGAGAAGACAGCTCTCCATAAAGCTGCTGTCGTAATTCAGTTTAAGACAGAAAACTATTAAATTTTAAGTCCTTTCTCCTACCCTTCAATACTCACACAAAACAAAAAATATTTCAAACTGTCAGAAATCTCTGTTGTAATTTCAAAGAGATATGAATTATTTTGTCTCTTCTGTACACTAGGTTCATACAAAATTGGCTGAATGAATATATAACATTGACAATGTACTATGAACAGTGTAAGGGTTTTGGAGAATCAAAAAGAATAAGATCTTGGATCTTTTATTTATTCCCCTAAACCACCACCACCACCCTGCTCCATATTAGTGGTTTATTAAGACTTTCGGGCTGTAGTGATTCAGTGGTTAAGAAGCTTTGCTTGTTAGCTGGAAGGATGGCAACTTGGCAGTTTGAGACCCAGGTACTGCATGATGCTTTGAGCACCTGTCTTTGTCCCAGCTCCTGCCAACCTAGCAGTTTGAAAGCAAGAAATTGTTAAGTAGATAAATAGGGACCACTTCAGTGGGAAAAGATCTTGGAAACATGAAAGGAGCCTCATTCGGGCATCCCCTGAGCAGAGTTTCTCCAACAAAAATCCTTTCAATGCAGAATAAATTCTGACATGAAATTATTATTCTTATTAAGATTTGCTATTGTCTGTAATAAGTACTGATAGAAATGCAGCCAGTGTTGTTGTTTTGGCTAGAACAGGGGACTCATGTGACCTGGGTACAATTCTTCTCTCAGCCATGGAAACTCATATGGGAGTGTCAATAGTAAACCACACCTTGAAAATCTCATATACCTAAAAACCTATACAGTGGAACCTCGTATAACAAAAAAAAAAATGGTTCCACAAGGCATTTAGTTATATATATAAAAAATTCATTGTATGAAAATCTCTGTGGGGAAAATCATACAATGAAGTTTTTTCCATAGATATATTTTGTCGTGCAATTTTTTTCTCCATAGGGAAGCATTGCATCATACAACAAAAATGTTCATTGTACAATGCAACTTTTTTTTTCAAATTCTCTTCATTGTACAATTTTTTCATTGTATGATGCATTTGTTATATGAGGTTCCACTGTATTAGGGTTTCTTCACCCAATTGAGTTCTCCTTTTTTTTTTTAAAGAGGAGCAGGAGGTTCAGGAACTTCAGCCTGTACTAGGGGAAGTGAGATCAGAAGAAAGGTTATCAGATCCCAGGAGCTCAGGGTGCACTCCTTCAGAATGGCAGGAGGGTAGTAGTCTGCCTTCCAAGGATGGAGAAATTCTGGTCCATCTCAGTGCATCTCACTGCATCTGGTCCATCTCAGTGTTGCCAGGAGAAGCAAAAGCAGAGTTGTGCACAAGTACATCTTAAGAGTACTGATTGCAGATCAAAGGCATGTGGAGATAGAGGGTAAGCTCTATACATTTGCATCTTGGAGCTTCAGTGAATTGCTGGTTTGTTTGTTTGTTTATTTATTTATTTATTTATTCATCAACCACCCTCCTCACTGAGGTGACCCAGGGCAGCTCATAATTCATAAAAAAACCACAATAAAACACTCTTAAAAGCATTCCTAAAAAAAACCCCTCAATTTAAAACTTTAAAATCAAAATCTAAAAACTAATTGAGGGCAAGCAGGGCTTATATAAACCAGCAGGCTGGGGTCATAGTTCTTCCCGCACCCCATACCTGCACTGCCAGCCACGTTTTTAAATTTTTCCTAAAGGGCAGCAACTCCATCTGGAAATGTAACTCTGTTGGCAGGAGGTTCCATAGGACTGGGGCGGACACCGAGAAGGCCCTCCATCTTGTGCAAGAGAGACAGGCCTCTCTGGCCAATGGAACAACTAGAGAGCCTCTCCGATCCACTCTAGTGGGACGGGCAGATGTTCTTGGGCTGAGGCGGTCTCTTAAGTAGCCTGGCCCACTACTATGTAGGGCTTTAAAGGTAATAACCAGGACCTTGAATTGCACTTGGAGACATATAGGCAACCAGTGCAGTTCCCGGAGCAGTGGTGAGGCATGTGCATACTGCCCACACCCCAGCACCACCCGGGCAGCTACATTCTGGATGGCAACAAACATGGCTATTGGGGCCCTTGCTCTAATTCTTTGTGCTTCACTCTTGGTCTCCCTCTGTACCTTGACTAATATACTATTTTGTGACAACCTTGGGTTACAACTGATTTTCCTACTGGTTTTTCCTTTGGAACTTCCTGTCAAGATTGAGTGGCTGTGGGTCAGGGGTCCTGCGTTATCTCGGGAGCTACCATCTTTGGTTCTGGATGGGGTGGTTTTGCCCCAAACAGACCCGGTGCATAACCTGGGGGTCCTCCTAGACTCATGACTCCTGCCCAAAGAGGAGGTAGCAGTCGTGGCTAGAAGGGCCTTTGCCCAATTTATTTATTTATTTATTTAAACTTGTTTCTTGCCCTCCTCCCTGAAGGGACTCAGGGTGATTCCCAACACAACAGCATAGACAACAATTTAAAACCAGTTCAGAAATTAAAAGTTTTAAAAGAAGCTTAAAAACTTAGCATTAAAAACTAGGCATTATAGCTAGGCATTATAGCTAGGAGGCACTGGGTATCAAACCATCCAGCCAACTGGGGAAATTGATTGATCCATTCCCCAGACCTGACCTGCCAGCCAGGTTTTCAATCCTTTCCTGAAGGACAGCAGCTCCATGTTGTATGCCAGTTACGCCCGCTCCTGGACTGGGACTCCTTGCTCATGATCACACACACTTTAGTCACCTCTAGACTTGATTACTGTAATGTGCTCTACATGGGGTTGCTCTTGGTGACCATTCAGAGGCTGCATCTCATCCAGAATGCAACTGCTCTGGGTGTGATGGGGTGCTTGTGTCTTACCACTGCTTCAAGAGCTGCACTGGTTCCCAATATGCCTCCGAGTGCAATTCAAGGTGCTGGTTATTACCTTTAAAGCTCTACATGGTAATGGGCCAGGATACGTAAGAGACCGCATCCATCCCACCAGAGTGGACCAGAGAGGCTCTCTGGTCGTGCCATCAGCTAGAGAGGCTCACCTCTCTAGCACTTGAAAGAGAGCCTTTTCTGTGTCCACCTCGGCCCTATAGAACATCCTGCCAATTGAGCTACACCTCCAGACAGAGCTGCTGCCCTTCAGAAAGGGGATAAAGACTTGGCTAGTGGGGCATGTGTGGGGTGCAGGCCGGACAGTTCAGCTGACTGGCTCTTTTGAATAATCCCCACCTCTCTCCCTGATATTTTTTAACTGATATTTTTAACTTTTCAACTCTTTTAACTCTTATTTTTATTTATTTTTAAATGTATTTTATTTATTTTATTTATTTATTTTTAAATGTAAATTTTAAAATGTAATTAATGGTTTTTTTAATTGTGTTTTTAATTTTGTAAGCTACCCTGAGTCTTTGGATGAGGACGGGGTATAAATGTGATAAAATAAATAAATAATAAATAAATAATCTCAGTACTTGGAGGGTTCACAAACATACCTAGAACAGTTCCTATAACTTGAAGGCGACTTTATGGCAAATACCAGGAGCAGTCATAAAAATAAGGGATATTGTATCCAGGTTAGAAATAATGAGTTTCTAATAATTATGTGTAGTGAATAAAATAAAGTTGGCATCACAAGGACAGCTGGGAACTGTAGTTTCCTACGTGGATTTCTTGGTGCAAGTCCTTGAAAGGACCATGCAAGTCAAGAAATCTAAATCTATCATCAGTGGCTTATAGTATGAGGTGTGGGTCTCACATCGACAGTCCATGATAAGCCCTTCCACCTACTCAGATCAATGACCATGTCAAATGAAAATGCTTTATATCCCTCAGCAGTCTGGCAAGAGGAAGGAAACTCTTCCATATAGGACATTCAAAACTGTGATTGTATCTTCCTGAAGATCTGCTGAATGAATGACTCAACATGCCTTGTGGCAATAATCCACAAGGAAAGATAAAGGAAAAAAACATATTTATCAACAAGCAGAGTCCTCATGAATAGAAGTAATCAATTTTTTTAACCCTTGGAAAGCAGAGCCAATATACAACATTTGTTGCCCCAGGGGGGGAAGTGTGTTTAAATTGTTGAATATTCAGCTATAAGTAAACCACTAGTAAAAAAAATAAAAAATTATTCTTTGCCTAGAAATAGGGTCTTAGTGAAATTGGAGAACACCAAGTGAATGGACATCCCGACCTAATGAACCATTTCCTAAATTACTAACATGAAACAAGTATGAAAGTATGGTCTTAATGCTATGTACACATAGGTAAAGGTAAAAGTCACCCTTGCTGAAAGCAAGTCATATCTGACTCTAGGGTTTGGTGGTCATCTCTATTTATAGTCTAAGTGCCAGTGCTGTCTACATCTGCAGACTTTTTCATAGACATGTGACAGGCATGACTAGACACGGAACACTGTTTACCTTCCCACCACTTGAAATTTCTTGCTTTCAAACTGCTTGGTTGGTAGGAGCTGGAATAGAGATGGGAGCTCATTCCATCATGTAGCACTCAGGTATTGAATTGCTGACCTGCCAACTTTCTAGTCATCAAGTTCAGTATCTTAACCACTAAGCCACACCTGAGAGCAATTTCTACTAAACACAGCAGTATTTACTTTGAGAAGTAAAAAATAGCCTGTTGTTACTTATTGAATTCCAAACTACATTCCTTATTTGAACAAGACCCCTACATGTGTCTTTTCCTAAAACCAAGAAGTTTTTCCTATGTTATTTTACCTCTGCTCTGATCGACCCTATCCCTGAGAACTGATTTCTGTTTCCTTACCTTCTCTTTCTTTTAGCTCCTCCAACAAGCTACAAATGCTTGAGAAACTCTCTGGCAAAAGAGGTTATTGATATTATTTCCAGGAGTGTTCTAGATCTATAACATTCAAGTGCTCTAGAATTGAAAAAAAAATAGTTATTATTGCAGTATTTGAGCACTATAAGTTTAGGTCTTAAATTTGCAGGTTTTAATAAAATTCTTTGAGTGATTTGGGGAAGACATAACTCAAGACATTCAGATTCCAAACTTCACCCAATGTGGATAGGGCTGAGAAGAGAGTAAGCAGAAGACTGTCTCCAATGTTGGTGTGTCTAGGTGGCTCTGGGGCTGAGTTAAGACCACAAATCGCTCTTTGAATTTTCCTCACACCAGCTGGTGTTGGCTTAAGACTTTTGTACAAAACTGTATATGTTCAAAATTCTTATCCCTTGCTCTGATTTACAGGCTTGGTTGAACATTCTTCTTGTGATCTTCATTGACTCAGTCAAAAATACATCAATAAACATCTGTTATGCATGACAAGACAGTGCTAGTAATTTTGGCCATATGCATTTTCAGGATGGAACATTTTGCAGTGCATTAAAAATCCTCAGAAGGCATTGTCAGTTTAACAGTAAGTATTTTCTCATTATAATGCCATTAAGAATGAACCAACTGTTCATTCTGACTGATAAAGTTAATTCATGTAAGTGGGCAATCTGCATTTGGTACTAATGTCTGGAAGCCCATTATTTGACTGATTTTGAGAGCCAGTGAAGATCCTCCTTGCCATCCCTGGGGTCCATCTCATCACAACTGTGATTAGAACTATACTCTGCTACAAATTCAGACTCTCTCTCTGCACCCACATTTACTCTGGTGACACAAACAAAATCAAGGGAACTTTACTTGTTCCTCCGTTAATGTGATTTATGAATTTTGTTGCCAATAATGCCCATCTGTACTCTGTGTATGTCAGAAAGGACAATCTCTGTGCCAAAGAATTGATGGATATCAATGGAAAATCAGAAATTGCAATACAGTAATACCTCATATAACATTAGTATCGAATAACACTAAAATCGCATAACATTAAGGAATCTGGGGGGAAGAATTGCATCAGATAACATTAAGATCCTATGGGATGCTTCAGATAACAACTGCTAAAGCCTGTGTGGTTACAATGTATCTCTATGGATCCCATAGGATTTTAACATGCATCAGATAACACTAAAAATCATATAACACCAAGACTTGTGGAACCAGGTTTTAGTGTTATATGAGGTTTTACTGTACAGTACAGTACATAGAAACCTGATTAAAACTATTTAAATCTACTGGGTACTCTTCACAGGATTTAAAAGTTACACTCCTGGAAAAGAAACATTATAGAAGATCTATAACAGTGGTTCCCATTGTGGGGCACATGCCCCACAGGGGGACTTCAATTCCCAGAAGCCTAAGTCAGTACATTGGCAGATCAGTACTTTGGGTAATTGACTTAGGCTTCTAGGAATTGAAGTCCAAAAACCAAAGGTTGGGAAACACTGGTTTAGAGTCATTTGTATTTAGCCCCTACTTAACTGGGTACAGGCCTTCATTCATTAAATACTTACCTGCGTGAGAGTTTTCATCAAGCCCAAATTTACCAGGAGGAAGGTAGTTATCCAGTGAGTGGGCCTCATACTGCCACTTCTCAACCAGATGAGGGGCCATATCCCTTCCTACTTTCCTGAGAGGGGTTCCTTATTCTGCAGCAGTGTATCTTGTAGGAAGCCCAAGCACTAACTTGAGTGCTGAGAGAATCACTGCCAAAGGCCAGAACATCCTCCTCCTGATTACCCCAGGGTTTTCAACAGAAGATAACTGTAAGATGCATGTGTCATTTTGACTCTTGGTGGCTATAACATTGTGTGGCTACAAAGTGCTCCTTCTCATTGAGGATACAGAATCCACACTATCTCCAAGTTAGTCTCAGAAAGGCAAATCATTTGCCAACCCATGATAATTCCCCCTTATTTATCACAATACTCCAGCTTTCAAGCATTCTCTCATTACTTGTTTCCACTTCAGAAAAGTTTGGGAGCCTGTAGTCTTAGCTATTCTGATAATAGGTGCTATGGAAAATCTGAAAATAAGAGATAAAATTACATTCTCTGCATGCCAATTCCCAAACTGAATGCTACAGTCTGTAGCTTTATTGGCTTATACTATAGTTTCTTCAAAAGTCAGCAGGACATGATATAACTCTATCAAGCAGGGCACAATTGCTGCAAATCCCACAGAGTATTCAAGAGCAGATGGAAGAAAGCATTTGTAGCCACAGCCAGAAAAGCTTGATTTGTTAAAATTAAATATGTTCATAGTGAGTTACATATAGAGACAGCCTGCACAACCTGGTTTTTGTTTTAATACAAAGATATCTACAAGGTCAGCTTATGGTTCTGAATGCTAAGAGAATAAACATACAAAAACTGGATAGTAGGGAAAGGCAAAAGTCATACTGAACAACATGTGTTTTTGATTTTCCATTACAAGGTTATTGCGAAGACTAAAAAACAGCTTCTGCTTCCAGGCTAGAACAAAAGGAGAATTTAATGCATGTGTACATCAGGCAGATACATATATTATAAATACCTAGTAGCATTAAATGTTGTACCTGCCAACATATTTTTAAAAAAGAATTGCTCCACACCATCTAACATTTCCAAGTTCAATTTTATTTAAAGTACTAATGGGAGAGGGAGTCTTGCTGCAGACTGCCAACATGTAAAATGTTTAAATGTTGAATATAATGCAGTCATCACTGAACGAAATTGCAGCATGGACAGAAGACAAACACTAAGTAAAATATGGCTGCATTTTAAATATATGTGTATGTTGATAATTTATGGGTAGGTTAAATATATGTGTTTGGAGGTTGACAGCATTACTTCAAGTGTATTAAAACAGATTGAACCTTTAAAGAGCAGACCCAGGGACATGAATTTTCTATTGTCTCATCCTCTCACACAAGCTCAAAATTATTTTTCTTGTTCCAGAAAGGAGATATTTTATAGTGCTCTCAACAAGGGAAATTAAGCAAATTTGTGCAAATAATGCAAATAACAGAATGGTTCATAAAACACAACTTATGCATAATAAAACAGATGCTTATTTTGTAGACTTATAAGAAATAGGAATATAATAGAGGCTGTTCACATATTTTAAAATGATCTACCAGTTTTTTGTGCTTACAAGATGTGTTTGCCTATTGCATGTATGTGCACACATTGCTACTCAGAACAAAGTGTGCACATATAGTACATACAATAACCAATCATATGTAATAAGCACAAACAAATGATGAATCATTTTGAAATAGAAGTTTGCACAGAAACAGGCTATGCAAGAAAAAACCCAGCATATCTTATCTTGCTCTTACTTGGAAACAATCAAGCTTGCAAGACCTGGAACTTCTTCACTGAGTTGTTTTGTCAGCCAACCTATTTTGAGGAAAACAAAGAATCTAGCCAAAACATATGTAAGCAGAATGAGACATTTTAGAGTTCATCTAAATGATACTATTAGCATATAGGGTTCTGATATGCCTTTATTTGTCCTAACTACACTTCTGCAGTCACTATATGAGTTTTGCACAATCTAACAAAATGTTCACTTACTCCATATTGGGTTGGTGTTTACCACAGCAATTTCCTGTCAACTCTATCAAATGCCTTATCTTGACCTACAAATGCAATAAAGAGATCCTTATTGTATTCTATATTTTCTCTATTACAGTAGTTGTTTAAGCATAAAAATTGCATCTCTGTAGCTATTTTTTCTGAAGTCCATCTGTACATGTACATGAAACCTTAACCCTACCCCTAATTGATCTTAATAAACAGGATACTGTCAAACCTCGCTTAACGAGTGATTCACTTTGCGAAAAACTCGCATAAGTGTGTTTTTCAAAAAGCAATCCAATTCGCATAACGAAAATTTTCACTATGCGAGTCCAACTCGCATAGCGAACATTTTCGCTATGCAAGTCAGACTTACCCTATGGAAATGCTCACATAGCGAGCATTTCTATGGGGGAAAACTCACATAACAGAAAAGTTTTCACTATGCGAGTTGGACTCGCATAGCGAAAATATTCACTATGCAAGTTGGACTTTCCCTATTGAAAACTCACATAATGAGCATTTCTATTGGGAAAACTCACATAACGAAAAAAAATTCACTATGCAACTTTTCCCCCTAAAAAAACTTGTTATCCGAGTTATTCCATAGGAATTTTTGATATGCGAGTCTGACTCACATAGCGAAAAACTTGCATAGTGAGCAGCCTCACAGAATGAATTAAATTTGTTATGCGAGGTATTACTGTATATGGCTTTTTGATTACATTTACTAACCCATTTCTCAAATGACTTCTTTGTCAAACAACAAACAACCTCACCAGGCAAATAAAAATAAAAATGTCTTATACAGATGCAGAAACAACTATAATGGTACTGCCAGCTTGAACATCTACAGGGAAGCTATATCAAAGTTATAGTACCATCACAGAAATGTCCCTCTCCTTTCTATTACTGTTATGTTTTATGCCCATTTGAAAACATGACCTGGGACAAAGACGGGAGCTTATTCCATCCTGGAGTACTTGGGAATGGAACTGCTGACCTTCTGCCTCCCAGTCAGCATCTTAGCCACTTGAGCCATGAATTACAATGGAAATAAAATGAACTCAAATGACAAATTCAATAAAAATACAAATGTATATGGTAGTAAAACAATTGTTAATACCTCTGTGGTATCTTTTGTAGAACTGAAGAAAACTATGCCATAGTAATTTTAATATTTTAGTTTTTCAGGCAATGTGCTGTGAGAGAGCACATGTGTGTAAAGGCAGAAGGAATGCATGAACAAGTGTTTCCTGTGAGATGGGAAATGAGGAACAACAACCATGACAAAATAGAAAATTGCACATAGAAAGTCCACGCCTTCACTTTTCCAAATCAGATACAGATTTCCTAGGGTGTGTCAAATGATTTTGGCACCTGAGCCAGAAAATTCCAGAAGAGTATATTTCCCTTTCCAGAATGATAGTTCAATGGAAATAAGTCAACTAACTAAATTTGCTGCCCTTTCATGATGCTCCAAATAAGCTGCCTAAGGTAGAGATCTTAGTGTGCCCAAGAACAGAATTATTATAATAACTGCTGCTGCTGCTGCTGCTGCTGCTGCTGCTGCTGCTGCTGCTGCTGCTGCTGTTCATGTCAGAAATTATTCTGGGTTGAAAGAATTTTTGCAAAAGAAACTCCACTCAGAGAATGCCCAAATGAGTCTCCTTCCATGCTCCCAAGAGAACAGAACTTATCCTAGTTAAACAAAAACAAAATAACAAAAGTTCCCTCATACTGATGCCCAAATCCAGTGAAGGGTAGACCCACTGGATCAATCAAATCTAAATCCTTATTGATTTGCCAACTTCCCTTCCTAGGTTTTGTCTTCAGAAAATTCCAGATCCATATTTCAGGATTTCTACTCAAAAGAGTCAGATAAATAGAAATTCCTGTTCTGAAACTCTTGAACACTACTCTTACCAGAGCAGATAAAACAAAACCTATATGTTCAGGTATAAAACCATTTTCTCTGTTTCAACTATGTAACTAAATGGCTTGAACACCTCATGACTTTACTAAAGGAAATCTAAAACAAATTACATGGGAACTCCTCATCTGCTCACTAAATGCCCCATTTTTTTTAGATTGGTACTTATTTTCAAGATCTACAACAGCTTTTGGATTGTTTTTAAACACACGGCTGTGTGATAACTCCAAAATACCAGATAATCTGCTTGATAAGTATCTTTCCTGATAATGTCATCCTGAGCAATCAAGCCATGTTGTTGATTATGAAGGCTTCATGCTTCCCCTGAAATAAACCCTCAGTTCCTCACTTTTCTTTTTCAGTGGTAGACACTTAGCTATTAAACCTCACAGTGTCTTGCACCATCTCCCATTTTTTGTGGCCACAGATATTGTACACTGTCATCTTTATGTCATTGTTTATAAAGAGTCAAACACTTAGTGTTTTTGTCACAATATTTTTACTAGTGGTCTTATTAAGGTCTCTTCACAAAGCTACACTTTTCTACAATATGGTTCCAAGAAGCAGAGGGATGCATGTAGAAATTACCAAATATTGTTCATTTGTCTGAAATTAGAATCATCATGTTTTCTTAAAAGTTCAGAAGCCCCAGGTCTAATGTTGCCTGCCTATCCCTTGTTATTTTTCTGTTTTCCTTTACTCTCTTGGATCTCCTTCTTGAATCTTCTTCTCCTTTCCTGAAGCACCAGAAAGGAAACTAATGTCAAGGACCCTTGTGACAACATGGATACAAGCCTATTCCAAAGACCAGGAATGCTGGGATCTGGCTTAAAGATAAATCTGTAATCAAACTGGTATATACTGATATGGAAGTGGTGGATCTTCTGAACATGTTTAGAAACCGATTTTGTCATCTAAAGGACAAAGAAGTTAGGACTTCTACTACTTCTTTTCAGAACTATGCTAGAAGAAAGGATGGGAGAAGAACTAGAGGCAAGAAGATGCTCAAGTGGTAAGTAAAAGCAAATTAGTTACCAACTATGTTAGATCTCTCAGTTGAATTTGCCTTCATTTGTACTTATGGCAAATTTGCCTATACATGGATGTACTATACAATATATACTATATAGTTGTATTAATTATTACAGATTATATTATTTTCCAGGAGGTTGTTGTGGTTTATGATTCAAAATTAATAGCTGGCTATTGAGCTGAGTGCACCCTTGGCAAAGTGCCGACTGCGTGGATCCTCACAGGCTTACTCAAGCAGTTACAGTGGCAGCAATGAGTTATAGTTGCTACAGCAGTACTATACTGGCATGCTGAGGTAGATTGAAATGGTGACTGGTTTCTCCTGTGGAGGCCTGGTAGACATCATTACAGGGGGCATCAGTAGAGATCTTGCCATTTTTATGCCCAGTTCTAAAAGATGTGTACAACCAAAGCATGTGGACAAAGGATCAGAAGAGAGTTAATATGAACACTACTAGTCATATGACTTCACTATACTTCACCTAACCTGTAAAAATATCTATTTTCCTTGTCAGTGTTTAGTTCACTTTGTGTAATTTTATTTAACTTTACCCATATAAAGCTGAGAAATTGCTGCATCTCAAGGCACTAACTCAAGTCTTAGATAATTGTTGTGCTTCCCTGGCTCTTCAAGCAGGATGTACTTGTGCCAGAGGGAAGAAAATGTTGAGTTTTCTGCATGAGTTGTGTTTAAGCCAGGGCACAGCAACACATATCTACCCCTTCATGCCAAGGCTCACAGGCACAATGCAAATGTGTTTTCAGGTGTTTTGTTTTTCCACAACAGCAGTCATGAGTGAGAGGAAGGGAATGGAGAGACAACCAGTGAGTGTATGTAGTTGGACTCATAATGCCACTTGGAGGTAGGCAAGAATGGAGTGTCTTATGATGATTTCCTGTTAGCTGGCCCCAGAGGAAATTCATGCTGACTCTTAGCTCTTTAATGCTCTGCCTGTGACTTTGCAAGAGTTTGTCTGGTCACATCATATGGGCCTGTCCCCTTAATTCTGGCTTTGGCTCTGAACATTCAAGGAATGAGATGGTATTAGGCTATAAAGCCTGTGGTGGGGTGTGATGCAAGTAATTGTATACTTGGACAGTCTGCAGATCAGGATCAGATTCCAAATGGATGCACAAAGCAGAAGTTTTTAAATGGGCAGAAGAGTTACATTTTTAGGACACCAATCACAATTTCCTTCCCCCATGAAATAAAGCCCCACTGACCTACCTGTTTTTCAACAGGTAAGGCAGACAACAAATCTTGCTAGGGACTGATAAAAAAATAGGCAAAAATGCTTTTTGCTTACATGATCACATAAAGGTGATTGCAAAAGCTTCCTCTTAATTTATCCGCACATGCTGGATCTCACATTAGCTGCAGTACTGGGCACCTGGCTAGTTGTGAAACTGATCTCCTGAATGGAGGGGCAGGGAGAGAAATGCTGTGTGATTGCCCAGGATAGGTTTTCTTCCAATGGGATATTGGCCAATATACAGTAGACAAATAATCTTACTAAACCAGATATGTGCTTAGACTCAGATTATGTTACAGACAGAATTGAATGTTTATAGTCTCTCTTTTTCTTTTCTTTTTTTGGAAGCATGCTATATGACATGAATTTTAAGCAACTAAATGCTACAGTATTAAAGTAGAAAGAACCCAGAAATATTTTTGATCCAATACTTTCAGTCTAGTTGCTTTAACTTAATTTTGAAAAATCACTGATTGTATGTAATTCCCATTAATTTGTCACTATGTACCTTCAATGTTAAACTGAGTTCTATATCTGACTTTATTCAGAGGTTGTGGGCTATAAGATTCTGATATTCTATTTTCAGCATCTATAGCAGACAATGGCATTGCTATGATTTTTGAAGGTGAGAAGCAGTCACCTAGGACCCCAAATCCATGAAGACACGCATGCAGCTAATCCACCAGGGACTGAGCAAAGACTGAGCTTGAAAATATACTTTGGACATGCTTTCTTGCTCCTGTCAAACTGAGAGAAAAGAAGGTAAGACATTTGGCAGAAAAGAATTCAAAAAGCACCAAGAGAAATATACTAGAGAGAAAATGGATTTATGAAATTTAACCACTGAACTTCCAGAACCTATAAAGAATATAAAGACCAACAACAGTGTGTGCCCTATCTTCTAGTGTGCCAATACAGCTTCTTCTTAATCACATATTATTTCATCAATAAAGAGGAAAATAATTGTAATAAGCTGTTGGTTCCTTTTTACCCAGTTCCAAGATAAGGGTGGCTGATATTAGACTACTAAAAAGTTGCAAAAACTAGCAAACTGGGCATTACAGTTTGAAAACTTAAGGAATGGGATGCTGCCATACTGAGCTTAGTTTTTAAGGTTCATTCTTACCACTTCAGGATGGATTATTTAGATATTTGCACAATTGCCATGTATGTGTGTGTGTTTGTGTGCTTGTGGGTGTGGGTGTTGGGGTGTGTGTGTTAAAATTTCTTGAGCTGCTGTACTTGCTACTGCCTTAATGCACACTTTAGCCTTTGCACTCATACTCTTTATATTGTTAAACACACACCATGTTCTAATAGTTCCCAAAGGATGTCACTGAAATTTTCGATTGTGGGATGTTGTTAACCTGCTAACCTTAGTTCGCGGAAAGAAAGAAAGAAATAACAAGGTTGAAAACATGAGCAAACTTGAAAAATGTATGATGTACTTCTCTAAAATGTGCACAAATTATGCTTCAATGAAGAGGAACATGTGTCTATAAATACATCCGTTTGAAAAATGGAGACACAAACATAGTCCTCGCCCCAAGAGGCTATGCTGGGAGTAGACAAAGCACAACTTTCTTTATAGTAACATTTCAGTTGTAGAATAACCTCCCAAGAGAGGTCAAGCTGGCTGCATCCCTGTTGAGATTCCATTGAGCAGCCAAAAAATGTTGTATGAGGGGCTTTTGCTCTTTAAAACTGGTTTGAAAATTGCCCTTTAAAATTATTCAGTCTGTTTTTAAAGACTTTTTAATCTATATTATTGTATCTTACATTGGGTACTATGGTGGGCAATCAATCAATCTTTTAAAATGACAACAACAGTAAAATCTATTTTGACACAAATATCTATAATATCTGAAACTCGGAGGTTCTCAGTATAATAAATACACCATCATCCTGCCAACTAAAGCCTTTAAATGTTGGTTTATTTCTTCAGCAGGTTCAAAACCGATTGGGCTGAAAGTGGCCATCTCATGTCTGTATCCATTTTTTTCTACACATCTTTCACTATTTTTCAATTGACAAATCAAGAATATATCCTCAAGATAATCTGTCTCCAGGGAGCATGTTTATGTTCCATTCTCAAGAATATGCTTGACGAATGTGTATTATAGTCCATCCAATGATAAACTCACTCTTAATTGGCCATGAGTATCTATTTTTCAAGGTCTTATATCTTCACTTAGAAATCTACCAGGAGTTGTTCCCTGTAAGGGTAACAAGATTTTTCTGGAAATTTATAAGCATCTTTTACTGCACACCAATCTGTAAAGAACATTTCTGAACTGGCAGTATAATTTAAGAGGTGGCAAAATAGTGATCCAATCAGTCTTTCTAAAGCAAACACAGTCCCTTCGCAATACTTGCTTTTGCTTTGAAGAACAAGAACAAAACCCTACTTGCTCACATAGCTTTTGTTTCTAAATGCAGGTCCAAATATTGTATGTTGTATATTTTAGAGCTCATTTTTCTCTGGCTGAAATTCATGAGTATTGCACACACAATGAGCTGAACTGCTGGATAGCTTAGTGGTTTAGGTCCCAGAGGTTGGGAGTTTGATTCCCCACTGTGCCATCTTGAGAAGAGAAAGATTCAGTGATTCATAGGGTCACTTCCAGGGGCTGGATTCAGTTACCTTTAGGGTCTCTTCGAGCTCTGCAATTCTAAAATAATGAGGATTTACAAAAAAAGTGACATCTGGGAGAAAAATCTCAACTGGAAGACATTGATACTTATCTAGGCCTCACTCCAACTAACTAGTCTTAGAGCAGAAACATGAACCTTGGGCAGAGCTAGGACTAACTATTCTTCAAAGCCAGCTGAGGTCTTTCTTGATCAAGTGACACATTTGTTAAAGCTCTCAGAATGGAGAATTATGGGAGTAGCAGTCCCAGTAATCGAAAAAGCCATTGCTATCAGTCAAACTTCTTTACTGACATATTGAAATCCTGTTACCTAAACAAACTTGGTAAGGGTTATATTATCCTCTTGAGAAGCAGCATTTCCTACCCTTTTAAGCAGTCTCTTTTCCTCTTTACTGACATTTTGAATCACAGCCCTTTCCTAAGATTTCCTTATATATTGTGCTGAACCAAATACTGTAGTTCACAGAGGTTATACATGCAGGGGAAAGCAGCTTCATCTCTTTGCCTGCTCTTCAAATGCATGAAGCTGGCCACACAGATGAGCATGTGAACATTCATTCAGCTGGTGGATGTAGACAAGTACAATAATCTGACTGACTGCTTGTGCAATTGGTATTGTACAATTTGGTGAAGCAATAGGATGTTAGCCTCAGTGTAAAAAGGCAAAGCAGCCAGATAATTTGATTGATTTGACATGTTATGAGAGGCTGCTCTGCTGAAGAAGCATGCTGTTAAAAGTATTCAGTAATAATTTGTTTGGGCTACATGCACTATTATTGCCCCACTTGGAGCAGAACCAGTAAAATAAATGCTATATATTAACCAGAACCAACCCAAGTCTGATAGCAGTGGGTCTTCTCCAGATTCAATTTACAATAGACTTAGTCCCTTCCATTTGTATTAGAGCAGTGTTTCCCAACCTTTGGTTTTGGACTTCAATTCCCAGAAGCCTAAGTCAATTACCCAAAGCACTGGTCAGTGTGCTGACCTGTCCGGTCAAGCACGGTCATGCTACATAGCTAGTCTTGTTCAAGAATAGTCCAGATACCAGAGTCCAAAAGGCAAGCGAAGGTCTGTTTACCGGTAGTCCGAGTCAGTAGTCAGATCCAAAGGGTGTCCAGGGGCATTGTCAGAGTTGGCAGAGTAGTCAGGGTCATGGCAGGCAGTCTGGGATCAATCAGGACACCAGTCTTTCAAAAGAGTTGTACTGACACCGGCAGGCTGCAAGAAGCTTGCTTATAAGCTTCCTAGCTAATCGGTACCAGCTGGGAGCCTTCTTTGGTGCCTCTCCCTGGCCTGCGTGCATCTCAGGTGTATCTGTTTCCTAGCCCTCTCCCAGACTGAGGACTCATCCCTGTCAGAGCCAGACTCCTGATCTGACAGGTCAGCTGCCAGGGAGAACAAACTTGGGCTAGGTGCAGGCTGAGACCCCTGGCTCAGGGCATTCTCAGGCTTGGGTGCAGTCAGAACTGGACTGGGCATGGGAAGTGCCCCCTGATCCAACTCATCTTCAGAGTCAGAGAAGGGCTGAATCACAACACTCAGCCAATGTACTGACTTAGGCTTCTGTGAATTAAAGTCCCCCACATTGGATGTGGGTCCCACATTGGGAACAACTGTATTAGAGTGTCTGGAGGTTGTAGACTTGCTTTCCCTTGCTGCTGCATCCCACAACTTGCCCTCTTGCCTGGCTCACTTGTGTGCCTAGTTGCTTGCAATGACAGTGGCAGTAGCATCTTCTCTTGGTCATTGCCTACCTCTCCAAGGCTTCTGTTTTTTCTTGTAGCTGGAAGTAGCAGACAATGTGAGTGGGATCTGCTTACCATGGGTGTTGTTGGATCTTAGCTTCAGAATTCTGTGTTCATTAATTTGATTCATACACCAGCTAAGCTGCAAAGCTTGGATTTAAATGACTTAATAACTGTCCCAATCTCACTGGTATTTTTAGTGACAAATATTGCTAATGCATGATTGGAATTGGAGAGAATTAATTCTCCACAAGCAAAATTAGATATATGGGAAATCTCACTTAATTCGGTGGGTCTGGGTTGAAGTTTATTTTATTTTTATACCACCCCATAGTGAACAGGCATTATCTGGTGTATAAATAATCAGGATATCATATAACCTGCAACAACAAAATCAATTTTCAAACATAAATACAGTAGTCAATAAATAGCAAGTGGCAAAATATTTCCTGCTAAATGAAGACAATTAAATTAAAATTATCCATAATCTAATATTTTAACCCTAATCAGCTAAACCTAAAATAATATGGTGAACACAATGACAAAAATGCTTACAGATTTTCAGGTTTCAGACCATTTAAAGCTGTCCTAGTGTTCAGTTTTTAGCATCTTTCTAAAGGTAAGAATGGATGGTGCTTGATGAATAGCTAACAACAGCTTGTTCCACCATAAGGGGGTCAAGGCAGACTCATGATAAAAATAGGCTTGCTGTTAATTTGGATCCAGCTTTTTCTGAATATAACATGCTAGTTTTGATCCTTGAGTAATGTTGCCTGTTTTGGAAGTTTTTGAGCCTTCTTCTGTGACTTCTTATTTCTTCCTATGACTTGTTGTTATTTTAAAGGTCACAATACTTCTGCTAGTTTGAGTAACCTTTTAATGATAGACTTAATTCAAAGGTATGTTTGCAAAATACTACAAATCCCATCCTAATCAGTTTTGTATTTTTTATCATGCAGAATATATCATCATCATTCTTTATTAACTGACTATATCAGATTAAAATAAAATGCATTAAATAAAATAAGCTTATATTTTGTTGTTCAGTTGCACAGTCGATTCCGACCCTTTGCAACCCCACTGTCCGCCAGGCACTTATATAAAACAGGATAAAAACAGAATAAAAATAAAATGATATAATCACAATGAAATTAGATATAAAATTTATTCAAAATAATTTATCAAAAAAATTCATCACCTTTACATGCAATCCCTATCTGATTAATAAAACAACTTCTCTTTTGAATAGCCCCAACTATAAACTTGACAGTTCTGATATTTACATATTTATTTGTCCCTGAAGGAAGTATGTTAGTTTTTTAAGAGTCCCAGTACAGTAATACCTCGAATAACAGCTGTATTGGATAACGCCAGAATCGGATATTTTGGAATAGTAGCTGTGTTAGTCTGTGGTTCAGGCATCTCAGAAAACAAAACAAAACAAACAAAATAAAGTAAAATAAAAATAAAAAACACAAAAACACAGTAGCACTTTAAGGACTAACTGCTATATTTTCACTGTTAGCTTTCGTGGATCAAGTCCACTTCATCAGACAAGGAATGAAACTTACAGGCACGTTCTTATATACCAAATTCAGGAGGTCGACGGGAGAAGGGTTGGTGTCAAGCAAGATGACAGACAAGCAAGCACAAGAATGCAGTTTCACACAGCCATTAGCAACAATAGATTATTCAGATAAACTCTAAAAGACTCCCTTTCAATCTCAAGGTTGCTGAGCAAGCCCACTATGGTATCTGATCAACTTGTGACCTGCATGGCAGGGGGAAAAAACAAACAAACTCCTGTACCTGGGTTCTTTCTGTTTTACTAAAGAGAATTGGCAAGAAAGTTGTAATATAAAGTCATATAGCAATCTCTGCATCAAATTTGATAATGTCCCAGAAACCCTTCACTAATATTTAGCCCCCTGTGATGGGTATCTAAGAGATGGATGTATTTGATTTCTGCTTTCTCCCTTTCAATCCTAGTTTTGTAATTTCTCTGTTCCAGAATTGCAACTTTCAGGTCTTGGATAGAGTGTCCAGTAATACTGTTTCCAGAGCGAATGTGGGGGCATAGCTGACATCTGGATTTGCAGCAGGGTCTAGTTCCCATATCTGCTCCACTTCTGTGTAGTCTGTTGTGTGTCAATAGTTGTTTGAGATTGGGGAGTTGTCTACAAGCGAGTAGGGGTCTGTCACCAAGGGCTTTGGAAAGTGAAGCACTCTTGTCTAAGATGGGTTGGAGATCCCTCATTATGTGTGTGAGGGGTTTGAGTTGAGAGCTGAAGGTGACAGCCAGTGGTGTGCAATTGCTTTTCCCACATTCGCTCTGGAAACAGTATTACTGGACCCAATGGCACCACACACAACATTAAAGGCAGTTTTACTTGTGCTTCTGCCAATGTGATTTATGCCATCTCTTGCCAGAAATGTCCATCCGTGCTTTATGTAGGACAAACAGGACAATCTTTACACAAAAGGATTAATGGACACAAATCAGATATCCGGAATGGCAACACGGAGAAACCCATCTCAAACCACTTCAATCTAACTGGACACTCTATCCAAGACCTGAAAGTAGCAATTCTGGAACAGAGAAATTACAAAACTAGGATTGAAAGGGAGACAGAAGAAATCAAATACATCCATCTCTTAGATACCCATCACAGGGGGCTAAATATTAGTGAAGGGTTTCTGGGACATTATCAAATTTGATGCAGAGATTGCTATATGATTTTATATTACAACTTTCTTGCCAATTCTCTTTAGTAAAACAGAAAGAACCCAGTACAGGAGTTTGTTTTTTTTCCCCCTACCATGCAGGTCACAAGTTGATCAGATACCATAGTGGGCTTACTCAGCAACCTTGAGATTGAAAGGGAGTCTTTTAGAGTTTATCTGAATAATCTATTGTTGCTAATGGCTGTGTGAAACTGCATTCTTGTGCTTGCTTGTCTGTCATCTTGCTTGATACCAACCCTTCTCCCGTCGACCTCCTGAATTTGGTATATAAAAACGTGCCTGTAAGTTTCATTCCTTGTCTGATGAAGTGGACTTGATCCATGAAAGCTAACAGTGAAAATATAGCAGTTAGTCTTTAAAGTGCTACTGTGTTTTTTGTTTTTTATTTTTATTTTACTTTATTTTGTTTGTTTTGTTTTCTGAGATGCTAGAAATTTTAAAAATTTCTAAAAATGTTGCATTGGATAACAATCTGTTAGCGTTATCTGATGCAGTCTTTCCTAGTAGCAGGGTGGCTGCAAAGCTGAACAGGGTTTCCCTGTTTGACTTCCCAGCCACCCCGCAGCTGTGGAGGCAGAGGTGGGATGCCTGGAAAGCTGACAGTGGGCTCCCCCATTGGCTTCCCCAGCCATCCTGCAGCTGTGGAGGCAGGGGCGGGTGGCTAGGGAAGCTGACGGGGAGTCCCCATCAGCTTCCCCAGCAACCCCGCAGCTGCAGATGAGGTCCTCTGACCTCCCAGAACTGGCAGACGTGCTGGAGAGCCCAAAATGGGTGAAAAAAACCTCTTTTTTTGCCCATTTTGGGCTTTCCAACATCCCTGCCAGCTCCAGGGAGGTCAGGGGACCTGATCAACGCTGTTTCTGCCTTTTCCCAGCTGCTGCAGTAAGTCAAAACTTCAGGATTTGAATCCCAACATTTTGGCTTACTGCAGTGGCCAGGGAGGTTGGAGAACGTTGGCAACAGCGCAGATCGGGTGCCCTGACCTCCCCAGAGCTGGCAGGAGTGTCAGAGAGCCCGAAATGGGCTAAAAAAACTTCATTTTCCCACTCATTTCAGGCTCCCCACCACCCCTGCCACCTTCGAGGAAGTCAGGAGACCTGATCCATGCTGTTTCTGAAGTTCCCCAACCTCCCTGGCTACTGCAGTAAGCCAAAACATCCGGATTCAAATCCTGACATTTTGGCTTACTGCAGTGGCCAGGGAGGGCGGGGAATGTTGGGAACAGCACAGATTGGGTCCCCCAACCTCCCTGGAGGTGGCAGGGCAGTGGGGAGACCAAAATGGGGGAGGGGGACAGAAGTTTTTTCTCTCATTTCGGGCTCTCTGATACCGCTGCCGGCTATAGGGAGGTCGGGAGACCCGATCCGCACTGTTCCCGACCTACCCAAGTGCTGCGATCACAGCATGCGATCAGTGCTTGGGTTGGAGAATTGAACGGATGCATGCCTGGTTCAACTCCCAACCCAAGCACCTGATCTCATGCTGTGATTCTACTCATGAAATCCCCACTGCCCTTTCCAAAGAGGCAGGCTGATCACCCCCCTCTTCCCTTTTCTCTTCGAAAAGGGAACAGGGCTTTTTTCTAACATTGTGTGATCAGTGCATCACACAATGTTAAAAACCAGATAATGACGAGACTTGTGGAACCAAGACTCATCATTATCGAAGGTACTAGTGTATTTTGTTTTATCCAATGTTTGTAGATACTGGACTCTTATTGTGGCATATAATTAACAACTAAACAGAACATGTGAAATATTTTCTATTTCTGGTATTCTACAGACACATGTTCTCTAGGAGTATGAGGTATGGTTTAATCATCCATATTTAAACACAGAGTCTAGCTGCTCAGATCTTGCTCTAGTAAATGCTGTTCTGTGCTATTGAGTCAGATCTGCTGTCAAATATTTCTCAATTTGAAAAATCTTTGTTTTCTGCCAACCATTTCAAGGATCTAATCTTTGTGAGTCACTCAATATAGTGACTCAATTTCGGTTTGAATGTTAATGTCCAGGACTCTTTGTTTAAATGTTACCTTTGCCCTCACTAGCTAAGATTAAGTAGTGAATTGAGAAACCAGGATGTGTGGTGACTTGAAAGTTATTTACTCCATATGGTAGATGAGGACATGCCCTTTCGTTCTTCAAAGCACATCTTTGGCAGAATATATCCTATTATGCAAAGCTCAGGCCTGGTTACACTGGCTCCCCATCACACAGTGTATTAAAATCAAGCCCTAATCCACTTGGGACCTTGTTACCTTCTGGAGCATTTCTCCTAATGATCTGCTGTCCACATCACCTGTTCCTCCTGAGGTACACAGCTCTACTTAGCAACACAAAAAAATGGAAAGGAAAGCCATAAACAGGAAGAGAGCCTTCTTGGTGACGGCACCCATGTTATGGAACAACTATCAGTGGAGCCGCATCAGACTCCCTCTCTGGATGTTGGGGTTTTTTTTATTTCAAAACAACATTGTTCATAGAAGCATTCAAAGATATGCTCCGTGGGGTCAGTCAGCCCATTGAACTAGTATTTTGCTCTTGGAAAGTTTCAGATATATTTGGATTGTCAAAAAAGAACAATTAATCCGATACTGGCTGGTCCTAGATGGGTCTCAAATACAACTAGAGTTGATATTGGTATGAACATCACAGAGGCTAGCTAGAAGAGATGGTACTCACAGAGGTTGCTTGGAATACAACCAGGGGAAGTGAAATTTTGTTGTTCAGTCGCATAGTTGAGTCTGACCCTTTGTGACCTCATGGACCATTGCACACCAGGGACCCCTGTCCTTCACCATCCTCCTCAACCCAGACAGCTTTGTGCCCATTGCATCAACCATACCACCAAGCCATGTCATTTTCTGTCGCCCTCTTCTTATTTTGCCCTTTCCCTTTCCCAACATCAAGGCTTTCTCAAGTGAATCCTCTCTTCTCATTTGATGTCCAAAGTACTTTGGTTTCATCTTTAATATTTGACCCTCCAAGGAGCAGTCGGGGTTGATTTCATCAACCTATTTGTTCTCTTTGCTGTCCAGGATACTTTCAAAATTCTCCTCCAACACCACATTTCATAGCGTTTATTCTTCTGCACTCAGTTTTCTTTATGGTCTAGCTCTCACAACCATACATTTACCAGGAATACCATTACTTTGACTATGTGTATTTTTGTTTGCAAGGTGATGACTCTACTTTTAATTATTTCCCCCAGGTTTTCATAGCTTGTTTCCCAAGAATCAGTTGCCTTTTTATTTCATGGCCGTAATCACCATCTGCAGTGATCTTAAATTCAAAGAATGTAAAGTCTGTCACTGCTTCTACTTCTTCCTCTTCTATTTTCCCTTCCTCTTCTATTTTCCAAGGATGATAGGGCCTGTTTCCATTATCTTGGTTTTCTTGATGTTGAGTCTCAAGCCAGCTTTTGCACTCTCTTCTTTCAACCTAAGCAGGAGCTTTTTTTAGGTCTTCTTCACTTTCTGCCATTAGGGTGGTATCATCTGCATATCTGAAATTGTTGATGTTTCTCCATAGAATCTGTTAAATCTTATAGTATTCCATTTTAATTTGAGAGATGATCAAGAGATCAATAACTTGGCTTTCTTTCAGCATGACATACTTTGTAGGTAGATGTAGTTGCTATGGTAGCAAAATATCTTGGGCTGGTCCTGTAACTGGTTATCTGTAACATACTGTTTGTCCCAGAATTGAAGTTCCATAGCAAAGGAGAAAGAGACAACAGACAGATGTGGAAAGGAACTACACAGTTGACTCTTCTCATGTGCTATTATATGCTCTGTCATCAGTTGGAGAACATGGGGTGGAGCACAGCCAGAAATGCTAAAAATGAAATAATAGGGCCAGGAATATGGGCTTTTTCAGATCTTTCCTTTACTTCTTACCTCAACATTTGAGGTACACATAATCATCATTGTCATCACATGTCCCCATGAGTTCTTTTCTCCTGATATGTGTAAGCACCTGGATGGGAAAGGGCACATATCTATGACAGCTTTGATTGAAACTTCATCCTCGGACCACCAAAGGTCCTTTCCTGAAATATTCTGGAGCATATGGACAAATGTCAAAGGCTAGCCTGTAAGTGTCTACATTCCTTGGGGGCCCAATATATGAGGAAGATACCCACAGAGGACTTCTGTCACAAAGCAGTGCAAACTCTGGGTGGGAAAGAAACTCCCTTCATGTATCTTTTAACAATTTTCTAACATTTAATGCTAAGAAATGGGTTCCCTTTGAGGTATACAGACAGCAGATGGCATCTCAGAGAATGTTTCTGTCTAAATACCCAAAATAACTAGTAAATAAATGTTATCATTACAAGAAATCAAAGTGATTAGAGGCAGTCATGGAAATACAAGCTCGGGTTCTAAAAGCCTTTTATTGAGCCAACTTTCATCTCAACAACATGAAAAAAAGGTTCTTTTTTGTTAAAAAAAACCCAGCACAAGTTGTCTTGCAAATGAAGCAATTTTTACTGCATCATTTGGGCAGCAAAAGGAGGGAAAGACTGAAGCTTTTTATTATCACTGTGGAGTAAATGCTCAAAGGCAGAATCAGCCCTGAAATAACCTATACTCTGAGCAACAGTCATCTAAGAGAAAACAGAACAGATGGAAGGGTGGTTGCCTTGCTTACTTAATGAGTAATACTCATACAGGTTACTGAACTGGTGCATTTAGGGCTCTATATCATTTTTTTATCAGGGGGAGGGGAATCTGGTAGTGCAAGGGTATGCAACCTATGGCCCACAGGCCAAATCCAGCCATGATGCTAAATCATCTGGCCCACCACCCTTGCTCCTGCCACCACTGCTGCCACCGGAAATGGTGGAAACAGCCACAAATGCACAAATACGCAGCCATAAATACATAAATACGGATGCATTTTGCAGTAGCATTTACAGCGATGGACTACCAGTCCACCCCCATCAACTGTCTGAGGGAGTGTGACCCAGTCCCCAACTTAAAAAGGTTGGCAACCCCTGTTGTAGGGATCTAGGGCAACCTTGTACATGCTCCCTGTATAAAACAAATGCAAAGCTGCTTTCTGGGAAATGAGAAAAAGTTAGCCTGCAGAATGGGAGAGGGAGGGGGGGGAAAATGTCAATAGAAAATCAAATTTAGAAACTCATGTCAGCTAAAACTTAACCTTACCTCACTTTTTACCCCCTCCCATCCAATTTTTGGCAGGGCTATTCTTGTATGTATGATTGCACACCATTTATCAAGATGATGTACACCAGTTTGAGAGATATACAGGGGAAGTATGCCATTATACATTCTTCATCTGTTTTGCTTGAAAGGTCAGCCTATCTGTACAGCCTCACCCAGTTGTTAGACTTGCAAAGTCAGTGACTTGAGCATTGGGCTGAGACAGAGAAGTGGAAAGGATAAATATTTAGCTTCCTTGTATGTTTGTACAAAGGAGATAAAAGCATAAAAGCAGGACAAGCATATTTTGGTATAAGTTCAACTATGTTTTTCTTTTGTTTCCTTGTTATTATTGTTGTAATTGTTGTTTTGGAAACATGAGCTGCATAAAACAAAAATCCCCAGGTGCCTTTTTAGGCACTACCCTCAATGGTGACTTTCATATCTGCCCCTCTCCTTACTATCATTCCCTTCCTTATTTTTGCTTCTAATACAATTTGGAAGCTCCCAAGCAGATTTCAAATTACCCAAATCTGCTGCAACAAACAGCCCCTGGTAAGGATTCTGACACCCAAAGACAATCTTTAGAGCATATATTTTGTCCCCTCTTTATTAGGATAACCCTCCATTAATTGGCTCAGGAATACTATTGAAATGGGAGAAGGGGAAAATAATGCACCAACCGCCCCACCTGTATGATCCCTACTTTAGCTCCAACTGTTGATGATAATCCTGAGTTGTGTCCTCCTTTCCTTCTTTCTCCCCAACAAAGGTTAAAGCTTGCCCCTTTGAAAGGGCTATTGATGACCTAAACCACACGGGCAAGAAGGGCAGGGATGAGGCCCCATGCAGTTATTACAATTGTAATCAATCTTGCACATGCCCTCTGATTGTACTCCCAGTATACACAGTGAATATCTTCCTTTCTAGCTAACCTCTGAGATGTTCTTACCAAACTAAACTCTAATTTTTATTTGAGACCAACTAGACCAACCATACTGTTTAGGAGAACCTGCCTTACATTGTTATTAAGGGATTCCTCTTTACTGAAAGCTTTGTCATAATTTATAGCTTTGGTCTTACCTGCGAAGGCACAGATTCCCAACCTTTTTGTTGTTGTTGCCGTGACTCACCTAAGCATCTATAAAATCCTGATACCCTACCTCCCTGATAACATATAACTCTTATTTTTCAAAAAGTGAACTATTTACATGGAGGAATCCTAAAAAGCTATTCACTTGGTCTAACTCATTCTCTAATTGTCCCCATGCGGGGCATGTACCCCACATTGGGAACCACAGTGCTAAGGCCTTTGTCTGCAACATGTTGGAAAGATAGCTGGTTAGATGTCAGTTTATGCTGCTCATGCATCTTCCATATATACCACATAACCGACCAGTCAATTACTGAAAGTTATCTCAGCCTTGATGTTTGTTGATTTCTTCCCATCCTGATCCGCCACCAGTTGCTTAAATACATTAAATCCATCAAATAATTTGCTCCTGAATATGTAGATCCTCCTTATATAAAACTATGTTGTGTGGGGGTGAGGTGGGGGTGTTCACTGTCACAATATCCTATTCTTCCACTACAGGAGCCATGACCGAATGTGTTCACTTGGAAGTCCCACCATGAAAAACTAGTCATCTCTGCTCCTGCTAACTTGAGTCAACAATATCCTTCTCCCCTTCAGCTTTGAATGATTCCTCACCTGAGGATCCAAAGCTGTCCGAGTCCTCCCTGCTCTGTCAAGTCTTCTCCTTCTGCTGTGTTTTTTGCCTGCTGCTGCTGATCAGGTGACTTCCCCCTGTTGCTGTTTGGCTTCTCCAAGGTCTTAGCTTTTGAAAGACTGTGTCATCCTGCATGGGTTTCTTCAGCTTATAAGATCTTCTCTTGGTTCTACCATCCTCACAGGTTCATTTGGTGAGGACATGTCAGAGGATCTTTGCAATGACAGCTCTGCCACTCCCTCTTGTGATAGGCAGAGGTGGACTCATTATTTTTTTACTAACACACTGTGGGCGTGGTATGGTGGGCGTGGCCAGGAAGAAAGCCCTGCATTGCACCTGGATTAGGACTTTATTTCAAAACTTGGATGGGCCAGCCAGAGTTTCTGCTACTGATTCTGGCGAACTGGTGCTAACCTGCTGATGGCCACCCCTGCTTTTAAGTGATCTGGAAAAGCAGAAACACTAGGACTGCTGCTTTTAAATATATATATATATATAAGTGTTTGTTTTGAGTTATAGTTCAATTACCCACTGTGCCTCCTTGACAGGGGCTTGTCTCAATGCTCCATAGAGACCCTTCTAGCTCTAGAGCTGTAAGATATTTAAAGAGTAGTTTCACTCCTCAGTCCTCAGTATACATGGTCAAGTGGGAATTCAAATGGAGCCCCTCTAGGTCCTTGAATGTCACTCTCTCTATAGCAGGAGTGCCTAAACTGCGGCCCACAGTCCAGATCCAGCCCCCGAAGCCATTTCATCTGGCCCCAGATGCCCTCACTGCTACCAGAAGCGGAAGTAAAATGTGCGTGCGTGGGTGCATAACACATCCACACATGTGCAGAATGCTGCTGTCAATGACCCGCAGCTTTCATTTATGATAGCCACAGTTCATTTATGACAGCGTTCTGTGCATGCATGGGTGCATTACACATCCACACATGCATGTTTTACTTGTGCTTCCTGTAGGAGGAACCACATGACTGGCCCAATCAGCTATCCAGGGGCATGGTCAGGCCCATGGTCCAAAAAGTTTGGGCACCCCACAATGGTATAGTATCACACTGGGTATCTCTACCACATATAGCACAGGTGTATCTGTATTATTATGTATATAATACATAATCATAACCTGCACATCATAAATGTTGCTAGTCCACATATCTAAAGTAATTCCTCTTGTATGTAATTGTCTTTGTCAATTAAAATGCTATATTGTATCTTTTGTGTTTGGATCTCCTCAATTCAATCTTATTTTGATTTGAAAATTAGCAGAATGAGGAAGGCAGTTTCCTGAATATAAAGATATAGTACTGTTCTAAAGACTGATCTTATACAGAGCCTAAAGGCAGCAAGAGAAAAGCCTTATTGTTATGGATCACACAATTCTTGTGCACACAGCAAAAATAGTCTTCCCTGGAATTCTATGCAGCTTGCAATTTGGTGATGAACAATAGGTGTTTCCTTAAAGGCTAGTAATGGCCCATCACGTTATTTTATCTTCAAAAGCCCATTGTGTAAAGTACCGAAAACTATTTTGACTTGTGACATAGCAGTTGAAGCGAATGAGAGGATATTAAATATATGGAGACAGGCAATATATTTGGAGACAGGCAAAACATTTACTGACAAGCAACAGCAGTGATGGGAGAAGTTATACAGTTCCCAGATAGCAACACAGCCATTGCTATCATTTTTTGAATGATGTAGTTGGACAAATACCTCTTCAGTCAAGATACCTCTTCAGGCCAAGGCTGCATTTTTGTCTACCTAATCTATCAGGTTGGATAACTGGAATCTGGCTGGGGAGGTTTAGAGTTTGATTCCACACTGTGCCTTCTGGAATTAGAGCCCACCTCCATAGCCTTGGGCAAGCTGCATATTTCCAGGACACTCCAAGAAGAACAGAATAGCAAACCACTTCTGAGTATTCTCTACCTAGAAAACTCTGAAAAGAGTTGCAATAACTCAATAGCATGCAATTACAGTAATACCTCGGATAACACTAAGACTTGGTTCCACAAGTCTTGGTGTTATCCGATTTTTAGTGTTATCCGATGTATGTTAAAATCCTATGGGATGTATCGGATAATGTTAAAGCTCCATAGAGATACATTGTAACCGCACAGGCTTTAGCGGTTGTTATCCGATCCATCCCATAGGACCTTAACGTTATTCGATCCAATTCTCCTCCCCAGATTACTTAACATTGTGAGATTTTAGCGTTATCCGAGGTAAACGTTATCCGAGGTATTACTGTATTATAATCCCTCTGCTTGTGTTATACTGTGTAGCAGAGCAAATCAATCTTCATTGAGCAATTCAATGTTTGAAGAAAGGGTTTCCAATTATGTTTTTAAAAATAAAATTGTTTCATTCCTTTCATAAACAGGTAAGCTCCAGCTATACCAAATTTGAAATAGCTCATATAAGTTGAAAAGACCAATGTTGCTTAAGAGGATTGTCAACCCCACCCTATTTTCTTTAGTTGAAAATAATCAAGGTGGTAATAATCAAAGTTGTAGAGCAGGAGTTGGCAATCTTTTCAAGGTGGGGGCTGGGCCAGGCTCCCTCAGAGAGCTGAGGGGGCCAGACTAGTGCCCCCCGGTTGTAAACACTGCCATAAACATATTCATGGCTGCCATAAATGTAGCTGCAGCCACTTCTGGTGGCAGCAGTGGTGGCAGCAGCAGTGGCAGCAGCAGTTGGAGCAAGGGTGTGGGCCAGATGATTTGGCTCCGTAGGCTGGATCAAGCCTGCACGTCATAGGTTGCTGACCCCCGCTGTAGAGGCTAAAATATTGGTCCTCAAAAAGCCTTAGAACGGGGAGAAACAGTGATTTCTTACAACACCGAGCATGTATGATACAGACTTGCCAGAAGGAGATTTTCAAAATAAAATAGTGTATAGTATAGGCAAGGGAGATATTTGAAGAGAAAGGTTACAGAATCAGACTTAAAACATAGGTTTTATTTAAAGAGTAGAAAACAAGTTTGCATGGTTTTTTACTCTTTAAGAAAGTAATTGAACGATAGTTCTCAAAAAAGGGGGATATTTTGCCATGTATCTTCAGGGAATGAGCATGCAATTTTGCAAGGCATATTCAAAGTATTTCCCCTCATCTTTGAAAACAGATGGTAGCTGAGTTTTAGCACTTTCAGCAAACATTATCTTAGGATTTCAGAGACTTGTTTCCTCGCATAAGTTTTCAAAGGGGAAATTGGTATCCTTGATTACTTGTTGAAAACCAGTCCTGACTATTGATTTATATTTGTATGAAAAATAGTTAATGGATAGGAAAAAAGTGTCAGGCTCTGGGATTTCTTCATACAGTAAAACCTCGCATAAATCTCATTTAAAGAGCAGGATTTTCTCTGAAAATTCACTTGGCTTAACAAATAAAACCAACCAAAAACTCGCTTAACAACTAAATCAGGGTTTGCAATCCCCCCCGCCCCCAAGTCACAATTGGTCATTTCCAATGGTGTTTCGCTTAAAGAGCAAATTCACTTAAAGAGCAATCCTGTGGAACACATTGTGCTCTTTAAGCGAAGTACCACTGTATTTGGTATCTCTTTGTGAATGGTAGCCAGCACAAGGGGGTATCCTGTAAACCATCTTAACTGCTGACATTGATTAAATCAACATTCTGGCTGCCCTTTGCTGTGAAAAGTTTGACATCATTTTCCTGCTGACAACATGGGCCTAATATTGTGAAGCAATATCATGGCATTCCCTGATGTTTTCAATTATGAATACAAAAGCACAATATCCCACATTCATAGACTGGAGGGTTTTTTAAAATAAAGAATTATTTATTTCTGCAAGATGCTTTATGACTGATAACACAAAGGACAAGCTGTAGGGGAGGTAATGCTGCACAATTGCCTCTGTGCAAATAGATTTTTTTTCCAGGACTTGCTTTCACAGATCCATGGCAATGCTGAAAGAAGAGGATACAGCCAGCTCTATTACTTGGCAGCATGAAACAATTGCCTCAAGCAGCAAGCCCTGAGAGGCTGCTAGAACAGCTTCTTTCTTGACTGATCTTGAACTTCCTCTTCACCACAGTATTTTCAGAGTGTAATAAACAGAATAGGTCAATTGGAGTGAGCATTTCCAAGCATTTTCTAAAGATTACACAAGTAACAAGGATGGGGGTGGGGATTGAGTTCCTTTTGCAGAGGCAGCCAAAAATAATGGCAACAGTCCAAAATAATGATTAACATAGAATTCTAAAGTAGTTAGGATTGACCTGATGGACTGACTGGCTGCTGTATGACTGTGGGAGGGAGCACCTTGTCCTTTGTCTGAAGAAGCAAGATATCTTGAGCCGACTCAAGGGACTTCTTATTCTTATTCTTTCATGTCCAGGCCAGACATGAAACTGTAATGAAGCCACCTTTTGGTGAATTCATTCCACAGTTCCCTTCACCTGACCTAGTGTGAGAAAGATTAGCCAGTACGATGTTGTTGTTGCCTGGAGTACACTTGAATGTGATTCAAAAATACCACAATTTTCGAGGAGACTCTTTCTGTGTATCCCACTCAAGAAACTGAAACACACTGAACATGGTTCCATGTAAAGTAAAACCTGTTGAAATCAATGGACGTATCATAATGTCAGCAGGCGTGGATCTATTAAACACTGTTTTTCTGCAGAATCCATTGGGAAGTTCAGGATTCCTAGAATTCAATGTTCAGTTCTTCATTCACAGAGCCATGCCTGTGCATTTAAATTAAGATCACAATTTTATTAGTTGTGTCCACTATAGCCAAAGGTGGGGAATGATGGATCAATGACATTTATGATATGACACATTTTCCATCTCTGATTTCAAAGTAAATCTCACTATATTTAATGGGATGGAATTAATGTTAGTAAAGATGATTATGTATTGGACTGCAATGACATAATTTTATTTGCAGTTCAGGCTGATTCTATGTGCTCTTGCTGCCTTTTATTTTATTACAGTATTAAAGTTACATGGAGAATGAGGAGCAAGCTCCAGCTTCCTGAATGGGTGGGTATTAAAATACCATAAAATCTTTTGCCATTTGTCCAACATGCATTTCTATGAAGAGCGCCTGGCACAATAGCATTAATAACTTCCATTAATAATTTTATGCCTGCCTGATGAAGAGTCCTTGATCTCGAAAGCTCGCTCAACGGGTTTTTTTTAGTGATCCAATAAAAGTATGGCCTCCCTCTTGCATTCTTTGCATTTTTTAATGAAAGCTACATGAGACACACTATTATTTATGGATTTATATCCTCAGATTTATCTATTTAAAGCCAGATGAGAATATAAACCCACAAACAATACTATGTCTCATGTAGTTTTGATATTGTAATAAAAATAAGAGACAGTGAAAGAGCCTTTGTAGACATTTCAATGGGGAATTATAGCCCCATATAAACAAGATGGCGGCAAAAGCAAATGAGCGAGAGACTCATTACCTATATACTTTTCTTCTCCCACCCTTCACTTGTTAATGGCTAGATACTAACTACTTATAGTCACATTAGGAGGAAACAAAGTCTATATAATATACGAAATAAAGGCCATCTGGCAGCATATATTTGCTCTTAAAATATATATATGCCTGCTTATTTTTAACCACCTCTTGAGGCACTTTTCTGTAAGATAGTCCTTGTGCCTTATGCATCCATTTACACGAGGGGGTGTTGTAATTGCCTTTTCTAATTACCTTTTCCACATGTTCATCACCTTCTCACTATTTCTGTTTCCTTCTGGTTCTCTTAATTTTTTGATATCCTCCTCTTTATCAGTGCAATCAGTTCTCTGTGGAAGACATGAGCTGAATATGAATTGCCTGGTTTATGGGAAATGGTAAATATTTTATAAAAGCAGCGAATTTCAACAGATTGTCCTATCTATAATTTAAGAAAAGTATGCCTACCAAAGTTTGGAGCAAACAGATTCTTTTCTTCTTTCTCCAGAATATAACTACCTTGATGTCTTGACACAGAAAATTAACTGCTTTTATTATCAGTGTCTACTATTCATTTCTCACTGTCATTATGCAAGTATATAGAAAGTAAGATGTTTATTGTTAGCTTTATTAATCAGCAATTTAGGGAGTTCATATATGAACAAGATCTGAACTAAAGTAACAACACCTTGCATCTTTTCAGAACGCTTGTTTTTCATAAACTATGTTGGCAGAGAACTGATTTCAGAGATGCATGTCCATCACTTGATTTACACCAGGGCCCCAAAACTGTGGTCTGTGGGCTGGATTTGGCCCCCAACGCCAATTCATCCAGCCTACGCCGCCCTCCTACAACTCCACCCCTTCCCAGCAATATTGTCTTTTCTAGTAAGCTCTGTCATGCAAGTTTTCATTTTTAAAACAAATCTACCTCATGTTTGGTCTTCCTCTTTTTCTACTGCCCATCTTTTTTAATCAATACATATTGTTTTCCCTAGTCAGTTCTGTATGTTCATAATATGAGTATGGTAGGATAGTCCCAACTGACTTGTTTATGCTCTGGTGAGAGTTCAGACAGGACTTGATTGAGAACCACTTTCTTTTTTTTTTCTTTTTTTCTTTTCTTTTCTTTTTTTTTTTTTTTTTTTGCCTTTCTGGCTATCTGTAGTATCTGTTATGTTCTCTTCCAACACCACATTTCAAACGAGTTGATTTTTTCCTTTTCTTCACTGTCTTTCTTTTACATGAGTTTGACCTTGGTCTTCAATGATAATCTTTGCTATCGCTCAGCGCTCTCTCTCTCTTTTAAAAAAATCAAATGGTAAAATGACTTCCTATGGAAAACATGCTGGCAACATGTTTATAGAACTTTTGGTTGGAGATAACTTTCCTTTCTCAGGTTGCTTAACCCAAGGAAAGAGCTTGGAAATTGGAAGATAGCTTTCTAGTCTGAATCCTGCAGAGCAGACATGGCAACATTAGTTCATCTGAAAGGCTAATGGTGTGTTTGATTCTCTGTGATATGTATTGCACCTTCTCATATCTTTGCTTCACCATTTCATTTAGTCCAAAACAGTCCTTCAAAATATTTTGGCACAGAGAGAGGGCAGCCACACCCTGGCTGTTCTAAGGCTGCCCTGTCCCACTAACTACACTACAGATCATGTGAACATCAATCTGAGATCCTCTAGCACTGGGTTATTCAACATGAGGAAAGCTGCTGTTGGAATTTGTGTGGAGCGTATGTACTGTATACTTAAAACTTCCCTTTCAAAAAGCCAAGAAATTCAATAATAATAATAATAATACCCAACTTATGAATGTAAGATATTACCCTTCTGTATCCACAACTCAAAATGCCAGTAACTGGCCTGATATTGCTGCACAGTATCATGCTGGCATTGCCAGCAGGAAAAAAAGATGCCAAGCTTTACATAGCAGTGGGCAGCCTGGATGTTGACAACACCAAAGTGTGTAGCCAAGATGGTCTTCATTCACATAGAAAAGAGTACCATTCACGTAATACCTTTCACAATGAAACACCAAGCAAGGGAAAATTTAAGAACTCTTGACTCCTTTTTAAATCAGTTAAACACTTCTCACCCAGAAACAATTACAGGTTGACATTCCTGTTGAAAGTGGCAGTAATAATATTTGTTCAGTCACATATTATTTTTTTACAAAGGAAGAAAATCCAACATAAGATTATACAGGTAAGATTAAGCTATACATATTTTATAACTGGAATTACCAGGAACCATGCAGCACCTTTGGTGGGTCCCTTTATTATCAAACTTCTTGTGTAGATAGGATTTCTGTAATGAAGTAATTTTCTGCAGTTAGATCATGTAACTACTGGCTTTCCACATGCTGACACTGACTGGGACAGCCAGCAAAGTATTTATTTATTCTGTCACTTCTGCTCTTCTGAAAAGAATCCGAGCATTTCAGAGAACTGATGGTGTCTTCATGCTTCTTTGCCTTCTCCACCAGAAATCAAGACATGAATTGGTCAAGCCAGAAGCAGCAGCAATGGAAATAGAATTTACACTTATATACCACCCCATGTTGCTTAGAGAAGTTCTGGGAAGTTCAAAATGTAATCAGCATTTTTGCCCCTAACATGCTGGATAGTTATTTTATAAAGTAATGGGTACTCAGGATGGAAGGCTGAATCAATTTTGAGCCTTTCAGAATTGAGTTCACAATGTGCACAGTTTTTGCTGCAGTACTGTAATTTAATGTAAGCAATGCAGGGCACTGAAAAGGGTATCTTAGTTCTTTAGAGTACATGTGCTGCCTAAGCAAAGACCTGGGTTCAACTGGCTTCTCTAGTAACAGCTGATGTAGAAGATATTTACTTTTCACATTTTGGAAAGTCACTACTGGTCAGCATAGAACATAGCCTTAATTAATAAATGTCTGCAGGATGGTTTATCTATCTGTATAAGTTTATAGCATACCTGCCACTGCTTGTCAAAAACACCCATGACAATTGCTTTGCATTTGAGTAAGGAGTAATTAAAACTGATAGGAAAGGCAGTCAGCTTCTGGGATTTTCCTTGGCTTGGTGTCTGTACATGAATCATACTATTCTTTACATGAATGCTGGCCACCTTGACTGCCATTTGTGTTGTCAAATTCTGGCATCCTTTCGCTATGTAAAGCTTGACATCCTTTTTCCTGCTAGCAGCATGGGCGTGATATTGTGCAGCAATATTGGACCATTTCCTGGTGTTCTGAATCATAGCTACAGAAGCACAGAATTACACATTCATAAATCAGAGGATGTTTTTAAAAAAAATTGATCAATTATTTGGATTTGGCTACTATGACCTATAGGCCAGTTTTAAACTGATGGAGAATTTTAAATATGTCATTTGTCTTTTGGAAATTTTTATTTGCATTTAGAGCTCATAAAAATGCTTATATTTTTCATCCAATTAAGCCAGGTTATTTTGCTACGGTAATAGAGTAGATCATGCTGCCAGCAACTCAACTCTAATCTTCAGGTGGTGGTTAACTAACCTGACAACCCTGAGGATTAGAGGCGTTGGGTGGCAAAGTTCACAGGGAAGGGTGATGGTCCCACTTGCATCCATCTTGATGGAGGACAGCAGCTTCATTATTATTGGCCTGGGGCTGATGTGGACTTTGAATACCAAAAAAGCTCAGGACCAGAAAGTGACTCATGGAACTGAATCAGTAGAATGGGTGTCAATCTGTGATGCAAAAGATGAAAGGCCACTGCATTATATTCTCAGGACAATCTTCAAGGCTGATCACCACGAGGAGTGAGGGGTGGCAGTAGAAATGTTGAGTAATAAATAAATATGAAGAATTATCACATATTATCAACTTATGGTGACTCCAAGATTTTCTAAGAACAGAGTTCTCAGGCATGGTTTCTTATTTCCTTCTGGCATGGTATGGCCATGTACAAGGCCATACAGACTGGCTCTTCTCTCAGGAGGTACAGTAGTGAAATGAACTCCCATGCTGTAGTTCTGCAGCCAGAACTACAACTCACGGAACTATCCAGGCAGCCAAAGAATATGCACAAAACATCAGTTTGGTGAACTCTATTCTTCATCAGGCTGAGATATTATATGCTTTCCAGTCTGAAAAAAACAGTTCCAAAGGTTTGTGTCAGTTGTACACATAAGAATCATTACAGTGTTCTGTGTAAAATTTGGTTACAAGAGTCTTTATTTTGCAAACTATACATAAACATTAAAAAATGAAGTAATGTTACATAAGATCATAATTAAATTTAGTGTTTAACCTATTGAAACTGAATGCAAAGAAGAAAACAATTTTTCTTTCAATTAACTGCAATAAAATCAGAAGAAACGGTAATTCACAGTTGAAATAAAACAACTGCTTGCATAATATTACACAGGTTATTTCAAATTTATTGTGGCAGAATGCCACAGGTCTGATATGAATGAAGGTAGGGGAGTTTCAAAACATCTTACACTATTAATTAACATGCTAACATAAATACAATGATTAAAATAATTTTCTCTACAGTCAAATTTTGAATGCAACTGTACCTAAGAATTATAAGGTATTCTACCTGGTAATTACATAACAGTGGTGATGGGGGAGAAAATAACTTATTTCTCCATTCCAGCAGCAGTACCTATATTGATATTAAATTTGGAATACTCGGCTATTGCTGAATAATCTTATATTGGTATGCATGCTATAAGTCTTTCTATTTCTATTTTGCAAGGCACCTTACCATAACTCATCTAAAGTTTCAAATTGGCAACAAAAAAAAGTGGAGGATTCAGAACTGAAATACAAAAGTAGTTGGGAGATGAAAAACAAAACCTTCATAGTTAGGGCTTGAATTAGTTTTTCTGAGGAAGTGTCATTCTCAAGTACAGTAATATATAAACATACTCTTTATGCAAAGTCTTCCCATCAAAGTATGTTAAACTAGCTTTGTAGTTAGAATGCTAGAGAAAAATGGTACAATAAACCCAGTCCGTTTGCACACAGAACCAGCATATGTCATTTTGAAAAGAATTGGAGAAACGGGGAACAAAAGGACAACAAAATGTATTTGCAGAATCTATGATGGGTGGGGTGGGTGTTACTGCATTTAAGGATCATTTCAAGAACTCAGTAATTTCAAAGTGAAAACATAAGAGTTGCAAACACAAAAGAAGACCTGACTACTTCTTCTATAGTTACAGCTTCTCCACTCCTCTGGTACACAATAAAGCTGACAACATGTTATGTTCTTAATCATATTTTTCTTACCCTGTCCAAGCATATTTTGAAAAATAAAGTCCATATGATCTAAATCACGGCTAAAACTTAAGTGCCCTTTATTTATAAGAGCATTTGCTGAAAGCAGCCACTGAGACGTATTCCCAAATTGAAGATGCCTTTTTCACAGATGGCTTTAAGTTTGATTATCCTTATGACTATCAGCCCATTTAAGTTTTTTTAAAAGTAGCACGCTTGTTTCTTTCTTCAGTCTAGATTCCTGTGTGTTTTCTTCTGCTCTATAGCATATAAAACAACACATAATATAATGATCTTCAATTAAACAAAGAAAGTCTATGACTCCAGCTGCAATATTTCAAATAATCATACAAAATATACATGTCATTTAGAATTCCTTTGATCTTTGAAGATACAGGAATTTTCTGGGCTGTCACCATGTGAATTTTTAGAAAAACAATTTTAGTCACAGGAAAAAGCTTCAAATATAGCCTTCGTGGTCGTCGTCGTCATCATCATCACCTTCATCCTCATCGTCATCTTCAATTTCATCTTCATCGTTCATCATATCATCATCTTCATCATCTGTCCATTCATGGAAGTCACCACTGGCAAAGTCACCTGATGTTTCTAAATCAATGGCTAAGAAAAGTTAAAGTTATGTTATTTTGTGTAAATACTTGCTTACAATATTGTTTGATTGGTTATCTGACAAATACGTTGCAGTAGAGTAGGTGTAATGAATCAGTGGATATTGTAAGTCAACACATGCTCTAGATGTAATTTACTACACTACAACTAAAGTAGACCTATTTGAATCAATGGGATATGGAGAAGTAGACTCACCACATCCTAATTGATTCAATAAGCCTACTTTAGGGGTAAAGGCAAAAGCCACCCTTGCATGAAAGCCAGTTGTATTGGACTCTAGGATTCAGTGCTCATCTCTGTTTATAGCCAAAGAGCCACCAGAGCAAACAGAATTCTATTTACCTTCTCACTGAAGTGATACCTATTTATCTACTTACGTCTTGCTTTCGAACTGCTAGGTTGGTGGGTGCTGGGACAGAGGCAGGAGCTCACTCCATCATGCAGCACTTGGGTCTTGAACTATTGACCTTCCAGTCGTCAAGTTTAGCTTCTTAACCACTAAGCGACCATAATCCCAAGTTTACTTTACTGTGACTTAATTACAGTATAGTAAAAAACCTGAATTTCAGCCAATGAAGGATTTATGTGATTTACCACAATCTGCAGCACCATGCGTTCTGGATCCTGTTACTTCATTGCCATATCTGTCAACACACCAACACTGCCCAGCACTTCCATGACACTGAGTTGATTTGTAGTACCCATCTTCATCACATAAGGGGATATATAGCCCTGTGCAATACATAAAATCATGTGAGCAAAACTAAGCAACTATTTATTATTGCATTTAATGAAATAAATTGTGAGTAAACATACTCATTTTTAGATGTACCTGCTCTTGTAATACAAATCAGAATATCTCTGGCAGAGTACATTGGTAGACACACAAGTGTAACTGATAGGAGAGGGAAAAGCTTCTAAGTAAAAAGTCATCTTTTAAAGCTAGCAAATGTTTTTAATATGTGAGAAACATATAAAATAAGTAGAATATGAATGCTACTTATTTTAAGTACTATAACATGTGAGAATTTTCAAGTTATTACATTAGTATTCAATAAGCAAAACATCACAATGAAAGTGTATTGTTTAATTATATTTGTGATGCTGCAAATATTTAGACTCAAGAATTAGAAATAAATACCTCTGTAGGAAATACCAGTGAGAATGTTCAAAAACAGATGTTATTTTACTACTACAGGTATATCCTTTACCCTTTCTTTTTTTTTCTAATGTAAAAGCTGGCATAGCAGCTGTAATATATAAGAACTGATAAGGCGTTTCATAGCTTTCAAGGACTTTATAAATTCTGTTACTGGAATTTAGTTTGTTCCATCATTTTAGAATTCATATTGATTTTATGTTGCAATTTCACAAGGGTTATTTATGTAAGCAATAAATGTTTCGAAAGAATGATCTACGACTTACCTACAAGCTTCTTTCTCCCCTGCTGTTTCTGAATGTTGGTGAGCTCTGTCTGGCAAGGTGGGTCTGGAATGACATCAGATATGTAAAAATTTAGGCTTGAAAACGAAGGAACAATTGCTTAATCGGAAGTTTAATTTCAAGAATCTATTTCAAAATAGCATTCTAATTGGTATAATTGCTATTTATGGCTGCAATCTCTTAAGCAAGGTATATTATGAAGAGTAAAGAACTGTTTTGTTGCATTAGCAAAAATCAGCCTTCTGATTTTTTGAGTGATCATTTCAAGATCCTGGGGAATTTAATAAGTAGAGGACAATGGTGACAGCTATCTTTAGCTGTCCACTGGATTCAACCATCTGATAAACCTATCTTTCCTGAATTTGTTTAATATCTGACAAGCTATGGAGTGAAATCCTACGTATCTCACCTGAACCTTTGTCTGCTCCAGATTTTAGAAAACTATTCTCTTTATTCATGTTGTTATGTGTCATCAAGTCATAAAACAAAGAGGCACAAACTTGTTTACAAGGTTTGTGGTGATGCTTTCTAAAAACTGAGTGGGTGGTGGTGGGTCTGGATGGGGGACAATGAGCTACAACTGAATCCCGACAAGACTGAGTGGTTTTGGTTCAGGGGCCCTGTGTTAACTTGGGAGCTACCATCTTTGGTTCTGAATGGGGCAGTCTTGTCCCAAACAGACCCAGTGCACAAATTGGGGGTCCTCTTGGACTCATGACTACTGCTCGAAGAGCAGGTGGCAGCCATGGGCAGGAGGGCTTTTGCACAACTTCGTGTTATACGCAATTTACACCCGCTCCTAGACTCCTTGCTCATGATCACACACACTTTGGTCACCTCCAGACTTGATTATTGTAATGTGCTCTACATGGGGCTGCCCTTGGTGACCATTCAGAGGCTGCAACTGGTACAGAATGCGTTTGCTCGGGGTGTGGGCATTATGCTCGTGCATCACCATTTCTCAGGGAGCTGCACTGGTTGCCAGTATGCCTCTGGGTGCAATTCAAGGTGCTGGTTATTACCTTTAAAGCCCTATATGGTAGCGGGCCAGGATACCTAAGAGACTGCATCGCCCTAAGAACATCTGTCCGTCCCACCAGAGCGGACCGGAGAGGCTCTCTGGTTGTACCATTGGCTAGAGAGGCACACCTGTCTAGCACAAGGAGGAGGGCCTTCTCTTGTCCTCTTTGTCCACCCCAGCCCTATTGAATCTCCTGCCAATTGAGCTACATCACCAGTCAGAGTTGCTGCCCTTTAGGAAGGGGGTTAAGACCTGGCGGGTGGGACAAGTATGGGGTTTGGGTCAGACAGTTGCGTTGGCTTGTTGTCTCATCTGACCCCTCCCTCTCTCAATTAATGAATTTTTAATCTTTTAACTTTGCTTAGTTTTAATATATTTTAATATTAATGTTAGACAGGATTTTATATTGTGTTTTATGTTTCTTTTGAAGCTTTGTTAGCTGCCTTGGGTCTATTTGAGGAGGGTGGCATATAATAATAATAAATAAATAAGAAAAATGAGTTTCTACTTTCCATCCATTTTTCCTTCCAAGTATAGCCTTCTTCCCCCACCCCCATGATTTACATAATTCTGTTTTAAAAAGAATGCTCTGCAAATCATGTGCCATGCTAAGAGTTGAAGAGGAAAGCAGAAGACACAGTAAAATTAAAAGTTGCCCTTGCTCAAAACCAGTCGTATATGACTCTAGGATTCAGTGCTCATCTTTGTTTATAACCAAAGAGCCAGTGTTGTCCGCTTCTGCTGACGTTTCTGTGGACACATGGCAGGCATGTCTCAACACCAGAGTGCACGAGATGCTGTTTACCTTCCCACCAAAATGGTCCCTATTTATCTACTTGCAATTTCTTGCTTTTGAACTGCTAAGATGGCAGAAGACATAGGGAAGCCCTATTGTAAAGATCTTTATGCTTTACTGGATTCTGGCTGCATTTTTCACATCCTAGTTAAACATTCCATTCATTTTATATATGATTGAAAAATAACATGGCAAACCAACCAGGGTTAAATAAAAATATTCAGCTCTTTTATTTGCATACCTTGCTGTCTCTGGAAGCAGTAGCACCATTCATTGTTAGATATCAAACTGTCCTTGTAAGTATCACACGAATTGAAGAAGGCCTTGGTACAGTGATCGTTCTTGTCAAGGTAAATGCTTCCAAGCTCTGACTGGTCCAATAGCAGGTCATAGTTTGTATCAAGCCTGTTAAACATCCAGCCAAGAGAGTCCTTACAAATTGGCAAAATACTTGTGTCGAATCCTAGGAAGAAATAATAAAATTAAACAGGTAAGAGAAGAAAGCACAGCTGGCACACAGCTTGACCAAGCCAGAGAGCTCCTTTGTCATGGAAACAAGTGACACCATTCACTGGTTCTAATTTATACATGCAGAAAAGTGGGAATGAATTCCTGTACCTTGCCATTGATAATATTAACGTCTGGAAAGAGAGAAACTGTTGAACATGATTGCAAAGAATAAGCACCCTGTATTATACAAATGGATAACAATTTTTTCCATGTCCTGTTCAAACCCTGGGCTGCCAAAATGAAGCCACTTTCTTCACCCTGTCATTGTCCAAATACAAGTCCTGACTGGTGCATGTCTCTGGCAGCAATCGGCAAACCAGCAGATGGACCAGACTCTGTGTCTCTCCACATTCACACCGTGTGTTGTTGTCCACCAGCAGTTCCCACTTGAGCATGTTGGTATTGCATTTAGAGACTCCAACCGTCAACCTATTCAGGGTCATCCAGGTGATGTAGGGAAGATTGAGACTTTCAGCTATATCCACCTTTAATGATGTTCCTTTCTCAGTGACTTTCTTCCTCCATTTTCTAATTTGGTTTTGCTCTTGTGTACCCTCAAGAATGTTTGTTCTTGCCATAAAACTCTTCCTGGATCTGAGCTGGCAGACTTGAGGCTCCTATCCATTCAGAGGGTATCAAGGGTCATTCTCTTGCTTAGTTCTCTCAGCATCTGCTGCTACTTCTCCCTGATCTTAGGTGGAGCAATACCAACAAGGGGGCATATCTACTCAACTGGTGTAGGATAACATGAACTTGATAGAAAGAGAATGGAATGGTGAAACAGTTCTGAGTTCCCTATATGTAGAAACCAAGCATAGCCCCAGGGAAATATAACATGCTATCACTTTGACTAAATGCTCTGAGAGTACGCCTGGATTTTCTCTTCCTAATTAGCTCTCTCAGACAAGTCACACAAAGGAGAGCTGAACTGGCGAAGCTGCCCTTGACTAGAAATGTACAGGAAGGAAAAAGAGAGAAGAAAATAGCTATCTTGTTCATACCCAATACTTTTTCCATGGGTTAGTACAGAAGCTTTTTAAACAATGATTCATTAAGGAAGCGCACCTCTTGTCTCCTGTGCTTTACTTATTGAGAGAAACAGATTTAGAACTAGTGACCACTAATTATAATTGTTTGTTCATGTTACATGCTGTCAGGTCATCTCTGGCCTACAGTGACCCTATGAATCAGAGATCTCCAAAATGTCCTGTCTTCAAAAGTCCTGCTCATCTCTTGCTTCCAGTTATTATTGCCTTGTTTTCAAGGTGTTTGCAGAGTGTATGCTTTAAAATCTGCTTCAGAATTTCCCTGGGATTTACGTCAGGCTTATTGGGCTGTAGTTCTCAGGCTCCTCGTTTTTACCCATGTCTTCCATGATTTCCAGAAAATAACAGCCAGTGGTTGTGAGACCTCTTCAGCTAGTTCTTTCAAGAATCTTAGATACAGTACATCCAGCTCTGGAGATCTGAATTCATTTAATGATACAAGGTATTGATTATGGTAATCTAAAGCTGAAATCCTCTCCTCTCTGTTTGTATTTCACATTTGCTTGAAGGACCATAGACTATCTTTTGGCAGAAGACTGAGCTAATATTAGACTAGAGCTGTCTTTTCTTTGTCATCTGTTGTCAACCCCCCCTCCCTCACAAAAAAAATTTCCTATATAGTAATACCTCGGATAACGCTAAGACTTGGTTCCACAAGTCTTGGTGTTATCCGATTTTTAGTGTTATCCGATGCATGTTAAAACTCTATGGGATGTATCGGATAACGTTAAAGCTCCATAGAGATACATTGTAACCGCACAGGCTTTAGCGGTTATTATCCAATCCATCCCATAGGACCTTAACATTGTTCAATCCAATACCTCGGATAACATTTACCTCGGATAACGCTAAAATCGCATAAAGTTAAGTAATCTGGGGAGGAGAATTAGATCGAATAATGTTAAGGTCCTATGGGATGGATCGTATAACAACTGCTAAAGCCTGTGCGGTTACAATGCATCTCTATGGAGCTTTAACGTTATCTGATCCATCCCATAGGATTTTAACATGGATCGGATAACACTAAAAATCAGATAACACCAAGACTTGTGGAACCAAGTTATAGCGTTATCCGAGGTATTACTGTATAAGAAATTTCAACTGAACCAATTAGCATCAGATAGTATAATCGGATAAAACATCCATACCATAATAACAGTAATAATAATTCACACGATGACAGCAATAAAAGACAGCAGTAGCAGCATCAGTGGTGGAATGTCAAAAATTTTACTACCCCACCATGACATCATCACAGTGTGGGCGGAGCTAACATCATGACATCGTGGGCGGAGCCTCATGGGCGGAGCCAATGTCATGACATCATGATGTTGTGGGCGGGGCCAAAGAAAACAAATTAAAAAATAATATAAAATAAAAATAACCACACACACACACCTCAACCCACCCACCCACAACACAAACCTGTAAATAAATTAAATAAATAAATAAATAAATAATACATTAAAACACACCCAAACACCCACCCACCCACAACACAAATCAGCCAGAGCTTTTAAACCAGATCTTAAAGCTTATTCTGGCTAATCTTTCTCATACTAGGTCAGATGGAAGGAACTACAGAATGAACTCACCACAAGATGCCTTCATTTTGGCACTTTTCAACTTTTCAACAGTTAAAGACGTTAGGTACTAAGTCTTTGCCTAACCAGCTCTCTAGGATATCTAGGGGAGCAGGCTATAGGGAGCTTCAGGCTAGCAGCTTCTCTTCCTCCTCCCCGATTGGGAGGACAGCAAGGAGGCCGTGCATAAGCGCCAAGCACTGTAGGCGTGCATGCACACCAAGTGCTTGGCATGCATGCGCAGTGGGGGAACCAGTGAAAAGGTAAGCCCCGAAGGTGGTTCCCCCCAAAAGCTGCAACCGGTTCTTCGGGACACTGGGAAAAGTTACTACCGGTTCTAGAGAACTGGTGAGAACCTGTTACATCCCATCACTGAGCAGCATTCAATGGAAAGGCAACCGCTTTGCAAACCAAATGATCTTATTGGCCATTGGCTCTTATTGGCTCTACTGCAATTTTTCTGCCAAGTAACAGGATTTTGACCAATGCTTCCAAATAGGGTGAGAGACGAGGCTTCACATTTATGCATCAAATGTAAGAGAAAAAATAAAATAAATACAGAATAAGGTAATAAATGTAATAAGAGTAATTCAATTTCTGCTATGTATATTGTATATTGAAATGTGTAAGCCTTATACTATAACTACACAGTCTCTCCCCACTCAGCTTACAGTGGAACCCCGACATACAAATGGTTCAACTTACAAAAAAATCAACATACAAATAGAAATACTGGCTAAAAGAAATTGACATACAACTTTTTAACAGGAAAAATTCAACATACAAAAAAAAATGGTGACAATTAGAGGCCTCTTCTGGTAATCCAATGTGTTTTTGACATACAGGTACTGTACTTTTTTTTTACATACAAATAACCTTGTGGAAGGGGTGGAATTGTATGTAGAGGTTTTACTATATATTGCATTTCCATTATGGAGTACAGGATAGCATGTTTTCATCATTAAAGAAAGCCATAACTGACCACTTCAAACTGAAAATTTCCCTAAAATTACAGAGCAGAGTTTAGAGTAGTAGTCTTAAGAATGTAGTTTACAGAAAAATTAACCAGAATAGCTATTGTTGGATACACAGTGGACTAATGATTGTGATTGGGCATCCACTTTACTATCTGAAAACAACCTTGACCAAACAGATCTAATCCAAACATATTCTAATTTGGTTTTTGCCACTTGTTCTGCACAGAAAAGTATTTTCTCACTGAGTTTAGGTTGTAACACTTGGCCATTTACCGATCTGGCACATGTCCAGGGTCATTGTTTTTTTTTCCTTCCAGAAAACCTGCCACTGTCTAAAATCCAAAGGAAGTATTGAATTCCACATACTGCCATAAATATCTTTGCACTTCATAGTGCCTGTCACCTTTTCCATGAGAAATCCATCAGTTCTGTTTTACCTCTAGAAAAATATATAAAATTTATACATTTGCAGATAAAACTATAACATAGGGTGCTGTGCCTATTTCTCTTACAATTTAGTATCCAAATAAGAAGAGTGGAAAAGTATATTTAATATTTTATATTCTTAAACTGTTGACTGGGTAGCTCAGTGGGTTAGAGTTTGGGAGTTTGATTCCCTGCTGTGCATCTTGTGAGTAGATCCAGCCCGTGCAGTTATGGGCAAGCCACACAATTTCAGGGAGCTCTGGAAGAAGAAAATAGTCAAAAACTTCTGGGTATTCTCTAGCTAGAGAAACCTTGAATAAGATTGCCAGAAATGACTTTACAGAACATGATAATTATTATATTCTTAAACTAATTCATTTTAAAACTTAAAAATACACTACCACAAATGTACTGTATAAAAGCAGATTTTATATTAAAAGTGTTTTTTCCTATAGGTAAGCATACATGCTAGATCATGACTATCTTGAATCTCGGTTTAAAATTGCATATATTTTCCAAATTTTCCAAAGCATAACCACATACAACAGATTCTATTCTTGCAAGACTTCACAGAGCCAAAGAGAGAAGCAGTGGATTACATACCCATGAAAGGAGATTGAAGGAGATTATACAGTTGTTCAACTGAAGCACAGAAATTACATGCAAGATAAAAATCCCTAATCACAGCTGGAGGCACGGGATGCAGCACAGAAGTTAAGAGCATCAGGCACAAAATACAGTGTTTCAACTCCCAGCTCATTTATAAAATACCATGTAGCCTCAAGCAGCAAGCTACTTTTCTTATGCTCAGCCTCTCAATTCTGATATACAAGGGCAGCAACACAAATTCACCTGTGTTTTAATAACAATAACTGAGATGATACACTTTGGTCCCATAGAAAGAGCACTACAGTAATAGAGTAAAATCCCGATTTACATATGCCTCAAGTTACATAAAATTTGACTTACATAATGATTTCTGCACTAAAACCATGTCCCGATATACATAAATGTCCCAATTTACATAACACAATTTCCATAATAAAGTAAGTAGTAGTAGTAGTAATTTCCTATGGGTTTGCTTTGAGTTACGTAAAAATTCATTTTTCCTATGGGGCTCCTCTGATTTACATAAATATCATTTTCCTATGGGTTTGCTTCAAATTAAGTAAAACTTCATTTTTCCTATGGGACGCCCGGATGAGGCTCCTTTCATGTCCCAAAGATCTTTTCCTTACTGAAGTGGTCCATGTTTATCTACTTGTGATTTCTTGCTATCAATCTGCTAGGTTGGCAGGAGCTGGGACAGAGACAGGGGCTCATTTTGTCATGTAGTACCCAGGTCTTGAACTGCTGACTTGCAGGCCTTCCAGCTAACAAAGTAAGTTTCTTAACCACCGAGCCACCACAATTCCTTTGATAAATGTGTAAATGTGAAGTGAACTTGGGTGACCAATCTCAAGATTTGAGTTTAGCTTTCAGGTGGTGCTGATGGAGAACTTGTGGAGTAAGAAAATCTGCTTCTAAAAAAATCCAACCCCTGCATTGCCCTTTTAAAGAGGAATCAAAAAGGGCCATGCCCAATGCAGCAATGGTAGAAATGGAAGAAGCTGAAAGTAAAGATGGCAAGTTGCAGTAAATGTTGGTCTGCATGCCTCACAAACACCTTTCTTAAATTCAACAATAAAAAAAAACAAATGTATCCATCTACAAAATTGAAAAGAATAATTGCTTATTAACTAGAAGAAATAAATATAAAGAATATTTTTATTCACACTAGAAGAGTTGGAACTCCTTAAAGACAAAACCACAAAGATTTTGTTGAATAGTAGCTGTGTTAGTCTGTGTTTCTAGTACCGGTATATCAGATAGTAAACAAAATAAAAACAAAACATTGTGGCACTTTAAAGACCAACTGCTGTATTTTAATGTTAGCTTTCACGGATCAAGTCCATTTTGTCAGACATAGGAGTGAACCACACCACTATAGCCTTGAATCGAGCAAGTAACTAACACAAACAAAGCAAGATTGGTGAGCTGCAACTGAAATTTTGGCTGGCCATCTCCAAACTGTCTGCAGCTTTTTACACCTGCTGCAGCTTCCATACTATATTTGAAAGAAGCCCCAATGTAGAGAATATTCAGTAATCAATCCTTGAGATTACAAAGGCATGAACCAATGTTATTAGGGACCTCACATCAAGGAGCAAGCACAGCTGGGCAATCTGCCTGAGATGGAAAAAGGCAATCTTGCCCCTGGCAGCTATCTGCTTCTCTAATGTGAGGGCTGGGTCCAAGATCATATCCAGATCTCGAACTTGTCCCTTCTGGGAGAATGTGACCCCATCAAGACTTGGGTAATTTGCACCCAGCCTGTCAGCAGGGTCACCCAACAACAGGACCTCTGTCTTGCCATGATTCAGCTTGCCTGTTAGCCCTCATACAGTCCATTATGCAGGAGAACTAACAGGGCCACACTCCCCCTGCCCGCCTCCCTCAACAAGTAATTGAGCAAGGTGACCAAGGCTGTCATAGTCTCATGCCACGGACTGAATCCTGACTGAAATGGATCAAGACTATTCGTATTCTGCAAGAGAGACTGTGCCTGGTTGGCCACCACTCTCTCCATCACCTTGCCCAAAAAATGGCACACTGATAATGGGGTTAAAGTTGTTCAAATTGTCTGTTGCCAGTGATTTTGTGTGTGTGTAGGATTGGCAGCTCTATTCTTGCAATGTTGGCATCTTGCTTTCCAGTGTCTGAACATCTTGGAGCACTACCAAATCTAATGTAGATTGTAGTGCTGGGAGAATATGTTGCCAGGCAGGGGCTTATAGCAGGGGTTCTCAACCTATGGCCTGCAGGCCAGCCCTAGAGGCACCATTTTATTTGGCCTGTGCCACCAGCAACACTGGAAGCGGAAGCATTTATGACAGCTGTGAATGAGCCACAACTATTGTAAACACATTTATGACAGCCATGGACGCATTTTATGGCAACATTTATGGCTGGGGGAAACACCAGTGCATTCTTGTACATGTCTGGGGATGGTCCGGCCCACGGCTTGAAAAGGTTGAGAAGAGAACACCTGGCTTATAATAATCACTACAATTGATTTTGGCTCATTCACATAAAGATAAGAAGGATAGTGCTGCTCAGTGGCTATAGAGAGGGAGTCCAGTAACCTGTGCAATATGAAATGTTGCTTCTTTTCTTGCAAAACAGCAGAAATGACAGCATTGCATTTTTGTGCATGTAGCCCATATCCAACTGACTGGATAGCTCAGTGGTTTAGGTAGCCAGCTTTGGAGCCAGAGGCTGAGAGTTTGATTCCCTACTGTGCGTCCTGCAAGAAGAGCCAGTCTGTACGGTCATGGGCAAGCTCTGCAGTCCAGTAAGCCCCTAGAAGAAGGGAATGGTAAACCATTTCTGTGCATTCTCTCTAATTAGAAACCTCTGAAAAGGTTGCCATAAGCCAGGATTTACTTGATGACATGCCATTAATAATACATATTAGACTTTCCCAATGTCTATCATTTCCAGCAGGGGATCAGCATACCAGGGAAGCAGGAGGCAGAGGAAAATGGACATGTATATTTACTTTCCTCTGAAAATGTAATAAAAGCAAATCTATGTAAGGATAGATTCATCTATATTTCACTTTGGCACAAGTAATTACATGAAGAAAAAATACTTCTAATAAAATAAAATGATAAAGTAATAAGATTTCTAGCAGAAAGTAGGAGGCACAGACCAATAATTGAGCAAACATGAGAAAAGTATTCAGAATATAAAGATGTTAATAGCAACATTATCAAGGTAGTCAGCTGGCTCGGTTAAAGAAATAGCGACATTATCAAGGTAGTCAGCTGGCTCTGTTAAAGAATGCACAAGAAAAATTCTCAGAGTTGGCTTGTTGTGTTAATGAAGGGTCCAAGTTTAAAGCTTATGAAAACCTAATTTACCTTGACTCCTCTGTGGGAAGCCACTCTCAAATGTATCACTGTACACAATAATTGCTGTTTTAAACAAAGTCTGTCAGTAATTACATAATTCTGCTTTTTTGAGGCATAAATAACAGAATTTTTAAATTTCACACACATCTGATTTGTTCTGTTAAAGAGCTAGCAGGTCAGTATCTTCACATAGCAATAGCAATAGTAATTACACCTATATACTGCCCCTTAGCATTTAGTGCACTCTCTGGGTGGTTCACAAGTTAATTAGCATTTTGACCCAAACATGTTGGGTACTCATTTTACAGACCTCAGGAGAATGGAAGGCTGAGTCAACCTTGAACACACAATGTGTTGGCTGCACTACATCAGTTTAACCACTGTGCCACCACAGCTCATGTGTATGTTCTTTGAGATTAGATTGTTCAAATTCACCTGAATTTATACAAGGAGTTTTTTATGTTCCTCTGGCTACTGTAGCAGTATTTCCTAGGGTAAAGATCACAAGACAGCTGTAAGTATATACCTGCTGCTCAACTCCACAGCACCTTTTTTGGTTGTATCCAGCACTGTCCATCCAACAATGGAACAGGTGATAGAATGGATTTCCCCCTCCCATAATCCAATTTGGAGAAATGTGGTATCCTCTGGCATACATAGAAATTATGCAAACAGCTGCAGAAGGGTAAGAGGAGAGTAAGATAAAAGTTTGGTTGCATGAGTAAAAGTCTTCTTGTGGAATGTTGAATGTAACCCTTTATAATTTATCTTTCCCTTTGGGGGATTCTGTCATCCGACTTCATAATGACAATCACCACAAAACTCAAGTGTTCACCATGCTAAGCAATCATTTTAAAAGCCTAAAGGGACTATTCATTGTTAGAAACACATGATTCCATCTCCTCTGGAGCATCACAATAAGAAAATTAACTTCTAGAGGCACATTAATGTTTCTGTGGCAAGTGGCTAAGAAACTCAGTTTGAGATTCAATAAAAAACAAAAAGCAATGTACAGTATTAAGAAAATACAGCAGCAGTAATTTCACAGAGATGTTCTCAATGGGATATCAAAAGTGATAAGTGCTTACGACTTCTTTCTGGCCTTTGTACAATTCTAGTCCTCTTCTGAATTCCGCTTTCATGAAGAGCCTTGAACCAATCTCGCAATCTGTTGGCAACCTCTCTGAACTCCAGGTCACTGCATTCTGAAAAATAACATGGAAATCTCTTTAACTTCGCAGACTGCATATAAATTCATACATGAACAGATTTTTAAAAATCCTCTGCAATAATTTCCTTGTGAATTCCTCTTTTTTCTTCTTGGCCAGTTTTAAAATAAATAACCTACACTATACTTATGGAATGGGTTTCTTTAATTTATATACTTTTTTAAAAAAAAGCAGGTAAAATATTCAACTTCACCTGGGTTAATAATAATAGTTTCATGCTGTCAAATCAATTCTGGCTTATGGTGACCCTTTCCAATGTTTTCTAGGTAGAGAATTACACATTAGTGATTTCATATTCCTTACTTCTGGGGCTCCACAGCCAGATAACTAAACCACCAAGCTATCTAGCCTGGGTTAAAAAAAATGTGAATCCCACTCTCACTCCAGTCCTCAACTCTGTCTTTCACCTCCCTTTTTTTCTTTCCAATGTGCCCATTTTTCTTTCTGCCCAGGTTACAACCCCCAATAGCCCTCTTCCCCACCATTACAAGTCACAGTCTCTCTCTTTCTCCGGGTTGCCTTATTCTAGTTCTTAAAAGTAAAATTGCCACTTTTCTGTGTAATCTAATTATGATGTCATTACACAGATCATAAGGATACTACACTTTATCTTAGCCAAAAGGCTTATTGAGGCAGCAAGATCAAAAGATTCAGCCCTGTTTTGGAGTATCACCAATATCAGAACTAACTCAATCCCATCAAAGTTAAGTGCCCACATTCCCCCACCCCACCCCTGAAGCATGGGAGAACCACTGCAGCAGGGGTTGGCAACTTATGGGCCATGGCACCGAATCATCAGGTTCCCACCCTCACTCCAACTGCCACTGCCACTGGAAGCAGCAGCAGTGTTTACAGCAACTGCGATTGTGGTTTTATGGCTGCCATAAATGTATTTACAACAGCCATGGATGTGTCTACAGTAGCGTTTATGGCTCACCAGTCTGGCCCCCTCAACTGTCTGAGAGAGTGTGACCCAGCCCCTGACTTTAAAAGGTTGCTGACCCCTGCACTACCAGCCACTGTACCAAGATGTAGCCACCAAAACAGATCTCCCAACTGCCAACCTAAAAAACCTCCCCAACTGGCCACCAGTATCAAAGTTGGAAATTGACTCCCTCATAACCCAACTCTGCTCAGGCAATGCCCATGGAGAGGACCTCATTCCTCCAGAACTGCTAAAAAACAACAACAAAGAGTTGTGGTCCCTGCTTTTGACCTCATTGTTCACCTACATTGACAGCACCAGTCAAATTTCCAAAGACCGGAGTTCAGCAGTCATTGTTCCCATATTCAAGATAGGAAACAAATACATCCCTGGGAACTACAGGCCTATCAGTCTCCACAACATAATCAGTAAACTCTATGTCACCTGCACAAGAGACTCAAAAGCTGGTTAGAAGAAGAAAACCTGATAGTGGAGGAACAAGCAGGCTTTAGGGAAAGCAGGTCCACAATAGACCACTGCCTAGTCCTCTAACATCTCATTGAGAAATACTCTTCCAAGAGCCCAGTATCTCTGTATGCTGCTTTCATCGACCTAAAGGCTACCTTCGACTCAATCTCCAGGATCAAGCTGTGGGAGAAGCTAGAGAAATTCCCCATTGACCACAGGCTGCTCCACTTGATTCACGCTCTCCTTACCAAAAAAACCCTCAAGTTCAGATGCTGCCAGCATGGACACCTTATGGAATGGGTACTTACATAGAAGGGTGTCAAGCAAGGATGTGTACTGGTCCCACTTTTATTCAACTTTTTCATCAACAACATGGTTGACATTTTAAGAAGCCCTGCCTTCCATCCCCACAAGCTTGTGGACAAACCCATAAACATACTCCTACATACAGCACTCCAGACCTCTTGCTGTGTATCCAACACCATTCTTCACCTGGAGAAAGGCATGATAAAGGTTGAGCCAAGATTGTTGATAGCTATCTCTACCTTTGGCTCATAATTCTGTTTAATCCCAGTGGCCTGGCTCCTCTAACTCTCCAGGACAGCTTCCAAAGAGCATGGGGGGAAAAATCCAATCCATACTGCAGTATCTTGGCCTCTCCCAACCTCTCATACAGGCCATGAGTCACAACCAGGCAAAACAGGCAATTAAACAAAGAACATGAGACATGGAAAGGCAAGAAGACCTAGTCAGGGCCCCTATCTTCCTGGCTCCAGAGTCTTGGAGATACATTGTTGCCCCAGCCCCGTACCTGCTCCAACTTGAGACACCAAATAATCGGAGGGTTAGCCCGCTACAAGGCCCTCCCATCTGCAGTTCTCAAGGGAAAACTTCAAAAGACACCAATGACAGAGAGACAATGGCCCTGTGACACAGGAGAAATTGAAATCACAGGACATGTTCTCTTCAGCTGTCCATTTTATAGAGACATCTGGGACAAGTTCATATTTCTGCTGCTCTGCAAGTATCCTAGCTGGACCAACATTTTGACTTCTGTTCCCTTTGCTGTTCTATCCAGGTCTTGGACGATAACAAAGATTTGATTTGACAAGGACACAAACACAATAATGTCTTACTCTGAATCACACCTCTGAAGTTGCTTTATATACAGGAAGCAGAGCCTATAATAAAAGACACATATCCTATGACACAAGATTTGTTATGCAATCCTCATGACCAATTTTGCTGAATATCTTTAGTAGCTGCAGGAGATATAGCTATTTAAAAGCATAGCTTTTCCAGAAATGAGAATTTCACAAATTTTGGAATTCTGCTTAAGCCATTGGAATCAACATTTGCAAAATATGTGTAGAACTGTCTCACATCATTAAGAGTTCTAAATACACATTTTAGAGCAAGAGAAGTTGGCAGCCTCTGCTGCACATGATAAAATCAAGATACATACAGATGAACTTCTAAAAGATTTGCAAGAACCCGGATGACCACTGGAAAAGGCATTCAAATGCAAAAAATCTGAACACATCCAAGGCATGCAGTGACAAATGAGCAGAATAATTATTGCATGTTCATATATCTCAGCTTGTTCAAACAAATATATTGTACCATGGCCAAAATCCAGACAAATATACACAATTAGGCAATACAGAAACTGTACATTCAGCTTTTTTCCCCTTTCTTTATTGCTCTCTCTTCCCAATAGTGTCCACTCATATTTCCCCTCGTCTTACTTTCCTGCCCTGATACATTGGGTCATAGGCATTCTCATTCTACATTTATTACATGTATATATTTGGAATCCAGAGCAGTCTAGATCAGCAGTTCCCAGCATGGGGCCCACACCCCACAGGGGGACTTCAATTCCCAGAAGCCTAAATCAGTACACTTATCAGTGCTTTGAAGAATTGACATAGGCTTCTAGGAACTGAAGTCCAAAAATAAAAGGTTGGGAAACACTGGTCTAGATTCAACAAGCTGAATCTATGATGTGAATTTATGAGCTGAATGTATGTGAATTTATGTGAATCTATAAGCTGAATTTATGATGTGTAAACCGCCCTGAGTTACCTCGGTGAGGTTGATGGACAGACAAAGAAACAAACAAACAAACAAACAAACAAACAAACAAACAAACAGGACCTATGCTGCTCAGAGGGACCAAGCTATTCAAAATTAAACAGATGCACCTGAAATGATTTGCAAGCATCTGGAAGAAGCCTCAAGACTTCCTTTCCCAAAAGAAACTTCATTCATTTGGATTATCTTCCTCTATTGAAAAGACCCAAACTCTTCAGAATCTTTCTTACTTCAGAGGCACTTCAATTCTGTCACTCAGTGAGAGTTTTGTCTTTCAGACTATAACTAAAATTAGTTTTAAAATAACCTAAAGGTGTATCCCTCCAGATCCTCTCTGCATCCATGCCAAGTTTTGTGTATATTTGTTTTGAAGTCTTAGCATTATACTAGAAGCAGCAAGTCAGACAGTTGTATTTTTATTATTTAGAAATTGGTTAATTCACTTATTGATGGACATATTTTATGGTCTCTTTTTCTCTGGTACTTTGTATCCTTGTCTTCATACAAATGTATGGTGCAACCATGCTTGAAATTCTGTTTGTAATTCCAATTGCTGCACCTCAGAAGGGCACATTAGTACTGGAGAAAGTGCAGAAAAAGATAACCCAAATGATGAAGGTATTGGAGCAATTTCTGTATGAAAGTTACAAACAGGGATGCAAAAAAAATCTCTGTCTTTCTCTCTTTAATTATTTACTTGCCTCCGATAAAAATACAGGAGAGTTTTGAGTATGTACATCTTTATTTTAGGATAGTATGAATAAAACATGGAGAAGTTGGCAAAGTTCTACTGCAAATCTACATACTGGTTAGAAAAATACTTCCTCAAACTTTGTGGGAGAGTTTTTGGACACAAGAATATAAATACACAGTATATTATTTTTGTGTGTGCCAACATTCTCTACTTCAAATTGCTGTACTGTATATTATTATTATCAGGATCGGCTTACTGAGTCACCAGAGACACATCCATCAACAGAGAAAATAATGACTTTCAGGAAAAAATGTATGCTCGGACATGGGTAGCTGCTGACGATTATTATCAATCTTTCTATAGATTTACAGCCACGGCAGAATTTTAAAAATACCTCTTCAGAACTCATTTATTCAAATTATTAAAATATAATTAGCTCTCCTCTGATTTGGATAGCCTCTTCAAATCGTTATGAACATAGTGGCACCTAGTTTACCTTTAGTTTGGTGGCAAATTATATTTATTTATATTGTATATTTGTTTAAAACATGTGTAGCCCAGCCTATATAATATAATTCCACTGTAGTTGTAGAGCTGCATAAAATGTTTTAAATACATAAGATGTTTAAACGGTTTAAAACACACAAAATTGAAATATTAAAACATTGCATTAAAAACCTGTGTAAGCCATGATCCTCATTTCTATAAAGGCTCCAATAAATATGTTTTGGCTTGACAACAAAATGATGTCAATGTTGGCTTCAATCAAACCTCCCAGGGTAGGGCATTCCACAGTTGAAGTACTATGGAAAAAAAATTCCTCCCTAATGTCTCCACATAAGTAATTATTTTCAATGGTGGGAGATGGAGGAGGACCTTGTCAGGAAACGACATATTTCCTAATGTTCCCAAGGCTTGAGGTTGTAGTTTTAGCTAGGCCTCAAAAATCCTTTGTTCTCTCTGTCTCACAAGACTACGTGTCACGAGACAGCTTGTTGACAATTTAGTGTCCCTGTGCTCATATCTCTGGTCCCATGTTTTGCTTACATGCTAGAACACTTACTGTACACGTGTGTAAACAATCCTTTGTTTTGAGAGAGTTTTCCTCTGTTCCCTGATTGGCCAAGGTTAACCCACCTGACTGCAGGATCTCCATTTTGCAGAGAAGTTAGTTAGTTCGTGTTTGGATCTCAATGGCTTAAGACCCTGGCTATGGTGTGGGACTATTCTCTTTCTTCCATCATGATCACGTAACCTGTGGACTGTTACCTGGACTGATATCTGTTACTGACCTTTTATATCTACGTTTTTCCATGGACTATGCTATATGAACCTGAAGAATAAAGCAGCTGTTTTTCTATGAAGATTGTTGTTCTTTTCATTGGCACACACACACACAGGTACCCTACCAGATACCTCCCTTGTGTTGCTCTATTGCCTGAGCATAGGGCGGCCAACTATCCCGCATTCTGCGCGGCAATCTCATTTAGGGAGGGGGAATTTCACCTTACCCTTGTTTCGAAAATGGTACCGGACCTCCCCCATTGCGTCACGGAAGCACCGGTTTCCACTCCGACCGGCAGGCAGTTAAAGAGAAATGGAGCCGAAAAGGCTCCAATAAACTGCGCCTGCGCAGAAACCCAATCTGGCGCCAAACTGGGTTTCTGCGCAGGCGCAGTTTATTGGAGCCTTTTCGGCTCCGTTTCTCTTTAACTGCCTGCCGGTCGGAGTGGAAACCGGTGCTCCCGTGACGCAACGGGGGAGGTCCGGTACCATTTTCGAAACAAGGGTAAGTCGAAATTCCCCCTCCCTAAATGGGATTGCTGCGCAGAATGCGGAACGGTTGGCCGCCGTGCCTGAGCATAGTAAGAGTTCTTTTTTTACGCAGCCCGGCTCTCCCCAGTGTGTGAAGTAAGGGTTAAGTTCAGTAATGAGCTAATCCTCAGGGACATGAAAGGAGGGGCCCTTACAGAGACTACTGGTTGTCTGAGAACATCTGGCAGGTATATATCAATCTTGTAGAAGAAAAAAAGGTCTTACTAGTGCCTTAATAGGAAATCAAATCTATACCACCTAGATAACCACCATGGAAACAAAACGAGACATAAAATATCAAGAATTAAATGTAAACACACTGAATATATAAACAATAGTACACAGGAATACATAGTGATTTACATTCTAGGAATATTTTCTTTATCACATTTTCTGTCAAAAAGCCTTCAGTCACTGCAGGCCTATAAACACCTCTTGTTATCTCTGTCAAAGCCAATCTTGATCTCCTTTGTGCTTGATATTTAGCAGATACCATTTGCCAAGGAAAGCAATATAGCTTGGGCTGAGTTGGTGTGGGCATTCGGATGTCAAACCCATTATAGCTTATGAATAGTCAGCTAATGGAGATGGTACGGGGTAAAGTTAAGCAGAAGTAAGACTACAGCTGTGCATTTTTTCCTGCAGTTCCATGTATTGCAGTAGATGTGAGGTTGGCTGACAGCTCAGCTGAGCCCAGAGTCCAAATGAAGATGAAGAACAATGTGTTAAACATTACGTTACATGTGCAATGCAGCAGGCTATGGCTGGTGCTTAGGACACTGTGACATTCCTGGCAGTGTTAGAACAGAAGGCATGAATATTCAGCAATGTCAGGATTCCAAGGGAGCTACATTAGCACGCATAATAGATGGCAATCTACTCTATATGTCACAATTAACACCCATGCTGAATGCCAAACTGCCAGATAGTAGATAATTCAGTTAAGCTCTTGGCTTCTGCTACTCCTAAAATGCCAGATCAAGGTTGCACTGTACTAAGGATTTAATCTAACTATACTTGGACACCATTCATCCATTTCTTAAATAAAAAAACCCTCCTTTCCCATACAGGCATGCTACTTGAATTATATACTATACTTTGGCTTCATTGATTTAAAACAGGTCAAAATGGGATAATTCAGACTATTATTTCATCCAATATGTTGGCAGATGAATCTTTAATGACAAAAGACAGACAGTAAAGGTTGTGGAAGGTTAGACAGTAATCAAAAAATGCATATTAAATCAGATGAAGCTGCTCAGAAACCTGCCAAGAAGTGCTTTTCCTTTTGTCTAATAGTGCTGCAGGAACTTTTGCTCCTTACAATCAATTCTAGCAGCCATTAAAAGAATTTGTATGGATAAATGAAGTCCCCAGTTCAAAGGTTATGTGGTTCTATCATTTTAAAGTGCTAGCTGCTGACTCGGTTTACAAAAATCAACATATTTAACAGGGAGAAAATTAAGGAACTTAAAGTTGTCTTCATGTATACATTCATAAATAGTTACCATACCAGACAAATGTACACTGGAGCAAATGGCTAGATTTGTTTTCACATAAAGTGATTTCTACAATTTGATGTGTGTATATTAACATAATTTACTAACTGGACTGAAAGCAAAATTTTTGGAAATGTAATTATAAGTCTTAAGTAAGCCATACAAACAATGAATATGCTTGAGAAACCAGGCTGGATAAGGACAAGGGCAAATTTCAGATGAATGAGTTCTGAATGTGTCAAAATAGTTTGGCAACATGTCCTTTACTATACACTGTTCCAAAATTCATCAATATAGCATTCACTTCAGAATAAGGCTGCATGTATACAATTCACATAATGTTGGAGGTCAGCTTCTGCCTTACAATTGAACCATAGGTTCAGTATATCATATGGTACTGTTTCTCATCATTTTCTAATGGAGAAGGAGACCTGAATGCTCTTCCATTTAAAAGAAGAGGAACACTTGTGATGAACAGATGGGTGAAACAAATTTTAATAAATATTTTAAGCTAGTTGATTTTTAGCCCTGCCTTTGCTGATGAACTGTCTTCTGTGTTCAGAGGCATATTTCACTGGAGGAGTGGGGATCATATGACTTCTTTCACATGCTTAAAGTGGCCTAGTTCTAGAAAAGTTGTACCAGCCATTTCATAAGACATCATTCAGCTGTTCATGTCTTGCTGCTCTGCGAAATGTACAATAAAATGTGCCATTTGAGCCAGAAACTTAGAAAACATTTTCTATAGTCAAATGTTAATTCTTTTATTCTATAGTTCACCATTGCAAACACAAATGGCAGGAGTAAAACATTACAAGAAGCCCCTTACCAACTGACAACTCATTAGATGGATAGGTTACATACTGAAATATATAAAACAACTGCCATACCGAATGTTTAGTGATTATAGAGGACCAGAGATAGAAAGTACAAAAAACCTCCAGAATCTGTGTATGATTTCACAACCAGAACTATTTAACAATATTCTAAGTGTTTATCTGATGTCTTCTCTGTACCATGTCTCTTCAAACGTAAACCTTAGAATAACACTGTACGAACATTAACATTCAGTACCCTGGCTTTTCTTTACAACTACAAATGCTTTAAGCACATTTTAAAAGAATAGAGTAGACAGCTCCTTTTAAAGTTATGTCCTTCAGAAAAGCACTCAATACAGTTTTCTGGCCCTGAAGACATAGTGCGGAATTCTTCTTCCTTTAAAATCATTCTGGCAGTTGTTTCCAACATTATTTTTTACCCATGGTATGCCTCAGGCTAGTCCTGTACATTTAGAGTTCATGATTATCCTAGACCTCTGTTTTTGATAATATTCAGCTGAATCTTTTCTGTTTAACAGTATGCTGTATTTAACCTCTACAACCTTTATAATTGTACTTCCAACTGTCAATTCAACCCTACTTTTTCAATAGGATCAGGTTCTGAGTATCAGGTCTCCATCTGCTGGTCAAATGGCAGAAGAACATTTGCAGGATTAGGCCCACCTATTGGAGCTCCACAGCCCTCATGAGCACCATGGACAAGCCATGGGGCAAGAACAATATCTAAACTGTCTCTTCCCATAGGAAGCTACCTCAGCAATGAAGATTTCTTGACTTGTGGTGCTTTGTGCTGCTTGGCTTTCTGTGGACCTTGCCTTCTGGACTTGCTCATGCTCAACACTCTAGACCCAATTCACCTTGCTACTGTTCATACTGAGTCCTTTGTTGTCTGACTTCTGGCCTGCCTATACTATATCTTGTCTATTGGATTGTACTTGCCTTCTTCCCTTTTCTACTCATGGCTTTGACTTTGAATTTGGACTTGGGCTTAAATAGGATTGCTGTATGGACTTTAGTCTAGTTGGTCTGGATCATCGTGCCTGTGTCATTAGTCATCTGCACACATCTTAGAGTCTGACAAATAGTTCTAAGCAGTGCCCAAAATGGGAAGGAAAAAAGTACAATGTACAGCGGTCCATTGGGCAGTTCTAATTTGATCCCTCCTACAATTGTACTTCCTTAACACCTATAATATCCTTATAAGAAGGATTGTGGATTGACAGTTTTCCATTTCCAGCATAAATGGCAAAGATGGGAGTTAAGTATCTGAGCTCTCAACCCATGCATTTTGCTACCAAATGGCAACCACTTTCCAAGCCCCTACATTGAGTGTGCAAACAGGATAATTTCCTCTTGAATTATCCATATTGACAATTTAGACCAGGGATCCTCAACCTCTAGTTTGTGGGCCAGATGCAGCCCACTGCACCATTTCATGTGCCCTCTCTACCACCTACACCGCACCAGGAATTGCCATGTGGTGGAGGAAGGGCAAAATGGCCTCGGGCTCATGAAGCTGTCTGAGGGAGCGTGAACTGGCCCCCGGCTTTAAAAGGTAGAGAACTCCTGATTTAGTCTGTTTCTTTTGCAGTGCTACTATGACTTTGCCTCAACCAAAGACCGACTTTGCACCACCTTTTTAAAAGTAAGGATTGTTTGTGAAACATCTTGGTTTATTTTCATGACATCATATAAACTTGACCAGCAGGACATGGGGGCAAAATATCTTAGGGCTGCTATCCATAAAACAATAACCACAGTTTGTTAATGAATGATTGTGAAAACCCACAAAGGAATGAAAATGTTCAATGAATCGGGAAAAACAAAATACAGTAATACCTCGGATAACGTTTACCTTGGATAACGCTAAAATCACATAACGTTAAGTAATCTGGGGAGGAATTGGGTTGAATAACGTTAAGGTCCTATAGGATGTATCGGATAACAACCGCTAAAGCCTGTGCGGTTACAATGTATCTCTATGGAGCTTTAACATTATCTGATACATCCCATAGGATTTTAACATGTATAGGATAACACTAAAAATCGGATAACACCAAGACTTGTGGAACCAAGTCTTAGTGTTATCCGAGGTATTACTGTAAACTGTATGAGAATATATAGAAAAATAGATATTGTTATGATGCAAGTATTAATAAGATCACATTATTATACATAGCCACAAACAGATCATCATTGACAGCACTGACTAACCTCTAGTTCTTACTGATTATCAACATCATATCTACATAAACAGAAACTCATCTAATTGGTCCATATAGACCAATAAGCTTGCAGGTCCATTCATAGCCATTCTTTTACATTCTTCAACTGTCACAACTGCTGTTACTCTTTACAAAAATTATCAATCAGTCCTAATAACTTACTATGCAAACTAGCTGAAACCTATAAACACACAATACACTCTTGCACCTGTACATGTGTATGCACACAGACAGCATGAAATTGCCACACCTTCTCTACAGCAGCCATGACAACTTGTGTCACCCCCCCCCCCCCCCGCTGAGTAGATAGTTGCCAGAAGCAATGTTAAGCAAAGAACTCCTATTAACCAAGAATTAAGAATGAGGGAGAGGATTCAGTAGAGCTTCAGTTCTTCTTTGCTTGGAGCTAGAGTTTAGAGCTAGAACAGCAACATAATATGCAAGATTGTACTCCATGAGAGATAAAGGTCACCCTTGCTCGAAAGCCAGTTGTATCTGACTCTAGGGTTCAGTGTTCATCTCTGTTTATAGCCAAAGAGCCAGCACTGTGTCTGCAGACATTTCCATGGACATGTGGCAAGCATGAGTAGACACTGGAATGCTCCGAAGGCTGTTCACCTTCCCACCGAAGTGGTACCTATTTATCTACTTACAATGTTTTCTTTTCAAACTGCTAGGCTGGTAGGAGCTGAGACGGAGATGGGAGCTCACTCCGTCGTGCAGTATTGTACTCGGGTCTCAAACTGCTGAGCTGCTGACTGCCAGTTCAGCATCTTAACCACTTGAGAAGCACTCACCCAATCCCATGAAAACTGTTCTGTAGCCCTCCCTCAAGAGGTGCAGTCCCTTTGCAGTTAAAAAGTAAAACAGAAAGTATAATGGGAAGGCTGGGCCTTTCAGTGGTGATTTTCTGAAAAGTAGTAAAATGGCATTACACCTAATTATGAAAATCATCTCTAAGAAATATATCCCTTCCTCTCTGTCTGCTGAATCATCTCTCACTGGCAAAGGTTTACTGAAGTTATATTTCAAAACAGGTTTGTTTGTTTTTGCAATGATTTCATTGGAAAATGACTATTATACTATGCTATAATAATTGGTTTTGAGTTTAAAAATAAGGTAGTCAGTTTGTCATATCTATTCATGGCATGACCTTTTCATTTAAAGCCAGCCAATAATTTGTCAAGAGAAATATATTGACACTATCATCTTACACACTAACAATATATTCTGGCCATCTGTTACCTTTAAAAGCTTCAGAACACATATAAAAATCCACAAATGAAAGTAGTTTGATTTTTTCACTACTTAACTGAGCAAATGGGTTTTATACTCCAGTTATTCCATGTTAAGAGATAATTAATACAAATACAACTGAATATATTAGGGAACTGCAGCTGCTTTTTTTTCTTACGCTTCAAATTAATGTTCCATATAGGCATTCTGTTCATGATTAATGTATCATAAAATTTAAAATGATTTCAATTAAATTATATATCCACAAGAGAGACTTGATCTTATTGTCTCCACATGATTGTCAAGGCACAGCTCATTCTTTTCAGGATCAGAGAAGATTGCCAAGAATTATCATACAACCCCCGGGATAGGGCAGAACCCAGTCATTTCTTTACTAAGTACAGTTCTTGGCCTTAAATAGCTTCACATTTGTAATAGCTTGAATGTATATTAAATCTCTTTCCACATATTTACCCATACATTTGAAAGTATATAAGCTCTACATTGCATAGGTTAGATTTTTACACAATACTATTACTTGGAAAAGTAACATGTTATGTCCACAACACCCCAAATGCTCCAGGTAGCCTGCCAACATAGGAATGACAGTTGGAAAAGTTGCTGGCTGGGAACTGCAGTTCAGGAGGTAAATTTTCCAAGCATCACCAAATGTACTTGTAGTTTTGAAAAAAATGTTCAATGATCCAGAAAAGTTCAGAGGGTACTAACCTTACTTACAAAGTTGATCTAAAACATTTTTTTTCAGTGCAAATGTTTCCCATCCACTTCTCTAAGTGCTAGAATGTTTAAATCTGTTTCAGGATTATGCAGACACCAATTTCTGCTTTCACCTATTCCACCCTTTGCTTATTTCTTGATTTATCTGCAACAGGTCACTATGCCACTATAACCAAAATTATTTTCTAGTATTGATAGCTAGCTGCCTTGGAGTATGTTGTGAAAATTTTCTATCAAGTTCAGTATGAGAGAGTCACAGCATTTTATATAAGTTTCAGCCACTAATTTTCTCTGCAGTGATATTTTGGATGTATCAGGAATAGAATCTAGAATTCCCTGCATGAAGAAGCTACACATTTTGCTTTTTGGCTACAACTCTTCTTTTAATTCTCATACATTTCCAGAGATTTTTGAAATACAACATAAATTTAGAATTCAAGAGATGGTTTATCATAAGAATACAAAAATTTTGTTGCAAAAATCTGCAAACTGGAAATGTTGAATTTATAGTTACTGTTGGTAAATAAAGCTAAAGAAAACAAAAAGATAAAAAACATTGTGGCATCTTAAAGAGTTAGTCTTTAAGGTGCCAGAACATTTTTTTGTCTTTTTTGTTTTGTTTCTTCTCTGATATGCTTGCACAGACTAATATGGCTACCCAGGCCCATACCCAGCCCTCCCTCCCGAAAACCCTCCTGTGCTAACACTCCATGCTTCCCCCCACCCCATAGTGCCAATGTTATATATGTGAGTGTGACATTGTTGCTTCTCCTGAAATTTATTTTGCCTGTCCTGAACGCCCACCCCAAATTTATAATGCTGGCTATGGCACTGTGGCTACCACGTCAAAAACTTGACAATAAGCACAGACTCTTTGTCTAATGTGGTGCCATGCAGTGTGACACTTTGTTCAAAGTATAGTGATAAGCATAAATTTTATGGGTATGCATGTTTTAACTGATATGAAAATAGAAAAATGCTTTATCTGACATAGACTGGTTCATCTCTCAATATCATCTGTTTGGCTTATTAGTTCATTACTTAATTAATTAATTAAACACATTTATATCCCGCCCTAATCAAGAGACTCAGGGCGACTTACAAGACACTAAAAACACAATTAAAACACAGTAGTTACGCTAAACGGTTAAAAATTTAAAAAGTTAAAAAGATTAACAAGGAGAATGGTGGGGGATCAAAAGAGCCAGCTGGCGGATGTGACCATCTGGCCTGCACCCCACACATGTCCCACCAGTCAGGTCTTAACCACCTTTCTGAAGGGCAGCGGCTCTGTCTGGAGATGTAGCTCACTTGGCAGGAGGTTCCACAGGGCCAGAGCGGACACAGAAAAGGCTCTCCTTCTAGTGCTAGAGAGGTGAGCCTCTCTAGCTGATGGCACGACCAGAGAGCATCTCCAGTCCACTCTGGTGGGATGGACAGATGGTTACGCGGTCTCTTAAGTATCCTGGCCCACTACCATGTAGGGCTTTAAAGGTAATAACCAGCACCTTTTGTGGGAGATCCGGAAGGTGCCTCTCTGAATAATGTGAACTTATTCATACATCCCCTAAGCAACAAAAGCACATGTCAGCTGTTCCTTCTACTCCAGAAGCAACAATATAAGGCAACGCATTGTATAACTATAGATCAGTGACCACTTGACTTTGACAATGGATATCAATAATGAAAGGGCCCTTTAAGCCAAAATGAATTTCTATTAGGACATAAGGTGTGTCAATACCTAAAGAAGAGCTGTTGTATCAGCTCTGACTGGGATACATGTTGCATTTAGGAAACATATCAAGACAGTTAGCAGAGAGACCCAAAAATATCTGGCATGAGACTTGTAGTTCAGGGACCTCAGAGACAGCATGGAAGCGCTGTATTAATCAAACCTGAACTTCAAATAGTGCCTGCTGGTGTTACAGAATAGGATGATATACAGTGGTGTAGCATGGATTTCAGCTGCCCGGGGCATAGGCCATATTAGCTGCCCCCTGTGCAGGGCCCAGGACGCTGGTGGTGGTGAAGGGTCCCTATTTATTCTGAAATTTTGCCACCCCAAAAAAGTGCCACCCGGGGCGGGCTCCCCCCCCCCCACACTATGCCTCTGATGCTACAGAGATAATAACAGAGAAGGACAGGTTTCACTTACCAGTAACTGTCGTTCTCCGAGTATGTTGTTTGGGGATTCACACTGATGGATGCACACTGATGGGTTCTGCACCTGCGCTGAATCCTGAGCGGAGCTGGAAAGCTGATTGGATAAAGAGTTTTGAATGTGGGACCGCCCACCATGCCCAAACCCTTTAGGCGCCATTTCGCGCTTTCCCCTCAGTTTGATATTAAAGCTGCCCGCTAAGCATAAGGCCATCTCAGGCCGGCAGCCCTGAGGGGAGGCAGGGTTGGGTTGTGTGAATCCCCAAACAACATACTCGGAGAACGACAGTTACTGGCAAGTGAAACCTGTCCTTCTCCTTCGTGTTGTTTGGGGATGCACACTGATGGGTGACTAGCAAGCTCACTTACTTGGATGGTGGGCAGCCGGCGTCCTGAGATGTAGGAGAGCGCGATGGCATCATGGATGGGCGGTCATCAGCGAAGAGGATCGGAGACCAGCCGTCAGGATGGATCTGCCTCGTCTGACATCGGAAGCAGACCTTGTGTCAACCCGGTAGTGGGTGATGAAGGTGGAGGACCTGGACCAGGTAGCAGCCTTGCAGATGTCCTCCATCGGGATGCCTTCGAGGAACGCAGTGGAGGAAGCCAATGTCCTGGTGGAGTGAGCCCGGACATGAGGCGGGGGTGGCAGAGATGACATCTCATAGGCCAGGTAGATGGTGCTTGAGATCCATTTGGAAAGTCTCTGGGCAGACAGAGAGTGTCCCTTGGACTTGCCACCATAGGCGATGAACAGTTGCTTGGCTCTCCTGAAGGACGCAGTCCTTTGTGTGTAGAACAGCAAGGCCCTCCTGACATCCAACGAGTGCCACACTCTCTCTTGTGCAGACGAGGGATTCAGGAAGAATGCTGGAAGCGTGATGGACTGGGCCAGATGGAACTCAGTCAGGACTTTGGGCAGGAAGGCCAGGTCCGGGTGCAATACTACCCGATCGGGGTAGAATTTGAGAAAGGGAGGGTCAGACCGTAGGGCTGCCAGTTCTCCTGCCCGCCGGGCAGAGGTGATGGCTACGAGGAAGGCAGTTTTGTAAGAGACAAACTTAATGTCCACTGTAGCCATGGGCTCAAAGGGCGCCCTCGTGAGCACGGTGAGCACAGTAGTGAGGGACCACTGAGGAGGTGGTATCTTCACAGGAGGGTAGGCATTACGAAGTCCTTGGAGGAACCTTTTAACAGTCTTGTCTCTGAAAGCGGAGGACAATACTGAGGAAAGTGGGGCCTTGGCCACCACCGCAGCGAGGTGTACCTTTAAGGACGAGTGTGCGGACCCAGATTCGGCCAAGTGCAGGAGGTAGGACATGACATCCTGCAGGGACGCTGAGTCCTCGGTATGGTCGCTGGATGCTAGAAAGTCTATGAAGCGACGGTACTTGGCCTTGTAGGACTTCCGCGTGGAAGGTTTCCTTGAAAGTTCAAGGATCCGCGTTATGTCGGGCGGATAAGCCAGGCCGTCAGGTGGAGGCTCGGCAGATCCGAGTGGAGGATCCGACCGTCCTCCATGCGGAGGAGGTTCGGATCGGTGGATAGGCGGAGGCGGTCGCAAGCCAGGGTTTGGAGTAGCGGGAACCACGGCTGGTGCGGCCAGGAGGGGGCAATCAGGATCGCCCAGGCGTTCTCCGCATGGATCCGTACCAGGACCCGTTGGATGAGAGGGATCGGAGGAAACATGTACAGTAGTTCCTGGTGCCACGGCACCATGAAGGCATCGCCCTCCGATCCGTGGCCGATCCCCACCCGGGAGCAGTAACGGCGGCACTTGGTGTTGATCTGTGTCGCGAACACGTCTAGGCTTGGTGTGCCCCACCGTCGGCACAGGCGGTCGAACACCGATCCATCCAGTTCCCATTCGTGCATCACTGTCCCTTTGCGGCTCAGGGAGTCCACCTCTAAGTTCAGTGTGCCCTGGATGAGGACACCTATGGGGAACACATGTACCTTCAGGCACCACTCCCAAATCTGGACCGTCAGGTGAAGGAGGGAGAGAGACTTGGTCCATCCTTGCCAGTTGAGGTAGGCTAGGGTCGTGGTGTTGTCCGAAGCGATCTGCACCACGCGGCCTGCTAGTGACAGTCTGAAGGACCTCATCGCCTTCCACACCGCTAACAGCTCAAGGAAGTTGATGTGGCGGTCGGCTTCCGCGGGCGTCCAGATGCCGTGGACCCGTAACCCGAGGCAGCACGCACCCCATCCGTGTGTGCTCGCGTCGGTGGTGACCTGGACGGATGGCACGGGAAGGGTGAAGAGCTTCCCGGCGGTCACATTGCGGTCCGTTGTCCACCAGTTCAGCTGGTCCCGCAGCTCGGGAGTCGGTGTGAGCCACTTCTCGAGGTCGTCGTGGGTGCTGTCGAAGGAGGCGAGGAGCCACGACTGGAGCGACCGCATTTTGAGCTTGGCGTGCGAGATCACTGCTGTGGTCGACGCCATGAGTCCTAGCAAGCGGAGAGCGTCCCTCGCACGGACGCGACGACTGCCTTGGATCCGTGCCACTACCGTGCGGATGTCGAGCAGACGTTTGGGAGGAGCGTAGGCTCTTAGAGCCAGAGAGTCCAATACGGCTCCGATGTAGTCTATTCGTTGAGTGGGGGTCAACTGAGACTTCTTGTAGTTGACCCGTAGAACGAGACTCTGCATAAGGGCCAGGCAATGGGCAACATCGTCCTTGGCTTTCTGTTGGGTTGGGGAGCAGACCAACCAGTCGTCTATGTACGGGAACACTTGGATGCCTTGCAGCCGAAGATGAGCAGCCACCGGCGCCATGCACTTCGTGAATACCCTCGGAGAGGTGGAGAGGCCGAAGGGTAGGCAGGTGTACTGGTAGATGTCGCCGCCGACATGGAAGCGTAGGAAGCGGCGGTGTTCCCTTCTGATGGATACGTGGAAGTAGGCATCCTTCAGGTCGATGACGGTAAACCAGTCCCCGTGGTTGATCAGTGGGAGGATGGAGTGAAGAGTCACCATCCGGAACTTCCTCGCGTCTATGTGCTTGTTGAGGAGACGGAGGTCCAGGATTGGACGTGCTCCCCCGTCTTTTTTGTCCACGAGGAAGTAGCAGGAGAAGAACCCTTCGTGAGACTCCGACGCTGCAACCGGTTCTATGGCGCCCTTCTCTAGGAGAGCTGATAGTTCTTCCTGGAACGGTGGGGACGGATCGGTGACGCGGACCCGTCCGACAGTAGGGCATTTCTTGAACTCGATCGCATAGCCAGAGTCTAAGATGGTTAAAACCCATCGGTCTGTGGTGATGGCAGACCAGGCCGATAGGTAGTTGGTTAGGGGACGGTAGGGTAGAGTCTCGGTCACGGAAGAGTCAAACATGTTGTTTGCCCTTCCGTTCCGTCCGTTTACCAGTCTGGTGATGCTGCTGGTAGCGTGGATGGCTGGGTTGTGGTCGTGGCCGGTAGGGCTGGTACCGGGAGTAGTCGCCTTGCCTCTGCGGTGGGCGAGGTTGGTAGGAAGGACCCGCCTGGGACGTCGATGGTTGGTCCTGCTGGTAACGGTTGGACCCACGGCGTGGAGGGCGGAGCTGCTTGATGGTGGCGTAGTCCCCCTTCAGCTCTCCCAAGGAGGTGTCGGTCTCCTTGGCGAAGAGGCCCTCACCGTCGAAGGGGAGCTCTTCCACAAGCCGCTTGACGTCGTCCTGCAGGTCAGCAGAGCGGAGCCAGGCGTGGCGACGAAGCTGGATGGCGGAGGCCAGGTTCTTCGCCTCCGACTCCGTGACGTGGCGGCCCGTACGGATCTGCTGGAGAGCGAGTTGGTTTCCTTCCATGCAGACCCTCTCGAAGTCCGCTCGCTTGTCCGGTGGTAGCAGCGACTTGAAGGACTCCGCCTGTTCCCACAGTCGGCACTGGTAGCCCCCCATGGCCGTCGCGTAGTTGGACGCACGGAAGGACAAGGAGGCATTGGCGTAGAACCTCCTGCCCAGTGCGTCCAGCTTCTTCCCTTCCTGGGTCGACGGAACAGGGGTGCTACTGATCGGTGTCCGGTGTTGGGAGCCTTTCACCACTCGGGAGTTCGGCGCCGGGTGGACATGCAAGAAGTTGGAGTCGTCCAGCAATCTGTACATGGAGTCCACCCTGTTGGACACCGAATGGGAAGAGACGGGTCTCTTCCAGACCTCCATGGCCGCCTTGGCGATCTTCGGGAGTAGTCCCAGGAGGACAGGGACTAGCTCCTTCCGGTCGGCCATGCCGCAGACGACATCTTCGCATTCGTCCAGGGGAGCCTCCGCCTGGATCCCCAGCGTGGATCCGAGGCGGGTGATGAGGGCCGTGTACGTCTTCTGGTCCTCCGGTTGGGAGCCGTGGACGGAGCCGATGTTATCATCCGGGGATTTGTCAACCGCAACCGGTGGTGGCCGATCCTCCTCCTCCTGGTCCGACGAGTCGTCAGAGCCTCCCGACCGCTCTGAGATGCTGGGCGGTGGCAGGTAGGCCTCAGGGTCCGAGTCCGACCAGTACGGCCTGGCGGATCTCGGATCGTTCCCCGGCAAAGGCAGCTGGTACGGAGGGAGAGAGGCCTCCGACCGCGCCTATTCCACTCGTTGCCTCTTCGGTGCCGGGCCCTCGTCACGGAGTGGTGGTGCCTCCGTGGCTGGTTCGGGAGGCAGAGGGTGCTCCACGAACTCGGATGGTGTCGGTCGAGGGCCTTGGAGCTCGGCGTGTAGCTTCCGCACCATCGCCTCGATAAACGGGGCGATGAGGCTCAACTGGGGTGGCGCTTCGGAAGCCAGACCAGGAGCCACGGAATGGACGCGAAGAGAGGAAGATCGTCACGGCGGTGGAGGTGGAAGAGCATCTGGCGAGGGCGGAGGGCTGGGAGCCCTCTCCGGCGTGGCGGCTTCCCGGGCATCGACCGACATCCTGCCCGGCGTAGGTGGGGCTGCAACCGGGGCGGATGCTAGGGAGCGTGGCAGCGAGGGGTGAGCCGATCCCGGGGTCGGTGGGAGAGAAGACGAAGAGCTACGACGCTTCTTCTTCTCTTTCTTGTCTTTCTTCTTCTTCTCCTGCTCCTTCTTCCGTTTAAACAGTTCGGAGGCCGACGGCCGTGAAGAAGGAGCGGAGGTCGAAGGAGCAGACGTTGAGGCAGCGGCCTGCTCTGGAGCTGGGGGAGACGGTGGTGCGAGTGCGGCCTCCATGAGGTAGGCTTGGAGGCGGTACTGGCGGTTCTTGATAGCGGCCTTCGAGAAGCCTCTACACACCTCGCAGGTCTGGACCTGATGGCTCTCCCTGAGGCAGCGGAGGCAGCGCACGTGTCCGTCCGAACTAGGGAACTTTCTCTTGCAGGACGGACACTGCTTGAACGCTGCCGCTGAGGCCATCCACCAAGGTAGATGGCCGAAGAGAAAAAATTATCCCGGCCGGGAGGCCCCGGCATGAGATTGCAGGAAAAAACGGTTTCCTTCTCTTGTTTTTTTTTTTTTTTTTTTTGTTACCAGCGGCTGAGGGCGAGCCCCAGCCACACGAGGACCAAGGGATCAAGTCCCCTGGTCCGAGAAAAATTGTAAGTTAGAAAAAATTGGAAGATTCTGAGACAATCTCAGCTAAAGTACTCACAGCTTTTTTTCCAGGCTCCTGCTTGCGCAGCGGAAAAAAGCAAACTGAGGGGAAAGCGCGAAATGGCGCCTAAAGGGGTTGGGCATGGTGGGCGGTCCCACATTCAAAACTCTTTATCCAATCAGCTTTCCAGCTCCGCTCAGGATTCAGCGCAGGCGCAGAACCCATCAGTGTGCATCCATCAGTGTGCATCCCCAAACAACACGAAGGAGAAGGTAAGTAATTGCTCAGCATCCTCTGTTTATAAATCATCCAATCCAACCTTTCCCTTAAAAACCTCTGACAATTTTCATCAGCAAAAAAATAAAAAAATAATAATTAAAAATAGAGACTTCAATTTCCACAACTTTTCAAGTGGGCATAATCTAAAGTTACATCTGCAAAAATATGTTAGGCTTTATGTCCAGACAAACAGCATTGTGCAATCAACTGCACAGTTCACAGTTCTGTAGCTCATGTCACAGTTGTACAATCAGACGGTTAACACTGCAACTGTTGAATGCCATACCTCTGGAAGTGCTTTCTAGATATTACTTGAATCCTGCCACAATACTCCAAGTATTGAATCTGCTACATGATCAAGAAGACAGCATCATAAAAGTCTGTAATTCTCTTTGTTAATCCAGAGACAGCGCTACATGTACATGAGATATATCCAATTTGAAGAACCCCATTTTCCAACTTGGATTGGAGTTATTCTTTGAGTTGTCCCTTCCCAACATTGGTATTATATACTGTCAGAAATTCTTGGAAGTCCCATTAAAATCTTCAAAACTGTTTGCAATCATATTCTTGAATGCTTATTTCTTCAGGGCACCCACTTCAGCTTTTGCTCCTTTGTAATTCTGTGACAAAAGCAGGGTTCAATCTCTCTCTTGAAAATGGCACATTTTAGACACTGCAAGTGTCAATGAAAGAGGATTCTATTAAAGTTATCACAAACAGAGGTGTGACCTTTGTGGGGGTTGGAATGAGATGATTAAACTGAGCCTGACTTAAATCAGGTGTTGGCATCATATAACCTTTGGCTGTATGAGCTCACAATGAGTATTTGTAGCCTTTGTCCAAAGGGGGGGGGGTTATGTTAAAGAGGATTGGATAAAACAACACCCCCACTTTCAACTGATGACTATTTGATAGTTTCTTCCCTGCTAAATTCTGTGCAACAGAGAATTCTCAGAGTTTTGTTCTAGCCGCATAGAGTCCTGTTTTCCTGCCAAGTTTTCATTCTGTGACACTAGTATATGAACAGCTTTAATCAATGTCCAAAGTTTATCCCTTGACCACATTCACTTTTGTTTTTGTGGACCAAAAATGATTAGGCCCAAATTATCACAAAAAGTATATCTAGGCATTTTTCTGTTGAGTTTATAAGAATAATCTTCTTCTTCTTCCATTACTTTCTTATTGGAGGCTACTAATTTTAAACTTAAACAACAAAACTGTGCAACATCCAAACCAGACTCCCATATAATTCTTCAACCAACAGGTTATTTTCCTTAGAACACTTCTTTTCCCATTTATTTTATCTTGAATGATGAACTGTTACAATATGTACTTTTCATTGAAGTACCCCAAAGTTTCTGCACATCATTTTTAATTAGCCATTACATGTTCAATGAACCTCAACAAAAACATCACTAAATTTAAAAGTTTTGCTGAGGTTTTGTTTTATTTTGATTGGGGTTCTGGGTTTATGGTTCCATGTTGGCATTTAGTACAATAAAGTCTGTTCATCTGCTACTTGAAACAGGTCTTTAGTGTACTCACTCCATTCTATGATTCTACCCTCCGAAAATGTCCTTATGGCTCTGGCAAACCTTGGTGCTGAGAAGTGATGTACTCTGGTTGTCAGCAGGCCTTGAATCCTCCATGAGCTCAGGAAACATAAAGTTTACAAATTCAACTCTTTCATAGTATCTCTTGGAAGATAATTTACTTCCAGTACTCAGAAGACAAATTCTGAGAGTTGCTACTAAAGCAGGGGTGGCCAAACTTTTCAGGCCATGGACCAGTCACATGGTTGAGCGGGCCAGTCATTTGGCTCCTTCCACCAGAAGTAGAAGTAAAATACACCCATGCAAAACGCTGCCATAATGCACCCACAGCTGTTGTAAACACATTTATGACAGCTGCGGGTGCATTTATGGCAGCATTTTGCGCATGCATGGGCACGTTTTACTTCTGCTTCCTGTAGCGGTGAGAGCAGCATGGGTCGGATTATTAGGTACCACGGGCCAGATGGGGCCCATAGGACATAGTTTAGGAGCCCCTGCACTAAAGCATACTTGTAGACAATATGCTTTCAGAATCAATCAGAAAGCCAATCTTTGAGGAAAAAGTGAAAGCCTCTGATGACTGCAACAACTGTGATGGCTCTGATCTCAGTCAGGATAATGTTTTTGCAACAACAGCAACCTTGATACTAATGTGGCAGCAATGTCATCATTAGCAATCTCAATAGCAAGGCAGCTGGATTAGCAGTAACATCTCTATCAGGAGTGCCATAACCTTGTTGGTGGCAATCTCAGCCTCAGTCTCTGCACTAAAGTTGTAGCAGCACTAGGGCAAAGCATTAACATCTATTTCAGTGGTTGTACTAGCAGTGATTCGAAGCCCTCCAAATATGGGCAGTTCTCATCTCTGCAAACTTTGAGTCACAAGTGGCTCCAAGGAGCAATCCCAACCCATTATCTTAAATTGTAAGACAGCAGACCATTTCCCATTGTGTCTCATTTTCCAAATACAGTAAAACCCTGAGTTACAACCGCCTCGGTTTAAGTTTGCTGCAGCTTACAATGGCAAATCCTATGGAAATGCCATCCCACTTTACAAATTTTTAATGTAGTTTTTTCAGTTTACAACGATCAATTCAGGACCATTTTTTTATATTTTTCAATGCATCCCTATGGATATTTTGGTTTACATTTTTTTTTTGGGGTTACGATGGAGGCTGTTAGAACAGATGTCCATCATAATCCAGTGTTTTGCTGTACACTAATATCAACATCCTCAATCCCTAAATTATGCACTGAATATTCATTCAGGCAAAGTTAACAACATTTATATCAGGGGTTTGCAACCTACAGTGTGTGGGCAGGCACCATTTCATGTGGCCCACCACCACGGCTGCCACTGGAAAGGAACACGTTTACAATAGTCATAAATACACCTACAACTGTCATAAACGCACCATAAATGCACCTGCGACAGCTGCAGATGCGTTTTACAGCAGTGTTTATGGCAGGGGAACCACCAGTCTGGCCCGCTCAGCTGTCTGAGGGGACGTAGTCTGGCCTGTGGCATGAAAACATTGAGAATCCCTGATTTATATTCATAACTGGATTCTGAATATTTTTTTAAAAAAACCTTAAGATTAACAGTAAAGAATTATACTACTTACATATATACCAAAAAAATATTGGGTTGCCTGTTAAAAACATTTTTGTATCAAGCTGCTTTAATGTCACAACTATAAAGATATTTTCCAAGGAAAAAAGTGGTCAATGAGATGCCAGGCAGTAAATCTATTCTGCTATAAATGTGTTATTCATAAAATTTGAACAATATTTGAGCTAACTGGATGTGTTGATTATCTGCTTCATTGCCTTCAGCTGAAAAGAACTGTCAAATGTCATCTGCCATGAGCCTTTTCTTCTAATACATCTTAGACTAGCAACGTTTATTTCTTCTAATAACTCTATCAGTACTCTATATTGCTTATAAGATACATGAAACGGAGACTGATTAAACTGTCAATGATTACATCAGCACTTTGTCAGGAAAAATAAACAATAATCTGCAAGAAACTGATACTTGGAGAAATAAAGAAACGTTTCAACTTTTTCTGTAATATCCCAAGTGTCTGTTAATAATGCTGCTGAATATAGACCAGCAGGAAATAGTCACAATGAAGTGTTTTACATACTAATATAGTAAAGAGCATTTCTTGCTCTGTGCCATGCTAGACTGTCAGTAATTCAATATCTGCTAAACAATGACTTCACAAAAAGCTCCGTAAAGCACAAAAATAAAGAGGTCATATACAGAAAACAAGAAAGAAAAATAAACAAGAATGGTTATATATAAATAGCCCAGACACTTATGGATTGTGCCAGGAAAGCAAAAACTTAAAACTTGCAATGAATGGTAAGCAGAACAACAGCCAAATAAAGTAAGAAAAAAAATCTGTCTACATACAAGAAACAAGAAAAAATGCAGAAAGTGATAAGACTACTAATCAAAGAAGATTAACTAGGAGATTATAAAATTAATTCTTGGGAGGCAAGCAATGAGAAACCTGGGGAGCATAATGAAAAGTAGAGACATCATATTGAAAACAAAAATTCGTATTGTCAAAGCAATGGTATTCCCTGTGGCAATGTATGGTTGTGAGAGCTGGACCATTAGGAAAGCTGAGCGCAGAAGAATAGATGTCTTTGAGATGTGGTGTTGGAGGAGAGTTTTGAGAGTCCCCTGGACAGCGAGGAGAACAAATAGGTCAATCTTAGAAGAAATAAAACCAGAATGCTCCTTAGAAAGTCAAATTGTAAAGATGAAGCTAAAGTACTTTGGACATCAAATGAGAAGAGAAGATTCACTTGAGAAAGCCTTGATGCTTGGAAGGGTCGAGGGCAAAAGAAGAAGGGGACGGCCCAAGATGAGATGGTTAGATGGTATTGTGGAGACAATGGGCACAGAGCTCAGTGAGTTGAGGGGGATGGTGGAGAACAGGAGTGCCTGGCGGGCAATGGTCCATGGGGTCGCAGAGGGTCGGAATCGACTGTGCGACTGAACAACAAAAAAAATAATAATAATAAAGAGGATGTGAAACTGTTGACTTGAGTTTTTATTTCCTCATATAAAAAAGAGTGAAATGCACATCACTAAGCATTACATTAGTATTGCTCAGTAGAAGACAATCGTGATATAAAAATTGTTAATTATTACAATAGTTCATGATCTGATAGTAAAAAAATATAAAAACTGGAACTGTGATGCAAATAAGAGCTGTAATTTGAAAACTGAATAATAGAGTAAATAAATTAAAAGTTATCAATCCTATATATTTGCTCATAATCTCAGTAACAATAACATTTTGTTGCAGATATGCTTTTTTCTCTTTGAATATAAAATTATATCTGGAACATTTGAAAAATATTTTGCAGTTGCTAGAAAACAAGAAAAATTGAATTACACATAATGTGCACCACTAAAGCACTTCCAAATTATTCCATGTATATAAACTGGCATAAATGTAAATGTCTATGAAAATGGTATTATCTTTCTTTTTGGGTGGAATGCATAGCATAGTTTTTTTTTAAACCTTTTACTGTCTCTGAGATTTAACCATAAAAAGACTCTCAAGCACACAATGGTACAGAGTTGAATTCAACCTCTCTCTCTCTCGCCCAGCCTGGCCAGGGGAGGGAGGACTCAGCTGTGCCGGGATGGTAGGCTTGAAAGAACACTCAGCTACTGCCCAACAGACCCTCCTTTTCTCTCTCTCACCCTGTCCGGCCAGGGGAGAGCGGGACCACCTGCTCTGCCCAGCCAGTTTAAAAAACAACACTTTGCCTGCCCTGTGACTTACGTGTTTCTGATCAAATTTTGTGTACCATATGATGTTATGTTATTACTTTGTATTTAGTGGGCATTTTGGTTACTGTATATTGTTTGGTAATTGTTCTGGGGGATTTCTTGAAATGTATATGATACTTTGATATGTTATTGATATATGATACTTTGATATGTGATACTTTGATATGTTATTGATATATGATACTTTGATATGTGATACTTTGATATGTTATTGATATATGATACTTTGATATGTGATACTTTGATATGTTATTGATATATGATACTTTGATATGTGATACTTTGATATGTTATTGATATGTGATATTTTGTGATCTATATTTTTAGCCCCTCTGAGTCGCTTCAGCGAATCGAGCGGCATACAAATCCAAAATACAAATACAAAAAATACAAATAAACAAACTCTAGAAGTTAGCTAGTAGTCTAAAAAGATTCAGTGTTCCACTTTCATCTTGTGAGAGACAGAGACCCAGTGTATGTTAATCATACTTTTAAGTCTATCATATATAGTAATACCTCGGATAACACGAAGACTTGGTTCCACAAGTCTTGGTGTTATCCGATTTTTAGTGTTATGCATGTTAAAATCCTATGGGATGGATCGGATAACATTAAAGTTCCATAGAGATACATTGTAACTGCACAGGCTTTAGCGGTTGCTATCCGATCCATCCCATAGGATATTAACATTATTCAATCCAATTCTCAACCCCAGATTACTTAACGTTATGCGATTTTAGCATTATCTGAGGTAAACGTTATCCGATGTATTACTGTACTGAAACATTCCTGAGCTGACCTGAGGCAATGTTCCTAAGTGCAGATAAGTCTGCAACCATGATCAACAGAACCTTCCTATAACCTGACTAAGCACTTTAATGCTAAATGAGGGAAGCCCTTAGAACAACCCATATATCTCCACCTGCTGAGACATCCCTCAGTCCTTAGTACCTCTCAAATTGCTATCCAACCCTAACTAATTTGTTCTACCAATGGCTCTAACTATCATTAATGTCATCCTTTTCAAGCGAGGGGCCGGGTCACGCTTTCTCAGTCAGCTTTGAGGGCCGGATGGTCATTTTGCCCTGCCTGCACAGTGGTGTGTGTGTGGTCATTTTGTCCTAACAGATTCAAAGGGGCAGTCATTTTGTTTCTTGAATGCGTTTGGAGCAGTGGAGGCCACATGAAATGATGTCAGGGGCCAGATCTGGCCCACGGGCCTTAGGTTGAGAACCCCTGCTTTAGCCAAAGCATCTTAATCCCTGTACAGACATTATTATAGCTTCGTTCACCTATTACTAATTCTGAAGATACTAAGAGAGCAATGTCTAGTCCAAACCCCACTGTCATGTTCTTCATTATTTCAGCATCGAACTCAGGTCTTCCAGCTATCTTACTTGACTGTATAGCTCATGTGTAAACAGGAACTTCTCAGATTCAGTACTGAAGGCTTGAAAAACATGTGCCTAGCGTTAGTAGTATCTGCACAGGACTTTACAAAAATACAGTGGATCTCCCTATATCTTTAATTGCCTATTATTTGTTTCTTCAAACTTTTTGTGCCGTAGGTTTGGGATATGGTTCCTTCCACCATTTTTGGTGGCATACCTGCAAGATTTCAGAGAGATTTTTGCACTTTTCATGCGATTTCAGCACTTCCTGCAAGATTTTGGTGAGATTTTTGTACTTCCTGCAATATCTTGGCATGTCCCATGTGATTTTGGCTCTTCTCATGCAATTTTGGTGCTTCCAGTGCATTTTTTTTTGCGCTTTCAGTGGTGGCAGCAGAGTCCTCACCATGGGCCTGATTAATTAGCACTGCAGGCTGGGTCCAGCCCATGGGCCGTATGCTGGGAACCACTGCTTTAGATAGACAGTTTATCTAAATTAGTCCTCTTGGACATCAAATGAGAAGAGAGGATTCACTTGAGAAAGTCTTGATGCTTGGAAGGGTCGAGGGCAAAAGAAGAAGGGGATGGCCCAAGATGAGATTGCTAGATGGTATTGTAGAGACAATGGGCACAGAGCTGAGGGAGTTGAGGGGGATGGTGGAGGACAGGAGTGCCTGGCAGACAGTGGTCCATGGGGTCACAGAGGGTCGGAATCGACTGTGCGACTGAACAACAACAACAAAAACTGAAGATTAGGAGTAGTTGTAGATTAGCTTTTGTAATAAACCACCTTTTTTCCTATCTTAAGATAGTACATATATTTCAGTATGAATCAATAAATCAGATACTTCTTGTCTCCATTTTTCTCCCTTGCTCCCTGTATACCAACCAACAGATATGAGAAGTCATTGTTCCAAATTTGAGAAACAAATATTATATGACCCTAGTCTTAGAAAATCCTTATCTTTAGAAAACTTTGTATTGCTTAAACAAAGGGACTGAGGCTCAAAATATATTTCTAACAGCCAACATCAAATTGTGTTGGAATCTGTGTAACCAAGCATCTGCCCGCACTTGCTGTTTATTTGTGAGTAAAATAAATGGGATAATAATAATAATAATAATAATAATAATAATAATAATAATAATAATAATAATAATAATAATAATAATAATAATAATAATAATAATAATAATAATTTATTTTATTATTTTTATTAGTTCAAATTTATATTGCCGCCCACTCGCTGTGGCGACTCAGGGCGGCTTACAGACAATACATTACAATATAATATGTTGGGGTGGGCACAGGGGGAGGGGTGGCAAGGTTATTGTTGTTGTTGTTGTTGTTGTTGTTGTTGTTGTTGTTGTTGTTGTTGTTGTTGTTGTTGTTGTTGTTGTTGTTGTTGTTGTTGTTATTATTATTATTATTATTATTATTATTATTATTATTATTATTATTATTATGTGTCAGACGTTATTCTATGTTAAAAGGATTTTTGTGGAAGAAACTCTGCTCAGGGAATGCCCAAATGAGGCTCCTTTCATGTCCCCAAGAGTTGGGACAGAGACTGATGCTCAATCTGTAATGCATTACTCAGGTCTCAAAGTGCCAACCTGCCAGCTTTCCAGCTAACAAGACAAGCTTCTTAACCACTGAGCCACTGCAGCCCCTATGTTAAGCTTCTTTTTTCTCTTTCTGTTCAGCTAATTATCAGCTATTCACATGTAACTATTTCTTTCAAAATGACAAGTAGACAGCAGTTAATTGCAAAGGTTAATGTAGCATAAGGGCATGGAATAGGTTGGACACATTTTAAAAGTAATTCTACCATAATTAAACCCATCACAATTATTGAACAAAGCCAGTCAACGGAAGTGCATGGATAAAGTTCGTATAATCTTTTACAGTAAAATATTCTGAAAAGAAAAAAAAGCTAGGAAAAGTGAGTAGTAACAAAAAGGAGAATGAACAAACTTAGCAAATGTCTTGCTAAACATGTAATTAACAGTTGTAATTCAGAACATGAATTAAAGGGGGGAACTGCTTCAAATGAACACAAAACCTAGTATTGCTTAAATAATAGCTTTCAATTTTATATTAATGGTGATACCATGAGAGTTTTATGTTTCCTTTAAGACATATTTTCCCCCTACATTCATGTAGAAAACAATGGAATTTATTGAACTGCTAACATAAATTTAATGGCTCCATTATTCCACATAAAATAAACTGATCCTCGTTCACTTATATTAGCTAAAAATACCAGCTATATTAGAAAATGTCATTTCAACCATCTGGAACATTTAGTGTGACTGTACTATATCAAAGCTTGGAAGTTGTAGTCAAATGGTTGGAAGTGTGGGCCAAAATTCAGGGATACTCAGGGGAGAGAAAGTTCAAAGTGGTAACCTTTTTAAATATATAAAATGTCTAGTAATAGTGTGGATGGAATGAAACATTTCTCATGGTCCTTTGCCTTAGAACCAAGGGCTAGGATTAATAGCTGCAACACGCAAAATAATTGTTCTTTTTTTTAAAGACAAAAAGCTTACACAGGAAGGCGAACAAAACAGCACTATTCGCAGGATGTGCACATCCTATTTAGGTAATTGTAAACAGTACTTAGAGGACTGCAGTGGCTTAGTGGTTAAAACACTGAATTTGCTGACTTGAAGGTCAGCAGTTTGAGACCCAAGTGCTCCACAACTGAGTGACTCCCATCTAAGTCCCAAGTTCTGTCAACCTAGCAGTTTGAAAGCAAGAAATTGCAAGTAGATAAGTAGGTATCACTTCAGTGGGAATACAAACAGCGTACCATGCACAAACAACATTATTTCTAGTCATGGCTGCCACATGACCACAGAAACATCTGCAGACACAGACAGCACTGGCTCTTTGGCTATAAAGAGAGATGAGCAATAAACCCTAGAGTCAGATACAACTGGCTTTCAAGCAAGATCAACCTAAACAATACTTAACATGAAAAGTTGATTGTGCATATCCCCATTAGGAATGTAACAAGTATCTAGTGTTAAGGAACATTAAAACTTAGCATTTTCCTCACAGCATAAGCAATGGGTTAGAACTGACATTGTTTCCTCCATCAATTTACTTTTTGGGATATTACAAGGATGCACTGAAGTTAAATGAAAAAAGTGATTTAATATGAGGAGCAAAGTTACAAATTGGTGCAAAAGTATCTCTAATTGTATTTTAAAAAGCAATTGAAATAATTTATCTTTAAAGTGGCATTCTGATCTATTCTTCCAATAGCCAAGCAATAGTTTTAATTAATTTATTATATGATAGATCTCACTGTCGTCACTGTCTAAAGTTTAATTATTATGTTTAAAGTTCATATTATATATTAGTTTTGATTTCTTAGTGTCAAGCAGTCTTTATATTTTGGGCCAGGCTTTATGATCTCTGATTATCTGTTTTTTTAAAAAAAAAAGTTGAACTCTTGTACACTAGCCAGAGTGGGAGAATATCCCAGGTGCATGGGATATAAACAAATAAATAATTTTCTTGTTTCATTTGAAGTTATTTTTAAAACACATTGACGAAAATTTCAAATGTTTATGTTGTCCTCTTAGCATTCCTGAGGGTTTTTTAAGGTAAGAAAAGGAGTAACAAGAAAGCAATAAATTACACAAACACTTTTCAAATTCTGTAATGAGAAATAGGAAAATAATATTTTCAAAAACTAACTGTCCCAAGCACTATTTCCCTCCTTAAATTCCCACATAGCTTCTTCTTCTTCCATGTCTAAGACAGACGTAAAACTAGCAAAATGAAGCCACCATTTGGTGGGTTCATTCTGCAGTTCCTTTCGCCTGACATAGCTGCTGATCTGCAGTGTTTTCTTTCAACTTTTTTCTGGAAGCAAGAAATTTGGAAATCATTTATTCTTTTCCTATACAGGAGGTACTACTGAAAAATACTTAGAAGAGGCTGTTGATTGAAAATGTGCTTGGTTGCATATTACCAACTGCAGAAATCCATAAGCATATTCAGTAAAATATACTGAATTCAAAACATATTCAATGTAGTAGGTATCACCTACAAAGCCCTATGTTTGCCAAAAACTTAAATACTGTATAGTTATATATAGTAAAACCCCATTTTACATAAGCATTGTTTTATGTAAAAATCATATTACATAAGGAAGTTATGGGGCAATCATGTCCCATTTTACGTAAAAACTTCATTTTACGTAACGGTTTTCCCAAGAGTTCTTGTTGGTTTACTTTGTTTGACATAAAACATTCTTTTTATGCAATGGTTTTCCCCAGAGTTCCTATGGGTTTGCTTCGTTTTGCATAAAAAAAACCCCATATTATGTCAAAAAGCTACAGAATGGGATTTTTATGTAAAACGGGGTTTTACTGTGCAATATTAGTTTTGCAGTATAATATCCCAGTAACACAATTTCTTACATTATGATTCAGACATCGATAGAGTATTTCAAAAATTGCTTCTTTGTTCTCAGGTTGAACACTCTGAAATATACTACTGCTGACATAATTTGTAGCACTAGCCAGAAGCATAGATCTATATTCACAAATATATACTGAAAACATTCTTCCCCAAAGACATATTTCCCCCAGCACAATTGCTGGAGAAAACATTATTCTTCTTTTTTATGGTCCACGTCCATTTTTCTTCTAAAACCACCACTGTCAAGAGAGGTGACTTTCCCTCCAGTGTTTTGATCTTCCTTCCTCCTAAACACTCTCACACTAGTGTCCACTACAATCAGCAGTCACAAGCATCCCAGCTGTGTGAGACAGAGAATCTGGAAAAAGTGACAGGATTTCAGAAGAATATTTATAAAACCCAGCACCCCTCCAACATAATTTAAGCAACTATTTGCTTTTACTGCTCTTTTAGATTTATAAAGCTCCTTTATAAACAACATAAATATGGATGTTAACAGAATAAAATAATTAAACCGTTCATATGAAATTATTGCACTACAATATCTATATTGAATCATACATGTAAATATATCACACCAAGGAGCAGTGAGGAATATGGCATGGCACAGGGACCACTTTTAAGATAATTAAAATAAAGTTACAGAAATGATAGAAGGCTGAGTCAACCTTGATCCCCGTCAGGACTGAACTCACAACATCAGCAGTAAACTACAGTACAGAAGTTTAAAGCAAAGTAATCACACTTATATACCACCCATAGCGCTTAGTGCACTTTCTCGTCAGTTCACAAGTTAATTAGTATTTTGCACCAAATGTGGTAGGTACTCATTTTATTGATCCCAGAAGGATGGAAGGCTGCATCCACCTTGAGTCTTCCTCAGAATCAAAGTCACAACCTTTTGGTTGGAGTACAGCAGTTTAATTACTGTATCACAAGGGCTCTAATAATTTACATATAAGAAACACAAAGGGTGAGTAACCAGTGAAAGATAAGCCCTTCTTCATAGAGCAATCTCAACACTGTACTTTTTATAAATATCCCAAAATATGTAGATTCCTAGCCAGGAATTCTCATTTTAGTGTTAGGGAGCAACAAATAGGTAACACTGGTAGTGGTGACAGTAAAAGCATCAGGGTTTGGGAAACAGCCCTTGCAAATTCTTATAAACATTTTGTGAATACTCACAAAAAATGGTGGTTGGTAGCTTTTTTTTTTAAAGTGCCATCAGCATTTACCATCCTTAGGTGATGCTTTTTCTCTCCCACCCTCAAACAAACAATAGCTTTCAGAAGAAACACAATATAGATAAAACAGTTTCCCTAAATATCACCTTGTCAAACTTCAAAACTGGTTTATTTAGTAAAATAAAGACACACAGGAGATCCTGGCCCCAGATTTCTCCTGAAAACTCTAATAATTAGACACAATACCCTTAGAATGTTTATACCTCAGTATTTCTAAGGTGCCAGGTATTACATCAAATCCAACAGAGCTTTTTTATAAAAATCCATACAAATTTGTAAAGCAACCATTCGCAACCCCTGGCCTGCAAGCCTAATCTGGCCCATGCATATCATTAATCCAGCCCACAGTGGCCACCCAGCTACCTCTAGGACTGCCCCCCCCCCCACTACCACCAGAAGTCACACTATGTCACTTACTGCGGCAGCAGTGGCAGTGATTGTGGTAAATGCATAATTCATTGGGGCTTTTGGACATCCTCTGCCACTTCCCAGGGCAGCAGGAGCCTTTGTGGAGCCCGATTGGTCCACTTTGAAAATTTTCAGCTGATTCCCTGCTTGGTTGCAGTAGCTAATCCATGGTGCTTGGATAGTTCCATTGGCGTGCAGTGCTGGTGTCAGCACTTGGTTTCCTGCCTCTTGGATACTTCTTGGTTCAGTGCAGAGAAACCAGGCAGTGACATCAGCACTGCATGCCAATGGAAGTCTCCAAGTGCCATGGATTAGCTGCTGTGACCAAGTGGGGAAGCAGCAGAAAATTTTCAAAATGGACCAATTGTGCTCTGCAAAGGCTCCTGCCACTCTGGGAAGCAGCCAAGGCTGTCCAAAAGCCCTGAAGAAATACATGATCGTCACCACCACATGGTGATAGAAACATAAGTCCAGGGAGCAAACATGCCTCCAGCCCCTGGGTCACATCTGGCAGGAAAATGTTGTGAATGCCTGTCGCAAAGCAACATACTATCACTCTTCTATTTCTAATCTACTTCATCATTATTTAAATATAAAATAATTGTTAATGTTATGTGTCAGTACTTACCCCTCTTACCATTTCTCCCTGTACTTGTGGATTTATCTGAAGGGCAAGGACAACGTCCTTCACACTTTACTGAGATCTGTTTTCCTGAGACACAAGATTGGTATTCTAATTTGCACTGAAAGAGAGAGAATGTCAATCTTTAATATAAACATCTTTTATAATGTAAATTCTAGACAGCAACATATTTGAAACAAGTTTTGGATTAGCATTCTCACTCTGTATTTGACACAAATGCTACTAAAAAAGGGAATGTATGTACTTGCTCACACATGTTTAAATATTGTAGGGCCATACTTTGAACAGATTATGTGGGAAATGTCTGTGATTTGTCACAGTGAAGGATCCAATATCACAGAGATTTTTTCATTGTGCCAAGGCTCTCAATGTGGTAACTGATCACAGAAGAGCTAGATTGCCTGAAAATCTTAAACAAGAAAACTGATTTTTAGTGTCATACTATATGCTCTAATCACAATTTAATAAGAATTGTAACAAGGCCTTTCTCTAGCACAGTGGTTCCCAAACTTTTTGCGCTGTGGGCCAGTCATGTGGTTGAGTGATTCAGTCATGTGGTTCCTCCCCCTGGCAGCAGAAGTAAAACGCATCTGCGCATGTGCAAAGTGCTGCTATAGATGCACCCACAGCTGTCATAAACACATTTATGATAGTTGTGGGTGCATTTATGGTAGCATTTTGCACGTGCATGGGTGCGTTTTACTTCTGCTCCCAGGAGCAGCAAAGGTGGCACAGGGTGGATTATTTGACATCATGTGCTAGATGCGGCCCACTGGCCATAGTTTGGCCAAACCTGCTGTAGCAGATATGACTGTTTATACATTCTATATCACATTATATTCTACATTTGTTTCCGAGGAATGATGTTGCCCCTGCTATCGAATGTTGTTCCAGGACTTTGAGTCAAAAGTCTCAATTTTGCTTGCTCCAGCACAACTGATCAAATATGTCAAAATAAATAACAACTGAATGCATAACCTCCATATTGTACAAACAAGGAATAATACTCATTCTGCATGAGAAATGTATGAATACTCTTTTTGGCTTTTTAAATGTAATTAAGCATCCCAGTTCACTTACTGATTGACTATTTAAAGTCCTATAAGAGAAAAAGATGAAATGGAAGACTCTGAAATATCCCTTGTGAGAAGAAAAAAAACCATAATTCTAAGGAACTCTATCCATACAGATGCACATGGAACCATCTTGCACTTTGCATCTTTTTGTACATGTCACCCAGGATGGAAAAGTTAAATCCTAGATAGGAGGCTTCAAATTCAGTCCTGTTATATGATGAAGCTGGCTATATCTGGAATCTGCATTGGTCACAAAAATTGTTGGAATATATTCTGCACTTCTTGGGACTCAAAGTATGAGTAATGTTAATGTTTGCACTTCCCTATCATTACATTGCCCACAGTAACAGATTTCTTAGATGTCTCTAGGCAGCAACTTGCATATATATACAGTCGATTCTGACCCTTTGCGACCCCATGGACCACTGTTCACCAGGCACTTCTGACTTCCACCATCCCCCTCAACTCACTCAACTCTATGCCCATTGTGTCCAAACCACCATTTAGCCATCTCATTTTTGGCCGCCCCTTCTTCTTTTGCCCTCAACCTTTCCAAGCATCAAAACTTTCTCAAGTGAACCCTCTCTTCTCGTTTGATGTCCAAAGTACTTTAGCTTCATCTTTACAATTTGACCTTCTAAGGAGCAGTCAGGGTTGATTTCTTCTAAGATTGTTCTCCTCACTGTCCAGGGGACTCTCAAAACTCTCCTCCAACACCACATCTCAAAGGCATCTATTCTTCTGCGCTCTGCTTTCCTAATGGTCCAGCTCTCACAACCATACATTGCCACAGGGAATACCATTGCTTTGACTATACAAATATTTGTTTGCAATTTGATGTCTCTGCTTTTCACTATGTTCCCCAGGTTTCTCATAGCTTGTCTCGCAAAAATCAGTCTCCTTTTTATTTCATGGCTGCAATCACCATCTGCAATGACCTTTGATCCTAAGAAAGTAAAAGCTGTCACTGCTTCTACTTCTTCCCCATCTATTTTCCAGGGACTGATAGGGCCTGTTGCCATGATCTCAGTTTTCTTGATATTAAGTCTCAAACCAGCTTTTTCACTTTCTTCTTTCAACCTAATCAGGAGCTTCTTTAGGTCCTCCTCACTTTCCGCCATTAGGGTGGTATCATCTGCATATCTCAAATTATTGATGTTTCTCCCAGCAATTTTGACCCCAAATTGTGATTCCTCCATCCCTGGATTGGGCATTATGTGCTCTGTATATAAGTTGAATAAGCAGGGTGACAAAATGCAGCCTTGTCTTACTCCTTTTCCTATTCCAAACCACTCTGACATTCCATATTCTGTCCTAACTGTTGCTTCTTGATTCATGTACAGATTTCTCATGAGGTATATGAGGTGCTCTGGTATTCCTATATCTTTAATTACTTGCCACATTTTGTTGTGGTCTACACAGTCAAAGGCCTTAGTGTAATCAATGAAACAGAAGTAGATTTGTTTTTGATATTCCTTTGTTTTTTCAATGATCCAACGTATGTTGGCAATGTGGTCTCTAGTTCCCCTGGCTCTTCTGAACCCCACCTGCACTTCTGGTAATTCTCTCTCCACATACTGTTGCAGTCTATCCTGTATCATCTTGAGCATCACCTTGCTAGTGTGTGGGATGAGCACAATTGTTCAATAATTTGAACATTCTTTGGCATTACCCTTTTTGGGGATTGGAATGTATACTGATCTTTTCCAATCCTGTGGCCATTGTTGTGTTTTCCAAATCTGCTGGCATATAGAATGTAATAATTTGATTCCATCATCTTTTAGGGGTTTGAACAGTTCAACTTGGATACCATCATCTCCACTGGCTTTGTTGCTTGCAGTGCTTTTTAGGGCCTTTCTGACTTCATTCTCTAGGATGTCTGGTTCAAGTTCGATTTCCTCATCATTGAAATTATCAGGGGTGTTGAGGTCCTTTTTGTAGAGTTCCTCTGTGTACTCTTTTCATTTTTTCTTAATTTCTTCTGCATCAGCTAACTCCTTGCCATCTTTGTCCTTTATCATGGTCATTTTTGCTTTAAACATTCCCTTGATTTCCCCAATTTTTTGAAAAGATCTCTAGTCCTACCTCTGATATTGTTTTCCTCTACTTCTTTGCACTGTTCATTCAGGTAGGTTTCCTTATCTCTCCTTGTTTTTCTTTGAAATTCTGTGTTCAAGTGATTGTATTTAATCCTTTCTCCTTTGCCTTTTGCATTCCTTCTGTCCTCTGCTATTTTAAGAGCCTCATCGGACAACCACTTAGCTTTCTTACACTTCTTTTCTTTTGGTATGGTTTTCTCTCCTGCCTCCCGCATCTCTGTCCATTATTCTTCTAGCATTCTGTCTATCTGGTCCAAGCCATTGAATCTGTTCCACACCTCCACCTTGTATTCCTTAGGAATGTTGTCTAGGTCATATCTGTCTGGCCTAATTGTTTTCCCTATTTTCTTTAGTCTAAGTCTGAATTTTGTGATCAATAGGTTGTGATCTGAGCCACAATCTGCTCCTGGTCTTGTTTTTTCTGACTGAATAAAGGTTTAAAAGCCTATTCTTGTCAAAGGTTTTTTCATTCCTTTTGGTATGGGAAAATGCAGACTGAAGAGGTGGTGGTGAGAGATTGATGATGTGCTAAATGGTTGTTAAACCTGTGAAAATAACCCTCCTATGATTTATAAATGGCAAAGCTCTTCAAAAAGACTATTAACTCCTTTTTTTTTTACCAAAAATAAAGGAAGCAATGAGATTGCATGTCATCCTTCTTTTAAAGATTCTGCTGTTTTTAAAGACAACACTATAGAAAAAATTGATGCCTTTATGCCTTTCCAGATTTAGTTATACTACAACTATGAACATTTCGCAGGAGTAAACATTTGCTATTTTCATTTCAATTGTACACATTCTATTTGGCTCCTGTTTTATAGCAGATCACTATATTGTTGTTATTGATTTTCAGCTAAAAGTTCAGCATCTTAACCACTTGAGCCACCGCAGTCCCTAATTTATGGCTATTCGTCCCTAAAACATGAATAACTACACAATGGGATTTCATCCACCAAGTCTTCACACAGAGTTCTCATTTCTGGACATTTCACACATGCAAACACATTTTTGGAGAACTGTTATTTTTTTATTCAGAATCTTCCCTCAAAACTGACTTTGCTTCCTCCATATTTTACTAGCTTCTCTGGGCTGCCCTCCTATCTCCTTATTTAGCACTAATTAATGTCCTCCAGATGTAATATATCACTGCCATATTGCTTCATTTCTTTCTTTCCCCTCATCGCTCACTACATAGTAATTTCCCAAAAGAATTACTGATTCCATCCTGACTGATATCCATGTTATTATAATATGTTAAATTATACCCATTTCCTCACTACTTCTTACTTTCTACTTCTTACTCTTTATAGAAATATCAGTTTTGCTGGCTTTACCATGGTTCTAGATTAAAAACAGAAATCTATTCTTTATATATATACATGCATCAGATAGTGATTTTCCCTATGGGATGCATTGTACACCTTTTTTATTTTTTTGCTAAGTGGTTTTTCCCATTGAAGAATTGTTGTATGATTTTTTTTCCCATAGGGAAAATTGTTATGTGGAACACCACATTGTTATATGGGGCGATTGTTGTATGAGGTTCCACTGTACTGTAGATGTATATAATAAAATATTGCAAGCATTATGTTATGATATTAAATTAACGTTTTTATAAAAAAAATTAAGTAAATGGAGAGTTAAGAAATTAAAGAAAGTGTCATTAAACAAGCTAATGGCAGGGGTGACACTTGCAACTGACAATGTCTCGGGCAACTGAATACAAAGGGGGGAGTGGTTGAAGAGTGGCATACATGCCTGTTTAGGCCCTGTCATTGACTGACGCACTACCAGCTGCATTCCTACAGACAAATACTGTAGCTTTGTGAGAGGTAGTTGCCTAGGTCAGTGGTTCCCAACAAGGGGTACACAGCCCACTAGTGGACTTCAATTCCCAGAAGCCTCAGTCAGTACATTGGCTGATCAGTGCTTTGGGGAAATGACTTAGGCTTCTGGGAATTGAAGTCCAAAAACCAGCATTTGGGAAACACTGGCCTAGGCTGCTAGCTGTTTTGAAGGGCTAAAGGTGTTATGCAAGCTTCTTAGTCAAAAGAGTAAAATAAAGTGAAGAGATTGACATGGTTCAAAAATATACATAGTCCCATGGTGTAACATGTTCTAAATTGCCTTAAATCTGATAATACCTTTTTTTCCCTATGTGTCAATGTTAAATGTTAAAAAATGTTTTTACAAAAGCCTCAGATTAATTTTTTAAATGGAAAAAGAATAAAAACATACCAAACATTTATCCTTTCCTGACTTAACTGTAAAATATACTTATCAAAGGCTCATTCAATACATTTCATGAAATAAATTATTAGGATTTGTTATTTGCTTTCTTCATGGCTTTTCTATTAAAAAGAATCATTTGCTTAAAATGTATTCTGATATTAAGGATGTGTTATATTTTGTCTTTTTGATGCAGTATCTTTTTTCTAAACAATACACACTGATTGCATGGCTAATTATTCAAGTTCAATTTACTCAATTATCCAAGGCTGAAATATTTATAAAGTTATAAGTGAACTAAAATATCACATAAAGGGCATGTTCATTAGTATTTAATTGTGGGGGAAATGCAAAACATACATACATAATCAGGCAGACTGTTTCCTGCTGCTTTCAAAAAACAGTTTAGAGACTGTTTTACTGGGCAAAAATGTAGACCTAATTCATATGTCTACTTTTAATATATTTGCTTTGCTCTGTACTAAATAGTACTTCACTGAGGAGTTGGTGAAACTTCAGAAATATTGATTGAAATCCTCTTACTCAGCATAGGAAGTCATATATAGAGTTGGCCTATTGAGTCAGTGGAACTGACTCAGGAATCAACTCTTCCCAAGGTTCCATTATTTGGAATCACAGAAAAAGCACTGCCATATCCTGAAAAATTACAGACAGCTTTGCATATTCATATGCTTCCAGTTTCTATACAGAACACACCATGAGATCCACTGCCTACAATCTAAGCCCTACAATATACCATTTATCTATCCAGGCCCATCGGTTTGAGGATTTGAATCAGGCATTTATGAAATCATAATTATGTACTGCTCTGAAAGGGTGAAGCAGCAAATCAACAAGTTTAGAAAGATATGGGAACAATCTGCAACAGGACAAACTCAAAACAGATTACAGCAGAACATCAATTTACACTTTCCAACTACAGTTGTACCTCGCTTAAAGAGCATAATGTGTTCTACAGGATTGCTCTTTAAGCGAGTTTGCTCTTTAAGCAAAACACCATTGTAAGTGACCAATTGTGACTTCTGGTGGGAGGGATTGTGAACCCCAATTTATTTGTGAAGCGAGCTTTTGGTTGGTTTTATTTGTTAAGCAAAATGAACATTCAGAGAAAATTCTGCTCTTTAAGCGAGGTGCTCTTTATGCGAGGTTTGACTGTAAGAGCACTTAGTTGTACCATCAGTGATTTAGAGCTCACATTGGGAAATGACACTTCCTTCTCTCTGGTACTGCATTGTAGGCCAGGGCTCAATTACAGGGGAAAATGCTATATGATGTCACGTCAGAACTGACTTACAGTGATTCTAAAAGGCTTTTCCTTGTTTCAAAGCTTACAAATTAATGTGCTTTTTTAAAAAAAGAAAAAGAAAATCCACTGCGGTTCAGTTTCCTTTTAGTCCCTTTTGTGATTAGCCCATTTTCAGTTCACTCCTCATCAGTGCATATGTGAAGTTAGGAATTTTGTTCCATCTTGTATCTGTCAGACACAGCCCTACATGTAGTGATCACAGTCAAATCATTGCTTACATTGTTTTGAAGCATCATCCACATAACTGTTCAGTTATATCATATTCTGATCAAGCCCTCTATGAATTTAATAGAGTATGGCAACATAACATGTAAACCCCAAAGCAATCTCTGTCAGGAAATTTCTATTACTGCAGCATTTACTTCTGCTAGATTGATGCACTTTTATTGACATACAGTAATACCTCATATAACATTAGTATCGAATAACACGAAAATCGCATAACATCAAGGAATCTGGGGGGAAGAATTGCATCAGATAACATTAAGATCCTATGGGATGCTTCAGATAACAACCGCGAAAGCCTGTGTGGTTACAATGTATCTCTATGGATCCCATAGAGGATCAGATAACACGAAAAATCATATAACACGAAGACTTGTGGAACCAGGTTTTAGTGTTATATGAGGTTTTACTGTATATTGAAAAATATACTGCACAATTTGCAAAAGTCATTGACAAATAAATTGCAGGAGAAGGAAGATAGCTGTATTGTACAAAAATGCCAAAGTCTTACTATAACTTGACAGTACAATTAAAAGAAGCTTTGCTTACAGTGAACAAAAATATTTATCTTATATTATCCTGACATTTTCAGGACTGATTATCCCACAAAATAACACTGATTTTAAACCAACTTTCCACAGTTTAAACGACTTCTGTAAGCATACACTTCACTAGGATATACAAGCAACCAAAGTGACCTCAAAATGTATCATTTTATGCTTAAACATTGCATTAAATGGCTACAGGATGAAGATTGTTCTGATAATCAAAGATAGAGAGACTCATGGCTGGAACTCCTTGAAGTACACACCAGTCTGGTATTTCAGCAGCTTCTGATTCAATAGCTGAAAGTTTTAACTGTATCTATTTCTGTACTGGGGTTATACCACATAGAAAAGTCCCCTAGTCTGAATTCAAGCAAAGACTTTCAAAATAGTAAACCTTTAACATGTTGGTAATATCCACTGCAGTGTTTGCAGTGTTTGAACAAGAAATATACTTTGAACTTCAGCCAGCAGATGACCCAGCCATCATCACCACTAGAAAGGGATTTCAAATCACCTGGAAGATTGGTGGTTGAGAGCTACTAGTCCAGAACAATTAAGCAGTTAACCTGAGAACCAATTAGCTACACAGATATTCATTATACACATTAGCTAAGTGGACTCAAAATTTGCAGTGTGTTGTGAATTAACAGCTACTTGATTTAGGTAAAGATTTTGCTAGTCTTACTAATTTCCTTTCTTTAAATAAACTATTTCATATTTTATGAAATCATATGTATTGATGAGTACCTTAATTTATTTATCATTTGTTTCTTGATGGGTTTGAAACCAACAATTGTATACATCAAACTATGCTACTCTCAAATACTTAGGAAAGTACTGAAAACCTGCAGCTTGGTTTGTTTAGCAGCTACTGGCACATCTAGAGAAAGAAGCTTCAGTGTTACCTTTCATACTTTCCAAGATGATAGCAAAACTATGGCATTAAATCTACACAACCAGGCATATACAGACACCTACAGCATACTGTGTTCATAAATCTACGCAGTGACTGTAAAGACTACTGAACATGAGGACCTAAGTACATGTGATGTACACTTACATACACACACTCTCTCTCTCTTGGTTTGGTTGTTTAAAGGAATTGTTGCCAATGAGGTAGAAGCCTTTCAAGTAACTATGTTATCTTCTTAAAACCCTGAGGTATCTGAGAAAGAAAAATCCTAGTATTGCCCATTGTGATAAACACAGAACTATTTTTTTTTTATTCAAAACAATCTATGTAGCTTGAGTGCTTTATAAAAGGAAACCAACAATATAGGCATATTGATTGGTAATTATACTCTTTTGGTATATAATGGACTGCCAAAAGGATAGTAAAAATCCTTTCAACCCAGATTAATTTCTGACAAGAAATTATTATTATTATCACCCTTTGATGCCTATACGTCACTGAAAGACTAAATTCTGAATTACACTAGTACCCTGGATAACGTTATGACTTGGTTCCACAAGTCTCGTCGTTACCTGGTTTTTAACGTTGTGCAATACATTGATCACACAATGTTAAATAAAAAAAGCCCTGTTTCCCTGGAGGCTGCAGCAAGCCAGAACGTCGGGATTTGAATCCTGACATTTTGGCTTGCTGCAGCCTCCAGGGAGGTGGGGGAACTTTGGAAACAGCTTGGATCGGGTCTCCCCACCTCCCTGAACCTGGCGGGGGGGGGAATCAGAGACCCCAAAATTGGTAAAAAATGGACATTTTTTTACCAATTTTGGGGTCTCTGACCCCCCCCCCTGCCGGGTCCAGGGAGGTGGGGAGACCCGATCCAAGCTGTTTCTGGGCTTCCCCGACGTCCTCAGCCAGTGCAGTCCAGAATGTCGGGATTCGAACCCTGACGTTTTGGCTTGCTGCACTGGCTGAGGACGTCCGGGAAGCCCAGAAACAGCTTGGATCGTGTCCCCTGCCTGCTCCAGAGAGATCAGAGGACCCAATCTACAGCTGAAGGGTGGCTTGGGAAGCTGACGGGGACTCCCTGTCAGCTTCCCTAGCCACCCTCTCTTGCCTCCGCAGCTGTGGGGTGGCTGGGGAAGCCGACGGGGGAGCCCCCCATCAGCTTTCCAGCCTCCCCACCCACCCCTGCCTCCATAGCTGCAGGGTGGCTGGGAAGCTGAACGGAGAACCCGGTTCAGCTTTCCAGCCCCCCTACTGCTAAGAACGACTGTATCGGATAACATTAAAAATCACGTTATTCGATACAAGATTTTTCCGAAAATCTTGTAACGTTATGTGGTTTTCACGCTATACGGTACTCGCGTTATCCGGGGTATTACTGTACCTTTATACAGGATTTTTTTTACAAGTTTGCAAGAAAGGAATACTTTCTTTTAAATAGTAACAAGTAGATGAATCAACTAATCAATAAGTTGTAATATGTACATAACTGAATTAACTAGAACTATGAAATCATATGTGAATATTTGCTCAAAAATCACATTGAAGTTTATGTGTTTTCTACCATATACAAAACCATGTACTGTATGTTTGTTTAAACAAAAAAATAATAGATAGAATGTTATATATTAAATAACAATAATTGACAGACTGCATTCAGTGTAGTTACCTGTGAAGAATATGTGTGGCCATCTGATCCACAAACAGGATTTGTATAAACTGCTGGACACTGCTTACATTTTGAAAGTGGACCAACTCTCCATTGTTTATGACCCAGTCCAGCCTCTTTCATACTGAAAAACAAAGCAGGTAAAATAGTGACTTTGATGATTAATCATACAAAGATATTTGGGAAAGAAAAAGATAAGTATTTTTCTTGTTGTTGTTTACAATTATGTGAGCAAATAAACTGACAAAATAATATTATATTTTTATTGTTTTATTTAAACTAGAGTTGCCATATGACCCATTCAGTTGAAGGTTCTGTTGTCTTTAGAAGTACCACCCAGTGCCCAAGTGGACCATCATCTGGCCCAGATTCTCTTCCCAGGAAATCAATTTATCATTATTCTGAGTTTATTAAAACTGGCTTTATTCTCCCAAAATTTTCTACATCTTAGCTTTGATTGGGTAGTTTTGATAGAATCGAACTTCCATGTTCATTTTAATTATTTTTTTGGCTCCAATTATGTTAATACTCTTGGGTGCTCTCAATGGAACAAGGAACCTCAGCCTCCTGTATTTTTATGCAGAAATATGTATTTTTGACATATAGTGTGACTCCACCTTCTTTCTGTTCTTTTTGAGTAATTGTGTGATTTGTCATCTGCTTTTCTTAGTAATTCTTATGCAAACTATTGGAGCTGCTTGTTCTTTTCCTCTTATTCTGCATAAATTTATACCTCGCTCTCCCTTTCTAATTCAGTTTAAAACCTTCCTGTTTAAGTTCTCCTAGCTGAGGCTAAACACTTTTTTTGTAATCCTTGTGAGGTGCAATCCATCATTGGCCAGCAGTCTATTTTGTGGGAAGCATCGCCCATTATCTCAAAATCCAAATCCCTCATGTTGGCACCACCTTCACAGTGAGTTGTTCACCCAGATTATTTCCCTTTCCATTTCTATTGCTTTTCAAAGTACTGGTAGGATGAATGAAAAGACTATTTGTGATTTAAAGTCCTTAAGTTTCCTTCCCAGAGCTTTAAAATGTGATGTGATTTCTTCATAGTTCTTCTTGGCTGTGTTATTTGTTCCCTCATGGATGAGAAGAAAAGGATATACATCTGTGAGTTTCGTGAAGGATGGCAACACCTCTGTCATATTCATAATCTGTCCTCTAGGGAGATAGCATAAATGGCAAACCCAGGAATGTTCACAGCATATTTCAGTTTCAAATTCCATGCAGTATTCTTCTTCTAATCTTCTCTTCGTTTCTTAGACTTCTCGCAGAGTCTTCTGTATGTTTTTGTCTGCATGCTGTTTGCCTAACTCCTTTTCAGGAATCTGGAAGTGGTTTTTGTCATTACATTGGTGGCGAGAATCTTCTTCTTTCACTTCTAAGTGGGCCCCCTTTCCACTGTTCTTCTTTTATAAAAATTTGTTGTTGTTCAGTCGCACAGTTGATTCAGACCCTTTGCGACCCCATGGACCACTGTCTGCCAGGCACTTCTGTCCTCCACCATCCTCCTCAACTTGCTCAGTTCTGTGCTCAGCATTCTCCTCCTCTGCTTTGCCATGCTGTGATTCCACCTCTTGTGCTTCCCTTGGCTGCTGCTTGAAAGTTCTGCCTACATACTCTTCATCTCTTATAATCTTCATCTTCCCTTATAGCCTAAATCAGGGGTGCCCAAACTTTTTGGGACGTGGGCCGATCATGTGTTTCAGGGAGCCGGTCACTAAGGCCTGGGGGCCATGTGCAGCCCCCGATGCCAATTCATCTGGCCTGCAAAGCCCTTGTCACTCCTGGAAGCGGAAGTAAAACACGCCCAGCCATCGGGCCTTAGTTTGGGCACCACTGGCCTAAATAAACATGGCAACTCACTGCTAATTCTCTCAATTTTTCTTTGAATAGTGCAACAAGTTTGCACTTACTGCATATATATGCCATGATGTTACCATGCATGGACACAAATATTGCACACCTAGCGGGTTACAACCACAGACATATATCTAATTCCAGCTACCTTTTAACTTTCTTCTGTTTGTCTATAAAAGTCCATTACTTTGTTTTGTCTGCCTAGAAGGATGCTGGGAAAGACTACTGATGTGTGACTATATGCAGAAAAAATGTTATTAGGAGTTCCCCCCCCCCCCCCGATCTTCTCTACTGGATTCCCTTGTCAAACTCCTTCTTTGTTCTTCCTGGTCACACACTACCTGGTGGTGTCATTTTATATTTCTTCTGTGCTCTGTTGGGGGTCAGCAAATGGAAAATCCTTCCTAGCATTCATAGTTGCTACTAGTGACTCTCAAAAGTTATCAGGACATACTGTATATACTTGACTATATGTTGTCCCAAATATAAGTCAAGATACCTAATTTGGACTTCCAAAAGTAGGAAAATAGATTGACCTGAGTATAAGTCAGGGGGTAGAAAATGCAGCAGCTTCTAGTGAGTTTCAGTAAATAAAATACATGTAAATAGGGTAAAATTGATTAATTTAGACATTTGTGTTGGTATGTTTGAGTGTTTACATTGACCCAAGTATAAGTTGAGTCCCATTTTTGGACCTCATTTTGGGGGCTAAAAAACCTGACTTATACTCAAGTATATATGGTACCTCTTCTTCTCAAGTTAAGCACATGGTGCTTGTGAATAAGATACTACCTAGGGATACTGTAGCTCACTTTAATCTAATTCACCCATCTGTCTGCCTTGTCTCTTTGGTCTCATTTTTTGTCCTTTTTTTTCTTTTCCCACTATCATCCTTCCATTATTAGCTTTCCCTTGTCAAATTGGGCTCATACCCCACAGGGGAACTTCATTTCCCAGAAGTCCAAGTACATTGGCTGATCAGTGCTTTGGGAAATTGACCTAGGCTTCTGGGAATTGAAGTCCAAAAACCAAAGGTTGGGAAACACTGCTATAGACCATATCGGAGTATTCTTTATATAGAAAGCCTTACAACAAGCTACCATAAATGGGAATTGATTTCATGGCATGGGATGATGATGATGTCACATTTAAATTAGTGGGATATGTGTTTGATTCCAGTTCAAAGACCCATACAAAGGCAAACATATGTAGAAGTAGTTCTTTGAAAAGAACACTGTTGTGTCCTTATGTTTTGTTTCATGTATATGGGAAAATATCTATATTGAGAATGAGACAAGATTTTAAAGAAAAATATGTTATATAGGCTCTAAGGTTGGGTATATTGCAAAATACGGTAGAGGTGTAGAAAACCAAAAGCCCAGAGGAATGAGTGCCCCCACAGGAAGATTGCATTCCAATGGATGAAGACATTTTAACAATAATGGAGATTTTAAATTATTATGTGATACACCAAATATAAAATACATGCAAATGTCTAATATTAGTACAAATGCTTATAATATTAAAGTGATCCAAAAAGTAACATTCATATTTGTCAATACTGTATATAGAAATCTTCAGTGAACTTGATACAGAGAATAGACCAACAATATTATAAGCAAACCAGCAGAAGAACCTCACTTATAAAAAAAGAGATGGTGAACCATACATAAATAAATGTTGCTTTTGTTCCTGAAGTTTTATATAATTTGCTTTGTACTAAAAGGATTGCAAAGAGTGGTTATACAGTAATACAAGAGAAATGATTAATGTTAGAACTGTTCTTGTACTTAAAATTGATGAAAAGGATGTTTCTTTATACAGTATTATGGATATAAAGATAATATTGTAACAAGTGAAGCAAGGCCAAATGAGACAAGATAATTGTGATCATAAAACTGTCTTTATTCATGACATGTGAACTGGGACATAGAACCATGCAAAGTATTGAATAATGATTGACAGAATGTAGAAATAATGTTGTTAAATGTGAAAAAATAAAAGATGTGAAATTTGTGTAAAAATAAAAGGAATAGCTATATAATAACAACTGATCCACTGAATATCGATACTATTCCACTAGAAATGGTCAGTTGGTTATCTGCAGAGACAGCTGGTCAATCAGTACATCCACCTTCATGTGATGTTATTAGAGCAGAAGGGGAAGCATGAACTGGAACATGTGAAACTTCTCAATTCCATTTTACAGCAAAAATATGATGGAGGAAAGACAGCATGTCCCAAATTATTTTTAGAAATTGCTTAAACCTGAACACACTTTACAAAAGAAAGTATAAATTGAAAGTGTGTGTAACAGCACACATGATTGTCTGGTAGCTAGTTAGCAGAAAGTTCTCAGCTGCACAGTGAATTTTTCCTTGTTGACAAAGAAGGAATAGCTGAAAGGATTTAACACAATTTATGAGAAAGACATGTAGAGTATTCACATCCAGAGGATCCAGAATGCTTCATTTTTGCAAAAATGTTAAATAGTAACAAAGAAAAAAATGCACCACAATGTATCAAGTTCAAACTGATTAACACCATAGGGAGGCACCACAGCTGGAAGAATCAAAAGAATGATCTCCTACAAGATAGTGTCCTAACACCATTTACCTTTTAATAATTGCACAAATAATCAATTCACATGCAAGGAATTTCATTTATGCTGATGGTCTTGCCTTGACAGTCCAGGGGAAAACATTTGAGTCCATTAGAGCACCAGCTAACCACTGCCTTACAAGATTTTTCCTTATATGATAAAAGCAACTGGCTAAAACAAAACCTTTCAAAAACCACACGTCTGTGCTGTCTACCTAAAGAACAGTGAAGCAAAGAGAAAACCTTGAGCTAACTCGGAAGGCAAGATTTTGGAACATTGCTCTAACTTAAAGTATCTTGGAGTCACTCTGGAATAAACCCTCCCCCCCAAAAAAAAAAAAAAACCCAACCACAACAACACCAATCCAGCATCTAAGTATGGACATGCACACACACATCCACACAGAAATAACATACTTAATGCCACCAGAAACAACATACAGTACTTAATAAACTGTCTGGGATGCATACCCACAAACAATAAGAACAATAGTTTTGCCTTCCAAGTGGATGTAGCTCTTAATAAATTATGCAGGATTATTACTGGCTGCCTGAAACCTAATCAACTAAAAGTCTACTATTTGGCTGGCATTGTCTATCTGGAAGTATGTTGAGAGGTGCTAGCAAATAATGAACAATATAAGGTAATAAAGTCCCACAACCAATTCTCTAGATAACAGCTAAAATCAAGGAAGTTTTCTGCACAGCTCTTAAGTTCTAAATATTAAACCAAAAGAGGCCTGACTAAATCTATGGAAAGCAAAAACAACATACCTTACCATTAGATGAATACTGAAAAGCATATGCTACTGGGATAAGGTTTGGACTGGGCCATCTGGAAATCACTTAATAGATTTCAACAAGAAGTCAGAAGATCAAAGTAAAATGGGGTTACTTGGGAACAGGACAATTTTTCTGTGAACATGGATAGATTCAATCAATGCCACATGTATATGTATGCAGTTTATGCCCAGCTAGTAAAGATAACAATTCTAGTCACTCAAGCGGCTTTCCTCATACATCTTATTTCCGTAGAGACAAACATTTGCTTATATATTGTTGTAAGTGTCCATGCTTGGCACTATTTAAAATTAGATGGGAATGAATATGCCCTTTATGAGGTACTTCTTTGCACTGATTTGTATGGTGTTGTGTTGTAAGAGCAGAGTTAACTGTCCCCATAATTAGTTTGAAGTTCCATACACAACTGTATATCAATAGACCTGACAAATTCAGAACCCCAATGCAACCACAGGATGAACAACACACTTTGCACATATAGAAATTATGCTTCTTTAAGTGGTGAAAAATGTTTATCCTAGCAAATGATTTCTCCACATTGGTCTTTTACATTCCAGCCTACTTTGAACAGTGATTAGTCATTAAAAATAAACATAAATTTAATTTGTAATTGATTGCATACATGTTAACACTTGGTATTACTTTGCAAAATATTAAGAAGCTGCATTTCATTGTATAATACTTCACAACGGCATACTCTGTAAAGTTGTTACTGAACAGAAATTCTTTTTCTTGAGACATGGTTGTTCTTGGCAGACAGGATACCACAAATGAAGACAAAGTCAAGAAGACAAAGTCAAGAAGAGTGCAAAAGAGTTAAGACATGTGATGTTGAAAATGTAATTGTAAAATATCATCCAAGAAGCTAAAGCTTCCAAGCTCAAAAGACAATTTAAGGATTAGACATTGAAAATGACATTTTAAAGATTAAGTTGAGGAAACTATTATTTTCTTTTCCATGCTTAAGAGTTACAGAAAAATGAAATGAAAAAAATGTATGAAAAATAATAATGCACATTTTGACAAAAAGAGCTTTGAACAGTTTTGACAGGATTTAATTAATAACAGTTAATAGAAAAAGAAGGATACAGTAAAACACCGGATAACGATTGGATCGGATAACGCTAAAATCGCATAACGTTAAGTAATCTGGGGATGAGAATTGGATCGAATAACGTTAAAGTCCTATGGGATGGATCGGATAACAACCGCTAAAGCCTGTGGGGTTACAATGTATCTCTATGGAGCTTTAACGTTATCCAATCTATCCCATAAGATTTTAACATGCATCGGATAACACTAAAAATCGGATAACACCAAGACTTGTGGAACCAAGTTTTAGAGTTATCCGATGTTTTACTGTATTAAACAAATGGTAACTTGATTACCAGCGCCTTCAAAATTCACAGAACATGTCTAGATTTGAGTCTCAGAGTGACAAATGGCAAACCTACACCTAAAACTGAGGCTTTTGAATCAGCTTTGTTTGTAGCTATATCTTGACTAGCTAGTTTTTGTATGCAGCTATTAGCTAAATTATGGACTGTGTTGGCTCAGTGGTTAAGAAGCTTACATTGTTAGCTGGAAGGTCAGCAAGTTGGCAGTTGAAGACCCACATACTGCATGACAGATTGACCACCCACCTAGCAGTTAAAAAGCAAGAAATTGCAAGAAGATAAATAGGGACTACTTTGTTGGGAAAACATCTTGGGGACATGAAGGGAGCCTCATTTGGATGTACCCTGAGCGGAGTTCCTCCAGTAATTAAATCTTTTCAATCATGAAAGCACCATTGTGTGCTTCTGACATAATTTTTTAAAAGGAGCTAAATTACATTTATCACTATACTGGGAAAAGAAGGAGCTGACCAAGGTGAATACATGAGTATTTCTCTGACCTGAATGTTCTGACTAATTTTTTTAAATCAAGAATATTCAAATTCACACCCACAGAAAGTATCATATCTCTTTAAACGCTAAGAGGATATCTCACCCCGACAGAAATTGACCAGACTTTTTAATAAGAGAGTGACCAAACTTTCAAATATGTTCATATTTGCAATAGAAAGATTTTGTAATTTCAACAACCTGAATATAGAAGAAACCAAAACTGATAGATTCATCCATTCAGGGGAAGAACTTGAGCATTTAATGTTTTAAAGAATTTGCATTTGAATCTTGGATGTTAGAACTTATTGAGGTTTACAATTAAGTCTTTTTTTTCCTATGTTCTTTATCAGTTATATGAGAGGCAGATATAAAATAATCCTCACAGTGCTTGGAACAGTTTATTTATCCAGTCTGTGGTGCAAATGAAAGTGACTCGTATTACGTCTCCAGAATTTTACAAATTCTACATTCTTCTGTGTTTGAGCTTACACTGTTGCAACATAAGCTATTTTAAGCACCACTGACTAGAGTCCCAGAGCATTTAAGTCTCACATGACAGCATGGAATGCTTGTGCAAAAGCAGCATAGCCAATTGTGAATATTTTTTATATGTGCAGTTCTCATCAGAGAAAGCAGGAAAAGCTAACAATGGCTAGTATATGCATCATGTTCAATTATCTCCTGATGTTTCATTTTCGTTAAGTACTCTCAGGTAATAGCAGCTTCTGCAAGCGGAGCACCTCCTTCTCATAAATTTTGAAAAGGATACTGGCCTAAATTAGTACCAACTAAGCTCAGACACATAAGGATGGGATAAATTCTGACTGGCTCAGATTCAGCTAAGACTACTGAAACATGTTATTACCTAGATACGATTCCAATGTAATATAGACTGACTGTTTCCTAGGGATTAAAACTGATGTTTATTCCACTCAAAGGTAAGATAAGTAATGCAACCGCATGTTTGGCTAAAGATTATTAGAAATAAGTTGCAAAATAAGTAAGATGCTTAAAGTGAAACAACATACTTCATCACCATGAGACAAATATACATCCTTGAATGTATGTAGGAAGCTGAAGTTCATTAGCTTTTCCCTTATGTAGAAACTGGAGATGGTGTAGGCTTGAAATTAGAATGTCATCATTTTCTTATACAGCAATACCTCGGATAACGACGGCATTGGATAACGCTAAAATCGGATAACAATGCAAAATTTCTAAAGAAATTTTGTATCAGATAACAATCTGCTAGCGTTATCCAATGCAGTCATTCATAGCAGCAGGGTGGCTGGAAAGCTGAACGGGATTCTCCCCCGTCGGCTTCCCCAGCCATCCCACAGCTGCGGAGGCTGTGGATCCCTGCAGCTGTTGATCCCTCCCCTGCCTGGCTTGGTAAGGGTCTTAGCTATCGGGGGGGTCTTCTTAAGAGAGGTTGGGATAAGGGACCCAAGCCTCTGTTAGGAAGCCCCCCCCCTGGATCGCTAAGCCCTTTACCAAGCCAGATGGAGGTTTCTAAAAAGAAGGTAGGGGGGGAAATCCTACCTTCTTTTTAGAACCCATCCCCCCCGCCTAGCTTGGTAAGGGTCTTAGCTAACCAGGCCAGGGGGGGGGGATCTTCTTAAGAGAGGCTGGGATAAGGGATCCAAGCCTCTGTTAGGAAGCCCCCTCCCCCCCGGATTGCTAAGCTCTTTAGCAAACCAGAGGGAGGTTTCTAAAAAGAAGGTAGGGGGGAAAATCCTACCTTCTTTTTAGAATCCCCCCCACCTGGCTTGGTAAGGGTCTTAGCTATCCAGACAGGGGGAGGGTGCCTTCTTAATAGAGGCTGGAATAAGAGACCCAAGCCTCTGTTAGGAAGCCCTCCCCCCGGATTGCTAAACTCTTTAGCAATCCAGAGGGAGGTTTCTAAAAAGAAGGTAGAGGGAAAATCCTACCTTCTTTTTAGAACCCCTAACCCCCGCCTGGCTTGGTAAGGATCTTAGCTACCCAGGCACAAGGGCTACTTAAGAGAGGCTGGGATAAGGGACCCAAGCCTCTGTTAGGAAGCCCTCCCCGGCCTGGATTGCTAACCCTTTACCAAGCCAGATGGAGGTTTCTAAAAAGAAGGGACCCAAGAGAGGCTTGGGTCCCTTCTTTTCAGACCCTTCTGGCTTGCTAAGCAAACCAGATTGGCCCCCTGTTCCCTTTCCTCTTTGGAAAGGGAACAGGGATTTTTTTAACATTCTGCGATCAATGCATCGCACAACATTAAAAATCGGATAACGTTATGACTTGTGGAATCAAGTCATAACATTATCCAAGGTACTACTGTAACATTTTATGTCCAAGTTTTCTGTCCGTAGCTTTGACCTTGTTTTCCTTGCTACCAGGGTTGTATTTGCATAGCTCTGCCATAGTTAAACAGTAAATTTGCAAAGGTAAATTGAACTTCAATGGTGTTTTGAATGTTCACTTCAACATCCGACATTTAAGAAGCTATAGAGCAATTTCACACCAGGTAAAACAAGTTCTAACATGGTAGATCAACATACAATAAACACTAGAAATAGTCTTTTATTCACTTAATTTTAACTTCTGTTCTTTTTATTGTACTATGCTGGTCTTGGACTGTAATAAAGATGGATGGATGGATTGACTGACCGATTGACTGACTGACTGATTGATTGAGCACTGAGTATTTAGTCATTAAGATATTTCCCCAATTCAATTTAAATGACCCCTTCAGTTTTGCATCAAGGGATTTTATTTGGAAGGTTCAGTGAGTTTTCCCCCCCCTAATTTAGGTCTTTGGATTTTATTTATTTATTTTATTTAATCAGATTTATATAATAAAGCTTCAAAAGAGACATAAAACACAATATAAAATACTGTCTAAAATTAAAAAATGGATCCTCTCCTGGCAAAAATCATAATGTAGGACATTATAATCATGTTACATAGGAAGTAGAAAGGAAAAAAGGTGTAGTATATTTAAGTTTCATGGTTTCACAGCTCTGAGTCAGTCTTTACTGAGTAGAGCGGCATACAAGTCTAAATAATAATAATAATAATAATAATAAAAAGAAAGGGCAGGTTTCAGGCTTTGAATTATAAGCAAGTTCCCCAACAATTCCTTTATCTAAGTAGACCAGCCAAAATGATCAGTCAGAAAACAGTAAAATGAAACAATATTTAGTTACAAAGATCGTGTTAAAAAATGTAACATAAAGGTATAACATTGCTAATGGTGAAAAGAAGAAGAATTTAGTCCAGGGGTTCTCAACCTATAGCCCACGGCGCCAAATAATCCAGCCCACACCCTGGCTCCAGCCACCACTGCCAGAATCGCCTGCAGACTCATTTACTGCCATTGTAAATGTGTTTATGACAGCTGCGGACACATTTATGGCTGTTGTAAGCGTGATTACAACAGCCGTAAATGAGTCTGTGGCCAATTCCAATGGCAGCGTTGGCTGAACCACCAGTCCCGCCCTCCAACTATTTGAGAGAGCATGACCTGGCCCCCAACTTGGAAAGGTTAGAAACACCTGATTTAGTCTAGTATTTGGTTAAAAATAGTGTTTTCACTTTCTCCAACATGGCTGAGAAACTCTATAGCTCCAAGACAGAGAAGACAAAAAAAAATTACCACAGAGTGAAGATTAAACAAAGCAAAAAGTAGGAAGACAAGAAGTCTGTTGATTGGATAATTTATAACACACAAACATGTTCATTTTCATAGAAGAGTTCTTTTTCTTCCTCCAAATGTTAACCTGATTAATTGCATTAGTAAGTTAGTCCATGCATTAGATGCTACATATTTGAACAGCATAAACCAACAAATGAATAAAATGTTTAGAACTGTACGGTGTCTACAACCTATAGAATACAAAGTCAGTATGCAGAAGATGCAAGCAATCCCGAAAGACTTCAAACACATTCATCTATTTATAAATTACTTTCTCTTTATGTGTTCCAAATCACACACATGAGGTTTGAATGTATCAATGGGATCTGTTTAAATAAACTCTGCTGGCTTTTTATACTAATTGTTCTCTACCTCTGAGATTTCTCTGTCTTTCTCTGTAAAATGTCTCTCTTCAACATCACTGCATAATTTGATTTTCTTTACCAGAGGGAAGATCACATTAGACTGCATAGGCCAGAGGAATGACAAAAAAAAAGATGCAATCAACTGGAAACTGAAAACACCACTAAAATAACTATATTGTTTACAGAGGCTTATACTGTACATACACAGAAACCTGAAGGTTTGATATCTACTTCCTCCAGAGAAACAGAATACTATGGTGTAAATTGCAGTGTTTTCTTATCAGGTCCACTTTGATTTAATAGATTTACTCTAGAAAGACTAAGAATTGGATTTAGATTTTTAGTAGTGCTCTGGCACAGAAATCAATGCAAAATATTTGGATATACAACAAAGTATTCATCACTATCATCATCAGATCCAAACTGAGAGAAACCTTGAGTATAATATACCAGACATAACAGTAACAGAACAAACAAACAAACTAATGTCTGGAATATTGACATCATGATTTCAGAGGATGCCAGCTTTGGAAATAAAGAATTCAAAAAAAATCATAATGGAGAAACCTGGCAATAGAAATAATTTGATTATGGATAAAAGCACTTCAGTGGTCCCTATAGTCATTGAAGCCACTAGGAACAATTCTGAGGGTTTTTTTTTGTAAAATATTGCATTCATTAAAAATACCCTTCAGTTTGTGTATGTGGGACATTGTACTCCTACATGCATAATTCAAAATGCTAGGAAATGGTTCAATATTGTGGAATAATATGTCCCTATTGCTAGCAAAGGATACCAAGCTTCATGTTGCAAAGAGCAACCTGAATGTTGACAACACAGACAGTAATCAAGATGGTCTACATCAGTGTTTCCCAACCTTTGGTTTTTGGAATTCAATTCCTAGAAGCACTGATCAGCCAATACAGTAATACCTCAGATAACATTAGTATCGAATAACACTAAAATCGCATAACATTAAGCAATCTGGGGGGAAGAATTGCATCGGATAACATTAAGATCCTATGGGATGCATCAGATAACAACCGCTAAAGCCTGTGTGGTTACAATGTATCTCTATGGATCCCATAGGATTTTAACATCCATCGGATAACACTAAAAATCGTATAACACCAAGACTTGTGGAACCAGGTTTTAGTGTTATCTGAGGTTTTACTGTATACTGATTTAGACTTCTGAGAACTGAAGTTGGGAACAGCTGTTTTACATTCACACAGATAACAATCCATTCACATAGGGACACTAAGCAAAGGAAAAATTCTAGAAGCTGACTCTAAAATACAGTGATTTATCAGCATAAATGAGTAAGATTCTGGATATTTGTTCTCTATACTTTTAAAAATATATTTTACAATATTTTCACCATCAGCAACCGAGTCCTTTGTAAATGCCTGTTCAACTATGAACAGATTAACAAGCTAATTTCGACATCTGGAAGGGTCCAAAGTTCAGATCCAACCTGAGCTGATAGCTGGCAGCACTTATCTATGCTTTAAGATGGTGGTAGCTTATAACAAAGTTTTATAACAATAGGTTTTCACCTTTTTAAAAGCCTTTTTATGCTCCTGGCATTCACTCACTCAGGAAGATTGCCTTTTCTCCCATTTTCTTATTCTCTCCTCACAGCTATAATTACTCTCTCACATTGTGTATTGTCCCTAACACTGTATAATACGATTAACCAGTTCCTGACTATACAAAATTGTTCCTCTATGCAGATGACACAGCAATAGCTGTTCAAGGCTCAAGCTTTCATTAGATAGCTGATGAAATTACTGGAGGATTTGAGTAATTAGGACAGTATGACAACATCAACCATTTGAAGCCTAATCCAACCAAGACTCAAGTGTGTGCTTTCCACCTTAGAAACCAAGAGGCAAGGGTTGTGTTGGATGTAATATGGCAAGGGATCTAATTACAACATTGTTCAACACCAAAATACACTAATACCCCGGATAACGTTATGACTTGGTTCCACAAGTCTTAACGTTATCCGGTTTTTAGCGTTGTCTGATGCATACATCAAACAACGCTAAAAAAAAAAGCCCTGACTTCAGGAACAAACTGCCGCAAACCAAGCGGTTTGTCCCTGAAGTCATTGCTGTGCTTGGGGGGGCATACCCACCCACCCCCAAGCACAATGATGGAACGCTGTTTGTCCCTTAAGTCATTGCTGCGCTTGGGGGGGGGGCATACCCACCCACCCCCAAGCACAGTGATGGAATGCTGTGCTTGTGGGGTGGGGTGGGTATTTCCCCCCTCCCCAAGCGCAGCACTCTATGGATCGCTGTGAAAGAAGAAGGGGTCAGGAGAATCCTAAGCGCGCACGCTCGGGATTTCCCTCACCCCTTCTTCATTCACAGAGGATTTTCTTGCTTTTAAATTAGCATTGGGTTTGGGGGGGTTGGGGGGGAATACCCACCACCACCAGCAAGGGCAGTTACTGCCCTTGCGGGGGTGGATGGGTATTTTTCTCCCACCCCCCACCCCAAACCCAGTGCGAGTTTTAAAAGCAAGAAAATCCGGAGGAAAGATACATTTTTTCCTTTTAATGCTAGTGTGGGGGTGATGGGTGGTTGGGGGGGGAATACTCACCCACCCCCATGCTAGTATTAAAAGAGGACCCAATCCAAGCTGTTTCGAACCCTGACGTTTTGGCTTGCTCCACTGGGGACGTCGGGGAAGCCCAGAAACAGCTTGGATTGGGTCCTCTTAGCTCCCTTGTTACAGCCTCCAGCATGGTGTGGTTTTGTAGCAGAAGGGTGGCTTATCTTATCTGCAGCTTATCTTATCTCCCTGGAGCATGCAGGGGTGTTAGAGAGCCAAAATGGGTAAAAAAAAGGGGGACTTTTTTTTTTACCCATTTCGGACACTCTGCCTGCTCCAGGGAGATAAGATAAGCTGCAGATAAGATAAGCCACCCTTCTGCTACAAAACCACACCTTGCTGGAAGGTGTAACAAGCCAAAACATCAGGATTTGAATCCTGACGTTTTGACTCATTGTAGCCTCGAGCAGGGTGGCTGAACTTCAAAAATAGCGCGCATCGGGTCTCCCGACCTCCCTAGAGCCGATGCGCGCTATTTTTGAAGTGGAAACAGCTTGTTTTTGAAGTGGAAACAGGAAACCTTTGGAAACAGATCAGCTCCTCTGATCTCGTTGGATTAGTCCTTTTCTTTCTCTTTTCCTTCTCCTTATTCTTCTCCTGGGGTTTCCCCCCTCTTCCTTCCTTCCTCCCCCTCTCTTTCTCTCCAGCTCCTTCACCTCCTCCGTTCTTCGGCTTTCCTTCCCCAGCGCAGGAAGCTGCCCGGCTGCTTGCAGAGAGAATGAGAAGGAGTTTAAAATAGTGTGATTTTTCATTGTAAACCGGGAAATTAATTTAATAAAATTTGCTGTCATAAACCATGGCAAACGTAACTCAGGGCAATCATTACCCAGGATTTTACTGTACTGAAAATATTTTATCCTTAGGTTTTCTACCACCTCCTAGTTAGGCTATTACAGGTTACATACAAGTCTGATAATTTATAAATTGCAAATATTAGAACATAAGATGGGGAAGAAATACTACCTTTGTTAATTAAACGTATTAAAGCATTAAAATGGGCACTATATTTGACTGACACTGGATAACACTGGATATCCATATAGGTATCTATAGAGCAAAACCTGCAATGATTAATTTGTTTGCTGGGAAGAACCTTTGTGTGCCAGTGTAGGAATCATCACAATTGCACAGTTCCACAGTAATTAAACTAATCAAACCTATATAATGTTACCATTATGAAGAAAGTAGTGCTGCTCATTAGCCCATTACAAAAGAATTACTGCAAATTCAGCCTATGTACAGCATCACTTCCTGTGCAAATAAACATGGATAATACAACAGGCTTGAAACCTTTCCAAACTCACAGACTAGCAAAATGAATTGTGCAGAAAAACAGAAAGCATTCACTGGATTCAATAGAGCTTGGAGCACAAGAGTGATTAAATGTTTTTGTACACAAGTACGCATCACAAAAATGAATCAGACTAAAAAAAATTCCAAGAAGGGATTCAACTGCAACAGCTGTCTTCTTTAGACAAGTAGTGATATAATGTAAAATAATGACATACTAAATAGTCTCATTTCCAACTTCTGCACAATTTTCTAAACCAGTGTTTCTCAACCTTTGGTTTTTGGTCTTGAATTCTCAGAAGCCTAAGTCAATTCCCCAAAGCACTGATCAGCCAATGTACTGATTTAGGCTTGTAGGAATTGAAGTCCCCCTGTGGGGCATTTGCCCCACATTGGGAACACTGTTCTAAACTATGTCTTTAAAAGGGAAAATGGGGAGGGCCATAATAAAAAGGAATAATATTACACCATACCTGCAAACAAAGGAAAACAGATAATTTTCCTGATTTTTCCTATTTTAAAGCAAAGTATCATAAAATGATACCATTTTGCAGAACATAACATTTAGTATTAGTCTGGATTTGGCTCTGTGAATTAAGACAGTAGATATGAATCATTTTTTGTTTTAATTATCAAAACATAAACTAGAGCATATATTTTAGGGAGAATTTTCAGAAATAAAATAATGGGCAAAGTTAAACTCAGTGCCTAGCTTACATGTGTTCAATTATTAGTCACAGTTTAGCAGACAAACTCAGGGTCCTTAAATAAAATGAAGGAGGAGGATTCAATTCTAACATTTATTTTTAATTGATTGTTCCTTCATTTCTCCATGCATTGGCATGAGTTCAACATGGAAGAGAACCAACAAAGTATTCAAAAACATTCCATGCACAGCAACAGTGATACTACAATATTCTGCATTACACAAAGCAGCTGAGGGTATCAAGGACCCATGGTGTCAACATGTTAAAGTATTCATGAGTCCTGAAAGTATCTAGGTAATATTGTGGGTATTTTAAACCATTCCTTCCAAATAAAGGTAGAAATCTCATCAATGTCATTTAATGAGTAAATGTAAGTAGAACTGGACATCAGATCTCCCCTTTCTATCCCTCTCTCACACATCACCATAAAAGCAAGTACTCAAATGGATTCAAATGGAAATAGCACCAATCAATTATGATGTAAATCAGGAGACACTTTTGCTCAGATAGACAAATGTTCACTGAAAGTGCATATGCAGTTGCATAGAGATGCTTTTGTGCACATGGTGCAAGGCTATGTATTCAGTTATAAGATCTTCTGATGTGTACCAACTGTTTCCTTCTTATCAACACTCAGTGTTTAAACTTTCTCTACACCACTGGTAAATTAAGCTAATCACAGCTCTGTGAGTTTAAAAATCACATGGAATTGGGTTCCCTTATCCCCCACTCCCAGAAGAACAGTACAAACTATTATCGATTCATTTTTGCAAGTAATTGTGACAATACCATTAAGAGGTAGATATTATCAATTAAATGAGTTCATGTAACTAAAAATACATCTTATCTCTGTTGGAGAGGATGTGGTAGCCCAGTTTCTTTTTTTCCTATATGTAGTAGCTATGCTTTATTGTAGCTCAATACTGGACTCAAATCCATAAGGAAACTGAAAATATCAGATTTGAAGTGGATCACCTATTGCTGCTGCTGAATCTCTTTATAGGCAATGGTGGTAAAAGGTAAAGGTAAAGGTCACCCTCACTTGAAATCCAGTTGTATCCAACTCTAGGGTTCAGTGCTCATGTCTGCTTCATAACCAAAGAGCCAGCGCTGTCTGCTAAACTTATTCATAAAGGGTTACTTCTAACTATGACACAAGGCACCAATAAAAACCCAATGGATCCAGCCTTAATTGCTTGACATAGATAACTCTGGGACTTTGCTCTTCAGTACAATTGACCCCAAAAAAGCAAGAAATAGCATAAATTACAATGACTTTGATGTGATCTTGTCTCCTCTTATTATGTACATTTAACAGAATAAAAGAATAAACTATTCACACATGGTTTGAATAATGGGATATTATTTTATACCTACATATAAAATGAAATGGTTTACAGATGTTGTGTTAAAACTCTGCTTCATGATGCAGATGGAAGCATAACCAATATGCCAATAAAAACTTAATTTTATAATTATAACTATCCAACAAGAGGAGATGGATAAATCATTTCATTTATGCTACATTTTAAAAGTTTTATTGCCAATAGGTTCAGTAAACCTATTTTATTATTGCCCCCAGACCCCAAATGACGAGCCAGACAAGATTGCTGGGTTTAAAACTGGGCCACTTTATTGAAAACAACACATAACTGTGACCAAACTGTCTGTGCGGTGAGAGCAGCACAGGTGAGCAAGCCAATTGGTGATATGTTATGCTAATAAATTGGATTGGTCCATAACAGAAGTGGCATCCTGGTTCACACCTCTGCCCATGTTTCAGGTGAACGTTGTTTGGGGCTCCCAAGACCTCAGGCTTGGTTACCCCTGTTCGTGGAACGCACTTAACCGACCCCATCGGACCTGCCCTTGCCTCGCACCTTTTGGTCAGTCAAATGCGCTCCTTGCCTGAAATGGCTGGACCAATCAATGGCTCACCCGTGCTACCCGCCCCAAAACAACTGAAAAAACTTACCCCAGTCCTCAACCGATGATGCAGTGTGGGATGGACGAAAACTCCATGCACCAACAGGCCAATCATGGTGCATGCAAAAATTCCCATCCGGCCCACAAGGCAGCCAAAACAGTCACACTACACACAGGGAGGGAGGGTTGGGAGACGCGACCCAGGCTAGTCTCCAGCTCCGAAGCGCGCCGAAAAGGTCGCAACGGAGCCCGCCCAGGACTTATATAGTCCTGGCTGCCCAACCAGCGAGCGCCACTTGTCTGCCCCGCCCCCAAGAGGCCGGGGGCAAAGTGCGCGCCCAGAGACGAGCTCCCGACGCGCGTCCATTCTATTGAAACAATCACTGAAATACTGGTGGTGTAACTACACTTGCAGGAGGGTTGATGTGTCATCAGGAAAGGACAATTTTTCAGAATTGAACACTTCCTACTTTTGGCCTACAACTCTTCTGTAATCTCTTTCATCATTTGGAAGCACTGGGAGCTGGAAGATGGGAGGAGGAAGTCTTTAAAATTGTCTTCAGCTGCTGATGTCATGAGCCTTCTGCAGGCACAATGACTCCAAAAGATTCTCAGGCAGCATATGCTGCAACTACAACTTGCACAATAATTAAAACACACACACCCTTTCAACCAAGTTTTTGTTAGAAGATATTTTATTCATATCATTTTGTAATAATGAAAATGAGCTAAACATTATCTATAACAGAGGTGGTGAACCTATTGCACGCGTGCCAGAGGTGACACTTGGAGCCCTGTCTGTGGACAACCATGCAGTCACCCCAGCACAGAGTTTGCCCTGCCCCTCTGCCCAGCAACCCAATGGGAATGCTTCCTCCCTCCTCCACCACAGAGTTCCCTCCCCCCTGCCCAGCAGCCCAATGGGAGCATTTCCTTCCTCCCCTGTTGCTGTGTTGGCATTTTGAGATAAATAAGTGGGTTTTGGGTTGCAGTTTGGGCACTCGGTCTTTAACAGGTTCGCCATCACTGATCTATAATGATTCCATGTCATTTTCCAATGAAGAGTGGGTACAGAGAGCTTCCTTGAAGACTGTAGATACTTTTTACATTTTTGAGCCAACAGCAATGGCTGCAACTCATATCCAAGAATGCATTTTTTCCTGAAGCAGGAAAAATGACATTGGCGTGAATTTGTTTAAGCTGGATCCCAGCTTGCCATGAAGTGACCCACACACTATGATCATGGAGCCATTTCCATTGGCACATATTAAATGAGACATGCAGGATTTAACATTGGGACTGCAATGGACTGCCACAGCCTTGAGGATATTATCAAGGCACGCCTTCACATCCAGTTAATCTGGCATGGCCTCTTTTGTCTGCATAACCATTGGGAATTCGAGTTCCTCTTTCGTTCATTTTGCTGTTAGGCCCAATAATGTGGCATTTCCTCCACTGAGGGGACCATCACCACACCTAAAGGGGTTCATCTGCCTGTAGCCGTTAGCCTCTTTAAGGAGTCAAGGTTATTTACCGCCACCCAACACTCAGCATATTTTTTAACCACAAATGGGCATACTCTGGTCAATGGCAACCATGTTTTGTCAGCTAATCTTTTGCACATCAGCTCAAACCAAAGGAGCCAACTAAGATTTCAGTTATGAAATTTTGTAGGGTATTTGGAAATGAATAGTCCCTTCTCAAAACACAATGGAATATATCTTCTTTTAAAATAAAATGCATACTTTAAAACTAAATATATGGAATCATAAGTTTCAAATCATTCATGCTGTTCTTTCTTCATTAAAAGAAAGCTAGAGCATATAGACTGGAGTTTGGAAGGGAAGTTAGGATGGAAATAATATAACTTTAAAGATTATGACAGAAGTATGGAAAACCATTAGGTCACTCAGGTATGCATGACCTAGAACATATCCATTACAGTGAAGGTGAAGAATACATTTAAGTGATTAGAGATGACAGATAGAGTGCCTGAAGAACTATGGATGAAGTTTCATAACACTGTACAAGAGGCAGCAATTAGAACCATTCCAAAGAAAAAGAAATGCAAGAAAGCAAAGTGGCTGCCTGATGAGGCTTTACAAAAATTGAGGAAAGGTAGAAAGTGAAAGGCAAAGGTGAAAGATTAATCTTAAGCGAGTTTTTGGTTGGTTTTATTTGTTAAGCGAAGCGAACATTCAGAGAAAATTCTGCTCTTTATGCGAGTTACTCTTTAAGCGAGGCGCTATTTATGCGAGGTTTGACTGTACATGTATATATCATTAACTGTCTTCTCTAGTATTAAGCAGTCACAGAAAATGTTTTCAGAAAAATAGCTTTTTTTAGTGCTATTACCTGTACCCTCTGAACACTAATTTTTCTTCACAAAACTCTACCAAGTTAGATTCACTATTAGCTGTCGCTGCTTCTTCAGAGCCCAATTTTGACATTTTCTTGGATGTTTAAAACCTGAAAGGTTTTTTTCAGATTGACAAAAGTTTTATCTAATTTTTCAAAAGTTCCTTTACCTCTGTTTTTGTTTTTTGCATTTCCAAATTATGGAAAGTTCCTCTCACAGGATGTAGATTATGATGGAATATGTAAAACAAGCAATAGTGACAAGAGACTTTGCTACTTTGAATCAGAAGCCAAATATATGAAGCAGCTGAGGTTTATTTTCTTACAACTTTCTTAGTCAAAACAAAAAAATCAATATGAGAACACCTTAATCACTATTTCACAATTCAGTATTCACTGAGGGGCAGGGGTCTTCTGGAGTAGGGTTGTAGAAATGAAGGATTAGAGTTCTGATCATTTCAATGTCTATTTTCCCCCCTCTGCTTTCATATTTCAAGTTATGCAATAAAAAGCTACCATTTAAAATCAATGGATACTAACTTTAAAAGTAAGCAAATAAAAGCAATTATTATAGCTCCTGATATCTTTTCTTTGTAGACTACTTTGTTGTTAAAGCTTCTAAAATATCCAAAGAAAAAACAAGCTTGGACATATTTTTATCATCTTACCTTTAAAATTCCCCATTGAAAAATAGGTTTCATGTTTTTCAAATATGTGACTGCTTGAATTGCTTTATGTACAGTACTTTCAAGATTTTGTACTCAAACATTTCTAACACATCTACAACTTGCTTAATGATTTCTAAATAGAACCAATGAAAAAGAAATTACAAAGCACAAATTATAAATCAATTTGGAGGTATGACTGACCAATTACAAATGTCTTCTGAAGCACTGTACTACTTTAAAGTCTCTGGGAGAGAGAGAGAAATCATGTGCCACACACAGAATGAATACAGAAAGCATTTGTTTTCAGGCAACATTATAAATGTGAATCACTGTCATCCATTGAGGGATTTCAGCTTTAACTATCTAATGCAAAGAATGGTCAGAATAAGTGACATTGTTTTTTGTATTGTATATAATGGAACCACAATTGCAGCTCCTTAATATTTCAGAATTTATTTTAAGCTTTATGTCTATCACAGGCAAAGGATAACCAAATATCACACCTCAGGGCACGTAGCTGATCACCTCTGAGAGATGAAAAGGAAATGTTACTTTAGCATACAAATCAGACATAGCTTAGGAAGGGGATTGGGGAGAGGAGAAAAACAAATTAATGGATTTTCATTTCATCTCTTCCCCCTCCCTCAGTTTTTTTCCATATTAAGCCTTTTGTCTATTCAACCAGAGACAAAAACTGTCACATAAGCACAGGAACCATTCTTCTGCTGCCTTTCCTTCTATACCATGCTTTTAAGGTGTGCACTGCTGCTTTTCATTCTCCCTCCACCCACAAAAAAAGTGATAAAAATGAATGGAAAAAAAAAAAAGAAAAATGTTGTGACATTTCAACAAAATATAGATTTATCAGAGCACAAGTTTTTACTTATTACAGTCCATTTCCTCAAATACATATCAAGCGTGCCGGAAGGCTTGAACAAAACCCATAAAAGATCTTGCTGGAATAAATCTGTTAGTCTTCCTGGTGGGACAAGTCTTTCGCTTCTATCTTTGTTATGAAACAGACCACTGCACTTACAACCTAACTAGTGCCCTGTTGTAAATTGAACCTTATTTTCTTATTAGTCTCATTTTTTAAAAAAAGGCTTTGGTCGCCAGTAAATTTTCATGCCTTATAACCTCTGCTATCTTCTAGGACCTCAGTTTAACACATCCTTCTTTGAGCTTCCTTGTTAGTGCTCCTCTCCAACATTTATTGTCTTCTCATATATCTGCCCCATTCCTATCTCTAGTCAGCTTGCTGGACTGTCCTCCAACTTTTATCATCTTCCCTCTTTACCTTTCCACCTTCCTATGCTTTGCAATATAAGCATGCCACTCTACTGTGGTAGTCACAGTGGCTGTAAAAGCGAGATCTGGATGCTGGGAGTATTAACAAATACTGGAATGTTTGGAACCAGTGGCAATTGTGAAGTAAGCAGTTACAACTAAGGTTCCCTTGTAGATGCCACAACTGACTAACATCCCTGCCTTCTTGAAGATAGTCAATGAAGAGATTATTCGGGACTCCGCCCCTGGTTGGGGGCTTAAAAGACGCCAGGACGGTAGGACCTCCGTTGCCGCCCTGCATCCACCTGCGGCCCCAGGCGTCCGGGACTCCGCCCCTGGTTGGGGGCTTAAAAGACGCCAGGACGGTAGGACCTCCGTTGCCGCCCTGCATCCACCTGCGGCCCCAGGCGTCCGGGACTCCGCCCCTGGTTGGGGGCTTAAAAGACGCCAGGACGGTAGGACCTCCGTTGCCGCCCTGCATCCACCTGCGGCCCCAGGCGTCCGGGACTCCGCCCCTGGTTGGGGGCTTAAAAGACGCCAGGACGGTAGGACCTCCGTTGCTGCCCTGCATCCATCTGTGGCTGGGTGGAGTCGCTACCATGGCGACGTGCTGTGACCTTCTCCACTATCAGCACCTGGGATTCTGCCCCTGGTTGGGTTTTGTTTTTGTTTTTTAAGCTGCAGTCACCCTGGGACGTTGGCAGCTGCAGGGGAGAGGCCGTTGAATATCATTGTAATGAATAGTGAATGGGAGCTGCTATAACGATCCGGCCGCTGCCTCCCACTCTTGCCTAGTCAGGAGGGAAACGAACTAATGAGTGAGGTCAAGTTGTAAAGGTTTTTTATGAACTGTTTTTGAATTAGTTTATATTATTTAGGACAACCTCACATTTTGCAATTGTGATTTGGGGTTTTTTGATTTTTTTTATATGTGTTTTTGATATGTTTTGTGATATGACACTTATAACTTTGATACTGTATCTTGTTTTTCTGTGAGCCGCCCAGAGTTGCTGTAAAGCAAGTGGGGCGGCATATAAATCTATAAAATAAAATAAATAAATAAATAAATTTCTGACCTTTTGTGATATGGTGCAACATAATTATTGACATATAAAGAGAAAAGTGCTGCAACTCATACTCCTCCATTATACTTACCTGCTCATGAACATTTTCATATGTACACGAAACAGGAGGTTTCTATTTAGAACCAAAAATGTAGCTATGACACATCAACTAATTATGTTTCTCCATTTTTAGAATTCACTACATTTGTCATTGGATATGCAGGCTGAGAAAAATAAATGTATTTGAAGCAATACACACACGTATCGATAAGAAAGCAATTTGGTCTGTTTCAATATTATAGCTGGATACAGACAATGGTGCTATTAATCTGATGACTTGTTGTTCAGTCGCACAGTCGATTCCGACCCTTTGCGACCCCATGGACCACTGTCCGCCAGGCACCCCTGTCCTCCACCGTCCTCCTCAACTCGCTCAGCTTTGTGCCCATTGTGTCTAAAATACCATCTAGCCATCTCATTTTTGGCCGCCCCTTCTTCTTTTGCCCTCCACCCTTCCCAGCATCAAGGCTTTCTCAAGCGAATCCTCTCTTCTCATTTAATGTCCAAAGTACTTTAGCTTCATCTTTACTATAAGGAGCAGTCACATTTGATTTCTTCTAAGATTGACCTATTTGTTCTCCTCACTGTCCAGGGGACTCTTAAAACTCTCCTCCAACACCACATCTCAAAGGCATCTATTACAATATGATAACCTCTTCTTTAAAGTAGTACCTGTCAATAGAAACAAATCTATGTTGAGATGTTTCATGTTATCTATCAAGTGTGATAAATTATGTAATACTAACCAAAGTAGAAATTTACCGTTTAGCCTTAGAATATAGAATTAAAATATTTTATTAATATTATAACTAAAAAGTTTTTTGCAGATATGACCTGTAACTAAGAGAAAGACTATTGCCATGAGTAGCATACCTCCCTACACTTGGTTCAAATCCTTAATCAGTGATGAAGTTATATGAATCATTTTTAGCTAATGTACTACACCTTGCAGGACTTGAAATGAAAATGAGGAGAAGGGCTTCTATCATTTTCCTGAGTTCACTGGAGGGAGACATGGCATAAGTGCTGCACATAAATATACAAATACAGTGGTACTTCATACAATGATTTTAATCCGTTTCACGGGGGTCATTGTTGTAGGAAACAGTTGCTATACGATGCATGCATCGTATAGTGATTTTCCCTATGGGATGCATTATACAACAATATTTTTTTTTGCTAAGTGGTTTTTCCCATTGAAAAATTGTTGTACAATTTTTTCTATAAGGAAAATTGTTATGCAGGATGCCATTTCCCCCAAAAACCTAATTGTTATGCGATTTCATTGCTATACGGGCGATTGTTGTATGAGGTTCCACTGTACTGTATTTGTGATACCTGCAAACATGTATGTATGACAGAGATGGGAAAGAAGATTTATTTGTTTATTTCTGGGCAGTAACACCTATGATTCTACAGCCGTCGTGTATACTTTTCCAATTTCCAATATGTCCACATGCCTCACTTTTAAATAATAGATCTCCAGATCTTGTGAAACAATATAGTTCAGTATTCATTCTCTAAAAATACTGTTGAATGCAAAAGCTTGACATGAACTGACTCCAGAGACATTTAGCTGACGTACACTATTGTAGTTTAACCAGCCCGTCTCACTGGAATAAGTTTCTTCTGAAAGGAAGCAAAATTGTAACATTGCTCCCATGCTTTCTTTTCTGCAGTGAGGCAGAGTAGAAGCAGAAGCAGATTGAGTGGAAAGAAATCCTCAACTGGCACAACGAGTCTCTTGTCTTACATTTTTTCCATCTTCTTGGCAGGGTGTCTGTTCTATGTCTAGCTTCAGCTAACTTCTGTTATACAATTGCTCCTTGCTAGTTTCTGTACTTCTTTCATTATCTATTCTCTGTACCCTTGTCCTACTTTCTGTGTGGATATGACAGAAAGGGGTACCAGGACCAATACTGTGATTCAGAGACATAAGGACTGTGCTTTTCACTTCAGTGAACAACTGTGGGTAAAGTGTTGTTTCCAAACTTTCTTAGGCTCACTTTCCATTTATGAGTAAGACTGTGAAGCCTCTTCACAGAGAATTTGGTAAAGCAGGCAACACAAGTCATTGCTTCATCAAGAATAAAAGGGAAAGATTTTAACATTTTAATATTTAATATTTTAACAGCATCCCTCCCTTAAAGAAGCTCAGATTATCAACATAGCACTGTATCTGTATGCAAAATTAGTCTAATTTAAAGAGTCTAAATTGAGTCCCTAGATCAGCGTTTCCCAACCTTTGGTTTCTGGACTTTAATTTCCAGAAGTATAAGTCAATTCCCCAAGTACTGGTCCCATAGACTAAGTCTATGGGATCAAATTGCTAGCATCGTCCTCAGGATAGCAATGAATAGAACAGAAAATTATTCATCTCAATTAAATAACATGAATACTGCAATTAGATAAAAAATTAAAAACAATATTGCAATTAAATATCATGAGTATGGATAACCTTCAAGCCATTGCCTAAGAGCAGCTTTCCAGGTTCTCAGTCAGATGTAAAACCTGCATCCTCAAAAATGCCCTGAACAATCTATCAAAATACTGAAATACTACACAGTTTGAAATTATTCACTCTGCACACTGACACAGAACAATACAGTTCAAGGATCACCACATAAATGCAGTGCAAAGGATCAAGAGTAGCGAAATAGCTCCGTCAATCCAAACTGGTCTAATTATAATTGTTGTACTCGCTTAGAAGTAGAAACAATTTAACAACAAATGAGATACAGTTCCAACATGTCAACTGACACAACAATCTGTCAAATGATTTTTTTTAGGTGAAATTTCATACACTGTCTAAAACAATCCTTTGTTATTTGCTATAATTTACTGTACTGTTTTATCTACATATATATGAGCTAATATGAAAGCTGATCATTTTCTGCAGACTGTGGGAACTAGAAACTAGACTTCCACCCACTTGCAAATGTAGAGGGAAGGAGAACTAAGTCTACACAGAAAATGAACCAAATTACCCAGATGCATATTTCTAGGAATGAAAATTTTGGATAGCCTACTGTATTTCTTTTTAAAACAATTTATTAAAAACAAGCCAGTATGTCCGTGAAATAAAGAAAAAACTGGGAAAATCCCATGCTTTCCTACATAGTGCAGGTATAAAACAAGAGTCAGGAATATTCTTAAATGTCTAAATTATAAGGAACAACAAAAACATTTACATAACTTAATAGATACTGTGTGGCCACAAAAATAACCCTGACTTTCAAGACGGCCAGACCCCAAAAATGTCTTTATTCTCTGCTGTCCGGGAATGTAGCATTTTAGGAACCCTAAAAACATATACAGTAATACCTCGGATAACGCTAAGACTTGGTTCCACAAGTCTTGGTGTTATCCAATTTTTAGTGTTATCTGATCCATGTTAAAATCCTATGGGATGGATCGGATAACGTTAAAGCTCCATAGAGATACATTGTAACCACACAGGCTTTAGCGGTTGTTATCTGATACATCCCATAGGACCTTAACATTATTCGATCCAATTCTCCTGCCCAGACTGCTTACCGTTATGCGATTTTAGCGTTATCCAAGGTAAACGTTATCTGAGGTATTACTGTAACTTAAAACTTGAATATTCAAATTGTGCTTTTATACCATATAACCCTTGATTCAGGAAGTACACTGTGTTGTGTAACAGGAAAATGTCCTTATGTTAAATTCATTTCAAATGTATAACTGAATTATGCACATATAGTAATACCTCAGATAAGGTTTACCTCGGATAATGCTAAAATCGCATAATGTTAAGTAATCTGGGGAGGCCCTATGGGATGGATCGGATAACCAACACAAAATACACTGTTACATCAGAAGTTCACCGGCTTAGATCCAGGAAGAATTTTAAGGCAAGAACAAACTTTCTTGAGGGCAGGCAAGAGCAAAACCAGATAAGAAGATGGAGAAAGGAGCTCACTGGACAAGGAACAACATTAAAGGTGGATACAAATGAGGAACTTAACCTCCCCTACACCACTTGGAGGACTCTGAGTAGGCTGAGATTTGGAGTCCCTAAATGTAAGACCAACACACTCAAGTGCAGGTTACTGTCAGACAACAACATGTTATGTGAATGTGGAGAGGTACAGAATCCGGCTTGTTTACTGGTCTGCCAATTACTGCCAGAAATATGCACCAAAGAGGACTTAAGTTTGGCCAACAACAAAGCCAAGAAAGTAGCTTCATTTTGGCAGTCCAGAGATTGATGGGGACACAAAAGAAGCAGCAGAAGTATTTCCCTTACAGATGTGTATTTGGTTGTTTAATTGCAGTGTGTCTCTACATTGTATCTAGTATTTCACTATATGATAATCAAGAAATTCCTGCTCTAAGAAACAATAAGTTCTTCTTCTGCATACAGAGGCAAGTACTTTATTTATTTATTTATTTGCATGCAAGAAGCTGTTTCCCATAGTAATTCCTAGGGGGGGCACAAGTAGTAAGCCAATTCTAAATTGTTTCCGCTGCTACTATCTCTGTTCACCACAAGAATTGGGCCTGGATACTTTTTTGTGGTATCCTCTTGTATTTTGGTGACTCAAAGAAGGCTCTTTTTGTTTTGAACCAGGGATCCTGATTAGATTTATCTTCTTCCCACAAACTGAAGGCGAAAGACAAGAAATAGAATATAACAGGAGTAAGGGAGGGTAAAGCAGTATATAGTGGTACCTTGCTTAAAGAGCATAATGCTTTCCATGGGATTCTTCTTTAAGCGATTTTGCTCTTTAAGTGATACACCATTGTAAGTGACCAGTTGTGACTTCTGGTGGGGGGCACTGCAACCCCGATTTAGTTGCTAAGCAAGTTTTTGGTTGGTGTTATTTGTTAAGCGAGGTGACCATTCAGACAAAATTCTGCTCTTTAAGCGAGTTACTCTCCAAGCGAGGCACTCTTTATGCGAGACTTTACCATACTTCAAGTCCATCATGATTTGCATAACACGAAGGCATATAGCCTGTCTATTGATTGTGGTTTCAGGAGATAAGAGGAACAAGAAGCTCTCTGCATTTTTCCATTATAATTCAGAGGTTTATACCCATAAAATTACAGTGTGCTACTCCAAGGTCTATTTAAAATACTCTATAAATTCATGAAGAACTCTTCCAATCAAAGAATGCTCAGAATATCTACAGTATATTCTTTTGTACATTTTTTAACAATGTCTCCTATGAGCTATAGCAATAATGCAGAAGTTAACAAAAATTCCATATTCACAGTCCTGGTTAATCATAACTAATCAATAACATTGTAATATTTACCTGTGTGTCAGTCTCCGATGACTAATGCAAACAGCAGTTTGTTGATCTTGAGCAACGCATACCTTATGACGACTACATTTCATCTTTAAGCATGGATCTTTAGCTGGGTCTAAAGCTAAAAACAATTGTAGAGAATATGTCTTTTAAAATCCTTTCTCAAGATTCACCATAATTATAAGTCATCTAAATCTTTGCATACTGTTGAGTTATGAATTCTTCTCTGGGGACTCTAAAGTGCTTTTCATGTTACTACAAACTAAAGTAAATCTGCATTGTGATAAGCAGAGTAATCTAGCACACATAGGCTCTATTGATTTAACGGTACTTAAGCACAGTAAGAACTCAGTCATACCATGAAAGAAAATTATTCTTATTCACTTTTTCACTTGGACTTTCCTGCCTTTGTTTTAAGGCCTTGCTGGTACTATACCTGATCCATATGAGCATGTTTCTCATGTGATAACTACAAGTGGCATACACTAAACCAGTGAAAAATAACTCATACAAGTATTGAAATATTATAAAAGCATAATATTTATGAAAATAATATAGTGCTTAAATGAGTTTGGAATCACTAATGGGACAAATTTTGTATTCTACATTTTAATAGCAACTTTTGCAAAGAGTCTTTAGGAATTTAGATGAAACAAGATTACTTAAGTGAGGTATTTAGGACACACTGGTTATGCAAAGATATTAGACTTCAAGAATAATTATGTGAACAATTGTGCCAAATCAAGATATGCATAAGAACATTTTGATTTTAAAAAACCAGTTTCTTAAAACTCAATCTTTCATTCAATATCACCCAAAATTCTGTCAAATATACACACTGGTGTAATAGTTGGTGTAAATATCAACACCAAGTTGCTGCAATTAAACAAGTCAGCATAGGCATTTGCCACTGTGTGTAAACCTCACCACTCTGCATGTTAAAGAGAAATGGCTACCCGCTAATGGTGTGACTCAAACATAAAAACTCAATGAGATTTTTGCTTTTTTGCCGGGAAACTGTTATTGTCATTTTTCAAAAATTTTAGTGTTTTACCTAAAAAATCAGATTAACAAAAAAAAAAAAAAAAGCCATCTAAATTAGTTACCCAGATCAAAATTGCAAACTGGCCTACATGCAACGTGCAAGTGACAACCTGTTCTGAGAGAACAATAGGCAGACAGAATGACTATAGTCATATTCCACTTTGTGGGCTTCCAAGAAACATGAAGTTAGTCAAAACTGAAAACAAAATATTGGGTCTTCTATTTTTAGGGGTCATTAGCATTCACATAAGTAAAAACTTAAATTGGAAATTTTATAATATAATTATGCATTTTTGGTAGCATTTACCTTGACTTGATGCTTTTAATTCAACATTTATCTAGTGTAAATTAGGAGAGAATGGAAGAATGCAAGGAATGAAAGATGTTGCTAGGCAACAGGATCATCAATAATCTACAACATTATAAAAATCCTGTTTCCACTTCCACTCCAAGTTCTGCATTTCCCAATTTGACAAAGTGTCTCGATGTAGGGAAGGGAGAAGTTATGGAAACAAAAATATAAAGAAAGGAGGAAGGGAAAGAAAAAGTTTGGATTGTTTGGGTAAAAAATAAGATTTTCAAAAATGCTTGTAGCTATTATTTTCTTTCCAAAGCTAAAAACAAAGGTGAGAGTAGCAATAAAATAATGGATGATTGTTGTAGTATGGCATTTAGTATAGTAATGTAATATACTATACGTACAAATGCCAATTTAGCACCCTCTTCTCAACAAGTATGTCATTTAACTAGATGTTTTAGCTTATTAACAATTAACATGTGGCCATTTCTCACTAATAGATAAATTTAATGTCAGAAATTACTCTGGGTTGAAAGGACTTTTGCTGGAGAAACTCAATTCAGGTGCTGCCCGAATGAGGCTCCTTTCATGTCCCCAAGATCCGTCGTGCAGCACGGATGCAGTCTACAAGTTCAGCATCTTAACCACTAAGCCACTGCAGTGCTGACTAATTGTCCAATCTCTGATTCTTACGTCATGCTATAGATCAGTTGTTCCCAATGTGGGCTCCATGCACCACAGGGAGACTTCAATTCCCAGAACCCTAAGTCACTACATTGGCTGATTAGTGCTTTGGGGAATTGACTTAGACTTCTGGGAATTGAAGTCTAAAAACCAAAGGTTGGGAAACACTGCTCTAGATCCAGGTCCAGTAAATACTGGTGAGGCCAGGTTTGAATTTGTTTAGATTATCATAATACTGCAACATGTAACACCAATCAGATTAGATCACTGTATCAGATAATGTAGAATCAGTAATTTAACAATGAAGTAAGTTTTGCCTATTTCTCTCTTTGCTAGAAGTTGTCAGGCAAGTTTGATGGTCAACTAGAAATTCATGGGAATATGTGTTCACTACAACTACCCTATTTTCTCCACCACAACAGGATTTCCTGTGAGAGCAATACCTTAGTTAAATGACTCAGAATTTTAATCTGCATTTACTTTTCAATGATCGATTTCAAAACAATCAATCTAAAAACAAGATCCATAGATGAAAAAAAAATAATGCTAAACATATCTTCTAACTTGACTCTGAGTTATCATCCGCAATCAGCTTTGGTACATGATTGCTTCTGACTCTTTTTTTAAAAAACCACTTAGATTCTTATTGGCCAGAAGCTGCCTCTCTCTCAGTTCAGGCTCCATAAATGGTTACTGATATGCTATATTTTAAGCAAAACACTTTTGGTTATAGTTCGGGTGAAACAACAAGCTATGGTAAGTTGACTTGGATGCAGAAATGGATACAGACATCAATATATTCTTTGGGCTCCAGTGTATTCAGCATAAATTAAAAACACTGGCAACTGTAACTACTTCACCTGGTGTTTTCTGGCTCTGCTTGAGTTGCCAGTCAGAGGGATATTAATCACCTCCTGCTTCTTCTGTATCTAGGCCAGACGTGAAACTGCCAAAAAGAAGGCACCTATGTAATGAGTTCATTCTGCAGTTCCTTCCACCTGACCTAGTGTGGGGAAGATTAAACAGCAACACAAGGTTGCCGTTACCAGGGTACGCCTGACTGTGGTTCAAAAATTCCACATTCTTCAAGGAGGCTCTTTCTACCCCATATAAATCACCTGATAAATTAGGGAGCACTGGAATTTTGCTGGCTTTTGCAACGGTTCACTGGCAATCATATGTAGCCTATCCTCAAGGTGATGCTGTGAATCTAGAGTTGTCATATGTCCCGATTTGCCAGGATTTTCCTGGGTTGAAGCAGTCCCTGCCGACTCAACAAAAAACATATAAAAATCCCAGAAATAAAGGGTTAATTTCATAGAGTCACTATTCCTAGAGAGGGAGGACAGAAAGTGAAGAATTGTCCATTGCAAAATAAATCCCTTCCTGTCTCCTGCTTTTCTCCTTCCAGAGGGAAATGGAGGCTCCATGGACTGCATTGCCATTCCAGGCCCCTTCTTAGAACTTTCTTCCAAGGGATCCCCATGTGGGGTTTGAAGGTGAGTCTACTTCAAGTGTGTGTGAGAGAGAGAAGGGGGGAGGGTGACCTCAAGGGGAGGAAGGGTGGTTTAAATAGTGGCCCAAGAAATTTTAAAAAGGTAAAGGTCACCCTTGCTCAATATCCAGTTGTATCCAATTCTAGGGTTCAGTGCTCATCTCTGCTTCATAGCTGAAGAGCCAGTGCTGTCTGCTTCTGCAGACATTTCCATGGTCATGTGGCAGGTATGATTTAGACAGAACGCTGTTCACCTTCCCACCAAAGTGATCCCTATTTATCTACAGTACTTGCAATTTCTTGCTTTCAAACAGCTAGGTTGGCAGGAGCTGGGGCAAAGATGGGAAAAGAAATAAAAATAGAACCATCAAGAATCATCCTTTGCAAGAAGAATCATATGGGAAACAACCTCTTGACTACAGCTTTTTTTTTTAAACTGATGGTGGCTGCCCTTCCTGGATGGGGATTCTGTGAAGTCTTAGAGCTGCGGTCTCTGTGACACATGCACAGTTTGAAGAATGCAATGATATCACATGGCTGTCCCGGATTGGTGGGAGAGAATTATGGCAACCCTATGTGAACCTCCTTTTCATAGTAGCACTAGGAAGCAAAGGTATGGGTGAAGGCAGAGAAGCCCATGGTTGATATAGTTTGGTTCATAAGTTTAGTTGATATAGTTTAGTTTATAAACTATAGTTTAATGTTATATCTGAATGTAGCAAGGATGTAATAAGAAGGAAGTCTGCCTGTGAAGAACATCCATTCTCTCCAGGCCCCTCAGAAATACCAATTATTAAGATATGCAGGAGATATCATATTACTGGCAGAAAGTAACAATGATTTGGAACATTTATCAATGAAGTTAAAAGAAGAAAGTGCTAAAACAGGACCAACTGAAGACCAAAGTCATGACTACAGAAAATTATATAACTTTGATATTGACAATGAAGAACTGGAAATAGTTGAAGGTTTTTTGACCTTGATTTCATCATCAATCCAAATGCTGTAGATAAAAATGAGAAGACAACTGAGACTTGGAAAGGCAGCAATGTTGTTGTTGTTGTTATTCAGTCACACAGTTGATTACGACTAGCTGCGACCTCATGGACCATTGCTGGAAGGAACTAGAAAAGAGTAAGGAATGTCACGGGAAATAAAGCCCTAAACTGTCCATGTAGACACAGCCAAACAGTGAAAAAAGCTGACAAGAGAAAAATAAACTCATTTGTGATATTGGAAGAAAAGTTTTCAGAAACCATGGACTGCCAGAAAGACAAATGAATGAACTGATGATAAATCAAATCTAACCTCTTGGAAGAAGCAAAATTGACTAAAGCTAACTAAACTGGGACAATGTAAGAAGGAAACACTTGCCATAAGATATGTTAAGGTTGGGAAAAACTGAAGGCAACAGGAAAACAGGAAGATCAAAGATGAGATGGACTCCCTTAACAATCATAGAAAATGTGGTAAAATTTTCACTTCATATTGCGAAATGATATTCACAACTAAATCTCCTACCATTCTATTATGCCTTATATTTTTGTCTTGCTTTAAACAATTCCCACACAAAAATATAGTAATTTAGATGTTCATTGATTGCCTAGAGCTTTGCTCATTTATTGGATTATATTTATTATTGTACTTTTTTCTTGTTAGGCTTTTGTAGAATAAAAAAACTAATTTAAAAGCATTAAATATCTAAGCTCAATTAAAATTGTCACAAAAACTGTTCCTACATCCATTCCACCCTTAAGCTGCAGCCATCAAGAAACTTTTTCCTTTCTTTTGAAGTATATAACTAGCAATTAATTGTTGGGATAGGCTTGTTCACAGTAGCCATAATATCAAAACTCGTAACAATGAGGAAAACTTGCTTTCCATATACATGATGTAATACATGGATAAATTATACCATAGATTATGAAGAGAATAATGCAGCAGAAACATACTGTAAGGATGCTGTCAAGTATCTGGTAAATTTTCCACAGCAAGCATTCTCAGAATTTGTCATAATAATTTTTCCAGCTAGAACAGCACAGACTTTAATAAAGTGATATACAATATTGTATAACTAATAATTATCTTCTAATGTTTTACGTAAGAATCCCTATGTAAATGGTAATACAGAGCAGTCTGTTATTTTGTAGTAAAGGTAAAGGTTGTCCTTGCTCGAAAGCCAGTCAAAGCTGAGTCTAGGGTACACTGCTCATCTCAGCCAAAGACATTTCAGTGCTCATGTGGCAGGCTAACTAGATACCAGAACACACTGAATGCTGTTACCTTCCCACCAAAGTGGAACCTATTTATCTACTTGCAATTTCTTGCTTTCAAACTGCTAGGTTGGCAGGAGCTCACTCCATTGTGCAGCACTCAGGTCTTGAACTGCTGACCTTCCAGTCATCGAGTTTGGAGGTGCCCCATTGCATGAGGTGCATGGCCAGCACATTTGGTACCAGTGCAAGAGAAGGAGGAAGCTTTCTGTAGAGAGGACTCCTGGTACCCAGCAGCCACCTCTACCAGCCCTCACTGAAAGGCTGTGAACCTATCCTTCAACTGGGCTGGCTTATTACAATGACTGTTTCAGTTACAAGAACTGTCTGTTTCCAAAGGATTATGTAGGAAACTCAGTCCCGTGGGGTGCAAAAGGACAGTGATGAGGAACCAAAGCAGCTCGCTAAAAAAAAAGAGAGAGAGAGAATCATTTCAGCCAATGGAATTATTGACCTAAAACACTAAAAATGTCAGTTGTAATGGAGGTAGCATTGCTTACATCCATCTTTACTCCTCTTTTCTTTTTTTATACTTTCTATTACTTCCTCTTTTAAATTTGCAGATTCTCCAGCAATTACATTTCATTTTTTTACATGTTAACAAAGCCTTGTTTAGTATCCATATTTATTTTTTAAAAAGTTCCTTTTTTAAAAAAAAAAACCAAGGTACTTGGCACAACAGTTTCCTTCTAGATTGAATTTCCTGCACTAACCAATGAAATAATTAACAATAATAAATTCCTCAAACAATAAAATTTTCAGTTCCCTGGTGTTACTAATACCAGGCTCAGTAAGTAAAGGATATGGGACTCGAACCAGTAGCAGAAAATTAATTAAAAGTCTCATGCACTGTTTTGTATTGCTAAATACAGTATGATTAAACTCAAGCCAAATCCTTGGAATGACTTTCTTGATAATATGATGAAAAAATAAAAGTTAACCAAACATAAAATAATACCCTAGATGTTGAAACAATACTAAGCTTAATCAAATCTAAGAAAAGAGTAAAATAATCATCTTTTAATGCCTTTTTTGATTTGCCAAGTCATTCATGAAATTTCAAACTTTCAAATTTTGATAAGCATGTGTCACTTGGTTTTATGATGGAGGGAGAAAGGCATAATTGCAACAGATATCACAAGCTATACTCTCTAATAGGGAAACTGGTAAATCAAGTTGAAGGTGCTATAAAGAAGTAAGTGGGGGGGGGGGAGAGAATAATTCATGTGATATCCAGAAAAGTGGTATAGAATACTATAGATTCTAGAATCATGGTCTCTAGACCTGCAGTTCAAAATGTATTTTTTTCCCCCAATCTCTGTGTTAATCACAAAAGGTAACATCCTCCTTCACTCTTCTTCCCCAACAAAGGGGAGTATATCTGAGCATATACCAATTTGCTCATCATAGGGATCAACCATGAAGATTGTCCAGAGAACAATGTAATGCAATGGTCTTACATTTACCTTCGACATTGCTGTGTGACAAGTGATCCAGTTCTGTGAGTCACTTTCTGCTCCTGAGCCCTTTCGGCACACACAGTCCTCCTTAGCCCCAGGCCATTATTAATGAAGCTGCTGCTCTCCATCAAGATGGATTATTATTATTATTATTATTATTATTATTATTATTATTATTATTATTATTATTATTATTATTATTATTATTATTATTATTATTATCATCATCATCATCATCATCATCATCATCATCATCATCATCATCATCATCATCATCATCATCATCATCATCATCATCATCATCACTGTTTGCTCGCTGTAGCAACTGAAGGTGGCTCACAGACAAATAAAATATCACATAATTAAAAACAACTTTAAACAACTTATATAAGCCAGCTGTAGGGGGCAGCTCTCATCATGGCACCCCACACTTGCTGGGCCAACCTGGTCTTCAGGCCCTTCCTAAATGCTGGGAGATCTAATTATAGGTAGAGGCCATTCAGCAGGAGGTTCTAAAGGGCCAGGGCAGCCACCAAAAAGGCCCTCCGTCTAGTCGAGTGGGATTCAACAACTTGGGGATGATCACCCTTCCCTGTGAACTTCACCACTCAAGTGAGAATAACTATTAGTCCTTGATTGACACCATATTCTCCCAATAGCCCAGTCCACCTTGGAATTAGTAATGCTCCAGGGAGTTCATAATTAATAAATACTAGAAGACTACTCACTGTGAAAAAGAGCTTTCTTGCAACCATGCCCACTAAAAGAATATCAAGAGAAGACCTGGACCAGAAATCTAGCCAATTGCTTGAAATGATTTTTGTATATTAATAGAAGAATAACAAAAAATGAGATGGGAATTCTAGAGGCAAAAATTCCAGTTATTTGAATCAATCCAAGCACAGAAAAAAATATATGAACTGAAATGCATTTAAAATGTTGTTTTTACAAGTATAAAGAAAGTGAACTGATGACCTAATTGCTCAACAAATTCATTCATAACTAGACTCCATGTTTATTGGTGAAATTAACATGAGTAAAGACAGGCAAAATAAAGACAACCTGAATCATTGTGAGTTATTCTCACATTCTATTGATCTCAACACCCAACATCATTTTGTTCAAAGGGAAACTCTCAACATTTCATAGATACTTTTTACAGTATCAGATGAGGGAGAAAAAATATCCTTCCCTGAACTTCCAAGCCAATATAAATATAAATAACAAAATCAAATAATCCAAGCTGTTAAATCATTCTATTCTTTTTGTGTATAGCCTTTGGTGTATCTTCTGGTTCTCTCTTCTGATCACCAAAGCAAGCAGCTTAAGTATGAAGATGGTATTTCCAGTGAAGATGGAAGTAGTCCAAGTTCTTCAAACATTAAGCGTGTGAAGCTGCTTCAGAAAGTTATTGTGAAGTTCACTCACTTTGAAATCAATGAAGATCACATAAAGATCTGAAGAACTTCACAATTTATTCTATGAAATGTTCCAAAGACTGTCATCTGTTATCCTAACTGTGACATACATTCTAAAGAAAAGGACTCTAGGAATGTAGGAGTATACTAATGCAAATAAAAACAGCAGCTTAAGGAGGCAGTTAACTACACCTGCATAGCTACAAGTTCATGCCCCAACTTAAAAGATGGCATCAAGTATTTCCATATGTTTTTGAGCTTCATGTCTAATTTCACATTGAAGATCATAAAGGGAAGCAATTATAAATAAGCAAGTTAACCATGGCCTTATACCTAAAGACTAGTAGGAAAATAAAACAGTCTGGAAAGCAAAGTTTGCAGACCCCTGATCTGGACCAACAATAATACTGAATATTGCCTCATTAGACTGCTGTTAGCAAACACCAAGGTCATAATTATAAATATAATAGACTCTTGATCATATAGGGCACAAAATGCAGCATCACGCTTTGCAGCACATTGCAATAACCTTTATTAATAATCTGGGTATGTACTTATGATATACCAGCAAGGTACAAACATAAGAAGTGCCATTGACCAAGTAAAGTTGATAATTTGTTCTTGCAAAACATTCTTCTAAGATTAGTAGTTCTCCTGAAGGGCTATGTGAAAGGCTTTGTTTCATCAAAAGGGTGCATTTCTTGTTTCTTCTTATCTTAAAATGGGGGAACGAACATGAAATGACTTCCATTTTTAAAAATGAACTCAAACACAGTTATAGTAGAGATGGAGACTAAAGCAGGTCCTAAGGAAGGCATCAAGGTGTCCTCTAGTCCTGCCAAAGTTACCCCACCCTATATTAAATGGGCCTTTCTCTTAAACATACAGGACTCTATCTCATACAAGACCATCCATCTACGTTGGCATTGTTTAGGTCACCCTTACTCAAGAGCTAGTCGTATCCGACTCTAGGGTTCAGTGGTCATCTCTGTTTCATAGCCAAAGAGCCAGCATTGTCTGCTTCTGCAGATGTTTCCGTGGTCATGTGTCATGCATGCATAGAACCCTGCATATCTTCCCACCTAAGTGGTCCCTATTTTTCTACTTGCAATTTCTTGCTTTTGAACTGCTAGGTTGACAGGAACTGGGACCAGGACAGGAGCTCATTCCGTCCTGCAGTATTCGGATATCAAACTGCTGACCTGCTGCCTTCCAGTCAGCATCTTAACCACTTGAGCCAATGCAGCCTCTTTGGCATTGTTTACACTGAAGTAAACTCCTGTCTTCCATCATTTCATATGTGGTCCTTCTCCATCGTCCATAGAAGTAACTCAGAATGATCCAATGACCTTATAACCCTGTATTCTACCACCAAACTATATCTCTTCCAGTTTAGAATTATAATGTGTAAATATATTTTTGGATTAAATCATTTAAAATAGATATAAATTTAGGTACAAGGAGCATATTAAAAGGTAACCCACATTGTTTTGATTAGGTAAGGGCAAAGGTCGCCCTTGCTTGAAAGCCAGACTGCAGACATTTCTGTGGTCATGTGGCAAGCATGACTTTATACAGGAGTGCAAGCAATGCTGTTACCTTCCCAATGAAGTAGTACCTATTTATATACAGTACTTGCAATTTCTTGCTTTAGAACATCTAGGTTGGCTGGGGGTGGGATAGAGACAGGAGCTTGCTCCATCATGCAGCACTTGGGTCTTGAACTGCTGACCTTCCAGTTGTCAAGTTCAGCATCTTAACCACTAAGCCACCACTCTTATGATTACATAGATCAAAATGTGCAATCACTAAAATTACAGCATATGTAAGCAATAAAAGCAGGGACAGGTGATGTGATTTAAAAAAATGAAGATTGGTATAAGGAAATGTGGGAAATTGCCTTGAATGATAAGTTAAATGGGAGTTGAATTTAAAAAAGACATAATTATAGAAAATTGATTTTGGAAAATTTGGCAACCATTTGTGGAATCTACATTGGCCAGAGAAGAAGGTGGCAGGCCAGCACCAGATCAACTGAGTTTTTGGAAATCGTGAAAGATGACTGTGATATGCCACATCCTCCATAGCATTGTATATATCACTGGGTGTGCTTATATATTTTTTCCTTCTCTTTTTCTTTCTTTTCTTTTTCTTCTCTTTGATATGTGGTATTGTTATAAAAATATAATAGAAATATAATAAGTTCTAATATATTAAAAAAAACAAATATATATGGATAAGATTATTTAAGACTGTGTAAGTAGACAAACAGTTTGACAAGTATATAGTAAAAGAATGAGAAACATACACTATGAATATTGGGGAGTTGGATAATGTATTAAAATGCTTTCAGTGTGTCATAATGTAAATGTGGGATGTATTAGAACTGTAAGAATGTATCTTGTTTGTATTTCTTTGATTATATTGTAATTTCTGTTTTTCCTTTTTTTTTTTTTGAAAAAATAATAAAAAGTTATTTAAAAAATCAGGGACAGGTAAAGAAGGTAACAGGGTGACACTTTCTCATTCCTATAACAGATTCAATGTTCAGATAAACATGCTGTAACAGCCAACTGCTATGGCTTGGAGCAGCCTAGAAAAAGTATGATTATAATAATACCTTTGGGACACCTATCCCTACTTGGAAATGTCATTTCATATCTTACATGTCACATGAAAATACTTCAGTGTTCCTCCAGAAATACCTTCCAGGTATTTCCTGCTAAAGAAGAGAAAGCAGATTCCGTACAAATTATTCCAGTGATTTTATTGAATAATTTCATTCAATAAAGCACTCCATCTAAGAATTTAAAGTACTGTACAGTATCTGCAATCTAGAAATACATTGCACTATAAACTCACCTACCCTCCACAGCTTTCTTTTTAAAATCTCAATGCCTTCCATCTCATACAAAAACGCACTGGAAAAGAACTAATTCACAGAAAACACATTCTAAATTAAAGTTGCAAATCTTTGTTCAGATTTAGAGGTAGGTATATGTTGGTGGACAAATTAGTGACAGCAACAACAGCAGAAGACCCTTGGGGACCCCTTTTGCTAGTGCAAATATAAGTACTGAACAAAATGTAAAAAATACTAAAACAAAAGCACATCCCAACTAACAACAACAAGATGGGGAAATATACCTGATTCCAAATTATATTTAAAAAATCAAAACAAAAGAAAGTAGGTGCATAAAAGTAGGTATATGTTGTCAATCCTGGCCAGATAGCTCAGTGATTAAGGCATCAATTTCCCACTGTGCCTCCCAGGAGAAGACCCAATCAGTGTGGTCATGGGCAAGTTGTACAGTCCCAGGAGAAAGGAATGATAAACCACTTCTGTGTATTCTCTACCTAGAAAACTCTGGAAAGGGTCGCTAGGAGTCAGAATTGATTTGATGGCACACAACTGCTGCTATATGTTGCCTATATAAAATTTGACATAACCTCTTTTGATATACATGCAGTTATATTATTAATATAAATCTCTACAATTCTCTATTATATGTGTTTTAAACCCATCCAATAGTCAGAAGTTAGATTTACTTTCTACTCACTGTGCAAGTTTTGTACAGGCTGTAACAAAACAAAAAAGAACACACACACACACACACACACACACACACAACTAACAACGACGAGATCGGGATATATCCTCAATTCCCAAATTATCAAGCTGACATCTTCTAAGCTAATTGGAGAAAACAGGGTCATGCATACATGTGCTCAAACATTTATGTAAGTATGCATTTATGTATATTTGTGTAGCAGTATAAATATTAAAGAAAGAGGTTCACACAAACGCAAAAAGTAAATGTAATTTTACTAGGAGTATGAAGAATTCAAAAATCTTCCTTTATTAAGGCCAGCAATTACACATGACACTAATGTTTTTGAGTTCTTCAAGAGAGCAGTGTGCCACTAGTAGGCCACATGCACTTATTTCTACACCCACTTATTTCTACACTTCAAAAGCCCCCCCTCCCCTCCCCCCAGGAAAAATGTATTCTGCTGTTGATGCAACAAAATATGGTGCCCTTTCACTTCAAAAGTACTATTTTCATTTAAGGGAATTGCATCTAGATTCAAATTTTGGAAGGCTTACTGGAGTTTGCAACTTGGAAGCTGCCTGCCTCTAGGCTATGTGGTACATCAACCAGAGACTGCTGATGCTGCAATTCTGCGTCTGCATTCAGTCTTAAAGAGAAAACATGGAAGAATAGTAAAATTGTCTTCTGCTAAGTGCTATGAAGTTTGTACCTAGATTTGCCTGAATGAGGGGGGAAAGCAATGCTTGATTCTTCATTTTTGTAAATTTATAATGCAGATGCTGATCTGTCTTCTTCCTTAGGCAAAACATGAAAGTCATGTTTGTAGCAGGCTACAACTTAAAGGTAAGGCTGACTGTGTTCAAACACAGAACAAACAAAACAGTTTCTTCATAACTGTTTCATTCATAATTCACAAGGACATATAAATGCACTTGCCAATTTGCTACTGGCAAACTTAAGAAGAAGAAAAATCTTACAAGAATCCCCACCTTCTTCCAGCTAATGATATCACATTGAACATCTCAAAATGCACAGGGGTTTGCCATGAAGGTTCAATACAAAAAAGGACAAACTTGTACTTTATGATTAATGGAGGAAGAACAAAACAGCTGTAATTTATTTTAATCCCCTTTCCCATGGAAGTATATGAAATCTGAAGATATATATCACTGTAACAGAGGAGAGTAGCAGTAGTAGCAGTTCCTTCCCATGCTGTCTCTGCCACTACATCATATCAGGCAATGAAGTTCCTCATCATTTCTTCAGCAAGAAAGTTTTACTGGGCCAGGATGCCAACCCAACACCCAACCCTCCTCCTTTTTCATCCAGGCTTGGGACCAGCAATGGCAGAATACAACTACCAAATTTCAGACTAGGCAATTTTCATATTTTTAATATACGTCTTAGAAATATCTTAATTTCAGTAATCAGCCTTGAGTAATCAGCCTTGCTTATTTGTATTGCTTTTGTACTCTCACTTTTCCTCAGCAGTACTAAACTAAAGGTATGTCCTAGAATTTTTAGAAAATCTCCATGCTCTACAGCTGAAGTCCTTACTAAAGACGTACTTACAGATGAAGAATATACACCAGATAGGGTTAAAGTGCTGTACCATAAACCAATATGATGGGCACTGAACAGTCAGGTTGACAGTAAAAGCAGTCCTAACAAATAGAACATAGAACAAGGGTACACAGAAGATACCTCCCGAAAGACCATGATTAACAGCTTGGCATACCCCAGGCAACATTGAAGGAAACCTGAATGGCTGAATCTTCCACTCCTGAAGCCCTATACAACACATATATACTTGGGATAATAATTGACTCAATGTGGCATTTTTCAATGCCAGCCTTAGTGGTAATCTTCATTAATACCAAAGGTATCTTCAGCAGAAAAGTAAGCACTGTTGTCTGATATCTGTGCGCAACATAATTGTGATATACTACTTGTTCAGGAAACCTACAGAGGACCAAATGATTGACAACCAAAGGTAAATGTAACAAAACTTGTTTTAAAAAGACCAAATAAACAATATAGGAGTGCAATTTTTACTAAACTGAACATCAGTAGTTTTCCACAGATATTACTGATGTAGATGATGTTGAAATTTTGACAAAGTTCAATCTTGACAACACATGTGCTTATAAGTCACCAAATAAGGAAAACAATTTTTCAGAAATTTGTTATTTTCATTCGTAAACAAATAGTCCTAGGTGATTTTAATTGCCATAGAATTTCTTGGGATATAGAGACCACAGACATAAATGGAGGAAAGCTTGAAGATTGGGCCAAATGTTTAGGATTAAAATTAATGCATGATCCAAAGGTGCCCCTGTCTTTTAAAAGGACAGGGAGGTAAAATGGAGGTAAGTATATAACCCAGACAATATTTTTTGTCAGTGATCACATTGCTCAATGTTTGCAATGACAATTTCCTGTCAACTCTACTAATGACCAGTTGATCAATAGCGGATCTAGCAGTCACTGCTCAAGGAACTACATTTGAGGAAGCAAAGGCAAAGCTGACATCTCCTCTTGAAGGACTAGCTGTCTAGTATAGCAACCATCAACTGAAATCTAATCCGAAAAACACACAAGTACTGTATGTGCATTCCATCTACAAAACAATATTATATTATCACCACCAATATTGCCCTAGCTGCTAAACCTGCCAACTAAATAGATGTAGAGCTGTGTGAGGTTACTAAATATAACTTCAGGCATGGACATCGAAAATGGACAGTAGGCATTTTCTATACTGGCAGGGCTCCACATATTGTCTATAATGTTGGGGAAAGAGTCTGTTGAGAGGGAATTGGAGCGAAGTTATGCTTTATTCATTTAAGCAAATGTCTACATGACACAGTGTTTGTTTCAACAGTGTTTGTTCCAGGATGCACGTCTGTTGCAAAACCTACCTACCTCCCCATCTCTCTTTGTGTCTTTTATACTAGTTTGTCATTATTCAATTTATCTCTGGATAAAAATTGAGAAAGGAAAAAAATCAAGCAAGTATAGAGAATAGACGTATTAGGGCTGCTCATACTTGAAGCTAAAGAAAAACAAGTGCCAGTGAAAATCCAGACCAAGAAAAATTGGCTTTCCCCCTTCTTGTCACTCTGACTTATGGAAATCAATATGTTGAAATTATTTGCCGATGCCCTGATTGCTGGTATGGCTTTTGTTCAAACTTTGGAGGTTTTGTGTTTTGTGGTGTGGGGTGTGTTTTTTTTTTTTGGGGGGGGGGGTAGGATCTCTTTTGCAGAATGCATAAAGTGGTTTCTAACTAAGTATGTAGTTTAAACTTGATCTAGACCTGATCTTTAAAAGAAACAACAAAAAAGAGAATTCCTACAATTTTTTGTCAGTAAGAAAGTGCTTTTCTATGTCCACCATTATTCATAAAATGGGCTGGGTGTTAAAACCTGCCAGAATAGAGAATCCAAATAATACTGTGTGCTTACAAATAAAAATAAAAAATTATAAATGTTTAAGAAGTTATGTTCTGCAAAATGGGAAGCTGAACTCTGAGATTTCACCAAGGATTGTCCACATGTCTCAAGAGTTTTCTTGTTTGTTTATTCAATTTCCACACTGCTCATCTAGCACAGAAGCTGCTCTGCACAACAGTGAAGTTTAGAAATATGCCTCTATTCTTTTAAAATGTGAGATTCTTGAGAATTTTAATTCTGCACCAATGCTCTCTCATGTGATACATTAGAACTCAATTGTGTGTTATTGTTTCTTAAGGCAGTTAGTGAGTAGATATTTCTTTTCTCTAGCAAGAGGGACAACAATGTGCAATAATATATAATAATGGTTAATACATTCCGACATGATGTTTATTTTCTCCTCAACATATGTCAAGTATTTGCAATGCCTTACTCACAAAAATGCTGAGATGATAGTAGGTGGCAAAATAAACCAAGCTTGTTTCACCTTTGGAGACTTCCAATGACTCTGACCTTTATCCTACCAATCTCGCAAAGCACCACATATCACTGAACTTTGGGTTTCCTTCCACTGCAAAGTATAGACACGAGGAAAGGACTCCATTCATGAATGTGCTTAAGCAAACGTTCACCTCTGCAATGCTCTGCTTGTATATCATTGTCCTGATTAAATAATTCCCTGCTGACAAAAAGTCAAGTAGCATAAGAAAAATATGACAATTGTGGTATTTATTTTGGCCCTATATAGCTATTCCTAGGCAGTTTTAAATGTTTGTCTGTGTGTCTACCTGCTTGCCTTTGTTTAAAAGGCAGCCTGATTTTCAGCTGACGTGATGTTTCCTGCAAGTTTCATTTACAAACTTTAACTTTTAAAACTTCCTTTGCCAAGGGTATATGTGACAAAGGTAAGTGCAAACATAATCATAAATAGTTTCCTTTATATTGAAGCTTCATTGAAGTTTCATTCTTAATCATATATAGCAAATCTTTACAGTGAGAATTCCTTTGTTATTTGCATGAGGATGATTTCTTACCTTGATCAAATGGTCTAGGTGGACTCCATGTGCGAAAATAATCATCCTGTAGCAGAAGAAGAAAGTGTATAATTAGTACACAGAAAATAAATGCATTCAGGGAAAAGAAGGTCCAGAAATACAGAAAGAATATACAAACCTCAACTTCCTGCAAAGGGCGCGCAGCAAAAAATGAGAAGAAAACAAATAAGAAAAATATAATTATCATATGTGATACACTAATATCAGAGAACAGAAAAATATTTGCTAATCAAGAGCTAAAAGCAATAGGCTGCCAGTTCATAAATAAAGTAAACAAGTTGAGAAACTTCCATCCAGTCACATTTCAATTATTTCCTCACCCAAATGGTCATTATGTTGTGGTCTTCCACATTTTTCCTTACTACTATTGCTGCCAGCATAGAAATTCCTAATATGGAAGCCATATGGCAAGATGCTTGAAACTCTACCTTTGGATATCTTTCCACAGAACAGTAGTCCCAAATGTGGGGTTCCAATGTTCTTGGACTACATTTTGAGAAGCCCCAGCTAGCACAGTCTATATTCAGGCTATTGGAAAGTGCAGTTCAAAAACTTCCCAGGTTTGGGAATGTCTGCTAGAGAGAAAATATGTTTTTAATAGTATTATATCAGACCATCAGTTTGAATTAATTCATCTTGTATAACTTGTCTTTCCCCATTTCTTTCTAAACTCACCATTCGCACAACAAAATATCAATTTCCCTTTTATTACTAAACAATGCAAATGAAGCATGGCTGTTGATAGTACAGTAGAACCCCGTATAACAAATGCCTCTTACAGCGATTAAATCATACAATGACGAGGATTTGAAAAAAAATTGTGCCCCTTATAACAACTAAAATCATTATACAATGCAATGTATCTCTATGGGAAAAATCATATGATTTTTTTGCCGTTATACATTTTTCCCCATACAGATAATCACTGTATGATGCATTTCATAGGGATAATCACTATATGATGCATCCATCATATAGCAATTAAATCGTACAATGACTAGCCCTACAGAATGAATTAAAGTCATTATACAGGATTTTACTGTACCCATATTTTGTCATACTTGGAGCACACTGATTAAAATAAATGCAATTCCACTTGGTAATGACTTCAATGAGGTACCCAGTATGATGTAGTGGATGGAGTAAAGGACTAGCACTTAGGAGACCTGGGTCTATCCAAAACAAATGAAATCAATCTTTATTACAGTCCAAGACCAGCATAGATCATTCCATCGGCCGGGGATGCGAGGCAGGTGTGGACGTTGTCACCGCCCTCCAGTCCCGCCCGACCAGAGGGTTAAAAGGACGTAGCTTTTGCTAGCTAAGGACCCTGCTGCCTCTCACCGCTGCTCATTCCATAGGCCAGGGATGGGAGGCAGGTGTGGATGCTGTCACTGCCATCCAGTCCCGCCAGACCGGAGGGTTAAAAGGACATTGCTTTTGCTAGCTAAGGATCCTGCTACCTCTTCCCGCTGCTCATTCCATCGGCCGGGGATGGGAGGCAGGTGTGGACGCTGTCACCGCCCTCCAGTCCTGCCAGACCAGAGGGTTAAAAGGACGTCGCTTTTGCTAGCTAAGGACCCTGCTGCCTCTCCCCACTGCTCATTCCATTGGCCAGGGATGGGAGGGAGGTGTGGATGACGTCATCTCCCCCCTGGCCTCATCTGGCTAGAGGATTGAAGAAACATTGGGGTACTTGGGTGCTCTTACTTCTTGTGTCCCCTCTCTTGACCGGGGGAGATGAACTCTTGGGCTGTGCGGTGAGCCAAGGACCATTGTTATTGTCCCCCCTTCCTTAGGTTTAGATTTTGATTGTATTAACTGTATTGTAACGATGTTATATTTATGTTTTAGATTGTAATACTGTATTGCATTGCATTTTTCTTTTTTCTTTTCCCCTTATGTTTAGATATACAGTAATACCTTGGATAACGCTAAGACTTGGTTCCACAAGTCTTGGTGTTATCCGATTTTTAGTGTTATCCGATGCATGTTAAAATCCTATGGGATGTATCGGATAACGTTAAAGCTCCATAGAGATACATTGTAACCGCACAGGCTTCAGCGGTTGTTATCCGATACATCTCATAGGACCTTAACGTTACTCGATCCAATTCTCCTCCCCAGATTACTTAACGTTATGCAATTTTAGCGTTAACCTAGGTAAACGTTATCCGAGGTATTACTGTATATTGATTGTATTCACTGTATTGTGTTATGATGATATATTTATATTTATGTTTCATATTGTAATATTGTTGTTTCACAGAATGTTATATTTGTGTGTTTTCTGTGAGTCGCCCTGAGTTGGTTTTTACTGAGTAGGGCGGCATACAAATCAAATAAATAATAATAAATAATAATAAAGGGAACAGAAGTTAACATGGGGGTACTAAAATATATCAAGAGGTAAATGTTAAAAACAGGGTGCTTAAAAAGGAGAATTTCTGCTCAGAGTCAAGGAGTAGTAAAATGAGTACATAAGAACAATAACGTTACAACTATTAGTAAACTTATGGTGTAGTACTAGTAGTTTATTCAGCTGAAGGTCCTGCCAGGATTGTTCTTCTGATCTTGCAAGCTGTGGTGCAGAACCTGGCAGTGTTGTGGGTGAAGGTGGGTCTATCATCATATAGCAGCCAGTGGGTGTATGTGCTATTTGTCCCACCAGGATACTTGCAGACCAGTGGAAATATGAACTTGTTCCAGGTGTCTCTACAGAAAGGGCAGCTGCAAAGAACATGTTCTGTGGTTTCAATTTCTCCTGTGTCTCTCTGACATTGGTGTCCTTTGGAACTTTCCCTCAAGAACGGAAGAAGGTAGGGCCTGGGAGCAGGCTAGTGTGAATGCCTTCCAATGGCTTGGTGTCTCAAGTTGGAGCAGGCACAGGGCTGGAGCAACAATGTGTCTCCAAGACTCTGGAGCCAGGAAAGTAGGGGCCTGGTATAGGTCTTCGTGCCTTCCCATGTCTAGTGTTCTCTGTTTAATAGTCTCTTTTGCCTGGTTGTGACTCATGGCTTGTATGAGAGGTTGGGAGAGGCCAAGATACTGCAGTGTGGATTGGATTTTTCTTTTCCACGTTGATTGGTAGTTGTCCTGGAGAGTTAGAGGCACCAGGCTGTTGGGTTAAACAGAGTTTTGAGCCAAAGGTTGAGAGTAGCTATCCACAATCTCGCCTCAACCTTTATCATGCACATCTTTAGGCAAAGGGTGGCACTGGATACAGAATGAGCGTTCTGATGTGCTGCATGTATGAATTTAGATTGTACTCTTTCCGTAAGAGCCAGGTTGTTGGGGGGAGGGGGGCTGATTGGACTCTGCAGAGTAGCTGTGACAGGGTTTTGGCTTCAGACTGGGTTCTGAATTCTTGGCTTAGCCATGATAATTCACTGTGGAGGAAGTATGGAACTTGTCAGATCACTCCTATATTTCACATGCCTTGAAAGCCTTATAGGTTTGTTACAAGTTAGTACGGACTTGACAGCATGTAGCAAGGACTGTGGTTGCTCAGTGGTTAAGAAGCTAGCCTTGTTAGCTGGAAGGCTGGCAAGTCGAGAGTTCTAGACCCGAGCAATGCATGACGGATTGAGTGTCTGTCTCTGTCCCAGCTCCTGCCAACCTAGCAGATCGAAAGCAAGACATTGCAAGTACATCAATAGGGACCACTTCAGTGGAAAAAATCTTGGTGACATGAAAGAAGCCTCATTCGGGCATCCCCTGAGCTGAGTTACTCTAGCAAAAATCCTTTCAACCCAGAATTAGTTCTTACATGACATTATTATTATAGCATTTAGCACACCACATACAATGATCTCAATAGTCTGTCCAAAATATAACTGAGTCTGGACTTATATTTGGAATTACTGCTCTGTGTTTAAAAGTGCAGTAAATTCTCATTTAAAGATAAACTGACTAAACCTCAGTTCTATAGTAGCTTGGCTATCTTAAACTATAAATAGGAAGCTCTGTGTCATTGTTGTTTTCCTACAAAGCTGCCTGATGAGTATCCTACAATGGAAAAGATTTATTGTTCCTTGATAGCCCTAGCTCTTGTAACATAAAGGATGACTGCAAAAATATTTTGATGGCTGTAAGCAGTTTGATATGGGAGGAAGGGAAAGACTGTGCTTGCTTCTGCTAAGGCCAACATGCATGTCTGAAGATGAAAACAAATACAACAAAGACATCATTAATTACTAATACAGTATTCCTATAACACTCCACTGAAAATCCTTATTGCTTGAAAACTAAAGTACAGTAAAACCTTAGATAACACTAAAACCTGGTTCCACAAGTCTTGGTGTTATACGATTTTTAGTGTTATCCGATGCATGTTAAAATCCTATGGGATCCATAGAGATACATTGTAACCACACAGGCTTTAGCGGTTGTTATCTGATGCATCCCATAGGATCTTAATGTTATCCAATGCAATTCTTCCCTCCAGATTGCTTAATGTTATGCGATTTTAGTGTTATTCAATACTAATGTTATCTGAGGTATTACTGTACACCTAACAGTCTTAACTCCAGCGTAAACTTGAGCATCTTTCAAGATGTGATATTAGTTAATAAGTATACCATTTCTTTGAACTATTTTCCCCATGTAGGCTGCTACATACAATATTTGGGATTTAGATAATGATACAAGTATATTCTTTCCTTTAGTTGATACAATCAGTGTACAGTATTTGTGTACAGTGCCAGATCAGCCATAGAGCAGGAGCAAATGCTATGGGCCCCACATCTGGGGGGGGGGCAGCCCCCATGCTCGGTTAGAATGAAAATTCAAATTTAAATATTCCATGCATTCGCATGGATATTTTAAAATAAATTCACTCGGAGAGACTGGCCGACACCTCATTGGAGTGTTCAATGCGCACCAAAGAGTAAAGATATGTGCACAGGTGAAGCTGTCTGTGTGTGCATAGGTACCATATCTAAATCCTAAATCTAAGCAAGGGCCTCTTGACACATTTTGCTACAGGCTTTGTGCTGGCTATATACAGCACTGTTTGTGTGTATGTACAGAGTGAGCATTTTTAACATCAAAAACATCAGCTGAATTAGGCTAACTCCTTCAGCACTGTTTCATATTTAAAAAGTGTATATATAATTTTTTTTTGAAAACATGACCTGCCTATCCATCTTCATCTTGTCTCTGAAAGAATCAACAATCCGTCAACATATTAATACATGACTATCAACAACATAATGGAGAAAAGAAAGTACAGTAAAACCTCATATAACACTAAAACCTGGTTCCACAAGTCTTCGTGTTATATGATTTTTCGTGTTATCTGATCCTCTATGGGATCCATAGAGATACATTGTAACCACACAGGCTTTCGCGGTTGTTATCTGAAGCATCCCATAGGATCTTAATGTTATCTGATGCAATTCTTCCCCCCAGATTCCTTGATGTTATGCGATTTTCGTGTTATTCAATACTAATGTTATATGAGGTATTACTGTACAGTATTTTCTAATACACATAATGTTGCTTACAAACAACATACATTTTGCTGTTAAAATGCCACATTATAGGACATAAATTGACTATTCAAGATCTCATTGAAAAGTCCAGCTGTCTAAAATAAACTGCTCAGTCTACAAAAGAATGATTATAGAAGGAACATTCCAAGTAACTTTACTAGTGATCAAGACTCAAATACTTTTCCTGTTTGATTAAATTTGTCTAAACTAAGATGTGTCAGTTATCATTTTATGATCTTATCTATTTACTATACAGCACTACAAACTGCAGGAAAATATCAAGGATACTGGTAGACCTCATGCTAATAATTTTATTTCTGTTTTGAACAAAACTCAAATCTAACATACCATTAGTAAAATAAACACAGAAATATTTAGGCATCTCAGAAAACAAAACAAAACAAAATAAACAAAATAAAGTAAAATAAAAAACACAGTAGTACTTTAAAGACTAACTGCTATATTTTTACTGTTAGCTTTCGTGGATCAAGTCCACTTTATCAGACAAGGAATGAAACTTACAGGCATGTTCTTATATACCAAATTCAGGAGGTCGACGGGAGAAGGGTTGGTGTCAAGCAAGATGACAGACAAGCAAGCACAAGAATGCAGTATCACCCAGCCATTAGCAACAATAGATTATTCAGATAAACTCTAAAAGACTCCCTTTCAATCTCAAGGTTGCTGAGTAAGCCCACTGTGGTATCTGATCAACTTGTGACCACATGTCAGGGGGGGAAAGTTGTAATATAAAATCATATAGCAATCTCTGTATCAAATTTGATAATGTCCCAGAAACCCTTCACTAATATTTAGCCCCCAGTGATGGGTATCTAACAGATACTGCAAACCCACAGACAGATGTACCTACCTGCATGCCTCCAGCTTCCACCCAGAACACACAACAAAATCCATTGTCTTCAGCCAAGCTCTCAGGTGCAATTGCATCTGATCAGACCCACACAATAGAGATGCCAAGCTCACAGACTTACAAAATGCATTTCTCAAACTACAATCCCCATCCAATATGGTTAAAGAACAAATCAACTGAGCTAGACGAATACCCAGGAGTGATCTACTACAAGACAGGCCCAGAAGGGAAAGCAATCGCACACCACTGGTTGTCACCGTCAGCCCTCAACTCCAACCCATCTTAGACAAGAGTGCTTCACTTGCCAGAAATGTCCATCCGTGCTTTCTGTAGGACAAACAGGACAATCTTTACGCAAAAGGATTAATGGACACAAATCAGATATCCGGAATGGCAACACGGAGAAACCTGTCTCAAACCACTTCAATCTAACTGGACACTCTATCCAAGACCTGAAAGTTGCAATTCTGGAACAGAGAACTGAGAGGGAGACAGCAGAAATCAATTACATCTATCTCTTAGATACCCATCACAGGGGGCTAAATATTAGTGAAGGGTTTCTGGGACATTATCAAATTTGATACAGAGATTGCTATATGATTTTATATTACAACTTTACCAATTCTCTTTAGTAAAACAGAAAGAAACCAGGTACAGGAGTGCACTAAGTTCTATGGGGTAGTATATAAGTGTAATTGCTATTGTTACTTCATCAAGCCAAGGAAGTCTGAAGAAGTGGATTGCAATCCACAAAAATCCACACAGAAACAACTGTATTTCTAATGTGCTATAATTCTTTATGTTTTCATTGTTGTTATACATTTTTCAAAACATTGTTTACCCTAGTCTTCAATTAAACAGATTAGGTCACCCTTGCTCAAAAGCAAATCATATCCGACTCTAGGGTTCAGTGCTCATCTCTGTCTGCATCTGCAGACATTTCCATGGACATGTGGCAGGCATGCCTCAAACCCGGAGTGCATGGAATACTGTTTACCTTCCCACCAAAGTGGTCCCTATTTATCTACTTGCAAGTTCTTGCTTTCAAACTGCTAGGTGGCAGGAGCTGGGACAGAGACAGGAGCTCACTCCTTCATGCAGTACGTAGAGATCAAACACTGACCTTCCAGTCAATAAGTTCAGTAACTGAACCACTTGAGCCACAGCAGTTATTAAACAGATTAACTGACCAATAAACAAAACAGAGCCTGACCTGTCTAAAAGCCCTGTTACAAAAGGATTAAGGAATAAAAAGAGAAAAGGAAAAACAAATATGATTGAAAGTTCCAAAGGTTTTTATAATAATGAAGCTGTCATAGAAACATATTACTCTGTGCACTCTGGTGTTGAGGCACACCTGAACAGTTAACCTGTTTAATAACTGCTGTGGCTCAAGTGGCTAAGATGCTGAACTCGCTGACTGGAAGAGCATAGTTCGATCCCCAGGTACTGCATGTATATGTTTCCTAAAGATTTTAACCTCATCTAATGCAGTCTTTGTTCAATAGTTAGTTTCTGCATGTCACATTAAATGAAAATAAATAAAATAAAAGCCTCAACGAACAAGGTGGGATGCATTGGTTTTTCCTATTCTTTTTTACTTAATAAAACAGATAAGTAACAATTTTGTCCCTTGGTAGTTATTTTGGGCTTGTCTGGTTAATTAATTATGGATATCAATTACTTTTAAAGTAAGGGCTCATCTATAAAAAGGCGACTGATTCTTGGGAGGCAAGCAATGAGAAACCTGGGGAGCATAGTGAAAAGTAGAGACGTCACATTGCAAACAAAAATTCGTATAGTCAAAGCAATGGTATTCTCTGTGGCAATGTATGGTTGTGAGAGCTAGACCATTAGGAAAGCTGAGCGCAGAAGAATAGATGCCTTTGAGATGTGATGTTGGAGAAGAGTTTTGAGAGTCCCCTGGACAGCAAGGAGAACAAATAGGTCAATCTTAGAAGAAATCAACCCCGACTGCTCCTTAGAAGGTCAAATAGTAAAGATGAAGCTAAAGTACTTTGGACATCAAATGAGAAGAGAGGATTCACTTGAGAAAGCCTTGATGCTGGGAAAGGTGGAGGGCATAAGAAAAAGGGCGCGGCAAAAAATTTGATGACTGGATGGTATTGTAGACACAATGGGCACAGAGCTGAGCGAGTTGAAGAGGATGGTGGAGGGCAGAAGTGCCGGGCGGACGGTGGTCCATGGGTTGCAAAGGGTCGGAATCAACTGTGTGACTGAACAACAACAAAAAGTACCAGTATTCCATTTAGTACTTGAACAATGCTAGTTTACAACCAAGTTGTAAAGTTACACAACTAGAAAATATCAGCATTTTAAGTGTAATCAAGTCAACTCCAAACAAGATCCACATCAGCTTCTTACTTCCTTGTTCTTTCTTACAAAGCAAGTACTCTCCCAGGTCACAATGAAACATCCAAAACACTTGCTACATTCCTTTTCCTGTGAGAAACAACTAGTGGTCAGAAACCATTACTAGTTGTAACTTATTACATCTCCATTTCAAAATATTGATATTGGAAAGTTCTGAGAAAACCATATCTAGTGAAAAAACCTGAAGTCATTAGCTGTAGAACTATACTTCTTCCTTCTGTCAACTTTGTTTTACTTATACAGTAATACCTCGGATAACATTAACACATGGGAGGAGGGAGCCTTTGCTCCCAGGACTAACTTACATTAATACCTCGGATAACGTTTACCTCAGATAATGCTAAAATTGCATAACGTTAAGTAATCTGGGGAGGAGAATTGGATCGAATAATGTTAAGGTCCTATGGGATGGATCGGATAACAACCGCTAAAGCCTGTGCAGTTACAATGTATCTCTATGGAGCTTTAACATTATCCGATCCATCCCATAGGATTTTAACATGGATCGGATAACACTAAAAATCGGATAACACCAAGACTTGTGGAACCAAGTCTTAGCGTTATCCGAGGTATTACTGTATAGAGTACTTGGAAAGTAGTTTCTCAATTGGCCTTTCAAACAAGGGGGAAATTATATTTTTATTGTTTATACAAGTGTGCAGCATATCAGGATGATCTAATTCAGTCTAAAAAAATTCACTTCCCCCAGCTCCTCTGTTGAGTACCAGAGGAAGTGTTCAATTTGCCAATATCCTGAACTTGCTTGCTTATTAAAATATTTCACAATAGTACAGATTTCCAACCAGAAGACTCACTTTGGGTCCATTCTAAGTGATCAAGCACATTGGATATGGACAAAACAAGAGTGATATTACCCACACACAAAAAGGTAGATACCCCTGATAGCAGTTTAGAAAGATGTGGGTAGTTATGCTGTGGAGACAAATTGGTTTGTTACAGCTAGTACATTATGATTACTGAAAAAAATTGTGAACCACACTGGATGAAATTGTGGGCTAAACGCCTCTCTGATCACCCCCTAAGATGTGTTCTGTTTTGAAGGAGCTCGGGTTTAATGCTTCAGGTTGGCCTGGCTTGGTTTAAAAGCCAGGCTAACCCAAAGTAAACTTCTATTGCAGAAATGTTGTCTCTAACATGATTTGCTATACCAGCTAAACGTTCTGCTTTGCTCTCATGTGAATGAACAGATAAAAATATGTACACTAAACTACTCTGTTTGGAGGACTACTAGTTTTGGATTATTTGCTTCTATTAGTAATGTCTCTTCTAAGAAACATTATTCTGCCCCTAAAAATGTACTGCATAAGAACATTACAACTGCCAGTTACACACAAAAAGCATCCAAGGAACAACTCGGCAAAAAAGTGGGGAAAATTGCAGATGAAGGCTATAGAATTCATTTTCCCAGTTACAATTTAATGTACAAAGACAAAAATGTTTTATATCTTTTCAGTGTGTGATAAAAGGGCCTCATATATTCTATATCAGGGGTTCGCAACCTATGGCCAATTGGCCAGATCTGGCCTGTGGTGCCAAATAATCCAGTCCCCAACCTTCCTCCAGCCGCCCCCACTGCCCCCACTGATGCTGCCAATATTGGCCGCAGACTCATTTATGGCCCCCATAAACACATTTATGACCGCCGCAGATGAGTTTTATAGTAGCACTTATAGCAGGGAGAACCACCAGTCTGGCCTGCTCATATGTCTGAGGGGGTGTGGTCCGGCCCATGGCTGAAAAATGTTGAGAATCCCTATCCTATATCATGAGTCACATAAAGCAAAATATATTACAAGGTAATGCAATAGACTGCAGTGGCTCAAGTCACTAAGATGGTGACTGGGAGGCAGAAGGTCAGCAGTTCGATTCCCAAGTACTGCAGGATGGAATGAGCTCCCATCTCTGTCCCAGCTCCTGCCAACCTAGCAGTTTGAAAGCAAGAAATTGCAAGTAGATAAATAGGGACCACTTCGGTGGGAAGGTAACAGCGTTCCATGCACTCTGGTGTCTAGTCATGCCTGCCACATGACCATGGAAATGTCTGCAGAAGCAGACAGCTCTGGCTCTTCGGCTTAGAAACAGAGATGAGCACTGACTCCTAGAGTCGGATACGACTGGCTTTCAAGTAAGGGAAACCTTTACCTTTACCTTTAATGCAATAGAAACAATAAACTTGACAATAAAAACTCAAAAAATTCTTAGTTGCCATTTTCTAGTGAAGGAAGGAGAAAATAAGATATAAAGTAGCCAAAGTCAACACTGTGCAAACATAACTTAGAAGGTATCTAGCTACCAGAGCACTAGGAAAAACTCCTCACATTTGATAAGCAGACAACATTATGTTAATAACTTACAACTTAGATGATGTGGAAAAGTTACTCAGTGAAGAAAGTAATGAACAGTCTTTTTTGCAATTTTGGTACAGTTATGTCTATATGAGTCCTGTCCTCAAGTCACTAAGACGCTGACTGGGAGGCGGAAGGTCAGCAGTTCAATTCCCGAGCCGTTCAAAAGCAAGAATTTGCAAGTAGATAAATAGGGAACACTACGGTGGGAAGGTAACGGCGTTCGGGGAGCTCCAGTGTCTAGTTATTCCTGCCACATGACCATGGAAATGTCTACAGAAGCAGACAGTGCTGGCTCTTCGGCTTTAAAACAGAGATGAACACTGACCCCTAGAGTCGGATACGACTGGCTTTCGAGCAAGGGAAACCTTTACCTTTACCTGCCCGAGACCCTCTGAAGTTACCCTCTTTCTTATATGTTCCTCTACATTTTTCTACATTTTCCAGAACATAAAGTATTTTCACCATCAATGATACAATTAGCACCCTTTTCATCTTCTAGGTGGCAATAGGGCAGACAAAAAAAACCAGAAGAATGAGACTCAGGAGAGCAGCAATGAAGGAAGTTTAATAAATGATTAAGCTTAGGGACGTGCCATTGAACACCAAGACAAAGATTATCCACATTCTTGTATTCCTGACTACTATGTATAGGCTTGAGAGCCAGAGAGTAAAGAAAGCTGACAGACTCTTCTGTGCTGGATGAGAGCTTTGAGGATAACCTGGACTGCCAGAAATTAAGCCTGACTCATCTCTCGAGGAAAAAATGATGAAGTTGAGTTTGTCCTACCTTAGGCACATCATGAGAAAGCAAGATGCTCTGGAAATGACAATAATTCTGGGAAAGGCTGAAAACAGCAGGAAAAGAGGGAGCTCTCTAAAGCAGTGATGGCAAAACTTGGCACTCCAGGTGTTCTTGGACCAATTCCCAGAAGCCCAAGCCAGCACTCCTGTTGATCAGGGCTTCTGGGAATTGATGTCCAAGAACACCTGGAGTGCCAAGGTTCACCATCACTGCTCTAAAGGAAGCACAGACTTCAGTTTCCAAGAGCTAAGTAGAGCTGTTGAGGACAGGACATTTTCGATATTTCTCATTCATAGGGTACCTTTACCTTTAGGATCACTATAGGTCAGAGATAACTTGACAGCACATAAGAACAACAATATCATATCTTCCTTTAAACTTCTTTTTCAAGGTCAAACATGTTCAGTTGTGTTTTCTGACTTATAACAGAGGACAGAAGACAAATCAAACTGCCAAGATCTCAGGGGAAACCAAACAGGGAGAACAGGAGTTTGACAGAGAAGTTTGACAGGGGAGGCTGAGGGGAAGGCCTGAAATATTTATAAATATATTTATCTATATACAGTTTTGAAATGGTTTCTGGCATTCGTAAATCAAGGTACCACTGTGCAATGAAAGCTCTATTAAAGTCACTATAGCTCAGATGCATCTTGACAGTACGAAACAACATGTAGCTCAGTTAGGATTGATTGTATACTTCCATGGTGGCGAACCTTGGCACTCCAGGTGTTTGTTGACTTCAATTACCAGATGCTCAAGTCAGCACTCCTGGTATACTTGTTCTATTACAATTCCAGTGTTCCCAGCTCATGGGGCAAGTCTTTTCTTTCTCAGTACCATGATCCACAGTAAACTCAATTGAGATCTCTCTCTCTCTCTTTCTCTCTCTCTCTCTCTCTCTCTCTCACACACACACACACACACACACACACACACACACACACACACACACACACACACACACACACACACACACACACACACACACAATCTATTACATTGGCTGGAACAAACTGCTAATGCAATAGATCTATTTGAGAAATCTTTGCCCTCACAAGTATGAGTCTGAGAAATTAAAATGCTTCCTCCTGATGCATGTGGATCAAACACTGTACTGGTTTAAAAAAAAAAAAACATATGGAACATGGAGCGCTCTGGTACTCTTTTTTGCATACTATCCTGAACAAGACTTTGGTGGCTTCCAATACGAGTCTGAACAACATTATAGGAATTATTTTAAGAACTTAAAATAGGGTAAACCTGAGACGGGAAGTGAAATAGAAGTTTTATATTTGATGTGGACATCCACATATGCAATTGTTTGTAACAACATCATAGACAAAGACAACAGAAGCCAAGAAACAAAATAGTCCTATATGTTTTGAAGTCTTGCAGTCAACTCAAAAACAAAAATTAAAAAACTGGGTACCCAATGGCATCTGGCAACACAAGACAAGTATCATAGCAACACATTACACTTATTTAAATGATTGCATAAAATCCATTACATAAGGGCAATAGATCAGCAACTATTTTAAGAATAAAAGAAGTAGAAGAGAAGCAGCAAGAAAGCATGCCTAGATGGATTGAGGGGTGGGGAGTCAAGAAAAAGTAGTGACAGCAAATTTAACCTGTTTTTCTATATGCCATGAATTTGAGAAGTCACATGTTTATCGCCTACATATTTAGATGTCCAGGAAATATGAGCTGCACCATAAAAGATAGCAAGTCCACTGAAAGATGAGCAAACCATTGCAACATTTAAGATTCCACAGAAATCTGTCCGGATATATTCTAGATGGAATAGCTAGGATTCTGATGGTGAAAATTTGGTGGAATCTGCACCCACAGAGCAGGCAGAAAACAAAACTAGCTTGACTTCAGCAATATGTACAAAGTTCATAAAGTCCAACACACACACACAGAGTCTTTTCTCTCTTGCCAAGTTAGAGCACACAACTCTCTGCTCTGCTTACACAAATATCACCAACAAGAGTGGGTAGCAGACCTCGTTGGTTTACAAACTCTTCCACGGTTGAGGGTAGCTGGAAGAAGTTGTGAAGCAATTCGCCTCCTACCTCAATGGTCTTTAGCTGTTCCAAAAAGGTTTGTCCTTGAGTTGAGCATAAATCTTGGCAGTTGGCCAATCATGAATGCACACAGCAAGTAGTCAGGCCAAGGGCAGGCAAAAAATACAAGCCAAAGTCTGAAAGCAACGTGCATCTTAATATGCTCAGAGGCTCCTTGATTTTTGTGTTGACTAATAAAACCTGGGCATTCTCTGCAAATAGCTTAAAGCTACAATGACCATATCCAGCTTGCAACATAATACCATAGGACAGTGCTGCCCAGGCACTTATACTAACAGATTCATTTCCTTATACTGGGTACATGGTTCCTTCTGTCAATCCCCTCTTAGTCTTATCCTTCATACTAACATTTTTGTCATTCTGGGTGCTTTGTTAGCTAGCAGGGCTTGGATACCTGTCACACTAACATTGGCCTCTGAATGTTTTCTTTTGATCTAAATTGATAGGTGAATAATTTTGTTACATTGCTATTTAAGATGTGGCCCTCTTTAGGCCATGTCCCAGAAGGTTGGGGGCCACTGCTGTAGAGCACAGCTGCCTTCATATTTCTTTAATTTCTTGATCACTTACTCTGACCTGACCTTAGTTTTCTTAAACAGCTTGTACTCCTCTGAGAAAAACTCTGTGTATGAAAGATGTCTCTGTCTTATATATAAATACAGAACCAAAGACTTTAACTTGACTGGTTTTTCTACTGTCTTCCTTTCTGCTTAATAAATTTACCCATTTTGAGGTCATCATCTTAGTGACAAATGAAGACAAAAAAATTAATCAGATGTCCAACAATTTAATTAATTTTACCATATTTTCATGTATTTTGATTACTGACACTCACTAGCAGCAGCTGCATTTCCCAACCTTGGCTTTTACTCAGGTCACTCTATTTTCCTAGATTTTCAGGTCAAAATTTGGTACCTCAACTTATATATGGGTCTGCTTATATTCGAGTATATACGGTATATAGTACTATGAATTTTCACTCTACTGTATGGCATAGAATCAGGTGCTATTTAAAAAGCTAAAATATGGTATTCAAAATGTGAATTTAGCACAGAATGCTAAAAAGGTATTGAATTAAAAAGTGAACAAAAGAATAAAACACCAAGAAACCATAAAATATATAAGGATTGGGGGACTAGACATAGTAACATTGGTAATGCGAAAAATTCTTGATGCTTGGATGGGTATGAATGTAAAGTAATAGCATTGGGGTGAATGGATGAAAATGTAAATGACAAAGAGTGTGCAGCAGTGGACAAGATAAACAATACTGGAGAATGAGGGGAAACAAGTGATAACAAAAAATAATGGGTAAAAAAGCAGAAATAAAAATTAATATGGGATTGAGAGTAAGGGAGGGGTTCTCAACCTATGGCCTGGGGGCTCAATACAGCCCACAACACCATTTTGTGTGCCCCACCACCACATCCACCACACCCAGAAGTGTCATGTGTGGCAGGCATGGCAAAATGGCCATTTGTGCCCCGAAGCTGTCTGAGGGAGCATGACCCGGCGCTTGGTTTTAAAAGGTTGAGAAACCCTGGACTAAAATATCTAATCCAGATTAAGATACTTCTGTTAGTGCAGTTTACAGTTTAAAGATAGCAACAATTCCAATGGTTACTTCCAAACTAGTAGTTAGGAAAATTCTATGCTCACTTAAATATTTGAGATATTTATAATCCAGTATACTGGCGTAATAAATGCAATTTCATATGTTCATCTGAGAAAATCAATCTAAATACACTAGAACTTCACATTATCCACCTGTAGTATAAGATACAGCCTTTTCACCAACAAGGTCTATATAGCAAATACACTTATATAATGCCCAACAGTATCTAGAGCACTCTCTGATCAGTTCACAAGGGAATTATTACTTTCCACCGAACATGTTGGGTACTCATTTTACAGAACTCGGAAGGATGGAAGGCTGAGTCAAATTTGAGTCCCATCAAGATCAAACTCACAGCAGCAAACTCAGAGCAGCAATTTTGGCTGTAGTGCAGCACCAGGGCTCATGTGTTGTATGAATGTGCATATCTTTTTGGTGAGGTAGAAAGCTTTCTCCACAACTCCCTTGACAAGAAGCATAATGCAGATCATTTACAGCAGCAGAAAGAATAATCTGTGTAATAGGAGCTGGAATCAGCAAGGGTACCTTCGAAGCAGCACCTGCTGCAGGAGAAGGGTCTTTGCCGCCCTGCCCCATCCTGGGTGGCTGGGATAGGAGGACAACAGCGTGGATGGTTGGGATTGGTCTACTCATAGTTGGGGGCGTGTCCTGTTGGGGAGTTGGGTTTTGGGTTTCAAGAACAATCTTTGTGGGTTGGGAATTGGTCGGGTGCGGACGTGCATAGTTTAGCTGAGGGAGATTACGGTATACTCATGTCGAGAAAGAGGGGACAAGTTTCGGGGGTGGTGGAGGAGATGGCTTCTCTAGTGAAGGGAAGCAAGGAGGCGGTGGATGAGTCCTCTGAGGAGGAAATCGAGGTGGGAACATTTGAGGAGAGAGTGAGGGTCTTAGAGGAGGCGGGAGGGGAATGGAGGTTCCTCGGTCCCAACTGGGTAGCACCCGACGAGGTGGAAAGAAAGGGTGAGGATCATGGCAGGAGGCCATCCGGATGCTGGAGGAGAGGGTCCAGCAACTTGAGGGTAGGAGGCCTGATATCGCACCAAGATTTGTTGGGGCCCCATTTGGGGATTGAATTGAGCGAGCCGATGGAAAGTGGAGCCGTGGGCTCATCGGGCTCAGGATCGGCTGAGGCAGAGTCGGAGCCTCAAGATTCGGCCGCGGAGTTGTCGGCCGAGCTCGAGATAGTGCCGGCTGGCACAGCCGAGGAGGCTGGAGCGAGCGGCTCTGGTGCGAGTGGGGGATCAACAAGTCGGGGGCATGGTGAGTCAGGGGGTCCCAGGGCTTCCCCAGTGCCCCCGGGTCCTTGGGGGTGGCCATGGGGTTTCCCCTGGGGACAAGCGGGGCCTGGAGACAAGGGTGGTCCTTCTCCGGGCACAGGTGTGGGGAATGGGTGCCATGCCTCCATGGTGGCTGGGTGCCACGTGGCCATGGATGGGGATGAGACAGGGCCCTGACAGGGTTCCCGCAGCGGGGCCGAAGAGCAGGGAGAACGGGGGGTAGCATTGGTTGTAGGAGGGGTAAAGAAGGTGGCCGCATCCGGGCCGTAGTCGGGGGGTGACACCAGTTCGATAGGGACCGCCACAGATGGGCAGAAAGGAGTAGGGGTAGGAAGTAATGAGGGGAGTGGGGATAAGGAGGCAGGGTGCAAGACGGGAGGTGTTGCTGGCGAGGCGGGGAAAGGGGCACATGCACGTAAGAGACATTGTCCGTTTGGGGAGCATTTGTCGAAGGCGACTAAAGAAAAGATTTTAAAGGGGGAGTTCATGGATCTGTTTTCGCTATTGAACAGAGAGGTGAATGTGAAAGAGGTGGAGAAGTTGGATGAGAGAGAGAAGGATATGGTTAAGCGGAAGAAGCCACTGAGGAATTGGGGCAGTTGGTTGCCGGCATATTTAATATACATGGGCGTCATAGTGTACAAACACCCAGAGAGAGCGGTGTCCCTTTTAAGATACTTGGACATTGTGTATAGAGCTTACACGGATTTTGCGGGCATGGCATGGATGAATTATGATGAATTTTTCCGGTCACGCGCGCAACACGAGCCTGATATTAATTGGGAGGAGCCCCATTTGTTATTATGGTTGCACTATATGGTGCCTGCGAGGCCCTTGCCGGGCGAGAGAAATGATAGCGGGCATTGGTCCTGCGAGGGCCTCTTTCTGTTACCCCTCGGGTTCCCGGGGGGCAGCTGGTTCAAACCCGGCTGGTCTGTTGGGAATATAACTCACATGGGTACTGCTCTAGGAAACCATGTAGGTTCCGACATGGGTGCTTGCAGTGTGGGGGAGCTCACCCGTTCACAGCGTGCGCTAGAGGACGAGGGGCGGCAGTTAGGGAGGTGCCGAATCAGCGTAGGCCAGGGGGATTGGGATCCGTTGGGATCAATCTACCCCAGCCCAATTAAGGTGCAGGCTCTAGAGAAGTGGTTAGCGAGTTATCCAAATAAGGGGAAGGCGGAGTTACTTTTGAACGGTTTCCGTTGGGGTTTTCGTATTCCAATCGTGGGGTGGGGGGTGGGCCCATCGGCTATTAGGAATTTGAAGTCAGTTAAGGGAAATGAAGATAAGGTGAGGGAGAAGAAGGAGATGTTGTTAGGGAGGATTGTGGGGCCTTTTCCGAAATGACCGTTGTGGGGGCTGCACATTTCTCCATTGGGTTTTGTGCCTAAGAAGATGCCAGGGGAATTTCGCCTCATTCACCACCTTTCTCATCCAGTTGGGGGGTCGGTGAATGATGCCATTCCGGATGAGTTGTGTTCGGTGAAGATGCAGCAGTGGCCATGATCCGTCGATCGGGGAGGGGGGCGTTCCTAGCTAAGTGTGATGTGAAAGCGGCCATTAGGCTGCTGCCTATTCATCCTGAGGACTTTAGGCTGCTACGTTTCATCTTTGAAGTGGGCTTTTATGTGGACAAGGCATTGCCGATGGGTTGTTCCATTTCTTGTTCGTTGTTTGAGTGTTTCAGTACGTTTATACAATGGGTTTTTACTAGAAAGGCGGGGGTGGACACTATCACGCATTATCTTGATGATTTTTTTATTTGTTCGGGGGGGAGCATTGTAGGTGGTTGTTGCAGGAGTTTCAGGCAGTGTGCAATGAGCTGGGGTGCCGCTGGCGCACGAGAAGACGGAGGGGCCGGCGGTAAAGCTGTCCTTTCTGGGGGTAGAATTGGATACAGTTCAGCGGTGTTCCCGTTTGCCGGTGGAGAAGTTGGAGCAGTTGAGAGATAGGATCAGGGTTATGAAAGGGAAAAAGAAGGCATCGCTGCAGGAGCTGCAGGTGTTAGTGGGACATCTTAATTTTGCATGCAGGGTAGTAGCGCCGGGCAGGTCGTTTCTTCGCAGGCTATGTGATGCGATGGTGGGGTTGAGGAAACTGCACCATAGGATTAGGTTGTCACAGAACATCAAGGCAGATTTAGGGGTGTGGGAGGAGTTTTTGACAAAGTTTAATGGCATTTCTTTTTGGAGAGACAAGTTGTTGTTGAGGGAGGACTTTCAGGTGCATACGGATGCGTCGGGGGCATTAGGTTTTGGCTTGTTTTTTAAGGGAGAATGGTGCAGTGGTAGTTGGCCTCAGAGGTGGGTGGAGACTGGGGTGACTAGGGATTTGACGTTCTTGGAGTTGTTTCCAATTGTAGGGGCATTGTGGGTCTGGGGGCATAGGTGGAGGAATAAGACGGTGATATTTTGGTGCAATAACCTCGCGGTAGTGACGGTTTTCAATAAATTGACTTCCAAATCGAAGAGGGTGATGTTTTTAGTGAGGGCAATGACAAAAAGGTGCCTGGAATTGAACGTTTTGTTTGTGGCCAAGCACATCTCGGGGGTTGACAATTGCATTGCGGATGCTTTGTCCCGACAGCAGTTGGACAAGTTCCGGGAGCTGGTGCCATCGGCAAGCAGCTTGCCTGTGCAGTTTCCGGACAAAGTTTGGGCGCTTGGAGACTGCAGGTAGCGGAGGCTATAAGGAGCTCCATAGCGGACAGTACGAGGAGGTCATATGCATCAGCATGTCAGGAGTTTTGTGAGTTTTGGAGGGGGGTGGGTCTTGGGGAGGAATGGCCTGTCCCAGTTGATCATTGTTTACAGTTCTGTGTTTGGTTACACAATAGGGGACTGGCAGCGGCTACGATTAAGGGAAAGTTAGCGGCTATGGCGTTCTTTGCGAAGTCTAGGGTATTTAGGGATGAGTCGGGAGATTTTAGGGTAAATAAGGTTTTGGAAGGTTGGGAGAGAAAGGCAGGGAAGGCAGGGGATGCGCAGACCCCGTTTTCCCCGGGGGTGTTGCTTAGACTTAATGCAGTATGGGGGAGGGTGTGTTTGAATGGCTTTGAGGAGGCTTTGTTTAAGGCGGTAGTGCTTTTAGCCTTCTTTGGGGCTTTGAGGGTGAGCGAGTTGGTGGTGGGGTCGAAAAAGGATGGGTCCGACAGGGCTCTTCGTTTTGAGGACGTGGTGGTGTCAGAAGGGCATGTATATATTTTCGTGTGATGTTCTAAGACGGATCAAGGAGGTTTGGGTAAGTGCTTAGTGTTGGGATCCTGCCACATTGGGGAGCTATACCCGGTACGTAGGGTGAGGGAATATTTGTTGTTGCGGGGAGCACAAGAGGGGAGGTTTCTTATGCATGCCGGGGGTGAGCCACTCACTAAATTTCAATTTAAGGCGGTGACTGACAAGGCAATGGTGCAGGCAGGGATAGTGAGTTGGAACTTTGCCTCGTAATTCTTTTCGGATAGGCGTGGCTTCCACTCTGGCTGCATTGGGTTATAGGGTGGAAGATATTAAGAAGGCGGGGAGGTGGACCTCTGCTAGGTTTAGGTCGTATGTGTGGGACTTGCCAGGCTGTTAAGTTTGTTGATGTTGTTTTCAGTTTTATGTTTTTCAGGTTGGATTTCGGAATGGAGGGGCACCGTTTGGATCCTGGGGGACCGACACGTGACTGGGGCTGAGGAATGGGCCGGCCGGTCATTCCTGGGGCATCGGTTGGGGATCACCCGGTGCTCGGTTGAGTGGACGGGTCCTGACACAATGGGTTTTCGCGGGGTGGGTGCGCCTAGGGTGGTTGTTTTACACAGGGGGGGGATGATTTGGGCAGGAGGAGAATTGAGGACATTGTTAACGGGGTGGTCCAAGCTGTTTCCATGTTGGAGACGGCTTGGCCCGGCACTGTTTGTGCCTTTTCAGAGATTCTTCCCATGAACGAGGACTGGTCAGGAGAGGAGGAGCTGGAGCCAGGTTTTGACAGCAAGGAACAAGCAAGGCTCTACTTGAACTACTGTCTGTCAGAGGCTTTCTGGAAGGGGAGGCATGTCATTTCGCATGTGGGGAATTTTGAAAGGGGATTTATCTTGTTTCACCATAGGGTGGCATATGCTGAATGAGAGGGGTTTTGAATTTTTTGTTAGGGATATTCGCAGGGGCGTGGTTGGGATTTTGGAGGGGGGATCCGCGGTCTCAGCTCGAGACCTTGGATTGTGGCAGAAAGCACGGGGGAGTCAGGGGTGCAGGGATAGTTAAAGTGGGGGGGGGGAGTGGCGTGTTGTGGATGGGAATGGTTTGATTACTAGAAGTGTTGATACAAATCTCCCCCCAGAGATTTGCCCCCGTGCTTTGCTGGCCCCTGCGTTAGGGTTGTTAAATATTTTTGTCACTTAATAAAATGGCCAATTTTTATTCCACATCATTGTCTTGCCTCCTTTGTGAGTGGAGGGAGGGCATGGGGTGGCAAGGGGGAATTTGGCTGTATCTGAGAAGCACATTTAGAAAGCTACATATTCTAAACTATCACTCAGATAAAAGAAGAATCAGCTAAGTGCTTCATAATACTTGAATTAACAAATAGCAATCAATTACAACACACACACACACACAGCATAATGATGATTAAAAGTCATGCAAAAATGCTAGATATAGAAATGCCCTCCAAAATTTCAAACTAAATATTCTCTAAGAACAAACAGAGATTGGCTACCACACTCCATTTTAATACAAGTTACCCCCAAACTCCAATTTAAAAAACCTCCAGCCCCCACTCAAATCCCCACAAACAAATACAGTAAAATCTCACATAAAAAGCGCCTCGCTTAGAGACTAACTCACTTGAAGAGTAGGATTTTCTCTGAATGGTCGCCTCAGTTAACAATTAAAACCAACCAAAAATTCACTTAAATACTAAATCGGGGTTCCCAATCCCCCCCTAGCCAGAAGTCACAATCAGTCACTTACAATGGTGTTTTGTTTAAAAAGCAAACTTGCTAAAAGCTCAATCCCATGGAATGCATTATGCTCTTTAAGCAAGGTACCACTGTACTCAAATCAAATACTCCCTACCTTTGTACTGCTCAAGAAATCCAAAACTGCTCCAAAACATCCAGTAATGGAACTCCAAAAATCGCTTCAAAAAAAAAAAATCCTCCTCCTTCACACTCTCCTGACTCACAGACTCCCAGGCACAATGCAGGGATAAGTTCCAGTTGCTGTGTGATTTTTTGTCGCCACACAAGGGTGCTATTTCCTAACAATTTCCAGTCACTAAGTGAATTAGTTGCTCGATGAGCTGCTTGCAATATCTTGCTTTCAAACTGCTAGGTTGGCAGAAGCTGAGACAGAGACATGTGTTCAAACCATCATGCAGGACCCGGGTCTCAAAGTGCTGACTTGCCTGCTTTCCAGCTAACAAGGTGAGCTTCTTAACCACTGAGCCACCACAGCCCCATATCTTCATTGTTAAAATGACTGTGCAGAAATTAATATAGAACTGACATAGCTATACAGTAAAACACAGGCTTAGAACTGCCTTGGGTTGCATTTCCTGTGGTTTATGATGGAAAATTCTACAAAAATGACATCCCAGCTTACAGTTTTTTCCTGGCTTATGACCGGGAATTAAACTGCCACCACCATTTTAGAGTCTAAAATGGCAGCCCCACACCATTTTAGACTCTTAAAACGGTGCCTGCCCCCACTGCCAAAAGTCATGAATCATCACTTACTGTGGTTGTTGTGGTGGCAGGAGACTGTGAGGACCATATCCTCTCCATTCCAATCTTTGTCCAAGGTCCCTCTGCAGTGCTACAGCCAGGAATGTGTGCCAGATTGCCTGGCACATAACCAAGAAGTTCCAGAGTTATCAGCTGAAGGGTCTTGGGGGGGGGGGGGAGGACCTCAGACAAAGACTGGAATGGAGCATATATGGTCCCAGCAATCTCCCACTGCCACCGCCTGAGATGACCCGGTGGCCAGACAAACCACTCAAAAAGAAGCAGAACACAAAAGGTAGAGAGATGGCTTCATCATTCGATTTTCCTTTTACTGTTTGCTCCAGGTTTTCTCTTTTTCCCCATACCTCCTCCACACCTAGAACGATCAATCAATCTCCACCTCTGGGGGTCAGCTGGTGGGGGTGTTCTTAGGGGTTTTCCCTTTCTCTCCCACACCTCAAGAACTCCATCTCTTTTCCACCCCAGCCGCTAATCAGCTGGGGAGTTTGATTGATCAAGGTGTTGAGGATTGGGATACCAGCTGGTGGTGTCAATGGGGTTATGGGAGAGGATCATGGCTGGCAATTTTTGATGGAGACAGGTGTTCTGATAACTACAGGATACCACAACTTGTTGAATGTATTTATAGATACATTTTATAAATGTTCTATAGTATAGATTCCTGCCATTTCATTCTGCTCTACAATTAGATAGAACTACTGAATTCCTCTTTATATGGTTAGGTAGCATATTGACATTCCAAGGACAAGGACCTCTATTTCTTTGAAAAACACTTAAAAGTACAGCTTACATATTCAGTTTATGACTCATGTCCAATTTTCACATTACATGGCTATAAGCGAACCATACTTACCATACTATGCAGGTTTGCATGAATGGACAATTTGCATATTCATTTTCAGACTGGCAGTTACTGAAGAGGGAGCAACATGCCTAACAACCTGTGTCCAATGCAAACGTGTGGCTTAAAAGTGTCCAATGCAAAGGTATGGTTTAACCCTCAAAAGCTATTCTTTTGATATTCAAACAGAAATAAAACCAAAAAGCAAGAAAGAAAAATGTTGCGGCACCTTAAAGACTATCTGTCAATACTTTTATATTTCAATGAGAATTCTTAGGGACATCCACTTTTTCAAATATGCCAATTAATTAATTATGGAAGTTTGTGCAAATGTTGATCAGACAATATAAGACCTGTAATAATTTGGCAGCATGGCAAATCAGTGCAATCGAATTTGCACCTACAGAAATCATGTTAAGGAGTTCTGTAGGAAGACCTACCATTGCCTGTCAAAGTCTCTGTCTTCACAAAAAGAACTGAATCTACAGACAATTTCTCTAGTGGCTGGGTGATTTGTTTCCACCACAACTTAATGCACTTCCCTCTTTTTAGCCATAAAATTTGCACAAGATCACTTATATATCTGTTAGTGCTAAGTATCATTAAGTCATTTCTCTACAACTCATCACCTGCAACTCAATCCAAGCATACTTTTTTTTTCCTGCTCCAAGGTGCCAGGATGCCTGATCTTGGAGGCCAGCTGGTTCTGGGCCGCCTTTGCCTTCCGAGGCAAGCAGGAAAAATGTCACTGGCATGAATTTGTTTAAGGTGGATTCCAGTTTGCCATGAAGTGACCCACACATTATGACCTTGGAGCCATCTCCTATGGCATATATGAAACAAGACATGCAGGATATAACATTGGGACTGCAATGGACTAACCCGCAGCCTTGAGGATATTATCAAGGTGCACCTTCACAGCTAATCCATCTGGCATGGCCTCTTCCATCTCCATGACCATTGGAAATCAGAATAGTAAAGTGGTTCCTCCTCCACTCATTTTGCCGTTGGGCCCAGTACGATGGTTTCAGTGGAATTTCCTCCACTGAGGTGACCATCATCCCACCCAAAGGGGCTCATCTGCTCATAGCCATTGGCCCCTTTGGGGAGTCAGATTATTTACAGTCACCCAACACTTTCAGCATTGAGTCTCTGGCTGTACGGTCTACTCCATTACCATAGCGGAATGTCTGACCAGACATTTCAATTAATACTAATAATTCTGAGCAATCAAGTCAATTCTGATGTGGCAAAGCTTTCTAGAGTTTTCTAGCAATGTTCTCTGAAAGATTATGTTATGACCAGAACTTGGTCAAGTCTTACGAAGTCTAGGTCTTGGTTTCCTTTACTGAGTCAACCTGTCTCATGTTTGAGCAATCTTCCTTAACTTTTCCTAAGAAGATAAGATTTACTGGCCGGGGGTGGGGTGGGGGTCAATAATGCTGGGAGATTGAGATCAGATATTTGAGTACCAATGTCACAGAATGGGTCTGTGCTGAATGTTTAAGATTGGATCACCTATTATTTTAATCAAATGTTGAAATATAGGCTTGCCAACAAAAAATAATTCTGGATTGTGGCCTCTCTGCCACCTGCCACCATTAAATGATCATGGACAACAGCCACGAATTACTGAGGTAAGAAAAGATTTGTTCAATAAACTGTTCCTTGTATCATCTATGAGAAGTTAAGTTGGCAGAAGAAATAATCATATCGGTATTAAAAAGTCTACAATTAACTACTTTACAGGAACTGATATGGAAGGAAAGAAGTTTTGAAAGAATTGTTTGTTCACAGATTTTTTTTTCTTATTCTGTTATTGGACTTTATCATTAATTCTGCATCTTTTTAAAATCTGTTCAGTGGGAGGAAATTTTGGGCTTTATTATCCAGTCCAAATTTAAGCATGAAGTGTTAAGGGAATCATGTGTACTTCTAGTTATCTATCAATCCATCCTTAATATAGATTAAAAAGTCTTGTGCTAAATTACATACATTTAAAAGAACAAATTTTCTTTAAGTGCAACTTTACTCAAGTATTAAAAATGACAATTCAACTATTCTGAACAGAAAAAAGAAAATATATTTTATAATCCTAAATACAGAAAAATCAGTATGTCATAATTGTGCATGGGACAGAAAGGCCAGAGTCTTGTTGATGTTAGCAGAAGAATTACAAAGTTGCTGCAATGAACTGCATCTAATTATAGAGATGTTGGGTATGTACTGTGTGCTTGGTCACATGCCTGATTATACCAGGCATGCGCCTTTACACTGCATCAGTTAGTTATAGTTAGCTATGGCAACTTATAAGGTTTCTCTATAAAGACCAATAGGATTTTTGTATAGAAGTACAAAATACATTTGTTTTTTACTCTGATTTGGTCACCTTAGAAGACAGCAAGGAAAGAACTGAGAAAGTATTAATATAAGTACAGTAGAACCCCATATAGTGATTTAAATCCGTTCCACAGATCGTCGTTGTACGATCTTCCCTATGGGAAAATCCGTAAAACAATTTTCCCTGTGGGAAAAACCGTACAACAATGTTTGGCACTAAGCGGTTTTCCCATTGGAAAATTGTTGTATGGATTTTCCCCTAGGAATGATCGCTATGTGGAATGGCTGTTCCCCCTCCAACCCTCATCACTATGCGATTTCATCGCTGTATGAGGAGATCACTATATGAGGTTCTACTGCATATAAATTGTTCAAAAATGAGGTTCCAAAAAACTTTCAAACAAACCCACCAAGGCTTCAGTCATAAGGCATGGTTAAAATACAATTTACAATTGATCATGCTCCCAATTCTATAGTTGAGATGCACCCAGATAAAGAAAGCTTGCTTCAAGAACTCGACTTTCAAGGTAAATAAGATATTTAAGAAGCGTATTTACCAGTTCCATATCCCTAGTTTAATTAGGTTCCATGGCTGGGCAGGGATTCAAACCCACACCTCTTGAGTCCAACATTCACTACATCACACTGGATATAATAACAAAACTGAATTCTTCACAAATTTGCATGCCAACCAGGCAGTTTATTGTTATTGTGACAAATTATTGTTTGATGGGTTGCTCTGCATAAGGTTGCATAAGATCTAATGCTACTTTCCCCCATGAGACTTCTGAAGTTAATACAGCGTAGAAGACCATCTGGGGTTTATCATGCACAGTACAACCAATGCAGTGCTAAATAACATGCTCTAAATTATTGTCAGTTGCCACTTTCAACTCAAATGCATTGGCCGATGTCCTTGATGAACAAGGAAATGTACATTTGCAAATAATGTTGCAACAAGGAAATTGTAAATCTTCAGAATCTGGTTATCAATTAAATAAAATTCACTAGCTATTTACCTGTGAGTAAAAATACATTTCTGTCCCTTCTTTCATTGTGTTAGCATTCTTTCATTGTGTAAGTCTTGCAATCAGTGCAGACAGAGGACTGCACTCAGTCAGGGAGGTGTAGTATTTAAGTAAATGCAACAATTTGTGTAGTCACATTCCCAACTCATCTGCTATGCCATCCTTTCAGTTTGTGTCTGCAAGTTACAACAATCAATCAGAAGAGGTATTCTAGATATGTGGTATATTACTGAGTTTAAAGACCAAAGTTTACCAGTACACTAGTACCTCAGATAACGCTAAGATTTGGTTCCAGAAGTCTTAGCATTATCAGGTTTTTAACACTGTGTGATGCATTGATCGCACAACATTTTAAAAAAAAAGCCCTGTTCCCTTTCTGGAGAGGAAAGGGAACAGGGGGTTGATCCGTCTGCCTCTTTTGCAGGCACTGGATCGCTGGCACTGTGGGGGTGCTGGGGAAAAACTGCCTGCATGCGCAGATCTCTCCCCAAACAGACCCACAGTCCCAACGCACAATCACTGGCAGAGATCCCTGCCCACTTTTCCCCAAAACAAGCCAGGGATCACAGTGTGTGATCCCTGGTTTGGTTTGAGGGAAAGCAGGCACACACGCCCATGTGCATTCCCCCAAACCAAGCCAGGGGTCAGACGCTGTGATTCCCAGCTTGATTTGGGTCAACCACTCAGACCAGCCATTTACTTGGGGTGAGAGCCCTCGTGTGTGCTCTCTCCCCAAGGAAATGGGTGGTCTGAGTGTTAGGTCATTGTTTTCCTTGGGGTAAGAGCCCATGCCCAGGTTCTCACACCAAAGAAGCCAGCCGCCCGAGCCTCAAACCCGCAGGGTTGGTCTCCGCCTGGGAAGGTGATTCCCAGGCAGAGAATAGCCCAGTGGGATTGAGGATTAGATATCCGCCGCTAATGTACCCTTGCTTTTGCTAGGCTTATCTCACATTACCAACGGAGATCCCAGTCGCAACAGGCAGAGAACAGCCCAGTGGGATTGAGACTGGGATCTCTGCCAGTAATGTACCTTTGCTTTTGCGAGACAAACCTCACAAAAGCAAGGGTACATTACCGGTGAAGATCTAAGCCTCAATCCTACTGGGCTGTTCTATGCCCGGGAAGCACCTTCCCAGGTAGAGAATAGCCCACCTTGATTGCCGCTGCTACAAAGGGCGCAGCACAGTGATGGGATGTAACAGGTTCTCACCAGTTCTCCAGAACCGGTAGTAACTTTTCCCAGTGTCCCAGAGAACCTGTAGCAGCTTTTTGGGGGAACCACCTTCGGGGCTTACCTTTTCACTGGTTCCCCCACTGCGCATACATGCCAAGCACTTGGTGTGCATGCACGCCTAGTGCTTGGCACAAATGCACGGCCTCCTTGCTGTCCTCCCAAACGGGGAGGAGGAAGAGAAGCTGCTAGCCTGAAGCTCCCTATAGCCTGAAGCTCCCTATTTTTATTATTTTGTATTTTTTTCTTTGGCCCCGCCCATGACATGATATCATGATGTTAGCTCTGCCCACACTGTGATGACATCACGGTGGGGGAGTAAAATTTTTGACATCCCACCACTGGTGCAGCAGCCTGGCTGGGAAGCTCCCCGGTTGGCTTCCCAGCCATGCCGTCACTGCGAGCTTCATAGTGCTGGTTTGGATGGGAGGAGAACAGGCACACCCGATCTCTCCCCCCCCCCCAACCAAACTGGTTGTCTGAACTTCAGTAGATGTCTGCCCCAAAGACCGCAGGGCTGGTCTCTAGCACTGTGGGCTTTGGGGCAGAGATCAACGTCGGGGAATTTGAGGCAAACATTTGCATCATACAACATTATTTTAACGTTGTGCGATGCAAATTTTTGCCTCAAATTTCCCGATGTTATCCAATTTTAGCATTATCCAAAGCAAACATTATCTGAGGTACCACTGTATAGCTAATCAATTTGGCATTTCCTGGTAATACTTGCTTGAATGACAGACCTATTAGATATACATATCAGCTATTATGCGGGCTGGTACTCCAGTTCCATTTTTTTGCTGCTTAATTATGCCTGTGGAAAGCAAACAGCTTAACATACCAGGGCTTCTCACTAGCAATGAACAAGCCCCCATTTAAATTTTCAGGTACATGCATAACTGCTAGCTTGGTGTGTGCTCAAAAACCTAAGTGGGGAACATTAGTTGCCACTAAGAAGCTGCTATAAGTTGTGCCATTTGCTTCTACAGGTGTAGCTGTGAAAAAAGGATTCTGACCCTTGTTTAAAAGGAAGTAGACTATACTTTAACATAGTATTTGGTGTTATACATGTGCTATACATAGTAGCGTAGGGGCCACAGGCCAAACTCGCCGCCCCCCAGCTTGCCCCCCCCAGTAGAAAAGTCCTACCTTTGGGCTTTGCCAGGCTAGGAGGCTGAGCCTGGTGACCGCCAGCCTCACTTCCTGCCTTTCTTGGCACCACTGCCACCGCAGGGCTAGGAGGCGGGGTGGCCACAAGCATGGGAACCAGGTGGTGGGCTCTCCACTGGGGCCACCCTGCACCGCCCCAGCCTGGCATGCAGTAAAGAGGGGGCACCTGGGGAGGAGAGAGATAGAGAAGGGGGAGTGGCACCCCCTGGCCTCCACTGCACCATCAGTCCCACACACTCCAGCCTGGAGCGGGGCCCAGGGCACCGGTGGTGACAAAGGGTCCTGGTGCCCGCCTTGGCCAGGAAGTCCAGAGCAGCAGCGTCTCACACACACACACCTCAAAGTTCCCCCCGGGCAGGCTGCCCCCCTCACCATGCCTCTGGCTATACATGTACTTTCTAAGTCTTCTAATCTAGGATTTTGACCGTACACCCTACATTTGGATCTCCACGTGTTATGGCTTGAGGATGTTATACACATTTGTGTCTTTTTTTTCCTTTTTCTTTCTTCCCTCTCTTTTCATGGCCACAATTCTATTTCATTCCCGATATTTCAAATAAGAAAGACTAAAAACTTATAGTAGTAAAGTGAAAGCATTCATTTCTCTATCTAAAAAGAGCAGTGGCTCTCAATCTTTGATATTTGAGATGTTTTAAGTTTCCATTCCCAGAAGCTCTCAGGTATCCTGGCTGGGACTCCTAGACATTGAAGTCCAAAATACCTGGTGTGCCAAAGATTGAAAACCACAGAAATATATTTATTAAAGGTGACAAGATTAACCAGACAAAAATTGCTCAAACTTCCATTGATTGAAGAATTGCCACTTAAAGGAGCAGTCTGGAACAATGAATGCTCCTTTCATTCACTTGCTTGTTCAGTATTAAAAGGACCAGCAATTCACCTAACATTGTTTAGCAAAAAAGGATTTCTCACCATTCCATTATCTGCTATAAATGCTTCTCATAATAGATATTAAATTGCACAAAGAACTCGCATGCTTTACAAGAAAGTAAAGGATAAAGAAGTCAGGATACAGTAGAAAAGGAATATCAATAATGGAAAGGCTGGCACACAATCTTAGCTCAAATTTGTTCCCAGTCTTTGCAAAACAATCCTAATAATATGCAAGAAGGAATTAATTTCTTTATATGGTTTCATGGAGATGTTCAATGTTTTCAGTCACTGATCTAGGTAAAAAATGTCTCTAGAATGAAATATACTTTTCAAATACAGGTCTGTCCACAGGCAAGAGGCAGCTAAAAGCAACAATTAGCACAATGTCATTCATGTCACAGCAGAAGCATAGTTAGCTTGAGGAAATATGGCACAGCATCTACTAATTCAAAAATTCTCAGACATTTCCAGTTAACAGGCAAACACATGCAGCAATGTTATCACAAGAATATATGACAACTAATTACAGTTAGCAAAGTTTAAACCCTGAAAGTCTGAAAATGCAACTCTACATGGTACTGAATATCCAATATTCCTTAATTATACCATTTTATATTCTAGCAGCTGTGGATTTAAGTGGAACTGTGCTGTCAGTTCCAAACTTGGCAAAAGGAAAAATGAAGTTAAAGTATTTTCCTAAGATCTTATTTTCAAAATATGACATATACAACATTTATTAAATAAGTGCACTTGAGATGTGCTGAACTACAACTCTCAAAAAAACCCAGCTGGCATAACACAGTTGAAACAAGGCCTGAATAAGGAACTTTCAATATATACAGTATCTGGCAGGCATTTTATTGAGAAAACATGGTATAGATAGAAGGATTGATTAGTCCCTGTTCATTTTACACAAGCATATATACAGGACACATTTTAACATACCCTGTTTCCCCAAAAACAGGACCTCCTCATATAGTAAGGCACCCCCTATTTTTCCCCATCTCAGAAATATAAGCCCCCCCAAAAAAATAATAATAAGGCACTCATCTAAATCTTGCCCTGGCAATCCGCTGTATCAGCAATAAATGGGTACTGTATTCTTCGTCATGGAAAAATAAGACATCCCCTGAAAATAAGACCTTGTGCATATTTTGGAGTTTTTAAAAATATAAGACAGTGTCTTATTTTCGGGTGAAACACGGTAGGAGAACAAGGCACTGGAGTCTATGTTTTCTCCTAACTGGAACTTACATTTTCTGCTTTAGGAACTGTTTAGTATCAAAAAAGGTTAAAAGCATAACCATTGTGCTCAGTCTTGATTTTTTGGTCTATATGAACAAGCTGATAAATGCATTATAACTCTTCCTTTGTGTGATATGGTCACTCTGAGATTAGTATAAATCTCTCAAGTATTGTTCATCTCCTACTCTGACAGCCCAGCTGTTACAATTGATAGTTTGTTCCATTTTACAACCATCCATTGTCTTGCCTATTTGTATTCTCAAGTTGGTGTGCAAATGCAAACCCTGAACATTTAAAAGGGAAAGTTCTGCAGAACAAGAGGATCTACCAATGAAAATAGACCTATGTGGCAGGAGGATTTGGTTTTGACATCCACCTACCACAATATACACATTTGTATTTCTCTCATGTTGCTGCTAATTCCTTCCAAGAATAGCTTTCTGGTATTACTCCTAAGCCTACAATGGGATAATTATGAGAGGAAGATCCACCAGTGCTCTTGGAACATATCCAACAATGGATATCCTTTAGCCCACGGCAACAGAAAGTCAATAGATGGAACGGTACTAAAGACAATGTAATTATCTCTTGAGCTCTTCTCGGGATATATAACAGTAATGCTCTAGTTCCAAATTACCTTGCCTACTAGCTTCTTGCATACACCAGTCAAGCTTTCTTCTATTCTTTTAGAAAAGAAGCTTCTTCTGCATTTCCAAACAATCAAGGCTATGATTATGCTGATAAATACTGTATATACCATTAAATTAATCACAATTTACAGCAATCTATTTCAGGATTTTCTAAAGAGTCCTCATAAGTGGTTTACAATTCTTCTGGGAAAGCTCCAAGACAGCTGATCTGGAATGTGGCTGCCTGGGTCTGTTGGGGTGTGTGCATTATTCCTGTGCATCCCCACTGCTCTGGGAGCTGCACTGATTACCAGTTTGTCTCGATGAAATTCAAGGTGCTGGTTATTACCTTTAAAGCTTTATATGGTAGTGGGCCAGGATACTTAAGAGACCACATCTCCCCAATGTTATCTGTCTGTCCCACCAGAGCAGACCGGAGGGGCTCCCTAGTGGTTCCATCAGCTAGAGAGGCTCACCTCTCTGGCACTAGACAGAGGGCCTTCTCTGCGTCTTCTGTGGCCCTTTGGAACCACCTGCCCTAGAGCTGTGTCTCCAGACAGGCCTTTAGGAAGGGTGTGAAGATCTGGCTGGTGGGACAAGTGTGGGGTAGTGACGGTGTAGTGACACCTCCCCGTTGGCTTATTTAATATCTTATATCCACTCTCTCTCTCTCTCTGTTTTATGAAGGAATGAGAAGTTGTTTTAAATTGTTTTTAGATTTTTAAATTGTATTGGAATTTGTGATTTTATATGTTTTTATATGACGTGTTTGTAATCCGCCCTCAGTCACCATGGTGAGTAGGGCAGAATAGAAATTCGAAAAATAAATAAATAAATAAATAAAATGCAGGTTTCCCAACACTACACAGACTTGATCTTCTGCCAGAGGAAACAGTGGAGAACTGATTGTCCAAACTGTAGTTTTGCTGCAAAGCACTCAATTCACTGAGATAGTCAGCAAATGGAAATTTAATGAAGCATTTAGATATAGCTACAAAGTTGTGGAATAGTCTAATTCTGTTATTCTCTATTTTAATATTATAAACACAATAAAATTTCCTTATTCAATTAATGAGAGGGAAATCTAGAGTTTAATTAAGCAAGTTCTGCTCATGGGTTCCAGTGTTCATTTTGACTCCTTCTGTATTCCCCTGAGAATTTGTTTGGAGGGCTAGGAGAACTTCTAGAAAAGACATAGGGAAAGAGCAGCACTTTGGAGTTTGTTGGACAAAGTTACATTGGCAACAGCCAGCATGATTAACTGTGGGAAATGATGTGAGGTGTAAGCCAAAATCTGGAAGACATTACCTACCCCTGGCTCTAGACAGAGGACTGGGTGGAAGAACACCCCATGATTTGATCCACTATATGCAAAATTTACTTACAATCTGCATGAGGAGCTAGGGAAGAATGCTTCTTAAAACTAAGGAGAGTCACCACTAATCAGAATTGACAAAACTAGGTTATACAAACGTCTGACTCAATAAAAGACCTTTCCTATTTCAGGCTTCAAAAGAAGTACTGCTCTGCTCTTGCATACATATATTTATAATATATGTAATATAAATTTGAACTAATAAATAAATAAATAAATAAATTTAATAAAGTATCTAATTAAGAATAGGTAAAAGGTTGAGAACCACTGGTCTAGACCAGGGGTTCCCAACTTTTTTAAGTTGGGGGCCAGGTCATGCACCCTCAGACAGTTGAAGAGGCTGGACTGGTGGTCTCCCAGCCATTTATGGCTGCCATAAACATGTTTACAACAGACATAAACAAGTCTGTGGCCAATTCCAGCGGTGGTGGCAGTGGCTACAGCAGCTGGAGTGAGGGCAGAGGCTGGCTTATTTGGCACCACAGGCTGGATCCTGCCTACAAGTAGGTTGCCTACCCCTGGTCTAGACCTTAATTTCACACACTCTGAAGCAGCAAGAAGTTTCAGCTAGCTTTGGAAGAAGAGTGGTGGAGTATGGGCTGTGTGGTACTATTTGAGTCAAATTCAGTAGGTTCATCAAAGGTGCCACAGTGGGAAATCAAGTTCCCAACATGCAGCCAGTACATAATTAAATATACCAAATAAGTTTTGTAAGGTTTGCACTTTTAAGTTTGTTTCTCGTTTTGTATAGAAATTTTAACCAGATGTGGTTTTCGTACTAGAATGCAAAAATAGTAAAATTGCTGCAACATGCATTTACTCATTCAATATGCCCAATAAATCTGTGATTAATGTGACTATTCACTACCTGTTAGTGCAACCTTGGTTGTAGGTTGGATTTCTCCTAGCCACAGGCTAAATAAAGTATTTCTACAAATTTATTTTGTCCTGCCAGCCTTGGAAGAACTGTTAACAATTCTTAAGCTTCTACTTTTAAAGGAATGAAGGTAAGATGGGCCACCACCACCAGAAGTGGAAGAAGCGACAGGAAGAACCATGACTCTGGCCCACACACCTGTCTGCAGGGGTATGGTCTAGCCCATGGCGTGAGAAGGTTGGCCACCCCTGGTTTAGAAGATTAATTGAGCTCCAGCCACCCACAGAGAGTTGATAATAAAGTCCCATCTCAAATGGTTAAGATGCTGAACTTGATGACTGGAGAAGGTCAGCAGTTTGAGACACGAGTACTACAAGATGGAACGAGCTTTTGTCTCTGTCCCAGCTCCTGCCAACCTAGCAGTTTGAAAGCAAGAAATTGCAAGTAGATAAATAGGTACCACTTTGGTGGGAAGGTAAACAGCGTTCTGTGCACTCTGGCGTCTAGACATGCCTGCCACATGTTCACGGAAATATCTGTAGAAACAGACAGCACTGGGTCTTTGACAATAAACAGAGGTGAGCACTGAACCCTAGAGTCAGATACGACTAGCTTTTGAGAAAGGGCAGCCATTACCTTTACCTTACCTATTATCTATCCAATCTACCATATATACTCGAGTATAAGCCAACCTGAATATAAGCCGAGGTACCTAATTTTGACCTGAAAACCCAGGAAAATAGATTGACCTGAGTATAAGCTGAGGATGGGATATGCAGCAGCTGCTAGTGAGTTTCAATAATCAAAATACATGAAAATATGGTAAAATTAATTAAATTTTTGGCACATCTCAATCTGATGCGGTCTTAAGCCCATCGTGGTCATTGACCCAAGTACAGGGTGCGGCAGCATAACTTCCTTTTTTAAAATGTGCACAATTTCAGTCGGTTGATGTCGTAGCGGAGCGCTAGTGGTCTCGTTCAAGAGGCAGGACTATAAAGTTTTGTCCCGACACAGTTCAGTCACCATCATGCATTGGAATAGTGTGGAGCATGCATTTGCCATTGAGCCCTACTTTTCGAGCGGTTGTTCAGTGATCGCAACCCAACATACAACCTGCTATGCTGGAAAGAATCATGACTAACGCCAGAAATAGGTTTACTCAGTGTATGGAGAATGGGGGACGTCACCTACCTGATTTGATCTTCAAAACTGTGTAAAACAAAACTTTAGGTATAAACAAATAAAATTTTCTGATTCATACAATGGGTTTTATTAAGTTTTGAAAACAGTAAGTTATGCTGCTGCACCCTGTATAAGCCATTTCCCCTTTTTGGGACTCATTTTGGGACTAAAAAACTAGGTTTATACTCGAGTATATACAGTATTTAAAAAGCTTTACAGAAGTAGCTCCTTCATATAGATGCTCTGCTTTTGTATATTTATACACCAGAAACACAAATACGTATCATTTTCTGTTTACTGGAACTAGTCACTGTTTCACTTAAACTTTCTGAGCTGTATAAGGAAACAACAAAGAAACATCAATATTATATGTTAATATCAGCCAAAATCAGGTGTTCGTCTCAGACATTAAAGTATTATTATTATTATTATTATTATTATTATTATTATTATTATTATTATTATTATTATTATTATTATTATTATTATTATTATTATTATTATTATTATTTCAATTTATATGCCGCCCTACTTGGTGCAACTGACTCAGGGCAGCTCACAAAACCCACACATATAACATTTCATAAACTTCAACAGTATAATCAACAATATGTATACATTCCCAATATATCACAATGTTTGAAATTAAATGTCATAGAAAATACAATAATACAATGCAATAAACCAACAAAATAACGACAAATACATCAACATTGTCAATACGTATCATAGAAACAATTACAATCACTTCCCTCCCAAAGACAATTACAATCCCTCCCCTCCTAGTGGTCAATTACGGTCAGCTGGGTGGCGGTGTTGGAGCCGCCCAGCAGTCCGTGGCTTTATCCCGGTCCCAGAGGAGGCAGAACCCGACATCAGCTGGGCGGTGGTGTTGGGGCCGCCCAGCAGTCCACGGCATTATCCCAGTCCCAGGGGAGGCGGGACCCAACATCAGCTGGGCGGTGGTGTTGGGGCTGCCCAGCAGTCCCCGGAGTTATCCCGGTAGCCTCCAACATCTCACAAGTGGAAATGGAGATGTGTTTGTACACATACTCTGTACACCAGAATTTGGGGCAATCAAAAACTTCCATTTGCATAAGGAGGAAATACTCAAGGATCTGTAAAGCATCTCAGCTGTGCAGTCAGGCACATGGAGATATAGTATGCTTCTGCATCTGGGAGAAAGAGGATAATTCATTCTGATGGGTTTTTAAAAATCTCCTCTCTTATTTATTTTGGCAGTCTGTGTGCCAAATAAATACAGTTATACCTCGCATAACGAATTTAATGTGTTCTGCGAGGCTGCTCGCTATGTGAAAAAAATTGCTATGCGAGTCAGACTCGCATAATGAATTTTTCGCTATGCGAGTCAGACTTTTCCCTATGGAAAAACTCGCTTCATGAGCGTTTTTATGGGGAAAACTCACATAGCGAACAATTTTCGCTATGCGAGTTTTCCCCATAGAAACACTCATTATGCGAGTTTTTCCATAGGGAAAAGTCCAACTCACACAGCAAAAAATTCATTATGTGAGTCGGACTGCTTAGCAAAAAACTTGCTCATTATGTGAGTTTTTACTGTAGCTGGAAAACTGCTTGATTCACATTTACATGAAATCCCAATTCTCTGAAATTGCCTTTTATATACAATTAGAATTTAACATGTTTTAGGATGTTATAGCAATTTGTGTATGTATGGCTTAAGCTATGAATTTATATGTTTTTAGTTTGATAAGCTACACAGACTGAAGTGATACAGCTATTAATAAAATCTCTAAAAGTGACAGGAGCGGAGAAGTAAACGAAACTATGAGACTGTATGTACTGCATAAAATGTTTCAACATTATTTTGGAGGTGTTGTTTTTATTTCAAGAATGATGATGGGTTACAAAAAACAAACATAAGCAGAAAAAGCTTAGATCTAATACAGCTCTCATTTGTAAAATATAATTCACTTTGATGCTGATATCTGTGTTATTGTTGATGCATCAACCAGCATTACCTTTTGAATATAAACGATTTAAATGGATATGTCTTTTCCACATCTATAATTTGATTTTTTTAAAAGTCTGTCAGTTCTATGGCACTTTTTAGAATTTGAAGTGAAAAAAATTTCCAGTTCTAATTGCCCTGTATGCTTGCAACAACACTACAAAGTACATGAGATTTAGGACTAACAGTTTCCCAAAGGTCATAGAGCTGTAGTTCCCAACATGGGGCCCACACCCCACAGGGGGACTTTAATTCCTAGAAGCCTAAATCAATACATTGGCTGATCAGTGTGCTTTGGGGAATTGACTTAGGCTTCTGGGAATTGAAGTTCCAAAACCAAAGGTTGGGAAACACTGGCATAAACTCCAACTTCATAATTCTGTCACTCATTTCAAATAATTTATGTTTGGAATGTTTCCCTCTTAGCACACCTATTTACATTTAAACTCTGATGTGGTTAGATGCTGTATTGTTACCAATCTTTTTAAAAGGCAATAATGAGGAACCCTCAAATTATACACTCATCAACATCAGAAGCGGGCAAATTATATGCCAGTTATTTAAATATCAGATTTGTCACCTGGATTGAAGAACAGAATATTTCTGGGAATGAACAGGCAGGTTTTATAGAGGACAACTCAAACCTTTACCAGTTTTGATACTTAACTATCTATCTGAGAGGTATATGAGCTCCTATTGGAATGGGTACGTTATAGCCTTTATATACTTTGACTGGCTTTTGTTTCAATCCCAACAAATGAATTATAGGATAAATTAGAGCCTTCTTCAATTAATAAAAGAGTACTTTATCTTATCAGATGTCCCTATCAACATACTACAGTTCAAGCAAGGTACTGTACAGTAATTTGAACAGTAATTGGACACATTCTGCTTTACCACCAGTGACATCCACCAGGGCTATATTCTAGCTCCTACATTATTCAGTGTTTGCCTCAATGATTTGGTAAAGAAGTGCTTATCTTCAGAATTTCATGTACTGTACTGAAATTAGCAAAGACTAAGGTTCCTTTAGGACTGCAGTGGCTTAGTGATTAAGACACTGAACTTGATGACTGGAAGATCAGCTGGTCAGCAGTTCGAGACCTGAGTACTGCACAATGGAGTGAGCTCATGTCTCTGTCCCAGCTCCTGTGCCTCACTTTGGTGAGAAGGTAAACAACATTCCATGCACTGCACTGTTTAGTCATGTCCACCACATGTCCACGGAAATGTCTGCAGACGCAGCCAGCACTGACTCTTTGGCTATAAATAGAGATGACCACTGAACCCTATAGTCGAATACAACTGGCTTTCAGGCAAAGGACGATCTTTATCTTTACCTAAGGTTCCTTTGTTACTAAACATAGATGATGCAGTTCTTATGTCACTCTCTAAAATAGGTCTTAAGAAGACTTTTATGTGTTTTTATGGGCTACTATAAAGATAATTTGCGAACAATATTAGGGAAACCAAGATATTGTTAGATTTTTTTTCTAAAGGCAAACTTGTAATGAGAGAATCATTGTTGAAAAACATATCAAGCAAGTTAAGAAGTTTAGATATCAGGGCATTATTTTTTAGCTCCATCCTTTCTTGGACTGGCCACAGGCAGTCCTCAGTACAGATAGCACGGAATACAAGTAAATCAGTTTTCAGTTGTTTTACACCAAGTTGTTTTTACACCAATCCTTGCTGCATTGTAGGTAAGTAAGGTCAACATTTTCTGAGTTGTTACATGTATTGCAATATGGATTCAGGATTTTTAATTCAGCTGTTGAAAGTGCAATCTTCAACCTGTTACACTTACTTTTTGGAATGTCTAGGTATGATTCATATTCAAGACTAAGACAAGAGGCTAGCCTCCTATCTCCAGAGTGTAGAGCTTGGTCCCTTGTCTTTCAATGTTGATTAAATGTTATGTCTGCTGACTTATTATTATCTCTTTCAAAAATGTTTTTATCAGGTCTTGGTTCAAGTGAAAACTTATTAGGTTTCTCTATGAATTTCCTTCATATACAGCTAGGATCCCCAACCACCGGACCATGGACCGGTGTCAGGGCATGGGCTGTCCTTAAATTGGCCATGGGTGTTGCTGGGAGCCTTGGTGACAGGCTTTTGCCTGGCAAGTGGGGTGGGGGTACTGGATTCAGACACAGTGGATGGGTGGGTGGCCAGCCCCCTCCTCCACATTTCTTAACTGTGGCATGTCTCCACCCCGCCTGTGTACAGTGTGATGCCTTGCTGCCTGAGTCAGGCCATGTGGCTGATGGATTGCTGGGCCCCTCCTCCTTGTTTTTGGCCTGCAGCAGGGCTCCTTACCCCACCTGTGCACAGCGTAAACTTTGTTGTTGTTTTTTGTTTTGTGCTTGAGCCATCTGGTCCCACCACCCCCACTTGCCGGTCCATGGAAAGGTTGTTTGGCATGAAGATGGTGCGGGAAAGTTTGGGGACTCCTGCTATACAGGGTTATCATACTATGAAATTCATCCTAAACAATGAATCAAAAACATGGATTCACCATATACTCTGTCAAATGTGCACAGATTTTGTTCGCCAACACATTTTGACTTAAATTTCCAGTTTCCTAAGCATGCTGGATAGCTGCATAAACTCACTATTCACAAATATCAGCATGCCTTCTACAGGGATAGATACAATTGTCTTCAACAGTATTGGAAGTGCACTATTGCGGTATTCCATATGAAGATTGGCTGTTCGCCTGTGAAGATGTAGCTTGACCCATGTTTCCTTTTGAATGTAGCTTCCATAGAAGAGAACATAATAGATTTATCTGTACTGTTTTGAGGCAATGTCCAGAGAGGCTGCCCACTTGTTACCTAGGGCCAGTCAGAATTTCTGCTACCAGTTCTGGTGAACTGGTCCGAACCTGCTCATGCCCACCACTGGGAATGGGCTTTGAGCAGCAGCGTACACCAGTCTGTCCCAGTAAAATCTCTCCCTACCACAGGACTGCAACCCAGAAGTTATGTTTCTCCAATATAAATCATATAAATCAGATTGTTTTCTTCTATTTTGGACAACATTTTTCTCCCTTTTTGCATTGAAAAACATCTCTATAACATATTTGGGCACATTAGAAAACAGTGAAGGAAAAGTAGGGGTCAGGCTTCTGTTTTTTTCCTGTTCATATTGCTATTGCTTATGTTCAAATAACCCCAAACCAGACATTCCAACACAATTAGCAATTATGGGAATGAAAGCAAGGCTCTAAATCAGTGCTTCCCAACCTTTGGTTTTGAGAATTCAATTCTTAGAAGCCTAATCATTTCTCCAAAGCACTGATCAGCTAATATGCTGACTTAGGCTTTGTTGGAAACCACTGCTCTAAATGTTGCCCATACTGCCTGCTGCTGGGGAGGGACATCTCTTGTTAGTGAACAGCTCTGTACAAGTAAGCTCTCTAGGATGTGGAGCTCAGATAGTATGAGCAATTACAAATTTAATTTAATTTTAATTTAATTTAATTTTTGCATTTATATGCCGCCCGCTCAGGTTTTTAGCCCAACTCAGAGCAGCTCACATCACAATTGAACAATCACAATCATACAAATAATGAAATAAAATTTTTAAACATTATAATAATAATTATAAAACCTTATAAAAACTAACCAATATTAAAATTTAACAGATAACAAATCAAGAAATAAAAACTTAAAGTTAAAAGATTAAAAGATTAGAAGGGCGAGAGACTATTTACTAAATTACCCAGCAGGCTGGGGTCCCTATACCACTGGTGCCCCACACCTACCCTGCCAGCCAAGTTTTCATCCCTTTCCTAAAGGGCAGAAACTATGTCTGGAGCCGTAGTTCTATTGGCAGGAGGTTACATATAGGTTACATACAAGTACTGTAATTACATATGTACTATTACAAACTTTTATTATTAGCAACATTAATAGAAACAACTAACAGGAGACTGACATTCCAAGAAACACTTCAAATTCATACCATATATAAAAATCTGGTGTACAAAGCCAGTGAGGTATTGCCAACAATGTACTTGGTGAAAACAATTTGATCCACTAGATTTTGACCATGGTTTCTTTTGAGAATGGCATAGACACTAGCGATTCTGCTTGCTTGCAGGCCATAGTTCTGTCTTGGTAACCTTTAAGAGTTTTTTTTTATGTACAAACAATCTCTCAGTTGATTTTCTTCTTACAAGGTGATGTGTAACACATACCACAAGACTACAGACATTGAACTTTTCATTTCCTTCTGCCTGAATAGCTACCTCCTATAAAGATACATACTCCTTTAGAGAGCACACAAATCAATTATCTCTGATGAGATACTGTAGCAATTTCTTCTCCGCATTCAAATCTTCCATTAAAAGGAAAGATTCTGTTGTATAGAGTAGACAGATTGCTTCATAACTATATATTTACTATATTGTTTTTCTTATAAATGTAATGTGGTAAGAACAGAAATATCTTTCTCCCTCTCTCTGCCCTAAACCCTTTTATGTGACATTGTATTATAGCTGAGTATTCCTCCATGTGAGAATCTAGACCAGTGGCAGCGAACCTATGGCATGTGTGCCAGGGGTAGGACACTTATGGCTTTTCTGTGGGCATGTGTGCTGTCGCAGGCAAGCCACATGCAGCCCAGCCAGCAGCAATGTCAGCACCACTTCCCCATCAACCCCTCTCCTTCTGCCAATGGGGAGTCAAGAGGGGAGGCTGAAATCCAACCTGGGAGGCAAGGGTGAGGTGAGTTGCCCAGACCTAGGAGGCAGGCAGACCCATTGGGGTATTAAGTGCACCAGCAGGAGGGATAGCCACATCACATGGGTACATGCAGTGCTCACCTGTGTGCTTATCCTCCTCCTTGAGCACTCAGTCTCTGAAAGGTTTGAGATCACTGATCTAGACAAAACTGCATGCTCCTGATTTTTTTAAAGAAAAGGCAAAATATTTTCAAGTTATCTCAGGCAGTATACACTGTAGAAAGTGAAAACTATGTAATATACCATTATGTCTAAAAACTCACTACTCCTCACCCTTGTGTAAGCAATGCCGTTGCTTCTCTCAACACAAGAACCTTGATTAAACCAGGAAGCCTGTAATTAACCACAGCCTCTTTTTTCTGTGTGAACCAAAATAACTGCAATGATCTGCGTTGTATAAACTAGGATACAGAATCATAATCAACCTATAGTTTAACATCTTGACAATTTAACAAGCTACAGTTTTATCTTTTGTCTTTTTAAAATGTGTTTTCAAATTGTTTTAAAGGGTTTCATTAAGCATATTTTGAATGCTTAATATGTTTAACTGTTTTAAACATTCTAATTTATTGTCTTTTTTGTTTTAATACTTTTTTAAAATGTTGGGGAAAATGCAGTCTACACATTCAATAAAGAAATATATTCTGTTACAAACATAAAGTAGCAGAAAGAGAAATTTTGAAGCCATGGAAATAAAGATAGGATATTAATGGCTGCAATTCATGTCTGAGTATACATTTTTTTCCCCTGAGAATGTTTTTAGGAAAAATGCCATTGGTGTGAATTTTTTTAAGGTAGATCCCAGCTTGCCATGAAATGACCCACAAACTGTGGTCACGAAGTCATTTCCTGTGGCACATATGAAATGAGACATGCAGGATTTAACACTGGGACTGCAATGGACTGCCGCAGCCTTGAGGATATGGACAAGGTGCATTTTCACAGCCAGTCCATCTGGCATGGCCTCTTCCACCTCCATGACCGTTGGGAATTAAAATATTGAAGTGGTTCCTCCTCCATTCATTTGGCCCTTTGGCCCAATATGAAGGTTTCCAGTGGCATTTCCTCCACTGAGGGGAACCATTTCCTCACCTAAAAAGGCTCATCTGTCCCTAGCCCCTTTAGACAGTAAGGCTATTTACTGTTGCCCAACACTCGGCGTTGAGTTGCTGGCTGTATGATCTACTCCATTACCTTAACAAGATATATGGCCAGACAAACAAAGTAATCAAGATAAAATATACATAAAAGCCTGCTTTGTTACTTTTGATTTTATGCTCAATCTGTTTATGTTACAGACACTGAAACAGACTAACATAATGACCACTTTGAATGTTTCATTGGGTCACTATGCACAAATACAGACAAACGTTATCCACTGGAACTCAAAATGCTTGCTGATTTTTTTAAACATACTAGACCTTAGTAGTACCTCCCCCTCTTTTTAGTCTTGCTTCCTGTTCCATCTTGCTGAAAGTACCAATTAAACATCTAGAAGATGTCACAGAAAGAATGTTGCAATGAGATACAAAGAAGCATATGTTTAGCAAAATAAAGGGTGTCAAAATTCTCAGACTAGCATACTCCTATGCCAGGAGTTCTCAACCTTTTAAAGCTGGGGGCCGGGTCATGCTCCCTCAGAGAGCCTCGGGGGCCAGATGGCCATTTAGCCCTTCCTCCACCACATGGCACTTCTTGGTGTGGTGGAGGCAGTGTGGAGGCCACATGAAATGGTGCTTCAGGCTGCATCCAGCCCATGAGGCACAGGTTGAGAATCCCTGTCCTATGCCCTTCTTTTTTCATTTAGCATAGTCAAAAGGTGATTTAAAAAACTGCTGCTTTTTTTTTTAGAATTGGAATTTAGCATGTTCTTTTAAACCCTAAATTCAGTGATAGGATGTCAAAAATTCTACTACCACGCCATGACGTCATGGACGTTATGGGCGTGGCCAATGTCATGATGTCATGACATCATGGGCGGAGCCAATGTCATGACATCATGACGTTGTGGGCAAGGCCAAAAATAAAAAAATAATAAAAAATAAACACGCACACAGACCCGTAAATAACTTAAAGAAATAAAATAAAGAAATAAATAAAATAAAAATTAAATAAAAGTACAACCACCTACCCAAAACACAAATAAATCACCCACCCACCCTAAATATAAAAGCCTCACTTACCTTCCTTGGCGCCGACAAACCTCCATGTGGCCCGGGGCCACCCGGCAAGACACGCTGCCCCTGACTGCGGCCGTTTCCTCCAAGTCCCTAGGAGGGCGCGCCGCGGGCAGGCGGCCCGGGCCGGCACCAACGTGCCCGTGGGAGCTCGGTGGCCGGTTAGGGGAGGTGCCCTTCTCTTAGGGCTGCTGCCGCTGCTGCCGGAGCCACTCTAAAAAGGGGCGGCTCCAGCTTCGGAAGAATTTTTTTAAAAAAATTGGAGCCATTTGGCTCTAATTTAGTGCGCATGACCAGAAACTCAATTTTTTAAAAAAATTGGAGCCATTTGGCTCCAATTTAGTGCGCATGACCAGAAACTCAATTTGACGCATGCGCATGCGCAGTCAATTGGAGCCATTTTTTGCTCCAATTTTTTTTAAAAAAATTCTTTCGGTGAGGCGTCCGGAACCGGACGATTCAAAAGTGGACTCCCCTCCCGGAGAACCCTCTGGGATTGGTCCTACCGGTTCCAGGGAACCGTCTGGAACCGGGGACATCCCATCACTGCCTAAATTGTTATTTAATCATAACTTTATTTTGTGGAAACCAGCTTCATAATGCATGGCTTGACGTTCATTTCTTTCAACATACCATAACTAAGACTGATCATGCTTTGCTAGATAAAGAGAGCATAATAGGCTGCAGTTTACCCAAAATAGAAAAGAATGTTTCTGAACACCTTCACAATGGCACAAGAATTGTTCTTTGTTATGTTAACTGTGCTTTATTATACCTCCACTGGACAAAAGTCTTTGTTCAACTACACACACAAATCAAAAGTTGTATGGACATTAATTGCATAATGCCAGAGGCAAAAGGCTATTTCACCAAGGATATTGCAGAATAGGTCATGTCAGGGGAAATGTCTGATTGTGAAATTCAACACTGTAATTATTTTTTGCTAGGCATAACACCCGGCACATTTACTTTTACGAACAGGATGCTGGCCACTGAGAATCATTAAACCTATAATTCCATATCCTCATATAGAACAGAGATGAAAATATCATGTTTTATGCAATGGTACACTGATATCAACTCTGAAATAATATAAATCAAATTCCCAATTGCAGGCAGAAATTGCTGATAAAGAACCAGACAATAGATCAAAGACAACCTGTCATCAGAACTGAAATTTCATTAGAATTCAAGAAATATGACTAGGATACTCTTCTGTGTCTGAATCAGACTTACAACCAATTAATATGTATTACATATTACATATTACATATTTATAAGACCATGTGTGTGCACACAGTGGGGTAGGCAACACTGCATAATGATTTCTATAATGTACCCAGTTCATGCTACTATAAGATGCCTATGCATTTTACTTGTACAGTAATACCCCGGATAACGTTATGACTTGGTTCCACAAGTCATGACATTATCCGATTTTTAGCGTTGTCCGATGCATGCATCGAACAACGCTAAAAAAAAGCCCTGACTTCAGGGACAAACCGCTTTAAAGGCAGGCAGGGAAAGAACTTTTCCTCCCTGCCTTTAAAGCCACCCCCCACCCGCAGTGGTTAAATTTAAACTATAGGGAGAGGCTTGTGTTTTTTTCCTTCCCCTCCCTGTATTCAAAACACAAGCCTCTCTCTTCCTGTAGTTTAACTACAGGGAGGAAAAAAGACGCAAACGCGCGATCGCGTCTTTTTTCCTCCCTGTAGTTAAACTACAGGGAGAGAGAGGCTTGTGTTTTAAATACAGGGAGGGGAAGAAAAAAACACAACCCCCTCTCTTCCTGTAGTTTAAATACAGGGAGGAAAAAAGAACTGATTCCGTCTTTCTCTCCCTCCCTTTTCCTCCCTGTATTTAAACTACAGGGAGGGGGAAAGAGAGAGATGTGATTAGTTCTCTAGAGAGAACTGTGTTCTCTCTAGAGAACTAATCACATCTCTCTCTTTCCCCCTTCCCTGTAGTTCTCTAGAGAACTAATCACATCTCTCTCTTTCCCCCTTCCCTGTAGTTTAAATACAGGGAGGAAAAGAGACAAGGAGGCTTTGTGACTGCAGTAGGGTCGGGGAAAGGCGGGTTCTTTTCCCCAACCCTACTGCAGTGGCAGAGACCACTGCGGGTGGGGGGTGGATTGGGTAGTTCTACCCAAACCACCCCACACCCGCAGACCATTGCATCGGACAACGCTAAAAGAATCGTTATCCGATGCAAGTTTTTTCCAAAAAACTTGCATTGTTATCCAATTCTAGCGTTATCCGATGGAATCGTTATCCGGGGTATTACTGTATGTGTGTGTGTCATATACACACACTCTGAATTTTATCACCAAATTCAGTGACATTTGAAACTTTACAAACAGCAAAATGAAAATTATCCAAACTTGACAGCATTATTGTAGAACATAAGAGGCACCATAAACCCTGACAAATGTTTATGTGACATGAGAAATATTTAAAAGATCACACATTTTAAGAGGACGAAGACAGAAATCCCAATCAAATTAACACAGTACCCAAGATCATACTGAATAATTATATTATTTTATTTTATTTAGCTTCGTTCCTATAATCACAACACTGACAACTTGACAACTTTGCAAACCTTGTCAGGAAAAGTTATCTCTATATTATAGAATTATTTTCTTCATCACTGAAAAATTTTGGGATTGTACAATTGGTGTGTTTTATTTGTTGTCAGGCACCCTGAGTCATTCGTGAGGAGTGTGGCACAGAAGTATGGTAAATAAAATAAATAAATAAACACTGGTAAATTTGCCATACACCGTACCAGTTGAGTCTGCATGGAGTACACCTGGCATCTAGGTAAGGAAGAAATGGTTATTCTTGACCAGAGTTGGAGGCTATGTATAGAACAACTTATTGTTCATTTTAGTTCCCACCAGTCCAGCCACTTTTTAATGCCAACTAAAAAGAGAGAGAGGATTTTACTTTTCTTGAATTCTGAATTATACAAACTTTTGGAAATAAATGTTTCTTACATGAAAAAACCATGAATGTATAAGAAAACAAACCTATAAAGAGATTGTCTCCCTCAGTCCATTAAAAAAAAACACTTCTGTGGAGGAAACAGTCCATGACAATCTGAACACCAAATCCCAAAGTAATTAATCGAAAACTATGGAGGGTAAGAAAAACTGCTTCTCTAGTGACAGGTTGTCTATAAGAGGCTGTTCTTTTTCCTCCCATGTTCTCAGATACACTTTTTAAAAATTCTGCAACAGTTTTCAAAGATAGGCAACATGACAAACACAATAACATTACAAATTCAAAAGTATTATGGCACTTTTAAGCTTAAAGATGTGCAATTAGGGAAAACGTTAGCAATAAGGAATTACGCCAAAGAACCAGAAAGTATGATGTGGTCAATGAACTATATGTGGCAAAAAGAGGATGGGCAGGGCATATTGCCCACCTAAAGGATAACAGATGGACTACGCTGGCTAACAGAATGGAAATTAAGTGACCACAAAAGACCACTAGGCAGACCCAAAAAACGATGGGATGAGCTGATGCTAAAACTGTTCAACCAGAGATAGAAGCAGAAGGCAAAAGGACAGAACATTTTGAAGTTCAGTTGATTTGTGCAAAAGTGATGACAAATCAATATTGGATATTGTAATATGGGTTGGAATTCATGGAAACTCACACTGAAATAAATCTGAGGTAGATTTGATGCATGAAAGCTGACTTTAATATTTAGCAGTTAGTCTTTAATCTGCCACAACATTTTTGTCCTTTTCTTATTTTAACTTTTAATTTGTTTCTTATCTGATATGAAATAAATCTGTTAGTCTTAAATGTACCAGTTAATTTTTTTGGAATAATTTTTGTTATGTTTTTAAGCATCTCCAGTTAATTCTTCTCACATTCTCCACTCATACTGCAACAGTTAGGACAGAATATGGAACATGGAATATGGAATGACGGACTGGTTTGGAATAGGAAAAGGAGTAAGACAAGGCTGCATTTTGTCACCCTGCTTATTCAACTTATACACAGAGCACATAATGCGCAATGCAGGGATGGAGGAATCACAATTTGGGATCAAAACTGCTGGGAGAAACATCAATAATTTGTGATATGCAGATGATACGACCCTGATGGCAGAAAGTGAGGAGGACTTAAAGAAGCTCCTGATTAAGTTAAAGAAGAAAGTGCAAAAGCGGGTTTGAGACTCAATATAAAGAAAACCAAGATCATGACAACAGGCCCTATCAGTCCCTGGAAAATAGATGGGGAAGAAGTAGAAGCAGTGACAGATTTTACTTTCTTAGGATCAAAGCTCACTGCAGATGGTGATTGCAGCCATGAAATAAAATGGCGACTGATTCTTGGGAGACAAGCTATGAGAAACCTGGGGAGCATAGTGAAAAGCAGAGACATCAAATTGCAAACAAAAATTCGTATAATCAAAGCAATGGTATTCCCAGTGGCAATGTATGGTTGTGAGAGCTGGATCATTAGGAAAGCAGAGCGCAGAAGAATAGATGCCTTTGAGATGTAGTGTTGGAGGAGAGTTTTGAGAGTCTCCTGGACAGCAAGGAGAACAAACAGGTCAATCTTAGAAGAAATCAAACCTGACTGCTCCTTAGAAGGTCAAATAGCACAGATGAAGCTAAGGTACTTTGGACATCAAATGAGAAGAGAAGACTCGAGAAAGCCTTGATGCTTGGAAAGGTCGAGGGCAAAAGAAGGGGGCGTCCAAAAATGAGATGGCTAGATGGTATTGTGGACACAATGTGCACAGAGCTGAGCGAGTTGAGGGGGATGGTGGAGGACAGGGGAGCCTGGTGGACAGGCGTCCATGGGGTCGCAAAGGGTCGGAATCGACTGTGCAACTGAACAACTAAAAAATCTTATTCCACATTCTGTAGTCAGTTTTTTAAAATGTGTAAATTTCAACTTTCCCAAATTCAAGATTTTGTCCAGAAAAAAAAACAGCAGAGAAAATTTTGTTGAGCTGTGCAAGAATTAAAGAATACTGTTTCTTTAACAAAATATGTATTTTTGTTCATTCAACATAGTATGCCTATTCAAAAGTTTCTTAGGGTCTGTATTCTTCTATGTATACAAGAGACCAAACCTTCAACACAACAGCACCATTCTTCAACAATAATAATTGTGGAGGGGAGTTAGACTCCTCAGACATTATCAACAAACTGGGGGAAAAGACAGGAAATGAAATTAAGCTTAATGCTAGACGTGGTTTTTAAAAAGAATTCTTGATATTACAGTTTCAGGAAATGGGTCTGTGCTTTTACAAAAATCATGAACACTTAACAAAACAGAACCACATCAGCACATTAACAAGTTTATATCACTAATTTGAGTAAGCAACAGAAATAAAACTATGACAGAACTCCACATAGAGTACAATTTATAGTACACTGGAATTTATAGCACAGATAAGAAAACTGTCAGAGTAAAAACAAACAATTCTGCTACGATTCTTTCCTTCCATTCACTAAACAGGACAGGAACACCAAATTAAATTGGGTTGCTTCACATTTCTTTTAAAGGGGTCCCTGTTAGTGTCCACTGCTAAAATTGATCGAGCCATTAAATCAACAACAAATTCCCCTGTCACAAGAGGCTACCATGCACTTCTTAACTGCCTTTTCCTGCACCTCTTCCCTTTAACCTTCCCTTTCACACAGAGGTATAATATTAAATCCTTGTCCATTCCTTTTTTCCTTTTCAAACTGATACAAAACTAACTTTGAAATATGTTAGGGACTGTGCCATTAAAAGTAGAAATGTAGACATTAAGAAACATGATAAACTAGGCCCAGAAATAAAGGACACTAACCAATACACCTGATTAGACCAACACCTAGCATCATGTTGCCAAAAAATTCCTTTTTGTTTCAAGAGTCTCTAGCTTCTCCATTTGTCCTGCTGACAAAAAGGAAACTGTTGTAGAGAAATTGTGTTTTTGTCAATACTGGCACCCAACCTAATGCTCCTTTCATTGGAACAAGGATGACCATCCCAGCAACTAAATGCCTAGAGCCATGATGGAGAACCTTGGCACTCCAGCTGTTCTTGAACTTCAATTCCCAGAAGCCCTGATCAGCATGAGTGCTGACTTGGGCTTCTGGTAATTGGAGTCCAAGAACACCTGGAGTACCAAGGTTTGCCATCATGGGCCTAGGGCTATAGAGCTGTTGGTCATGATAAAGCAGGTTCCACACACATCCCCACACACTGAATGTGAAACAACAAAAAAACCAACACTCTGACATTCATTTATTAATTATACCTAAAACTACAGAGCTTTTTGATCATCAGGCATACCACAGCCTGCCCACCTGTTTTCACCATCATTCAAAAAACTATCCCTGACACCTCTGCCCCTTTCGTTTTTCCAAGAAACTTCTTTCATAATTACAGGAAGAAGGCATACCTTGATTGGATCACAAAAAAAAATCATTGTACAAGCTTTCGAGATTCAAGATCTCTTCATCAGGCACGCATAAAACTATCAATGAAAGTTCATAGCAAGATGTTACTGCCAGGCGCTCTTAGAAATGCATATGGAAAACCAGCAACAGCCTTGTATGGTATCACCATACCTCCCACACAGGAACCTAGATATCTGCTATTACTCTCATCCTTTTGTGGCCAGACAAAGGCCATGCAAAGCTCCAGGGGCTTTCCATTAGGGAGTTGGGGTTGCAATTTGGTTTACACAGTTGTTGTTCAGTCACACAATCGATTCCGACCCTTCACGACCCCATGGACCACTGCATGCCAGGCAGCCCATCCTCCAACATCCTCCTCAGCCTGCTCAGCTTTGTGCCCATTGTGTCAACAATGCCATCTAGCCCATTCTCTGCCACCCCCTTCTTTTGCACACTACCCATGCCAATTGTAGCCAAATCAATGCCATGAACTTTCATTGTTAACTTTATGCCTACCTGATGAAGGGATCCAATAAAGATACCATCTTCCTACATTTGTTTTGTATTTTGTATATGGATCACACGGCTGTGTTTGTTTTCTTTTATAATTGATACCTTTATTTTCTGTTTTCAAAAATATCACTAACTTCAAATTCCAACCCCCTAACATTCTTTTAAAAGCAATTCAGGGTCACTGCTTATTTGATCCTACTGGCTATTTTTCCTCTCCATCAGATGTCCAGCCAAGTGGGTGCCCTACTCTTGACCATAAAAACCTCATCAAGAAATTATCCAGATGACAATCATTTTTCCTTGTAACAGTGGTCTCATCATCTTAAGGATAAATAACAAACTACTTTTTCTCTATTTTTTCCTAATCCCTGGAAGTCTGGCTGCTTTGCTCTTCTACTGCTCCTTTCACTGCATTATTTCCCCCCATTCTGCCTTCTGGAGACCCTTCAGCACAAGATACAGAGATTGTTACAAAATGCTTGACAGTCTCAATACCAGAGATTCTCTACCTGCGGCCCGTGGGTCGAATGTTGCCTGTGGCACCATTTCATATGGACCTCCACTGCCTCCTTCACACCAGGAAGTGCCATCTGGTAGAGGAAGGGCAAAGTGGTTATCCAGACCCAGAAGCTGTCAAAGTGAGTGTGACCCAGCCCCCAGCTTAAAAAGGTTGAGAACGGCTCTACACCTTGATTTTAACACTCTCCCTTCCTTAATTCAATCCTAAAGTCTGAAGTGCCATATTCTCTGAAAACTTTACAGGAAATCTTCACTATCTGACTTTAATAGGCTACATATTCCCCTACACATCTCTACCTTAATACTTTTTTTCCCCTGAAAAAGCCCCTTCACATCCTATGACAACTTTTTCTAAAAAAATTGAGTGGGTAGAGAAAAATGCTTTCTTTGCACATTAAAAAAACAATTTAAAATTTTTTATTTTGGTGTGGTTTTTTTTTTTAATATGTGGGGTCCTGGGAGCAACAATGGGGTCCAGAGTCTCATGCAGCCTATGGGCTCTATAATGCCCACCCAAACCTTTACTAAGAAACCTAATTACTGGGGGAAGGGAGGAGCCTAAGGAAGCTGTTGGAGTGATTTCTGTCGTCTCCTTCTTCAGACAAAGAAAAAAGGTCCTATATGTGTTAAAAGTACTATGGAACTCACCAAAATATAATTAATGCAGTACTTTGGATGATATTGTATCATGGGAAGTGTTGAAGGTCTTATGGACAAACTCTTTGTTGATAAATTTTTGGTCAAAAAAGCCTCCAGGCAGTATCTGACTTGGTGGGGTGGAAGCTATGGAGTCTTGTGTACGGGTGGGTGGAGGATTGATTGGGGGGGTGTTTTGTATAATGTGGGGGGTTTGTTGTTGTTTGTTGTTGAGATTTCCTTGTATTGTGGTGCTAAGTGTTTTTCTTATATGTTTTATTGTCTGCTTTATTTTTTAATACTTTTTAAAAAGAAACCTAAAAAGAAACTTAATTACTCAGTATCTGCTACTTGGACTATCATCTCAGTTCTACAAGACAAACAATTCCTTATCCAACATGAATACAGCCAGAAGTATAGAGCAGGAGTACTCGACCTTTTTAAATTGGGGGCCAGGTCATGTACCCTCAGACTGCTTAGGGGGCCAGATGGACATTTTGCCTTTCCTCCACCACATGGCACTTCCAGGTGTGGTAGAGCAGTGGGTTCCCATGTGAAATGGTACCACAGGCCTCAGGTTGAGAATCCGTGCTATAGAGCAATAGCAATTACAGTGGTACCTCGCTTAAAGAGCACAATGTGTTCCATGGGATTGCTCTTTAAGCGAGTTTGATACTTAACATGCTTGGTACTCTTTTTGCCAACCTTGGAAGGATGGAAGGCTGAGTCAGTTTTGATCCCTGTCAGGATCAAATTCACAACCTTTTGGCTACAGAACAGTAGTTTAACCACTGCACTAGCAGGGCTCTTAGAAAGATACCCCTAACAGCAGATCATTTCCCCTTTCTTAGTATTCTATCTACCTTTACTCATGACTTGCAGCGAGCACAGAGTTTGGGGAGCTGTCATTAAAAAAATGCCTTCCCCCAAGCTTTGCTCAGTCAGGTTCAAATACATGTCAGATACATAGATGTCCAAACAATCATAGTTAATAACTGGCTTGACAAGTTACTCAGAAATATGTTTTCTTTTGTCAGTTTTAAAGAAGGTAACACATAGAAGTTTTTGAACAATTCTTGAAAAGTCTTCCTGATACTAGGCATGATGTTTCCCTTCATTTATGACTGAAGACACAAACTTAGTTTTTTAACGGGGAGATGATCTCTCACCATAAGAAAGTAAATAAAATCTAGGGCTACAATTTTATACCTTATCATAACTCCCCTTGAAATCAATACATGAACTGCCTACATAACTGGCTGCAAGACTGCAAGCTGAGATGTTTCAAATTTTATTTTTAAAAGCCCCATGGTTGTGCGTTTCCTGAACAATGCACTCATGCCACCACTGCAATTCTATTCTTACAGACTGACAATTTAGAGGGTTTTCTCTTTGAATTGTACAAACACATAAACAGTCCTGTCAAGAATGTTGCTGCTTCAATTAATCTTCCTAAAGTGGCACAGCATTTCATTTGATGCAGTGGCACAGTTAGGTTCTAACTTTACGAAGAACTATGAGATTTTTCAGCAGACATTTCATAAACAGAAAATTATATTGTAAGTTTCTTCATGGATTTTGAACTCTGTTCATTTTATGTACAGTAAAACCTCACATAGAGAGTGCCTCGCTTAGCGACTAACTCGCTTAAAGAGCAGAATTTTCTCTGAATGGTCACCTCGCTTAAACAACTAAAACCAACCAAAAACTCGCTTAACAAAAAAATCAGGGTTCACAATTCTCCTTGCCAGAAGTCACAATCGGTCACTTACAATGGTGTTTCACTTAAAGAGAAAACTCTCTTAAAGAGCAATCCCGTGGAACGCATTATGTTCTTTAAGCAAGGTACCACTGTACACTGATTAGACATGTCAAAACTAGCACATAGTAATAGTAAATAAAATGCATATTCCCTCTTTTTCTCCTTGCGTAATCTAGCAAGGCTGCCTTCCCTACATTCTTTCTGCTTTGTCAGTGGGATGATTTGTTTAAAACGTCTGTTGTGACAACTGTTCTAGCCATCATGTCTAATGCATCAGAGAGAGCAAGACCAAGGGTGGACCTGATGCAAATCAAATTTCAATCATTTCTCAGTAAGACTCAACTGAATCATGTTACCTTTTGTATGCACCTACAATAATGCATCCTCCCTTGCTACGACATTAATATATACTGTGCATGTATATATTTCCTTAGAAGGTCAAATAGTAAAGATGAAGCTAAAGTACTTTGGACATCAAATGAGAAGAGAGGATTCGCTTGAGAAAGTCTTGATGTTGGGAAGGGTAGAGGCCAAGAGAAGAAGGGGGCGGCCAAAAATGAGATGGCTATATGGTATTGTAGACACAATGGGCACAAAGCTGAGCGAGTTGAGGAGGATGGTGGATGACAGAGGTGCCTTGTGGACAGTGGTCCATGGGGTTGTAAAGGGTCGGAATCAACTGTGCGACTGAACAAATATATTTCCAGCACATATATTTCACAAGCCAAATGTCCAGAAGACACCATTTGCAACTGTGACTATTCCTCTTACATTAGATGAGCCCAATTTTTTTCTGCAATAACAGCCAAAGTAGAAAGATTTTTCTTGGGGGAAATGACACATATTTTTTAACAAAAATTCATGCAAAAACTCGACAATGTCTATACATATACGTATACCCATATTTTTATCTATCCGAATATCTGCCATAAGTTATATTCCGGAACACATGAAAAGCATTACTCTGCATTTTCAAAATGGTACCCTGTAAGAATACCTGAATCAAATTTCTACTATGAGAGATGCCATAAAGGCCAGAGGCAAGAACTAGGAAGCAGCATAGCACTGCAAAAATACATTTTCAATTATATTGAGAATATTCTATAAAGTCAAAAGAATCAGTATCCAACATAATCATTACAGTGTGGGTTGAGCATGTGCTTTCACCAGACTTATTTTTGTATTCCAAATAGCCAAATTAAAAAAAATAAAACTACCAAATAAAACTACCTACTTCCTCTATTTAAAACTCACTCCCAATAACTTTAAGCAGGAACAATAAAGTAAGAAGAAAGAAAAATAATGAAAGAAGTCAAAATGAAAGATGAGAAAAACAGTTAAGGGTTGGGTGAGCTAAGTAGGAAAAAATATTAAACTTTGAATGCATTCTACAACATGGTGTAACATCAAAAGCTAACATGATTAACAAACATATATAACCAAGCTAGATGGTTTGAAGGGAGAAAATCAGAGAACTGTAAGTTCTCTTTCACCTCAAGTAAAATATACTTTTTACAATCTTCAACCACGGAACAAAATAATGAAAAAGCATTAAATACTATGTGTTTTCCTTTCTCTACCTCTTGAAAGATTGGCTTATTTTGTTTATTTAAAATAATTCTGAGGTGTTTCTAACTGTTACTTGAAGCTGGCCTTATAAACTGAAATTTGGTTTATGAAATTTAACAGGAATCTCTGAATTAAAAGCACAAACTTAAGCAAAAGTTCATTGAACATGACTTCACTGGGCTTGTGCTACATTTACTCCTCCGTGCTTTCTCATATTTACTGCAACACTGTTCATGTTTTCAGAAAAAACTACACTGATATTCCAGTGCTACAATCTTCTATGCTAGTGGTTCCCATCGTGGGACTCACGCCCCATAGAAGGATTCAATTTCCAGAAGCCCAAGTCAGTACATTGGTTGATCATTGCTTTGGAGAACTGACTTAGGCTTCTGGGAATTGAAGTCCAAAAACTAAATGTTGGGAAATACTGGTCTATGGCAAGTTTGGCTTCGGATGGGGAATAGTAAATGTAACAACAGCTGAACATCAATTATAGATGTACAGTGGTACCTCGCTTAAAGAGCACAATGCATTCCATAGGATTGCTCTTTAAGTGAGTTTGCTTTTTAAGTGAAACACCATTGTAAGTGACCAAATGTGACTTCTGGTGGGGGGATTGTGAACCCCGATTTAGTTGTTAAGTGAGGGTTTTTTTGTTTGTTTTAGTTGTTAAGCGAGGCAACCATTCAGAGAAAATTCTGCTCTTTAAGCGAGTTAGTCTCTAAGCGAGGCACTCTTTATGTGAGGTTTTACTGTATATGACTTTTATGAGTCATAAACCAGTTAACACAACATTCCTTTACAAAACCGAGAAGATTGCAAACATGGAGTTTTGCACATTAGCCTAAGTGTTTTTAAGAAGTTCAACAGATAGATATCTAATATCTAGCAATAAGAAGAAACATGATATTGCATTTGTTCTGCTTGCTATGCTGTGCAAATTACCCAGTCTACCAGGCAATGCTATTTTATTTCTAGTGTGACACACTAGGGGAAAATTATGAATTGAACCTAAACTAAGAGGAAGGATAGACAAGATGCTATTTTAAATTGTCAGGCAGCCCTGTTAAGGGTTCCATTAAAACTTAAGACCCATCATGTGGAATAATTTTTGTTAGTATCATTTAAAATTGCTGAGCAAATCTAACACAAGACCTACTGAGTAGTCATTCCATGTTAAACAGGGCAATATGATTTTTCTTTTCTTTTTTTGTGCCTTCAGTGATGCTCAGGGGGAAGAACTGCATGCTTCAAGTTTCCTTATTATCAGACACACTAACTGAAAATGTCAACCCTACATATAAATATTATGAAATGTTTTATACTAAATTCTAACAAACATTGCATATGTGATAATTTGCAAAGAAAACCTATGTCTAAGAAACAAATCTTATGCCTCATTTCAGTTTCTGAAAAAAAAATCTACATCTGCCTTCTGTTTAATAATAGTAAGATCACAGCCAAAAAGAGCTGAAGAGAAGTGACAAAATAAAATTATTTATGCCTCTTCAGAACAGACATTCAAAAAATATATCTAACAACACAATAAAACAGTATTTCAGAAATCTAGAAAATGTTTACAAGGATTTGATCTGTCACATGGATAGTGGAGATATGGATTTTTGTAGGAATGATAATACAGTAAAACCTGGCATAAAGAGTGCCTTCGTTTAAGACTAAATTGCTTAAAAAGCAGAATTTTCTCTGAATGGTGGCTTCACTTAGCAACTGAAACCAACCAAAAGCCCACTTAACAATCACCCTCCCCCACCAGAAGTCACAATTGGTCACTTACAATGGTGTTTCGCTTAAAGAGCAAATCTGCTTAAAAAGCAATCCCGTGGAACACATTATGCTCTTTAAGCAAGGTACCACTGTATGATTTCATGTCAGAAATTACTCTGGGTTGAAAGGATTTTTGCTGGAGAAACTCCATTCAGGGGATGCACAAATGGGGCTCCTTTAATGATCCTAAGATCTTTTCCCACGAACTAGTCCCTATTTACCTATTTCGCAATTTCTTGCTTTTGAACTGCTAGGTTGGTAGGAGCTGGGACAGAGACAGGTGCTCAGTCCAACATTCACTACCCAGGTCTCAAACTGCTAACTTGCCAGCCTTCCAGCTAACAAGGTGAGCTTCTTTACCACTCAGCCACCCTAGCCTTTTGTAAATGATGACTGCATAGAAAGGTGATTCAAGTAACCATGATCTTGCAGAATGAGGCTTTATTTCCTTGCCCCATCATGGTCTTGACTGTTATGTCACAGGGACACACAGAGACCTACTACCCATAAGCAGAGATAAGATGCCACTAGCATAACTGGAATTTCCTAGCAGTAATTTCTACCAAGACTAGAGTAGGGGTGGAATCAAAACTGCCTGAAGCGTTACAGTTCTGAACCTCCTGCACTGGTTATTATATCCCCCCCCCCCCAGATTTCTTCTTCCAGGTTCCAATGCCATCCAACTCTCCCACCAGAATGCCATACATGTTAGCAGAACATTCTGGCAGCTATAGTCCAAAAAAGGAACTTCCCCAAGATCTGGTTTGGCCCCATGGGATTTGACTTTTAACCTTTCTAATCCAAATGACAGAGAATGGTCAAAATGGCTTTACAAACTTAACAGCAGCGGAATGTATTAGTAATTGAAGATTTTTCACAGATATCAGCATTCTTCTTTGTGTCCTGAGCAAGCCCTGGACTGTCAAAATTAAGCCACTTTCTTTGCTTTGTTGTTGCCCATACCCAAGTCCTCATTGGTGCATGTCTCTGGCAACAATTGGCAGACCAGTAAATGGGCCAGACTCTGTATCTCTCCAGATTCACACAGCAGTGAAACTCAAGCTACCTTTTATTAGTAGAGTTCAGAGGAAGGCAATGATAAACCATTGCTGAACATTTTTGTACCTTGAAAACACAATCCCAAATGATAGGTACAGCCCACGGAACTCTGGACAGAATAATGCACTTTAAGAGCTGAGGTGATTATTAGGATTATAATTACGCAGAAACACAATGCACACACTCTGGACTACTTTGGGAAGTCACCTAATAAGTCTTTTAAATGCACAAAAGCCCATTTCCATGCAAACTGCCCTTATTAGTTAAGAGTTTCAAACAAACATTGTTTTCCCCTTAACCCCATCATACCAACATGCCTTAGCAAATTACATAAAAAAGAAGGAACCATTCAAAGCAAATCTCTTTAGTTGTTTACAGCATTATAAATCCAAGCTAACAAAGGACCAATTTACATGATTAGTTGACACAGCAGTTAAGTAACAAGATTACCATTTGGTAAGTTTACCTCTACTGACAGGTACAGACTGATCCAGTAACTTTTTTAAAAAAAATCCAGTTAAGTGGGACTCTTAATAGCTGCTTCACAGAACTACACCATCATTTTAAAGCTACAAACCATTACATTGTTGCATGATCCCTGAACCCTTATACAGGGGGAGGGGGAAATGAAGGATTACAATTGGATTTAAAAATAAGATTATCAGTTAACAAGCTTGAGAACAGGTAAGCAGCTTGGAGCAGAAAGCTAAGCAAATGTGACCTCCAGAAATTATAAATGCCACTATAAAGTGATAGTATCTCTTTAGAAGGACTCAGTTTAAAAAAAAAACAGTAACCATCAGAGTAAAGACAAACATTAACACCAGAGTTTTAAAAAAATATTCAGTGTCTACATTCAAGAAATCTAAACTCTGTTTTAAGTGCCAACATAAATACCATTTGTAGCAGCTCAGATATTAGAATTTTAAAGCAGAAAAGAAAAACTGTAGACTTTGCAGAAAAAAGGAAAGAAACCAAACATCAAGAATCATGCCTGATTTGACCCCTCCAACATTTTACTTCACTTATTACAAAACAAAATATGAAAGTCTGAGGCCACTACTTGTTTGTACATCACAAATCTATTTATAAAAGCTAAAGTACAATAGGCACATATGGCAAAAGTCAATTCCAATAAGATTAAAGGTATAAGAGTAGCCTAATGGCAGATTTCCATATTCACATAATAACCTGTTGTTTATATAAAGACAACAAAGACAAAACAAAGTTGTTATCTGCTCAGTTGTGTACTGAGATTGTAATGTCAACATAAAGAAAGACATTTAAAGAGTGTCTCTAACTCTTAAATGTAACTCTAGCTCCAACATTATGAGAAGGAAGACTCACTGGAAGAGATAGTAATGTGGAACAAATTGAAAGCAACCTGAAAAGAGGAAGATAAAATAGGAGATGGATTGGTTCTATAAAGAAACCATCGCCTTTGAAAGAGCTATTTTAGATCTTGTGGTCTCACAGCAGCTTTTTGTATAGCTGATAATAGGCTGTTCTGTAAGTTGACAGATGCTGCTATGAGCATGCCCAGTTGGACATTAGGAGCACTCATTTTGAAAGTTTCTTTTTTTTGGGGGGGGGGGGAGGTTGGATGACTAATTTTTTTTTTGATAAATTTTGAGTACTACTAATAATTTTGTGTCAGAGATTACTCTGGTTGAAAGGATTTTTGCTGGAGAAACTTCGCTCAGGGGACTCCCAAATGAGGCTCCTTTCATGTTCCCAAGTACAGCCCTTGGGTATTGAAATCTGACCTTCCACTCTCCAAACTCAGCGGGGGAGCTTCATTTTGGGTACTAAAGTAGTCCAACTCATCTCCAACATTTAGCTTTTGGGAATGCTTCTGGGAGCAATACTTTTTCTGAGCACTCTTTATAGTGATATCAGGCAAATGTGAATGCAGGAAATTGACTAAAAGAGGACCATGCAACTATAAAAGCTGCTTCTAATTTAAACTTTTGGTATAGTGAATCATTTTTTAAAAAGGGAAGCTACCACAATATTCTCTGCTGTTGCTGCTGCCTCCTTACCTGAGAGCAAGCTGGGTAAAATTACTCAAGTATACCAAGTAAGTGGGGTTGTTGTGGCTTAGTGGTTAAGACACAGAGCTTGATGACTGGAAGGTCGGCAGGCCAGCAGTTTGAGACCCAAATACTCTGCAACGGAGTAAACTCCTGTCATCTTTCCCAGTTCCTGCCAGCCTAGCAGTTCAAAAGCAAGAAATTGCAAGTAAATAAATAGAAACTGCTTTGTCGGGAAAGGTAACAACATTCTGTGCACTCTGATGTCTAGTCATGCCTGCCACATGTCCAGGTAAATGTCTGCTGACACAGACAGCACTGGCTCTTTGGTTGTAAACAGAAATGAGCATCACCCCAACATGACTGGCTTTCTAGTGAGGGAGACCTTTACTATACCAGATAAACATACTCATAAGTAACCCAGATAAATTTTACTTATGGTAAAAACTGAGCCAAAAAAATATTCCTAATATAAATCAGGCTGGCAGACCAGACTGACTTTCTACAGAAAAACGCGCACGCGCACACTGCAGCTAGAGAAAACTCCAAGAGAAAGATGGCTAGAATATAACAAGCAAAAAAAATTATCTTAAGCACCCCACTCATCCCCTCAGAAAGACCTATGCTTCAAACACATGGACAGTTTGTTTGGGAAGAATTCTATCAGATAATCTGCAAAGGGTGGAAGTGGAATGCCTCCAAATACATTCTCTAAAGAAAGGCAAGGAAGGGTTTCAATAATCAAGAGGGGAGACAAAATGCAGTGATCTAAAGACCATCCAGACCCTTGTCATGAGAGAACAAACATTTCCAGTACAGACCAAAAAATCACTCCAGTGAGATAAATGAACTTGGACTACAGATATGAATCTTTTCAGAGCTAATCACATCACTACAAATTCCTCTGTCTGGACAGGCCCTTTGTTAGGTAAAACTTACCATTATACTAATACAATCTCAGTAGTGGTGGGTATTTCATCTTTACATAAAAATCACACAACAATGTATGACATATATAGAATGTGATGTCCTTCTAAATTTTATCTTATTATCATCATATCTGACTGCTCGTGTAGCATTTTACTTAAGAGCACAAGCTATGATCTAGGCACACCCTGGATATTCAGTCTAGCAATGAATTCACTGTACATAACCATAACTGAATAATCTCAGTCTCTGTTTTGCGATGTGGCTGGTTTACAAGATATTGTTATGGCACTATAACAATTACTTTGAAATAACATTGTAAAACACACCATATGCTACGTTACACATATTATAAAACCAGTCTCATCTTCATGCCGCAGATATGTAAAGAAATACATTGACTTTCCCAACCCAACTTGTATTTATCATAAACATACTTCTCTTCAAGCAAAAAAAGAAGTAGAAGAAGAAGCCTAACTATTCTCCCAGCCCTTTCTACAGTGATCAGTTATGGAGACACCAAAAAGGTGAGAATGGAAAATTCTTTTTCCACCTCCATTTGCCTCCAGTCTGCTCCTGAAGCTGTTGTCAAAGGCTCAGCAACTGGTTAGAAACTCTGATCTACTGAACCTGCTTTCATCTTGTTATTTCGGCATTCATGGTCTGATGAAGAGAAGAGCATATTTCTCTTCATCACAAGTTGATTTCAGACGGGGGGGGGGGGCAAAAGAGTAGCTTTTCTTCCACTCCAAGCTACAGACTCTGACAATAGGAAACTTCCAGAGGAAGTATCTTGTGACCCTGGAGCTACATTTAAGAAGGTGAGTAAATGATTAGAGCCAGGTCTTACAGCACTTGCTGTACTGGGTAAAGTAAAGGTAAAGGTCACCCTTGCTCGAAAGCCAATCCCACCTGACTATAGGGTTCAGTGCTCATCTCTGTTTATAGCCAAAGCTGGCACTGTCTGCATCTGCAGATGGACATGTGGCAGGCACAGAACACTGTTTACCTTCCCACCAAAGTGGTCCCTATTTATCTACTTGCAATTTCTTGCTTTTGAACTGCTAGGTTGGCAGGAGCTGGGACACAGATGGGAGTTCACTCCATCATGCAGTACCTGGGAATCAAACTCCAACTTTCTAGTCAGCAAGTTCAGTGTCTTAACCACTTGAGTCACTGCAGTCCGGCAGAGCCTTCTTTTCAACACATGTTCTTCCAGAGTACAGCATTTCCCTCATATGACTGATCAATGACTTATTTGAAGTTATTTTTGCAAGACACCACTGAGGTGTGCATCTGCTCCAGTCCCCTTGTATCTTCCACACAAACACCTTCAGGAACAGGGAGATCATGGTTAGACCAAGTTTAGTACTCTTCGTTGGATATGAGGTGAACTGAAAGGAGCAAAACAGCTACTCACATTTATTCAATAATTTCTATTTAAAAGAATAGATTCATAGTTCCAAGACCTTCACATAGATTTGATATATACCCAAACAAGATCTGTAGTGCATATTGAGTAATTGTCATTTTATCCATTTAAATGTGCCAGTACATTTGGATCCTGAATTAAGTTTTTTTAAGTTACTAGGTGGCAGACAATCATAACCAAAGCTGCCAATATAGCCTGAGGGCTCAAGCCAGAACTCCCAAACAGCTATGGGGGTAGACCATAAAGTGTGCATGGCTAAGACTGCCACAAGATATGACTTCACTGAAAATGGAAGAGACACATTGTATACACCTTTGTCAGCTGTGTAATTCTGTTTCAAAACTTCAAGGTATCAAAGTAGTGGTTGCTGCTATTGAGCAAGGCTTAGCACATTTGCTAAAACTCCTCTAATGTGGGATTATTGATGCTGAATTGATTGACACAGTGGAAACAGAGATTATGAGAGTTGGCAGGATTTTGCATGCCTCCTGGCAATACGTTTTTAGGACTACACTTCAATTACAGTTGTACCTCGCTTAAAGAGCATAATGCATTCCACAGGATTGATCTTTAAGCGAGTTTGCTCTTTAAGTGAAACACCATTGTAAATGACCAATTTGTGCGGGGGGGGGGGGGGGGTTGAACCCTGATTTATTTGTTAAGCGAGTTTTTGGTTGGTTTTATTTGTTAAGCGAAGTGAACATTTAGAGAAAATTCTGCTCTTTAAGTGAGTTACTCTTTAAGCGAGACGCTCTTTATGCGAGGTTTGACTGTCCTAAGGTCTTTCTTTATTCATGTTAGAAACACGATAGTACAGTTCATTATTATATATCAGATTATTTTTATCCAACAACATGCAATCTTAAAACCATCTGAGGGAGCTAGCAGCAATTTTCCATAATACATGTTGAGCATCATACAGTACACTGACATAAATTGAAGTTTAACAAAGTAGTCTCAACCTTCAAAAGTACATTACTGTATATAAGTGCAAATTCACTTCATCCAATCCATTGACATTAGAAATATGTACAGTAAAACCTTGCATGAAGAGCACCTCGCTTAAAGAGTAACTCTCTTAAAGAGCAGGATTTTCTCTGGATGTATGTTTCGCTTAACAAATAAAACCAACTGAAAACTTGCTTAACAAATAAATTGGGGTCCGCAATCCCCCCCACCAGAAGTCACAATCGGTCACTTGCAATGGTGATTGTCTTAAAGAGCAAACTCGCTTAAAGAGCAATCCTGTGTGCTCTTTAAGCGAGGTACAACTGTATAGAATATAATACCAGGTTGGATTGTCTAACCAACATAAAACAAAATGGTTAGGGAATTAAGGAATCCTATTGTTGTAAAATTCATTTACTTCAAAATACCATTGCCGTGAGCGACAAGATTTCACGTAGCAATACAGGTTTATTATGCAATACATGTATTTCCATTGTGATTCTGTGTTTCTAGTGCACAGAGCCACATTTATTAAGAGAGACAACCAAAAGTTTAAAGGTATCTCAGCTGGCTTTCTGCTCTCCTTTTCTCCATGAAAAAAGGTACAGTACAGTAAAACCTCTCATAAAGAGTGCCTCACTTAGAGACTAATTCACTTAAAGAGCAGAATTTTCTCTGAATGGTTGCCTTGCTTAACAACTAAAACCAACCAAAAACTCGCTTGACAACTAAATCAGGGTTCACAACCATCACCACCTGCCAGAAGTCACAACTGGTCACTTACAATGGTGTTTCACTTAAAGAGCAAACTCGCTTAAAGAGCAATCCCATAGAACACATTATGCTCTTTAAGCGAGGTACCACTGTATAATGATTCTATATCTTTTACAGAAGTTGAAAAGCAGCTTAAAGGAAAGCATTTTTAGCAAATAGCTGCCAAAAGATAGGATAGATCTTACGGTTCTCCAGAACCTGCTGAAATCCAGGTTCCATTTGCTGAAGGCAACACGCCAATATTGACGCATAATGGAAATTTCAGCATTTTAAGGGGGCAAAGACTCCTCAACCTGAAGTTAAATTAGATTATGCTTTTAGCAGACCTGTACTTAACCCCATGACACCTTGGCCGCTCTCTATTTTTCTCAGAGATATTAATCTGTCCCCCTCCCAATTTTTCCAAATCCCACTTTAGTTTCACTATACAGTAAAACCTCACATAAAGAGTGCCTCACTTAGGGACTAACTTGCTTAAAGAACAGAATTTTCTCTGCATGTTTGCCTCACTTAACAACTAGAAGCAACCAAAAACTCACTTAACAACAAAATGAGGGTGCGCAATCCTCCCTGCCAGAAGTCACAATTGGTCACTTACAATGGTGTTTCGCTTAAAGAGCAATCCCATGGAATGCATTGTGCTCTTTAAGCAAGGTACCTCTGTAATCTACTGTCAATTGTGCACAAAGCAAGAATGTAACCAGGCCATATATTTTCTACCATTTCAATGCAGTCCCTCTAGAGCAGTGATGGTGAACATTGGCACTCCAAGTGTTCTTGGACTTCAATTACGAGGAGCCCAAGTCAGTACTCCTGCTGATCAGGGCTTCTGGGAATTGAAGTATAAGAACAACTGGACCACCAAGGTTCATCATCGCTGTTCTAGACTTTTGTGGGAAAATGGCAATAAGCATATATCAGATTTTATAGAAAGTAATACCCATATCTAAAGATTTGCACACAGAGTAAAAAAATCTATTTCATTGATAGGACATCAGGCAAAGCTGCAATGACGAGATGTAAAACCAGTCCAAGACATTCCTGATTATGGACAATTATATCTGAGCTGCTCTCCATTCCCTTTCATTGTATTCTAAATCACCTCCGGAAAGCTGAGTCAATGAGCCAGAAGTCAGGGTCATTATATTACACATTAATCAATCTTGTCAGTTAACTCCTCAGATAAGCCTTTAAATACTTCTTTTCAAGCCAGAATTACCTCTTAGAGACAGGATTTTCTCTCAACTTTATAAAAAGCATGCCTATCATATAATTCAGTGCTGTTTAAACAGTATAAATCCTCTCTGGTCTTGAAAGGAACAAACTTCTATAGCAGCATTTTTGCCCAAACAGCAAAAATGAACTTTATACAAAGATTCAAAACTACATATCCCCAAACTTCACTAACAGTTTCGCCTCTGCAAAATATAAGCAGAAACTGCTGAAAGCTAAGTCGTTTATTTCAAGTCAGCCCTAAGGAATTAGTCATCTTGACTCTCAACTTCTACTTTGAAATTAATTAGTTCTATATTGTGGATTTACACCATCTTCTTCCATTCAATTATTTCCCCTTCAAGATATCTTTAAAAATGAACATAACCTTGCAGTGCTTACAATGACTTTGTAAGTTAGAGAGAATAACTAGAAAAGCTATATCCTTCTGTGACAGAAGATCCTATGCCTTTAGGCAGCTGCAACAAGCAGAATTTGTCTTGTTTTATAGGAATTATTGGAATGAGACACCAGATGCTGATTTTGCCCCATCAATTGACAAATAAAAGCTTTTGTCATAAATGGACTCAGCAAATCAAGACATTCTCGATACACTGCCCTTTCCTTTCCCCTAAGATATTGTTCTAATTTAACTAACCACATCAACAGCTGCTGCCTACTGATGAAGCTATACATTGATTGTATGGCATAGATTTTCATCCTATGAAGACATATTTACAGTAAAAGACTTGTCATGTCTGCTCTTAAATAACTACCACTAAACTCAACAGAACTTACCTTATATACTCAACTATAAGTCATCCCAAATATAAGTCAAGGTACCTAATTTGGACCTCTAAAACTAGGAAAATCGATTGACCCAAGTATAAGTCAGGGTGGAAAATGCAGCAGCTGTTAATAAGTTTCAACAATTAAAGTACATGAAAATATGGTAAAATTAATTAATTTAGACATTTGTGTAGGCGTGTTTTTGAGTGTTTAAATTGACCTGGATATAAGTCTAGTCCCATTTTTGGACCTCATTTAGGGGGCTTAAAAATGTGGCTTTTACTCAAGTATATACAGTACTCCTAGTTACATGAGTCCAATGTTGTACTATTTTTCTATACTAAATGGGTAGGATGACTATTAGTTTTGTTTTAACAGAGTGACTTGTTCTGGTTTATTTCAAAGATAAGCACACACATAACACTACAATACCTCTTGTGCTTTGCAAGATAATACATTATGAAGCAGACTTCACAACCTCAATTTGCTAAAATATGTTAAAATCACTGTACAGGTAAATCTACCTGCAACAACATCCTAATTAGTTTTGCACCAGTGCAGGGAGTTACAAGCAAGACACAATTTATCCATTGTAACAAACAAAAATATATACTCTTTATTTTACAGAGTACATAGTATAAAACATTGATTCGTTTTTAATTTTAACCAAGTTTAAAAGGTATTTATTATAAATGCAAAGACAATTATCATCCTATTTTTATCCACATTAAATTTTGTTGAATTCATGAACTTCAGTTTTACTTTACAAACAATTTAAAATTTTACAATTTTGTGCAGGCTATCTACATAATGTGCAGCAAGAGCAACAATAAAACAACAATAGCTTGCAAGAAGTTCCTTATACACTGTATTCAAAATAAGAAAGCAGACCAACAGGTGGAGAGTGAATCATTCTTGAAAGATTGTTCACTTGTCACAAGCAACATATTGTCTCAAGGACTGGGCCCATGAGCAACAGATATGGAACCTCTACTTTCCAGGCAATGGAGAGAATTATTATGTAACGTCTTAGGTATGAAAAATGAAAAATGCATGGCTTCTACTACTGCTTTCTTAAGTGAAAGGTAATATGAACTGTACTTCTACCAATACAACTTTGCTGCTGAAACTTAAATAGTTTTTAAACAGTGCCAGTCCCAAGTGTTCCACAGTGTTAATTATTACGAGAATAACATACTTAATATATAACAGGCAACAACTATTAAACTGCCTCAAAAATATTGTACCCTAAACATTGATGACTTCTGCTACTCTACAAACATTTGTTCAGAAATAATTTTTCATTGTGTCCTAGTAAGGATGGAGCCTGAGCATGTGTTCCAATGGAATTTGGAATTAAGTTTCACTGAATAGAACTTATTTTTACATATACATGAATCAGACTACACAAGTTAAACATACCGTATCTTCAGCAAAGATCTTTAAATATGCATCTAAAGCCCAAAGCACATAAAGTATTATTAAAAAATTAATACCATTTTTTAAACAATACTGTATTTGAACTGTTTTTGCAAAGTTTTGACATTCCAAGTATTGTCCCATAATACCTTGATGAACAGAGCAAGTAAATGAAAATAGCCAGCAATGTTTTGTTTTGTTTTAAACCTTTCCATCGTTTGTTTCCAGCAGACTGGCCAGGGCGTGTTTGAGAGTACAACTCACCAAGTGCAGCCCATGCTGTGGGGTAGATGTGGGGGCATCAAGAGGCAGACCCCAACATTAGTTGTCTCCCTGTTGCATGGAGACTAGTTCTTCCCACTTACCCACTCCTATGGGAGTAGAGAAGCTTTGGGAAATTTATACCCTTGAGCAAAGTCACATAATAAACCATCTGACAGTTACAGAATACAGATCCCTAGGCAGGAAGCTGTGATGGCGTATGATAAATTAGCAGGATCCAGCCACACAACACAAAACACACCTCCAGCAAAAGTCATGCATCCTCCTCTTGGGCCTTCAATTAAAAGAGAGAAGAGCCTTAAAATTGTATCATCCAAAGACACTTTTGATTCCTTAACTTCCTCTGTGGCCACTCTTGGTTTTCAGCATGGAGAGGCTGCACACTTTTCTCTTGGGGGAACCTCCGTCTCCCTTTTTAGAAAGGCACCCAGCAGAAGAGCATAACTCAACCCTTTCAGCGCCATCTCCAAATTCCTCCCCAGAACCTTCTTATTTTCACACTTGTCTTACCATTCACTTAGGGCCTGGACAAAGAAGAATAGGGTGGGAATATTCACCCTGCCCCCTTTCCACATCACCATCCATCAGAGCTTTTATTCAAGTCTTCCAAAGTACATTGTCTCTCTCTCTCTCTTTCTCTCCCCCACTCCTTTTGCTTTAAGGATCAATTAAACCACCAGATCGATCCTTCCACGACTCCATAACAGCAAACCTCTGACAGCGAAGGACTGGCATGGATTTTGACACTGAAAGCAGTGTGAAACTATAATTTTCTCATTTGTCCTTTTGTTGGTCTCTCCACCACCAGCACCCCACTCTTTCCACTGTCTCAGAAACCTCGCTCATTCCCTAACTCCCCACAGGGCCATAGTCAGAGGGGGGTGAAAATCCTCCTGAGCTAACAGCCTGACCCACCAACCCAACCCAGGATGCCAACATTATATATGTGTGTGACATTGTTGCCCATCCTGACCCCCCCCCCCAAAAAAAAATCTAGAATCCTGGATATGGCCCTGATTCTCCAGAAGTTGAGATCCACATCATGGTAAGATGGGAATGATTCAGATACAAGACAGGCAGACTGACATGATGCCATTATACCAAAACTCAGCTGGTATCAAAGAGGTTTGGTGGGGAGGAGGTCAAAGGGTTGGGGAAGGGGAAGAATGAGCCACGCCAGATTCACAGACAGGAGGAGGGGAAGCCACCACCACCACCACCCGAAAAAAACTTCTTCCCGGAAGAAAGGTGATCGCAGCCGCAGAGCAAGAGGCAGGTAAGAAGGTAAGTGGCTTGGGAGAGGGAGGGGGCAGGGATGAGCAGCAGCCGAAGCAGGATCGGGCGAGCGAGCGAGCGAGCCTGGCACACTTACGTCTCGGAATTTATTCCACTGTCCAACCTCCTTATCATACTGGGAAATCGTCGTAAGCCACTGTTTATCATCCAGAAAATTGCCGCTGTCTGACCTGCCCGCGGCTCCCGTCGCCGCTGCCGCCGCCGCCGCCGCCGTCACCATCCCTTGACTGCACCAAGAGGCAGCCCAGACGCACGCGAAGGCTGCTACCTTGAGCATCTGGGGGTGCAAAAGGAGACACAAAAGGGTGGGGAGATAAAGGGGGGGTTATATACCATACACACAATCAGACACAAGAGGAGGAGGATAAAACAGCCCGGCAAACGCACGCCGTAGGAGGGAAAGGGGGGAGCAAATAAAGAGTGGACGGAAAGGGGGGGAAGAGGAGGAGGAGGAGGAAGAAGAAGAGGTGGTCGCAAAGCATTCCTCCAACCTGCCTCCGCTCCTCTCCAGAGGAAGAGTTTGTGAGGAGGGGGCAGCGAATTCGGGAAAAGTGGGGTCCACAGGGAAGGGCGATGGTGCCCAAAGTGTTTCGAATCCCACTTGAATCCATCTTGATGGAAGGGCAGCAGCAGCTTCATCGATCCTGGCCTGGGGGCCGAGGAGGACTTGGCGGGCCAAAACGGAGCTCGGGACCAGAGAGCGACCCGTGGAGCTGGGATCCGTGGTGCCGGGGGAAGGGGGGGGCGCTCAACGCTGCGACGCGGAAGGCAGAGGAAAGGCCAGGGCATTCGAAGCGCAGGAACCGGTCTTCATGGCAAATGGCCGCGAGGATCGCCCTATATTCGGAATCGGATACGGCACAAGAAGAAAAAGAAGAAAAGGGGGTTGGAGAGAATGAGGAGGGAAAGCGCGGAAAAAAAGTGGGGTTGCCTGGTCCGTCACCTTTGGTCCGCGCCGGCTCCAGCGACTGGGAAACGCAGCTCGACGCTGCCAAGTGTGTCTCTTTCGGGAGCTCCTGCTGCTCCTGCTGCTCCTGCTCCTGCTGCTGCTTCAGCTTCAGCCTCTTCTGCACGCGCCGCCGCCTGGCGCCGTCCACTCAGCTCCTTGCGCGCTCGCACTCTCTCCCTCTCTCTCCCTCTCCTTCTCTCCCCTCCTTCCGCCTTTGCTCCGCCTCGCAGCTCAACCCCCTCAGCGAGGCTCCCGCCAACCTGGTCGGCTCTGCTCTGGTTCTCTCTCTCTCTCCCCCCCCCCCTTTGCCTCGTCCCACTCCCTCCGCAGCTCCCAAGGAGAAGGAGAAGCGAGCTTCGGAAAGCCTTCCTTCTTTCGTCCCTCCCTCCTTCCCTCCCGTCGCTCGCTCTTTCAGAGTGAAAAGGTGCTGGTTCAACTCAGGGCTGAGGGCGCCTGGGAGATTCCCTCGGGCGCAGGCGCCCCCCGGGCGTGGCAGTGAGCAAGAAGCAATTACACTTCTATACGGAGATGGTCCCGTCTTAGTCCCAGCTCCTGCTGACCTAGCAATTCTAAAGCAAGAAATTGCAAGTAGATAAAAATAGGGACCACTTCGGCGAGAAGGTAAACAGCGTTCCGTGCGCTCCGTTGTCTAGTCATGCCTACCACATGACCAGGGAAAGTCTGCAGAAGCAGACAGCGCTGGTTCTTGGCTATGAAACAGAAATGAGCACTGAACCCTAGAGTCTGATAGGACTGGCCTTTCAGCAAGATTTACTTTCACTGCCCCATAGTGCTTAGTGCAGGGGTGCCCAAACTTTTTGGGCAGCAGGATTGATCACATGGTTCCTCCCACCGGAAGCTGAAGTAAAACGTGCCTTGCCATCTTCTGCAACAAGATAAAATATATTTAAATCTGCTGTTTCCCCTGCTTAAACCAGGGGTGGCCAGACTACAGCCTGTGGGCCAGATATGGCCCCCAATGCCGATTCATTGCAATTAGATAAATAGGAACCACTTCGGTGGAAAGGTAAGCAGCATTCCATGCACTCCGGTGTTGAGGCATGCCTGCCACATGTCCACAAAAATGTCTGGAGACTCAAACAATGCTGGCTCTTTGGCAATAAACAAAGATGAGCACTGAACCCTAGAATTGGATACAACTGGCTTACGAGCAAGGGTGACCTTTACCTATACCTATAGTGACTGGACTGGATAACTTGATGACTGGAAGGTCGACAGGTTAGCAGTTTGAGACCCAAATACTGCATGAAGGAGTGAGCTCCCAGCTCCATCCCAGCTCCTGCCAACCGAGCAGTTTGAAAGCAAGAAATTGCAAGTAGATAAATAGGGACCATTTTGATGGGAAAGGTAAACAGCATTCCATGCACTCCTGTGTCGAGACATGCCTGCCACATGTCCATGGAAATGTCTGCAGACACAGAAAGTGCTGGCTCTTTGGCTTTGAAATAGAGATGAGCAATGAACCCTAGAATCACATATGACTGGCTTTCAAGCAAGGATGACCTTCACCTTACCAACCCAAAGTGCTTTGTGCATTCTCTGGACAGGTCACAAGTTAATTAGCCTTTTTTCCAACATGCTGGGTTCTCATTTTACAAACCTCAGAAGGATGGAAAGCTGAGTCCACCTTGAGTCTTCATCAGGATGGAACCTACCTGTGTAACATTTTGGCTGCATTACAGCACTCTAACCACTGCATCACCAAAGCTCTGTGGTTAAAGGTTGGTGATGGCTGCAGAAGGCATGACATTTCTTTCTGTGTGATTGTGGAGAGGAAGAAAAGCTGGACTCTGCGGTACAGCAGTTTAACCACTGTGCCACCAGGACTCCTCTGAGTAGCATGGTAGCAGGGTTCAGTCCAAACATCATAATTCTTTTCTTTCACCCAAGGAACAAAGTATGAGTGAGGAGGCAAAGGAAAAGCAGCCACCACTGCCTCCTTTTGTTCATTCACTGCCTACAAATAGCTTTGTGAAGCCAAGTCTTTCCCTGCTTCATTGCCTGCTGAAAGAGGATAGCCAAGTAGGAGTGTTTCCAGATGGACAGCTCCCAGTGCTATCAATCAGAAGGCACCATGCAGTTATTTTGTCTTCCTCTGGATATATTGTTGTAAGAAGAAAAAGACACAGGAAGTGATGGGGAAACATGAGGAACTACCAGTGGAAGACAGCATTAAAACTATGTGAGGGATACAGGTTGACCATGAAAGTATCACCTTTCTTGTGCAGAGAGCAGCAACCTCATAGCATCCAACTTCTCTCTGTGTGTTTTGAGTGGCACAAAATGTAGGATTCCAGAAGACATTTCCAACATTGAGCTAATTCTGGTGAGCAAGTAGGGTTGCTGCTGCTCCCCTGACCCATGCACTGCCCAAAAACAGAGATGACTGGACAGATGAAGGTGACTCCCCCCTTTCCCACTCTCTCAGCAACTTCACATGCCAGATCAATCCTGCTGTACTGCACAGAGAAGTTGCGCAAAAAATAACTAAGAGAGACTTCTGCCTTCTCTTCTTTGCATGTTCCCTTGTTTACTGGGTTAATGCAATCATGGGAAAAATAACTAGAGACCATGAAATGAAATGTTTTGTTAGTTTCTTGTGTGTTTTTTTAATGGCAAAATAAGCTGTGTTCTATGGCTTATTGATTTATGTCTACATGTCTTGGTTCAGGCAACATTAGGTGATTTTATGGAAGTTGAAATGGGTAACAAAGCATAGTCATAATTTCCCCTCTTCATACATTCACAGAACATGTGTGAAGGGCTGTCAGGAACTTCAGACTCTCAGGTTGCATCTACCCTTTCCAGGATCCCACTGTTCGATGGTTTCTTCTCTGTCTATTTTCTGACATGCCTCTCTTAAAGCTTCTTTCCTGGCACCATGAGCTTTAAGTTAAAATAAGCTGACATTTTTAGTCCCACCGTTTTCCTTTTGACTCCACTCAAAAGTGGAATGTGGCTCCAAGTAAATTATTATGATTTTAGCCTGGCTTCTCATCCTTTGCTAGAACAGTACATTATTCTGCCATGAAAAGCATAAAGATGAAAATATAGACATGTGTGTCAGTAAAAATAATAATAATGTAGGATTTGTAGAAATTTCCCCTTGATTTAAGGAGAAAGCCATCTTGAACATTTGTGCCTGATCTTTTTACAGCATAAACTAGATGATCAATTATCTATAATTTTGTCTGTCTCAACTTTCTGAAGGGTTCCCTTTTACATATATTAATATCTACATAATTGCTTTATTCCAAAAATGAATTGAACATGTTCATTTAGGCATTTATGTAAAGGGTCTTGTTTTTAAAAGCTGCAGGGATTAAATTAACCCTCCAGTACTTCTTTTTCTCCAGCTTCTCTGATTTACAGTTTATGGAAGGTCGTAATTGTGCTAGAACTCAATACCTGTACCTTTAAGTGTCTGCAGTAGAATATTTGTGATACCTCTACATCAAAGCTTGTTTAAGTGGCCTATAACTGAATTCTGGCAAATCATTGCATTTTGTGAAACTGCATTAGTGTTACCAGATTTTGTCTTCATGGGGCCATCAACTGCTGCATGACAAGCCAAAGTTCAACCACACTTGCTTTTCCTAGCACTAAGTTGTTTAGAGAATAATATTTGAAACTTCACAATCTTAAATTCTGTTTGTCATGCCATTTTTGATCCCTCAAGGTTATGGAGAAAATGGCACCCCCATGTCTGCTCCATAATTGATTAAATATTATTAATTACATTGAATGTGGCAAGAATATATTGAATGTGGCAACAATAAATTGCTGAAAGATCCTGATTTTCAAATCAGTGACACAGAATAATGAAAAGACAACGGCTTTTCCAAAATACAGTGGAACCTCGGTTAACATAATTAACATGTTCTCCGGGACACTTCTTACCAGTGATGGGATGACAAAATTTCTACTACCACGCCATGATGTAATGGACATCATGGGTGTGGTCAATGTCATGTCATCATGACGTCATGGGTGGAGCCGACATCATGACATCATGATGTTGTGGGCGGGGCCTTAAAATAAAAATAAAAAATAATTTTAAAAATTAAATTAAAATAAAATAAATACACACACACACCTCTCAACCCACCCACCCACCCAACCACAACACAAACCCATAAATAAATTTTTAAAAATAAAATAAATAAAGAAATAAAATTAAAATTAAATAAAAATACACCCACCCACTGAAAACACAAACCACGCAACCACCCCAAACACAAAACCCAGGAAAACTTATCAGAAGCAGGCAGGAAGGAAGCGCAGGTAATCCGAGGTGATGCTGGTGATCTGGAAGCTGCTATTATTCTTGCCCCCACTCATGGCGGGCCGTAGGCTCTCCGGGAGAGGCTACTGGGAAGGTCAGACTCGCAGCCAGGTGGCCATCACGGGTGCAGTGCCGAGCTTAGGCTAAGGGAGGTGTGGACAGCCCCTCCGCTGATGCCCCTGGATGGGCAGGCACCCACGCCGCACCCCCGGCCGACCCCAGCTCATGACCGGCTAGCCAGCAGTCAGGCTCCTCGAGGACCAGCTCTTCTGACAGTTTGGAATTTGGTGGGGTGGAACATAATCAGATTATTTAAATGAAAGATAGCATACATCATACAATGACACATAATAGAGATATCAAAGTAGAACTAATGCAATTATAGTCAAGAACAGTGCAAATTAACCATGCCAATTTAAAATAAATAACGAACATTTCTATAAAAATGCAAACCCTTTCCCAACATCACAAAATTACCTCGGGAGCCAAAGAATATGCAGAAAACATAAACAATAATAAAGAAATTTCCAGCCTCCTTAAATAGTAAATTCAAAAATTTCACTGCTGTCTGTCCTTCCTGATCAGAGAAAGCATGGAAGGTATTATATTTCTGTGGGCTTTAATTAACGGCTTTTTAAGAAAAAAAGTAAAGTAAAAGGTTTACACTAATTGTTGGTGAGGAATAAATAAATAAAGTTAAAAATTTTAATTATTTCATTGTAGTAGTAACTAACCTGGAGTTATTTGAACTATAACTAAAATTAATTAATTTCAAAAATGATGTGGCATGCCCTGCTATGGATTATAAAAATTAGTCCCACCTATAAAATGTGACATATGGGGATGATGACAGCCCTATTAGAGCTGTCTTGGGGGGTAAATTAGTAATTTATTACAGAAGAAAGCCTTGTAAGATGTTGTCTATCACAGTTTGTCACCTAGATTCCAAGCATGCATGAACATGTACAAGATCATGTTCTTTATCCTGATCAACAGATAAATTTTCTCCCTTATTCATTTAGAATTATTTTGATCACTTCTGATCTAGTTGACTATTAACACAAATGTAATATAACCAGTGGGGGAAATAATAAATACCACACATTGCTTGTGACTGCAACCAACCAACCAATCAATAATATCAATCAATAAATAAATCTTTATTACAGCCCAAGACGAGCATAGTACAGCAAAAGGAACAGAAGTTACAATGAGGGTACTTAAAATATATTTTTAAAGGAACATTTCTGCTCAGAGTTAATGAGTAGTAAAATTAGTACTTAAGATTAATACTGTAATGTTACAACTATTACTAAGCCTATGGTATAGTGCTAGTAGTTTATTTAGCTCAGGAGTGCCCAAACGTTTCAGGCTGTGGGCCTAACCACACCTCCTGGACAGCTGATTGGGCCGGTCATGTGGTTCCTCCCACCAGAAGTGGAAGTAAAATACAAATGTATTGTGCATCTGCACATGCTCAGAACACTGCTGTAAATGATTCGTAGCTGTCACAAATGTGTTTATGACAGCAGTGGCTCATTTATGGCAACGTTCTGTGCATGCACAGTTCCGTAATGCACCCATGCATTCACATTTTACTTCCACTTCCAGGACATTGGGGGGTGGATGAAATGGCTTCAGGGGCCAGATCCAGGGCCAGATTCAGCATACAGGTTGTAGTTTTGGCACCACTGATTTAGCTGAAGGACCTTCCAGGTTTGCTTGTGACTGAAAAAAAAATTCATAAATGGGAGGAGTAAGGCAACTCACTCTAACCCTATCTATAAGCCACCCTGGTAAAGACATCAAGAAAAATGAACAGCAGGAAAGAAATAAACATAAAACCTCTATAGGAATAAACTTTGTGGATTGGTGAGGAGTAATATGACAAAACAAGAATGAATATTGTTCTGAAAACTGTTACAGGGAAATCTGGAAAAGTAATCCATGAGGTATATGTGGAGTTATATTGATGCAATCTAGAAATAATTATATATGACTGGAAGAGTGCATGATAAAATAAAACAGAAACCAAAGATGTTATCATAGGAACAATATTCTTTGTTATTCCTTTTAATAAAATAATAGGTGCGTGTGTGTTCTTAGGATGCATTTGCACAGGAAACTGCCGTGCTCTCAGCTTAGTACTTTATTCTTAAAATTGATTTCTTTCTGTGATAAAGTTTTTCTTGAAAGTGGGGTGCAACAAGGTTCTCACTAAACACTACATGTCTACAGAGAGCAAAAATGGAAGAGACAGGTAGTTACAGCCACACATATGTTACACTGACCTAGCTCTTCTTTGACAAGATTATTACTAAACTTGATAACTTCATTTCTTTCTTTTTCCCACTCCCACAGGAAGGACCAGATGAAAAAGAGTCTTCTCTGCCTTGACTAATTGTGTGGAAGGGGGAATTTCAAGCTACATCTACTTAAATTCCACCTTCTACAACTATTAAAGACACAGGAATCCTGTATTTTAATATCACCACACTATATTATCCTCTCTCCCCACAAGTGGATTAAATTCCTCTTGAATCCATCTTTATGGAGGGCAGCTGCTTCATCAATACTGGCCTGAGGCTGATGAGGACTACATGTGCCAAAAGAGCTCAGGACCAGACAGTGCCTCGTGGAACTGGATCAGTAGTATGGGTGTCATGCTGTGATGCAGAAGGCAAATGGAATAATACTGCATTATATTGTGCCCAGGACAGTTTTCATGGCTGATCGCAATGGGGATCACCAATTCAGAGGAACCTCGGTTAACAAATTTAATGCGTTCTCCAGGACCTTTTGTACTATGAATAATTTGTAAAGTGAATTTCCCATAGGAATGCATTGAATGCAATTTCCCATAGGAATGCATTGAAAACCAATCCGTTCTTGAAAAATTTTGTAACCGAGCCACTATTTTCTATGGATTTCCTTTTGTTATGCAATATTTGTGTTAACCAAGCTATTTGTTGTGAGAAGTTCCACTGTATTTGGAATCAGATATGGCAGAAGGAGTAGGAGTGTTTTCCAACCTTGAGTCCCCAAATGTTTTCAAACATCTATTCCCAGAAACCCTGATCAGCAGGTGTACTAATTTGAATTTCTTGGAACAGAAGTCCACGAAAATCTAGGGATCCAAGGTTGGAAAACAAAGTTATAGACAAAGGATGTGATTATGTGGGGGAAATAGATTCTTCTAGAACCTTCTGGTGCAATCTATTTCCTGGTGATTAAACAATATACATGGAATTGCACTGCAGCCTGATCCTAGTGTCTGCTTTTGGGGAAGCTAGACAGAAACAATTGTTTGACAGGGCCTCTCAAAGGAAGATTATTTCCTGCAAAGTGACCCTTTCCAGTGCAATCAGATGTGTCTTTCCTGTAGCCTGTTTGGACTTTCATTTAGAACTGGAAAGAATGTGTATTGGAACCCATGTTTTATGTGCAGGAGATGGTGGGAGGGTGTTTGAAATTTAGTCTCTGTCATCTCCATTTTTTAACAACCTCTGTGTCTGCAGCCAACCTCCTCCTTTTCAAACCAGCACCTACAAAGAATAACGAGGCAAAATGTCTTAATCATTTCACCACAGGGAAAGTGAGTGCTGTTAAACAAATGTTGGTTTAAAGAAAGGGGTTGGGAAAAGATCTCATTCATAACCGAAAAAAAATAATTACTTATTTCCAACGTCTGAGAAAAAAACATAATTTATATTAAAATTTAGCATGTACAGTCAGTCTCCTTGGGTGAGGATGAGTAACTAATCAGCACAGGAAGAATTACATCTATCTAGTCAATTTCTGGTTTTGAGCTGAGTGTGTATTGGATTCAGTGGTCATTCTGATAGTATAGTGGTAGCACAATGAGAATCCTGGACATTTCTGTTTCTATAGTTCACCATTCCTCCTCCTTTGAATACAAGCTTCATAATTTACATGCTGCCTTCCACACAATGAGACTAAACAGCAGGAGAGAGGCTTCATGTCATTGATCACGGATACTGTTATCAGCGTTTTGTGTCCTGAATGAGGGCATCCTGCCCAGCTCTCTGTGCAATGACTTTGTGCAGCATGGTAGCATGGAAATGTATTTATCCAAATGTAAGTTCCATTGAATTCAGTGTTGGCTAATATTAGACTCAGTATCTTATTGCTCTATTACAGGGGTGCCCAAACTTTTCAGGCCGTGGGCCGGTCATGTGGTTCAGCAGGCTGGTCATGTGGTTCCTACCAGTGGAAGTGAAAGTAAAACATGCCTTTCATGTTTTACTTCTACTTCCGGGGGTGACGAGGGCAGTTTGGGCCAGATGAATTGCCATTGGGGGCCAGATCCAACCTGCAGGCCATAGTTTGGGCACACGTGCTCTATTAAATACTAATGAGGTGTTTAACTAAATGGGGTTCAAGCACTCTGGGCTTCAATGACTCAGCAAAATTGGGTATTTATAGAGGACTGTTTGTAGTTATTGTTTTCCAAAGGTGAATATTTAAACTTAATGCTGCATAACTCACAGTGGCCACTCATATTTATCTTGCCTATTAAAAGTAGAAAGTTCACAACTTGCTAAACTTTTGGTGTGTGTGTTTAATATACCACTGACAATTAGTGTTAGGCACTAATTGGATGGCACAATAAGAACAAAAGACATCAAATAATAAGGAAAACATTAAGAAAAATAAGAACAAATACAATCAAATAATATAGTTGTTAATATATATACAGTATAGGTGACCATAGTTTTTATATTACTATATTGCTTGTTTTTCTTTTTAACTACCGTATATTATTTGATTGTATTTGTTCTTATTTTTCTTAATGTTTTCCTTATTGTTTGATGTCTTTTGTTCTTATTGTGCCATCCAATTTGTGCCCAACACTAATTGTTGGTGGGATATTAAACACACACACCAAAAGTCCCAAAAATATTAATAAGTAAAAAGAATGTCGTAATTTACTGTGTAAAGATTCATATTGGAAAAGAGTGTAAAAAATGTTTCCAGTGTTTTCTGAAAGGCGAACAGAGTAGGGGCTGTTCTAATTTCAGTTGGTAAGGAGGAAAAATGTAATGGGGATCCTGGCTCATTATTATCTATAAAACCAAATCCAATCTACATTGGTGGTATTCATTTAAGTATTTCTTGGTGACTAAAATGGCAGAAGAGAGCAAGTCCTAAATTATGGCCAGAATGTTGGACTAGGAATCTGGAGATTTATAGGGTAGTCACATTCTTCCAGCCTGATCTAAGAAGGCAGTTGTTGCAAAGATGAAAGTAGGGGGGAAATTCTGTACAAATTGATTCATTGTATGACTTGAATGTATCAGTTGTCTCACCACCATCCCCATCCCAAGAAGAAACAGAAGAACCTCATACACTTGGCTGGTACAACAGCCACTTGCTTAAGTCACATTATTCAGAGTTTTATTGTATTTCCACTTAAATTAGAGTCTTCTTTCATGTCCAGAACAAACTGGACTGCCAAAATGATGCCATCTTCTTGGCTTTGCCATTGTCCAAACTTAAATCTTTATGGGTACAAGTTTCTGACAGTAATTGGCAGACCAGGAAATTAGCTGGATTCTGTATCTCCACATTCACACTGTGTTTTTTTTCCTGCCAGATGCCCCTACTTGAGCATGTTGGTCTTGTATTTAGGGATTTCAACCCTTAGCCTATTCAGGGTCCTCCGAGTGACATATGGGAGGTCAAGTTCCTCAGCCATATCCTCTTTTAATATTGTTCTTTGCTCAATGAGCTCCTCCCTCCATCTTCTAATTTGGTTTTGCTCTTGTGTACCCTCAAGAATGTTTATTCTTGCCATAAAGCTCTTTCTGGATCTTAATCAGCAAACTTTAGGCACATATGTATTCAGAGGATGTTGAGGGTCATTCTCTTCTTTAGTTCTCTCAGCATCTGCTGCTATTTCTCTCCTTATCTTAGGTGGAGTGATACCAACAAGAAGATATATTTTTCTCAACTGGTGTAGGCTAAATTAGAGTGATTATGCCTAATTCCATCTTTATTTCTATATATTGTCTTAAATTAGAATGCACAAATTTAATGCAAAAATTTTGGTGGTAAATACAGTATCCTTCTTTCTAGCAGTCCATAGTCTCCTTTTCAGGTGATGCCTGTTGTCATTTTTGACAATGCCTATGCTACTGTTTGTTAAAAGATGTGAGGAGCTTGTGAACATGTAGGAATATGAGCACAAACTGGCTTGGCAATGTTGATGCAAGCAGGATTGGTGTCTAGTATTACCTACTGGGATCAAAGGGTGGTGAAGTAAAACAGTGTGTGCTCTTACACACCCTTTCTGGAAAAGCCTTTGCTCTCAAATATCAAGGGATAGTTTCCTGCAACTCATTTTCCATGTGTTTTGCTGCAGTGTTCTTCTCCAGGTTCAATCAAAAATTTTCACAATTGGGTCTTCCAACCTTTTGCAGGGCCTGCCAAGAGGTCTTTCTATTCCTTTGGGATACCGCTTGGTGACTGCTGCTGTCCAACGCCCATCTGTCATTCAAGAGATGTGTCCAGCCCAGTGCAATTCCCATTTGTGATATTCAGCGACAGTGTACATACAATCATAAAGAAGGCAAGTCCTTCTTATAAGATGGCTCTTATTTTCAGCAAACCTGCTTAGAGATCAGGATTGGTTTGCTACAAAAACTGTTTTTGTTCACAACAAAAGTTCTCCACTGGACCCAGGAATTCTAAGATGCATTTCTGAAAATTGCATTATTTTCATGGTCCTCTTACTTATGTAATGTCCGAATGAGATCAGATAACATTACATAAATATATGCTTAAGATGCTGTTAAATCCTACAATTTTTCTTTCTTTGGTGTTATTCCATGCAGCTGCTTCTGTTGTCCCCAAACAATATCATTTAGATAATTTTTTAAAATGCCCATCCATTATAGGATTTTTTAGCAATTTGCTATGCCAGTGATTGATGTTAAATGGGTGGGAGAAGCAATACCGTTTCCCTCCCGCAGTTGTTTTATTTCTTCTTGAGAGAGCCAGCTGGGGACTTTCTAGACCACACTACAGCCTCTACACCCACCAGGGAATTGTGGTCGGAAGACCTTTTGGATGCTAATTAATCTCCTTCAGAAAGTTTACTGTCTCTGGCTATAGGTCATTGTCTACTTTGCCTTCAGTTTCAAAGAAATAAATGGGGCTTGTATAATTTGAAGAATTCTCTATTGAAAGTAATCCTGCCCTGTACGACAAAAAGAGGAGTAAGAAAAAGCCTCACCACTACCGCATCATTTCCAAAGCTTTCAGAAAGGATGGCATTTGTCACTTTTTAACTAGATTTCTGTAATTTAGGGTGCAGTCCTATACTTAAGGCCTGTCTCTTAATGATCAGAGCTCTGAAGTAACATGATACAAGTCTCAGTGCAAAATTCTGTAGTGGTAGTGTGGGAATAATTTTTAAGCATATAAATGTTAGTGTTAGCACCTAATGCCTTTGTAGAGCAATGTTTGCTTATACTTTTATTCATTGGTCTATTGCATTTTGGAGGTGGCCAATTTAATTTTTATGCAGGTATTATTAAGCAATTAAGAATTAACGTTAATAACAAGCAACGTGCTAATGCCCTACTTATAGCTGAAAGAGGAAGAACAGCACAGGTCTTTTAAAAAAGTAACACTACCTCTAGCTGATGAGTAAAAGTGGTATGCAAACATTAGCCTTTGAAACAGTTTCAAGCTCTGCTGGTGTAGCATTTAGTTCTACATGGACTTGGAAACATAGTGGAACATGGTGTTCAAACACAATGATTAGGGGAGCAGAAGGGAATTTGAACTGCTTATAGATTGGGGGTAGTTGAAATGGCAACGCTGTGGCATTGTTTTGTGCATTGTTTGCAAGATAATTCAAATAGTACACTGGGTTGTATCACCATTTATTTGTCCGGGGGCGGGGGCGGGGGCTGAGGCGGGATGGGCATCTTCACTTATTGGTGAGCACTTGCAGTTTTCTCAGGACTTTATCTTTTTAAATATATTTTCTTATTTTGTGATTCTTCTTGTTGTTTTTGAGAATGAAATATACTGCTGAAACATCCTGAACCCATGTCAAGTAGCTCTTTAAACAAAGAGAAGTATGCCCAGGAAAAATCTCGCCACTTTATTACTAGTTGATCTCTGTTTTGACAACCCTATTACTGGTTGATTTTATGTTTTGAAAGGAATGTAAGGTCAGGGTTGAAAGAAAGCTAAAGGACCATGAGCTGAAAAGATTAATGGATTATTCCCAGTTTGAGAAAAGTGCTGTGTACTACAAATGTTATGAAGACTTAAGAGTTAAGTGGATATGTGAAATGATGGGTTTACCAATATCAATATTGACCTCATTCCATCTGACTAATATTTTGGATTGTTCTTGCAAGTGACAATGTGCAGAATAGGAAGGCTAATAAATGATAAGTATCATCAACCAGTCTTATTTTCATATCTATTTTCTTCCTCAAGACTATTACATGTACATATTTTCAGCTCAGTAAATATTATCTGTAGACTTCTATATCTGTAGATAACTATGAACTCAATTAAAGCTATTTTTAAAATAAATATATTCAGGAACATTCTGTACATTGGCTTTAAAATCTCATCTTTGCTATTGATTATTTCTAATAATAATATTAGAACTGCAGGGCTGGAAGGGATCCTACAGATCATCATGCCCAGCCCCTATCAAACTGCATATTGGAGAATTGAACACCCACCCTCTCTAAACTACTGATCTATTTTCATTTAAGTGGTCTTTTGAGTCTGATGTATATGGCATTTCAATATGAAGACTAAGATCATTAACACTATTGTATTCATGAGCAACATGTAAAGATCCTAAAACTAGACAGTAAAGCAGCTGATGAGGAAAACATGATTTGAAATATGGTGCTGGAGGAGAGTTCTGCAAATACCTTGGCCTGCCAGAAATATGAACTAGTGAATCGTAGACCAAATCAAGACTGAAATCTCTCTGGAAGTAAAAATGACAAAATTAAGGCTGTCCTATTTTGGGCACATCACAAGAAGGTAAGATTCTCTTGAAAGGGCAAGAATTCTGGGAAAGATGAAAGACAACAGGAAAAGAGGAAGGCCAAGCATGAGATGGATTGATTCCCTAAAGGAAGCCATAGCCTTAAATTTGCAAGAGCTGAGCAGGGTTATTGAGGACAGGACATTCTGGACATCTCTTTTTCATAGAGTTACCATATGTCAACATTTGTTGAAAACATCTACAAGCTGCTTTTCTAGACAGAGTTCTCACAAGACTGTGTCCAGCAGAGAGGGTTCGTGCTGTCATGGCTTAAGACATCGTTGGTAGTTGGGCTGCATAACTGCAGCCACATCATCCTACCTGCTCACCTCACTTGCCACCACACCACCTGACCATCTTCAGCTTGTTCATGATGCTAGTATAGGAACTCCATCCCTTTGCTGCTACTTACCCACTCCCTTCCTTCCAGTGCTAGGCTCCAAAAAAAAAATTACTACCACACTGTGAGCATAGTATGGTGGGCATGGCCAGGGGGGAAGCCCTGTGTTGCACCCGAATCAGGATGACTTTATTTCAAAACTTGGATTGTTGTAGCAGCATAGGATGGGCAGGGCCAGCCAGAATTTCTGCTCCTGGTTCTGGCAAACTGGGGTGAACCTGCTGATGCCCACCACTGCTTCCTCCCTCCTGTAACTTTATACCATTCAAAGCATTTGGCATGTCTTTGCAAAGAACTGGCAGGACAATCAGTTGGCTTTTTGCTAAAGGACATATAGCAGATGCTTCATGAAGGGACCACAGAATAGGGAGTGCCTGCACAAATGTACAAAACCCAATGCTGGTTATCTGACAGGGCACTGGGAGGCACCTGAAAGATGGGGGATAACAGCAGAGAGTGGCACCAAAGCTCGGGCTCAATCTATATGGATAGCATGTTCTTACTTTGACTCATGTCTTACTGGTGAGATAAGTGGTCAGAGAGTCAGACTAAGATGGAGAGCTCTAGGTTGAAATCCCTGCTCCTTGAATGACTCTGGGCCAGTCAATATCTCTCAGCCTAATCTGCTTCATAGGATTGTTGTGATGATGCAAAGCACTGGAGCATTGATGCTTTGGGCACCGTTAAAACAAAAAGAAACATATAAATGAAACAGACCAGTTCCTCTTATATTTATGCAGAACCAATCCAAGGCATTTACCCTATGTTTAAAGGAGCAATAGATTTCTTTGTTCATGACTTAACCTTTGAAGTTGTTTGTTGTGCAGTGACTAATTGCTAATGCTCTCAATAAATATTCATACATTCCAAATGCTACTTGTGAACTGTCTGAAAAAAAAAACTACTTGCTTTGTTTGCTTTAAACACACTGCCTGTTAATGTAATTGGAAATTTTGTAGTTCCTGACCTACAATGTGTGAAAGAATAAATACACATCCTGCCACACCATTGAAAATGTTGTATTTTACATCACAGTCAGCCTTCAGCCATTTCCTTTCTATGTTGGTTAATTCCAATGTTTCAAGCACTCATCATATGCAAATTGTTGCATACATTAAAAACATTACTTTTGGTACTTACTAGAATCAGGAAATAATGAAAGCATTTCATTATATCAGGGATTCTTCAGCATTGTTATCCTAGACCTAAACCATCCATAAGTATTTGAAAGATGGGTTGAATCTTTTGAAGTGTAATGGTAAACTGATCCTAGACAGTGATTACTTTGAAATGATGCCTTACAAGTTATTGTTGTTTTTGTTGTGCTAATATTATTCATTATTATTACATTAAAAGCAGAATGAAAGCAAAACAAGATAAAGTATTTCTCTAAATCAAAGAGATAGCAATACTAGCAGTGACTCTTACAAATGTTCTTCTCTTGCCCCTTAATAAGATCAGAATGATCAAAAGCAAAACTCTGTATTTAGACAACTCCTATTTCTTTTGCAAAATCAAGAAAGCATTCTAGTTTTCCATGTATTTAATATCTTTCACAACTTTCAATCATGATTTCAGAATGCTTTTATTGCCATTTCAAGGGAGACACTCAGAACCAGATCACATGTTCATTATTGGGATATGTTTCTGGCAATGCAGCCTCCTAATGTGGACAAAGTGTTTGTAATAATGCAACCAACTATATAATTTCTTAAACCTTGTCCTTCCTTGTTGATTGAAGTCAGTCACTTGGATTTGACACTATTAGTCCAGGATGTTGTAAATGTGTTATGTAAGGGAGTGTTCAGAGCATATTGTAGTCATGAGTCTGAATACATGGATTATAATCCCCAAACCTCATGATAAAATAAATCTGGAGGCAAATTTCTATTGACATTGTGACAGCAATTGTTATGACAGCACCATGGTAGAACAACTGCACACAAAGCTCTTCCAATGGCATATTGCACAACTGGTTGCACCAGAGACTGTTCAATTGCACAATTCTTTGTGGCTGGAGTGTAACATCCATCCCATATACACCATGAACAGGATTATGTTCAGTATGTCCTAAAAGTAACACAGGACTTAATTTAATTTTAATTTAATTTTTAGACTTTTATGCCGCACCCTCTCACAAAAGCGACTCTGGGCGGCTTACAGGGATACAAGATACAGTTACAAATTACACGTGATCAAATAACATCATACTACGGATTAAAAATCATCACAATTGGAGGAAGAGGGGAGATGGTATTTAATTTAATTTAATAGATTTTTATACCACCCTATCCAATGGACTCTGGGCGTTGTACACAAGTTAAAACGAATATAAAACAATAAAAAAAACCCTTTAAAACATAGCAATATTGCAAACCCCCCAGCTGTACTATTTACTATCTAAAAACAAATATAAAATCTACAAAACCTTAACATTAAAAAATTAATTACAGGAGGGGGAGCCTCAGATGAGCCAGAAGTGTGAGCTTGTTGACACTCCCGGCCCCCAGACCAATTTTGCCAACCACATCTTTAATTCTTTCCTAAATGGTAGCAAATGGGCCTGGAGGCATAATTCTACTGGGAGGAGGTTCCATAGTGTCGGGGCTATGACTGAGAAGGCCCTTTTCCTTGTGCTGGAGAGGCAAGCCTCCCCAACAGATGGTACTTGAAGGGTGCCCTCTCAGTTTGTTCTCATGGCATGGGTTGATGTCCTAGGGATGATGCGGTCCCTGAGGTATCCTGGTCTGCTACTATGAAGGGCTTTAAAGGTGACAACCAGCACCTTGAATTGCACCCGGAGACATATAGGCAGCCAGTGCAGCTCCCACAGCAGTGGCAAGGTGCAGGCGGAATGACTACACTCCACTGCTGTGTGGGCCATATATTTACATACCTTCACTGGTTATATATACTGTGATATTTATAATTAAAAATCAAGGTGATTTTATCTTGATGGCATGAAAGAGAGCTTGTGAAGCATTCATAATCTGTCAGGTTTTCTCTTTTAAAGGCAATGGATATTCATTGCAGAAAGGCAGCATTTCTTAACCTTTTACATCACCACTAACAGACATATTTTGTGCAAATAATTTTTCTGTTTTTTATTCTCTAGATCTGGTTCAGAGCCAGTTTTCTGTATCAACATTTATATGGAATGCTGCCTCAAAAGAATTTTGAAAACAAAGATTCATACCAGTTCAATTTGTAACATCTTGCAAAAAAAAAAAAATCAAATTTAGAATCCTTCAGTGATTGTAAAGGGGAAAGCATTCAGCTTTTGTGGAAAATGGGAAAGGACACAAAAGAAGACAGAGCTGTAAACAAAATTATTGAAACTTGAAATCATGTAGAGGCAAGAATGACCCAAGTGAACAAAAGGCAAAGGAGAATGCAGAGTTAGTCCAGTAAAATTGACTAGCATTCTCTCACATCTGTTCAAATCCATCTAACTTTGCAAACTGTAATTGGTGCTGCTATGTCATGCTTACCTTTCAAGAACATCTTCCTTTTACTATGTTCTTCTCATAACAAACTGGTGGAGTAGCAATGAGATGGTGACTTGATAAACTTAGTAGCTGAGAGGGAATTTACATCTTGTTCTCTCCAAATTTATTCCAAGTCTGTGTAACTCTTATAGTCATTGCCTTTCTTCCCAGTAGCCACTGAGTTTTATGGTTTCAACTTACTTTAAACTTGCACTATGGTAATATAAAGCTGTGACAAAACTGTGATTGCCAGGGCTTTATATATATCACTGGGTGATATTAATTCATATTTTTATTTTTTATTTTTTTAATTTATGGGTAATGAGAAAAATACTGATAAATAAAAATAGCAATATATGACTAGAAGTAGAATTAAAATGTATTAGAATGAGAGAAACATAATAATAAGACGATGAAGAAAGAAACATCCATCTACTTATTTTTTGTTTTTTTCCCTTTCTTTTATGTATGTTTACTTTATTATATATTTTTTATGTATTTTCTTTTTTCTTTGTTTTATTTGAATATTGAATTGTAATGTATTTTTATTTGTTTTATTATATACTGTATTGTGATGTGATGTTAAATGTTTATTTGATTTCTTTGATGTTAGTAAAATTTAATAAAAAATATTTTAAACATAATAAACTTGCATTAAATTAACGAAAATACATCCAGTTAAACAACTAATCGATTTGTAAGAGTCTCTGCTGGTATTACTATCTTTGTGGTTTAAAGAAATACTTTGTTTCATTTTGCTTTCATTCTGCTTTTAATGTAATAATAATGAAGAATACTAACCAAACAACAACAACAAAGATGACAATAGCTTGTTAGGCATAATTTCAAAATAATCACTGTCTAGGATCAGTTTTCCATTATACTGTACTTCAAAAGATTAACCCCGTTTTTAAAATTCTTATGGATGGTTCAGAGTAACAATGCAGAGAATTCATTCATAAAAGAGGTGAAAAGAGCACATGGTAACGTGCACTTGTTAAATTATAAATCAGGATAGCCAGCTATTGAATAGACATTGCAGTTTCTGTCAACTGTATGTCTGACTTCTATCACAGATAACATCCTTTCCACAAATTTGTCAACAAAGTGACTATAAATTGCTGGTTACCTCTGTTAATGAACACTATTAAATATCACAAATTCCTTGCACAAAATTACAATTTAGCTGCTCTAGTTTTATGAAAATCATAAAATGTTATCTTCTACCCACCCACATTACAGGTTTCCCATCAAGAAATAAACTTGTCATAAGTGCTTTGAACAGAGGTGAAGCTATTCTATTCTGGCCCTTTCAGACTGGAGAAATAAAAATGTAACCCTAATTTTGAAATTTATATTTTTATATGTACTTTTATTTTTAATAAAATATGCTTCTCTCATTATTTTAATTTGCCACCTACTTCAAGTTTAGTCTTACATGTTCACAAGCACCACACTGTGCCATGATTGCTAGCAGGTGGGATGGCTGCAAGGGTTGATTTTTAATAAATTTATAAAGATCTCAAACTGATTTCCTCTCAGACCAAATGAGCAAACAAGAAGCCCTATTCATCGATACTGTCCTGGAATCTGGAGGCAAAGGTGTAAATTGCCTTAGGAGTCAGCTGTTGACATAACTGGGTGGGGGAACTGAAATTCCTGATGTCCTGCAGATCATGAATGGGGGCTCTTAAATTGCCCTTTATACAAACATTAATAAAAGGGTCCCTTTTGGTATTTTCCTTGCCGTGTAGTATTCTTCCTATAAACTAACATGGTCTGTTCTATATTTTCAAAGTAGGACAGTACTCAAAGGTATTTCCTTTCAAAAGGATGCTTGGACACCCCAAGGATACTGCACCCTCTCACCCAGAAACCAATTAGCATAAGTATCACATCCTGCCAGTGCACTGAAGGGAACTGCCCAGAGGTTTCCTTGATTATCATAAAGAACATCCATTCTGTCTGTAACTCCTGCATTATGTCTGGTCTGCCATTAACACTTGAAACAAAGGACAATTACTTTTTGTTTATCTATGGATTACTGTGAGAAGGAAAATACAGAGTAAAAAGCCAAAACCAGTTTTCAAAGATCCTCCAATACATGTACCCCTGCCCCTTTCCCTTTATCATTGTAATCTTTTCCTACAGTCATTATTTGCATACAAGCTTGTCATTGTAACTTGAGTTTAAGGTGCTAACTGACTCAATGCGACTAAAGATGGTTTATTTGTGTATGATAAGAAACCCCCTCTGTTTGACTTTTGTTTCATTGTATAAACTTTATTAGCATAGGTGATAGGATTAGTTGGTGGGAATGTATAAAAACTTTCAGCAGCTTAGATGAAGGACCTCTCTGCCAATTTTTAGAGATGCTTGTGCATAGATTTTATTTCAGCTAAAATGGGTGAGATTAGGACTTTATCCAACAGGGGGCCCATTGTTGCCTAAATGTCATATTGATCAATAAACCATTGTTTTTGTCTGAAATTAAAATATTTGTGGTTCTTGCAGAAGGCTCCACCAGCAGACACCCTTTTAAAATTCAAGCAGTTGCTACAACCCTCACAGGTTTCCTGTAAGGGCAGAGCACACTGTTTTTTTAGGTAGCAAATATTAGCTTGTTTTTGGTGGGCCAGAGTGTGTTTTCTTTTTGCTTCTCAAAATCCTACAAACACAAAAGTTAGATGTATTTTCTAGATGGAAATCTGTGCAACTTTGGTATATGGTTTTCCTATGCACACTTTATAACAATGCATTTTAACATATGCACTTTGACACATTCTTTCATTGATTAAATATGCTTTTTCCAATACATGCATTTTAATTGTATGTATCTATCTATATAAAAGCCAAAAAAGAAGAAGAACAAGTATGTCACACTCCTAATAATGAGGAACAAAAACATTAACTGTGCATCCAATTAGAAAGTTTTCAGATCACAGATTAGATAAACTTGGTGGGAAAATGCAATCCCCTATCCCTGTGTGGATGAATACTGAAGCCACAAAATACAATGGCTGTATCATATTTAGATATCCTGTGTCAGTTTTCAGAGGAATTTCCAGTGAATTACTAAAATGTCAGATGTAGTCTTCTAGATCTTTCATGCCACAGCCAACAGTCAGGAAGGAAAGTTGCTGCTGGCCAAAGCATCTGGAAGGCACCAGATTGGAGAAGACTAGCCTGTAGCTTTCCACACAGTTGTGCAAAACGTATAGAACTAATGATGGAATCCTATAGACCAGCTACACAGGGAAAATACTACTGTGTGCTTTTGGAAAATCACACTGTACTTGAATATGGTGCAGGATCAACAAATAATCCCATATCTCACTTGGACTATAATAATTTTGTGTCAGAAATTATTCTGGATTGAAAGGATTTTTGTGGAAGAAACTCTGCTCAGGAAATGTCCAAATGAAGCTCCTCTCATGTCCCCAAGAGCTGGGACAGAGACAAGCTTTCAATCCGTCATGTAGTACCCTGTACCCAGGTCTCAAACTGCCAACTTGCCAACCTTCCAGCTAACAAGGCAAACTTCTTAACCACTGAGCCACCACAGCCCTCTCATTTGGACTGAGATGGGAAGAGTTATAGCTCACATAAGCCAATTGACATTTTGCCTAGTATCCTAATACTCACTGAAATTCCAATTCTGGAATTAGCTTTATTTTATAAATTCTGGCTCAGATAGCAATATTACTCAAGTAGGAGCAACACAAATACAGTATCATATATTTTGCATTCCCTTATTTGTTAATAAGTAATTTATGACATAGTCCAACTAAAGCTGAGTAAGGACCAATTGGTTACACCTGAAATATACTCCCAATGTTCAGCTGAATCAAAAGGATTTAAGAACTGAAGTCTGACTGATTCATATCTACATATAATCAATTTTGAAGTTAACAATCATTTTAATTATGCAAATCAAATCTTTATTATGGTCCAAGACCAGCATAGAACAGCAAAAGGAACAGAAGTTAAAATGAAGGTACTTAAAATATATCCAGAGACAAAAGTTAAAATGAGGGTGCTTAAAAAGGAGCATTTCTGCTCAAAGTTAAGGAGTACTGTAGTAAAATTAGTACATAGATCAATAATGTTATAACTATTACTAAACCTATGCTGTGGCTCTGGTAGTTTATTTGGCTGGAGGTCCTGACAGGATTGTTCTTCTGATCTTAATTTTAATTATGCAAAAAAGGAGAATCTCTAAATGAATGCACCAGTTTGTCCTCTGTTCAGCAGCTATGCTTGACTTGATGACATTTGTGTTTGGAGTCTTGTTTTGTGAAATAAACCTTTCATGCCATCCTTACCCAATTTTCTCAAGCAGTTATGATGAGGAAAGATTCAAAAGCAGAAAGCAATGCCTCACAGAGACACTAAAATCATTTTTAAATTAAGTCGAACAGCTCTTTTGTTAACACAAACTTGGAAATTATTTTTGTAAAAGTAGAATTCATGTAGAACATTCATCAGATGACTTCTTCTGGTGTCAAGTGGGAAAAATTCAATTATATATTTCTTGACAAGTACATGGCTAATGCACCATCCAAGAGAGGATTAACTAATGTCAACTTAATGATTAAAAGACTGAAGAAGAAGAATCCGACAGCCTCCTGTGCACAGGGTTTATGAGCTGTATGCTAAAGAGGTCTTAGCAAAAATGATGCATTATTTCTTTATAATATTTGTCCGCACCTATGGCATTGAGAGAAACATATTACATGTGATCAAACTGCTCAAAAAGAAGCATGATCTCTGTGAAAAGATGGAAACAAATTTATTTTAAAATAAAATTATGTTTTCATACTGGAAATTGTATTGTTAATAAGCTACCAAAAAATCAAATGGAAGCATTTCATGCTGATTTTAAAGGGATGGTATTCTCAAAACTAATGCTCAGAGTGTGAGCATGAGAGAAACATTTTAATGTTCTCACAGGAGGGGCCTATCTTCTAGTTAGACCATTTGAAAGAAGACTGTCATCTAGTGATATTTAGCAATCTATTTTTAGAAAAAATATGGCATGAATAAGCTACTTAAGCTACTTAAACTTATGATCCCACAGTTTAAATATATTTTTTCTACATAGCATTCAACATTTACATCTAATTCTTTCTAGATTTTTAGGAAGCATACCAGACTAGTGGAGAATTGTCATGGCTCTGTTATTCAACATCATTCTATGGATTGCTGCTTTGCTTCCCAACCAGAGAATTATACAGTGGTGTTTTTTTTAAAATCTGAGACATGAGTTCTCAAAAAGTGAATCCTAGCTGAATGTCTTATAATACTGTCTCATGCCATTTTTGTGGGTGTTGAAAGAACAATAAGGCAGCAGGAATTCATTGTATTTTCTACTACAGGTTAGTTGCTTGTAAATAAAATCAATTTTTAAAGGAAACTAAAAGGTCATTGAATTGGGTGGCTGCAGAAACTGAAGTTGGGAATTCAGTTCTCCACTATCGCTCCTGGATGAACAGCAAGCTTATGTAACCTTGAGCAAGTTGCAAAGTCCCAGAAGTACCTCCAGAAGTTATTTCTGAGCACTCTATACCTAGAAACCCCTTGAAAGAAAGTACATATGTTGGATAAGACTTAAAGGACACCCTTGCTCAAAAGCCAGTCATATTCGACTCTAGGGTTCAATGCTCATCTCTGTTTCATAGCTAAAGAGCCAGCACTGTCTGTGTTTGCAGATGTTTCCATGGTCATGTGGCAGGCATAATTAGACACCAGAGCACATGGAACGCTAGTTACCTTCCCATGGAAGCGGTCCCTATTTATCTACTTGCAATTTCTTGCTTTCAAACTGCTAGGTTGTCAGGAGCTGGGACAAAGATGGGATATCACTCCATCCTGCAATATTCGGGTATTGAACTGCTGACCTGCTGCCTTCCAGTCAGCATCTTAGCCACTTGAGGATATGAATTCAGGGTACGTAATTATTCTGTTTACTTTTGAGAAATAGAATATATATAATTACTTTGTAAGCATAATGGCAACAAACTAATTTTGGTGCTTTCAAACTGCTGCTATAACTTTTTAAAATTAAGATGTTAAACAGAATTGATCAAATTTGTTTGAGTATAACTCCAATATAGGGACGATTTCTTCACACGTATACATAGTAATTATGGATTGTTAAGTAAGTTTTGACTTATGGCAACCCTTTCCAGAGATTTTATGCATAGAATAATCAGAAGTTGTTTGCAGAACTAGCTGTTCTCTCAAGTGGATAGTAGGGAATCAAACTTCCAACCTCAGACTTGTTGGATAGGTACCTAAATCACTAACAAAAAAAAAATAACAGTGCAGTGTAATGGCAATGAAAATTATCATCTCTAGCAATTTAATTGTATAAGCATTCACAACTGTAGACTCTCAATTTTGTTCTCCAGATTTTAGACTCAACTAATTTTCAACAATATTTTTAGCACAGAATTCTACATGTAGAATTCCAAACTTATTAAATTCAGAATAGTTGGGATATTTGAGAAATAGAAACTGTCAGGATATTCTTACTCACAAGTAGCACCTTGGCCTCCTCGTAATGGGATCCCACCTGATACTGCCTGCTCTCCTGTCTAGACAGTCCAGGCTTTTTTTAAAGCTTGCCTTCTTACTCCTGATCTGAATCTAGGATGTAAACAAGGTAGCGCAAAGGCAATTAAACACTCAAGATATCTTCAGGTATTTTAAAAGTATATTGTAATCAGAGTAAGTTACAGAAGAAAGTTCGTCAAAAGTTCAGAAAGCATATCAAAATAATTCTAGGGGAAAGCCCAGAGCCCCCCCTCCTTTCTGGCTAAAGAAACTACATGATTACAGTTCATCCTTTGTTCAATGCATCCGGTCAAGAGAGACTCTTGCCCCCCTTCCTCTGGGTTATAGCTCCTTCCTCAGGGTCCACCTCTCTGCCAGTCCCCTAAAGCAATGTTTCCCAAATGCTGGTGTTTGAACTTCAATTCTCAGAAACTTAAGTCAATTCCCCAAAGCACTGATAAGTCAATATACTGGCTTAGGCTTCTGGGAACTGAAGTCCAAACACCAGCATTTGGGAAACACAGCCAATGATCATACAGTATATGTCCATCACACATTAGGCTCCGTCTCCCCAACCCATGAGGCCAGCATATTTACACATTCCGATCCCTTTGGTATTTTTTGAAGGGTCTCCCACACATTGAAATCTCCATCTTGGATGAGTCTACAACCAGTGCATAAATTCTGAAAGAAACATGAAGAGAATCCTTCACCTAACAATGGGAACCTCTCTGTCCATTCTATACTCTTCTCAACGACTCATCATGAGTATATTAATATAACATTTCCTTACCCAGCAGACCTGACCTGCCAAACTTTGAGTCTCCTTTGTTATATTTTCCCCTATCAATCCAATCCCCTTGACTGATGGCAATTATCTTCCTCTTGCTCTCTGCCCTTAGTGTGGTCAACAAATCCCAGATTAGTGAATTGTTTATAAGTATTGATTTGCTCCTTAATGCTTACAAAAATATTATGACTACAACATAGTCAGCACTGTACATGCAGGACCTTTGTATATCATTTACATTCCACATAGTAATCAACTGTCACTTCAATACAATAGATATCCCTCCTGCTTTATGGGCCAACCTATATATTCTAACACATATTTTCCAAGCACAAGTTCCCAGAAACAAGACTTTAATAATTAAATAGAAACTTTTCCTAAGAGAGTTTTCCACCATTATATCTTTATTTTACAGTTGCTGAATTGCTCTAAAAATCTCCCAACTGGGAAAGAGAATATAAATTTCTGGTATAAAACCACCAAATAAATAAATTGGGAGCCCACATATTAAATCGGGTATGAACAGAGTCCACACACAAAATGTCATAGAAATAATAATAACAGGCCATTCTTTATTCTCTCAAAGTGACCACAAGGAATTTTAAATAGATAGATAAAGAAGCACACATTTCCTGCAAACTCATTTGTAAAATGAGTCCTGAGCTAATATGAAATTTTTCATTCAGTCTTCTCTTCAGTCTGAAAAAAAAAGCCAGAAGCTGCAAGGTCTGTGCAAAAGCCTGGACTTTTTATCTTCTGAAGGATAGTGAGTATTTAGGCCAGCCGTAGTTGGTGGGAGTCTCTGAGGAGACCAATGAAGGACAATAAGGCTTCTGGTGATAAACAAAATAAAAAAATATTGTTCCTGTAAACCAAAGTATTACAGACAAAACCATTACATTTCACCTTGGGTTGAGTTTCTTGCCAATCTCTTTGTCTGCCCCACACTTGGAAATATACTGAACCCAACAATAATGGTAATAAACAATGAATAATGAAAATTAAAATAATTTTAATCTAGCAACATAGTCCTCTCTAGAATCTTACATGAAGCAACATCCTGATGAAGAAAAAATGCTTTCATCTCCAGATAGCAAAAAAGTCTATATTTAATATGATAAAATGAAACATGGAAATGATTATTTATAGGTTCCAGAATAACTAGTTACACACAAGTGAGGACTTAATGTTCTTCTTTTACATAAAGATTATGTATGAAAGTGCTATAATTTTGAACCAGTGCCAAATGGTTTGAAGCTATACTATAATCAACACGTATGTTCCATTAACAAATTTCAGTTACAGTACATGCATACATAGTTATAACAGATGGCCTTATATTATCCTTCATCAACCTAGCCTGCTCTGGATTGTTTGACTACAACTCTCATGAACCTTGCTAGCATTGTCATTGGGAATGGTGGAATTTAGAATCTGATGCATCTGGAGGGCAGTCAATTAGAGAAAACTGCCCTCCATTAAGGCTTCTTTTTCTTCTTTGTTTCCTCTTTTACCCCATCCCATGTCAAGGTTACCGAAGTCATTTACGGTTCTTTTTCAAAAAGCTGCTGTTGAAGTTTCCCACTTCTCTTGTGTACATTGAAATGATGCAGTTTGTGAAATCATATTGTTCTCTCAAGCATGTATTGCTTTTGAATTTAATCGTGCAGACTTTTCTGTAAAGAATGACAACCCCACGGTAGCTCTCATTTATGGTACTTTTCCCACTCTGAGTAAAAATAGTTGTATAATCCAAAGGGCAAGAATGAAAATCTTTCCTTTTGGGAGAGTGCTCATAAATGCCAGAAGGCCACAATGACTGGTAGTAAAACAGTATCATATACAATAGATACATATTCTCTATATACAACAGGCATATGCATGCACACATACAAGTTCATATCTTATTTATTTATTTATTTACTCATATTTACTATCCCACCCCTATCAGGTAAACCCGACTCTGGGTGGCTTACAACATAAATTAAAACTGTAGGTTAAGCCTATGATAATACTAATGTTTAAAACCTTAAAAGTTCATAAAAAATTAAAACAGTGCAAAAGATAAAAACAGAAACAAAAAGGGGGTGGCTGTCCCTTAGATCAGCCATGCTACATGGGATCCCACGTTTGTGGGTCCCCATACTTGCCCCACCAGCCAGGTTTTTAAGCCAATCCGAAAGGGCAGGAGCTCAGTCTGTAGGCGCAGCTCAGTTGGGAGGAGGTTCCAAAGGGCCAGGGCTAACACAGAGAAGGCCATCTTCCTAGTGCTAGTGAGGCGAGCCTCTCTAGCCGATGGAATAACAAGAGAGCCCCTCCGATCCGCCCTGGTGGGATGACGCGGTCTCTTAGGTATCCTGGCCCACTACCATATAGGGCTTTAAAGGTAATGACCAGGCACCTTGAATTGCACCCAGAGACATACTGGCAACCAGTGCAGCTCCCGAAGCAGTGGTGAGGCACAAGCATAATGCCCGCACCCCATCACTACCCGGGTCACCGCATTTTGGACCAGCTGCAGTCTCCGAATGGTCACCAAGGGCAGCCCCATGTAGAGCGCATTACAGTAATCAAGTCTGGAGGTGACCAAAGCATGTGTGACCATGAGCAAGGGATCCCAGTCTAGGAGTGGGCGTAACTGGTGTATTACATGAAGTTGTGCAAAAGCCCTCCTGGCCACGGCTGCCACTTGCTCTTCGAACAGTAGTCGTGAGTCCAGGAGGACCCCCAGATTACGCACTGGGTCCATTTGGGGTGGTACTGCCCCATCCAGAACCAAATCTGGCAGCTCCCGTGATAACACAGGGCCCCTGACCCATAGCCACTCTGTCTTGCCGGGATTCAGCTGTAGCCCGTTTTCCCCCATCCAGACCTTAACAGCCTCCAGGCACCTGGAAACGACTTCCACTGCACCGCTTGGGTCCCCACGGGCTGAGATGTACAGCTGGGTATCATCTGCATACTGATGATACCTTACCCCGTGGGAACGGATGATCTCACCCAGTGGCTTCATGTAGATGTTAAATAGGAAAGTACCGAGCCCTGAGGCACCCCATGTTGGAGGGGCCTAGGGCTGGACTTCTCATTCTCCAGCCACACCGACTGGGTCCTGCCCCTCAGGAATGAGGAAAACCAGGCCAACACAGTGCCCTGGATACCCAATCCTTGGAGCCTTCCCAGAAGGATACCATGATCGACGGTATTGAAGGCCGCTGAGAGATCGAGAAGAGCCAGGACAGACAGATGACCTCCATCCCGCTCTCTCCAGAGATCATCCACCAATGTGACTAATGCAGTTTCTGTCCCATATCCGGCCTGAATCCTGAGTGAAAACACTCCAGATAATCCACTTCAGGATAAGAAGGGAGTCAGAAGAGTCTGACATGTCTGGGGAGTCTGGGGGAGATACCACTGTTAGAGATATCAGGCCACTGTGGCGTTAATGGATGAAGCAAACCCAGAAACCACTACTGAGATAACTGCATTGCCAGGTGGAAAGTTGGGTGCACTGCAGGCAGAATTAGACAGGGAGGTCAGTGGCGTCGCGCAGTCTTCAGCCGCCGGGGGCGAAGAACAAACTTGCCGCCCCCCCCAGCTCGCCGCTGCCGCCGCCCCCTCCCCCCGACCCAGGCAGAAGGTGCCCCCCAGGCAGAAGGCGATCGCTCGCTGCGCGCGATCCGTCCGCTCGTGCACGCGACCGCGCAACCCGTCCGCTCGCTGCGCGCGACTGCGCAACCCGTCCTCTCGCTCGCTGGCAGCGGCTTTCAGGGGGCGCGGCAAACTGTCCCCTCCCCACCCTTTTGCTGGCGAGAGCCCGGCTTGCGCTTCGCCGCTTCCAGGCGAGGAGGAGAAAAAGGGTTTTTATTTTAAGCGGACAATTCAAGGAGGGGCCCGGCTGGCCGTCGGGGGCTGTCCTGGCGGCGGCCCGCGTGCGCGCGCACGCTGCCCACCTCCTCCTGCCCAGCCAGCCACCAGGGGCTCCTCGCCACGGCGCCACCCACCCCCGACGAGCGCCCCGTCTCACGGCAAGTTGGGTGGGTGAGTGGGCGGGTGGAGGCGAGCAGCGTGCGCGCGCACGCGGGCCGCTGCCAGGACAGCCCCCGATGGCCAGCCGGGCGGGCGGACGGGCTCCTCCTCCGCCTTTAAAAAAACCCTTTTTCTCCTCCTCGCCTGCAAGCGGCGAAGCGCACGTGGGGCGCTCACCAGCAAAAGGGTGGGGAGGGGACATTTTGCCGCCCCCTGAAAGCCGCTGCCCGGGGCATTTGCCCCCCCCGCCCCCCCCCCCCCCCACGCTACGCCACTGAGGGAGGTACACCCACCTCGGGACCTGTCTGAGTGTATGCCAGAATCTGAAAGGCATAGGGGGTGTGGGTCTAGGAGACCAAGGTATTTCAAAGGTGCAAAGAAAAGTAATAAACTGTTTCCTCCTGGTGCCAATAGGCATGTGAAGACTGTAAGCTGATGTTGTAAATACTGAAACTGAGTGTACTGTAAAGAATGCTTTACTGTAACTGTGTCTTTGTATATATTGCCTATGTACTCTGTCCTGTATATTGTGGCATCCATCTTGTACAATAGGAGGAGCATGTTAGGACATTTTTCATTTGGGGGTATTGTACAAAGATTGCTGCCCAGAGGAATAGTACATCTTTAAGGCCCTCCATGTGTTCTGAACACAGGTGTACATAATAGAACCTCAAACTGACTGCCAGGCTGTACATGCCTTGTCCACGTGCTCATGTAACAGCCCAGCTGTGGCTGATTAGAGAATCTGCCCAGCAACACTGGGGTATAACTGTGGCCCTCTGGGAAGGGTCTATGGAGGAGGCTATCATTCTGGAAGTTGCCATTTGGAGGAGGCTGTCATACTGATGAGTCTGTCGTACTGAAGAGAAGGACTGAGCTACTGAGAGACAGACTATACAGAGAGACTGCTGTTGTTGAGAGCTTCTTCAACTGAGAATAACTGCTGAAGAATACCTGGACTCTGTGCATGCTCTTGGGATTGGAGCCAACAGAGGAATCCAAGCTGTCTACCTACTGTGGGGCTTGGAGTCAAAGAGACTGTTGTAAATAGTCCTGTGTATGTCTGTCTTCCCCTCACTGTAAGTAAAGCGCACCTTTCAACTGAAGGCATATGTGTGTGTGTTATTGCACTAAGGCTTTTGCTGCGTAAGAGCTTAAAAGTGCTACTCTGCTATCAAGCCACACATATCGCTAGGGGAATCCCTGATACAGGACTTCCTGTAGTTGCTGTGCCACTGCCTTTTCTAAAACCTTGCCCAAAAAGGGTAAGTTGGATACTGGTCGGTAGTTAGTAAGTGCCGTAGGGTTGAGGGATGGCTTTTTCAGGAGGGGGCGCACCAAAGCATGTTTAAAAGGTGCTGGAAAAGACCCCTCCTTTAAAGATGAATTTATAATCTCCTCGACCCAACCACCTGCCACAGCCTTAGATGCTTTAACCAGCCAGGCAGGGCATGGATCCAATACACAGGTCGTGGCGCAAACAGATCCAAGAAGCCTGTCCACTTCCTCAGGGCCAACTGGATCGAACCGATCCCAGATAACGTGGCCAGACTGTGCTCCGGTCAACCCCAGCTCCATACATTCCTTGCCGGGATTAAACTTTGAGCGGATCTGAGCGACTTTCCCCACCAGATAATCAGCAAAAGCCTCAGCCGATCCCTGCCAACCAGGGCCTGACCCCCCTCTACCAAGGAGGGACCTGGTCACCCGGAACAAGGCTGCTGGGCAGTTATCTGCGGAGGCAATAAGGGCGGTGAAATATTTTCGTTTCACCGTCCCCATCGCCACTAGGTAGTCTTTAATAGCTGCTCTAACCAGTGTTCGATCAGACTCACTCTGGGTCTTCACCCAGCGGCGCTCTCGGCATCTCTTTGCCCGTTTGAGCACGGAGAGGCCGTAGTGGAGCGATCACGTCCAAAGCTGCCGTCGCTCTCTCGTTCCAAGACACTTTCCCCCGGCGGCGGGGGAAGGTGCTTCCAGCTTTTCAAGCTTCCCACCTGGGCAGGGCTCCGAGGTAGATGACAGCAACCTAGGTGTTGCGTGCGGCGGCAGTCATGGCGGCCTCTCCACCCAGCCGCAGGTGATCTTAACAGCGGCGGGGCGGGGGGCGGGGGGGAAGGCAGTCCTGCTGCTGCCAGCCTGAGTGGGGCTCGGAGACAGGTGCCAGCAACCTGAGTATTGCGAACGGCGGCTGCTGCAACGGCCTCTCCGCCTGACTGCAGGTGATCTTAGAGGTGGCAACGGCAGAAGGGGAAGGCAGTCCCTCCGCTTCCAGCTGTTCAAGCTTCCCGCCTGGGTGGGGCTCCGAGGCAGGTGACAGGAACCCAGGCATTGCGGGCGGTGGCAGCCACGGCGGCCTCTCTGCCCAGCCGCAGGTGCTCTTAGCAGCTGCAGCGTCCGCAGAGCCTCCGAAACAGGTGGAGGCAGTCCCGGGGCTAAGCGCAGCGGCGGCCTCTTCCTCCCTGCCACAGGTATCCTCGGTGGCGGCGGGGCACGGAAGCCTTGCCGGGGGAGTCCTGCCGCCACAGCGGCTTTTAAACCCCCTCCACGCCCAGCCTCCAACGCAGGTGGAAGCAGTCCCGGGGCTGAGCGCAGCAGTGGCTTCTTCCTCCCCGCCGCAGGTATCCTCTCTCTCTTTCTCTCTCTCTCTCTCTCTCTCTCTCTCTCTCTCTCTGTGAAAAAGCTTACAAATCTAAGTCCAATGCAATCTAATGCTGAAAAGGTATGCTGTTAGAGGGGGAAATGATAGATAGAAAATCCATTATGAAAAAGTAATTCTAAAATATTTTGACTCACACATTTTGTAGATAGTAGTCAAACTATGACATAATAGTTTTCTAAAAATGAATTTTTCTTGTTTGCACAATGGGACTTCCAAAGAAAGAGGGAATGAGAAAAAATATTGCATGGAATGCTGTAAAAAGTATTTTTTAAAGAAGAAACCTTGGGAAATGGTAGCAGAAAGTAGATTAGCCCTTGTAACATTAAGTCAGTTAAAAACTCTCTTTTTAATAAATAGGGTAGTTTTGTTCTGTTGCTTCCTTCACAAATATACAGAAGTCAAGAGATCATGTGCTAGTTATATACTTCAGAGCAGAACAAGCTTGCTTTACAGAGGAGTTCTCAACCTTTTTAAGCTGGGGGCCGGGTCACGCTCCCTCAGACAGCGTTGGGGGCTCAATGACCATTTTGCCCTTCCTCCACCACATGGCACTTCCTGGTATGGTGGAGGTGGTAGTGGGCCACATGAAATGGTGCTACGGGCTGCATTCGGCCTGTGAGCCATAGGTTGAGAATCCCCACTTTACAGTTTACAGCATAACAGGTGAGTTATAGCAGATGGCCTTATATTATCCTTAACCTAGAAACTATACCTTGGATCCTACCGTTTTGCTACAGCTATGATCAAATGTTGAAATGACTTTTAGAGTAATAAGAGCTAATATATGACTTTTAAAATAAATGTACTTAATATTGCTTATTTGGCCCATCAGCCTGCCTTCCAGCAAAGATCCATTAGTGATTTAGTTAAACTTTATTATTTAAAAAACGATACAAAAGCAAAACAGGATAGAAAAATAAAGCATAGCCAAGCATCTGGATTTGCAGCTGCTCCTCTACGTCCTGCAAGACTGGAGCCTCTGCTTGAAAGTACAGGGTGGTCCATAATATTTTTGTTTTGTAGGAGTGAATCTTTCTCTAAATTTGCTACTCATTGTATCCAGTATCCTTGCACTCATGTGCCCACATACTTGTCAAAATATACTCAAGTCTAAATTGTCTTAAATCAGCAGTATTTGTCTAAAACAAAAGAGAAAAAAAGAATAATACATATGGATAGGTAGGGACTTCCAGGCCACCCTGTAGTTGCTAAGCCCCATTTGAGAGCCCTGAGGAAAATTCTGGACTTTCATAGGCTCCACCTGGAGATCCTGGGTAGCTTAGCTATGTAAGCTCTGAGAAGCTGCCTCAGCAATAGAGGTCAGCAGACTTGTAGTTGCTTGGATCCCACTTCTGAAGACTTTTGCTGGTTCCTAAACTGCACAAGACTGTTGTTCCTAGAATTTAGTTCTTGTTTTGGTCCAGCCCCTGCGGGTACTTTGCTATGTCTTTTCTCCCAGTCACCTAAGTTCTGACTTGTTTGACTATACTTTTGTTGTCTGGACCAATCCTGCATTTCTGGCTTTGCTCAGCCTGGGTCTCAGGACTGAGATACAATTACTATCTGGCCTGTTATCTGGTTGTCCTTTGTCCTTGTCTTTGTGTTACTTGCCAGCTGCCCACACTCTGGACTCCAACAAGTCCTCTTCTCAATTTACCTAAGAAAGCACTGCTGCATTATATTTCACCTACAGAGAGTTATGGGAATAGGCTTCTTAATTTAGGATTAGGAGGATGCTCTGTATTGCTTCATATTGCTTTAAATGTGCACTGTTTTTGAGATGTGTTTTGCTTTTGTAATGTATTTTGCTTTTGAGCTGTAATATTGATACTTGTTGATTCTGTGAGCCACTCTGAGTCAATTTTTACCTAGTAGGGCGGCATATAAATCTAATAAATGAAATAAAATGAAATATTTGACTCTGAAGGAAGAGGCCTGAATACAAAAGATAAAAGGTCAGATGGACACAAACCTGTTTGTCCACTGATCTGAGGTAAATTAATACATTAGAGCTCACAGCAATTCTTCACCTTTGTATATAGTTTTTCTTTGGTTCAATGAAATTCAGACTAGATAGTGAGAGACATATAGATCAAAAATTCTTCCTGACAGGTAAAGAAATATACAGGAAAGGTGTATTGCTAGGTTCCATACAAAGGGGAGGCTGTGCTTTAAATGTATTCATTATTTATTTATTTAATAATACAGTAAAACCTCAATACAATTTTTTCCCCATTCCACAAGGTTATTTGTAAGTCGGAAAAAATTGTACATCAAAAACCTATTGGAGCACCAGAAGAGGCCTCTAGATGCCACCATACTTTTTTGTATGTCAAAATTTTCCTATTAAAAATGTGTATGTTGAATTTTTAAAAGCCAGAATTTCTATTTATATGTTGATTTTTTTTGTAAGTCGAACCACTTGTATGTCGGGGTTCCACTGTAGATTGTTGTCTGTCCTGTATCTAATTTTTTTTGTACTATTTAAAAAAGAATTAAACAAATATATTTAAAACTCACAGATAAAAGTAGTACTAAAAGCAAATTTATAAACCACACACACACAAAAACCAACAACAAAGCAGTACCATTTTAACCTCCAACAAGCATTCACTAAATGAAAGTCTGCCTGAAGAAATATAAGTTGTGGTTTCAGTTTGATTATGTATGTATTTATTATCTTATTTAGAATATTTTTACCCCTCCTGTAACTTAAAAATGATTGAAAATTGTGTGAAATTATGCTTTAAAGCAAATCAATCATACTTATATACCTCCCCATAGTGCTTAGTGCACGGTCTAGGAGGTTCACAAGTTAATTAGCATTTTGCCCCCAACATACTGTGTACTCATTTTACCAACCTCAGAAGAATCTAGGTTTCATTATGTTCTAACAGTTGAACTTTTATGTTTGAGTTATATTTTTAGGATTACAGTGTTATTGGAAGCATTCTTGGGTCATATTTTTGGCAGAAAGGCAAGCTGCAATGCTGCTGTATATATAAACAAATAATTTCAGAAATTTATAACTCTTGCTTTAGTGAGGAAGCAAGCATAATCAGCTTACTCTCCATTTTGTAACTGAAATGTTAATTTGAGCTGGAGAAGAAACAACCTCTCCCTTTAATAAATGTCTTAAGAGTTCATTCTTTGAACAAGATGATGAAAAAGACCATGTGAGACAAAAAAACAATTCTGCCATAATTTATTACAAATCTGTAATAAATACTGTATAAGAAAATACTGATCCCAGATATCTCCTCATTGACTTGAATAATGGATTTGGAGAAATTTCCAGAAAATCTAAAGGTAGGCCTAATTTTAAAAATTGGAAAGGTTTAAGGTATTAAGAATGAAAAGAATGGCTAAGTAAGATATCTAACTAAAGATCAAATAAAGGAGATATTAGGAAGGGAGCAAGATGCTATATCTTGGTATAAGTTGATCCAACTAGCAAAATGGAGTATAAATTGGTTAAAAATATAGGAAATGTAGAAACCTTAAATTAGTGGAATTAGTCACACAGGCAAATGGATGATTAAAAAATAGCAAGGAAGGGACTGGTAAGTAAAACAAACAAAATATTCATAGAAGAATAGGACCAATAGGGTAAAGAATAAACTTGGAAACAGATTTAGGTGTTAGTATAAAATGGAAGGAATGGGGAAAATTATGGGAAAAATAATTTTGGAAAACATATCTGATGAGATTAAAGAGAATTCTTATAAAACAATATGGAGGTGCTACTAACATGAGTAAAGTTGAGTAGTTATGATTCAAAATATTCAAAAGTGGTTGGATTTGTAAATAGTATGTTGGTGCTTACTTTCATGTATGATGGGAGTTTTCAGCAATACAGAAAATATAGAAAATGGTATTTAATGAAATATTGTTTGTTAATTTGCATATGTGTCCAAGAATTGTATTACTAGTTTTGGAGTTGTGTAGCTGGAGGTGGGGAGTAGATGGGTGAGTGTACTGACTGTTATATTGGTTATGATGGCAAGATTAATTGTAATTAAAAATTAAAAGGTTAATTTTGATTTTCAATTTGAAGAATAGTATAAACTAAGGAGATTTTTAATATAAGGCTATTAAAAGGTTTGATAAAAGAAAATAGACAAAATATATTTGAGGGGTACAATAAAAAGGGTTTAAGTGCAGGAAATACTATCAAAATGCACCCCCACAAACACATTCATTTGAATTATAACAAAAGAGAGTAAAATCAGTTTTTAAATTTATGCTACATTTGGGTCAGGTATCTGGTTTAAAAAGAATAAAACAGCATTTTGGATTATTTGTCATTGAAAGACAAAGGTAAAGCCAGTACAGAAAATACTGGTAATGCCTTTTTGGAGATGAATGAATATAAAATAAAGCAAAAATAATAAAACAAATTATTTCCCTCTAAGGACGTGTGGGTGGGTGGAGAATATACGTGGATTTGCTGTTATGATTCATTGTATATTTTGTTTTTGTGTTTTGTATTTTCTCTTTTGCTTTTGATTATATGTTTAATAAAAAATAAGTCTAGTTTCCACAGCAGCAAAATTAAGAATATATGAACTGGAATATATACAATAGATCTATTTCTGTTTCCAGCTCTAATGCACAATTTTTCCTGACAGCATCCAAAAACATTTCAAGTAGCAGGATAAAACTTGTGGGTTTTAAAAGCCTTCTATTTCATTGCCTTACAAGAAATATTTTTCTTTAAAAAAATAAAATCATCTCCAAAATAATATGAAGTAGACTTGATCTATGAAAGCTCATATATAAATACAGGAGTTAATCTTTAACATTTTTTGTCTTTGTCTTTGTTGTTGTTGTTGTTTTGGTTGCTCTCTGATATGCTTGTACAGACTAACACAGCTACCACTCCAAAGATTTCAACTATGAAAAAAGAGTGATTGTAATACATAAGCACCTGTGGGAATTACCACATTTCTTGTATTAATTTTGGCCAAGAGCCTTGTGATCTCTCACTGTCATACTATATTAATTATTATATATTATATATTATATATTATATTATATTATATTATATTATATTATATTATATTATATTATATTATATTATATTATATTATATTATATTATATATAGTATATTAATACTATATTTAAAAAAAAACTTGCATGCACATCTGTTTATGTGTATTTCTTGTTTCAGAAAAATCTGGAGCAATGGCTGTTCTCTAATGCAGAGTCTGACCAGGCTATCTTGCTATGGTAATAGAGTAGACCATACTGCCAGTGACTCAATGCCGAATGTTAGGCATTGGTTAACTAACCTGACAACCCTGAGGACTAATGGTCTTGGGTGCCGAAGTCCACAGGGAAGGGTGATAGTCAGTGGTGGGCTGGGGAAAAAATTACTACCACACTGTGGGTGTGGTATAGTGGGCATGGCCAGGGGGAAAGCCCTGTGTTGCACCCAAATTAGGACTACTTGGATGGGCGGGGCAAGCCAGAATTTCTGCTACCAGTTCTGGCAAACTGGTGTGAACCTGCTGATGCCCACCACTGGTGATAGTCCCACTTGAATCCATCTTGATGGAGGGCAGCAGCTTCATTAATACTGGCCTGGGGCTGATGTAGTTTTTGCGTGGCAAAAGGGCTCAGGACCAGAAAGTGACTCGTGCAACTGGATCAGTGATATGGGTGTCATGCTGCAATGCATAAGGTAGATGAAAGGCCACTGCATTATATTATCAGGGCAGTCTTCATGGCTGATCATCATGAGGATCGCCTATATACGGATACGGCAGAACAACAAAAAGAAGAATGGCTGAAAATAAAGTTTCATCTCTCTTCTTAATTCTATTAGAAACAGAAAGATAAAGGGAAAGTAGGAGTGTGTTTGAAGGCCTGATTCTCATCCCTATTGCTAGAAAAAGTGCAACAACATTGCATCTTGAGTAAGTGAAAAAGTGGATAGCCCAACTGACTCGGCAAGATTAGAACTCTGACCTTCCTTTGGTTTCATATAGTCTGTGCTGAAATCTAGCCCATACCTTGAGTTGTGTACTGATGCCTCTACAGATAGCTACATCTATAGAGGCATCAGTATTTACCTCAAGAGGTTATCCTGTGCTGACTTTGGAACAATAAACATACATTTTCCTGATAATTCATCAAGAGCATGTCAAGTTCATAACCATAAACTCACCTTAATATTTTGGTCCACTCTATTAATGTATGATTTTTTTGAAATGGTAGCCATGTTAGTCTGTGTTTCAAGCTTTTCAGAGAGTAAACAAAACAAAACAAAAAGACAAAAATGTTGTGGCGCTTTAAAGACTAACTTCTGTATTTTAATGTTCTCTTTCATAGATCAAGTCTATTTCATCAGACTTGATGCACGTCTATTAATGTAATTGCCCTGAACTCCCACACTTCTTACTCCCATTAACTTGCCATTTTCTCTGCATTAGAGAAAAGTGTGAGGGAAGAAGCCTATCATCCCATACCAATGATAGTAATAAAGTTTTCATACTTCTCTCATCTATTTTTTTTTATCTGTCATGGAGTGATATTACAGAAGACCAAAATGTCTTGCAGCACCTTAAGGATGAACACAATTATTACAGCAGCTCACAAAAACTGATGCTATGTCAAAAAGTGCTTGTCTTTATGATGAACTGGACTTGTTTTTACTATAACAGATCAACAATGCTTTCTCCCTGGAAACAGTGTCATGAAGAGCCTTTTGTTTTGCTATGATCATTTGATTAAAGCATAAAGAACAGCTGCGCCCTAATGAGTATAGGATTTCTGTAACTATCTGGGGAATAATAGAGTATTTTCCACTCCAGTGGAAACTCCTATTTCTTAAAAAGTAGTGACTTCAAAATCTATGCCCCAAGACTCTACCTAACTATATACGAGTGGCATGTGTACCTGTCATACCTGATTAACTGCTATACTAAATGAAAGTAATCAATTGTTGTAATAAGAAAGTTCAGTGTGACCAAAAGTTTTGGTCATGTAAATCAGTTCCATTGAGCTCAGGCTAATATCTCAATATGGAAAAAAAATTCTGTTTCTGACATCATTTCACATAAGATTGTGATCTATTAGAAAATTATAAAAATGAGATATCCCAGAAAAGCATGGAGAGGAGAAACAGCAGCAGTGGCATCAGCAGCCTGGATTTTCCCTCCATAGACTTAAGCAGGCACGGCTGGATGAGATATTAGCTTAATATTTCTGTGTGTCATTTTAACATGTTTAAAGACTAGGAAATGCTTTTAACATTTTAACGTTACCATGTTGGTAACTTGTATCCTTCATAGCACCATCAGGCTGTGGACCAGTACTGGGCCATGAGCTGTCTTGAATTGGGCTATGAGAGTGGGTGGCAATGGGAGCCCTGCTGGTGCTGGGAGCCCTCAACATGCTTTGCCCAATCTGCCTGGTGAATGGAGTGAGTGCACGAGCTTCAGACACAAAAGATAGGCAGGTGGCCAAAACACTCCTCCATGTTGCTTAACTACAGTAGAGCTTTGCCTCCCCTCCACCTGTGTACAGTGTGATACCTCACTGTCCAAGTTGAACCATGTAGCTGGTGTGTGACTGGCCTGTGGTGCAAAAAAGGTTGGGGACCCCAACTTTACAGAATCAGAGATGGCGAGATGAGCCAAGCCAGAGCCAATACTTTGGGTCCACAAGCTCAGTATTGTACAGTGTACCACATTCTGGAGTGGGCTGTGATGGATTAGTGGGTAAGATGCTGAGCTTGACAACTGTAAGGTCAACAGTTTGAGGCCCAAGTTCTGTGCAATCGAGTGAGCTCCTGTCATCTGTCGAAGCTCCTACCAACCTAGTACAGTTGTACCTCACTTAAAGAGCATAATGTGTTCCACAGGCATTTGCTCTTTAAGCGAAACACTATTGTAAGTGACCAATTGTGACTTCTGGTGGGGGGATTGTGAACCCCGATTTATTTGTTAAGCGAGTTTTTGGTTGGTTTTATTTGTTAAGTGAAGCGAACATTCAGAGAAATTTCTGCTCTTTAAGTGAGTTACTCTTTAAGCGAGGCGCTCTTTATGCAAGGTTTGACTGTAGTTTGAAAGCAAGAAATTACAAGTAGATAAATTGGTACTGCATTGGTGGGAAAGATAATAGTGTTCTGTGAGCTCTGGCATCTAGTCAAGCCTGCCACATGTCCATAGAAACATCTGCAGATGGCTTTTTGGCAATAAATGGAGATGAGCACCCTAGACTTGGATATGACTGGCTTTTAAGCAAGGACGACCTTTATCTTTATGAATGAGAGATCTCAAAAATGTCCTGTCTTCAACAACCCTGCTCATTTCTTGCAAACTAAAATATGTGGCTCTCTCACAGAGAACATCTTACATCTGGTCTACTTTTCCTTCTACATCTGGTCTACTTTTCCCTCTGCCTTGTTACATCCAGCCCTTAATAGAAAAGAATAACTCTAAAAAGGCATCTTGATTTTTTTAACAATATCTTTACTCACAGTCTAATCATAATTACATCAGAAGAATAAAGAAGAAAAATAGGTTGACTAACTCCAATTCAGGAGGCACATGTACATGGATGCAGCATGCCCAAGATCAGGGGAGGAAAAAGAGAAAATAACAAACACAGGAAACATACAGAGCAGGGAAGGGAAAATGGGCAAAAGAACAGAGGCTTGTCTCAAATCCTAGAGGTGACAATCTAAAACCCACCGCCCACCATTGTTAATTGGTAAATGCAAAAAGATATAGCCCAGGAAAGTCCCTGCCAGTTATACCCAATGCTAGCAGCATGCAAGATTGTTAAGTGGAAAAATTGGCAGGCCCAATTAGACAAAATATTTATTAAGAAATGCAACAGAAGAAAGAATTAGAGATGTGAGGTTTTCATGTTTTGAAGGGACTCTTATAATTTTTACTCAGCGACTAAAAGTTGCATGCTATGTTAATTCCCGTCAAGGTGCTATAGATGTGTCTTCTCATTAGTAGCCACCAACACAATAATTATAGTGAAAGATGTTAGTCCTCCTATTGGAGGATTGTTGTCTCTAAAACAAGGATTCTTAACCTGCAGCCCATGGGCTAGATGTGGCACCATTTCATGTGCCCCCCACCTCACCAGGAAGTGCCTTGTGGTGGAGGAAGGGCAAAATGGCCATCCAGACCCCGAAGCTGTCTGAGGGAGCATGACCCAGCCCCCGGCTTAGAAAGTTTGAGAAATCCTGCTCTAAAACATGGCACATGATGACTATACTAAAAAAAAAAAGGCTACTGTTGAGAAGTCTCCATTTCTCTTACTCACCAATGTAAAGGCTGTTAATGGAAAGCAAATAAGCAGAGCCCCTTCAGGAGACCTAAAGTTTGTGCAATTTCATACAGATACAAGTAGTTCATAGCTGCCCTAAATAATAATAATAAAATTCTTCTGTAGATGTAATGTCTTTCCCTCTTGCCCTGGTTTGTGAGTGTTGGGTTAAGAGAAACATATGGGGACACGTAAATAAGAAAGGTACCTTCCATATTCTCTTGCCATTAGATCTACAGCAAGAAAAGCAAAAATGTTTTGAAGAGGCCATGTGTTTGAAAGATTGCCTAGGGACTGATTCTAAAATTAGCAGGGTAGACTAAACAGAGCACTAGGGAGCACCTAGGCATAATGTTGTCATTCAGCATGAAGGACTCCAATTCTCATGAGTGTAAGTACAATTGTAAACAGCACGAGATTGTTTTATTTTATTGCATTTGTCTTGCAAAGAATATAGAATGCCTAGAGGAAATGTGACCAGAATTCTCTTTTGGAGGGGAAAAAAATCAAATGGAGCCAAGTCCAAGGTACTTGAAGAAATGCAAAGATGCATTGAAATTCATCCACGTTAAGCCTAAACAGAGAGCAAAGCACTAGATCCATTAGCTGTCATTAAATGGGGATTTAAAGATGAGGATAAGCAAAAGCATAACATCAGCTGAAGGCAAATAGGATGAGAGACAAATCAGAGGGGAACAGCTGCCTTTGATTATGTTATAGAAACAAATGAACCGGGTTCATCAGCTGTACTGCATAAGTGTATTTTTCAGAGCCACTGCAGCAGCAATACCCACCTTGTCTTTCATTATCTTGCATGTTTCAGAATTGCTGCTGCTGGACTCCACACAGAAGCATTTAAATTAATTATAGAGCCTCTGCATCATCTGGCTGTCACACACGCACAGTTTGGCAATTGTTGCTCAATGGTCTCTCTTTGTTATGTCATAACGCCCTGCAATGTTAAACTCTGCTCATGACCTAAATTCCATTCTGACAGACTCAAGGTTAAATCAGCCTTCCATCCATCCAAGACTGGTAAAAGGATCAGCCAGCTTGCTGGGGGTAAACTGTAGTTTGCATAATTACCTTGGGAACTGCTCAGAGAAAGTTTAGCACTAGAGGGTGGTGTCTAAATGAAAACTACTACTATTACTTCAGAATTATACAGTGATTTTGGGTCATTTCTAGCATGGACTATTGCAGAGGTTCTCAACCTATGGCCTAGGGGCCACATGTGGACCATGACACCATTTCAAGTGGCCCATCACCACCTCAGCCACACCCAGAAATGCCATGTTTGGCAGACAGGGCAAAATGGTCATACAGCCCCCAAAGCTGTCTGAGGGAGCGTGACCCAGCCCTCAGCTTGAAAAGGTTGAGAACTCCTGGACAAACTGCATGCACGTTTCTTATTTTCTTCCCAAGATGATATCAACATTCTCATACCGTTGTACCCTTCTTAAAGAGCATAAAGCGTTCCACAGGATTGCTCTTTAAGTGAGTTTGCTCTTTAAGCAAAACACCCTTGTAAATGACCAGTTGTGACTTCTGCGGGGAGGATTGCGAACCCCAATTTATTTGTTAAGCGAGTTTTTGCTTGGTTTTAGTTGTTAAGCTAGGTGACCATTCAGAGAAAATTCTGCTCTTTAAGCGAGTTACTCTCTAAGCAAGGCACTCTTTATGTGAAGTTTGACTGTACTGTTAAAAGAGGAAGGCATCAGTGTCATAGTATCTCCTCTCTCTGACGACCAAAGGTGGGGATGGTGATTGTATTCAATGGGATGACACAATTACTGAAATTTGCTAATGTTACAAGAGTTCTGCTGCCCTAGGTATTACATTATAAAAATTCCTGTATCAATATTTACAACAGAACCATAATGAATTTTATAGTCACACATCTCCTTTCAGTTTCTGCATGCTCAGTAAAAGTTTTTAAAGTTTGTAAAGGTTAGTTTTACATTGAAAATGTTTTGAAAAAGCAAACAGACACTTTAAAACTAGATAAGCTGGTAAGGGTTTGTGGGTGGGTGGTGGTGGTGGTGGTGATTAACTAGTGTGCCTCCATCTCAAGATACATCATAATTTAGATTATTTTAAACTACTCCTTTTTAAAAGGATGTCTTTCAGAGTTACATTCCTGAACCAGGATAGCAAGTTAAAATTTGAAATAATTTTTGTTAAAAGTAATTTTTGTTAAAAGTAGTAATTTTTGTCAAAGACCAAAACCATTGGAGATCCCTTGCTGCCTGATATGCTACATAGCATAGGAGGATCTAAGTCTTAAATAAGTAATTTTTAACATCTCTTCTGTTGCTTCAGGCCTGAGTTAGGTTATGGAATGTTGTTTGGCCGATCCTCTCTTATATTTCCTGCATCTGTTGCTTGAGTTTTTCTAAAAAAGAACAACCTGGAAAGAGGCAATCCATTCAACTTTCAGAAGTCAGAAGATTTATTTAGATTTTGTACTTCTATTGCTTATCCTGTTAATGATACGTTCAAAAAGGTGATGGCTCCAATGATAGCTTTGGAATAATAAAGGCAGTCACTTATTATATGGCTTCCCTTTGCTCTGACAACAAAGTCTATGTTATGTTATAAAGGTTGATTTCCAGCATTGCCCACCTTCCTACAATGGACAGGAGTGTAGTGTTGTTCTCAACCTTAATCATAAAATTATGCTTCAGTATCATGCTGTCTAATACTGACATGTTTGACTCCTGGAGAAGAAATTAAATCTGAAAGAGCTAGTTAATGGGCAGACTAAAACTCAGTTCAGTAGGTATGGAAACATGCTGTGTATCTACCTGCAAGGAGTGTATGTGCCAACTCCCTCACCTCTGTCCCATTTCCTTGCTGACCTTCTATTCATAAGAGGAGAACACTTTGAACTGGATTTTTTTAATAGGGGCTTTCTATCAGGGATCCATATGGAGGAGACTTAGAGATAGCAGAGGCTCTTCAGTTAAGACATAGATGAAAATTACACCAGTGATAATGCAAGGTTTTAGATTAGTGTGTTCCCTCTGTTCATGTGTTGCTGCAACAGACAAAATCCTGTTGGTTATGTCCACAAGAGTAATTCAACCACTTAACATTTGGTGGCAAATAGCCTCAAATTAAGAAATCGCTATAAACATTACCTGTTTCATATTGAGTTCTGTGACATAGGGCACAACAGATCATGTTTACAGTGATATCTTAACTTGAGGCAATTTGCCTCCCAAAGTTATGCCATTTGTGTTAAATTGGTGTAAAATTCAAACAAAACTTTGGCCAACACGTGTTCATAATGGGCTTTGTGAACTCAGGAATGAGCAACATGGCATCTATGGACTGTCTTTGTCCAGATCATGAGATAGAAAACTTTCTTTCATTTGGAGGAATGGAGATAGCAAGAAATTATTCATAAAACAAAGCACAAAATATAACTGTGCTTCCAGAAGCTACGAAAATTACCTTGTTTTTTCTCTGCCCCTTGTAATCCAAGAAATGTTGGTTTGGAGAAGTCAGTTATCATGAGACAGAACACTTGGGCTAAGCAAATTACTTTACTGAAACAATTTAAAAGAACCTGGAAAAATATCTGACTTCCATGTGTGAGATTTTTATCACTGTTGGTATGTGATTAAAATAAATGTGCATCAGCTCCATTACTGAATCAAGTTTTTAATGTCTTAATTTTTCTGTCAAGATGTTTGTCTGTTTTCAAACAGCAGCAAAAGTGAAAAGTCATTTGGAATAAGATGTGTTATTTGGAAATGCTTAGAGAAGAGGATTAAAAATTTTAATTGTCCCTTGGAGCACTTGCAAAGAAATTATGCAAGTAACAAAATGAATGTTCTTCTAACAATTGTTTTTGCTTCTGCTGTTATGATCATTAAGACCACGTTCCCATTCTATTTTGACTAAATAGTTGCCCTCTTTCCTATGTATAGTTAGAGTTTATTGAAAGCCTAGATTTTGTCCCTGCTGTTATGATCATTAAGAATATACATATGCACCCACAGTCCGCTAAAGCATTTTTCAAAGCTGAAATAAACAAACCTTTAGTTAATTGAAGGGCTAGATATTCTCCAAGATTCCTCCTTGGTCTACTCTGCTTCTTTCTTTTGCCTACCCTGTCTATAAAAGTATAACCCACTTTCCATTTAAATGTACAGATTTCTTGTAGAGAAAAAAACCCACAGAAGGAGTTCCTTCAAATTCCCAGTTGATGTTCAAGAACAGCTAGAGTGCCAAAGTTCTCCATCACTGCACTATAGCAAAGGAACATGCAATAATGTCCCCAAATCCATATACCACAGCAACAAAAAAGGTCATCCAGTAAAATAATTAATTGAAGCAAAAAAAAGTATAAAATCAAGTAGGAGACAACCATATAGTGAACGAAAAGATACGAACATTTTGAAACTACTTGAATACAACCTACCAGCAAAATTATGGAGGGTTAAAAAGACTCTGAAAATTAAAAGAACCCTGCATTGTGACAAAATGAGGGTAAACTAGCTTGCCACTTTGAAGTACCCATTCAATAACTGAACAACTGAAGTGACAACTCAGAACACCAACTTTTGTATAACTACTTGCTGTAGTTCATCAAATGAAAATAGCTGGAGAAGGGCCTCTGATGACAACCTGAGGGTTTGGATTGGAATATGTGAGAAAAGGTGTTCCTTATGACACAGTAATTAATTCTATGTCAGGCAATGAGCCCAAAAACAAAATGGGAGCCAGCATCAATGGAGAATATTGGTTTGTAGCCAACGAGGCCTTTTGACTGAGATGAGGCCTCTACCAGTGGAAGGACAGGAGTAATATGCTTGGAAGTAGGTTCTTTCCTGAAACTTTGTGAAGCCATCACTGACTGATTTTGACTCATGCAAGCTCCACATGTCAGTGCAAAAATGATTCAATAGAAAAGAAATGATAGCAGTTTCCTGAAAAAGAAATCCAAACTTCAAACCACTTAACTCTACAGTACAGGACTGTTTTAGGAGAGTCTTCCCCAACCTTTCCTCATCAGATATATTAAACTGTACTTCCCATCATTACAGCCAATATGGCAGGCCCGGGTACCCAAACTTTTTGGGCCAGGAGCAAGTCATGTAGTTCAGTGGCCCTGTCACATGGCTCAGTGAGCTGGTCACATGGTTCCTCCCACTGGAAGCAGAAGTAAAATGTGCCTTGCAATCGGTTTTGCAACAGACATGTTTCACAACAGGATGAGATAGATCTTAGGCTGCTATTTTCTCTGCTTGAACCAGGGGTTCCCAAACTATGGCCCAAAGGCCAGATCCATGCCCAATGCCAATTCATCTGGCCTGTGCCACCCTCATTGCTCCCAGAAATGGAAGTAAAATGCGCCCATATGAGAGCATTTTATTTCAATTTCTGGGAGTGATGAGCGTGCCATGGGCTGGATGAATTAGTGCTAGGGGCCAGATCCTGCCTGTGGGCCATAGTTTGGGCACCCCTGCAATACAGGAATTACAGAAGCTCATAGAGCTTTTATCTCTGCTTCACAATGGGCTACCAGGATAAAGGCTACAGCACATTACAGTTTGAAGTTATATATCCCATGAAAAGTGTGGGGGAAATGAATGTTGTATGGGATTACCAGTGTTTTCTGTGTGCTTATACCCACTCCTTTATTTTATCCCTTCATTATCTCTACCTCATTAGAGTTCTCAGCTTTTGGAAGAACTATAAAAAGCCTGCAAATATGTGTGAGCAAGGCCAGAGAGTAGGATATGCATTCATGCCAGGCTGCACTCAACACTCCATATCTATTCCTGTTTCCAGCTCTGCATAGTTTGTAAGGATCCCATTACAATCAGTAAGGCTACTGAAGTATGTACAGAGGACATATGTATACCCCAATTTCCAAAATAAAGGTATGATTTCATTCTAGAAAAAGAATTTACATATAACAAGAAAGTAATTGATATTTTCCTGAACAAATCTTGACTGCAAACCATCCTCAGGTAGTCGACTGACTATAACATATTAATGGAAGATAAACCAAGTGAGCCATTCATTTAAAAAATAACTGCACACAGTTTTTCTTGTGGCACACATTGAATGGAATTAAAGGAAGTGACTGGGTGCTAATTACTCTAGTAATGTGATCCATTTTTCCTAATGGTACAAAGATCAATAATTTATCTGAAGTAGCTGCTAAAAAAATTAATGTCTGACAATCAAAGCCTGGCAAATCCAGAAGATAATCCTTTGTGTCTATTAGTTGGCATTCAGAGACTCTCTTTTCATTATAAAATATAAATGCATTGCTCCTACTTGAGGCAGTTTAGATTATAAAAAATGGCAGATGTATAATGTGTCTAGCTTTGATTGTTTGAGGTAGTAAGACAGGGCTCAGAATATTTTGCATATTCAGTGACTAGCTTGAATTATTCTCCTGATAAGAACTGTCTAATTGTACAACTACATAGTATCAATGAAATATTTTTAATGGTCAAAGTTAGGCATTTTAGTTAGTAATGATAATTTGAAAATCCTCTTTTACCCCTGGACATCTTGATGCAGTCACATTGTAATTTCTGGCAAAGAATTTAAATGTCTATCAATGAAACAAATAATCCTGCATTTGAAATGTTACCTATTCTTAAATGGATCCTGACATTTTGAAATAATGTCAACACAAACGCAAATAGTTTTGAAGTGGAACACAAGGAAAATGAGCACAAGAGTGTGGAATTATGCATATGGTGAGGAAGTTGAAGAGCCATTCCCACTGTCTTCATCTGTCAAAACATTTCAACCTCTATGTTAAAGGTTCTATCACCATAGGATCTGCATATAGACATTCCACCTTGAATAGACTCTTAATGCATGAGCCTTCCAGTTTTCTAGGATATGGATTGAACCATGCAGTTTTTATGTAAATTGGCCCAGCAATCCATGGTAGTTGGTATAGTTCAGGGGTGCCCAAACTACAGCCTGCAGGCCAGATCTGGCTGGCAGTGCCAAATCATCGGCCTATGGTGCCCTCACCACTCCCAGAAGCGGAAGTAAAATGTGCATGCACATGATGTGCCCACACATGCACACAATGCTTCCATAAATGACCCACGGGTCATTTACAGCAGCATTATGTGCATGCAATTACTTCTGCTTCCAGTGGGAGAAACCACGTGATTGGCATGCTCAACCATGTAAATGGCCCACAAGCCAAAAGGTTTGGGCACCCCTGGTAAAGTTGAAGTGCATGGAAAATAGCCTACATGATTCCTCATGTAAATTTAGACATGCAAAAACCATCTGCAAAAGAGCTTATGGAAATTATGATTCATGATTAGTATATGCAAAAATTAATCTAGGCTGTAGAACACTTTTCTCAATTGATACTAATGTATAATGCAAAAGATTCTTAGTCCTATTATTTAGTTAGAATACATGTAAACTCCTATTTATGCCTTCTGTAAAAACATGAAGAGGATTCCCTAAACATCCTCCCCTTTATCTTTAATTTGATGATGCTTGGACTCTAGAATGCGGTACCCACCTCCTTTTACAGCCAAAGAGCCAGTGACGACTATGTCTGTAGATGTGGTCTTCTGGCAGGCATGACTAGATGCTGGAGTGCAAGGAATGCTGTTACCTTTCCCACCAAAGCACTACCTATTTATCCACTTGCAATTTCTTGTGACCTGCCAACCTTCTGGCTGTCAAGATCAGCACCTTAACCACTAAGCCACCACAGAGCTTGAACATCTGCCTATATGAGGATACTTTCCATGTGTTTCTTGAGCTTTTTCCAGTGTTCTGGCTTTCTTTCATGGAGAGCTTCCCTATGAAGCGAAATCTCTCCTTTTCAGACTTTTCTATACAGAACAACAGTAAAAGCAGGATTTCCATACCTCTATACATTTATATTTTATATAGTGATGGGATGACCCCGGTTCCATCCGGTTCCCCAGAACCAGTAGGAACAATCTCGGAGGGTTCTCCGAGAGGGTAGCCCATTTTTAAGGCGTTCGGTTCCAGACGCCTCACCGTAAGAAAGAAAAAATTTAAAATTGGAGCCAAAATGGCTCCAATTTAGTGCACATGTGCAGAAACTCAATCTGATGCATTGCACATGTGTCAGATTGAGTTTCTGTGCATGCGCACTAAATTGGAGATATTTTGGTGGCGGCGGTGGGTGCCTTCAGAGGAGGACACCTCCCTTGGGGCTGTCGAGCTCCCAAGGGCAGGTTGAGGCCTGCTCGGGCTGTCCGCCGCCACCGAGCCCTCCCCAACAAGCCCCCATGGTCCGGGGACGCCCAGCGGAGCGCGCCACTGCCGCCAGAGGCAGTGGTGGCGATGGTGGAGGTGATGGCGGAGGCAATGGCGGAGGCAATGGTGGAGGCGGCTCCGGCAGTGGTGGCAATGGCGGTGGCGATGGTGGTGGCGATGGCGGCGGCGGCTCCGGCAGCAGCGGTGACGGCAATGGTGGCGGCGGTAACGGCAATGGCAGCGGTAGCAACTATGGCGATGGCAGCCAGGGCAGGTGGTACCAGCCCTCAGATGCCTGGCCTGCTCGAGCCATCCACCGCCGCTGAGCCCTTCCAGGGGTAAGTGAGGGGTTTGAGTTTGGGGTAGGTGGGTGGGTGTATTTTTATTTTATTTTTATTTTATTTCTTTATTTATTTTATTTCTTTAATTTATTTACGGGTTTGTGTTGTGGGTGGGTGGTTTGAGGGGTGTGTGTGTGTTATTTTATTTTATTTTATTTTAATTATTTTTTTTATTTTAAGGCCCCGCCCACAACATCATGATGTCATGACGTCAGGTCTGCCCATGATGTCATAATGTCATGACATTGGCTATGCCCATGACGTCCATGACATCATGGCGTGGTAGTAAAAAATTTCTAATCCCATCACTGATTTTATAGACTATCTGAATAGGTTGATTCCCAAAATTATAAATATATTTTTACATAGTAAAACTTCATATTGCTCTGTCTTTGTGAGAGGAACAAACATCATATTTTATGCTATTTCAGTAACCAATCACTAGCTAAGCCAGATTTCTATTGTTTCTAATTAACATTTTAAGCAAGTAAGAAAATAACTAGATAAACTTGGTCATTCATTTGATGCAGATTTTGTTGTTCAGTTCCATAATCGATTCTGATCCTTTGTGACTCCGTGGACCACTGTCCGCCAGGCACCCCATCTTCCACCATCACCCTCAACCCACCCAGCTTTGGGCCAATTGCATCAACAATGCCATCTAGCCATCTCATTCTCTGCCGCCCTCTTCTTCTTTCCCCCATGACCTTTCCCACATCAAGGCTTTCTCAAATGAATCATTTCTTCTCATTCGATGTCCAAAGTACTTTTCCTTCATCTTCAATATTTGAGCTTCCAAGAAGCAGTCAGGGTTGATTTCTTTTAATATTGAGTGATTGCACCCATGAAATAAAAAAGCAATTAATTCTTGGGAGGCAAGCTATGACAAATTTCATGCAGATTAATTATGTGCAATTATATACATTATCACTATTATTTAAAGGCATCCAAACATATTGTCTAAATTAAAAGTATGTCTAAATACTGTTGTTTGTCTTAGTTAGTCTAGACTGAATGAACCACATTTGTATTGACTTATCAGATCCCATTCATTCAATGGATTATTGTAATTTATCATTCTGCCCCTTATTTTTATCTAAACTATTTTGAATAGAATACAAATACTGTAACCATTTATTTAATTACCCCACCCTGAAACTAGTCCCCAGAGTGGCTGGAGTATTAATTTTTCTTTACTCCTCAACCCCAATTTTAATGAAGATCAGATCCACATAAAGAAGTGTAAACTTTGAGCTAAAAAATCCATCAACCACCAATGTTTGAATCTTATTGTTCCCACAAGGATAAGAGTTGTTAATTGTTTTACAGGTCCCCAATGTATTTATTCATTAAAAGTTAGGGCTGGGCCCTAAAGACAATATCATATTCAAGAATTTATTTCTTGTGATAACATGTGTATGAGCATATTCTCTCCATGACAGCAACATGAAAATACAATTAGATTTTCCTGTTGTCAGGGGGAGCAATCCTACTCCATTAGAATAAATGGTAGCTCTCGCCACTAAACACAGATATGTTTCTTTCATACTAGCACATAGTCACTCTTGGCAAATGGATCCTGAAATCTGATTTTTATATAATAGCAAACATGAAAATGTCCCTGGAAGTCATACAGTAAGAAAATATATTGGGAGTCATATACGTTCAGACACAATGGCTATCTAACTGACGTGGTAAAATCATTAATAGCAAATATATTTCGAAAGTCTTCTTGTTGTGCTCATTTATACATTCAGCATGAGAGCCAAAGTAATCAGGTAACTTTTCCTGCAACTATTTGATGTTATCCCTAAGGTGTACCAAAACAAATACTTTAAAATAGTTTCCCATATGATGCTTGAAGCAATCAAAAGGTCTTCTGGGTGTCGTTAGCCTCCTTTCAGGACTGCAATGGCTCAAATGGCTAAGACACTGAGTGGAAGGTCAACAGTTCGATACCCGAATACTGCAGGATGGAATGAGCTCCTGTCTTTTTCCTAGCTCCTGCCAACCTACCAGTTCGAAAGATTAATAGGGACCCACTTCTGTGGACTTCACCACCCAAGACTGTTAAAACCAAATCAAGGCTTCAAAATGAGCAAGTCAAAATTGGGAACAGAGATCTATTAAATCAAGGTATAATCTCTAGATAGCTATCTGCCTTTGAAAACAAAGCTAATACAATTTGCAGGACACTGACCTATTTAGGAAAACACACAGAGAAATTCTGCATCTCAGCTTGCAGCAGAAAACCGTCTTGTGATGTCATACAAGAGATTTTTGGTTTTCTTGGCTTGAAGTAGCCCATTTCAAATAAATGACATTTATAACAACCCCAAGGGGAGGGGGAGCCTGTCCTTTAGCTTTCAAGTTGATAATAATACCTGAGCTCTTCTCTAAAGCACTTGAATCCCACGCAGACACCCCAGTTCTTTGATTAAATGCTACAGCTGATAGCTACCCTGTTTGTACAGCTGCCCCTTTCTGCTCTTGATGACAAGCAGCTATTAAGATATAGCATACAGTATATGAAATAGATTTTTCAAAGTGTGTTTCATTTACCGTAGTATTTCTCATTCTTATCCACTGTAGATTATCAGCAGTAGGTTATTGCCTACAGCCTAAAGTGTGAGCAGTGGGGAGGGGGAGGGGGACACATCTCCCACCCACCCCATGGATCAGAGGGCATCCTTGCTTGTTAGCACATATTAATTACATAATTTCCCCCATAGCTACTTAAAATGCATAACATGGTGGAGAACATGTGTTTCTCCAGATATTACTGGAATGCAAGTGCCACTGTTGATAGGCAATGGGAGCTGTGATCTCTGTAATCCAGTGGTGCCTGAAAGGCTATGAGTTCCACATCTCTGATTCAAATGCATGAACATAATATACCCTATGCATTACTGAATCTAGAGGTTTGAACGTTCTTAGGGGGGACTACCTGGCCCTTCCTTGTCTATTGTTGCTTTTCTCATGCAGTCATTGCTAAGTCTGCATCTGAAGAGGAAAGGTTTCTGTTTCAATGCTCTCTACATGATCAGGATGTTGGTCAGACTCTTCCCACAATGATTTTAGCCTAACTTTGAGGGCATCCATATAAATCTTTATTAAGCCATAATTATGAGCACTGCTATTAATGCTGCCATTGCACCACAGACATCAGTTTTGTTCAGGGGTTCGCAATCTAAGGCCCATGGGCCAAATCTGACCAATGGTGCCATTTCATGTTCCCCCACCCCACCAAGGCATTTGAGAAACAAAATGGCTACCCTTTTGAAGCTGTTGGGACAAAATTGCAAAACCCCATTATGCGGGCAGGGCAAAATGGCTGTCCGGCCCTCAAAGTTGACTGATAGAAAGTGACCTAGCCCCTGGCTTGGAAAGGTTGGCTGTTCCTGGTTTAGGTTGTCAGTCCCTGAATTAAGTGCAGCTATATTAGGATGTGGTGGCTTAGTGGCTAAGATGCTGAACTTGATGACTGGAAGGTCAGGAACCCAGCTGTTTGAGACTGTGCATCAGAGTGAGCTTCCGCTGTCTGCCCCCGCTTCTGCAAACCTAGCAGTTCGAAAACAAGAAATTGCACATAGATAAATAAGTACCACTTTGGCAGGAAAGATAACAGTGCTCTGTGCACTTTGGCGTCGTCATGCTTGCCACATGACCACAGAAACATCTGCAGATGCATACAGCACTGGCTCTTTGGCTGTAAACAGAGATGAACACCAGTCCCTAGAGTTGGATATGACTGGCTTTCAAGCAAGGGGAGACCTTTACCTTTACTATAGTAAATTTACTCTTCAATCTTGCAATCATATTTAACATTCCAGCATGCGATCCATTTGCTAGCAATCACACAACATAGGTGGAAATGCTTTCCACCCCAACCCTGATCTAAGTCCAAGTTATGAGTCCCCAGTAAATGGAAGGATCTTTTTAAGGGAGATTGTTCCTTTTAAGATAACCATTTACAGTGTGTCAAGTGTGCACATTTGGAGTCATCTGTTTGCACCCCAAAACACACAATTGCAGGGCCTTTCCTCATTTAAGCTGGCCATTCTTTAGAGTGAAATAGATTTTAAAGCATGGCAACAATTTTAGTCCTGTCATTAGGTAGAGTGAGGTACTTGCCTCCGTTGGCAGACACTGACCATGTGTGAGGAGTGGAGGCCAGAATGATAGGGGCCTAAACTAGCCCACTGGATTAGGAAGTTACTATACAATCAAAATATGTATCACTATAATAGTCTGATCAGCTTTTAAGAAGGCCTTTAACTTAATGGCAGACCAAAGCTAGTTTCCAACACTGAAAGCATATTTTTACCAATGTACTAACTAGAAGCGATTGTCAGAGTCACTGATTCTCAGACATGGTCTTCTCCCAGTAGTGTAGCATTGATTTCAACCACCTGTAGCATAAGCCAAATTTGCTACCCCCTGGTGGATTCTGGCGCCCGCTCCCACTAGGGCTTCTGGGAATTGTAGTCCAAGAACACCAATAGCCCACCCTACACCACTATCTTCTCCAGTCCAGTCTGGAGATGTTAAATATAAAACATGGGATCATCTATGCACAAAGTGTGTGTTCTAAGAGTCAGCTGTGCCCTTTCCTCTTTCTATATGAAACTGCATTAAGCTTATTAAATATTATGTGTGCCATGTGCCACAGAGGCATAATAAGTGCACAACATTTAAATCAGCCTTTAGGCTGTCAAATGAGACATGATTTCTTACATTGCATATTTGAATTTATTACACTGATTTTTGTTAGGCAGCATAAATTTTTGAAGCACCAACAAACTAGCTTAGAATACAGTTGTACCTCGCTTAAAGAGCATAATGTGTTCCACAGCATTGCTCTTTAAGCGAGTTTGCTCTTTAAGTGGAACACCATTGTAACTGGCCAATTGTGACTTCAAGGGGGGGGGGATTGCGAACCCTGATTTATTTGTTAAGCGAGTTTTTGGTTGGTTTTATTTGTTAAGTGATGTGAACATTTAGAGAAAATTCTGCTCTTTAAGCGGGTTACTCTTTAAACAAGGCGCTCTTTATGCGAGGTTTGACTGTATTTATTTTCCTCACTCATTTTATTAATAGTGAAAAGACTCCTTTCCTATCAATGCATTACTGTAAAAAGAAACCTGTACTTTTCCTGTCAATCCATTATTTTCCCTCACAAATATGATTTATTTATTTATTTCGGTGGCAAAAAAGATTGAGTTTGAAAGCTGAGGCCTATTCAAATAACATAATTTTGACTCTGCTTCACAGAAATGGATTAAATTCATCTCCCTAGAAACTTAATGATACCTTTAAACAAGCCAGAATTTATAAAGGAGTGAATAATTATGGCAGATCAAGACTGCATTACACACACTGACAGTTTCAAGGCAGTGATAGATGAGTGCTAAGTAAGGAAACTGTCACCTGGTTTGGGGTGTTGTAAAGACATTGCCTAGTAAATAAATCATATAGAAGATTAGTTTTTTTAAAAAAAAAACAGCAATGTGATTTGGCTGTGTGATCATAGTGCTGTTAATTCATGTGTTAGTAGAATCTACTATGTAAAACAATATTTTCTTATGTGGAGGGAAAGAATTTATACAAGTTTCACTGGGAGGCTCCTAAACAGTTCTTTTTTGACTAGTGACTTTCAAGGGAAGGGAAAGAAAGTGATGGACTCTAGTAGATTCGATTAAAGAATGCATCTCTATAGTTAAGACTGTATCTTGATACAAATCAGAGAATAAATCAAACAAAACAAAAACACTGTTGCATTTTAAAGACCAACTGTTACACTTCAACGTGAGCTTTTGTGGATCAAGTCCACTTCATCAGACATGGGAGTGAGGCTTCACAGCACCAGTCTATACACATCAGGTACAGAGGTACAGAGTGACTGGTTAGCATAACAGATAAGCATACAAATAAATGTGGCTTCATACAATTGGTAATGGCAGATGATCTCTGGTTGCTATTCAGATTAGCTGAATATCCCCCTATTTTTCAATTGCAAATAGTGGAAAGAGTGTGAAGATACCATTTCAGCTGCAAAGAGTGGGAAGAGTGGGAATAGTGGGAAGACACTATTTCAGTTGCAAATGTGGGAAGAGTGGGAAGATACTATTTCAATTGCAAATATTGGGAAGATACAAAACAAACACCTGGCATTGAACAATTGCAAATGAGTTTAACTCTTGTGTTACGGTATGAGCGGTATCAATCTTGAGAGAAAGTGGAGGACCCTACATTTCCTGGGAGAGGGGACTCCATCAGTACAAATATTTTAAAATATAAATATTTATCTGTGGTTTTTTGTCTGTCTAGCTGTTTATTTATTACCCATCTGAGACATTAACCGACTCTAAATAGCTAATTATTTGTAACTGGAAAAGAAAAGACTACAGTAAAAACTCACATAAAGAGCGCCTCACATAGAGAGTAACTCACTTAAAGAGCAGAATTTTCTCTGACTGGTCACTTTTCACTTAACAACTAAAACCAACCAAAAACTTGCTTAACAAATAAATCAGGGTTCACAATCCACACACACACACACACACACACACACACACACACACACACACACACACACACACACACACACACACACACACACACCCCAGAAGTCACAATTGGTCACTTACAATGATTTCACTTAAAGAGCAATCCTGTAGAACACATTATGCCCTTTTAGCAAGGTACAACTGTAAATATAAATTTGTTGTGGCCAGAGAAAATATGTATAAATAATAAGAAAATGTAATAAAATGTTCATGAGTTTTCACACACAAAACACATACAGTACTACGGTAATATCAAAACAGATAATTTCACCTCCTTTTCAACATAGCAATAAAAGAGCACCAGGAAACTCCATTTTATTCTTGTAGTTATAATGGTGGCATAATTCAATGAGTTTATAGAGGAAAAGCTTCATCCCCCCCCCCCCCAGTTAGAAATGCCAAACTGGTCTGGGGAGGGCAGGGAGTTGTTGTAACACTGTAGTCTATTGTAATGCTTAGATTGGAACAAGGAGAAGAGATACATTATGTGATTCACAAGTGAAATGATACCTATTTTGCCCTGCCAGGTAAGAGCTATAAATTTTAAATTGCCTAGTTGTACTACTGAAAAGTAACAGAAGACCATGACATAAAATGTACATTGCTACAACCAGTCTGAAGAATATAGTTCCATGAATGAGTCGGAATGAGTTGGGAATACGGTACTCTTTTCTGGCCTATTTGCAGCCCATGAAAGTGAAGAACAATTTTGAATATTATAAGGGGAGAGTGCTAAAAAAAACCCACAAAGAAAGTGATCCTGGCCAAGTAGTTGAATTATAACTCCTGAGCAATTCAGCTTAACTTTGAGCCAGTTCACAATTTTGATTGGTGAGGTAGATGTGAGCTGAATTTTCTTTTGCAACCACTGGATCTATTACTTGATTTCAAAGGGTAGATACAATAATACTTCGGATAACGATTGCATCAGTTAATGCTAAAATTGGATAACTTGGGGGAATTTGAGGCAAACATTTGCATCGCACGACATTAAGGTATCATTGTGCGATGCAAATGTTTGCCTCAAATTCCCCAAGACATGGCACACTGAGGATCATAGCTCAGATCGTCAGCATGCCTCCTTGGGAGAAGGGGGTGCCTGCTCTCTTTCTCCCAAGGAGGCACACAGACACAAAGGATTGCAGCTTCTGATCATCAGTGTGCATCCTCGGGAGAAGGGGGCACCTGCTCTCTTTCTCCCAAGGGGGCACACGGACACAGAGGATCACAGCTTCTGATCGTCAGTGTGCATCCTTGGGAGAAAGCATGCAGGCGGCGGCATCCCCCTTCTTCCAAGGAGGCATACTGAGGATCAGATGCTGTGGTCCTCTGTTTGCCTTGGGATAAAGCCAGTGGTGGGATGTCAAAAAATTTACTACCCCACCATGACATCATCACAGTGTGGGCGGAGCTAACATCATGACATCGTGGGCGGAGCCTCATGGGCGGAGCCAATGTCATGACATCATGATGTTGTGGGCGGGGCCAAAGAAAACAAATTAAAAAATAATATAAAATAAAAATAACCACACACACACACCTCAACCCACCCACCCACAACACAAACCTGTAAATAAATTAAATAAATAAATAAATAAATAATACATTAAAACACACCCAAACACCCACCCACCCACAACACAAATCAGCCAGAGCTTTTAAACCAGATCTTAAAGCTTATTCTGGCTAATCTTTCTCATACTAGGTCAGATGGAAGGAACTACAGAATGAACTCACCACAAGATGCCTTCATTTTGGCACTTTTCAACTTTTCAACAGTTAAAGACGTTAGGTACTAAGTCTTTGCCTAACCAGCTCTCTAGGATATCTAGGGGAGCAGGCTATAGGGAGCTTCAGGCTAGCAGCTTCTCTTCCTCCTCCCCGATTGGGAGGACAGCAAGGAGGCCGTGCATAAGCGCCAAGCACTGTAGGCGTGCATGCACACCAAGTGCTTGGCATGCATGCGCAGTGGGGGAACCAGTGAAAAGGTAAGCCCCGAAGGTGGTTCCCCCCAAAAGCTGCAACCGGTTCTTCGGGACACTGGGAAAAGTTACTACCGGTTCTAGAGAACTGGTGAGAACCTGTTACATCCCATCACTGGATAAAGCAAAAGGAAAGGGAACATGGCTTTAAAAAAATGTTGTGTGATCAATGCATCGCACAACGTTAAAAACCGGATAACGTTATGACTTGTGGAACCAAGTCATAACGTTATCCAAGGTACTAGTGTACATTCATCTGTTTCAGGCTGTCTCAACAAAAACAAAACAAACATAAGCCTATTATTTGTAAGATTAAAGGATTTATTTCAGTGTTAGCTTTTGTGCATTATAGTCCTAAGATTCATGGAGTATACTGTTTAGGCCACAGATTTATTATTTATTTATAGTTAATGAGATAGGTGTAAGGAAGGGGACCAAGTTGATAGGGGCTATGGAAACAAGTTATGGATTCTCAAAGTGACATTAAAACAGGTGATGAATTTTTAAGGTGCTGATTACATAAGCATTTTTGTAAGTAGAACAGTTAAATAATGCCAACTGAGTATATGATGGTAATATCCAAAGTGCAAATACACTTGCTTTCAGAATGAAGTTGATTTTTACTTAATCAGCTTTTGAGTCTGAACCCAGGGTTCTGCCAAAGAAAAGTCTGTAATGAATCTAGTCTAATTTGATTTTGAGCATTAGATATGCACAGCTTCACTTTACAGGTAAGATAGAACCAGGCACATTTTGTCATTTGCACTGAAAATTTCTCCTTTCTCCAAGACTTACATAGAGTTAGACAGGGCATTTTCTAAGACTATTTCTCCTACAGCTGAAGAAACCTTATGTGCCATCCAGTTTTAAGCAATAAAAGTCGATTAATATTTCTTTTCTTCTCCATAGACCGTGTACCTCTTCTCATACTCTGTTGATTAACTTGCACAATGCCATACATGGAACCCAGAAAATTATGATGCTTTCTCTAGAACTGGGGCTTTCAAACTAGTGAACCTTTCCATTCCTAGAAAACTAATCTTCAACTTCTCAAACAGTACAGCTTGCTTAGAAGATAGCATCCCAGTCACTGCTGAATCAGATAGGAAGGTAAAAACATGAATTCATTCTTCCCTTCCCCTTTTGAAAGTGTGTCTTAAGATCTAGCTAATCAATGTTTTCTGCAATTTATTTAACTGTTTTGTTGTTGTTCAGTTGCATAGTCAAATCTGACCCTTTATAACCCCATGGACCACTGCATGCCAGGCATCCCTATCCTCCACCATCCTCCACAGCCCACTCAGCTCTAAGTCCATTATATCAGCAGTGTCATCTAGCCACCTCATACTCTTCCGCCCCTTCTCCTTTTGCCTTTGAGTTTTTCCAGCATTAAGGCCTTCTCAAGTGAGTCCTCTCTTATCATTTGATGTTCAAAGTACTTTAGATTCATCTTCAATATTTGTCCTTCTAAGGAGCAGTCAGGGTTAATTTTCTTCAGGATCAACTTATTTCCTTCAGGATCGACTTATTAATCATGATCAGGGCCTTATTTGTCACTCTGGAAAAATCAGCTGTCTTAGGCAAACTGCAGTCTCAGATCACTGCATCTCAAGAATACAAAGCTGTAGTGTTTTTGCCGATAAAGTATCAAATGGGAAGGATAGGTGTCCTTAACAGAGAACAGTCAATGAAACTATCTGAGGTACCAATATATCAACACATAAAATGTCTATATGGGCACTTTTTATTACCTCCTTTCCTCTGGCAGTTCTCTTGTTTTTATATACCCAGAAAAGAGAGAGAGCTCAAGACAAACTCATTTTGGAGGGTCTACATATAAGCACTGCTTGCCTTTCAAATATTCACTTCTGCTACTTAATTACAACCTGTTCTTCTTCCGTGTTTAAGCTAGACATGAAAATGCCAAAATGAAGGCACTTTTTGGTGAGTTCATTCTGCAGTTCCTGCCACCTGACCTAGTGAGAGAAAGGTTAGCCGGGGACACAAGGTTGCCATTACCAGTATATGCCAAATTGTGGTTCAAAAATACCACAGTCTTCAAGGAGACTCTTTCTGGGTACCCCACTACAGTCTGTTATGTTGGTAAAATCAAGGTTCTTCTGAACACTACTACACAGGTATGAGTTTATCCTCAATGTCCTTGAATAGGTAGGTAAGTTGTAAATGGGATAGAAGCTGTCAGTAATAAATAAAATTTCTGGAGCCAGATGTAATTTTGAGACAAGAAACACTTCAGCTGCAGGTAATAACTATGTTATTGTTAGCATTGCTATTTTCATGCTATTAGTACGGTTTTCTCTGACTTATTGAAAACTGCAAAGTTAAACATTTAAAGACATATAGTTGTTTGAAACAAATGTGTAGTGAAGGTGGAAGCCAAGAAGTTATGAAGCAACCTTTACTTTAAAAAAACAACACACACACCTGAATTTCAAAGTAACTGTTACAAAGCACTCATTTTTCAGACTTTTACATTGCAGTCTACAACATGAAAATTTCATATTTACAAATGGAACCCCAAATTACTGAGAGGAACTGTAGAAATTTAATACAATAATTTCCCACTTAACCAAGAAACAGTGGCTTAAATCCTGTTGTGCAGTTAAGCAAATGGCAAAGGTTTTTGAAGCAAGTTGCTATAGCTGGTATGTGTTACATACTGAGTCATGCAACTCAGCATGCAACAGATAAGGTCTGCAGAGATTCTTGATTTATGCCAATTCACCTCTGAAAGTTATTGAGACTGTGTAATTGTGCAATGGGATTTCAACCAGTATTTCTGTAGCTGATTCAAATTTACAAATGAGAAACCCTGGCTGGAAACAGCTTCACTAATGGCCCACTCTGAACTCTAAATGCAATCTTAGGGGTTAATAAAATAGTTTACATGAAGTGTGGGAACCCTGAAGTCCTAGCACAGGGATTCTCAACCTGCAGTCCATGGGCAAGATGCATCCCACAACACCATTTCATGTGCCCCCCCCCCCACTGCTTCGACCACACCAGGAAATGCCATGTGATGGAGAAAGGGCAAAATGGCCATCCGGTCCCCGAAGTCCCCAAAGCCATCTGAGAAAGCACAACCTGGTCCCCAGCTTTAAAAGGTTCAAAACTCTTGCCCTAGGAGCTAAATCTGGCTCTTCTGGCCATCCACATTTTCTCACGTGGTTGTAGTTCCTTTCCCATTCTATTTGGTACATTCCTAAATGTTGTAGAGACTTTCCCCTGAAATAAAATATTAACACTGCAAGATAAAACAGTATTTTTTGATTCTGACTATTTGCATTTAGTTGTGCCTGCCAGAGATATGCGGTCCCCAGAGCATCTGTAAAGCTGAATTCAGCTGTTGAACTTGAAGAGGTTCTCTGCTCTTGGTATAAGGAGAGTATGCAAACTAGATATTGCTGGAGTAATAACTAATTAAAAATTAAAACCGGAAACAGGCTCTAAATCAGGGGTCAGCAACCTTTTAAAGTCAGGAGCCGGATCACATATCCTCAGACAGTTGAGTGGGCCAGACTGGTGATCCTTCTGCAGTAAACACTGGCGTAAAATGAGTACGCGACTGTTGTAAATGCATTTACAACAGCCATATATGCATTTATGACTGTTTCCACCACTTCCAGTGGTGGTGGGACTGAGGGTGGTGGACCAGATGATTTAGTGCTGTGGTTCAGATCCGGCCCACAGTCTGTAGGTTGCCAACCTTTGCTCTAAAAGACCAGAAACGCCCACTAGAAGGTTAATAGGCCAAAAACATCATAACATATACATGGCAAACAAAAGGAATATGTTTTTTTAAACAGAAATGTTTTCTTGCTGATTTAAACAGATGAGAAAGATTGTACCAAGGAGCAAAGCTCATAAGGCCAGTGAATTTACACAAACATTGATTTTCAGACAAAGTGGGCACATTTTTAAAAGTCATGAAACATGAAGATTTCAATCTTATTCCTATTTAGGAACACCACTGAATTCTTTGGAGACTATTTCTGAGCATGTAAGCCTAGGTGTTCCTGGGGTTGTGGTGGTTTAGTGATTAAGATACTGAACTTGACGATTTGAAAGTCAGCAGGTCAGCAATTTGAGACCCAAATGCTGCATGACAGAGTGAGCTCCTGTCTCTGTCACAGCTTCTGCCAACCTAGTAGTTCGAAAGCAAGAAATTGCAAATAGATAAATAGGTACCACTTCATTGGAAAGGTAAAGAGTTTTCTGTGCACTCTGGTGTTTAGTAGTGCCTGTCACATGTACATGGAAAGTTCTGCAGGCACAGACAGCTCTGGCTCTGGCTATAAACAGAAATGAGCACTGAACCCTACAGTCAAATATGACTGGCTTTCGAGGAAGGGTGATTTTTACCTTTACCTAGGTTTGGAGTACTGTATTTCTATAGTATATGCAGAGGCATATTTCAGCTAAAAATCAAAAACCTAAGCCTTCCTCTATCTAATTTGTACATCGTTTCCCACTGCTTTTCAAATTCTACCTCTCTCTGCCATCCCCTGACTGAGAAATGCTACTAGCCTCAAATAAGGTTTCTCACTCTCTCTCAAAACAGATTTGTTCTCTTGGGAACATATCTTTTCCTCCATCTCTGTGCTCTCTAGCTACATCTCAATCAGCAGACAATTCACTGATGATATTCAGTCTGAAATCTGGCTTCATCTAGTCACACTCAATTGAGCTTAGATGCCTGTGATCATTAAAGGCCACTGTTTTTCTCTTGACACTTTTATGGAATAGGTCCAAAGCACTCACTGCTTGAATTTCAAATTTTTCCAAACCTGGAGATGTGGGCTGTAAAGCAAGTAAACCTTTTGCATTATTTTTCTACAAAATGAGAGCTTAGACCGGGAGTTCTCAACCTTTTAAAGCCAGGGCCTGGGTCATGCTCCCTCAGACAGCTTTGGGGGCCAGATGGCCATTTTGCCCTTCCTCCACCACATGGCACTTCCGGGTTGCTGGAGGTGGAAGGGCACATGAAATGGTGCCATGGGCTGCATCTGTCCTGTGGGCTGCAGGTTGAGAATCCCTGGCTTAGACTGACATCAGCCACACACATTTCTATGGGGTTGAAGAATAAAATGTAATAAGAAAGACAGCAAGAAAATGAGGCTAGGTGGACTAAATTGTAAACATTCAATCAATATGATTTTCCTTTTTCTATATAGTTCCAAAGATTAAGAGCACATTTCTAAGTTTTCCCCCTTGTTAAGTAATTTTCATTCACTTAAATTACTGCTCCACAAAAATATAATAATATATGCTAGTATTACTGAACAAATCAACATTCTATAAGACAATTGCAAAAATAGAAGCAGCCCAAACAAAAACTTACAACTTTTAAACTGACCTTCAGTTCCAAATATGGTACAACTGTAGCAAACATACTGCTCTTGTTCTAGGCCAGGTTTGGAAAAAATTAGGTCAGTGGTTCCCACTGTAGGGCACATGCCCCACAAGGGGACCAAAATTTCCAGAAGCTTAAGTTGGTAATTGGCCAATCAGTGCTTTGGGGAATTGACCTAGGCTTCTGGAAAATTGAAGCCTAAAAACCAAGTTTGGGAAACACTGGTTTAGGTAAAGGGGTATTGATTTGTGATTATTTAAAAAAAGTAAAACTTAGGTTCAAAAACAGGTGACCTCAAATGTTCCTAGATTTAAAACAACTCATATAAAATGAAAAGACAAATCTTGCTTAGCCTGAAAGAAAATAGCTAGCCCCAACTTCTTTTTTTATTATTTGGAAAGGATACAGGATAGGGGATTCTCAGGACAAGGGCTGTCAAATGGGAAAAACAGCTGTTTCTTATAACGTGGAGTACAGGCTTGCCAGGAAAAGTGACTTTCATAGAATCATAGAATAACTGAGTTAGAAGGGACCTTTTAGGTCATCTAGTCCAACCCTTTGCTCAATGCTACACTGTAGATTTGTTGGCTGTGGAAGAAGATAGCTGGAGAAATGCAGGACAATTAAAGGTACCAGCCCATTTGAAAAGTAATATAGAACTTTTTGAAAACCAACTCTGACTGTTGCTTTGTGTTTAAGTGAGAAGTGGTTAATTAATGAAAAAAGGAGTCAGGTTCTGGGATTTCCCCCCTGCTTGGTGTCTCTTTGTGAATGGTAGTGAGCACAAGAGGCATCCTGTAGACCACCCTGACATTGGTATAGTCAACATTCAGCCTGTCATTATTATGCAAAGTTTGGCACCCTTTATCCTGTGGGCATGATATGTGCAGAAATATTGGACTGTTTCCTCAGATTTTATATTGTGGTCCGTATTCATAAACTAGAGGGTTGTTGAATAATTGCATAGTTTTAAAACATGGGCAAATTCTCTGGTATAAATATAGGGTAGATACAGGAAAACAAAAACATCCACACTTGAGTAACATCCTTACTGGAACAAGGAAAATGCACTAAATATGTTTCCAAAGATTAAATTTGTACAGAACTTTTCATTAGGCTATGTGTTGCTAGAATAGGAAAGGAGTAGCAGGATGAGATGAATCATGAAAACTTCCAAATTTGGTCAGGTGGCATGGCTTCAGGGCTATGGTACCCACATGCCTGGCCTTTTTCTGGACTACCATCCCTTTTAAGTGATGTTCTGACCTCTATAAGGAACATTGCTCTCTCTGGAAAGAAGTAGAATCAATAGTAAATGCTAAGACCTAAATAAGACATGAATATTATTGCTGTTTTTGGTTTTTACAAGTCTTATGTTAATATTGACTAATATTTACTTCCAGTGTGCTAAGAAAAGACAAAAAAAAGGAGATCATGCTGGTCCTTATGAAAAAAATGTGAAAGCGAAAAAGAAATAATACCTCTACTATGACCAACCAAAAACATAAACATAGGGTTGTAAGCAATCTCTTGCATTGTCCGGGGTCAAAATCAGGATGGATATCAGATTTTGAGTCGCTTGGATTTCCCCTTTTTTTTAAAACTTCTTCAAGTGAAATGTTAGTATTCAGTCAACAAATATGGTGATGACAATGGCAGGAATGAAAAATGCAAGTGTCCATGAGGTCAGCTGGAGAAAGAAGCCACAAGTCAAAGCTACAAGAAAGAAGTTTGGTAATGAATGTAAACTAGTTCACTATAAATGTGATTAGCTGTTTAGTGGTGTTTTGCCTGTACATTTTCAGAGACTATTTGGGTCTCTTTGCTCTGTGCCATTTCATGTATAAAGATAGTTATACCTCACTTAAAGAGCATAATGCATTCCACAGGATTGCTCTTTAAGCAAGTTTGCTCTTTAAGTGAAACACCATTGAAAATGACCAATGGGGGGGGGGTGCGAACCCTGATTTATTTGTTAAGCGAGTTTTTGGTTGGTTTTATTTGTTAAGCGAAGCGAACATTCAGATAAAATTCTGTTCTTTAAGTGAGTTACTCTTTAAGCGATACACTCTTTATGCGAGGTTTGACTGTATCTGTTGGAGAATGGTTCAGCTTTTATTGCTTTCAAATAACTTTCTAATACTCTGACAGAGACCAGAAGAATATGGGTAAGAATGGTCTGGTTCAATCCAGAAATTACTTCATCAGATCCTAGGAAAAAAGAACAAACAAACATGTCCCCACAACTGAACAAACAGCAGCCAAATGCCCATCTAATCATGCCCTAACTTCTGAAAGTGAAATTCTGCTCTAGGCACTCAAACACATACAAGAATTCAGGTATCCATACAGTCTTAGGAGTGTGAGGGTGTGTGTGTGTATGAATACAGTCAGGGAAATAAATACAGTCATCTGAGCTCCCCTTGGGACTCAGCAACTAGAGTTTTCTGGTTTTGGCTTTTATTGAGACTTCAGTTATCAACCTCCTTTTGCTTTAGCACTTCCTTCTTTTGCTATAGCAACTGGCACCAAGCATTTTTGTTTAAATTTCAGCAAAATGCCAGAGCAAAGTTCAGCAGTTTATACAGGCAGCATAACAGACATGAATGTGACAGAGGCTTTTTGAACTGCACTATATTGCTTTGGTAACATAAATAGCCTTCCTTCACCCTTTTAGACACTTCCCCCCACCCACCCCCCAAACCAGTTATCACCCCTGTTGGAAGGAAACATCCAGAACTCTTAAGTGGTTAGTGTTTGTGTATTTTCCACATTCTGTTTGCTTAATGTTAGCAGTACTTTATTTAAACCATGTGCTAAGAAAGCCTGTAAATTGATGAATCATCCTGGAAACAAAAATGTAATCTGACTTCTAAACCTAGGAAACTGCATCTTTTCTCTTGCAGGAGACTATACAAATACCCTCAATGCCCTTGACATAAAGTAAAGATAAAAACAATTAGTAAAATCCAATAGTGTTTGTATGCCAACAAAAGGTTTTCAGCAGTAGCATTAATTTCTTATCTCCCATCAGCTGTCTGTTCTGCCCAAGTCTGGTCTGGAAGCATAGGCCTTTCTAGAGCAGATTTTTGGATATACAGCATGTCAGGGCTAAAAAAAGAAGAGATTGGGAAAAGTCTTTTACCTGACTGCCAGTTCAATGTATCCATGGACAAAGATACAACTTTTTTAAAAAGGTAAAGGTCACCGTTGCTCGAAAGCCAGTCGTATCTGACTCTAGGGTTCAGTGCTCATCTGTTTATAGCCAAAGAGCCAACGCTGTCTGTATCTGCAGACATTTCTGTGGACATGTGGCAGGCATGACTAAACACGGAATGCTTACCTTCCCACCAAAGTGGTACCTATTTATCTACTTGCAATTTCTTCTTTTCCGACTGCTAGGTTTCCAGGAACTGGGATAGAAACAGGAGTTCACTCTGTCATGCAGCACTCAGGTCTTGAACTGCTGACCTGCTGACCTTCCAGTCATCAAGTTCAGTGTCTTAACCACTAAGCCACTGTAGTCCCACCCTTTTTTAAAAACAGTTGTTTGAATCACAATGCCAACATGATCAGTTGCTGTATTGACTGTGGGACTCTGGGAACTGTAATCTTTAAAAATAACTTTTTGTTTGTTTATGGTGTTATTGTTGTTATATGCCATCAAGTCATCTCCAACTTAAGGTGACCCAATGAATGAGAGATCTCTGAAATATTCCCTCCTCAACAATTCTGCTCAGCTCTTGTAAATACAAGTTTGTGGCTTTCCTCAAAAATCACTATACAGTATCATGTTTGGCCTTCCTCTTTTCCTCCTGCCTTCTACCTTTTCTGGTGGTATTGTCTTTTCCAGAAAGTCTTGCCTTCTTATGATATGCCCAAAGTAGGACAACCTCAGCTTATTCACTTTTGCCTCCAGATATCATTCAGGCTCTATTTGATCTAGGACCCATTTGTTGCTTTTCTGATAGTCCAGGTTATCTCCAGGACCCTATTTCAAATGAATAATTTTCTCCCTTCAGCTTTCTTTACTGTCCAGCTTTCACATCCATACGTGGTGATTAGGAATAGTTTACAATTGTGTGGATGAGCCTAGCCTTTGTCTCCAGTGAAATTCCCTTACACTTGGCGACCTTCTCTAATTCCTGGAGATAGTTAAGATGTTGTACTAGTTAGGAAAATTCAAGAGGCAAAATTGGGTAGTACTGTATATATAAAGATTAGCGTTTCCACGTCTGTCAGCCCATAATCCAGTGGTGGGCAGTAGCCAGTCTGCACCCCCCTGGGAGGGGGGTATCATTGGGTGGCCTTCAAGCAGGGGGTGGCAAAATTGGGTGGCCCTGCCCCCTCCCTGCCCCCTCCCTACCCCACCCCACCCCCTCCTCCTCCACTTCCAACTCCTGGTGACGAGTGGAGTCGCTGGCCTTGGTTTGGCTGCCTCCCCTGGGGTCCCATTCCCCCTACTCACCATGCTGCATGGTGTGCTGCATGTGCGTCATGCTGGGAGGAGGAGGAGAAAGCGCGGTTGGGCCCAGCATGGCCATGCCACTGCCGCTGTAGCCCAGGTGCTCTCCTTCCTTGGTGTCAGCCCGAGTGTGGAGGAGGAGGAGAAAAAACAGCCGCCCAAGCACCCTACTGTGTGCTCCCCAGGGTAAGTGACTTTTGTGTGGGTGTGGAGAGGGATGGATCATGGAGTGTGTGGGTGGGTGGGGGGAGAGGGTCTGGAGCAGGCCAAGGGAGGTTCTTTTTGTTTTGTTTTGTTTACTCTGATATGCTTGACTAACACAGCTACCATTTAAAAAGTTTTATTCTGTGCAAGCATATCAGAGAGTAAACAAAACAAAAAGACAAAAATGTTGTGGCACCTTGAAGAATAACTGCTGTATTTTAATGTGAGCTTTTGTAGATCAAGTCCACTGGCTCTTTGGCTATAAACAGAGATGAGCACTGAACCCTAGAGTGGGTAACAACTGGCCTTCGAGCAAGGGCAATCTTTACCTAATAACAGAAGATCCTTGATTGGTATTTAAATTTGATATCAGGTTGTATCCCTGCAAGTGGTTCAAGGTCTCCTTTGCTCAAAAGCCAGTCGTATCTGACTCTAAGGTGCAGAGCTCATCTCTATTTACAGCCAAAGAGCCAGTGCTTCCTGTATTTGCAGATGTTTACATGGCAGGCATGACTAGAGTTAGCCCACGATGCAGGCTCTGCCCATGACATAGGCTCCGCCCACAATGTAGGCTCCATCCACCTGAAAGATAACATCACTTTACATAATAAGTTATCCTATTAAAGGTCTCATCCTGATTTGGGATTTCAATTTTTGACCAACTTCTTGAAAGTTCATGGCTGTTTCTGGGAACTAAAGCTTAGTCTTGTCAGGTTGATGAAAGTGAAAAGATAAAAGGGAACATACAATTAACATGAATAATAGGAGATACTGTAATGGCATACAATTCTTCCTCCCTATTTAGCATTTGAAAACTGACAGAAATAGTGCCTTAGGTTGGTTTGCCCCCTCCCCTTAGGTAGCTTTATTTTGGGCAGAGCTCCAAAGCATTGCAGGCATCTGAAAACATGAGTGACTGATCTAATTAGCAAGAAATTGAAGCAGAAAAATGAAGCAAATGGATTAGTAGCTCACATGATAAAAGTAAAAAGATGTGAATGGAACACAGCATAGTTAATACACTGTGAAATATCACTGAATGTGTTTCCCACTTGTTCCTCCCTCCCCCCACCTTTTAAAACATGCATGCCTATGAATTCTAGAAATCATTCCTGTACATTACAAAAAAAGTGAAAAGAAATCTCTCAGATCCTTCATAAATATGTTTCAATACTGGAAAGAGACAAAATAAAATCATATGCAACCCACCAAAGCACAGAACAAATTAATAAAAGATACAGCTGTTTTGCTGCAAGATTGTAGGGTGTGAGAGAAATATTTATTATCCTTATTAAAGTGCTCAAATGGAGCCATCTGTAGAAACAGAAGACTGGGGAACTGCTGGGGCCAGTGAATGTACTCATTTGGCCACTGGTAATTTCTACCGTGTACAAAGCAACATCTGAAATAATAGAAGATGCTACCAAACCCCATACAATGCCATTATGTTACAGATGATACCTTTAAATTCTATAAAAGAATAATTAATCTTAAACTGGGATGGATAATCAGCAGGATGAGACTCTAGATCCATAGTTCCCATGAGGGGCAAATGCCCCATGGAGGGGTGTGTGTTAATTTTTAAGGTGGGGGCAATTTGAGAATGAACTATTAACTGTTAATGGCCTTTTAGGCTTCCTCCACATGAATAGGAGTTCAGTTTTTGAATAATAATCATTTTAAGTCCTGGGGTGTGTTGTCAGGATTGGGAACCGCTGATCTAGAAGCAGAGAACTTGGGGGCAAAGTGGGAATGAGGCTTAACTAATCTAAGAGAGTTGGGACAATGTTTAAATATCTTTCATGCTTGATGGTTTAAATGACAGCTTGAAATAGGCTGCACATTGCAAAGGGATAGGCAAATGAAAATTAGGACTTAGAATTTTGGTGAGGTTTCTGAGCAATCTAGCATAGAGAGATTGGGAAGATGGTAGTTTGGGACTTTAAAAAGAAGCCTGAAAGTGCAAGTTAACAGTTAAAAAGGGACACATTTGCCTTCAGGTTAATGCTAGTGACATCAATTCAAATTTACTCATTTACATGATGCACTTATTATATGCCCCTAACCAGGTTATCTGAAACACTCTTGAGGGGTTGTTTATTTTAAACTGATGTTTTTATCACATTAAATCTTACCAAATTTGTGTGTGTACTCAGGTGAATCAGTGTGTTGTGTGTGGAAAGATGGAAGATTTTGAGTTATGGAGGAGGAGTAATGGGAGGGATGCTAACTTGTGTTCATTACTATTCACAAGATGAAAAATCCCAAAAGCGGACTCCTTTTTTCATTGGTTAATCACCTCATCAAAACACTTAGGGCTATTTGTCAGGGCTGTCTTTTAACAAATCCTTTAGGTATCCATTGCTTGGAGGGCAGAACTCAAAACAACTGGGATGTGGCTCAGTAATGGGCAGCCAAAAAATTTACTACCACACTGTGGGCGGGGCCAACATCATGACATCATTGGCAGAGCCAACATCATGATGTCATGGGTGGACCCAATGACATGGGTGGAGCCAAAGTAAAAAATACATAAAAATATAGTACAGTACACATAAAAATACATATTAAATAGTCATTAAATAGACATAAAACACATAAACATACAAATTAAATAGACATTAAATAGACATAAAAATACATTAAAATACAAATTAAAATACACCTAAAACCACATAAATACACATTAAAATACACATAAAACACAAATACACATTAAAATGCACATTAAAACATATAAAAGCACACTACATACGGGCCATAGGTTGGCCACCCTTGCTCTAGGCTACTGTATGCCTATGAAAGAAAGGCACTAATCAATGTCCAAAACCAGTAATTCTTGATATAGGGTTGCGGAGTAGCAATCACATCCATTCACCAGGTATAATGTGAAGATAGAAACCTTACATCTATAGCTTTAGAACTAACTGTTAATTTCCAATATGTACTTTAGCACAAACTTCTATGTATTCCCTTGCTGAGAAATTTCACTAATGATTCAACATATGTATCCACCTGCATATATGACTGTTCTGTCTGGTTACATCTTGACCTCTTATTTATTAGTCTGTAAAGTACCTGGCAATGTTATTTGTTCTTCATTCCAAAAATGGTTAATTAGACTAATTCACGCAAATCTTCTTATGACACAGTCCATCCACTTTGTTTAATTTTAATAAAGAAACAATGGACTTCAAGGAATAGACCTACATTGTATCTTTACAAGTAATTGCATGTAAAAGAAATGTGTCACTCATCATATTTCAGTGACTTTGCTCTCATAGTCTTAACGGAACACAGAGAAACTAATCTGAACCATTAATGAAGAACAGGTAAGGAAAACTGATCTTTTGTTTGCCTTATTAGTTCTTCTTTTCCCACAGTGGCAGAAGATGTAAGTACAATTGTTAGCCTAAGGGCTCTCTCTAAAACTGCTTGTCCATATCAGTTCATATGGTGGAAAAGTGTCAATAACTTTGTTAAAGCACTTCAGGCTCAGTCTGAGAAATGGCATAATAATCCAGATAATGCATGAAAGATCAACACTGTTAAGAGGAATGACAGGTGGTACAGATGTCCCAAGGCCATAATTTATAAAGTCATGAAAATACAGTCAAAACTCACATAAAGAGTGCCTCGCTTAAAGAGTAAGGACCATGCTGGATTAGGCCAGATACCTATCCCGTCAAACATTCTGTTTCCCTCCATGATTGCTCTTTTTTGCACCTTTTCTACTTCAACCCACAAATTCTCTTCTCCTGTTCTAGTACCTGGCACTGAAAAATTAGTGACTGACCAGAAATGTATCTTAGAGTCATTCTTGATAGCTCAGCCAGAGCAGCAATATGTTGTGGAGGAAACAGCGAATTTCACATTAGGGACCACAGTGAATCTTGTTTCAAGTACTGATGTCAGATTTAGGAATTTGCGTTTTTTCAAATAGGGGCTCCTGCCAACCTAGCAGTTGGAAAGCAAGAAATTGCAAGTAAATAAATAGTACCACTTTGGTGGAAAGGTAAACAGTGTTCCATGCACTCCGGTGCTTATTCATGCCTGCCACATGTCCAGAGAAATGTTTGCAAACACAGACAGTGCTGGCTCTTTGGCTATAAACAGAGATGAGCACTGAACCCTAAAGTCAGATACAACTGGCTTTCAAGCAAGGGCAACCTTTACATTTACTATCACCAACCCAAGGCTCCCAAACATTTTTTCAGGGCAAAAAAAAAATCACCCTAGGAAGCCCTAAAAGCTAGAGGGAGATGTATTTTATTAATGTTTTATTAATGTCTATCATTCATTTTTATTCTGTTTGGATTGTTCTGTTTTTCATATTGTGGCCTGTTCTTTTATCATTGTAAGCCACCCAGAGTGGTGCTTGCACCAACTGTGACAGGGTATAAAATAAAATAATAACTAAATAAATAATAGGGAGTTTTTAACCTTTCAGTGTCCAAATCCAGGTTATTCCAGTGCAAAGTTTTACAACTGGATTTTGCCCAGTGTGGAGAGTTGTAATAATCAATAAGGAAATGTAGCTGGACTCCATGCTTAGGATCACTGCCTGGCCACCTGATGTCCTGAATTGTGGACTTTTGGAAGATTTATTGCTACACATGAGTATCTGTTTATGGATCTAGTTTGCATTTCTGACATTAACACTCTACTGACACTGGTACCAGACAAGAAAGCTAATTCTGATAATAGTATGATGCCTTTTCAAAGAGGATCATGTAAAGCATGTTATGTTAAGAACATAATTACTGTATGTCCAAGTATGTTGTCATATGCCTTTTGGGTTTGCCTGCTTCTGTAGGTCCACTTGAAAGTGAGCAGCCTGATATCTGAATTTTCCCCTCTTTCTTTTATTTTTTGAGTCCCGATCAGACGCTAGACAGCCAAAATGAAGCCACTTTCTTTGCTCTGTCATTGCCCAAACCCAAGTCCTCACTGGGGTATGTCTCTGGCAGCAATCAGCAGACCAGCAAATGGGCCAGACTCTGTGTCTCTCTACATTCACATGGTGTGTTGTTGTCCACCAGCAGTCCCCACTTAAACATGTTGATCCTGCATTTAAGGACCCCAACTCTCAGCCTATTCAGGGTTCTCCAGGGAAGACTGAGATCTTCAGCTATATCCACATTTAATGATGTTCCTTTCTCAGTGAGCTCCTTCCTCCATCTTCTAATTAGGTTTTGCTCTTGTGTACCCTTAAAAATGTTTGTTCTTGCCATAAAGCTCTTCCTGGATCTGAGCCGGCGGACTTGAGGCTCATATCTGTTCAGAGGGTATTGAGGGTCATTCTCTTGCTTAGTTCTCTCAGTATGTGATATATGTGAGGTATGTGAAAAGGGCTTCAGACATATTTCAGATTTTAAAAGACAAGCAAATTCATACAGGAGAGAAACCCTTTGAGTGCAAAGAATGTGGGGAAAATTCACTCACAACTCAAACTTTACACGTCATCAATGGTTTCTGGGTTTGTGGGGTACTAGTTTGTAAGTGGGATTTTTTTTTTAAGTTCTGAAATGTTTTGTGCATTATGCTAATTTAATTGTAACTGTATATTTTGTATTCTTTTTGTATTCTTGTTAGCCGCCCAGAGTCACCTAGGCAAGTAGGGCGGCATAAAAATCAAACAATTAAATTAAATTAATTAAATTCACTCAGGAGAGAAACACTATAAATGTGAGGAATGTGGAAAGGTCTTCAGACAAAGTTCAGCTTTTAATATCTGTATGCCACCCAGAGTCTCTGGAATTGGGTGGCTATACAAATCCTAAAAATAAATTAATAAATCTGCTGCTACTTCTTTCCTGGTCGTTGGTGGAGCAATACCAGCAAAAAAAAAAAGGGGGGGGGGTTTGGGTTATAACAGCACTGAAGCCATCTGGACCAAAGGAACTGAAATTTTTCCCTGAAGAATGACTATTTATTTTTCTTTGGCTTTGACGGGTTTGGCAACCCACTACCCTTGCTTCCATCTTACATGTTATATTCATACCTATTCACATTAAATGTCTTGTGGAAACAATGAATACTAGATGCAGGCAATATGCAAAGAAACAATTGGATAGCTTTTCGTGTAGCCTAATAAAGTTGGTAAAAGATAAATGGTCAATGAACAAGGCCCTTAAGCTCAGTGATTCATAACAGTGTGTTATAAAACTTCTACTGAATATTCCTGTTACTATATTCATAAATATTCTTCTTGTTATTGAAAGATAATAGAAATCACAACTGAAGAATGTTTTATGCTCCTATATTATCACCTATCCTGATTCCTAATAAATGGATTGTGTTACATTAAAACCAATAATAATAAAACATTCAAACGGTACTTCTGAATGCTCCAAGCACTTTACATACATTATCTGATAACCCTTAAAATAACCCCCATAAGCATTATTAGTACAGTATTAGCATTTAAATGCTAATCTCCCCAATGTATTAGGAATGGACCAACATATCACAGTTGTTCAGTAAACAATATACTCAGAGAAATCTCTATGTGGTTTACATGATCAGATCAATTTGCTGAAAAATGTGTAAATAAACAGAAAAGAGGTGTCAAGATGCAGGTTCAATCTGGGAATGAAAAACTAAAGTTATATTTGGGAAGCTTCGTGATTAGGTAGACAAGAATATTATATTAGTTTCCATTGTTTGTCTGTGGATGGCTTTGTTATCAGGCTTTTTTTAAAATAAAAACCCTAGTCTAGAAAGCTACTAGTTATTATATATTTAATTATAAGAGCACAAGTTGTAACACATAAGGAAGATGGAAGAGCTAATACCAGGAGCTGTGCCTTGTCAATCTTGAGCCCTTTTTTTTTTTTTTAAATAAGCTTCCTATAGAATTTTGCCAGACACCATCCCTCTTGGTCTTTAGGATTGTACAAGGTGCCTTTTACTAGTGTTTTCACTAACTGACCTGGGACATTCAAATTAGTTTTAAATTTGTTCAATTTCTTTAAATGCAGGTTTTATTAATTTAGCTGGAGACACGGCTTCTGTTGTATTTATTGCATTTTATGTGTTTGTGTATTATAATTATGTTTTGATGCATTGTACCAAACTAGAGTGTGTTTACACTGATGGGGTGGTATAGAAATCAAATTATGAATGAATGAATGAATTAATATTGAATCAGATTAGTAGTCTAATTGACTTTAGGAATCTAATTCAAGGGTTTAGGCCAGGGTATAGTCATCTGACTTGTCCTATAGGAAGAGATTAGCATTCTCATATGGATCAAACATATCTATTAAGGCTAATGAGAAGTATATGTGCTATCTTAGAAACAAAATTTGGAAAAAATCATTTTTGGGATGAAAGCTCCCAGAATTTTATAGACAGAATGGACACTGGACTTTCTTAGAGTTGTAGTCCACAAGCTAACCTTTTCAAGCTCTGCTTCGTAGATTATGCATATTTTTTTCCAGACCTGGGATAGATTTTCTTGCTTTTAGATACTTTATCAGTTATTTTAACTGACCATTTTTCTAACACTTAGGTAAAACACTTACACTTAAAGAGTAATCAGTGCAATGAGAGAACACCTTTGTGGAGAATGGGTTAGAAGGAAACATCCGTCTAGAACATGAGTCTGCAAACTTGGCTCTCCAGTGTTCTTGGGCTTCAATTACCAGAAGCCCAAGTCAGCACAATTGCTGATCAAGGCTTCTGGGACTGAAATCCAAGAACAGCAGGAGAGCCAAGTTTGCAGAACCTTGGTCGAGATATTATGAGAGATCTGATATTTGAAAGATAAAGACAGTTGCTGGTTCCTCCTAGGTTCAACAGGTGCTCTGGTCATAGGAAAGGCACTTAGAAACCTTGCCCATGCTCACATGATTTTGCTAATGTGAGGCAGCACAAAGCATGTTTGTGCAGTTTGTCTCATGGAGCAAGTCACACTTTTGAGAAAATAATTTGTTGTAGAGAGATGAAAATAGAATAACATATTTTCCCAGTCCTAAGTCCCCAATTAAAGTCTTCCTTGCATCAACAGCTGCCTGCAACTTTAGCAAAAGGCAAGAGTACAATCATGGATTTCCTGCTATCTCTTCTAGTTTCACCATCATTGAACAGGGGGCATTTCCTCATTACAATAATTATTTTTCATATGTAAACATTCTTATTTAACAATGATATTGTTTGTCAATAGTATAATATGTAATGCAAGCATATCAGAAAACAAAACAAAATAAAATAAATAAAATAAAATAAAAAACACTGTAGCACTTTAAAGACTAACTGCTATATTTTTATTGTTAGCTGATGAAGTGGACTTGATCCACGAAAGCTAACAATAAAAATATAGCAGTTAGTCTTTAAAGTGCTACAGTGTTTTTTATTTTATTTTATTTTGTTTATTTTGTTTTGTTTTGTTTTCTGATATGCCTGAACCACAGACTAACATGGCTACTATTCCAAAAAATTCATATATAATCCAAGATGCTGACTTCTGACTGGTATAATGGATCCAGCTGTATTTCTATTATAAAGCAAGTAATATATTATAATACAGGGGTTCCCAACCTAAGGCCCATGAGCTGGATCTGGCCCATGGCACCATTTCATATGCCCCCCTCCAAGGGCATTTGAGAAACAAAATGACTGCCCCTTTGAAGCTGTTGGGATAGCAGGGCAAAATGGCTGTCCAGCTCTTGAAGCTGACTGAGAAAGCATGACCCGGCCCTTGGCTTGAAAAGTTTGGGAACCCCTGTTATAATAGGACACCTTTTTTGATACATAATATAACAGAGAGAAAGAAGGAGAACCATTGTGAGATGTCAGTGAATACAGTATTTCAACACTAATCTGTAGCCATCTCCACAATAACCTGCATTTCAGATATGTTTCTGTGCCAAAGTGATCATATAGGACTTTTTTTTCCTCTTCGTACTTGAGGCCTTTTCATGTCAGCATCAAGTGCTGTTGAAATCTCTAACAGATTTAACACAGCCCCTTCTTTCCCGGGCTGATTTGCATTTCTTGAATTTTGTGCAATTAAATTCCACCTACGTTTTCACACTTCAGTGCTGTTGAGTTGTAAACTCTAGAATCTAGAAAAAAAATAGAATAAAATACCTGGGAAATGAGCCTGGATATTTATCTTTGGGTAGTTCAATCATTCATTTTCTCCTGGTGGCAAGAGAGGAGGAAAATGCTGCTAGGAAATGAATTTTATACTCTAGCAACACTTCATAATAAAACCATGTTCAATTAGGGTCACATTGCTATTATAATAAATGCTACATAGATGAAGATGGTGCATAGCTGAAAGAAATAGCCATGGAAATGGACCTCTTCGTTTGGGGAAAGGAGAGGCAAGATGAACAAAATACATGACATTGTGAAGGTAAAAGAGAAGGCAGTTGCTTTCAAACTACTAACTGGGCCTTTCTTGCCATCTGAATTCATTGACTTAATTCACATAATTGCAAGTTGCCCTTTGTGGTGCATGATTTTAACCTTTCCTACAAAATCCTCTCAGGATGAGTTATCAGCTGACAGTTTTTGCATTTGTTTGAATACTCTAAGCTTGGCACACATTCAGCACAGAGGAATGTATTATTACTTACAATAAATAGTCCATGATTCATTAGCAGCCATGTGAATATGTTACCGATCCCTATGGAGGTAACAGATAGAATAATAACAGGTGCTCAGAAAGGTGTGGCATAAGCTAAATGTTAGACATGTTAGTCACAATGGGACTTGAATGCATGAGGTGGAGAAACTGAAGTACCCCCCAAAAAAGTAGTAGGTTATGTTTTAAGGCTATACTAGAGGTTTAAAGTAAAAGTTATAAGCACTGTATGTATGGAGAATATTAAGGCTTAAGACTAGGTAGGATAATATGACTCTAAAGCCCGAGTACCCATCTCCAACCCCTCCCAGCTGTCAATGGAACTCACAAAGTGTTCTGTTGCATGTTTTACTCGTGTAGTATCAGCATGCCATGAATTGGATGAGATGGGGACAAAGCTGCTGTATGCATATACAGTATTTGAGCTCGTCATGCCACCTTTAGCAAGGCATGGAGTAGAGGCCAATGTTAAGATGAATCTGTCATGATAAGGCTTTACTCTTAAGTAAGCTCTTTCATGCTTTTGAGCTGTTGCCTCCTAGATGGGCAACCCAGGACTCAAGATTAGTGTAAATAAGGTAACATGAGCCAAGTAACCACTCCAGGCCTCTTCAGGTATTTTTAAAAGTTATATTGAAATCAAGGTAAGTTGAAGAATAAAGTTCAGCAAAAGTTCAGAAAGCATATTAAAATAAAGAAAGCTGCTCTTTAGGGAAAGAAAGATCAGGGTCCCCTTCTGGCTAAAACATGCATTGGTGCGCCCCCTCTTGAAAAAGCCATCGCCCGACCCAACAGTATCTCCTAACTTTAGGCCAGTATCTAACCTTCCCCATTTTAGGGAAGGTATGGGAGAAGGCAGGGGTGTGGTAGCTACAGGGGGTCATGGATGAAGCAGATTATCTGGACCCTTTTCAGTCAAATTTCAGGCCCAGATATGGTCCCGAGACTGCATTGTTTGCGCTGTTGTATGATCTCTGGCGAGAGCGGGATGAAAGTAATCCGTCAGTCCTTGATCTCCTTAACCTCTCAGCAGCCTTTGATACCGTTGACCATGGTATCCTTCTGGAACAGTTCTGAGGATTGGGGATCCAGGGCACATTTCTCAGGGGCCGGACCTAGTCAGTGTTGTTGGAAGGCGAGAGGTCCAGCCTTAGGCTTCTCCATTATGGGGTGCCACAGGGCTCGGTGCTCTTGTCTCTCCTATTTAATATTTACATGAAGCTGCTGGGTGAGATCATCCATTCCCACGGGGTGAAGTATCATCAATATGCCGATGATACTCAATTGTACATCTCAGCCCATGGTGATCCAAGAGATGTGGCTGACGTCCTATCCAGGTATTTAGAGGATGTCTGGGTCTGGATAGGGGACAACGGGTTACAACTGAATCCTGGCAAGACTGAGTGCCTGTGGGTTAGGGGGCCTGTGTTGTCCCGTGAGCTACCATTTTTGGTACTTGATGGAGCTCTTTTGCCTCAGACAGACCCAGTGTTTAATTTGGGGGTTCTTCTGGACTCATGACTCCTGTTTGAAGAGCAAGTGGCAGTCATGGCCAGAGGGAGTTGCACCTCTAGGCAGAGCTGCTGGCCTTCAGAAAAGGCCTTAAAACCTAGTTAACACAGCAGGTGTGGGAAACTGTAGTCCCACCCCCCACCCGCTGGCTTATATAAGACCATCAGGGTTTTTCAATTTTGTAGGGAGGGTGTTTTAATCTGGGTTTAATGGTTTTTAAAGTTTTAATTGTTTAGTTCTGTATGATAGGGATGTTTTGTATTCAGAACTTTTGATACTGTTGTGAGCTGCCTGGAGTCATTTCAGCGAGGAAGGCAGCAATAGAAATACAGTAAATAAAATAAATAATCGAAAATAAAGAAAATAAAGTGACTACGTGATTGCAGTTCCAAGTCCAAGAGAGTCTCTTTGGCCCCCACCTTCTGTGGTTTTTAACATGAATTCTATGAACATCTTACATTTCGGTTGGGTGGTCTGGCAGCTTTTGCAATGTAATGAAAATCATGTACATTTGAGAAGCTGCAACACCAAAACTAAGGCACCCACGAAAATAAGGGTTATGCCGTTTGAAAGACCATCTCGGCAACTTTAAGAATTGGTAGAACCCAAAAGCCAAAAATGCAAAGTGATGACGTCATCGCTTCCAGAAGTAGCATTGGAAAAGTGACAGTTTTGCTAAGGGGTTCAGTTGTCGGTGTGGGGGGGGGGGAAGCAAAAAACCAACCAAACCAATTCAGATGATCGAAAGTGCATTTGAAAGAGGAAAGATTAATCTTTGTGGGGACACTTTCAGATTTGGAATTGGACTTTGGAAAATCTATGAAATGTTTTACAAAAAAACACTCAAATGAGGTCACAAAAACCTAATAAAAGGAAGGAAAACCAATTTAGAAACTGAATATGACAACTTCCTGAGGTGGATACAGTTCGCATATAACATGTGGGTGGAAATGATGCTGAAGCAGGAATCCACCAAAAAAAATGAGGAAAAATGTGACTTGTTAAAATGACATTTCTGCGGGGGGTGGGTGTTTGGTGGTGATCCAGCAAAAAAAAAAAAAACTGATTGACCAATCAAAGTGATCCAAAGTGTGCTTGAAAGAGGACAGAACAACATTTCTTTTGACACTTATACAATTTGGATCGGACTTCAGAAACATTTTCTATGAAGGTTTAAAACAAAAAAAACACCTTTCTTTCTAACCTTTCCTTCAAAAAAAGTATCTCTCCACACCACAATAGATACATTGGTGTGAGAATGGATACACTGTAGCAAGTTTCTCCTTTGAAGTCATAACCACTATCCCTTTGGCTTTCTCTCTTATTGAAGAACTGCTTTCAAGGAATCATGAAGGAAAAACTCATTTTCTTTGCGGTTTGACTATTGAAATATTTATTAAAAATAGATCCTTTGCAGTTATTCACCTGTGGTGAATTATTGTGTGTACAGTGGGCTGCTTATTCATAGTGGGTAGAGTTGGAGAGAATTGAAAATAAAGTTAAAAGCATCTTTATTGAAAAATAAAATATAAAAATAATAATAAACACAAATGAAATTGGGATTTATGGTTTTGGGTTAACACAACCTAACAGTTCAAAAGCAAGAAATTTCAAGAAGATAAATAGGGACCACCTTGGTGGGAAGGTAAACAGCCTGCCATATATGCACGGAAATGTCTGCAGACACAGACAGCGCTGGCTCTTTGGCTATAAACAGAGATGAGCACCGAAATCTAGTGTTGGATATGATTGGCTTTCGATCAAGGGTTACCTTAGCTCAGAAAACCTTAGATTTTATGAACATTTTATGAAAACCTTAATTTTATGAATATAATGTCTTTATTTTTCCCCATTTGAAATATCACCCTTAACTAATGACCCCATGGACCACAGTTCACCAGACTCCACTGTCATCTGCCTTCATCCAGAGTCTGCCCAGATTTACACCCACCATGTCAATGATACTGTCTAAACTTCTTGTCCTCTGCTGCCTCCTCCTTTTGTCTTCAATCTTTCCTAGCATCAGAGCCTTCTCCAGTGAGACCTTTTTTTAATTTGGTGGCCAAAGTATTTGAAATTCATCTTTGGTATCTGTCCTTCCAAGGAGCAGTCAGGGTTGACTTTCTGCCATTAGGGTGGTGTCATCTGTATATATTTTGATATTTTCCAGGTCAATCTTAATTCTGGCTTGTGATTCATGCAGCTCTGCATTACATATGATGTACTCTGCATATAATTTAAATAAGACAGATGACAATATACAGCCTTGTTGTATTCCTTTTCCTAATCTCTATCAAACAATTGTTCCATATCCAGTCCTAACTTGTTGCTTCTTGACTTGCATACAGGTTTCTCAGAAGGTAGGTGAGGTGGTCTGGTACTCCTATCTCTTTAAGGTCTTGCCACAATATGTTGTGATCCTCTCAATCAAAGGCTTTGGTGTAGTCAATGAAGCAGAAGTAGACATTTTTCTAGTACCTCCTTGCTTTCTCCATGATCCAGTGAAAGTTGGCAATATGGTCTCTAGTTCCTCTGGCTCATTGGAACCAAGCTTGTATTTCTGGTAGTACAATTCACATACTGCTAAAAACTAGCTTGTAGATTCTTGAGCATGTCCTTGCTAGCATGTGGGATGATCACAATTATTGAAGTTCTATCTGTAATTTATTTTCCCATGCCAAATTTATTATCACTTACCTGTCTAGAAAATATTTTTTTATTTGCCTTGATCTTTAATCATATAACCTAAGCTTACTGTAGGATCAGTCCTCCTTATGCTTGTCTGAAGTGATAAAAGAAGAAGTAAAGAATAGAAGGCAGAGAAAGAGCAAAACATGTTAAAGTTGCCACAATAATGACTAACAAATCCAAACAGTTTAAATGGTCAGCTTGACAAGAAAATCTTTCCTTTCTATTAGGTTAAGGTCACCCTTGCTCAAAAGCCAGTCATATCCGACTCTAGGTTTCAGGGCTCATTTCTCTTTATAGCCAAAGAGCCGGTGCTGTCTGCATTTGCAAACATTTATGTGGACATGTGACAGGCATGACTAGACACCGGAGTATATGGAACGCTGTTTACCTTCCCACCAAAGTGGTACCTACTTATCTACTTGCAATGTCTTGCTTTCGAACTGCTAGGTTGGCAGGAGCTGGGACAGAGAAGGGAGCTCACTCCTTTGTGCAGAACTCGAATCTTGAACTGCTGACCTACTGGCCTTTTAGTCGTCAAGTTCAGTGTCTTAACCACTAAATCACCACAGTCCCTCCCTTTCTATTACTTGCAGCTTAATTGTAAGGTGGCACAAAAATATTTTCATAAACATGACGAGACAGTATAGAAACAAAGAGAAACAAAAGAACCTGTAACTTCCCATTCTACCTCAGCTGACTAGCCTCAAACTGTGAACCTGTCCTCCTTTCAACTGTAGTCAGAAACAGACGTTAGAAACAGCCTGTAATTAGAGCTGAATGCACATTACTGTTGCAGAGAAATGACTTGGGTAGTCTCTCCATGTTTGTGAAATTGTTTTGAAGACTGGAAAAAGTATGCTAATTTTATATTCCTCCTGTGGAGTTTTCATTAGTTAAGAATTTGTTTCTTCCAGTCATTTGCTATCTTTGAAGTCAGTTTCTGGCTCAAGAAAGGCCAAACCTGTTAAGACCCTTGAAACATCAATCCATAAATATTTTAGATGCTCCCTTTCCACCTTGCTTCCTGCTGACTTCTTGTCTGATAGTTATTCTATTATCTTCAAAGAGGGAAGAAAAAAATTGCTGTGGACCTGGGCAGATATCTAAACTGCAGACACAGGTAGGATTTCCAAAGTGTTCAATATTTTCAGTTGCATAAGACAGGAGATAAAATGTTGACTGAGATGATTTCAGGGATTTGCAAATATTGTGTTTAGTCTGCTTTCCCAGGAAAAATGATCAGCTCTTCTCTTCATGGATAAATGTGTAGACAGGAACAAAGATAACTTTCTCCAAAAAAAATTCAGGATCCTTCTCAGTTGAAATGAGTACCAATATGCATTTGAAAATACAGTAATACCTCAGATAACGTTTGCTTCGGATAAAAATAAAATTGGATAATGTCAGGGAATTTCAGGTAAATATTTGCATCGCACAATGTTAACATAACAATGCAAATGTTTGCCTCAAATTCCCCGACGTTGATATCTGCCACAAAACCTGCAGGGCTGCAGACCAGCTCTGAGGGCTTTGGGACAGAGATCTACTGAGACAAACATCACTGGTTTGGTTGGGGGGAGATCGGGCATGCTCCTGATCTCCCCCTAAACAAACCAGTGCTACAAAGCTCGCAGCAGCAGTATGGCCAGGGGGGTCTTCTGAAGAGAGGCTGGAAAAAGGGTCCATAGCTTCTCCTCCCTCACTAAGCCCCTTAGCGATCCAAGCAGAGGTTTCTGAAGAGAGGCTAGGAAAAACTTTTCCTAGCCTCTCTTCAGAAGCCATCCACCCCCACCTAGATTTCTAAGGGGCTTAGCCATCCGGGGAGGGAGGCTTCTGAAGAGAGGCTGGGGAAATGGTCCCCAGCATCTCTTCAGAATGCCTCCCCCCCCCCAGCCTGGATCACTAAGCCTGTTCTTTCCCCCATCTCCAGCACTGATGGAAGCTTGAGATCAGCCCTGGGGTTGGGTGGAAAGGGAACAGGGCTTTTTTTTTAATGTTGTGCGATCAATGCATCACATGTTAAAAACCAGATAACGTTATGACTTGTGGAACCAAGTCATAACATTATCTGAGGTACTAGTGTACTGTATTTGCTGGCATATAAGACCCACGTCTCCTCCTTAAAATACACTGGAAAATGGAGTGCACTGTATATAGTGCCCTATAGTGGATTATTTTGGTAATAACAGGGTGCATCTTATACCCCAATTTGTCTTATAGACCGACAAATACGGTATGTCGTCTTGGAGGGAAATAGATTTTAGAAGTGAGTAGTTCGATAGAAAATGCATTCAAGAAATGGTATTTTATTGGTGGTGGTGTGTAGATGGCTATATAATATCAGGATTTTAAACCAGCATTACACAAATAGGATGGTGTTGAAGGTGAAATCACTATCTATTGCATGGCAAGGTATCTAACTCTGTGCTTTACAGGCAACGTCAACAGTGATTTTTCAATTTCAGGCAATTCTCCTCTGAAAGTCATGCTGTTTGCATTTCACTTGCCAAGCAGAATGATTAGGCATGTTTTAAAATATTTATTTAAATGCATAGTTAAACAGGAACTGTGTTGATTTTTTTATAAAAAAAATACTGATATTTATATAGAACTTTTATACTAAGAAAGCACTAAATCATAAATGACTGCAAAGCTGAAATGGGCCAGAAATTGACTGATTCCCTCATACTTTGGTGTTCTGGAGGCAACCAGCAGGTTGAACAAAAAAAGTTGAAACGTCTGTGCCAATTTAATTCCCTTTCCATTTCCTTTAGAATGTGCCTTGTGACATTCTTCAGTCATGCTATACTATTTCTCATTTCCTTTTCTCCAAATAAATAAGGCAGAACAGTAAAGTTGAGAGGCAAATCTCTTTTCTCTCCATTCCATTTTATTTGTTTTATTTTCTTTTGTTTGAACAGATTGCACAAGAACTTTTCATACATCCAAATTAAAAGGGGAGCATGTGAACCAAGTCACAACAAGGCAGTTGTCATGTAGTGCAATACAAAGATTGAGAACAAATTCAGGGGGGATAAAGTAATATCAGAAGCAGATTTACTCAGTTCATTTGCAATGACGTTCTGCAAATTAGGTTACCACTTCTGTTTAAAATGATAAAATATGCTTGCCTGTGTTTAGGCTTATTATAATGTCACACAAGCACTACAAAGCACCAGTAAACATCAATTATTTTCTTACAGCACTCTCTTTCATGCACAGTTTGGGCCATGCTAATTAGCTTTTTCAAGCTTTGTAAGATTGATGGCAACAAAGTGGATTTTACATTTGGAAATAGTATACCAAAGCCTATTGTGTGCCTATTAAAGTGGCTAGCTGTTACAAGATCTGGATTCTTTTGACAATTCTTATAAGCCCTGAAGTAGAAATAGGATGTAGAAATTGTTGCAGAGATAGAAAGTATTAATTCATTGTTTCTGAATCAATTGGATGATGGAGGTCTGTTAATCTGGAACTGTTTTGAGAAATAGTTTACAGCAGGATGGTTCCTTTGAGATAACAGCACTCACTGTGGGTTTGGCCTCCAACGTAAAACATTTCTAAAATCTCATTACCAATTGCAAATAAGAATACCGTATGTGGCATCCAGTCTTGTACGCAGAGGGCTCAAAGTATGATATGTACAGCTCAGTAAAATAGGAAATTAAATGCCTTTTTTGAGTTAGAGAGTAACACATAGTATGTTTCACTTTGTTGTTGTCCTTAATATAAGTTCAAATTTCCTAACATAATTCTGCAGTCCTTGGCCATTCAACTTTTTTTCCTATTTTTTATTATGTTTTCTACTCAATCTTCACTCAATCATCCATAGTATCCTCTAAAATCATACACAGATTTGAGCCTATATAATCTGTTCTATGCATGAGACGCTTCTGTATGTGTAAACTAGAATACATTTCTGCTCCAGCCTCAAAGTCTATATTCAGTATGAATGTCTGTAAAGGGTTGTGTCATTTGAGCAGCTGCTAATATATAGACACCATGAAAATGAGGAGATCTAAGTTCTTTGGAACACTAAAACTGTCCTTTTTTCATAGAATGCATGCACATGTCAAGTGACTAGAGCTAGTGGAAGCTCTAGTCATTCTCTCAAGGTAGTGAGGTAATTAAGGAGAGTTTTCTCAGTTTCACCATTCAGTGTGTTTCCTTGGCAGAGCCAGGTAAAGTGAACCTAAGTCTCTGTGTCCATTACATTATCCATTACACCAGGGGTTCCCAACCTTTTCAAGCCAGGGGCCAGGTCACACTTTCTCAGTCAGCTTCGAGGGCTGGATGGCCATAATGCCCTGCCTGCACGATGTGTGTGTGTGGCCATTTTGTCCCAACAGCTTCAAAGGGGTAGCTGTTTTGTTTCTTGAGTGTCCTTGGCAGAGTTGGGTGTGGGGCACATGAAATGGTGCCATGGGCCAGATGTGGCTGATAGGCCTGGATACCCTGGATATATTTACACATATGCAAATTTAGGTGGCTCTAGTTGGGGCCACCTAGGAGATTTTCTCTTCTTCATCAGCCTCCATGCTCCACTGTCAATTGCCACCAATTCTCTGCCTCTGATCCCTTCATCTCGCTTTACACCTTTGTGGTCCCTTTCCTCCTTTCCAGGCTCTTCCAATATCTGTGCTCCAACCTGTCCTACTCCATCCTGAGCCCTATTCACCACAATGCTTCCTTTGAATTCTCAGCATGGGCTTCTCCCAGGTACCTTGAATCCTCTGCCCCCAAAGGACAATTCTGAGAAGCTGTCCATACCATTGTCTGTTTTGTAGCCATCTGCCATAGGTAAGGTGGCACAGAGAGACTATGCAAGAATCAACTGGTCTTAAAATCATGGTAGTTGGTCCAACACTAAGCCCTTCTAGAACCCACATATTCCAAGATACAATATTTGAAGAAGATGCTTGTTTGAAAAGTCCTGGGAACTCTAAGATGTAATTGCAAGCCCACAGAACATGTCCTGTCCATCTCTTTCATACTTACTAACTTTTAATGTCCATGTATTGTCCAATGTTAGAAATTATCAAGCCTTCTTCCACCGTGGCCGGAGCCTGAGGACGCCAGCGCAGCTGCGGCCGGTTGAGCTCCTACCCCCGCCTTCCCTCCGGGCTCGTCCACCTCGCCCGGAGAGCCGATAAAAGACCAGCGGCGGCGGGCGGCGGAAGACGCTCCCGACCTTCCTCCGGCCCGTTTCCACCGTGGCCGGAGCCTGAGGACGCCGGCCAGCGCAGCTGCGGCCGGTTGAGCTCCTGTCCCCGCCTTCCCTCCGGGCTTGTCCACCTCGCCCGGAGAGCCGATAAAAGACCAGCAGCGGTGGGCGGCGGAAGACACTCCCGACCTTCCTCCGGCCCTCTTCCACCATGGCCGGAACCTGAGGACGCCGGCCAGCGCAGCTGCGGCCGGTTGAGCCCCTGCCCCCGCCTTCCCTCCGGGCTCGTCCACCTCGCCCAGAGAGCCGATAAAAGACCAGCGGCGGCGGGCGGCGGAAGATGCTCCCGACCTTCCTCCGGCCCTCTTCCACCGTGGCCGGAGCCTGAGGACGCCGGCCAGCGCAGCTGCGGCCGGTTGAGCTCCTGCCCCCGCCTTCCCTCCGGGCTCGTCCACCTTGTCCCAGAGAGCCGATAAAAGACCAGCGGCGGCGGGCGGCGGAAGACGCTCCCGACCTTCCTCCGGCCCTTGCTTGTGAGACTGTGACTGTTATGTTATTATTTATTTGCTATGTCATATACTGTATATGTATTGGAATTTATTTTGTAACTTCATATCTTGTAACTTATGATTTGTAACCTTTTTGCAGTGTGATTTTGCTTCATTATACTGTATTGTAACTTTATTTCGTAGTGTGGTTGTGCTTTACTGCACTACTGTATTGCATTGTTGTATTGTATTGTATTAAGTTGAATGACCTTGATTATGTTGTACTCTTTTGATTGTCTTATGTGTATGGTCTCTGTAAACCGCCCTGAGTCGGTTGTACCGAGTAGGGCGGTATACAAATTGAATAAATGAATGAATGAATGAATGAACAAAGGGGCCACCTAATTTGTGAAGTGGCTTTTGATCCTAATTATCAAGATGACACACCCTGGGGTCCTATGTGCTCCTGCTATAATTAAAAAACTTCAAGAACAGGATTAGCAAAGAACTATCACTATAAAAGAAATACAATAAGCAAACAAAAGAAAGACATTGATCCATTATTATCAGATTCTGAAACTTTTTTAACAGATGTTTTGACATAAATGAGCAGCTATTTGTGAAATATAATATATAAATTGATTATATTTTCTCTTAACATTATTTTGCTGATCTCTAAACCAGGAAATTATAGTCAATTGACTAGCAAATAATACTAATGGCTCAAGTCACTGCTGACTGGGAGGCGGAAGGTCAGCAGTTCAATTCCCAAGTACTGCAGGACGGAAAGAGCTCCCGTCTCTGTCCCAGCTCCTGCCAACCTAGCAGTTTGAAAGCAAGAAATTGCAAGTAGATAAATAGGGACCACTTCAGTGAGAAGGTAACAGCGTTCCGTGCACTCCGGTGTCTAGTCATGCCTGCCACATGACCATGGAAACGTGTGCAGAAGCAGACAGCGCTGGCTCTTTGGCTTAGAAACAGATGAGCACTGACCCCTAGAGTCGGATATGACTGGCTTTCGAGCAAGGGAAACCTTTACCTTTACTAATACCCTTATTGTCTTTTGCCAATGGCTGAAAGTCATACAGATGAAGAGTTACCAACAAAATGATTTTCACCTAGATTTTTTGGCAATTTAACAAGTTGCAATTAAAAAAAAACTCTCAGCAACATTCACTGGGAAAGTTTCAATTTACTTTTGGAGTAGACATACCAGTGTGTATATATAGCATTTTCTATCTCTATCACTCTATAATTATAAATTCTAATAAAGCAATTATTTGTTCTCTATATTAGGAAGTAACCATAGACAGCAGAAACCAATCTCTATAGAAAATGCTTTATATATCATATGAATGAAAACATATTTAGTTACTCAAGGAGAAAAACAGATTTTTTTCTGGGATGCTGTGAAATGGATGAGACATTTATTTTATATCCTCTATTTATATTACAACAAATGTGATGAATTACATGCAAAATGGCTTTGAGGGCTTAGTGCTGACATTAATGTTGAGCAGATCCTGATTTTAAACCAGTATGGCCTTCCCTGAGGCAATGTATATGTCTTTGGTCCAGTGTTTACATTCAATATATGTCAGAAGAGAAATGGAAAATATCAGGAATGACCTAAAAAGAACCCCATCATAGAACAGACAAGACAACAAATACAAGCAAGCAACACACGATAGCAGCTCCCAAAAGCCCTGACACATTGCTCTGACAATTGTTATGATAAACATTTTTTTAGCAGATCTTACATCGAATACAGATCAGAGAACTGGTTTACTCCAGACAAACAGGAATGAAAGAAAGCAAGTCAGAAGGAGGAAAGCTTTGAAGTATATCAGAGATGCTTACATTGGGAGGATGTTCAAGTCTCCTTTGAACCATGTTTACAACAACTTTACATTTGATGTGGATGTTCTACCCCTTGTCCTTCAACAAATAGACAACTGAGACAGATTGATGACAGTTGATTGACTTCAGGGAAAGGAAATTTCAGTAGTAACGCACTATCTATTTTTAACAATGTGCTCTTAAACAGATTTTAAATTTTATTTCAATAGTATAAATTCTTTAATTGCATTTTTAAACTTGTTTGAAGACATCTTAAACCCCAGTTTTGGTGTAAGGAAGGATATGAGAGGTCTAAATTAAATACTGCAGACAAGACAAATATCCAGAAACAACTTACTGCAAAGCAGACCCAAAAGAGAAAACAACCCCACTAGTTGTCACTTTCAGTCCACAACTGAGGCCACTCATACATATCATCAATGATGTCCAAACCATCCTTGACAAGCACTCTCTCCCAAGCCCTTGGTGACAGGCTTATGCTTACTTACAGACAACTCCTCAATCTCAAGCAACTATTGACACACAACAGATTTATTCAGCCACACAGTTGAGTCTGACCCTTTGCGACCCCATGGACCACAACATGCCAGACTCCTCTGTCATCCACCATACTCTGGAATCTATGTCCACTGCATCAAAAATGTAGTCTAACCATTTCATCCTCTGCTGCCTCTTTCTCCTTTTGACTTCGATTTTTCCCAGCATCTTTCCCTCCTCCAGTGATTCTTCTCTTCACAATAGAGGTTTTTTTGTTGTTGTTCAGTCGCACAGTCGATTCCGACCCTCTGCGACCCCATGGACCACCATCCGCCAGGCACTCCTGTCCTCCACCATCCCCCTCAACTTGCCCAGCTCTGTGCCCATCGCTTCCACAATACCATCTAGCCATCTCATCTTGGGCCGTCCCCTTCCTCTTTTGCCCTCGACCCTTCCAAGCATCAAGGCCTTCTCAAGTGAATCCTCTCTTCTCATTTGATGTCCAAAGTACTTTAGCTTCATCTTTATTATTTGACCTTCTAAGGAGGAGTTAGGATTGATTTCTTCTAAGATTGACCTATTTGTTCTCCTCGCTGTACACACGCCTAATACAGAGATGCGATAAACCCAGATGCCAGTTAACCTTCATATTTACTCTGCCAACACAATTACAAGATAGAACAATGTCACATATAACTTCCAACTTCTGCCAATGTGATCTATGCCACATTTTATCAACAGTGCTTCTTTGCACTCTGCATATAATAATAATTGTGGGCTGTCAAGTCAATTCTGACTTATGATGACCCTTTCCAAGTTTCTAGGTAAAAAATAAATAGAAGTGGTTTACCATTTCCTTCTTCTGGAGGTGTCCCGTGACTGTGCAATTTGCCCACAAACTGCACTGGCTAGCTTAATATCCATCTCAGTGGATTAAATATTATGTTTTCTGCTCTCATTTTCAATAGCTCTAGGCCCATTCACAATTAACCACAGTTATCTGTTTAGAATAAAGCTTCAAAGAAAAAGATCTAAATAGAAAATGTGGGTCTTAAGTCATTACTAAGTGTGAAATGCCACATCGACTCACACAATTTGCAACTTGTGCCTATTAACCAACTACTATCTCTTTATTTTAGGGCATCTATAAATATATAAATATTTTCCATGTAGTCTCACTCTTGCTGCCCACTATGCTATATAGCAGGGGAACTCAAACGTTTTGGGCAATGGGCAATCAAGCATGCTGGTCACGTGGTTGCTTCCACCAGAAGTGGAAGTAAAACATGCATGTGCATACACAGAACATGCTCGTACATGCACAGAATGCTGCTGTAAATTACCCGTGGCTGTTGTAAATGCGTTTGCGACATTTACAACAGCTGCAGGTCATTTAGGGCAGTGTGCTTTGCATGCATGGGCATGTTCTGCACCCATGTATGCACATTTTACTTCTGCTTCTGGGAGCAGCAAGGGTGATGCAGGCAGGATTAATTGGCAGCACAGGCCGGATCCAGGCTGCTGGCCATAGTTTGGGCACCCTTGCTATATAGCATGGGAGGATCTAAGTCTAAGTCTTATTCTTGTGTTTGAAAAGATAGATTTGGTCCTCTTTATGGTGCCACAATGTTTTGTCTTTTTCTTCTTCCTCTTTGCTTTTGTTTTGTTCTGCTTCTTTATTGATGAAAATACAGGTAGTGAAAAGCTAGCAGTCTTTTCCTTTATAAAAGTATAAGGGTTGTTTTGGAAACTGGTCATTTACAACAGCTAAGCAATGTGGATGGATACGTTCAAGACTGCCTGGCATACACATGCATCCTGATACATGCTTGATTCTTTCTGCACTTCCCTGCTCTAAATTTCTGCTTCCCATCTTTAGGTTTCCATGCATTTTTTTAGGATGAAATATATTTCTGGAACTTGCAGGGCAGCAGGAACTGTAAAACACTGTCTGTGTTATGACTGGCATAGCTGAAGCCCCATAAAGTGGTACCAGATTTTTCATGTCACATTGTGATTTTTTCAGAGGTATAAACCTAGGCAATCAGCTTGCAAATTGTACCCATGTATATTTTACAATGGCCAATCATAAAATAAAATTAACTGGAAGGCAAGATACAGAGCTGTATTAAAATATGTACAGTACTGTGATAAAGAAATATTGAATTTGAACCTACTGAGGAAGGGAATATGTACCTCACCCTAACAATTTCCGTGGGTCTTGGTGTAGTCATATTTATTTATTTATTTACTCACATTTGCTAACCCGCCCCAATTGGGCATACCCGACTCTAGGCGGCTTACAAAATAAAATGTGATCATAAGCTAAACCGATGGAGTACTAATAATTAAAAACTTTAAAAACTTTAAAAGTTCATAAAAAACAGGAAATAAAACAGCCCCACAGGATAAAACCGAACAGAAAAGGAGACTGTCCCTTAAATTAGCCACCCTGTGTGGGATCCCACATTCCTTGGTCCCCACACTTGTCCCCACACTTGCCATCTATGTGCTGACTATATCATATAGCTTGCTTCTTAGAGAACAATATTTTGGCTTCAGACACCTTTTACTCACCTGGAAGCAGGAAAAAATGTATACCCTGTTTCCCCGAATATAGACCTCCTTGTATAGTAAGGCACCCTCCCCCATTTTCCCCCACTTCAGAAATACAGTCAAATCTCGCATAAAGAGTGTTTTGCTTAAAGAGTAACTCGCTTAAAGAGCAGAATTTTCTCTGAATGGTCCCTTCGCTTAACAAATAAAACCAATCAAAAACTCACTTAACAAATAAATCGGGGTTTGCAATCCCCCCCACAATTAGTCACTTACAATGGTGTTTCGCTTAAAGAGCAAACTTGCTTAAAGAGCAATCCTATGGAACGCATTATGCTCTTTAAACGAGGTACAACTGTGTACTGTATTCTTCTTCGTCATGGAAAAATAAGACATCCCCTGAAAATAAGACCTTATGCCTATTTTGGAGTTTTTTAAAAATATAAGACAGTGTCTTATATTCGGGGAAACACAGTAGCAGTTTTGTATTTTGTTAGGATTTTGAGCTCTATTCTTTCTTTGTTTCTAATTATTTGATTCATGGCATGTCTTTGGGTGTAATCCTCTAGTTTCCCCTTTAATTATAAGAGCTCTCAGATCTTGACTCTTGGCTTCTTTGGCTCTGCCTCATGGTTTAAGATCTCCGGAGCACTCAAAAATATAGCTTAAGGCCCAGTCCACATAGTAGGGAGATGACTGTAAGTGTGATTTGGATGTCAAGAACTGGTATCTAAAGTGACCTGTGGATAAGTTCTTTCTTGAATTCCTGGAAACACATGTTATCTTTAATTATGCCTTTGATGAATTTAGGGAGTCGATCTTCTGAGCTCAATGAGGAGATGTCCCATCCAGCCCAACTTTTCTCTATTTCTCTCACCACCTTTCTCCCAAAGCCTATTACTTACTTACTTACTTTACTATTAAATGACAGTTTAGAAAGAATATAAAAACATTTTCTCTAAATTTTTCTTCATTCCAGATTGTTGAGATATAGAGTAACCCTTGTGTTGCAAGTGTGTGTCAGTGGAAGTCTGAAAGTACAATGAATAACACAGTAACCAGACAGATACACTGCATTGTACAAACTGTTTTACTTGTAGCAGAATCAAAGTCATTGTTTTAGAGTTAAAGCAGAATACCGTATAGTAAAACCTCGCATAAAGAGTACCTCACCTAGAGACTAACTCACTTAAAGAGCAGAATTTTCTCTGAATCGTCACCTTGCTTAACAAATAAAACCAACCAATACTCTTAAAGCACTATAATACATTTTACCATAAACATGCTATGTTGGTTTATATATTATCCTTCCTAACAAGTTAGGCAATAACCCAATTCCTAACACAGATGTTAACCCTTTCCTGGGAAAGTGAACAGTCCAGCAGCCATGTTAAAATCAAGGCCTACTTTCTGGTGCATCACAAGGTTTGTGGTAATCAAATAAACAAAGAAAGAAAAAGTAAACTGTGTGCAGAATTCTTCACTTTGTTAATGGCATGTGGTGATATGGAAACACCTATAATCTGACAGTAAGGCTCCCTTAAATTCACAGGAGAGGCTATATCCAGCTGTGAGAGCATAGATTTGTAGCTGTGACTTGTGGGATGTTGCAACATCTGTTTTCTCTTTTCTCTTTATCTGTTTTTTTTTTTGGGGGGGGGGGTTGTAATTGAAAGGATTTCAGATTATCTCTTTCTATTTATTTATTGACTAACCAGCAGGGAGTTGACCATTCCACCAGGAAGCAAATGGATTCCATTTTGCTTTTAATGTGCTAAAGAGAAAATGTCTTCCCATTTGGCTCTCAAAAGTCACTTTCAGAACAGAAAAGAGAGTAATACACCATATCACCTTGCTTTGCCACAACATCTTATGCATTAAACTCAAGAAATCTCACTTTAAAAAAGAGAAACTTTTCTAGGACAGACAGAAATATTTATAACAGAACCAACACAGAGAACCATTGTTAAGATCCGTGCTACTGCATCTTGAATTTGGGGAGATTCAAACAGCTGCTTTGCTTCCCCCCTCTCATTCCAACTGCTTTAGTTTCTAGTCTTCACAGTTCATGGTGGCTTGTGAATTACTGCAATCATTTTATTTAAAATAATAAAAGTGGTTTATCAGGTAAAAGCAGATGCTAATGCTTGATTCAGTAATTATCACATAAAATGGATCCATACATATGTATGACTTTATCAGGTAATAACAGGTACTGAATATTTATCCCTCAAGCCACAATGACTGCACATTACAAATTTATGATGCTTCAACATCTTCCATATACAGCTTTTTCGGGAGTCTCAAATTGACAAATCCCATCTCTCTCTCTACTGGGGCAGTAATGGGTCCTTTTTATTAACTTGGGGTTATGTAATCACAAATAATCATGGAGTTGTGTCATCTAAAAATGTGTATTGTATATTGGTATGCACATATCCTCAGACTTCATTATGTGCTGTAAGAAACCTTTTTGTTTTGCTTTGTTTTGGCAGTAGGTTGATAAAATTAAATCCAGTGAGGAAAGATGTACCATTTTCATGATGCTCTCTGGTTCACCTTGAGGAGTAACACTATAAGTATCTCATAAATTTCCCTCTGCATGCTGGACTCTGCAAAAAATCCCCCAAATTCAGTGAGAATTCCACAGCCTTTCCTGCACAATCTCTGTAGGATTATTCATGTCCTGAAGGAGATTAAAGTAGTTCTGTGTCAAGGAGTGGGGGTAGGGATGCAAATATTTTCTAAATAGATCTAAATATTGATATTTCTATGCTTTTATATTAGCATATTGCAGGCATAGTGGTAAAACCAACAAGGACTGTCTTGTAGGCAATCAAAACTTCCAGGAGAGGAGAAGAAAGTAGGGATTTTGAACCTCAAGTCTTCTTTCTTGCAAATGGGATTATTGTGTATTGAACTCCCACTGCAATACATTGCAGATCTCCAGTTTCATTTCTTTTTCTGCAATTTCCCTTCCAGTCTTTTAATTAGCTTTGCTTCAGCCAGGTGTCCACATGTACAATTATGCCTCCTGGGATTATTATATATTTTTTACACTCTCCCTATTTCTTTGTGATTTTCCCCCTCCTCCCACTCTTTCTTTCTTGGATTACTTTTTTCTGCTTGAGTTTTGCTTGTCTGGTTGGCTGACCTGCTGGACTCAAAGAAGGAAGAGAAGGTACTAAGTGGTGGAGAGAGAGAACTCTCCCCAGAAATCTCAACATATTCTAGTAATTTTAATTTTGTGGGTTTAAATTGTATTTTTGCCTTTATTTCCTTGCTAATTTTTCTTGGTTTTTAAGAGAGTGAGCTTTTTAAAAAGCTGTTTTTTCCTCTGCATGGGGAAATGCTTTGCCTGTTTCTTTCAATGTTGCTGTTTGGTTAATTTACTGTGTATTTATTCTGTTAAACATATTGTACGTATTTTGACATAAATTTTCATTACTTTTTTTCTGGTATACTGTTGCTTGCTTTTGGAATAGATCTGTTCTTTGTTGCTTTGTGTGTGCAGTTTTTAAGGGTTCTTTGGGAAATTGAAAATGAAAAATCAGAAAGAGATTTTCCCTTTTCATGTAAAACAAAAGGTACATGAAAATTTTTAATATGAGACAACTGAAAATGAAAGAAAAAATATTCTCTTCATTAATAGTAAGTGTAAGTCATAATTTCACACATATTTCGAGCCTATATATACCTCTGGTAATCATTTTGCTAGCAATATGCATTAAAGAGACAATTTAGTAACTGTGGAAGTTGGGTATTTTATAGCTGACTGTGACAGAAGCTACTACTTGAACTCTTCTAACTAAAGTATGTCCATAAAATCTAAAGACTCTAAGGGTCAAAGAACCACCTCTTTCAAGCATAGCTGTGGTTATTTATCTTGGATCTTTTTTATTTCAATGCAGGCATATAAACATTTTGCTGAAATTGTAACTTTTATGTTCTGTGTTTCTCATTAACTAGGTTCACTTGGAAATAGGAAAAATGTATTTTAAAATACTAATACTGTAATGCCACACATTGAATGAATCTATCCTAATTTTTCATGCATGAGAATTTTATGAGAAATACATGTCAATAACTGTGCACAGTATTTTTAGGCTACTAACAAGCATCTGCTGATGATCTGCTGAATGGAAGAGACTGGAGCTCAGAATGTTAATAAATAAATAAACCACAATCCAATTGAGTACGCATAGTGGTTTATTTAGCAAAATTCAGCAGCATATCCAAAAGGAGGTGATTTTCTTCCAGAACAGCACCAATGAATCTAATAAAAAACATATCTTTTGCTTTCACACAACATTGTGCTGAAGGGCTTTGTAGTATTCAGCTCGCAAAGGATTAACACATGGGAGGAGGGAGCCTTTGCTCCCAGGACTAACTTACATTAATACCTCGGATAACGTTTACCTCAGATAATGCTAAAATTGCATAACGTTAAGTAATCTGGGGAGGAGAATTGGATCGCATAACATTAAGGTCCTATGGGATGGATCAGATAACAAACCGCTAAAGCCTGTGCGGTTACAATGTATCTCTATGGAGCTTTAACGTTATCCGATACATCCCATAGGATTTTAACATGCATCAGATAACACTAAAAATCAGATAACACCAAGACTTGTGGAACCAAGTCTTAGCGTTATCGGAGGTATTACTGTACTTGTTACTTTACTAACTAATTAGAAAAGCCCCTATCTTCCCACTGTTTGTTGGTTGTAATTGGTCTTTTGTTCTTGTCAGAGGTGGAGTCTTTCTTTTTCTTTTCCTTTTCCTTTTTCTTTTTCTTTCTCTTTCTCTTTCTCTTTTTCTTCTTCGTTTTCTTTTTCTTCATCATCATCATCATCATCATCATCATCATCATCATCATCATCATCATCATCATCATCATCATCATCATCATCATCATCATCATCATCAATCTATGGTACCTAACCTGAAACTTCATCCTTTTCTAACAAACCTGTTGCCATTTTGTCAAGAATTCTGAGTATATAGCAAAACATGCTGGTCTGATGAGAGCTTGATTGGGGTGGGAGGGAAGGATTGTATCAATTATAATTTACATTGTGCAATTGCAAATCTCAGCATGAAGTTAATATTTAGGAATGGGGCAGTATGGGGGTGGACTGGGATTGGTTAACCATCTGTCAGTGACTGGAATCACATGCATCCTAGACGAGATGAATTGGTGCAGTGGGCCAGCCCTGGCCCACAGGCTGTGGTTTGGGCACCCCTGGCCTATGTAAATAGAAGCATATTGATTTGCTAGCACAAACCATATTGTTAAAATGCCAAAGAGAAAAGTATTGGACAAGATCAAGGCCACAACAGAGAAATATTGGTGTCTGAATCTAAACTATAACTATTTCTCTCTGTTATGACTGTTCTGAAATCTGTGCTGAAAACTCTTCTTCCTTCCTTACTATTATTATTTCTTCACAGAGTTCATATTTGAATGTCTGGCATTTTATTCCAAGATTTCCAACCAGATCTCTGCAATTAATACTGATAGAGAAACATAAGCCTGACTAGGCTTGTCTAGTCAGTAGCTGTTTCTATGTTTATTAACCTGTTTCAGTGACTAGGCTCTCTATTTAAAAATAAAATGTCTTCTCCCCACAAAAAATAAAGAAAATGAAACAAAACAAAGTAAATAAGAATGAGGAAATAAAAGCCTGCAATACAATTTATGGCTGAGAAAAACTTTTTCTGGCAAGTTTTGTACAACAGAAATGGTTAACTTACATTAAGAGTTTGGATTTCAGTATTTTGGGGGATTTCACAGATGTTGAAATGCTATGCAGAACTTTGAATCACCAGGCCTAAGTGGCAACCCAGTTCATGAAATATTCTGGCTGGTTTTAGGACAGACCTTCTAGCGATGCTATCAATAATAAGGGAGACTCTAGTTAAAATGTTTTACTCTAGATTTAAAATGATACAAAATTCCTTTGATATTCAGATGATACAGATGCTAACTTTGAATGCCAAATGGCAGCAAAGATATGAATGAAAGAATTGTGCTAGCTGTCTTTCATTCAGGAGGAGGCCATAAATAGCGTATGCCCTGGGAAAGCTGTTAGAAACAGCAAATGTGAAGCTCTATCATTCTGGGGCATTTTATATTGGCAGGGTAAATCACCCCTTTCCTAACAGATCAAGAGGACAGAGAGATGGCTTCATGGTCTGTTGCACCTCTGCCATATAAATTTGCTGAAGGCCTTATGAAGGTCTTAGAAATTGCTTGCAGCAAATATCAGTGGGATGCTGGTGACAGAAGAATTTAACAGAGGGGTGGTTTCTATTTTAATTTAATTATAGTAATTTACTTTCAAGACATTGCCAGGTGTGAATCGTTTTCATTTCCTCACTTAACAATTATCAAAGGAAATACAGGAATGTCAATGTTATTTGAATAAGCACTAGGTATTGCATAGTCTTGATAAAACAGAACATCTTAAACTGACCTTAAATGTGGGTGGGAGGGGGGGACATGATAGAGAGATCCAGGCACAAGATGTAGGGCTGCAGTTTTAGCAGATTAAAAGTAAAACCTTGAATAGCTGCCTCAGATATTTGTAAGATTTTAAGATTCATTCCTAAAATGGTGAAACTTTAAAGTTCAAAATAATCCATAACAACATGGAACATAATTTTTTTGTTAAAATTGGATATGTTTATGAAGAACGCAATATAATTAGTTTTAACTGGCTACATAAAACATCAGGTTGTTCAGATTATTATGAATATTCATTATATTTGTATGTTTTGCATACAGGAGTCCAACCCAGAACTTGTTAACAGCTCAGACCCATACATGTTCAGTTAAGTGGCTGTAGTATTTAAATCCAAGAAATTTGTGGTCAACCACCACCACCCAACATCCAAAATACCAAAAACTTGCAGACCTCTTTTTATGTTTCACAGAATTGTAGAAGAGCTGGAGTAGCCTAAAAGGTCACTTACTTAAATTTGCTGCTGAGGTAGGAAATCCACAGCTATAGCACCCCAGGCTGATGCTCATCCATCCTCTGCTTAAAAACCTATAACAGAGAAAGTGCTTCTTCTGAAGCAAATGGATTCTTCTTGTAATCTGAGTCAACTTGATTGTGTCCTGCCCTGAAAAGGCTCCCCTTGGATGCTTGGCAGCTCTTCAAAACTTAGTTTTCAGGGGATGCATTATTACATTTTAAAAATGTTAAGACATCTTAATGGACAACTGTTTACTGATGTGCAAACATGCAAGACTATAGTTGCATTTACATTAATGAGCATCCATTAGATTACGCTGGAAAACATATTTACAAAGTACTTACTCTGGATATTTTGGAGTCATTATTCAACTAAGAGTCCTCGTATGAGTAGACATCTTTGCGATGACATTCTGCACAACCTTTGTCCATAGCAATCTGTCTCTGCCAGTTCTTCTCCAACATTTGGTCCAACATTTTTCTTGAAAAAATCTCATCTGCAAGGTGGTCTTCCTCTGGGTCTTTTGTGATCTCTCTGATACCAATTCATTATTCTGGTGCTTGATTTATTGTCATTTATGCATGTAACATGGCCAGCCCACTTTAATTTGTGCATCAAGTATTCTGTTACTACATGTTTTAGAAGTGATCTTTGCCTGATATCATTTTTTTTAAATTGCAAAGTGAAATTCCAAGTATTGGTCTCTCCATAGGTCATTGTGTTACTTGCAGCCATTTTTTATCCACAGCTATTAAAGCCCACATTTCACTGCCATATGTCTTTGGTTTCAAGACCATAGAATTGAACAAATTTGCCTTTGTTTCTGGCATAGCTTTTGACTTCAAGATGGCTGACACTACTCTGAATTCATCCCATGGGGCTCTTTGTCTTCTAGAGATTTCTTCTTTTAAATCATTGTCCATCCTGACTCCAAAGTCCATTTTCAAATTAACTTCTGTTAACAAAAACCATCCCAGAAAGATAGATCATATGCATCTTACACTTCCTATGGACAATCCAGTCATTATCTCACTAATACTGCTGTCTACAACAGGCAGACTTTTATTTGTGTTCTAGTTCCTCCTCAGACCATTTTGTTCAATATTCAGAATCTGGAGCACGCCAGAACAGGGGGTGAAAAGGAAACAAACTGAAGAAAGCTCAACACTCATCTACATGGCAAAGTATTCCTGTATTTGTGTCAGGTTTGTAAGGTTTTTAATCAATTTAAAGATCAGGAACTACAGGATGCACAGGTAAGCATGCATTTCTTTTCTGCCAGCAAACAGTTTATTTTAAACAGCCTAGTGAAGACTGTTAACTTTACATTGATTGTTTTTGCATGTGAGATCGCCTGTATTGGGGGAAATCGTGCTTCTTGGCAAATTTACATTGCCACGGTAATGGACAACAGATACTCTGCAGTGTGAACTTTTTTAAAAAATTCTCTTTTCAGGATAGTGCTGTTGTGCTATTCTAGTTAGAAAAAACAAGAAGAACTCTGGAAAATATTATGCAGGCAATTGAGACCATACACTTTTGGACATGAGGAGGGACACAACTGAAGGATAGAAGTGACGGTTTTAGGCAGCCAGGCCACAAAACTATAGCTGTGGTGCTGGTGTCAAAAACTACAAGCAGGGGGCTCACTCATTGTTTCTCTTCTGCAACTGTCCAAGAGCAAAAGATTACTGCAAATGCAGCAATTTGAAATCATGGGTAGTCTCTTGCACTGATATACTGCAAAGTTTCAATGAAAATGCAAGTTTTCCCACTAGGACGTACACTTTGACAGATCACATGACATGAATTTATTTATTACATTTTTATACTGCCCATCTGGTATATTTCCCACCCTAATAAACTTGACATTATATCAACTATTACAGTAGTGTAGATCAGCCCTGAACCTACTCAAAGTTTACACAAATTCCACAATTTGTACGGAGGATACTGAAATGTTGCTTTTCTTATATTTTAGGTTTTATGAGGCAGAATACATCCCTGATTCAAATTACAGCCTAACAAACTGGAAGAATAGGATAGATTTTCCCCCTCTTCATTTTTTAGCAAACACATGTACTTTATGAATGGAAGATCTAAATGCCACATCTTCATGAAGTATTATCTGAAGATAATGATAATTTCCCCTCACACCAGTTACTATTAACACAGAAAAAGGACAATAACAGTAGATGGCATTTGCTAGTCTAAATGGCAGTAGCAATCTATGCCAACCGAGGGGGGAAAGGTGGGGGTAAAGCCTCCATAGCTATTGTTAGACTCTTTGGTTCAAAATGAACACGGCAAATCAACTCTAAGCTCCAGGGTCTTCGTATTGTTTATTAAAACTAATGAAGTACACACATTTTAATTATGTCATTAGGATGTTTCCTTCATTTTCTGAGAATAGAAACAATAATTTGAAGCATAAATTTACCCTGATGGTACTCCCAGCCAGCTCCTTATTGGAAATGCTTCCTATTGTCCTCCTTTGGCACTTTCCCATCATCAGGCCTCTCCTTAATATTAGGGGCCAACCAGTTTATTATTTGGTCAAGTCCCTGTGACCTCACTGTGGGAGCTCCCATTCAAAAAGCCTCATCATAGTCAATAGTCATGAAGTTCTTAATTAAGGCTCAGTCTCCTAATGCAGCAGAAAAAATGTTAGAATATTGCAAATGCACCTGTAATATGCTGATTGCACCACTCATTCATGAAAACATTATATCTTGCCAGCACCGTTCACTGTCATTGTCGTCTTCTTCTTCTAATTTTTGGCTCTCAAACTCCAACACACACACCCCTCCACATTGTGAGAGGTGGTCACAGGCAAAAGTAAAGGACTGCTAGATTGGGCAAAGTATAGTATGACCTTGTTCCACAGGACTGTTACCTCAGCCATGAAGGCCATCCTGGGTCACTCACCCTGAAGCAATCTGGCAAAAGGGACTCTAGTGAGTTTGTGACAGCCCCAGCAAACCAGCAATGGATAGTATTTGTTGTTCAGTTGCACAGTTGAGTCCGACACTTTGCAACTCCATGGACCACCACACACCAGGCTCCTCTCCCATCCTCCACAGCCTGGCCAGATCTATACCCATCACATCAATGATTCCATCCATCCATCTCATCCTCTTCTGCCCCCTTCTCCTTTTGCCTTCAATCTTTCCCAGCATCAAGGCCTTCTCTAGTGATTCCTCTCTTCTCATTTGGTGGCTAAAGTACTTGAGCTTTATCTTCAGTATTTGTCCTTCCAATGAGCAGTCAGAGTTGATTTCCTTCAGGATTGACTGATTTGATCTCCTTGCAGTCCAGGAGACTCTCAAGACTTTTCTCCAGCACCATAGTTCAAAGGCATCTATTCTTTTGCGCTCAGCGTTCCTCATGGTCCAGCTCTTACAATCATATATTACTACTAGGAAGACCATTGCTTTAACTGTGTGGACTTTTGTTGGCAGGGCGATGTCTCTACTTTTTATTATGCTTTTTATTATTGCTACAATAATCTAAATGTAATAAAAACAGACTGATCAAATGGGTTCCTTTACTAGAGCCAACCCTGATGGATCATCCCAAGTCCCAGGTTAATCAACTCTATGAAGTAATTTCTCATCATGGGTTTTCAGTTCAGTATTTGCTCTCAGTGGCCACTCAGGCCTAGGAAATTTTTAAACAGAGAGTCTTAGATATCAGTGTGCAATCTGACTTGGAACTACTGGCCAAAAATGGTTCTTTAATGTGGCTGGCTGCTAATAAAATTACATTTCAACCTGAAAAATATGTATTGATGTGCCTCCCTTATTCTTTAAGAAGGGCATATTGTAGAGCCAGATTCGAGCTATTAGACTCCATGAATAGATATGGGCATTTTCACCACTTACCATATCATGAAATAACATGCATATGTGGTTCTCCAAATGTTGAAAATATCTCTCATATTTTATTAGATTGCCAGTTGTACACTGATATTAGATTTAAATATCTTGCATCCCTATTGGAAAAAACAACTTTTTGGGACTCAAAAAACAAACTGTCCTATCTCCTTCTGGGTTCTAACATGCACATTGTATGTAGAACTGCCAAGTTTATAATTAAGGCATCAGCTAAAAGAACCAAATATGTCAATCAAATTGGGGTATCCTGCAAGGGAGATTCACTTATCTGACTATGGATATGCATGTATTAATTGTATTAAGGCACCTTCTCCAGTTTACATTCTTTAAAAGGATTTCAGATATGTACATATTGTATTTTATTGTATTTTTACTGTATTTTTATTGTATTTTATTGCACTCCATTGCATTGTACAGATTTCAAACCTTTATGTTATGTTATTGATAAGGTCATAAGACTAATCAATTAATAAACACATTGCCCTAATGAAATCTGAGTCATCAAATGCCTCTGCATGGACAGGCAGTGCAGAGCACTAAACTATTTAACACAGTACTATCTGTTTTATTGCACAACTGTTTTCCATCAGGTTTCTTCCTAGTACCATCCTTTGGACTGGAGATACCATGGGTTGATCAAGGAACTTGTTCTGTACAAAACATTTGCTTCTCCACTAGCCAATTGTGGTCTCAATTCAAACAGTTGTGATTAATGTTAGAAGTATGGGGGTGGCTATAATGGAGGAGGCTAAACTCTGGAATAAACAATAAGGATCCAAAACAAAATGTTGAAGAATAGTGTGTCCCCACTTAATTTTCCAGTAGCCACCTGTGCCCTCTCCCTGGATATTCATTCCACCAACAACACCTAGGTTTGTTTTCCTTTTGACAATAAGTCAGTATTCTCTAACCACTGAGCATGATAAGCTCTCACTAGGCTCTTTCCACATTATCCTTATGTTTCCTTTCCTTTAAGATTCCTTCTATGTTTTTAAATCTCATTACTTCCTAGAGTTTGCATTCTGTAATAAATAACATTACAGTACTTTCATATAGAAGAAGAAGACACACAAACATTGGTGGACATTCTATTACATTTGGCACAGCTTAAAGTTAACCTATTGAAGTTCACAGGGATTAATGTCCAGACAGCCAAAATGTCTGATTGTGCAATATACTCTTCTCAATTTTTGGGCAATATATGGGCTGGGAATGGGTGGGGGTTCCCTCCATGCCAGAAGGAAGAGGCAAGAGCTGGCAGGACACCTAGAGTTGCCACTCAATCGTCAGAGATTACAAGGAAGCATTCGTTTAAAACACCATTTCCAATGTTTCCACACCCTCCCTCTTTTCTGTTCTGATCACCATTCTCTAATAGTTTCCTCCTGATCTAAATGTATTCCCAAGGTATCTACAGAGTGTTGTTGATACTAATGTATCTTGGGAGGAAATACCTTTAAATATTCCTTGGTATATACACAATATATTTAGATATATTTACAATATATGGACAAAATCTTTAAATGTATCTTTAAACATTTCTGTATATATTCCCAATATATTTAAATAATCTACATTAGAGAGAAATTTCTAGATAAAGTGCCATCTAAAGAAATTACTTGATAAACACAGCAATTAACATTGTGGCCAGGGGTTGGTAAATACATGGTCTTTAAGCCACTTTAGCTTCCCACACATCACTAACCCTTTCATTACAACCAACAGGCATGTCATCTGTCAACTAATGTGGGTGACAATAACAAAGCAAACTATAGACTTTTGGTATACATATAAACCTCACTAGACATCATAGGACACACACAGGAGAGAAGCCATTGAAGTGCCAGGAGTGTGGAAAAAGCTTCACATCACAGGACCCACACAGGAGAGAAGCCTTTTAAGTGAACTCTCCAGCCCTCCCTCCGGGCCCCGCCACCTCGCCCGGAGGAGAAGAAAAATCTCCGCCAGCTTCAGGCAGTCAGAGGAACCTCCCGCCCGCCCTCGAGCCCTGACATCTTGGCCGGAGGCATTAAAAGGAACTTTTTGGCTGCAGACGGGCAGAGAACTCTCCAGCCCTCCCTCTGGGCCCCACCACCTCGCCCGGAGGAGGCTTCATCCGGACACACCTGCGACCGGCTCAGTGAAGGGGGAAACGGACAAAAACTACAAGGCCCCCTAAGGTAGCTCTAAGACCATTGCAAGTTGTTCCATGTGATGTATAGATGATATTAATGTACTGTTGCCATTCTGCTGCTTTGTAATTGTAATTATTGTCCAGAGGGAAGTGATTGTTTGTAACTGTTTTATGATATACAGTATATGCATAACATTGATGTATTTGCTGTTATTTCCTTGTTTTGTTGTATTATACTGTATTTTCTATTAGGTTTAATTTCAAATGTATTGTGATATGTTGTGATTATGTAATATATTGTTGATTTTTGTGACCCGCCCTGAGTCGGTTGCACCGAGTAGGGCGGCATATAAATTGAACTAACTAAATAAATAAATAATACATACTGGGATAAAGTCACACTTAAAGTGTATCCTGATCAGTATAGATAATTTATAAGAATTATAAACAATGGACTCATTCTTTTCAGGTGGATGGTTTTCCCTTTCCCTTTTTCTGTTACTCTTATTCTATTACATCCCTGTATGATTTCAGTAAGCAGTGTATAGTACAATCAGATTTTTACTGTTTTGGCTAGTAACCTGCTTTGAAATGCCTTTGCAACTCACTGTTATAGCCTCTGCTTGTAAAAACATGTTTAACCTTTGATTTACCTATATTTGAACAGATAAAACCATTAATTTTTCTCTCATTTCTCCTACTGTACAATTTATAAGAGCATTAGTGACTTCAGAATTACTTCAACTGTATCTGATTTGTCTGAATTCAAATCTAGAAAATTTTCAAACATTAGCTAAAGCCCTGTTGCTTAGCATAATCAATCACAACCAGAGTAGCCCCATTGAACCAGTGAGGATTTTAGTGAGTCAACACATCCAAAAGTTCCATTGATTCAAATGGTCCAACTCTAGTGCAACTCACTAGGCTAAACAACAGGATTTCAGCCTTTATTCAATGACCCCAAAACAAAATTTTAAGAGGCAAGTTCCTAGAATCTGTCATTTTTCACTACATCTAATGAGTGACAGCAGACTGATGAATGCTGTTAGCTAAATTGTTCAAGTAGAATGTAATAAAATACAGTACCACATCTAGCCTGCTGTACATGGAGAGATCTCAAAACACACTGTTGTTGAAGAGCTGTAAGTAGCATTTGTTTTAAAGTTTAACCCCTGGTCCTCTAGAGGAAAATATATGGAGGCCTGAATTAATCTACAGTTAGGACAAAAGAGCTGAAAGCCTTCAACTCAAGATAACAAATGGACTAAAACACAGATGAAATGAAACACAGATGAAATAAAATCAAGTATTAGAATACATTTCAGCTTTCTATTTAAGAATGTAATGGAATCCTATTTTCTGCCTTACAGTTGAGCCACTGGAATAGGAAGATGTCCAAAGCACATGCATTTGGTACACTGTCAGAGCCACTTCTCATGGTCAGCTTTGGGTCAAAACAGAGATTAAAGGAAACATATATTGTCTGTCACATCTTTCTGACTGTGCATTTCCTTAAACAGACATTAAGGGGAATGTAAATTCCCATTTCCTTTCCACAACAGGATTTCCTCAGAGATATATATTTCATTAATTGGATGTGCAAATTAAGCCCTTGTTTACTTTTCAAATAACCAATCACAAAATGATGACTGCTAAACGCAGGATATGAAGGTGAACAATATCATCCACATGCCTAAAAGAAAATACATTTAAGGGTGTATGCTTTCTGAAAATGTACTAAACATAGAATTAGCTCTTTTCTTTCAGTGTACAGTAAAACCTCGCATAAAGAATGCTTCGCTTAGAGATAACTCGTTTAAAAGCATGAATGGTTGCCTGACTTAACAACTAAAACCAACCAAAAACTTGTTTAACAACTAAATCTGGGTTCACAACCACCCCCACCCCCACCAGAAGTCACAATTGGTAACTTACAAGGGTGTTTTGCTTAAAGAGCAAATTTGCTTAAAGAGCAATCCTGTGGAACACATTACGCTCTTTAGGCAAGGTACCACTGTAGTGCTTATCTGGCCATGGAGATTACATTATAGAAGATAATGCTTTTTCTAACCCGGAATTCAATGGGTGCACTTGCTACTTTGTGGTAACAGTTGGCAGCATATTAAGGTAATGAATTACTCCCAAATGAAGAATGGAAGAATATAGACAAATTAATTTACTTTGGATAGATTCTGATATCTGGTTTTGCCTCCACTCTGCAATAATCCTCCTGGATCTGAACTGTAATTAGGTGTTATGACTGGAGGTTGCTGTGGCACAATGCAGGAGCTGTGGCTCCATTACAAAGGTCCGGCAAAATGAACGTCATAATAGCTGTTACTTCAAAACTTGAAAAGTCACTCGCTTTCCCTGCTTCTGAGTCACACATACATTCCATCATAGCTGGCAGTGCACAGTCTTGGAATGTCACAGCAACAGTGACTCTAATGGCAATGAGTGCATAAAGTGCGCTAATGAGAGGTAGACTACATGACAACGATTACTAACACAGTAAAGACCCTTTCCTCCCAGTGTAGGTTCCATGTAGTCATGCTTCCTACTAATTAGCAAAGCCATACCTGAGAGACACAGCCTAAATTAACAAAAGGGGTCCGTTACTAGACATTTCCTCAGATAAATAGCTTTTACTGTGCTCAGAATATAATCAGGCTTAATTAAATTGAATCTGATGAAGGAGAAGTGAATTATTTATTTACACTAGACATAGCTCTTTGTCTTAATTTACTTTGCTTAAGTGTATAATCCATTCCAGAAAATTTTAGAGCCCCTTTTAAACCATTAACTCTGCCATTGCCCATCCCAAACTCAGATGAGAAAGGAAAAGGATTGGGCACCAGGTTAGCACCCCAGTCCCATAAAACTTTATTGTTGTGGAAGCATTTAGGAGCCTCATTGCTTGATATGCTGTCTATAGCATGAGGAGAAATTAAGTCTAAATAAGTTGTTGACCATTAAATCACAATTACCTTTACTACATAGGTTACACTTGCTCACAGACTATTAGGCTTTTCTTCCTTGCTTGTTGGAGCCTATCTTCTACTATACCAGTGATGACCAACCTTGGCACTCCAGGTGTTCTTGGACTTCAATTCCCAGAAGCCCAAGTCTCTGTGAATCCACACAGGTCGTTTACAGTTCTTATCACATCTTTGGGACATCACCATCCTTTTACATGGTCTGGTCAAGTTGTCTCAGTGCAGTGTTGACTTTATTTCTAGGGAGCTGATTTAGAAAACTGCCATGGTCCCCTTTCCTAAAGTAAAGCTGAATAACAGTGTTGTTGAGGAATACCAGTTTCTCAGAGCAAAAAACAAAACCTGATTAGTCACTGTCCTTGTTCATTGATGTTTTCCAGTCCACATCTGCCATTTTAATGATCAAGCTTCAGATTCTCTGACCTGACAACACAAAGCATAACATAAATAATGCTTGGAACACTGAACCCACCTAATACATCCACACTTAGTTGCTTTTTCTTTTCTTCCTCTTTTACCCCATACTAAAATAGTCATTAATAAGACTAAGTCAGGGGTCAACAAACTTAGCTCTCCAGGTGTTCTTGGATTTCAATTACTAGAAGACCAAGTAAGTACACCTGTTGATCAGGGCTTCTGGGAATTGAAGTTTAAGAACATCTGGAGAGCCAAGTTTGCTGACCCCTGGACTAGGTCATCAGAATCCATGTTGCATATTCAGGTTTAGAGGAGAGCACCTTTGTCCTGCCTCTCTTTCCCTGATTTTGTTGCTTTCCTACAAATGTAGGTGGATCAGTCCAAAGAAGGAGAGATCTACTTATCTATGAGATTTTTCCATATGAATTGGGACTCTGCTTTTCCAGGTGTGGGCTCCAAATAGCACCCCCAAATAGCAAAGGTTATATGAGACTCATTTCCTTCTTCATGTTGGAGAAATAGATGGGGAAGGAGTTACAATGGTCTCATCTATGCATGACTTTCAACATGGATTCTAACTCTATAGGACTATTTATAAAGGAAAGGAATAGTTTTATTGGCATAATTTGCTACACTAAAATTACAGCAAATTTGCTGAATACATTTCTTCAGATTTATTTTTCCATTTGAGTTTATTTTAGCAAGGGCCGTCTATTTTTCGTTTTGTAAATATCCTGAGATTAAATGCATTTAAAGTCTGCAGCTTAAACCATCAGAATCTTGTGTGTGTATGTGTGTGTGTGTGTGTAACACAATTTGGAGTAAAATGGAGAATGAACATTTAACTATCTTAATCCATTTGCATTTAGTTGAGATAAGTTATCAGGAGCTCAGTAATTGAATTTCATTCTAATTTATACAGAGCCTGCCTGCAGGGGACACATTAACTGTTATGTCCAAGAGTACATAAACATTAAAATGTTCTGCCAGAGAGCAAATAGCTCTAACAACATACACTGTGGTCCACATATACTGGAAGGTAAATATGTTAGTCTGTTGCACCAAAGTAACAACAGAATTGTGTGCAAATTTTCATACTAATTTAGCACAGCATTATGAATTAACCAATCTTTAGAATGTATATGTACTTTTAAAAAAGAAACACTACATTACTCATTGCATTAGCAGTTTGTTATTATCATTTTTCTAATTGTTCAGTTATTTGTTGTGTTGTTTGTTTTTAAATACACTCTGAGGTTGTTGCCAGCAAGACAATGACATTGACAAAAGCAAGGAAATTCTCTCTAACACCCTTTAGTGGCCAATTCTTATATAGCAGCTTGTACATCTTCATCCATCTTCATGAATTTATTTAGTCCGATGATTGATTATATGAACATTACTTAAGTAATATGAGCATTACTTAAAAGTATTAAACTTGTGAAGTTTTGTTTTCCATGTCTCTGAAAACAATTCTATTGCATGGAAAAATTGCAGAGCATTAAAATAACCACAAACTGATTTTTTCCTCTGTTTTCTTAATAATTGTTTGATTTTTTTTTCAATGTTTAAAAACTAATGTTTTAGGTTCTTACCTTAAATAATTAATATAGATGTTGTCCTCAAAGGAATAACTAAGATCAACTCAAGTAGGTCAACTTTAGAGTTTTCTTAGATTACATCTACTGAGTAAAAAACCTTTATAACAGTTCCTCTGAAGCAGAAATTTGAAACATTGTTTCTTGGATTCAGTTCCCAGAATCAAGCAGCCAATATGGCTGTAGGCCATGCTGATGAAGGACTGGGGTGGGCAGGTTTCAAAATACAGTGGTACCTCGCTTAAAGAACATAATGTGTTCCACAGGATTGCTCTTTAAGCGAGTTTGCTCTTTAAATGAAGCACCATTGTAAGTGACCAATTCAAATTGTGACTTCTGGTGGGGGTCGGGGGATTGCAAACCCTGATTTAGTTGTTAAGTGCATTTTTTGTTGGTTTTAGTTGTTAAGTGAAGTGACCATTCAGATAAAATGCTGCTCTTTACACGAGTTACTCTTTGGGGAGCTCTTTGTTCGAGGTTTTACTGTATAATGTTTCAATAATCCATAGCATAATATTGTAGAAGCCCTTTCCAGATTCCTTTTCATTCAAATTAAAGACTAGCATCATGATCAGAATTTGAAACATTTCCCTTTTGGACTACATTCCTAGGCACTTGCCAGCAATAGTATGATAAATTATGGAGATTTGATAGGGAGTTCAGTAGCTGAATTTTGTTTGCTACATTCAAGACTACATAAACTTTTAAATGTTCTAAGGCAGATCAAATTATATGTCATATGAAAGCAACAAAAAAATACATGGAATCCATGTTGATTATTGATGAAATATGCCACAATCTGAGTGTATCTCCATCCAAACTCCACTACACAGATGGTGACTATTTGCTAAAAGATAACAGATCTTACTGGCTAAAGTATTCTGAGAGCTTTGGTTAAAAAAATTTTTTTCCTCAAGCCGAGGTCAAGATATAATACCAATCACGGACATATTATAACATCAAACATGAATACAGTATTTTATTATTAACATTAGAGTTGCTTTTTATATCAGAGAAAAAAATTATTTTCTTTTCTTTTTCAGTTTGTGTTTTATTGTATAATGTAATGTTTTGTTTTTTTGTTTTTTCTTTAATCTGTATGTTATATCTAAAAAATTAATAAAAAAAGAATACAGTACAGTACAGTAATATCCCGGGTAACGCGAGTATCATATAGCGTGAAAACCGCATAACGTGACAAAATTTTCGGAAAAATCTTGTATCAAATAACGCAATTTTCACGTTATTCGGAACAAGCGTATGCGTAGGGGGGAGTTGGATTGGATAGAACATCTACCCAATCCAAACCCCCCCAGCGCCCACCCCCACGATGTTTGGAAAGGGTACGGGGATCCTTACCCTTTCGAAACTTCAGGAGAGGAGAGGCGCCTTTCCGTGGGGTCTCCCCAGCTTGGGAAAGAGGCGGCTTGGCCAAAAATCCCTCCCCCTGCACGGGGGTGAGGATTTCAACTAAGCCGCCTCTTTCCCGGACATGCTATAGCAATGAGGATCGCACGTCAAGGCAATTGCCTTGACTTGCGATGCCCGTTTCGCTCGCCTAAACAAGTGTCGGCTTTTCCGAATTTCCCCCTCCCCCGGACGTTTTTTTTTACCAATTTTGGGGTCTCTGACCCCCCCACTGGGTCCAGGGAGGTGGGCAGACCCGATCCAAGCTGTTTCTGGGCTTCCCCGACGTCCTCAGCCAGTGCAGCAAGCCAGAATGTTGGGATTCGAACTCTGACATTGTGGCTTGCTGCACTGGCTGAGGACATCGGAGAAGCCCAAAAACAGCTTGGATCAGGTCTGCCCACCTCCCTGGACCCGGGGGGGGGGGTCAGAGACCCCAACATTGGTAAAAAAAGTCCGTATCCTGCCCTAACCCCGAACGACACGCTGAAGTTGTGAAAGTGTAAGGATCTTTACCCTTTCGCAACTTCGGGCGGCTTGGAGGCTTGCGTGCCTCGGCGGCGGTTAGGGCAGGATATGGGGGTCTTTCCCGTACCTTGCCCTAACCCCGAACGACACGCGATCACGTGGCTACCCAGGGGGGGGGGATTTCGGACAAGCCGAGCCTTGCCTCGGCGTGGTTTGTCCCTGATGTCAGGGCTTTATTTTAACATTGTTCGATCAATGTATCGAACAACGTGAAAAACCAGACAACGTCATGACTTGTGGAACCATGTCATAAAGTTGTCCAGGGTTCTATTGTACTTTAATATCCCTTTGTTTTATCTTAACTTGTCACCTCATGACTAACTGAACTGGCTTTCTCTGTTTGAAAGCATTTAGAATTACTGGCTCATTTCATTCAAATCCTAAAGTTAACAGAACCTTAAAATATTCCAACAACTTGATTTCTACTGTAAAAGAATCAATGCAGTAAGTCAGTTTAATACACCAAAAATGTGACATGACATATAACAAAAAATTCATTGGGTGATGTTCATTATCTGTATGAGACAACTATAAAGAGGATGTGGAAGCACTCAGAGGTTTTTACTTTTATTTGAGAGAAGACATTTATGCTTGGAAAAGCCCTCAGATTTTTGGAGTATATTTCTGTTGAGATAATAGACAATGTTCCATGAGGATGTAGTAAAACACTAAGGAGATTACAATTGCTATATTTGTAAGAACTGAGAGGGAAACTGCTGAACTGATTCCCAGAAGAGTGAGAAGAGAATGAACTAATAGAAAAAGGTGACACATATGTTGTGTGGAAATACATAAGTAATCTATTACTTTTTTCTAGATTAAAAAAATTGAACTCTTCTAGAATCCCAGATGCATCATCATCATCATCATCATCATCATCATCATCATCATCATCATCATCATCATCATCATCATCATCATCATCATTATTATTATTATTATTATTATTATTATTATTATTATTATTATTATTATTATTATTATTATTATTATTATTATTATTATATTTGGACTTATATACCGCCCACTCAACGATGCAACTCAGGGTGGCTCACAACAATACCACATCCAATACATTATACGCATATCACAATGCAATAAAATAAGATACTGTACAATTAGCATAAGTCAAAACATCACAAATCAACTACCACCATAAAACATTTAAAAAGTCAATCATCTAAAAAGTTCAGTAAGTGAACCGCAAAAGAGTCCAAGGCCTAAAAGTCCAAAATGTCCTAAAAGTCCAAAATGCCCTAAAAGTCCAAAGCCTAGGCTGGCCAGGGGGAGATTTCCACCTCCCCACCCCACCCCAACAGCCAAGTCCATGGTCAAGTCCACGGCACCAGCCAGCATAAGGGCAAGAAACTCCACCACACAAGGGCCCCTGCCATCAACCCTTTGTGTGGCCGAGCCACCCATTCTTCCACTGCCCTCTCTACCATGGCTCAAACCACCGCCAGGCCTGCCACATCCAGGCCTGACCCAGCATCAGCTGGGAATGGAAAGCCACTGCTACTGTGGCTGCCGCTTTTCAACCTCCAGCCAGGTGAGAGAGGACTGGAGGTCTCGCGGGGGGAGGCGGTCCGGTTCTTCCTCGCTGCCTTCCTTCCGTGGCTGCTGATTTTCAACCTCCAGCCAGGTGAGAGAGGGCTGGAGGTCTCGCGGGGGGAGGCGGTGCAATTCTTTCTTGCTGCCTTCCCTCTGGGGCTGCATTCAAATAACTACCAAGGTAAGCTAATTAAAATAGGAAAAAGTGTAATATTTCTGTACATCTGTATTACGCAAGACTAACATTCTCCTAAGATCTCTGTAGAGGCAAATTGGGCTTCTTTTGCATGTAATAATACACCAAGGTTTAAAACTATACAAGCAGAAGCAAGCCTAAGCAAGCCTTTGGCTCACATACTTATTTTTCATGTTGAGAAGAGTTCTGCAACCTTTAGTTTCATTTCCATAAAATACCAGCTTGTTGTTACGTTCAAAGCAGAGATCACGATTTATAATACATACTGATTAGTTGAGGAAGCTTCACAATCAAACAGCAGTTTCAAAATATCTTATTTTTAATATCTAACCTTTTTTTTTTTAAAAAAAACTTAACTTCTAAGAGTAAACTAGATTTATTTGAAAGTCATACAGGAGAGAGAGGAAATTTGCATGAGTCCAATTGTTTGCATACATTGATATCTAGATGAACATTGGTTTGATTGACATGATTATCTGATCTCCCACTGGGATTAACCCTTAAAAGGGATAAATATCTGCTATGCAAACTTCCATTGATTCCAACTACAAAGGAGTACTATAAATCATATAATGCTCTTAGGACTTCACTCAAATGTTACATTTTTCATGTTGACAGGTTCATTCCAGTTCATGTATGTAATGCACATCCATAGTTTTGCATTATATTTAATTTGGGATAATATTGATACATCCATATATAGTCTCTCCCCATTTTTAGTTCATCAATTTCACCTGGTACCTACAAAATGGTGAGGTAATCCTCCAGGAGACCCCTGAATATATTTAAAGAAGCATGTTGCATTCCATTCAACCTTATTCAAAGAAAATATGTAACTTTAAGGTGCTGGCTGACTGTTGTTTTTGTAGCAACAGATTACCCTTATTGACTCTCTGGAGAAGGAACACCTTAAATAGGGTACAAGCACTGAAAAGTTATTGGCTGGTAGCCTTTTGCTTCACCTCAATCAGGGATCACCTAAAAGATAGCTCACTTTCTTAATGAGTTTATGTGAACTATTATGTCATATATTTTTAAAATGTACTATAAAATAAGCTAAATTAAAGCTTACTTATAGTACTTCTTTTACAGAGCGATAAACATGTGAATTCAAGGCTGCTTCCTCCTCATTATATGTGCACTGCAAAGATAGCATGCAAGTATTACTGAGTTACTCAACAAAGTTGAGATTCCATAGGATATAACTATTACTGCAATGCGAAAGTGTGTGCTGCAGACTCTGAGTCATTGTACAAGCAAATTACAGTTTTTAAAAACTAAGATATTTCCCTTGACAGGCTAAACCAATATTACAGCCATGCCAAGCAGAAAATAATGCATTATTAAGCATTTGCTGGAGAAATTGGAAGTGCAGGGTAGGTCTGACTCATAAAGGCCATTCTCAGTAGACTAACTTTCACTACCTTTCTTCCTATCTCATGGAGGAGTTCTTATATTTATGGGCCAGACTGTTCCTAGAATATATGATAAAAGTAACGTAACAAAGTTTGAAGAAAATGACAGAATCATATATTTTATATTTTGATTGCCTCCACAGTGCAAAAATCCAGAAGCTTCATAAATTATGAATTCTTATTCAGCCATTAGAAATTGAAGACACTTGAAAATATGACCCGAAAAACTACTGCACAGATCCATAGTTGCTGATAATTTCAGAAGAGCCAAAATCAAAATGTGAAGTTTTATTAGATTTTAGAGGAGAATCGAAGGTAGTTTTCCTCTCAGATTTATTGCAGAATTTGAACCAACATATTTTTGTAGCATTCAAAACAACATTAATTGAAAACCTTGGTGAGAACAGGAAATTGTAGATTTAATAGTACTGATATGTTTAAGACACTCAGATCCCCCTCCCCCCATTTAGCAGAGTACCAAAGGAGGCAGCAAGGAGCTATTGACAGTCCAGCACAGGATATGGAAGATCCCTGTGGTTGGTTTTGCTATATTACGGATCCAAGAATACATGTTTGTCCTATTCTTTACTGTTATGTGTCCTTTGGTTAGCTAAACCACAGCACACACAAGAATATACCAATGTGTCAGGTGAAGAAGCAGAGCAAGAGTACAAAATAATGGTACCAACTCATACTTCAGATTTGGCCTGCTTTTCATCTGCCAAAAAGATTGGCCACTACTGATATGATACAGCAGTAAACAAGAATTCTATGCCTAATTAATAACCCATTTCTAGTACCATAAACATGTTTCCCAAAACATGACTTACTACTTACACTTTATTGTGGGGAACCAAACACAGTGTTCTCAGGGACAACAGAGATGACCGGTCATATTCACTGTTACTACCTCATAACCAACCAAGTAATAATTGGTTCCAAGTTGGATTTCACTTTTTTGAATATCCTTGAAACCCATTTTATGGGTTCTAAATCCCCTGAAATTCAAGCAGAACACATGATACCCTGAAATTACCTTTCCTTCCCTCTTATTTGCATAGAGCAAGGATACAAACAAGATTTTTAGAGGTACAAGATGCACCACATGTGTTTGAGTCTTACTTTTCATGACTTCTAAAAGTAACCTGAAAGTGATTGGTCCCTGGGTTAGAGCATTGTGATGTTGTCTCTTTGAAACAAACGATACTACACGCATGTCTAAAAGAAGATGAAGTAAAACCACTGAACCATACTGGATAATTACCAGTTTCTACTTGGGAGAGTTCCTGAATGAGATAGGTCATCTAGATCTATTTCAGTCTGGCCTCAGGCTGGTTATGAGACAAACAGCTTTAGTTGTCTAGGTTGAACTAGACAGCAGTTCCTCCTAGTTCTGTTGGGCTTTTCAATGGGTATTGATATCATTGACCATGTTATCCTCCTGAATCAACTTCCTGATACAAGATTTAAGAACTCTTGGAAAAATAAAATGTTACCTGCATCTCTTTTAACTCTGTTCGTAAGTGGGCAAAATACTCTGTACCTGCAACTATAAAGGTTCTTTCTCATAGCTCAGATTCCTTATGAGTGCCCTTTCTCTCCAGTTGTTTGTTTGTTAGCTGGCTTTCTTCTCTTCTCCATTTTTCTGGTCATCAAAGCTAAACATGTGGAAATGCAGCTCCACATTGTGGGAAAGGAAGCACATAAACGTGTGCTGTGAGAGATTTTTTACCAAAAAGGAATAAGAATAACCACATTGCAAATCCCTCAACAGATACACTTTTACAATAGCTCAGGTCTTCCTGGGGGGCATGTTTAGTGGATAAGGCTGAAAGACTCCTCTTAGCACTACAGCAATCAGCCTATAGTATCCTTCTATATTTTGTCTCCCCACATTATTTAAGAGATTAATGAAAATATTGGGATAAACTGCTCAGAGTCTGAGGGTTTAGTTGCACAATTATGCTGGCAACATTCAACTATAGATCTCCTAACTAAATCCAATGAAAATGTTTTGGTTCTAAATTAGCATCTAATATCAGCAATGGACTGGTTGAGGACAAATAAACTGAAGTTTTATCCAGGCAAAACAGAGATGATGCTGGTCAGTCAAAAGCCAGATCAAGGAATAAAAAGACAATCTTGTTTTGGACAGAGTCATATTTCTCCTTAAGATTCACATCCTGGGCATACTCTTGGATTCAGCCCTGAACCTGGATACCTTGATGTGGATGGCTACTTGATTTGTTAACTTTGGTGTACCAGCTAACCCCATTCTGCAGATGTCTGCTGTGGTCATGGTGATATACACTTTAGTTACTGCTTGTTAGGAATACTATAACTTCATTATGTGCAGCTGTTTTTTAAAAGTATTCAGAAATTTCATCTGTTCTAGATTTCTGCATTCCCATTTTGTTAATCAAGATTTGTTAAATGAGGTGAGAGATTTTCATCTTCATTGTCTACATGTTTCGTTCCCGAACAGAATTCAAAATTCTAATGACCAATTATAGAACCCTATGTGATTTAAGACTAAGCAGTTTTAAGAGCCATTTTCAAGCACTTGTGCCATTATTCTTACATGTACCTTATGTCACAGCAGGATTTTGGCCAACAAGTCATACGAACAAGGCTGGGTAGGAAGACTCAGGAAAAAGGCTATTTTTTTGTAGAAATATGTTGGGTTCTTTATGGATTTCTTTTAATAAATGTGTTTCTCATCTGTATTTTCAATTCTTTTTACGATGTAATAATTTGAATGCAGAATGATGGGATATTAACCAACTATAATAATGGAACTGTAGAACTGACAGGGACTCTATGGATCGTCATGCCCAGCCTTGTCAAGAAGGCATAGTAATAATAATAATACTGTTGCTCTTTTGACTGTAAGCTGCCCTGAGTTGCCTTGGTGAGTGGGCAGCAATATAAATATGAATGAATGAATGAATGAATGAATGAATAATATGGTGCATTTCAAAGTCATAGACCTAAACTACTCAGCTATCCATCAGTTCAATATTATTAACATAATATTTTAAAGAAATTATCACTGGCTAAAATCCTTTTAACATAGTAAATCACATTGATTTTATATATAAAATCAATGCAGTAGACAGGGTAGGTTTAACAAAATAGTTATAGTAAGCAAGTTCTCCAAATCTTAGACTCCCATTCTAGCCCAGCAAATTAAAACTCTCCACACATCTTGTAGTATAAGAAAAAAACAATCCTTTACTTACATTTGAATCTGTAGATAAAAGAATAAACAGTTGTATTTCTTTAGTTAATAAACAATTCTATACAATAACTTTGGGAAATAAATACACTTTTGCTTGTAAGGCAATCATGGGGGGGGGGGATATTAACATGACAATGAAAAATTACCTCAGAGACACCAACTGGATGAATAGTATCTGACAGGAAAAAAACCACAGTAAGCATTCTAATCAGGTCATGCAACCCTAGAGATGGGAAACTAGAGAACTCTTCTTATTGGCTGGTTAAGCACACAACCCACATTAACCTACTGCATTGTGGGGTTGGATTAATATATCAACAAATCACACTAGATTAGATCCAGTACTGAAGTGGACTTGGTCCACGAAAGCTCACATTTAAATACAGGAATTAGTCTTAAAGGCAGGAGTTCTCAACCTTTTTAAGCTGGGGGCTGGGCAGAAGAGTAGCGTGCCTTGGCGGGGCCCCGTATAAAAATCTTTTGGGGGCCCTTAGGAAGGGTAAAGATTTGTTTTGTTTACGCACGTTGGGGGCCCCCATGACCCGGGGGCCCCGTATAATTGATACGGCAGATACGGCGGTAGCTACGCCTCTGGGGCTGGGTCACACTCCCTCAGACAGCTTTCCTGGCCAGATGGCCATTTTGCCCTCCCTCCACCACATTACACTTCCTGGTGTGGTGAAGGTGTTTGTGGCCACATGAAATGGTGCCATGGGCCACAGGTTGAGAATCCCTGTTTTAAGGTGCCACAACATTTTTTTTTCTATTCTAAAGTAAGTCACAACAAATGTAGATGCGCTTGAATGGAACTTACAGAGGATTCAATGAGCCTACTCTAGTGTGACTATTAGCAACAGGATTTGGGCCACTGTGTCAAATGGGTAGGTAAACTGCTCTATTGATATTTATTGTGCAATATTACAATTTTGCATATTAAGCTTCTAAATTCAAACCCAGCATCTCCATGAAGGACAAGAAGTTTTGCAGGCATCCTTTTAATTTATCTGATTGAAGAAAAAAAGTGCTGTGAACTACAGAACATTTCAGGAGTTCGAGGATTTCCTTCAAAGCATTTAAAGCCTGTTTCTGTGCATTATTGGTTTTTGTCAGAGAGTTGACATGAAGTCCTTTCAAATGCCAGTAGGCAGCTGGGCTGCAGTAACATTATATTAAAAAGTAGATATAAATTGATTAGTGTTCCCCATTGCAATGAAATTGTCAAGTAACAAAACCATCCATCTTAGCATCAGGACTGGCATTGATCCAATTCTTGCTCACAGAGTATGTGTGAAATGCCTGGCTTTAATCAGACTGTAATTTTTGATGACTTGATATTAAACAGCAAAGTAGTCACTGGGAGAGTTTTTCTTCATTTTTTTCTTTTGTTTAACATTTTTCCAGCTGCACAATAAACACATTATTCTTACAGCAGAAGGAAAGGCCAGCCAATTTACACAAGAGAAGGAATCTATTAATAAGCAGACAAATTACAAGGAGGGAGATACTTGAGGCGGGAGAGTGCAGAACAAGTTCCTTTGTTACCCATCATATGCAAACTCTCACAGCTGCTGTATATTTATCTAACTAAGTAGCAGTGTGAAGAACTTGCCCATAAGGGTAACAAGCGATATCAGGGAAGAAAAGAGTGGTGGCCAAATGGCCTTGACAGGTGCTAAATCTGGAGCCGGTTAGGAGGACTGGAATGAGTCCTCCTTGTCTTTCTTCCATCCAAGGACTAATAATTAGGTGATTTTATTAACTCTATTAGAAAATGAGATGTGTCTGTTGGTTGAGTTATTTTGATGACTACTATTGTATTTTACTGCCCTGAGTAGTGCTAGGCACTAAATCAGGTGTTATAAAATATCTCAATTAAAGAAATAAAACAAATAAGCACTTCCCTCCAATTGTCAAAACTTTGTCTGATCCAAATATACATGATTATTTAATTGGTTCTTTCTATCCAGATCAATACAACAGCCTTACAAGACTGATACATTGTGAATTTTATTATTATTATTTCAGAGATATGTTATCAGCAAGTGCAATCACATGGAATCTATTGGTTTGGCTTGGCTTGTGTCTTGTAATATGATGCATTTGGCAGCTTAATGACCAGGCAAAATGAAAATGATAAATATCATGCTTCTAGCATGAATATTCTAGTTAAATTTATTTTCTTTTTTTTTAACACATGAAACAGGTCACTAACATTCTCAGAGAAATGAATGTGTCGAGTGCTTTGGGCCTTTCTGTCATATCCCAATTTCCTTTTTATAAAATCTCACATTTGTCAGGCTGCCTATTCATAAACTACTATTCATATATCTGGCAAACATTCAGTAGCACATCATTTCTCACACATTGGCAATTTAGCACAGGTAATAGAGCACAAAAGAATGCACATTTTGTCAATGTACTTAGACAAGCATCTGTAAACTGGGTTGGGAGAGTAACAGGAAAAGATCAAGGCCTTTGTTCAGAAAAATTGCATTAAAAGATATCTAAACTTTAAAACAACCAAAAATCTGAAAATTTATTACTGGAGAATTCTAACAATTGGAGGAAAAGAAAAATGAATGACAAACTCCTACAATGTTTCCTATGTAGGAAACATAGGACCGATAAGGGGTCATCTTAGGCAGACTGCTTTGGATTGAAAGGTTTAAGGCAATAGCTTTACAGATTTGTCAAAATATTGAAAACTGTGGCCACATATACAAGATGGTGAAATAAATTAAATTAAATGTTGAAACAGGACTATAAAGGAAGCAGTAGATGTCCCGACAGTGTAGATACACAGCAGTTTTTTGTTTCAATGTGTAGCAGTGGAAATACTATCTTGAAAAGTAGAACCCAAACACATAATGAATGAAATCCTGTTGCCAAAGAGCCAGCACTGTCTGCATCTGTAGACATTTCTGTGGACATGTGCCAGGCATGACTAGACACCAGAGTGCACAGAACACTGTTTATATAAATGCATGAAATTAGAAGATAGATCCAGTACAAGAACATACAGTAAATCAGGGCTGTTAATGCAAGCTTCATCAAGCATCAAAACCAGGATCTTAGGGGGTTTTCAGGATAGTATGCTTTCACAAGAATTGTTACCTTTTGAGAGGTTGTACTGAATGGAGTGTTCAATACTTTATTACACACAGGTACCTCTTCAGACCACTGATTGGCCCCAGGAAAGGGGATGAAAGCACTTAACCAATTTAACAGTAAAGCTAAAGGTAACATTGCCCTTGCTTGAAAGCCAGTTGTATCCAACTCTAGGGTCCGGTGCTCATCTCTGTTTATAGTCAAAGAGCTACTGCTGTCTATGTTGGCAGACATTTCTGTGTACCCCAGTTTGCCAGAACTGGTAGCAGAAATTCAGGCTGGCCCTGCCCATTGAAGTTTTGAAATAAAGTAGTCCTAATTCAGGTGCAACACAGGACTTCCCCCCTGGCCACGCCCACCATACCATGCCCACACAGTAGGTAGTAAAAAAAATATGAATCCCACCACTGATTGGAGTGCACAAACCACTGTTTACCCTCCCACCAAAGAGGTACCTGTTTATCTACTTGCAATTTCTTGCTTTTCATCTGCTAGGTTGAAGGAGCCGAGACAGAGACAGAGCTCACTCCATCATGCAGTACTCGGGTTTCGAACTGCTGATCTTCAAGTCATCAAGTTCAGCATCTTAACCACTAAGCCACTTTTGTAGAATACAAAAGTTTTAATGAGCAATAAAATCCTGCACTTGATAATATTATTAGCTTGCATAGGTATAAATTTATGCAAAAGGATTTCAGCCACTATGTGCCCATAATTTGCAGTTTTCTTTTATATCTATCTCCACCTTTCTGCTGAGATGAATAAAATTTCAATTACTGAACTTCTACTGTGTGCTGCTTCAACAAAGAGGAATAAAGGCAGGAGCAGCTAAGAGCCAATGTGTTATTGAGCCTTGAAGAGGTTAATCTGGGATTAAATTACACCACTTCATATTAAGCCACTGAGATATCCTGTAATGAATCAGTGTAATGATTGTCCCTTTGGTAAATATGAGATGTACTGTAACATTTACATCAAAAAAGTTTTCCATTTTAATATGGAACTGTCATTCTGAAGTTTATGACTCTCATCCTTTAACATCAGATAATAGTTACTGAATCTCAGTAGATTATTATTATTATTATTATTATTATTATTATTATTATTATTATTATTATTATTATAAATCTAATTTAATAATAATAATAATAATAATAATAATAATAATAATAATAATAATAATAATAATAATAATAATAATAATAATAATAATAATAATAATAATAAACATTTAAACTGTGGGAAAATGATGCAGAAGCCTCATTGCAGTGAGTCAAAAAGCTTCTGGTGGGCACTTCACACAGTTAACCTTTGGACCACCATAGGAAAACAGCCAGTGCCCATCGGCTTGGTTCAGGGTTCAAAGGTCCCTTGCCTTTAGGTTGTTTGTAACAAAATAGAGCCACAAGACTGATCATGAGACTGCATACGTATACGAGGCAAGCAATGCAATGTATAAACCAATCAGGCTTTAGAATATATCTATACTATCCAACCATAGCTATGTACTGCGGGCCAAATAGCCAATCGGTGATTTTCTCTGTAAGCATTTCCTTATACAAGTGTAACAATAAAAGGAGCAGGAAAAAGACAATAAAGGAGAACTCCGCTGGAACGGATCTGTGTGTGTGTGTTTCATAAGGCCTCATCCCAACCCCCTCCACACGACATTAAACTTTCTCAACATCAACGATAAAAGACTCATACTTTTGTTTCAGTGGTAAAAAGCTGGTAATGTTGTGAATTGTAGTAAAATATGAGGTTTTGTGAATATTCTTCCATCACCAGAGTAAATTAAAAGACATATTTGTGTGCTTATGCATGCCAATGATTTGTAATTACAAAAACCACAGGGCATCCCTTGTATCAAAAGAAGAAAATGTGCATTGACTGTGTAAATTAAACCTATACTAGAATACGTCTTGTTTACTAGGTGCATAAATGGGACAGAAGTAGACTTTTTTAAAAATGTGTTACTTGTTAGCCGCCTAAAGTGGGGAAGAATTCCCAGATGGGTGGGGTACAAGTGGAATAAATAAAATAAATTTTAAAATGGGCAGATTATCTACAAAATAGCCTTTGCCTAGTCACTGCTGCACCACTGGTGAGAGCCAAGTTAGGTCAAATCCCCGGGATCAATCCTTGTACACACACACACACACACACACACACACACACACACACACACACACACACACACACACACACACACACACACACACACACACACACACACACACACACAGACTCTCCTCCAGTCACACTCTCACGGGAAGCAAGGCACAGGCAAGACCAAGACACAGGTGGCTCTCTCCGGCTTGGTGGCTGGTGTGTTTCTTTCCCTTCTCTTCCTCCTTGGGCGCTGTTTTCCCCTCCCAATCTGCATAGCCGTGGCCAAGAGAGTGAGAGCTCAAGACACGGAGCTCCTAAGAGGGAGGCACTTTCTGCCTTCTCTCCCTCCATGTGTGTAGTGCATTGTGGTGCCTTGCAGCATGGCTCTGGGTGTTATAATACACAATCAGTAAGTTTTTAAAATCTGGGACTTTAACATTATTTTTATTAAACTGGCCAGGACACTTTTTTTTTTACCCCGAATCCAGGATAATCCCAGTTTTCAGGGACATATGGCAACCCTACTTCTGGCTCTAAAATTCTGTGATTCTAAGACACACACACCCCAGTCAAAAGTATGTGAAGTGTTTAGTTCACAAGCATATCAGAGATCCAGCAGGTATGAATGCAAATGCTGCTAAGTATTCGTTTAGATTATGCCATTTCATCAGTCAGGTGCATCTAAACACTCAGGGGATACACCTATCCAAATGTGATATTTTGTGTAACTTCAAGTATTTTCTAAACTGTAGCCAGCATAATAACAGTTGAGACCATGGTGTTTAAAGTGGGCCAAAATGAGTAATGCTTGTTTACTTCCATGCAACTCTGTTAATATAGCCTTTCTCTGGTGCTGGCCTTTTGCAGCCGCTAAATCAGACAAAGGGAAACCAATTACAGTAACAACATTACATCTTAACATTTTGTCACTGATTAATCGAGCACTTAAAAGAAGCAGGAATTGAAGACATTTGTGATTAGCTCATTAATAAGAATAACAGAACATTTATACATCCATGACTGGAATACCTAAGTTCATCCTAGTACTCCAGAGAGCGAGAGAGAATGAAAAAAAAGCACAAACCTAATTAGGTAAGTTTCAGCAGATAATTTTTTCCATATGTACTGAGAATTGCTATATTCACTCAAAAAATAAAAATAATATACAGTACAGTATGTATATTACTAACAAGGGGGAAAATCCTCGTGTCAAGATACACACATATACAATAAGAAAATGAAGAAAAAATACTGATAGAGGCTTCTTTACCTTTACTTCAGTGCACATTTAATATCATTATCTCAAGGGGAATAACTGCACAACCACAAGAGAGAACTCATATCATGTAAAATAATTGTTTGACAGAAGTCCAAGACTGACAAATATGAGTTTCTATCACCATGCATGCTAAGATTGTTCAATGACCCCAAAAGCCCGCAATTAATAAAACAAGATCTTAGATGTGTAGTTGTGATGCAAAACACACCTCCTATTTTAATATTTACATAGATGTCCCTTAGCTGTCACCAATTTCCCTTTTAATTTGCTTTCTGCAAGAAAAAAAATTCCACACAAATTCTTCCTGATCCTCCTAAGTACGTTAGAGACTCCTTTCATAATGGGCTCCTTGCAGGACCACATTTTGATAATTCAGTCTTACACAGTTTTTCACACAACCTGTAACATTTTCCATTTCATTGCAGAGCTCTCATGAGGATAACATCTGACTATCATTTTAGACAAATTGAAACTATTTCCATTGGAGATCTCGTGAAAATGTAAAGGAGGGGAAGGGATGCTCATTCAGCTTAAAACCAGAACTTATTTTTTGATGCTAGAGCTTGGCTTTGGAACAGGTAGTGCTTCAGAATGTGCTCACTACCTCTTTCTTTCTGCTTCTTCCTCCGTGTCTAGCCTAGTCATGAAACTGCCAAATGACAACCAACTCCTAACATGTGGGGCTAAAGTTTCCCAAAGTCTCACTTTAATTGGATTCAGATAATTGAAGGAATGGCCTACCATTTCCTCATTTGAATGTAACCTCACACCAAGCAGTTCCCTTTCAACAGATATCCACAAGTCATCAAACTGTCATTCAGAACAACACTTGCATCTTAAGACACCATATTTTATTGGAATAGAAGTCCCAGAATCCCTCAATCATATATCAAATGTGTTCCAAAACCAACTTTCCTAAATTATGTCTGAAGTGAAGTGTGGGGGTGATAAGCTGCATGGGAACACAATGGCAAGGAAAAGTGAAGCATCTATCTGTCTGTCTGTCTATCATAGATAATAATAATTGTTTGCCATCAAATCAATTCTGAATGTTTCCGGAGTTTTGTAGGTGAAGAATATAAAGGAATGTGCAGCATGCCTATGACTACACAGGCTGGCTTTTTTCTGTAGAGATACAGTCAGAAATCTAATTCCCAGCCTTTCCCAAACTATTGAGTTGTCCAGTCAGCTAACAAAATCATCCAGCCATTGTAACCCCAGTCTAGTAAACTACTTTATAATTCTGTCCAAATTATTTTAAATGTTTTCTGACTTTGCATTTTGAATTTATACATACAGATGCAAAATTAGAAACCATTTTAATGGTTTGAACAGAATTATAATGTAGTTCATTAGATTAGGGGAGACAATGGCTGCATGATTTGAGCACCTACTGAGTCCAATGTTCAATAATACTCACTGCAAACTTCAAAGTTTCTGCTCTCTTCAAATCATGCTCGGTCTATAACTCAAACTTCAACTGGACCATCTTTTAACTTAGGATACCTTGGAATACTTACATTATCCTCTAACAACCCTTCATATGGATGATTATTTCCTATAATAGAGGTCACATGACCATCCTTGTAGTATATTGATAAATAATGTCTTATTGGGCATCTGTCACTCCAATAATCCTCACAACACATTTCCCCTGTAATTATGGTCCACTAGACCTTCAGATTTGGAGCCAAAAGGGTACTTATGAACATCAAAATGACCCTAGGGCACATCAGTTCTTTGTGCATATGTAAGTTTAGGACACATTATGAAAGGGGGTAACTGATAATGCAAATGAGCAATATGCCCAAATAGAGTACTCATAATCACACTTCTGAAATGAATACAAATTTCCATCTGCTGTATTAATACTGATGTGACACATTGATTCATTATTGCAATAGCCAGACATTCTATAACACATTTAGATGTGATCTTTGACAACTGTGAAAGAGACCTGGGGCTTTTTCCATAGCTGTTTGTCACTAATAAATCAAAATAAATCTAAATCTATGGATCTAAGCCTGCATATTTCCACGCTGTGTTATTGCTTCAAACTTATCATATGTCATTATTGGAGTTGATTACACAGGTCTGCAACCAAAAAACTGCATAGGATTTTTTTACGGTTTCTTATAGATTTTTACTTAGTGAAACTGAGAAAAATACTTTAAAAAAACCATCTCATCAAGTTTTCTTTCAAAACTTGTGTTTTTAGTTTAATTCAGTGGGAAGTTTGCCTTTAACCCAAAATCTAATATCCTATTCTTGATTATAAAAACCCTATCCAAAAATTATTTCTTACTTTCATTTAATATTTATTAGAGCTAGAATCAAGAATAATGCAAAGAGAAAATAAAAGGAAAGGTGTGTGTGTGTGTGTGGGGGTGCAGTCAGTGTTGGGCATCAGCAGGATCACACCAGTTTGCCAGAACCAGTAGCAGAAATTCTGGCTGGCCACACCCATCCAGGTTTTGAAATAAAGTAGTCCTAACTCGGGTGTGACACAGGGTTTCCCCCCCAGCCACTCCTACCATACCACACCCACATTGTGGTAGTAAATTTTTTTGGAGCCCATCACTGGGCATAGTGTAGGTTTAGTGGTGTGAGGAAGCTCAGATTATCATGTCTCGACAGATTTGTTTTGTTTGTAGTGAAAGGTGAACATATCCAGGAATCTTACTGGCTGGGTTGAGCATGTTTCTACATGTTCTCTGGGGTACCGTATATGCCGGTGTACAAGACGACTGGGTGTATAAGATGACCCCCCCAACATTTCAACTCAAAATATAGAGTTTGTTATATACTTGTTGTATAAGACCACCCCCTCTTCCGCACACCTTCCACACACCAAATAAAATGTAAAAGAACATCAGATTTGATTTCAACATGTTAATTTATATTCAAATGCTTATGCCATGCAGAAAAACTGTCACAAGGCTGTATGCTATTAAACATGTACAGTAAATATAAAACAGTGCAAGTGCAAAGTGGTACTTATTTATCTACCATATATACATGAATATAAGCAGACCCGAATATAACCCAAGGTACCTAATTTTGACCTTGAAATCCAGGAAAATAGATTGAGCTGAGTATAAGCCAAGAGTGGGAAATGTAGCAACTGCTAGTGAGTTTCAGTAATTAAAATACAGTAATATTAATTATTTTATTGATATTTTAGAACTGCACTTGCACCACCCACCAGTGGTGGCGCTGCAGGTAAAGTGGGTGGGCAGGTCAATTGCACCGAGGCAGGAAGTGTTGCTCTAGCCTAGCCTTTTGCTTCCCCTGCAAAGAAAGCATGGCTTTTTCCTCCATTTTGGGCAGAAGGTACCAGTAAATGAAACCCTTTATTTTTCCCCACCAGTTTGAAAGGAAGACACAATTGTAATGTAGAGCTTCTTTCTTCATCTGGATGGTATGTAGAATGAGGTGGGTGAGCATCAGGAGGCCACTATGGGCAGCTATGTCTATACCAACTGAAGTGCACCCGGTGTATAAGATGACACCACCACCACCACCCACTTGGAGGCATGTTTTTCAGGGTGAAAAAGTCGTCTGATACACCAGCAAATACTATATTATAAATGAGTATAAACACGACTACTGACAGATTTGATCATGTTTCAACATGCTAAATAAGTTCAGGATCTTGGTTGCTGTATGAGCCATACTCAGTTACATCCTGCATTCAAATGTGACTGTGCTCATTTTTAGTTCTGTATTATGGCTCCAAGAGATTTTGTTATTTCTCTGGACAACTTTTGTTTTATTTGTGGTGAATACACTATTAAATGTCAACAAAGAAACAAGTGATTTTGTGAAGAAAGTGTATTTTGCTTCAAGTTGAAACTTGGGGACCAAGACAAAGCATGGGCTCCTCATAAGGTGTGTAGAAGGTGCAAAGAACTTCTTCATTTGTGGTTTAAAGGTAAGAAAACCTCATTCTGTTTTGGCATTCCTACGATGTAGCTTGAACAGCAAAACCACACTACCAACTGCTATTTCTGTTCAGTAGATGTGAAAGGCTTTAATAAAAAAAATAAAAAAAGATATCTTACCCAAACCTTAATTCAGCTATTTGTCCAGTACTTCATAGCTCTGAAATACCAGTTCCATCCCCACCTTCCAGTTTGGATAATATCCTGAGCAATTTGGAAGATGGAGACACATTGCCTTCCCAGGACAAATCTAGCTCAGATTTTTCTGTTGATGATGTACCTCAACTTTTTTCTCAGAGTGAGCTCAATGACCTAATTAGAGATTTAGGCCTTTCCAAATATTCAGCTGAGTTTCTGGGTTCAAGACTAATAAATGAAAACCTGCAGTCACCTGCAACATCATTTTCATGGTACAGGCACCGAGAGAAAGAATTCGCTCAGTTTTTCTCCAAAGATGGAAATCTCATTTATTGTAGTTATGTTCAAGGGCTAATGAAGTGCTTTGAAATAGAATATGATTCATCTGAGTGGTGCCTATTCATTGATTTGTCTAAAGCAAGCCTCAAAGAAGTTTTGCTGCATAATGGAAATACATTTGCATCACTTCCTATAGGACATTCGGTGCATTTGGATAAAAACTATAATGATTTAACTGTGATTCTTGACAAAACCAAATATCAAGAACATTGCTGGATGGTTTGTGGAGACTTTAAAATACTAACCATATTGTTAGGCCAGAAGGCAGGATATACAAAATATCCCTGCTACCTATGTTTGTGGGACAGTCGAACCAGAGACCTCCATTGGACAAAAACTGACTGGCCCGTTTGAGACTCCTTAATCCCTGGTGAAAAAAATTGTCATTAATACGACCTTGGTTCCAACAGAAAAGGTTTTATTGCCACCTCCTCATATTAAATTAGGGCTTATGAAGCAGTTTGTTAAATCACTACCAAAAGATGGGGAATATTACAGATATCTGTGTTCCAAGTTCCCAAAACTGTTTGAAGCCAAGTTAAAAGAGGGAGTTTTACTGGCCACGACATAGAAAAACTATTATCTGGTCCCCTCTTTTTAGAAACAATAGGAGAAACAAAAAGGAAGCTTGGGACTCCTTCAAAGAGGTAGTTCACAAGTTTTAGGGAATACTAAAGACTCTCACTACAAAACCATTGTTCACTGCATGTTGAATGCGTATAAAGCTCAAGGATGCAAGATGAACTTAAAAGTTCATTTCTTACACTCCTGTGTCAACTACGTGAGGGGGGAGTCAAGGTCATTTTTTGATTCAACACACTAGAAAACATAAAATTTACCAAAAATATCCTATGCAGCTGGTTTTTTTTTTTTTTTTTTGCAGGCTTGTGTTATCTGGTGGTGTTAGCAGTGGTAGTGGTTGACTCTTGCTTGCATTAACAAAGTTGCAATGAAAATGGGAGCAAAACAAAAGGATGACTCCATTACTATTTTTTTGTATGTGTCCCCAAACACATGTGGAATACCAGAAGTGTTGAGTATTTTAATTCAACCCTGGCATGTAGTAACCAGAGAGAAAGGAAAGAATAGCCTGACCTTAAGAAAGGTGTTTTGCATTCTTGGACTGTAATTACAATAAGAAAGGTTATTTCCTGCCTTAGAGATTACCTGACCCTATTTGAAGAAAGTGCAAAAGCTGGCTTGAGACTCAATATAAAGAAAACCAAGATAATGGCAACAAGTCCTATCAGTCCCTGGAAAATAGATGGGGAAGAAGTAGAAGCAGTGACAGATTTTACTTTCTTAGGATCAAAGCTCACTGCAGATGGTGATTGCAGCCATGAAATAAAAAGACGGCTGATTCTTGGGAGGCAGGTGATGAGAAACCTGGGGAACATAGTGAAAAGTAGAGACATCACATTGCAAACAAAAATTCATATAGTCAAAGCAATGGTATTCCCAGTGGCAATGTATGGTTGTGAGAGCTGGACCATAAGGAAAGCTGTGCGCAGAAGAATATATGCCTTTGAGATGTGGTGTTGGAGGAGAGTTTTGAGAATATCCTGGACAGCGAGGAGAACAAATAGGTCAATCTTAGAAGAAATCAAACCTGACTACTCCTTAGAAGGTCAAATAGTGAAGATGAAGCCAAAGTACTTTGGACATCAAATGAGAAGAGAGAATTCGCTTGAGAAAGCCTTGATGCTGGGAAGGGTGGAGGGCAAAAGAAGAAGGGGGCGGCCCAAAATGAGATGGCTAGATGGTATTGTTGACACAATGGGCACAGAGCTGAGTGAGTTGAGGAGAATGGTGGAGGACAGAAGTGCCTGGCAGACAGTGGTCCATGGGGTCGCAAAGGGTTGGAATTGACTGTGCGACTGGACAACAACAATTTGCATGTGTTAAGGGCTTTGTTTGCTCTGGTCTTCCCTCTCTTGTTTTTTCTGCCTTGGAAGAGGAAAGATGTTCTTTTCGAGTACCTCCATCTTCCAGGCTACATGGCTGGAAGAAACACTTTACTTCTTTCTAAACCAACTTTATCAAGACTCCTGAGCACATGTATCTTCTGACCTCATTTTGTGAGTAAATGATATTTTTCTTTCTCTCAAGTATATAGTTCAAGTGAGTTTATTAGCTGGGCTAAAAGGGAGAAGAACTGGGAGACTTGCATTCAATCATAAAATTGCCTAAAACATGCCCCGCTTTGCTGTGCTGCTGCTACAAATAACTTAATAAGAAGCAGGAGTGGCATTCTCCTTGTGCAGTAAGGCTTTCTCACCTCTCATCTCCTGTTGGAGGTACCTTCTGGAACAGAATGGAATGTGAAACATGGTTTCAACAGGAGAAAGAAAAGTTTGTTTTGTTTTGTTTTGTTTTGTTTGTTTTGTTTGTTTTGTTCGTTCGTTCGTTCGTTCGTTCGTTCGTTCGTTCGTTCGTTCGTTCGTTCGTTCTGGTGTGCTTGTGTCATAAAGAAAGAGTTAGTTGTCAAGCTGCTACCCTCAATTTATATTGACTCTCTCTCTCTCTCTCTCTCTCTCTCTCTCTCTCTCTCTCTCTGTCTCACACACACACACACACACACACACACACACACACACACACACACACACACACACACACTCAAAATGTTTAAATGTGCATTCATTACACTTGCATGAAATGTGTGTGTGAGAGAGTTAATATAAAGTTTGCACTAAAAAAGAAATCCACTGCGCACAGGCGGGGGGGGGGGAGCTCCACTGTAGTTCAAAAACAAGAAGGGGACAAGCCACCTGCCAACCACACTGTTTGACTTGGGCAGTGAGCTATCACACTGCACACAGGTGGGGGAGGGGGAGGAGCCCCACTATAGTTAGCCAACATGGAGGAGGGGCTCGGCCACCTGTCATATCTGCTGCGTCTGAAGCCAGTGCACTCATTCCGTTTTCCAGGCAGACCCAGCAGACCACGTTGAGAGCAGAAAGCTGCCATCAAGGCTCCCAGCACCACCCACCCCCATTGCCCAGTTCAGGACAGCCCATGGCTCAGTACTGGTCTGTAGCCCAGTGGTTTAGGACCCCTGGTGTAAAGCATCTGCTCCCTTTTCAAGCCTCCTCTCAAGCCTATGGAAGATGGGCAAGGCAAAGAAGAATACAATGGTGACTTTAGTGGGCATGGCTTCAAATTAGAAACAATATTTGTTTATTATTTATTTGTTCATTTTTTTTATCCTACATGTTTCTGAAAACTAAGACCAAATGCATTGTACTGTAATTATTTAAAAGATTACATTGAAAGCTATAACAAGTTATATTACATTACAGTAAAATGGATAATTATATTTTAAATTACTTTTAAAACAACTTAAAAACAAGGAAGAAGCTACTATTAAAAGCCTCTTTCTCAGCAACCAGACCATTCTCCAAATAAAAAGGTCCTTGTCAATCACAGAAAACAGGAAGGAAGTTAGACTAGCCACTCTGGGAAGTGAATGAACAGTGTTAACATACAACTACATAATGAAGAAAATGCAAATTCATTCACTATGAAGTTGCAAGCAAGAATTCAGGTTTATGCAGTTTAAGTGGCCACTCAGAAAACATGATTTTTTAAAACTGTTTCTTACATTTCTGTTTATAGTCCTTTGGTGGCACCATTGCAAATAACTGCATTACAACAGTAAAGTGCTTCTCTACTTCAATTTCCTCATGTAAGTATCCTGCAGCATACAATTATTATTATTATTATTATTATTATTATTATTATTATTATTATTATTATTATTATTATTATTATTATTATTATTATTATTATTATTATTATTATTATTATTATTATTATTATTATTATTATTATTATTAGCTGGTACAGAGGCTGCTATTTTAACACCATTAGCCTGTTTTAAGCCAACTCAGGAATGTGATAATTTCCAAATATGCAATGGGCAATTCCTGGATCTCACCCAGCCCAGTCCTCATGTCACTGAAGGTGCAGATAAACCATCATCTATGCATCCCAACAAATTAAACAATCTGACATTATAATGACTCGTTTCTTCACTCACAGCTTCTACCTTGCAGCAGGACTTCTTGTTTCCTCCTAGAGGTAAAGGTCACCCATGCTTGAAAACCGGTCATTTCGTCTCTAGGGTTCGACGCTCATCTCTTTTTATAGTCAAAGAGCCAGCACTGTCTGTGTCTGCAGACATTTCCCTGGACATGTGGCAGGCATGACTAAATGCCAAAGTGTACAGAACACTGTTTACCTTCCCACATAAGTGATACCTATTTATCTACTTGCAGTTTCTTGCTTTCAGACTGCTAGGTTGGCAGGAGCTGTGACAGAGACAGGAGCTCATTCCGTCATGCAGCACTCAGGTCTCAAACTGCTGACCTGGTGACCTTCCAGTCATCAAGTTCAGCATCTTAACCAATAAGCCACTGCAGTCCCATTCCTTCCTATATTCCCTAACTTTTGCACAAGCATTCCCAGATGAAGAATTCTGGATAAAATGAGAGCTCACACCAAGTTTTCTTCACATCAGTCATCACAGACTGCCTGTTCCACTGTTAGTTCCTCTGGTCCTAGCTCATATCATAGTAATAAATAATGCTGACACAAAACTCAGTTCTGCCAATTTGCCTAAGCTGTTTTAAGCCATGGGAAAAAGGCAGATCACAGGTCATAAATCACGTGTACCAATGAGTATAGTTCACATTTGTTTTTCAAATAAAGATAAACCAAATTTGCATAATAAAACACGAGTTGATAGAGGGGGTAACATATTGACCAGCCAAATGGAAGGTGAGAAAGCAACAGTGGATAAGACAAGCTGTGGATCAAACTTACCTCAGATTTAGAAACTGATAGCCTTTTTTTTTCTCCTATGATAATGTCCTCATAGATACAAGTCTAGATAATCAGACTAGCACATCAAGCCTATGTTATTCTTTCAGTGACCAATCATAAAACAAAACTCACTGAGATGCAAATTACAGAACTAAGTGAAAATATATGATATGACAAAAGACCTTTCTTTCAGTTAGAATCCCTTGTTCTAAAAACTTGCAAACCATATTTTGTTTGTTTGTATGCAACCACTGAGAAAGAAGATCCAGACCCGAACCAAAGTAAGCTATTCTGTACTACAGAAAAGCAGTGTAAATTTGAAAACAAAAAACAACAGCCAACATTGTGTTGAAATGTCTGCTTGTCCAAAGATAAAGCAGTGTGCCGCCTTTAGCAGGGTGACCAATTGTGCAATGAACACCTTGACCAAAGGGTGTGTAAACCATATACATTATTGCTCTTTTGCACACAGATATTTCCACAAGTTTCTCAGCAATATGTGATAATGCAGCAAGAAGCTATTTCTTTGCTGCTTTCATAGAGGGAGGAAAATTCCAACTTGTAAATTATTCTGTAGGGAAGAAATGTACAGTTGTACAGCTTTGTGGGTCAGAGTTTTAGCTAAATGCATCTGCTATATAAGCTTTCACTTTTGGATCCTTCCTTCCTTTCTGCCCATTCACTTGCAGTTTAAATATGGCTTGCTGAAATTACAATGGGCTAAGCTCTCTGCTATCCTTCCATGAAGCAAAAATATATTCTAAAGATGGCATTTAAAGAGAACAGAGGAGTAAATTGTCGGAGTTTTATTTAGAAGCTTGAATGCTGCCAGTAGTTTTATTGACTCAGAGTGATTTTTCTGGGCTGGGGTGACTGCCTATCTATCAAGCACTAATCAATCCTTCCCTTTGGAATCTGAATTCAAAGAGAGCTCACATCTCTCTATTTTGTGTGTGTTTTCCCTCTCTTTTTTTGTTGGTATCAGCTGCCTTGTTGCTGTTGGTCTGTTTGGTTGGTTGCTACTATTAATGGAAAAAAGAAATCAGCTTGCACATGTTTATAATTACAACTAACTGTACATAAAACAGTGTTTTCTATTCTTTCTCTCACGAACATCTCAGAGTGAGTTAATGAGTCTGTGAGTGCCAGTTAATGATAAAAGAGTAGACTTGTAGCAGTTTTCCTCTGTGGATCTCTATGCTTCGATTGCACTGCTAAAGACAATTTTACTTCTTCTTCTTCAGATGTATCCATTCCAGATATTGGCTATCATCATGACAATAGTCTTTTTATTCTTAACTCCTCAGAATAGTTCTTCTGAGGAATGCCACACCAGTCTGTCAGGATTTTCAGCCATGAAGTCTGTCTACATCCAGGGCCTCCCTTCCCGGGGATCTTTCCTTGCAGAGTTAGTTGGAGTATTCTATGCTTTATGTTGTTCCTTTATGGCCAAGGTATTGGAGCTTTCTTTGCTTAATGATCTTAAAGAGTTCTTTTTCTTTATCCATCCAATGCAATATTTCTAAATTATTCACATGGTGAATAATGGCAGTGGCTCAAGTCACTAAGACACTGACTGGGAGGCGGAAAGTCAGCAGTTTGATTCCCGAGTACTGCAGGACGGAATGAGCTCCTGTCTCTGTCCCAGCTCCTGCCAACCTAGCAGTTCGAAAGCAAGAAATTGCAAGTAGATAAATAGGGACCACGTCGGTGGGAAGGTAACAGTGTTCCATGTGCTCCGGTGTCTAGTCATGCCTTCCACATGACCATGGAAATGTCTTCAGAAGCAGACAGCGCTGGCTCTTTGGCTTAGAAACAGAGATGAGCACTGACCCCTATAGTCGGATATGACTGGCTTTCGAGCAAGGGAAACCTTTACCTTTACCTTTACAACCCATTATATCCTTAGCAGCCGCCTGTAGATCCACATTTCAAAAGTTTCAATTCTCTTTTCAGATGCTTTATTCAATGTCCAAGCTTCGACTCTGCATAGCAACGCTGGGAATATGTAACATCTCACTATTCAGATCATTGTAGCAAGAGTTAGATCTCTACCACATAACAAGTGTTGCATTTTTATGAAGGTGTATCTTGCCTTTTCTCTTTGTATTTTAATCTCTACCTTGGGATCCCAATTTTCACTTACCACATACTTCCCAAATAAACAGCTTTGTTGCACACCTCTGTGAATTTGAACCTGCTCGATCATCTGCTCTTCAACTCTAACTTGAGCTGTCTGATTCCAATAAAAGTTGGTGATGATTCTGATATCTTTATCATCTACACCTATTTTCTTCAGTGCTGTGATCATCTTCTCATGCTGGCATCTGTCAAAGGCTTTTGCATAATCTATAAAACATGCATGTACATCACATCTCATGTCTCTACATGTTTGTATGAGGACCTGCATCATAAACAGTGCTTCTCTGGTACTCACAGAATTTTGGAAGCCAAGTTGTGTTTCACATGAGTAGTATAGCGGACCTACTTCCTGTCAAAATCGGATGACGTCATCGCCATGTGCTTTTGTTTACCCACGTGACCAGTGACGTCATCGCCATGTGCTTTTGTTTACCCACGTGACCGGATGTGACGTCATTGCCGCCATGTTTGTTTGGCCACGTGGTCGGAAGTGACGTCACAGCCATGTGCGCCGGAAATGATGTAGTAGCAATGCGCCCTGTTGACCCACGTGGTCGGAAGTGACGTTATAGCCGCCATGTTTGTTTGCCCACATGGTCGGAAATGGCGTCACAGCCATGTGCGCCGGAAATGATGTAGTAGCAATGCGCCCTGTTGACCCACGTGGTGGGAAGTGACGTTATAGCCGCCATGTTTGTTTGCCCACATGGTCGGAAATGGCAGGCCAATCTTAGCGCAGATTGGCTGTGTAGGAACACGTGATACCCTTTATAACCTATATCACCTCCCCAGAGACGGCCCTTTTGAAACAGACTTGGTCTTTTGCGTGCCCGGGCAAGTTCTGAGGAGCGGACCTAAAGATGACAAGCAGCCCACCGAAGACCGCGGACCTTTCTTTACCGCATAAAATGCCGAAAATACAACGGAAGGAGAAGACTTGGGCAAAACGTGTAAGTGCCCCATTACCTGAAGCAGAGATGGATGTTTTGGGTATGCCCCTACCCCATGCACCCTTGAAGAAAAAACCCAAAAAGGTGAAAAAGTATAACCTGCAGTCTAGGGGTTTTTCGTTTCCACCCTTGAGTCCGAAAGACAAATCATTAGACTTTGATTTTTCTACAGCTGCTCAGAAGGGTAGAAAGAAACTTTTTTCAGCAACAGAGAGTTTACCCGTGGCCATATTTACAGCTGGTCAAGACTCAGATCTTGAAAGCCCCACCCCGACAAAATGCTGTTTGGAATGGAGTGAGCAGTGGAGCTACTGTAGCAGTGAGTGCGATCTAAAAGGACTGTTCCGAAAGCTGCAGACCGTGAGATCTTCAACTGTTGAGGATTTCCCAAAACCTGTAAATGTTATGGATGGTGGGATACTTTTCAAAGAAGCCAGACCAAGTGGTGAGAAAACAAAGCAGGATGAATTTGGACCTACCTGGTCGCCGTCCCGGTTATTCCTTGATGGCCTTTTGGAAGAGGAAGAAAAGAAAGATGAAGAGAAGGCAGCTTTAAATGAAACCCTGGAAACTGAAGTGGACGAAGAAGCCAAGCCGGTAAGAGTTTTATTTATCAGCGTGTTTTTCTTAAGAAAGCATGCGTGCATGTGTGTGTGTGTGTGAGAGAGAGAGAGACAGGTGGGGTGGAGGGGAGAGAGAGATGGAAAAGTTTACTAAAATGTTTTTCTATTTCATTTTTACACAGGAGCATGTCGTTCACAGGGATCTTGCTGAAAAGCTGCACATCGGTGAATCAAAGACATATACCTTTTCCTGCATTACTTGCATATCCGGCAGTCCTGAGTACTAAGCCACCCCACCCCCACCCACCCTGCTGCTTTTATTTTTACCAATAAAATGATTTACCCCACACCAGTGTATTCATTTATGTTTTAGCTGACAAAATGGCAGAGCATGAAAATGTCTTAAAGAATATATATTATACACCTGGGGAGGTTGGGAGCTTTGGGGGCGTAAACCCTCTTTTTCAAGAGGCCAGAAAACAGAGCAAAGGCCTGAAGAGAGGAGAGGTCGTCAAATGGCTTTCGGACCAAGATGCTTACACGCTACATAGACCAGCCCGGGTCCGTTTCAAAAGAAACAAGACTGTTGTTTCTGGAGTAGACGCCCAGTGGCAGGCTGATTTAGTAGATTTACGGCATTTTTCAAAGTACAACAAGGGTTACAAGTATATTTTAACAGTGATAGACATCTTGTCTAAATATGCCTGGGCGTTACCTCTAAAAGACAAGACAGGCAGAGAAGTGTCCCAAACGTTCAACGCTATTTTCAGGCAAAACGATAGAAAGCCTGGAAAATTGCAAACAGACCGTGGTCGTGAGTTCCTAAACCAGTCTGTAAAGAAATTGCTAAAATTACACGGTGTTCATCACTTTGTCACCAATAATGAAGTCAAAGCAGGGGTGGTGGAAAGATTTAATAGAACTTTGAAAACAAAAATGTGGAGGTATTTCACGGCTAAAAATACGTTTACCTATATTGACGTACTACCACAGTTCCTAAAAAGCTACAATAATAGTTTTCACCGAACCATCAAAGCCAAGCCGGTGGATGTTAATCATTCCAATGCTCTTTCGATCTGGAAAACCGTTTATGGAGAGAATATTAAAAGAAAAAAGGAGATTCCAAGTTTCCGGAAAGGCGACCATGTGAGGATTTCTAAAATCAAAGGTGTGTTTACTAAAGGTTATGAACAGAATTACACCACAGAGGTATTTATAGTGGACCGTGTCATCGGAAAAGCAGAGAGGCCCGTATTCTTGTTAAGAGACTACGACGGAGACCCTGTAGTTGGCTCTTTCTATCCTGAAGAATTACAGAAAGTTAATGCCAACGAAGACAGGGTGTATAGAATTGAAAAAATTCTAGCTACAAAAGGCCGTGGCAGGAGAAAACAACATTTAGTCAAATGGGAAGGCTGGCCAAACAAATTCAACTCCTGGGTGCTCTCGTCTGAGATTTGCAAACCTGCGTAGACGGTCGGAGAGAAAGGAGCGGTGGAAATGGGAGAAGGTGGATTTTACGTTACCCTTCCTAGCAATGCCTGCACATTGATTTTCCCACAGAATACAGTTTCAAACTTTACCATCTCTTTAGCGAGACCCCTGGACCTACCAGGAGCGTGGGAAGTGGGTTTAGCTGAGATACAATACCCCCACAGTTGGAACAACATAACAACCGATGTGAAGTTTGAAATTTCAAACAAGATAAAGACTTGGCCCTTCGTTCTACAGCGTGGCTATTACTCCAGCATACCTGAACTGCTGGAAAACATGAACAGTCTTATACTCAGCTGCTGTGACCCTCCAGAAGTGACTCTGCATTACGATTCGGTAACGAGAAAGGTTAGGCTTAAATCTGAGACTCAATACACATTGTTAGTCGGCGAGGAGCTATCCTATATATTAGGAATGGCCCCCAACCACCATGTCAAAAAGATGCCTTTCACAGCTGACATCACTGGGGGTTTTAACACCCTGTATATTTACACGGATATCGTTGAGCACCAGATGGTGGGTGACTTTTACGTGCCCTTGCTGCGTTGTGTACCTGTACGTGGACAGAATAACGAATATATCAATATTTGCTATGACAAACCTCATTACATTCCGGTAAGTCAGCATCACATTGATACCATCACTGTTGAGATAAAGACGGACCAGAATAAAAATGTGCCATTTCGTTTTGGAAAGCTGATAGTGAAGCTCCACTTCCGCCCCCGGAGAAACTTGTTGATTTAAACATGGTGTTCTTGAAAACATATGGGGACCCTGCTCTTTATAGGGATTATTACAGAGCCCAGGCCGGAAGCGCTCTTCCAGGTTTTCAGGGGGCACCCGTTCTCTACGGAGCTGGACTGGGTGGCCTGTTTAGAAGTCTTTTTCGAAAAGCAGTTCCGCTTTTGAGAAGAGGTCTGGACATCGTTAAGCCGCATGCAAAAACAGCAGTTCGTAACATTGCTAAAGATGTGGTTGGTCATGTTACTCAAGCCGTTTTGAATAAAGTAAACGCACTGGATCCACAGGAGGGATCAGGCCTGATGTACGTTAAAAGGAAGAAGGGTATTAAAAGAAAAGCCTCACGGGTGACGCTCATGGGCCCGCCCCAGCCCCTTAAAAGAAAAGCAACAAACAGAAAGAAGCCTCAGAAGCAGAAGGCTGTGAGAAAGAAGAGGAGAATCGCAGCTGCTAACGAGGACATTTTTTAAACTACCAATATGGCCTTTATCCACTGCAACTCCGAGGAGTGTACTAAATCAGAATTAGATTTATTCCAAATTGGGCCTACGCAGACCAGTATTGAGAGAAGTTTGTATATCGAGGTGCCTCCATTGACTGCCCTGACAGAAACTGCTCCGCTAGACTTTTTCATCGCTGGAAATGGCGAAGACTATATGGATTTAAACAATACCTTGCTTTACCTGAGCTGCAAGATTGTAAATGGAGATGGAACAAACCTAGCGCAGCAGTCTGAAGTAGGCCTGGTGAATTATCCGATTGCGTCCATCTTTAGCCAATTAGATGTAACTCTGGGGGATCGTCTGATTAGCCAAAGCAGCAACTGTTACCCCTTTAGAGCTTTCATAGAATCTGTGCTAAACTATAGCGAAGATACACTTGCAACCCAGTTTTCTGCGGGGCTGTTTTATAAAGATACGGCGGGCGAGCATGAATCGGCAGACGTAGATGGCAACAATCGTGGTTTTATCAAAAGAGCAAGCCTGACTGCCGGTAGCCGAAAAATAGACCTGCTGGGACATCTCCACGCTGACCTGTTCTTTCAAGAAAAGCTGTTGTTAAACGGTGTGGATGTTAAAATTAAACTCACACGCAACAAAGACGCATTCTGTTTAATGAGCGACGATGATACCGCTGGCTACAAACTGCAAATTTTGTCAGCTTCTCTCTTTGTCAAGAAGGTGAGAGTAACTCCAGGCGTGCGTTTAGGACACGCGGAAGCTCTGCTGACAACCAACGCCAAATACCCTGTGGACCGTGTGAGCATGAAGGTATTCAGCATCCCAAGAGGCAGCCGTGTCGCCAACCAAGAGAACTTGTTTTTGGGACAGCTCCCTAAACAGGTGGTTATCGGTCTGGTTGATAATGATTCCTTCAGCGGAGCTTACAATAAAAACCCCTTCAACTTTAAGCATTATGACATTAATTTTGCCGCGCTTTACCTGGATGGTGAGCAGAACCCTACAAAGCCGTTCCAACCCAATTTTGAAGATGGAAACTGCGTGAGAGAATACATGAGTTTAGTACAGACTGCTGGAAAACACATGAAAGACCGGTCTCTTTTAATTGACCGTGAGGAGTATGCGCGAGGATACACTCTTTTTGCATTTGACCTGACTCCAGACCAAGAATGCGGGGACCACTATTCCTTGATTAAAACCGGAAACCTGAGGCTGGAACTACGCTTTGCTAGAGCCCTGCCGACAACTGTCAACATGATCGTGTATGGCGTTTTTGACAACGTGATTGAAATAAATCACAGGAGAAACGTCTTGTTTGACTACATGTAACATGGACAGCTTACAGTTAACCTGTATCCTGGACTCAAACCCACACACTCGAAAGGATTTCTACGGCGTCTTCCCCAGCGACATGCTCCCCAAAGAGAGGCTGCTACAAAGGCCTGTGTGTTTGGTTGTCAACACCCACCCCCATAATCTCCCTGGAGAACACTGGCTGGCCATCTATCTGACAGAAAATAGGACTGGGGAGTTTTTTGATTCTTACGGTCACCCTCCAAACCATCCTCTGTTTCCTAAACGCATCATGACTTTTTTAAGAAAAAATGCCTCAGAGATTGTCTTTCAGCCAAGGCAGCTACAGGCTCCAGACTCTGTGGTTTGTGGCTACCACTGTGTATTTTTCATACAACAGCGCTGCAGGGGACTAACGTTTAAAAATATTGAAGAATTATATTCGGACAATCTACAAAGAAATGATGAGATGGTGGTAAGCTTTGTAAAATCCAAGAAAAACACACCCAGATTTGCCTCAAACCTGTTTCAACTCTACCAGGGGTGTAAATCATGTAATGACTTTCACTGCTGTGCTTCTTAATAAACTGTGTGCTTTTTTTAAAAATGTGTTTGTGTGTCTGTGTGTGTGTGATTACCCCAACCACCCCAAACCTTAATTTGAAAGCAAATTGTGACACTCATTTTTCCCAAATAAATTAACTTTATTTTTGTTTGTTTATATTACAAACTGAGCCAGGTTGTGCTGCTTGCTTGCCTCTGCTTCTTAGTAGCTCGGTGGGATGGTCGAACTGGTGTCTGAATAGCGCTGCCTGGGTTCTTCAAGGCATCTAAACGTTCTCTGTTGGCAGTATTCCCCACTATAGATGTTGGAACATTTAGCTCAGCCATAGCTCTCATAAAAACATCCCAACCCTTAGGCACACGTTTGGCGGAAAGAGCCTGATTCTGTGTGACACATTTGACCAAGTCCAGCATGTTGGAACCAGCCACAGCCTCTCCTTTATACATAAAGGTCCCGTTGTCATCCCACGAAGAAACACTCTTGTTTTGTTTCATTTTGTTTAGCAACAGCCTTGCTTGATTCTTATACCTAGCCGGCAGGTTGCCCGTTACTTCTTCAAGGACTGAGTCAGATGGAGTTTCCGAGATTTCTTCAGAGGCCTGCTGTGGTATCGGTGGTAAAGTCAGATTTAGGCCCTCCTTCTCGTTTTCCTTTAGCCTTACGTGGGTTAGATACTTTTGAAGCAAAGAGTCATAACGTTTGGCTTTTTCGTATTCTGTTAGGTCGCTCCTGTGAAGAACATCCTGCATTTCCTTATCTAGGGAATAGATTGCAGCAGTTCTGATGTTTACCTCCTTAGGAGTTTGTGTCTTCAGTTGTTCCAGTTGATGGCTGGGCACCAAATACATCTTTTCAGCGTGTTCCATTACTGGCTAGTTAAAAGCCCCGTAATGAGTGGAACAGCAAAACTCAGTAGTGGTGCTAGAAAGCCCCCCGATTGCTTCACCAAATGTTTCTTTTTTCTCAGGGATACTCTCTTGTTACCCAAGGTTTTAATTAGGTTCCGCCTTTTCTTCAACACACGCACCTGCTGCGGAGATAGAGGGATATTACCTTTTAAAGTGTTGAGAGCTATTTCTGAGATGGCGGCTATTAGGTCATCTGAAGCTGCAAATAAAATGGCTTTTCTCTGGCGTGGCGGCACCTTAATAAGAAGTTCCAAGAGAGCCAAATTTCTCTTTATGCGGCTAGACATGTTTCCCTGAGGGTGAGATAGCTGCAATAGATGCAAAGGCGTTAAAACAACTGCCTTTTGTAACCAGCTGAATGTTTCTTCATGCTGTACGCAGCAGGCCAGTCTGGTGGGAAGAGACCTGTTCTTAGCCTGTAAGATTCTGGTGTGGAAGAGTTTAAATCCACAACCAGGTAACCATAGGGTTTGCTTGTAGCATCAGCAAATGCCTCCATGAAGAACCGGACATTTCGTGGGTACATCTGGCGTGCTAAAGTTGCTATCTGTAACTTGTCCCGAGGGTTTTTAAAAAGCACCATATATTTTGCATTTAAACTTATGGTGCGGTTGCTTTTTCCTTTGCAGAAGATGTTCTGTGTGATGAAAAAAATACTCAGATTCCTGTGGTGCACGTACTGAGTAAAGGCCTTTTCAACCTCGCTGTTATCAGATGCAGACATCATCAAATCATCGATCACCAAAAAATTTATTTTATTGGTAGGCAGCAAGTCGTCATCATCAAATTTATCAGGCAAGCCCTCTACAAACTTAATAAAAGGATATTTACACAGGAGTTCATTATACAATGGCTGCCAGCAAGAAAAACACCATATAATATTTTCTGGAATTGCTGAAAATACATCACGCGCATTGTTCAACATATTTTTTATAAAAAAACTTTTCCCACAATTACTCGGACCTGCTAAGATGGCTGAGAACGGATGTTGCCAGCGCGTATCCATATCAAAACCCGTAAGGGATGGTCTTAAATCCGTCAGTAATCACTCTCTTGTCGTACACCACACGGAGTGTTTTTCTGAGTGTCCCTGTCTCAATGCGCCACTGCTTTTTATTCCTCACAATAGCACCCTGTTGTACCATGATGCTTTTGGAGTCTGACCCCACACGATAATCAAAGACCAGATCCTTCAGTGAGTCAAAGTTCACCTTCTCTGAATTAGAATAATTCAGGGTAATGCCTTTGACTTTCAGACACACCCCGCCTGATGACAATTGATACCCGTACGTTTTGGGGCCACCTGAAACAAACTCTGTGATAAACTGTCCAGGCGGAATTTCGCTAGTCAAATTCCCCAGAAAATCCCCCAAATCCGGGTTCCATTGTCCCTCGCGACTCACAAATATCACAGAATCGGTGTCGTGATAGAGAACCCTATCCTGCAGCTTGTCTAACAAGCTGTAAAGCTCCAGGCGGGCGTAGGCCGTAGTAAAACACGCTATTACCACATTAGTTTTCCCAGATAGTACATGGCGGTCTTTTGCATGTTTCCAAGACACGCTGACTGTGTCTTCATCTAACACATCAAAGTTTGAAACCTCATAGTTTGGGGAAAAGGCATATTTTAATAGTTCAGCTGGATCCCTCACAATGGTGGTGTTTGGCAAGTTTGAACGCTGCCCGAATTTGCCCCACAGAGAATTCAGAAATAGCTTGGCGATTTGTCGTTTTGCGGGGTTCACAGAAATCTGTTGTGGTCGTAATCGAATGCCCTCTCTTTCATAGTAATCTTTGATATACTTTGCTTTTTTCTTGTCATCTGTACACCAAGAGGGGTACCCAGAAGCCTCTTGCTTCTGGCGTAAATGCATTTTTATATACTCTGAAAAAAGCTGGTCAGACTTCTCTTCAAAATGCCAGATTTCAGAAATTGACAACACCCTGTATCCTTTTTCTATTGCTTTCAGGAGTTCAATGGTGCACCAAGTTCCTTCGACAGCCCTCTCTTCCTCTGTGTGCGTGCAGAGCACCTGTTGTTTATTCTCAGCACACGTACGACACAGTGGGAACATAAGTTTACCACCTACTCTGAAGGGCAAGACTGGAAAGTAAAGACCACGTGGGGGCAGGACTTTAGTCCTCACAAGGCCAAAATAATCAGAAATTGGTCCAAAGTCTTTATATATGATTGTGGGGTGGCCTATGGGGTATTCTTTAGTTTTGTTCACGTATGGGTACAGACTGGTGAAATCAATGTAGTGAATCTCTTCACCAGCCGCCGGTTTGTAGTGCAGGCGAACAGCGTTCGTCCTGCCACCAAAAAGACCATCTCGAGGCTGGAGCGGTTGTGGTAATCCTCTACCTCTTAGAAAATCTCTAAGATCCCCATCTGTATCAAGCAGCTCCCTCCACTCGTGATCCCAGAGGGTTATGACATTGAAACCCTGCCTTCTGAGATAATCGACTTTGCGCTGAGTGTGGTAGTTAAGTTCACGGTATGTACAGTCTGTCATAGGATTTCTTGCATTTTCATTATAGCAAACAGAACAACCGTGATGGAAGCAAGAGTTAAACTCATAAGCCGTTTTGCGCCCTGTCAGCTCCGCGTATCCGTCAAGAAAATATGGACCTACTTTTAGCTCACCGCCTTTCAGGGCATGTCTGATTTCTATGCCCTCTTTATGCTCCAGGTACATCAGCCATTGAATTGCAGGTGTTGAGTAGCGCTTGTACTGGTTGTGATAGTTGTCATGTGGTATAAGGGCGATGGTGTATTCTTCTAAAAACATGTGTCTAAACATCGCCATGCAAACGCTAGCAAGAGTTAGGTGTTGGAAAGGATCGATTCCTGATGTGGTTGATCCGCCCTGGGTAGTCAGGTGTAGTATCTCTTCTCGGTACAGGATGCAAGCCTTCCTTAATATCTGGACATCCTGTTTACAATAGTATGCGAGTTCTTCTTGGAGGTTAAAAGTTTTGTTTTGATTCTCTTTATACCATGAAAGGAAATCTTCTCTTTCACCAGTCATCATGCTGTCTGGGCCATATTGATCAGCGCTAGGCATGGCACCCACATAGTTCCAGTTTTCAGCAGTGTTGAAAAAATGAGGGAAATAACCCTTACAACCCTCAAAACCCATAGCCTTTGGCAACTTTGATAGCTTCATGGGCAGAAAATTTAGGCTGTCAATAAATCTTATACCCAGCTTCTTAGCAGTGACGCACATAAGTTTGCCGCCTTGGGTAATGAGGTCTATATCAACCTTTTCTGCAAGGAGCCGTCTCACTATGAAGTAGCTGTCATAGCCTCTAGCATTATGTGCCACAAAGGTCCAGTCCTTGTATTTCTTGTTAATAAACGTTTGTACAAAGTCAACTATGCACAGGTCCCCTTTGAACTCCCACACATCAGACTCTTTGAATCCCATGGCGTATATGTAGTTGGGCTTGTGGACCCCCGACTCCTGAGTGCATTCAAAATCATAAAAAATGTACTTTTCTGAAACCTCCGTTTTTTTGATAGCAGGCATGAAGCAGCGGTGTCTGTTTATATCCCCAACAGGTTTTTGACACTGATTGCAACACCTCGCCTTACATTTGTGTTTCTTGGGAACATAGGCCTGGCACGTTTCGCACATCACTTTGGTTTTGCACTCCACCTTGTTAATGGCGGCCAAATCCGTGTGTCTTTCTAAACACTCTCCAGATTTGCAAAATAATTTACAACTAGGACATCTGACCTCCCACCCTGGGTCACAATGGGGCTCTAAACATAAGCGGCATTGGAATTTACAGCTGTGGCTGTGACTATAAACATTGCCACAAATGGAACAATAATTTTTTCTTCCAAAGAACGCTTTCAAATTTAGAACCCCATAGTAGTGTTCCCCGTGGAGTAACAGGAAATATGTCTGTGCGTACAACGGATCGCCAGTCCTGAATATCACCCAGCCTTTAGTGTCGTGCATGACCACGCCGATATTCACTTTGAAATGCCTTTCAAAGTTTGCTACGTCGGAGAGCATAATTTTGTTTTCTTCAGAAAGGCCAAGCTGCCTGTACAACAGCGCTGCCCCCTCCATTAACTGCGCAAAAGTCGGCTTTGTTGTGGCCATGACTGCCAGGAGAGCCCCACCAAAACACAGATTACTACCTGTACTATTTAAATCCACCAAGAATTTTCTTTTCTTGGTCACTAGTTGACTATAAAGAATTGTACTTATAACACTACGGCCTCGGCCTCCCCTGTTACGGATAACGATAATGTCTAGATGCAATGTACCTTCAAGGTGCATCTCGGCATTGCTCTGCATGAGGTTTCCCAGATTTTCCAAAAATTCTGTTGCAACCAAGGACCCTCTGTGCCTTCTTACTGTAAAAAGCGGGTTGTTTAGACCCCCACCACCTAAGCGTAACTGAACTAGGTCTCCATCTTCTAGTCGATCACTGATGTCATCTAATATGACCTGCACAGCATCACAGATCGCCTGCTGAACCAGTAGGGGGTGCTGTAAGAGCTCCAAGTTGGCAAACCTGAAGGATTCTCCATAGTGTGAGACAGGCAAATTGGGGGCATGCCACTCCCATCTATGGATCCTTTCCAGATAAACACAGGGTGGCTCATCGGGGTGCTCTTGAGAACCTCCTTGGGGATCTTGGTCAGGTGAACCTTGCTCTGAAGCAGTATTGTTTAGCGCAAAGCTGGGTTCTATTGTGGATGGTGGGCCCTCCAAATCAGACATGTCGACCTCAGGCATTGGGCTATTACAGGAGTCAGGTTGTATATCTGAAGAATGCATGGGTGATGCAGGTGGTGTACCAGGCATTTGGGAATCATGTGTGGTCATCTGATCTGAGGCGGTCTCTGTGCAAGACGCCTCCTCAGAGTTGCTGTTACATGAATTAACTTTCCCCTCCCCATGCTGGTTAAGTCCTCCTAAGCGCGTTATAAGCTTCTGCAGCCTAGATATAGTCGCCTGTGCTACTTCTAAACTTTTTGAACGTCTGGTCCTTTTATGAGCCCCGGACTTTTTTGCCATTAAAGTTGATTTAAGATCATTGACACATTGCTTAACTATGTTGTCAACCGAAGTCTGGGTATCAGTGTCATGCATGTCACTGTCCATTTTTGGCCTTTTAAATGGCTGTTGTGTTTGTGTCATGTGTAAAGTGTCGACATTGAGATGGTTTAGCTTCCTTTTTGCTTTACCGTTAATCTTCACAGATTGTGGGGTCTCATTTTGCTCTGATGCTGATCTGGTTGAAGAAGTTTCAGGAGCCATCGGGGGTTCAGCCTTTGAAGATTTAGGGTCCACGCTACATTTTGGTGGTTCAGAAGGCCCAGCTAGAAGAAGGATAGCATTTTAAATGCCGTGTTTTAAATCACACAAACAGACAGACACATCCAACTGCTTTTAACACACACACACACACACACACACACACACACACACACACACACACACACACACACACACACACACACACACACACACACACACACACACACACACACACACACACACACACACACACCAGCCACCCCACCCCACTCCAATCCCTGAATCTAAAATTATGAGCTAGCATTTAAAGTTTACTGTAAAGGTATTTTACCTCCATGTCCAAGATTAGAGGTGGAAGGAATGGGGCTCTGGTACATTGGTTCACTGTTTTGTGCTTCGGTTGACATTTTACAAACACACACAGAGTATACGTTTCTGTAGATAAAAACAAACAATCTCAGGATTTGTTTGTTAAATGCTACCCCAGGACATGTGGAGACTTGTTTTACCCACAGACCCCCTCCCCTTTTCAGGAAAACAACAACACCAACAGCTGCACTGGCCAGAGAACTACAAATATTTGTAGATCGTTGCTCTTTTAATAATTGTACCATCAACAACAATGGAGTCTTCTCCATATTTTGTTTACAAGCTAGCTCAGGATTGTATGAATTTTGTCTGTGGAGAATCAACACTAGGCACGATACAACATAGCAAAGCTTACATTTTAAAAACAATTACCTCCACAATTCAGGATTCTGGATGTTTATTAATTTGCTTGAGTTTTATTCTTTGGATCACGCCCAGAAGGTTTTCAACTTTGTGATGGCTGGTGAATTTGCTGATGGAAAGACTAAATAGGGACACATTTTAACAATTTTCTTATTTGCTGCTATTCTTGCTAATAAACTAAAAAGTCATGGTGTCACTAACCCCTATGAAAACATGGCATTAATCAGCTCAGAATATATCATCAAAAACTTTACATAATGGATACTGGAAAATGGGGGTGGGTGGGTGGGTAAGTTTACAGGTTTTAAATGGCACACTTTGTATGTTCAAATGGATACTGGAAAATGGGGGGGGCTGGGTAAGTTTACAGGTTTTAAATGGCACACTTTGTATGTTCTTCTCTGGTTTTTCAGAAAAACAACTTTATAAACGATCCAGCGTCCATTAACTGAGAATAAATCTACAATACAGCCATGAAAATCACAGCTTTGTACAAATTTTACTTATCCCTAATATATAAACATTTAAAACATTGTTTAAATGTCTCATTCTCCAATATAATAAAGCCAATTAGATGCTGAAACAGCAGAAAGATTCTGTAACATGTAAGTATCTTTATCACACATATGCTAATAATGTTGCTACCAGGGAAAAAAGAAAATGTTTTTCCTAAACAATGTAAAACTATGAACCTCACACACACCACCTACAAATCTAATTATTTTAAACAAGCCTTCTCATACTACCCCCCCCTTTCCTACCAGTTTATTTTGCCTTAAAAAAATACAAAGAGCATTAAGCTGGTAAATTTATCATCATTAACTGTATAAAAATGTGCAACCTATAGTCAGTAACATTATTTGTATGTATCTATTTATAGACCCATATAAAGACATATAAAAACATGTAAAGAACTTACCCCACAGTAGAGATCTGTATTCTTCCAAAAGTTGGTGGTCAAAAAAGGGATTTTCTTCTCAGGTTGCTGACCTTTATACTGTTTTGACCCATTGATCATCCATTGATATGGTAATTGGTTTTCTCTATTTCTGAAAGTCCTTCAGAGGCTCTGATTGGTTGGAAATTACCTATACTGTAGCTCTTCTTCTAAAAATAGCCATGCAGCATTGATGGTCTTTTAAACCTGCCCTACTGGTTTCAAATCCCATTACAAACACCACACCCATGCTTTCTCAGCCCCTACTGTACTGATTGCAAATCCACTCAGCTTGTTTCAGGGCCTGACCACATAAAGGTAAGATGCTTTTAAAAATAAAATGGGTAGAAATTATTTAGACTTTGAATATATAACATATATTTATATTTATATAATATTACTTGCTGTTGATTGATGTTGGTTGTGTGTGAATGTGTGTGATTATTACCACAGTGCGCACATGGCCTGGTTTATTTCATGCCCAGTAGATAGGCTTGTCTGTTGATTTTTTTCAATAATAAGAAGACAATGGAATGTAAATGGAAATCAGTTTATTCTAACAATTTTAAATCCTGGTTACAGATGTAAAAAATGACCGATAGGGTCTGTCTTTTATAATTTTTTCAACATGCTGAAGGAAAGTATGGTCAGCAGGCTTCAGTATTTTCTCCATCTGTTTAGATGGTTTGGCAGCTCTCCCTACTCCGGTGATCAGGATTAATATCTGATCTATATTTTCTTGAGTCAACACAAGACATTTCAGCGAATAAGCAATAACTGTAACGATGTGTAGCACAGCCTTGAAACAGATTTTGGAACAAACAATTCTTAATTTCATGTCCTTAATCATTTCTGTCCATGAGATGCAATCGTGGTCACCTTGGCCTGGGGCACGAATTTTGCAGCCCTCGCAAGTATCGTACAGATAGTTATTGAAACAATAGTCCAAAATGCCATAGACGGCTGCTCTCACAACCGCCCGCATGGCCCCTCGGCGTTTTCTTGGTGAAATTGGGAGCATTTCATCAGTCTTTAGGCCAAGAAGGTTTCCCAGTATCACATGAGAAGGTTGGGCAGAAGACAAACTTTCAGGATCCTGGAAGAACATTGAAACAGTTTTAGTATAATCAAATATATAAATTAAGTTTGTGTGGTGTGTGGTTGGGGTGGGGTGCTTGTGTAAACCTTCATATCCCAGCCAACCCTTGGCCCATATCTTTTTACCTCCATGTAGACATTTCCTGTTGAAAACATATTCCAGATCTCTGTGGGCGATGGCTGAGCAGTAGCATGACTGGAAACCTCAGGTTCTCGTGGGCTTTCAGCCTTTGCAACAGACCCCTATAAGTTTTTTTAAAAAAACAGAAGTATTTTTATCTTGGCATTCTATTTTATTTTAACCATCGGGCTTCTTTATTTTGGAGGAGAGGGTAAATGCTTACCTGCATTGCAACGTTTTCAGGAGAAATCGCTTCTAACAATTTGTTCAATATTTGGTCCATTTCTTCTTCTTCTTCTCGTGTGCTTTTGGTGGGTGGAAAGCATTCATCTTCCGAGCCAGTGCTGATATAGCGTTTTCGTGGTTTGGACTGCAAGAGCTGTGTCCATTCAGAATCCGGTATAGGGCTAAGCTGGGCATGCTGGTCCGCCATGGCTTCTCCTCAGAACTTGCCCGGGCACGCAAAAGACCAAGACTGTTTCAAAAGGGCCGTCTCTGGGGAGGTGATATAGGTTATAAAGGGTATCACGTGTTCCTACACAGCCAATCTGCGCTAAGATTGCCCTGCCATTTCCGACCATGTGGGCAAACAAACATGGCGGCTATAACGTCACTTCCCACCACGTGGGTCAACAGGGCGCATTGCTACTACATCATTTCCGGCGCACATGGCTGTGACGCCATTTCCGACCATGTGGGCAAACAAACATGGCGGCTATAACGTCACTTCCGACCACGTGGGTCAACAGGGCGCATTGCTGCTACGTCATTTCCGGCGCACATGGCTGTGACGTCACTTCCGACCACGTGGCCAAACAAACATGGCGGCAATGACGTCACATCCGGTCACGTGGGTAAACAAAAGCACATGGCGATGACGTCACTGGTCACGTGGGTAAACAAAAGCACATGGCGATGACGTCATCCGATTTTGACAGGAAGTAGGTCCGCTATACTACTCACATGTGCTTTCTTCATACTTCTTATACATTTTACTAGAAGTTCAAAATACTGAACAAAACATCAGGGCTTGTTCAAATAGCTTTGTGAAAATACTGTCTTCCAGTGACATTTTTTAACCTTATCTCCTGCTCAGCTATGCAATCTAGTGTATTTGTATAATGAATGCTTTTCAACAGTAAGGAAATATCAGCCAACTATCAAAAGCTGTTCTTGATTTGTGACTTTCTGTAAAAAGCTGTATTTAGGATACCAGGCCAAAAAAAAGGAAAGCAAAATTCAAATGCCATCAGCTTCAGTTCATAAATAATACAATCAACGAATGAACAGCATTGCATATGGTGTAATTTAACATAATAGCACTTTCAATTAATTGCCACCAATTACATGATAAATACTTTAAAATTAAGTAATCACTGGAAATGTCATATGACTATGTATATTTCTTGTCTAGTGAGTAAAAGGAATGCTCCGGGACTAATACCAGAATGGAAGTGGCTGCAGTGCAGGTAAATGGGAAAATGCATAGATCAGGGAACATCGAAAGCACAATTTATTCTGCTATTAATTTGGTTTGGTAGAAAAACAATAAGAAAGAGTAGGGAAATTATTGCAGCATTTGGCAAGGTTTGTGCAGTTGTCCAGGGCTATGGCTGAGTGAGTCAGCAGGCTTTAGACTAGTCTTCAGAAGCTTAACCCCAACATGCTAGAGGCCAGTAGGCAGAGTGACTTCTTTCTTGGGGAGAATGGTATCCTAGTACAGTATGTGTAATATTCTTTATCTGAAGAACAACATTGCACATTACTCATGTGTGGATATTCAATTAAAAGTTTAATCTGAATGTGTGAATAAAGCAGCAGATGTCAGGACAGTCTTCTGTCAAAGTTAAATTGGACCTCAGATGAGAACCAGCACCGCCTATGTAAGTTGCACTGTAAACACTTGTCCTCTACTCTGCAAACCAGATTCTATGTTCTTTTGCTAAACTCCAAAATCTCCCCAAGAAAATTTTGTACCCCAGCATTTCTGCATATAGTTCTCAGGTGTTCTCTCTTCTCTTAACAATTTTTGTGAGGCAATGAACATGACAAAGCAAAGATTTGTAAATACAAATACATGTGAATATACACTAAAGGTAAAGGTCTCCATTCCTCGAAAGGCAGTTGTATCTGAGTCTAGGGTGCAGTGCTTATCTCAATTTACAGCCAAAGAGCCAGCACTGTCTGCACCTGCATATATTTCCATGGTAATGTTGCAGGCATGACTAGATGCTGGAACATACAGAACACTGTTACCGTTCCCACTGAAGCAGTACCTATTTATCTACTTGTAATTTCTTGCTCTTGAACTGCTAGGTTGGCAGAAGCTGGAACAGACAATGGGAACTCACTCTGTTGACCTGCTGATCTTCCAGTCATCAAGCTCAGCATCTTAACCACCATTATGTAATTGTTTTCCTCCTTGCTTGGGCTTCTATTTTTTGGCATTAGATCCTTTCATATCAGTTCAAGCTGTGTGTTCTCTTGAACTCACACAGGAAAATGTGCTCCTGGTAGTTCACACAATAGTGCAGTGGCTGGAGAGGGGACAAAGGCAGTAGAAGTGAGCACAAAGTTGTTTCTTTTGACTGGCAGAGTTGTGGGTAGATTAATATTTATTATTTATTAGTTCAAATTTATATTGAAATTTTATATTTTATATTTATATTTTAAATTTTAAAATTTATATTTAAATTATATTTAAATTTATATAATATATGTGAAAGTGACACAAAGATCTTTGTAAATAATTCTTTTTTTAAAAAAAAAGTTTGGAACTGACACTGTTGTGCTAGCAAAACTAGACAGCCAGAGAGAACATGAGAGGAATAAATCAGAGGAGGAAATTGCTACTCTACACTTGTTTATAGTTTACAGCTACATCTCTTGCACTGCTACAGAAGTGATGTGTTAACAAGCTGCAAACAAGGATATTTAACCAATTTTGTTGTCTCCCTGTGTGGTCAGTTAATATCCACAGATATTCATAACATCTGAATTTTGAGTATCCTATCTGCTCTGATTTGTCTTACTATGAGGAGGAGAATTAATTATACTCCCTATTATGCCTACCTACATCAAGTTGAAAGGCCAAGCTATAAAAGGAATTCACCTTGCATTATGTCAACATTTTTCACAAGCTGTTCATAAAATGAGCAAAATATCTCCTTTTCATCACAGTTAATTAATTACTTGAAAAACTGAAGGCCTGGAAAGATGGAGCCTGACAGGTCTCTTTTAATTATGAGTTTCATCACTAGGTTTATGTGACTGAAAAACTCTTCTCTGACATAGCCACATGCTATAGCTCAAATGATGGGGCAGTGCTGAGAAAAGTCCCTAGTGCGAATCCAAATAGTTGGATGTGTAAAGTTTTTTAAAAGAACTGAAGATTTTAATATACACAACCTAAGGTGATTTTGATGATTAAAAGTCAAAAACAGTCCACTGCTAATACCTAAAATGATAATGCCTTTTCATTTTGAACCCTGGTTCCTTGTATAAGGACTTCCTATAAAATTGTCTACCATGGCAAAGTCAGATAGATAATCAGAGAAAGATATAACTAAATGTCTCCCAGCAATGGAATGATAAAACATAGGAGGCAAATATTACTTATAAGTATACTTAGCAAATGCTGCAACCAAGGAATGAAAAAATAATAATTCTGAAAAATGTATTTTGAAACTATAGTCCACCCATCCTCATCCATCCTACTGATGAAGGTATTGATACATATTGGAGATCTAACAAAAGTGCAACTTAATAAATTCTCCATGAGCAGATTTGTTTGGGTTACAATTATTTACAAGCAGAGAAAGAGCTGACAGTTACTTCATTGCCCAAGTTCTCCCAAAATCTCTCAAATGTTGTTTAATGCCACACTATGTGCTGGTGACTGTAAGGGCATCATGCAAGGCATCCCTCTGTTGCACCACCCTCAATGTTCTTATCCACTATCCTCCTAGTGCCCAGTGTCACTCCCACCATTCAATTTCCCCCCAATACGAAGGCATGTTGGGTACTCTGGACCTTGCCTGGTGCTCTGCCTCCTCCAGAGGCACTCATCCACACCAGCACTCCAGGCCAAGGGTCCTCCTTGAATATGAACAGCCACCCTGGTGGCAAATGAAGGTTCTTCTCAGTGGTAGGAGTGAATGTCATTGCTTCCTTCATCTCCTGTTTCTCCTCTGTCTCCTCCCCAGTAAGATTTTGAGGTATGTGAGGTATTCAAAGATTTGTTTACCATTGCCACCTCCAAAAGACCTTTCATGGTTAGGAAAGAATATGAACCTAGATCTTCTGAATTATAGCCCAACACTCTGTCCACTACGTCACACTATCTCTCCTTAACTCAAGACACTGGAATAATTTATGCTTCATCTCTGTCAACCCTGTAGCAACTGCAGCAGATCCTGCTGAAGTTTTAACAGTTTGCCAAAGCTAGTCCTATAGACACAAAACTGTAATTAGTAAGTAATAGTGCCTAGTGTATTGCAACCCTATGGATGATGTGAAAATATACAGGGGGAAATGAAGACATTGGGAGTTTTGTATCGAGCCCATATGTTTTATGTTTCCTTATCCCAAGGGAGGAGTGGCTTAAGCTGATGAGTAGGCCTAACCTACCAGAAGCAGATACTAATGGATGAATTGTACTCTTCCAGCAGCAACATTTTATACTCTTAAATTTCAGTACCTTGGGGCAAAGCTCCAGCTACTCCATCCTTATCACATTTCTAATAAAGAATTGAAAAGCAGTTTAACATGGATGTTACTAAGGCATGAATTATTATGGCTGAATGTGTCTTCCGCAGGAACAGAAAAGTTGGTGAATCATTCTAACCTGATAACAGGCTTTTACAATCACAGTTGGAATCTGCGTAATTTAGGACAGTTTGGAGAGTCCCGATCATATGCAACAACTTTAGAGTTGGGGCAGTAAAAGTTTCCCTTGCTCTAAAGCCAGTCATATCTGACTCTAGGGTTCAGTGCTCATCTCTGTTTCAAAGCTGAAGAGCCAGTGCTATCTGCTTCTGCAGACGTTTCCATGGTCATGTGGCAAACATGACTAGATACTGGAGCATAGAGAACGCTGTTTACCTTCCCACTGAAGTGGGAAGGTCATTCAGTCCTGCAGTACTCGGGAATCAAACTGCTGTCCTCCCGTTTTCCAGTCAGCTTCTTAGCCAGCCAGATTCAGTAGGTTTTTCTTTTCATTCCATATCAAAGAATGCAGGGAATTTAAAAAGAAGCAGAATATGCCAGGACATGAACTCCTTACCAAGCTAAAATAACTGAAGCCAATGGTAAGTGACTTTGACTCTGACCGGTTCTACCTTTTGCCTTTATCATTGGTGGCCTATGGCTGAGCTGGCCCAGCCTTCAGAAATCAACACACAGTGCAACTAACTGGCATAGAAAGGCCACAACTTTATTGGTTACAGTTGTAGCTTCCTTGGCTAAGGCTGGTTGGGTGAGTCATCACAGCACACTGGTGCTCAGCTTGATTTAAAACCAAGCATGTGTGATCTCTTCTCGCTTCAGCAACCTTTCCATCCCTTCCAACCACATTAATCGAAAGAAGAAGAAACATTCCTCCCCTACCTGTAATTAGGTACAGCATAAAACCTTACTTTGGCTTCCTACAGGGCATCTCAAATTGATGGCTCTGCATTTTATGTCCACAGCTGGAACAGTACAACACCTAGGATATCTTACAAAAACGTGAATGTAAAGCAGGGGTTCCCAACTTTTTCAAGCCAGGGGCTGGGTCATGCTCTCTCAGTCAGCTTTGAGGGCTGGACAACAATTTTGCCCTGCCTGCATGATGGGGGTGGTCAATTTGTTGCAACAGCTACAAAGGGGAAAACCATTTTGTTTCTCAAATGCCCTTGGAGGGGCAGGGGGGGCACATGAAATGGTGCAATGGGCCAGATCCAGCCAGTGGACCTTAGGTTGGGAACCCTGATGTAAAGGGCGGGTCCCAGACACGGTCACTAGAAAAGTCTGGGACCCACCCTTTATATCCACGTTTTTGTAAGATCTAGTTCTTGTACTGTTGCAACCATAAACATAAAATGCAGTAGCCTTCAATTTGATATGTCCCATAGGAAGCCATAGCAAGGTTTTCTACTGCACCTAATTACAGGTAGGGGAGGAATTTATTTTTTTAAAACAGATTAATGTGATGTAAGCTATTTTTCAAACAACAATCCATTGCAGAGTTATGTAAGTTTAAACACTCTAACTTAGTGTGCGCACTTATCTTTCTCAAATGTTAACATCTGGAGCCTTATAACGTTTGTTTTAGATGGAAACCCCACACACCCTTATTCCCTTGAAACACTGTATATTTTGCAAGGTATATTGTTAATTCATTTTTCAGCAACAAAAACTGTGTTTTATTGTTTTTTCTTTCCTATTGCTCCTAGTCAGAAACAGATAAGCCACCCTTTTTTAAATCCTTCATTCTAATTTGCATTTATATGAAAAATAATAATATTTGCAGCTGTTTAAAATATAGCATTGGGGAAAGTGTGGAGAGGTTCAAAATTTACCACAGAGAGCTATCTCAGTAGGAATCATGTCTGAGCCCATAGTTGTGTATTGCTTTGTATGTAAACATTTGCTGAGAACATATTGTTCTCTTTCTGTTTTCTTTTAATAAGAAGAAAATGTCAGCCCAGGGAAAAGGGAAATTGTCTGTAAAGAGTTAGGAAATCAACTTCACTTTAATGAAAACAATGCCTTGCAGACATGTCCTTCACTATTACATTAGGTTTATGAAGCTTATTGTTCGTATTGTAGGCACCTCTAGCATGTTGTACATGTTTTTATATTGTCCATCTTCTGGGGCCATTGTAAACTTCACAATTTTTTTCATTGTACTGGAGAAATATCCCGGAATTGAAGCTCTTTGGTTTGGAAATATTTTACTCTTGATGTGGGTATTCATGATATGCATGCTTAATTTCAGAATATGTGCTGTTCTGGCCAGGATATATGCTTACAGGATGTTAAACCAGAACTCGCATGCAATAATGGTCAGCTGCAGGCATTGATAAGAACATGAAGAAAAGCTTTGCCACATCAAAGCAAGTATCATTTTTAAAAATTTGGACAACCTGATTCTTCTAAACAGGAGTTCTCAACCTTTTTAAGCCCGGGACCGGGTTATGCTCCCTCAGACACCTTTGGGGGCCAGATGGCCATTTTGCCTTTCTTCCACCATAATGGCACTTCCTGGTGAGGTGGAGGCAGTGGGAGAGGCACATGAAATGGCACTGCCTCCGGCCTGTGGGCCACAGATTAAGAATTCCTGTTCTAGAAGTTCATCAGCATGGCATGAGGAACAGCACATTCTCACACTGTCCCCCTGCTCCTCCAATCCAGCTAGTGGATGAATACCACTACCAAGGACAGATATCCTTAGTTAATGTCTATAAAATTTTAAAGCCATCTAAATCACCATCATATCTTGTGACACAAAATTGCATAATTTTGGCCAATACCGTGGCTGACGCCAACACCCCCAACACCCCCAACACCGCCGGGAGCTCCCTGCGCCAGTCCAGCCAGGGAGTGAAATTTGAGGCAGCTGGGAGGCCAGGTGAGCCTTGAAAGCAGCTGTGTGGCTGCCACCAATGCTGCCAACACCGCCAGGAGCTCCATGGGCTAGGCCAGCCCGGGAGCGAAATTCAACACATCTGGGTGGCCCAGCAGGCATCCTTCACCACTGAATGTTCCACGAGCTGGCCTGGTCAGGGAGCAAAGCTGCAACAGCTGCACAGCCCCCTTCGGACTTTCACCCTTGGCCGACTTCAGCCGGCCCTCGCCTCGAGGGAATGGAGTGCAGCTGTGTGGGGCGGGACTCACCACTGTTGCCCTTTGGACTCTGGCCCGGTGGGGCGAAGAGGAGCTCTGGCTGGGAGCACCAGGACTTTCCACCTGCTGAAGCTCCACCACCCCAGCCCCCATGCCGGGCTACCAAAGACCACTGCAATGAGCCGCTGCTTCCACCGCCCTGAGAATTGCTGTGGCCAGGGTGAGAGGTTGTGATATTGCTGCATTGTACTGCAACTTGTACTTGAACTTGTAACGTGTAACTTGTAACTGTAACATTGTATTTGGAACTTGTAATTGTTGATTTTGTATTCTTCATATTATTGAATTTGTATACTGTATTATTGTATTGTTTGTATGTCTGTTCTGTGAACTGCCCTGAGTTGGTTAGCCGAGTAGGGCAAAATAATAATAATAATAATAATAATAATAATAATAATAATAATAATAATAATAATAATAATAATAATAATAATAATAATAATAATAATAATAATAATAATAATAATAATAATAATAATAATTTAATGCAACTCAGTAACAGCGAACATGTTAGCAATAGCAGCGAACATGTACCAATATTCTGGTGAATGGAAATCACATTCAAGCTGTGTAAGACCTGAGAGAGTTCCTAGGGAAAACAGTTGATGATCAAATCGTGTAAGAATGGTTATATAAAATGCATTCTTATTTATCGTCTTTCATTGTTCAGATACTTTAGAGAATTTTACTAGCAAGAATATGGGATATAATAATATCAAATAAGTATGACCAGGAAGTATAATTTTTTGGATTGTTTTCCAGCATGTATTCCAATAATATCCTTGGAAAATCATTTGAAAGAGGCAAAAATGTAACCTACAATGAATGTTGCAAGAACTAAGTTCATAGAATTACAGTTAAATTTCAAATAAAGGTGTAAGGTATCTTGACAAGTATTTTAGTATTGACTTGAATGCATAGTAAGATTAGAACCATGCAATAAAACAGTTGTCCCGGACCAGCTTCATTAAGATGAAGAACCTCATTTGCAAAACATAATAATGTAAAAATGGCTTTGAAAGTGTACAATATAAAGAGTCCTCCCCCCCCCCTTCCAGGATCTTTAGTGTTATTGCTAGGGGTTATGCAACAAGAGGGGTCATGAGGCATGATGGTGACTGTTTAATTCCTGCCTAGCTAGAAAGAACATGATAGGACCACATTCAGGCCTCTTGTTTTGGAAAATACGGAGACTCTGGGTATGGAGTAGAGAGGAATTCTTAACAGAGGATTACAAACTAAAACATGAGGGTGATAAATACATTTTAGAAGAGATATATACAATGATGTAAGATGTATTTATATGCTGAAGAGCCATTAATTAATTGGATTTACAGTGTATTAGCTGGATTTATAATACAGTAATACCTTGGATAATTACTGCATCGGATAACGCTAACATCGGATAACGATGCAAAAATTTTTAAAGAAATTTTGCATCGAACAACGATCTGTCAGTGTTATCTGATGCAGTCGTTCTTAGCAGCTGGGGGGCTGGAAAGCTGAATGGGGTTCTCCGTTCAGCTTCCCAGCCACCCTGCAGCTGGGGAGGCACGGGTGGGGTGGCTGTAAAAGCTGACAGGGGGCTGCCCCATTGGCTTCCCCAGCTGTGGCGGCATGGGCGGGTGGCAAGGGAAGCCGACAGGGAGTCCCCGTCAGCTTCCCCAGCCACCCTGCAGCTGTGGATCAGGTCTTTTTTACCTATTTTGGGCTCCTGGGAACTCCAGGGAAGTTGGGGGACCCAATCCTCACTATTTCCAAATTTCCCCCACCTCCCTGGAGGCTGTAGCAAGCCAAAATGTGGGATTCGAATCCTGATGTTTTGGCTTGTTGCAGCCCCCAGGAGGGTAGAGGGACTTCAAAAATAGCGTGTATCAGCTCCAGGGAGGTCGGGAGACCCAATGTGCACTATTTTTGAAGTTCCTCCACCTTCCTGGAGGCTACAACAAGCCAAAATGTCAGGATTCAAATCCTGACATTCTGGCTTGCTGCAGCCTCCAGGGAGAGCTTTTTTTAACGTTGTGCGATCAATGCATCGCACAACGTTAAAAACCGGATAACGACGGGATTTGTGGAACCAAGTCTCATCGTTATCCGAGGTACTAGTGTATATACGGTATGTTTCCTTCTTTTTCAGGAATCTTCATGGTGAATGCTAGGAGGAACACTTCAGTTATGGAACAAGCTGGGTTTCACCAGCAGATGGCAATAGGTTCTGTCTCATGGACTTGCACCTACTTCACTGCTGTTCCACAGCTACCCAGCAGATGGGCTGGGGAGATGTTTCGCCTGCACGTAAGTTGTGCAATGTTTGAATCTGGTACCCTATGTTGCACCAGTGATCTGATTAAACCAATAAAGCTGGGGCCATTTATTATCCACTTTTTCCAACAAACTTTGTTTGTTTGTTTGTTTGTTTGTTTGTTTGTTTGTTTGTTTGTTTGTTTGTTTGTTTGTTTGTTTGTTTGTTTGTTTGTTTGTTTGTTTGTTTGTTTGTTTGTTTGTTTGTTTGTTTGTTTGTTTGTAGTAAAATCCCAACAGCTTGTTCTTTTTGGGGGGGAGACACAGAATCATTTGATATGCACTAACACTAAGTAACTTCTGTGTGAAAGGGAATGTGGAAGATGAAAAGGTCAACTGGTTGATCTCCATTTCCTCCAATGTCTTGAAATTCTGTTATTTCACTTGAGTATCATAGATGGCCATGAACTTTAAGCAAACAATTTAAACTATTTTACTTTGAAAGCAAAATAAGTTAAGTAAATGATTAAATATATCAGCAAAGTATGTGAATGGCTGGGTAATGCATTCATAAATATCATTCCTTATGCGGCTAATGATTTATGAATGAAGTATAATGTAATGTGCCTAGTCCTAGTGCATATCAAATGATTCTGTATGGGAAAATCCTATTATACTTTCCAGGAGTCCAACAACTTTGCCTTTGGTTTTATGATTTCATCAATTTCTTCTTTTATAAGGATATAACTATACATTCTGCGAGTGCACCTCATCTGTTTAATTAATTACACCAATATCTTATTGCATTTGTTTTAATTCATAACAATGATCGGCCTCTTTAGCAACTCCTTTAATAAGTGGGTTTCAGCTATTCCCTTTTTAAAAAATATTTGACAGCTCTAATATTTTGCATACTTAGCTTAGATTAATACTATGACCTTCATTTGGAGAACAGCTTTATGCAATTGACTATACCCAGTGTAAGCATAATAAAACAAGATATTCAGAATACATCCCAGAATAAAAATCAATAATCAGAGATCTATATTCTTATAAGACTGCATTAAATTAGACTAAACCTATTTAAACTTTAGACTATTTATTATACTGACCATCTGGCATAGCCCTTTTGGAAGATTATAGGGTGATGGAATGGTGGGGCTGTTTTCAGCTCCCATTAGAGGGGAAAGGCTATGACCAATATGCATCTAGTAAGGCCAGGTGATGACAGAAGCTTTGTGACCTAAATCAAAGTGATGCTTTGATACTAGTGAGAGAAAACAAAAGACTGGATATATTATGCTTTGGAAGCAATGGGACTTATGTTATTTACTATTTCTTTACTCATATCAGAGCATGGTGGAATTTAAAAGTATAGATACATATTTTAAATAGAGATAAAATTTAACCAAATTACAATGTTAAAATGATTACATTAATTTTGACCAGACATGAGCTACCTCAATAGCATTATCTCAGCCATCTACTAGAACCTCTTGTGTACATGTAGTGGAGCAAGCACATAAATTCTGCATGGACTGTATTTCTGCAGATTCATATAGAATTTGTGCTGTATCTAAGTACAGTAGACTCATTTTAAGATCATCCTTGCTCGAAAGCCAATCATATCCAACTCTAGGGTTCAGTGCTCATCTCTGTTTCATAGGAGAAGAGCCAGCAGTGTCTGCTTTTGCAGACGTTTCTGTGGTCATGTGGCAGGCATGACTAGACACCAGAGTGCATGGAATGCTGTTTACCTTCCCACCAAAGTTGTTCCTATTTATCTACTTGCAATTTCTTGCTTTTCAACTGCTAGGTTGGCAGGAGCTGGGACAGAGACGGGAACTCATCCCATCCTATAGTACTTCAGGCATCGAACTGCTGACCTGTCACCTTCCAGTCAGTGTCTTTGCCATTTGAGCCACTGCAGACTTGATTTATTTTTAATCTTCCTACTTCACTTTGAAGTCTATTAAGTGTTGTAATCCAGCCCTCATCAGACTATGAAGATGACCAGGATCAGGAGATACTTCCTATGCCCAGCCCAGTTCTGCCATCCCAAGCCTGCATCAGACCCTGAACTCCAGCCTGTACCTGAACCAGAGGATGACTCGAACCAGGAACCTCAGCCTGCTTCAGCCCAGCTCTGACACCTCAGGCAGATGACTTGTCAGATCAGAGCTCTGACTCTGACATTACTCATTTCTCAGCCAGAGATCGGTGCCAAAAGGATCTGCAGCTGGGATGCAAGAAAGCCAGCACTCAGTATCAGAAGAAGCTCCCAGCTGACACTTATTAGCTGGGAGGCATCTTAAGCAAGCATGTTTCACAAGGCAAGCATTGGTACAATTTCTCAGTGTGATGACCAACACTCTGCCAGATCTTCCATGCACCTTGTGACCGACCACTGTGACCTTGACTTCTGCCTACCTTGACAACGCCCCTGGATATCCTTTGAACTCAATGCTCGCTCTGATCCTTACCGGTACCCTGATCTCAGCTTGCTCTTTGGACTTGACTATTGGACTCTCTTTGGATAGACTTTTGCCAGGACTCTTCTGTGTAGTACAACTGTGTGGTGACCCTGCCCGCTAGGTGGGTCAGCACTTTAAGCCAGTGGTGGGATGTCAAAAAATTTACTACCCCACCGTGACATCATCACCATGTGGGCGGAGCTAACATCATGATGTTATGATGTTGTGGGCAGGGCCAAAGAAATAAAATAAAATAAAAATAAGCACACACACACACACCTCAACCCACCCAGACACAACACAAACCCGTAAATAAATAAATATTACATTAAAATAACCCACCCACCCAAACACTCAAACACCCACCCCAAACACAAATCAAACCACCCACCTACTCACCCCAAACACAAACCCATCACTTACCTGTTAGTATAAGTGCCTGGGCAGCACCATGTTGCAAAATGGATATGGTCATCGTACCAGTTCTCTAGGATAATATGCCTTAATGTAAATGTAAAACAGCTGTACCTCCTTAAGGGTTCTCCAATTGGAACAGCAATTGGAACAGCACAGGTGTAGCTTATTGATGAGGTAACTCCAAGACTTTGTTTAAAAACCCCAAGCCAGGCCACCAGGCATGCCAGCTGCCAGGCCTTTTTAGGAACTGTGGTAGTAAGTCAATATAGGTAAAGGTATTAAATACACATTAAAATACACAGACACACCACATTCAAAGATGAGTCACATACCCTGGGAAAAAGGCTATAGGGAGCTTCAGGCTTGCAGCTTCTCTTCCTCCTCCCCGCTTGGGAGGACACCAAAGAGGCTGTGTATACGTGCCAAGCACTGTAGGCATGCATGCACACCAAGTGCTTGGCACGCATGCACAGTGGGGGAACCAGTGAAAAGGTAAGCCCCAAAGGTGCCCCCCCCCCAAAAAAAAGCTGGTACCGGTTTTCCAGGACACTGGGAAAAGTTACTACCAGTTCTGGAGAACTGGTGCGACCCTGATGCATCCCATCACTGCATTAAGTGACTACTAGGTGATCTAGCCAGAATCTTGATCTGATAGGGGACACTCTTTGGCACTCATCCACTTGGCAAGTTATGTTGTTTTTGTTGGATAATCTTTGTAGGTGGTAATGCTAGCCAACTTGCCAAATGGATGAATCCTCTGATTAATATGTTCCTGATTTTGTTGGCCTTCCAACCCCCAGAGCTCCCATTTGGATGTTCTAATTAACAGTTTTCACAGATTGCTTTTTTCCATCCGAATTTCTTTTTTCTTTTCTTTTCTTTTCTTTTTAATGATGTTATTGGGGGAAATGCATAACACAATTATCTGACCAGGATCACTGGATGTAAGTAAATGATATAGATAATATGTAGGCAAAAATATTATTCAACAAATGACTAGGAGTATTGCAAATTATTTGGAAAGCTGAGGGATATTTATTGTACATAATTTCATTTTCGTTTAATTTTAACAATCCTTACATGTTTTCAGGATCCTTTTAGCCCAACTTCTGAATTCTGAGTTTCTGGGTGTAGTCATCAGCTTCTGATAAGAGCCATAGATTCACTTTGTACCTAATTCTAGTCTACTGCCCCTCATTTATTTCTTTGGTAGTTGATACTGGATTGTATAGTCTATTCCAGATGATTGTACCCTGATAATTACACTAAATTCCTATAATGTTCCAGACATAATTCAATGTGTTGTCTGTGACCTTTGAAGTCCCTATGTTATTTTGGATTTAACTATAAATGTTTGTTCCAAAGCATCTTGGTGAAGGAAAGTCAATTCAGATCAAGACAACTGTATGGAGGTCCAATTTGAACTCTTCTCCTATTGGTGCATTTCATATAACAACTATGTGTTATCACATTGATTCTGAGTAATTGTTACCCTTTCAAGGTTTTCTAGATATGAAATACTCAGAAGTGACATACCAGTCCCTCCTTCTGGTGGCAGTCTTGGACTGTGCAGCTTGCCCAAAGCCACACAAGTGGCAATAAACATAAACTCATTAAGAGCACACATTCCTGGTGGTTTTAGCTCTGTTGCCTCCAGGAAGGCACTGTGAAGATTCCTCCACAGTGATGCATCCAGTGATGGGATGTAACAGGTTCTCACCAGTTCTCTAGAACCGGTACTAACTTTTCCCAGTGTCCTGGAGAACCGGTAGTAGCTTTTGGGGGGAACCACCTTCAGGGCTTACCTTTTCACTGGTTCCCCCACTGCGCATGCGTGCCAAGAACTTGGTGTGCGTGCATGCCTACAGTGCTTGGCATGTATGCACGGCCTCTTTGCTGTCCTTCCAAGCGGGGAGGAGGAAGAGAAGCTGCTAGCCATGTGGTGTGTCTGTATGTATTTTAATGTGTATTTAATACCTTTACCTATATTGACGTACAGTACTAAAAAGGTGTGTGTGTGTGAGCGTGCTTATTTTTATTTTATTTTTATTATTTTTAATTATTTTTATTATTTTTTGTTATTTTTTATTATTTTTTCTTTGGCCCAGCCATGTCATGACATCATGATGTTGGCTCTGCCCATGACTTCATGACATCATGGCATTAGCTCCGCCCACATTGTGATGACATCATGGTGGGGTAGTAAATTTTTTGACATCCCACCACTGGATGCACCCCTTTGTGTGTGGGGATGTTTCCAATCACAGATTTCTAGCAACTAGCAGGACCCTGTAGACAAGGGGGGGGGCACTCACACCAAAATTTCACCCTATTCAGGTCATGAGCCACCTCGGCTAACAGTAATTAAGCTTGGCCTTGAATCACCTTAAATCTAGTTATTTCCACTGAAGGCTTGTCTATCCTCAACTGGCTTCACTCTAACTTTGTGTGCTGAATCCTTTGTGTGTCTTTCCTTTTTCACTTTAGAATGTGCTTCTTCAGATTGCCTTCCAGTTATACTTCAGAACTTTCTTCTTTAAATGATGAAATAACCATCTTCAAAGTTAGCCTGCAATTTATGCACATTCTGACTTTGGTCAATTCACAGGTGAATTCCTTTATGACAAAAATCACATCATTTCAGATATACTTATACTCATTATTTCTTTGCGGGATAAACTCCTGCTTGCTTTGCATGGCAGACAGTTCCTTTTGAAGATACCACCCTTGGCTTTTTGCACCTTTTGTAATCATATACTTCTCTTTTGTGATAAGAGCTGAGAGAATATTGAATATAGTTCCAAAGATGTCTTTGTCTGACATTACACACAGATATTCTGAGCACTAACATTAAGTGTTGTTTTAGTAAAAGTCTTTTGGACCACTGTAACTTTTGCACTGTGAGGTTCCCTTCCTTAGAATTTGCCTCTGAAAAGCATTCTGGACCTTTACCTGGCTGCAAATTTGCTATGGCCAAATGGTTGGCTGGATATAATTACAGAGAGCATATGATTCGCCTGTTGGTGTGACATTTTGGCTACTGATTAGTTTCTGACACAGTTCAAAATCCTGGTTATGACCCAAAAAGCCTTATACTACTTGGGTCTAGACTTCCTGAAGAAATATATTCCCCCTTACTAGCCTTCACATTCTAAGATTTTTTTGAAGGGGAAACACTTCAGTCAGCCCAAGCACCCTAATGACTACATGTTTTGGTGCACAAGAGAAAGGCCTTTATCAGTGCCAGGGTTTGGAACTTTGTGTTGATACATGGAATCCAGAAACTCCATTTTTTATTATGTTAATAAAGAATTTCCCCTTCTGGCCATCCCTGCCCCTTCGCATGTTTGCACATGTTTGCACATGTTTGCACAAACACAACAGTAACACACATGCATTCATACGCATATATATAAGATAACACGCATCGCCATAAACATGTGAAGCACAGGAGATCCAAGCAAACATCAAAATCTCCCGCTTTCCCCACAAGAAATGCATAGGACAGCTCCCTCAGTGGTGACCAGTGCAAACAGCAGGGTAACATGTGGGAGGAAGTTTCCATTAAACCAATTAAGGTCAAATATGCATTTTTGTTGTTCAGTCACACACACGATTCCGACCCTTTGCGACCCTATTGACCATTGTCCTCCAGGCACCTCTGTCCTCCACCATCCTCCTCAGCCCATCCAGCTCTGTGCCCACTGCATCCACATTACTATCTAGCCATCTCATTTTTGGCCCCCTTCTTCTTTTGCCCTCCACCTTTCCCAGCATCAAGGCTTTCTCAAGTGAATCCTCTCTTCTCATTTGATGTCCAAAGTACTTCATCTTCATCTTTACAATTTGACCTTCTAAGGAGCAGTCAGGGTTGACCTATTTGTTCTCCTCACTGTCCAGGGGATTCTCAGAACTCTCCTCCAACACCACATCTCAAAGGCATCTATTCTTCTGCACTCAGCTTTCCTTATGGTCCAGCTCTCACAACCACACATTGCCTCCAGAAATACCATTGCTTTGACTAGACGAATTTTTGTTTGCAAGGTGATGTCTCTACTTTTCGTTATGTTCCCCAGGTTTCTCAAAGCTTGTCTCCCAAGAATCAGCCATCTTTTTTATTTCATGGCTGCAATCACCATCTGCAGTGATCTTGGATCCTAGGAAAGTGAAAATGGAAGCCGGGGATCTGTAACAAAACACTGTAATGGCGTCAGAACTTTAAGGAGAGTGGAAACTTGGTGGCAGAGAAACGAAACTAATATACAGTTGCATAAACACACGGATCGCTCCTTTCTTTTTTCTTCTTCTTTTTTATATGTAAAATAAGACTGAGTATTGCGGTTTTTTAATGGACTATTTAGTTTTTTTTTGTAAGAAACAATATTGAATTAATTGAGACTGAGTTATTTATACACCTTTTTTTGTCTGTTTTTTTCCCTTTTTTTTCTCTTTCCCCCCTCTCTCTTTTTTTTTTTTTGAGGGGGAAAGGGAAGACAACAACGTTTAATTCTTTTCTTATTTTTACTTCTTTCTCTTCTTGTTACCTTGAGATTTCTATTCTGCCTTTTCTTCTCTCTTTCTTAGTTTTCTTGCTTTTTTTCTTTTTCTCTTAAACTTTGTAGTGGCTTCTTTAGCAGTTATTGTATGTGTTTTGGTGTGTTATATCTCCCTTTTCCCTGAATATATGTAAAGTGGCTCCTCCTTCCTAATTTGATATTCCCTCATTTCACTTCCCCCTGCTCCCTCCCCCTCTAAGTAACTACTAAAGGTATCAGAATTATTTACTTAAAATTTATTGATCACGGATTAGGAATTGATTTGAGATAGTTGATATTGACTTTGATATAAAAATTGAAACTAATTAATTTGATATTGATTCTGATATAATTGAAACTGATTAATTTGAAATTGAATTTATTGACAGAATTAATAGAAATTGGTAAATTTATAAAACTTGATTTATTAGATATTGGATTGATTATTAATTGTTGATTATTGAAGACTGGATATAAACTGTTTGTGGTAGTGTGCAATATCAATCAGAAAATTAATTGAATATATGAAATTAATCGGAGACTTATAAAATTATTTTTAGATTATAAAAAAAAAGAAGAGGGAGAGAGAGGGAGAAGAAGATAAAGTGATTTGAGTCAAAACAATTTGTTTAAAGTATTGTTCTTGCACATTAACAGACTAAACTATGGAGGGGGTAAAGGTAGAGAGGAGGAAGAAGTTGTGAAACCAAAAAGACCTGAGACAAGAAGGGAGAAGAAGGAGCAAAAAGACCAAAAAGAACAGAGGGAACAAAAAGAACAAAGAGACGGACAAACACCACCACCGATGGCCAAGACCTCAACAGGGGAAAACATGCATCTTTATGTAGAAATTGGAAAATTTATGAAGAAAGTTGAACAAATGGAAAAGACTATGTCAGACAATATACAAGAACTGAGGAAAGATATACAAACTAGCAGCGAGCAGATGAATATTTATTAATTGATTAGTCTTTTGACCTTAATAATATAAGAGTTTAAAATCTGTACAATGCAATAAAGTGAGATAAAATACAATAAAAATACAATAAAATACAATAAAAATACAATAAAATACAATAAAAATACAATAAATACAATATATACATACCTGAACTACTTTTAAAGAATGTAAACTGGAGAAGGTCCCTAAATACAATTAATTCATGCATATCGATAGTCAGATAAGTGAATCTCCCTTGCAGGATACCCCAATTTGATTGACATATTCGATTCTTTTAGCTGATGCCTTAATTATAAACTTGGCAGTTCTACACACAACGTGGATATTAGAGCCCAGAAGGAGATAAGACAGTTTGTTTTTTGAGTCCCAAAAAGTTGTTTTTTCCAATAGGGATGCAAGGTATTTAGATCTAATATCAGTGTACAACTGGCAATCTAATATAATATGAGAGCTATTTTCAACATTTGGAGACCCACATATGCACGTTCTTTCATGATATGGTAAGTGGTGAAAACGCCCATATCTATTCATGGAGTCTAATAGCTCAGCGAGCAGATGAAGAGGGATAGAGAAATAACTACTACCAATTTTCAAAGTTTGGCTACAACACTCAATGATTTATCAAGGGAAGTGAAAGATAATTCAAAGAGGATTGAGAATATGATGAAGAACACACAAAAGGACGTAAAGACACTGCAACTTGATGTGAAAGAACTGGAGTCTAAAACAAAGGAAATTGACCTAAAAGTGGGTTCACATGAGAAAAGACTTGATATAGTGGAGGAATCTATGCGCAAGCAAAATATTGTAATTCGTAAAATGGTGGAACGGACGCCAGACAAGCTTAAGGAAAGAGTAGTTGATTGGCTAAACTCTCTCAAAATGGGAAAAGATTTTGTTGCAGAAGATATAGCAAGTGTCTTTAGAGTGGGGGGAAGAAGAGGGAAGAATTTTCAAAGAAATGTTTTGGTCAAATTTGCAAATTGGGGTGACAAGTTTAGGGTGATGGCTTTTATTAAACAGGCTGGTGCTGGCGTCCTAAAGATGAATGGGGTTGATGTGGAAATCTACAGTGATATCGCGCCAGAAGAACGGGTTTGGAGATACAAAATGAAGCACGTGACTAAAATTTTGAGCGCCAAAGGGCTTACGGATAATTGGAGATTTCCACAACAAATATGTTTCTATTACGATAGAAAGATGCACATTGTTAATTCAGAAATGGATGTATTAGAATATATGTGCCAGATCGGATTGGTCAAGGTGGGAGCGCAGGAGTGGATGTCTTTAAGAAAAGAATTGTTGGAATCTGGAGCCATAAAAAGAGATCGAACTGGAGAAGAAGAAGAAGAAGAAGAAGAGGGAGCTACGGGAGGTACTGATGATTCTGTGAGTGTGGTAGTGGTAGAGTGAGTAGTTACTACTCTTTCTAAATGTTACTATTTCTCTTTTTTCTATGCCCCTTGATTTTCTATATTTTTATAAATAAAGATGGTGGAGCTGGGTGGGTAAATATAAGGATTGCTATTAGAGCATGTCATTCTTCTCATGTTCCCACCTCCCCTCTTTGGAAGACAAAGGCAGAACTCTGAAGAAAAGAGTGGGGAGGTTCAATGAGTTTTTCAAGATAGGTAAGTTTTTTAATTTAGTTAATAGTAGATACTTAGATTTTTTTTGGTTTTTTGGTGTTGGGATTTGGATTGCACGTCCAGGGAAGGTATCAATAGGCCAAGTTAGATTAATTATAGATGATTAAAAATATCAAGTTAGTGTCATGTAAAGGGTACAGGCAACGTACTGAAAATAAAGAAATTACAATTAGCACTTTAAAAAGATAGACCCGATGTTATCTTTTTACAGGAAACCCATCAAAAATCAGCGGAAGTAAATAAATTAGTTCTGAGAGGTATGCAAATTTATGAAATGACATATGGTTCATCTAAGTCCAGAGGAGTGGCGATACTGATCTCTGATAAAATAGGATATAATATGACACAAAGTATTTCAGATCTGGAAGGAAGGTATTTAATAATTAAAGGAAACATTGATGATGAGGAATTGATATTTATCAATATTTATGCACCAAATGATAATCAGGAGGAATTTCTAAATAAAATGGAAAAAATTATCAGTAAAGAAGGAACCACAAATATGATAATAGCGGGAGATTTTAACTTAATAAGATCTGATATGGACAGCACAGGAAACAGAAGAAAGAGCAAAAAAATTATATTGGATAATTGGATTAAAGCAATTGGTTTAAAAGATGTCTGGAGAGAGATTAAGGATAGAGAAAGAGTATACACATATTTTTCTCAAGTGCATAATACGTATTCCAAGATAGACTATATTTTTGTTACAGAAGGTAAGAAGACATAGAAATAGGAACAATTAAAGAATCAGACCACGCAAAGGTAATAATGAATATGAAACTAGAAGGTCCTGGTAAGAAAGTGTATAATTGGAGATATAATTCGAAAATTTTTAAGGAGCAAGTTACTAAGAATTATATCATGGAGAAATGGGAAGAAAGCTGGAAATGGAATGATAATAATGAGGTTAGCTATAGTACAGTGTGGGATACTATGAAAGCAGTCTTTAGAGGTGAATCTATAAAAATTACAAGCACAAGAAATAAACAAAATAGAAGCAGATATCAGGAGTTGGAAAAACAACTAAAAGAATATCAATTGGAACATGCTAGGACTAAAAGGCAAGATATATTTGCAAAAATTCAAAAAATAAGAAAGGAATTAGATGGAAAAGATATGGAAAGAGTTAAGAAGGACCTAATTTTCTTAAAAAGGGAATATTTCAAATATGGTAATAAAAATTCAAAATTATTGGCAAGGGCAGCTAAAGAAAAGAAGGCTAAGAGTCAGATTGGTGTGTTGATAGATAAAAAAAGGTAAAAGGTGCAACAAGACTATAGAGAAAACCAAAATTGTTGAAAGTTTTTATTGAGATCTATATTCAAGAAAGGATGTAACCATAGCAAAACTTAAAGAATATTTTGATAAACAACAAATAAATAAGATTTCAGAAAAACATAGAAAAAAATGGAGGAGAAAATTTCACAAAATGAAATTCGGGAGGTTATTGGGAAGTTAAAATCAGACAAGGCACCAGGAGAAGATGGGTTACCGGCCGAATTTTATAAGGAATTTAAGGAGTCAATAGTCCCAAAAATGTGTAAGCTATTTAATAAAACATTGGAAGGCGAACCAATTCCAAATTCATGGAATAGATCAATTATTACTCTAATTCCTAAACCAGGTAAAGACCCAGAAAAAGTAGAGTCATATAGACCAATTTCATTAATCAATCAAGATGCAAAAAATTTTACTACAATATTGACTAAACGACTGGGCAGTTTTATAGGTGAATACATAAACAAAGATCAAGCAGGATTTGTGAAAAACAGATAAGAAGAGTGTTGGATCTATTAGATCTTACAGAAAGGAAAAAAGAGAAAGTAGGATTTATATCTCTTGACATATTTAAAGCATTTGATTCGTTACAATGGGCAACAATTCATGAAATGATTGGTCTATACGGATTTGGTAATAAGTTTCAAGGAGTAATTGCAAAATTATACCAACAAGGAACAGCTAGAGTCAAAGTTAACGATACATACACAGAGCATATAAAATTAGAAGCAGGAACCCGCCAGCGGTGTCCTTTATCCCCAGTTTTGTTTATAATGGCGATGGAGTTCTTAGCTAATGCTATTCATCAAGATGAGGAATTAAGTGGAATAGAAGATAATAAAATAAACCTGTATGCAGATGATACACTTATAATTGTAAAACACCCGAAGAAGGCATTAGAGAGAATATATTCGCATTTAAAAACATTTGAAGAAACAACAGGTCTAAGAGTTAATTGGGGAAAATCAGAAATGATATATTGTAATGGGGGAAAAGAGGAGCGAGAAAAGATAAAAGAAAAATACAGGATACAAGTCAAATCTAATTTAAAATACTTGGGGATTACGATTTCAGGCAAAACTGGGGAACTTAAAAAGTTAAATTATGTAAAGCAGAAGAAGGATATTGAAGGGAAGATAACACAATATAATAAATTGAATCTATCTTGGTTTGGCCGGGTAGCCTTAAAAAAAATGATGTTATTACCCAAATTAAATTTTTTATTCGATGTTTTACCAATAAAACATAGTAATAAAGAATTGGAAGAATATCAAAAAATTATAAATAATTTTTGTAATGGAAAACGAAAAGCAAGAATATCTAAACAATTATGGTATATTCTTCAAAAAGAAGGGGGACTTGGAATTCCAAGCGTACATAACTATTATAGAGCTTTTCAAGTAAGAAACATAGTAAAAATTTTAATGAGAGAAGAATCGATATTGGAAAAAATTGAAAAGAGAGATTTTTTGCAAGTGGGTAAAGCGATATTTCTAAGTAAAATTGATGGTTAAAAGCATAAAGAGATACAGAATAGGGTGATAAAAACAACTATAGAAGAATGGAATAGAGTAAGAGAAGATCTTATTCCAGGGATCTCACCAATTGTAGAATTAGAAGACTTTAATAACTTCCCAATTAAAATAGATAGGGATATTAAGGTAATATTATTAGAAAATGGGGTTTCGTTATTAAAAGATTGGGTAAAGATATGTAGAGATCCGGAAAAAAGAAAAGCACTTTTGTCACAACTGAATTTAAATTGGTTTCAGATTCTCCAGATAAATAATTGGAATAAGAGATTTCTATCTTATAACGGTTTAGATAGACAACTTACAATCTTTGAAGAACTTATGGTTAAAATAAGAAAGGAAAATATAGGAATTAAAGGGATAGTCAGCAAGATTTACAAGATAATGAATAAACAAGGAAAAATTCGGGAAGTTCTAAAAAATATTTGGGAACAAGATTTGAGTATGACAATTTTGGAAGAAAGTTGGCATAGAAAATGGAAAAATAGAATTATGAGAACTATGTCTGTAAGAGTAAAAGAGCATAATTTTAAGATGCTTTGGAGATGGTATCTGACCCCAATTAGACTGCACCAAATGAATAAGGAAATAAGCGATAAATGCTGGAGATGTAAACACTCAACGGGGACATATGTACACATGTGGTGGAATTGTAACAAGGTGGCAGATTTCTGGGGGAAAGTTGAGAAAGAAATTGAAAATATAATGGATATGCGGTTAGAATTGGGACCAGATACGGCATTACTATCAAATGTGGATAAATATAAAATGAATAATGATGGTAAAAAGCTGATGGCTGTGATGTTGTCCGCAGCAAGACAATGCATAGCAAAAAATTGGAAAAGCAATGTGTTGTTGGATATACAAGAGTGGTATAGAGAAATGTGGGAATTAGCTCTCAACGATAAACTGACATGGGAAATAAATGTTAAGAAAGGCATAGTTCAAGTAAATGGATTCTGGGGAATCTGGAGGAAATTTGTTGAGTATGTGATTGTTAAAAAGAAAGGCGTTAACCCTGTACCGGAACAAATTGATTTTTGGAAAATATAAATGGATATAACCCCCCTGGACATTGTATATAGCACAGAGGTGAATTAAACAATGAAGATTATATGTAGTAAAGTTAACAGAGGTATTAGAATTCTTGGTATAAGAGTGATGATATAAAAGTTGTAAAATGTATTATTGCATTTTTGTATTCTATATATTAAGCTTATTATTCTTGTGGAGTGTATTGTTTGTTTTTTCTATTTTTCTGTTCTTTTTTATTGAAATTTATAAATAAGTAATTTAAAATAAAAATAAAACAAAACACAGAAATATATTCAAAAAATCATAACTTTGCACAGGAATAATGTATGAAGCTCAGGTCACTTTTATTCAACTCTAAAAAACAAGAACTTGCTCCCCAATAAGGTTCTGGTGACTAATATTGAATACATAATGGTGATGTGTGTTTAACCTTTAAGATTGTTTTTAAGTTCGGGAAATGAGCCAAACTGCCAGCAGACCCTCTTGGTGAGACAATAGCACAGTCTGACAAACGTGTCAGGAATGTCTGTAGCCATCTGATGACATCAAGATAATAATGGACCACCAGAACTCTGGGCTTAATCCAATCACTCCAAGATAAATTCCTGGCAAATTCCTCTGTCACTTCCACACAGGAGAATGGGTGTTACACCTTATCAAGGGATGTGACATTTCCTCTACATGCCCAAAAAGGAAAAACATACCTTTCCCAGGACTTATGCAGGAAGACTCCATCCCGGGGCGCCTTTGAAAATTGAGGCAAAGTCTCAACCATATATGGGCTATGTAATTAAAAGTATACATTAACTGGATTAGGGAATTGTGTGGATTTACCTGAATATGTAACTGTTGAAATATTGGAATGCTTTGTAACTTTTGATAATCTTAAGTGCTGATGATGTATGGTGCAACTAAGTCTTTGTACAATTCCCCTAGACATGTGATAAACTGCAGCTTCCCTTGTTGTATCCATTGTATGCTCGTGTATAAGTATACCTTGACTTGGATGGTTTGAGGCTGAGCCCCCATCTTTTTTTTGTGGGAAGCCCTGTGCATGTAAGGTTTTTCATTGTATTAAGGGTCCTATGCAATAAAAACTTATTTTCCCCACAGTTCTTTGTTTTATTAGTCGGATACCATTTCAGCCAGAGGGTTTTGAATCTGAATAAATTAAATGATAATGAACCGTTTTCTTTTAAGGTAATTTATTAGCCTGTGGTTCCAGGGAATTGCATCCACTCACTGTGGGTGCCACAGACTTTGGATCTTCAGGTACTTCAGGTAAAGGTGTGTGTGTGTGTGTGTGTGTGTGTGTGTGTGTGTGTGTGTGTGTGTGTGTGTGTGTGTGTGTGTGTGTGTGTGTGTGTGTGTGTGTGTGTGTGTGTGTGTGTGTGTGTGTGTGTGTGTGTGTTTTATCTGCAGTTTTTTATTAACCATCTTGATTGCCATTTTTAGGAGATACAGAGGGTACACAGAAAAAGCCTCCTTGAAGATTGTGGTATTTTTGAACCACAATTGGGCACACCCCAGGCAAGGGCCACCTTCTGCCAGTTAATCTTTCTTACATTAGGTCAGGCAAAAGGAACTGCAGAATAAACTCCCAAAGGGTGGCTTCATTTTGGTAGTTTCACATGTGGCGTAGACACAGAAGAAGAAAAAGCAGATACATGAGATATAAACAACATAAATGAATAACTAGTACTTATGTGCATTTTCTTCTACTAAACTTTATTTTAAGACGTTTTTAACCAATCCGAAAATATTTAGGTTACATTTGAAATTGCACTGTAATCGAGCAGGTAGCTTTCATGTCAGAAAGGAAGAACAGAGAATTATTACTGTGGGATTCTATCTGCTACATAGGGCACAGGAAGTCAAACAGAACCACAATCATGATGAATGTTCTTTGTACATAGCAGCTGCTTTCTCTGTTTGAAAACTTAATTGTTTGGCTCTAGCAAATGAAAGAATTTATGACAAATGGCTGTCCTTTGGCTAAAGGAAGTAGAAAGATGATGATAGAGAATAGCTGCATTTATTGGCATCAATGTTCTTTGGATTCTTTTAGGAAATGTTAGTAATTCTGAGGAGAACAGAACTTACAATCACCATCAACTTCACCCTGTTCATTCTGATTTGATTACCAGTTTTGCCAGTTTTCCATTATGTACACAATGTGCTTTGTCCAATGTTCTTTAAAGAACTTCAGTGCTCAGAGAACTTGTGGAGAACCTTTTGTCTAACCTATATGTGCTATATGACAGGGTCCACAAACATAGACAGGCTTGTAAAATTGCCAGGTGAGGACTTTCCTCTGATATGAATACTTTCCTCTGATAAATTGTTATAGAATTTCTTCTACTCTTGGAGAAAGTCAATAAAATTATTCTTATCTCATTCCCACAAATAAAGGAGGTAATTTCAAAAGAGTGTTTGTGCACAGCTGTGTTTAATGCAGGGTAGCTCTGGTTTTCTAAATTGAAAAATTGTAGAAGGAAGGTTCCCCTCAGGGAAAAGCCCTTCTGTTGTTTTTCATTTGATTTCTCCCAGAACGTGAATTCAAGGTAGCTGATATAAAAATTAGAATCAGAGATCAAAATAAGCAAAATGTGATGCTCTCAGGAAGATGATGGGGTTAAAAGCCTATGTTGATGTCTTAATTACATGTATCAAGAGAGATAACCAGGTGTCATCCAAATATTTTACACTATAGTTCTCACAGTCCCTGACCTCTAGCCAAAAATATAAACCTCAATGACAAGAAAGGAAAGCAATCCAACTACAAACACATCAATTAAATGGATGGCCTATATATTCAGTAACAGAGGTATTAAGTAAGCAATGGGTCCAAATGACAAGAAAGGTGATTTTTAACTTAATATTAAGAAGAATTTCCTGACAGTAAGACCTGTTCAACAGTAGAACAGACTACCCCAGAAGGGTCGGAGTCTCCCTCCCTGATGAAAGTACATCAGGATATTTCACAGTATTTGGAGACTCCAATTCCTTTTAGTTCAAGTTTTGACGTCTGTAGATTTTGTTATTGTGATGTTAGTCTAAAAATGTGGCTGGTGAGGCAGATATGGGGTATGGGATGCACAATGACCCCAGCTCACTGGATGATTTAAGCCCCTATCTCCCTCTATTTTTTAATCAGTAAGGTTAGTAAGATGTAGCAATATGGTGTGCTTTTAATCTTTTTAGATTTTATTTTTAAATTTTAATTTTAACAGTTTTATATTTGAGGTTTTTTGGTAGTGTTTGTGTTCTTATTGTGATGTCTTTTATTACTTGTAAACCACCCGGAGTCACTTCGGTGAGAAGGGCAGTGGATAAATATGAACAAATAAATAAATAAACTATGCCACAGAAAAAGACCTTATTTATGCTATTTTTCCATGCTTACTTGTTCAGATTTATTGTGCCTTGTTGCTTAGTCAAATGTACTGTTTGTTCTCACTAATGATGAAGATACTCTGTTAGTATATACTTACTGCTTCCTTTTACTATAATAATAATTTTGTGTCAGAGATTACTCTGGGTTGAAAGGATTATTGCTGGAGAAACTCTGCTCAGCGGATGCCTGAATGAGGCTCCTTTCACTTCCCCAAGTGCAGCCTTCAGGTATTGAAACCTGACCTTCCAGACTCCAAAGTAAGTGTTTTAACCACTAAGCCACCAGAGGAGCTGTACTTCCTTTTACTAATATTGACTAAAATCTAATAGTAAGTTACACAATTAGAGTAGGCCCATTGAATCAGCAGGGATTTGGTGAGTCAACACCTCTATATTATCCAATGATTCAATAGGCATACTCTAGTTGTGGTACAACTAGATTTAAGCAGCTTTTTAATGTCTTATTGAGATTTACGTTTTTGAAAAAGAAGGGGAAGATCAGTGTATTAAAGACTTCTGTGTTTTGTATCTATTTGTTTACAGATTCCATTTTTTTGTGTTGTTCTGCACCTGGTTTTCTACCCTGGCAGGCAGAATAAGTCTTTCTGACTGCACTGTTACTTCTGCATAAACTCACATAGGATTATCCTGCTACTAAATGTATACATTTTATACATGATGCTCATGTGTAAAATATTTACAAGAGGTGGAAAATGTAGTGTTATTGTTTTACTCTAAAATGCCAGGAATAGAGCTCATTTTGCTAAAATTGCAGGTAACATTTAACTGGTGTTTGTAATGATTGCTGGTATTTCATTGTATGTAATTTCCAGTTAATGTTCTCATTGTATCTTATTTTTAGAAGACTTTTATTTTGTTTTCTATGTTAAAGTATTATGCAATGCCATTTTTTCTGCATTTTTGAACATTTTTAAGTCAGACTCAAATCCATAACTTTTAAGTTAACAGCAAACTCCCATTCATTTTAATAAAGCTCTATATAAACCAAAGCCAGGTATCTCATTAGGCACCTTAGTAAGTACTTTAATATTTGAAGATTATCTGTTTATGAGTCATGAGTAATTGCTGCAAAGCTTGATTAAACACATGAGATCCCTATATATACCCTGAGCAATTGCATCTCCCTGTTTCATTTAATACAAACCTTTTTTCCCCTTAATGTCTAACAACACATAGAGGCAAACAACTTGTAACTCTGTTTTTCTTACTTTGCAGACAACTAGTACTCAATAAAGGGCCATAGAGAACAAATTTCAAGGGGCCAGGATTCATTTTTTATTTCCCAGACCTTGATTGGGTATCCTGTCATGTTCCATACCAACTCCAGTAGCAAACTAGATCCCACAAGCCATGAGTGCATGATTTACCAAACAAATGTTCTTTCCCCACCTATTAAACCTATTTCAGGGCAGAATAAGTTTTGGAGGACTCAGAATAAACCAGGCTCAGGGATAAGGGCTGAGACATTATACAAGAGTAGTCCATCTAATTTAGTGCTGTCTGCATGGTTGGATTATAATTCAGATGAGTTGGACTGCAACTCCCTTTACCTCAAGCAGACTTTGTCTGCACAGATAGCAAATCATTTCCCAGAATTTTATTGTAATAATAACCATCTTAGAACAGCAGGAGTGGAAGGGAACCTATTGATCGTCCAGTCCACTCCTTGTCTAGGAGGTGTAGTCAGGATTCTAACTTCCAAACTCTAGCTCCACAGCCAGATACTTAAAAACCACTGAGCTATCTAGCAGTTCTTACATGGAGTTGTTCAACAGGCCTACCAGGAGAGGCTAGGGAATAAATTTATGACCTTTTGCATACAACAGTGTGTTTTTGCACCACAATTGGGCATATCTCAGGCAACAGCAACTTTGTGCCAGCCTTTCTCACACTAGGTCAGGTGAAAGGAACTATGCAATGAATTCACTAAAAGGTGACTTCATTTTGGCAGTTTCACGTCTGGCCTAGACACGGAAGAAGAAGCAGAAGAAGAAACACAGTTTCCTTGATTTGCTTGTTCTTCTACAGAAGCTCATCTCTCCACTACATTAGTGGAAATAGTTTTTTCCCCCTAAAGAAGTGAAAGCAATTGGCTCTTTGTAAAAGGAACAGAGGACAAAAGCAATTTAGCTGTAATGAAAGTACAGTACTGTATCCCTATTTTCCACTAAGTCTTCCTGACTGCACTGTTACTTCTGCATAGACATGCATAGGATTATCCTGCTACTAAATGTATACATTTTGTTCCATGTGATTTATTTATTAGTAAAATACAACACAGTCTTCTCAATTTACAATGCATAACCCACACATACTCCTTCTATGATGGAGTGTAATTTCCCAATGTAGTAACAAAAAAGCTACTTCCCCTTGGACTTTCGTGGTAAAACAATGAAAATTCCCAAAGAGCTTTTATTAATATAAGATAAGAAAAGTGCCATTGCAGCATTAAACTTTGGTGGTAATAATTTTTGTGTCAGAGATTACTCTGGGTTGAAATGATCTTTAGGGGACACCTGAATAAGGCTCTTTTCATGTGCCCAAGTGCATCTCTCGGGGATCAAACCTGACCTTCCAGTCTCCAGTTCAGCATCTTAACCACTAAGCCACCTGTGGAGCTGTGGGAAGCAAATTGGTTGCTAGATATGGAAGAATGTAGTTCCCTATTGCATTGGATCAAAAAGCCAATAGGTTTCTTTTTGAAACAAGTATCCATTGTACTTCCATTCTTAAATCCATAAGATGGTGGCAGCTGCTACTCATATCTGAGCATACATTTTTCCTGAAAGTCATTTTCTCAATTGATAGATGTGTCTCTGGTGACTCAATAAACTGATCCTGGCATGAAACATGCGACCACACATATTACATTGAAGAAATGGTTGAGGTGTAGTTGAGTTTGATGAAGCTTCTGTGCTTGTTGCTTAGCCTCTTCATCTCTGCAGCATTCTCCTTGAAAGTGATGGGTAGCAGCAGAGATGGTTTGGTGCCAAAGTGGACAATCTATGGGTGCTGCCTCCCAGGTTTGTAGGTTTATACTTGACACCTTCATGGTTTGTTTCTGATGCTTCAAAGGAACTCCATTAGGTTTTGTACCAGAGCTAAGTTCCCCATAAAGAATTTGATGAGGAAACCAGGAACCGTCCATATGGTGAACATACCCCGTCCATCTAAAATGATGGCCTATGATGAAAGCGTCAATGCTATTTACTTTTTTTTGTTTTTTAAAAATTATTTAAGCTTAACAACATTTAAACACACAAAAACATCATTATCACATACATCAACAAATCATACAATTTTATATCAACAAAACAATTCACTCTGTGCTCCCCACCCTCATGGGACTTGTGCTTCCAATTTGTAATTATTTCACTTCTATTGACGATGTTCTATATGTTCATGCCTGTTTCCCAGAAAGTTGCATACGCTTGTCTTGGGTTTTTGTTCCTTTTGTTTTGATTAGTACATATTCTAGAAATTCTCCCCAAATTTCTTTAAAGTCATTTCTCTTTGTTAGTCCTTTCTTAAACTTCAATTCACAAGTTAATCTATGTTTCACTGTAATATTCCAAAGTTCCCCATACCAGTCATCCAGCTGTAACAATGTATTTTCCATTTTTTCACAATAAGTAACCTCGTAGCTATCATTATTGTTATTGATCATTTCCCTTTTATTTTGTGATATATTAATGTTTCCTAAATCCATTAGTAGTGCCTTCTTGGGAACTGCGATGTTGGTGACATAGTCATCCCATTGTTATTATGACATAATTATCCCATAATACTTCTATTCATGTACTTCTATTCTTAAATCCATAAGTAGTATATCATTAGTTCATTATTTTTGCCACACTCTTGATTTTTCCCAGTACGAATGTGCAGTCTTTTTTTAGTCATGAGTTACTTAGAAAAATAGCCGACAAATCTCTCAGGACTGAATTGTCTGTTGTGGTCTGTTAATTTTTCATACAGTTTGATATCATGGCATAACAACTACTAGTCTGTATAAAGTAAGCATAACTGTCTATAAGAGAAGTTTGCTGAGGGCTGTTATAAAGCAACTTAGAAGAGGCAGAATAATATAGATTTTTAATTACAATCCATTTTTGGGGGATGTCCATGGATATGTCCCTGCATGATAATATTTTGGGAGCATGTACTTTAGTACATCTCATTTATTCTGGAGCTATTAAAATGTGTTGTTAACAATAAAGTGCCCTGTCTAATCAGGCAAAATGTGCAGCACCAAACTACATTTTAGCAAAACATATAAAAGATACATTCATGCTTGTCTGAAACAAAGATGAAAAAAATAAGGCAGTAAACAGCTATTCTCTTTGATCCAGTGGTGCCTTATTTGATTTATTTTGTGTCAGCAAGTGTCCTCCAAAGTGCCATAATTTGAAGCAGAGATTCTAACCAAACTTGAAATCCAGTCCATGCATATGGCAACTTTGCACAGTGTTTTTCTCACTGAGCCAAAAACCATGACCCTGAGGCAGCAGGAGGCTGGAGGTTAATAGCTGACAGAAATGAAATAGCTTTGAAAATACAGTAGTCAACTTGGGCTTATTAACTTGAACAGATCCCAAGTCTGTCTGTCTGTCTGTCTGTCTGTCTGTCTGTCTGTCTTTCTTTCTTTCTTTCTTTCTACCTACCTACCTACCTACCTACCTACTAAAATTGTTACTCTATGAATACTTTTGGTGGTTCAACTGAATAGAGAGGTCATTATCCGTCAAAAATAATGGGATTTCTCCAGATCTCTAATTTTCAACCTGCTGCTTCTCTTGTTATGTTTTCTTCTGCCAAACAGATGGGTCAGTTCTACACAGCTCCCTAGCTTCCATCTTTCATTCCCATTCATATGATGGCGGCAGGGAACTTGGAAAAATTAGTCTGAGAGTTTTGTTTTCACAGGAAGCCAGGAAATCTTGCTAGTACTAGGGCAGATCTCAAGAATCTCAAAATGGGCATCTTGAAAATTGGCGAGGATGAGCATTTTTCTGAGTATTCTTTCCATTGTTCCATACTGCCTTTAGAAATACAGAACCCCTCTTCTCTTTGCCTTCCAGCTTCATTTCCTACTCCCTGTTGTATCCTTAACTATCTGTCTCAGACATTTAAAAGCTTCTGCTGTGAAATCAAACACTTTCACTACCAAGCATTTTTTTCTTCCGTTGGTGGATTAACTGTAATGTCTCTTTTTTGCCCCACATGAATGTGGGGTCATGTAGATAGAAACAGCGAAGCACATATGGTAAAGTAGGATTTCTTACCTACTGTTAGGCAATGTAATTGATGTTTTCTGTTCAGTATGTCTAAGACACAGAAAGTGTGAAAAGAAAGCTTTAAGAAATCTCTATCAGTCTAGCATATATGCTTCCTCTCATGGAGACAAACAACTTTTTTAAAAAAGTATCTCTGATTGCCACCTACAGGTACATATCCGAAACCTCTGTTGTACTTTGAAAAGGGAAAGGAAATTTGATTTGAAGCAGGATCTGTATGGAATCAAGGGAGGTAAGGCAGTGCTGATTTGCAGTAACCTTGGGGTGGGTTGCAAATGCAGGAATTTAGTGTAAATTGGACAGAAAATTGCCCTACTTGCCTCCTATGCAATTGAATTACCAATCAATGTGTTTATACGTAATAGACTGCAGTGGTTTAGTGGTTAAGATGCTGAACTAGATGACTGGAAGGTCAGCAGGTCAGCAGTTTGAGAGTCGAGGGCTGCATGATGGAGTGAACTTCCATCTCTGTCTGAGCTCCTGCCAACCTATCAGTTCGAAAGCAAGAAATTGCAAGTAGATGAATAGGACCTACTTTGGTGGGAAGGTAAACAGTGTTCTGTGCACTCTGGTGTTGAGTCATGCCTGCCACATGTCCACAGAAATGTCTGTGGCTATAAACAGACATGAGCACTGAACCCAAGAGTCAGATACAACTGGCTTTCAAGCAAGGGTGACCTTTAACGTCATGTAAACATAGTGTATATAAAAAATATAGCCCTGAATCATTAAACTGTCTAGCAAACAACAATCTTCCTACCACTAATAGCACAATAGCATTCAACATTTCTTATCTTTAGTGCCCATGAGGTTTTTAAGCAGCTCACTTAATCTTCAGTCTTACCTGACCAATAGTAACAATTTATTGGGACTGTCATTCTCTTGGTCATTCTCTTTTTCCAAAGAGGCCTCTTAAACATGTAGGAAAGTTTGAGAGGCCTCTCATTTAATTAAGTGTCTTACCATATTTATGGCAGCTACCTCACTTGTTCAGTTAAAGCATATTAAGAAAGTGAGTGGTGGCAGCCTTTTAGAGTTTTAGGAATTTTAAGGGTTTTTATAGGGAATTGTGGGGATTTTATGTATTTGTATTGAATTGCTGTATGCTGCCCAGAGTCGCCCGTCGATTGGGAAGCTATACAAATCGAACCAAATAAATAAATAAAATTTTATAGAAACAGAATGATAGACAAATGGAACAATGTGAACTGGGTTCAAAAATACAGTCTGAACTGTCATGTCTATCAGCCTTTGAGCAATAAAAGCCAACTTTTCTATAATCCACAAGATGCCTCAGTACTCAGTAGATAATATTTAATCCTATGTATAATGATTAAAAGGCACAATCCACTGGGAGTTTAGCTGGCTGAAATGTGTTGTGAAAAGAACTGTGCAAGAGCCTATATGAAACATCAATTCATTTCAATGGAGCTTGCACAAATACAGTGATACAGTAATACCTCGGATAACGTTTACCTCGTATAATGCTAAAATCGCATAACGTTAAGTAATCTGGGGAGGAGAATTGGATCGAATAACATTAAGGTCCTATGGGATGGATTGGATAACAACTGCTAAAGCCTATGCAGTTACAATGTATCTCTATGGAGTTTTAACATTATCTGATCCATTCCATAGGATTTTAACATGCATCGGATAACACTAAAAATCGGATAACACCAAGACTTGTGGAACTAAGTCTTAGCGTTATCCGAGGTACAGTATTACTGTATTAAATTTTCTACAGTCTATGTTGTATTGTATTGTATTGTATTGTATTGTATTGTATTGTATTGTATTGTATTTTCGACTTATATGCCGCCCCACTCGCAGAGCGACTCTGGGCGGCTTACAGAAGAAACAGTTACAATTACACAGAAATTAAAGATATCACATAGTAGCTACAATTATCGAATATACAGAATATATATCTCCAATAACAGTTACAATTACAAAACATTAGATTAGTATATATCTGTCCAATAACAGTTACAATTACAAAACATTAGATTAAAACATCCTAAGAAATATTCAAAGATATTGTTGTCTGACTGGACATCCTACTACAGTAATGGAGTAGACTGTACAGCCAGTGACACAACACCAAGTGTTGGGTGGTGGTAAATAACCTGACTCCCCTAAGGGACCAACGGCTACGGGTGGATGAGCCCCTTTAGGTGGGGTGATGGTCCCCCTAGGTGGAGGAAATGCCACTGAAAACCATCATATTGGGCCCCAGGGCAAAATGTGCGGGGGAGGAACCATGTCACTATTCTGATTCCCATTAGACATGGAAGCAGAAGAGGCTATGCCAGATGCACTGGCTGTGAAGGCACAACTTGTAATATACTCCATTGCAGTCCCAGGGTTAAATCCTGCATGTCTCATTTCATACATGCCTCAGGAAATGACTCCATGATCACAGTGTGGAAAGCTGGGATCCACCTTAAACAAATTCATGCCAATGGCATTTTCCTGAAAATTATTTCCAGGAAAAATCTATACTCAGATATGAATAGCAGCCAACGATGACTACATCTAGCCAAATATGATTTCTGTATCTAGTGGGGCTTATTTCTAAGCAAATGGACATAGGATTATGCTATGAGATTTTTATTTTCCGTACATTTCTATTCATCATCAAAGTTAGCTACTATTTTTTTCCTTACTCATACAGAGATGATTAATTATCTTACTGAAAATGATTATTAAGTGACCTCTAGCTATGCAGAAAAGAGGGGGAAATGACACACTGTAAATATTTTGATAGTATAAAAGTACATATTTGAAGCATTACAAATGACAATAGAACCTGTTCTCTATATATACCATGTAGCAGCCATGTAGTAGAGTATCTACTAGGAAGCCATTTAAGATACAGATAAAGTCCTGTTTATTCTGTTTGGTGTTAGCATGACATTCTCACTTCAGTGGAAAGGTAAACAGCATTCTGTGCACTCCAGTGTCTAGTCATGCCTGCCACATGTCCATGGAAATGTCTGCAGATGCAGACAGTGCTGGCTCTTTGGTTATAAACAAAGATGAGCACCAAACCCTACAGTTGGATACAACTGGCTTTCGAGCAAGGGCAACCTTTACCTTTACTAATGGCTTTAGGAGGATGTCATTGGAATACTTCCCACTATAGCTGGAAGTTTCCCTGAGAGAACTGTTTAGAATCACTCTTTTTTATTTCTGCCAGTGACCTGTGAGTAGACAGCTGAGTGCTCTTTCTTTTTAATATGATGAATATTACTATCTGGCCATTAGTCAGCAGGACTTCCAGGGAGAAAGGCTTTTAGATACTTTAATGTCTCATTTTGAGATTATGTTGGGTAAAATAGATAGATAAGTGTCCTGAAAGCTAAATGCCTTGTTTAATCTTCTGTTTTGGAGGACTGTAAAAATAGTTGTTTATGGACTTTGTTTATGACTCTGTATGCCCAAATGCATTTTTTTCTTTACTCAACAAGAAAAAGAAATTCTTACGGATCTATTGTCTTTTGAAATGGGAAGATTAGGAGTCCATTTATAGGAATGTTTCTGGTGCTTGCACATATTGTTGAGTGGGGGAGGATGAAATGAAGTTATTGTGCAGAAAGTGACACTGAGCAATTGAAATGTCTGATTGGTACATCCCCTATTGTACACTTTTCTTGTTTGAAGCCATTCTCATCCTTGCTGGAATGCTAAATCTTACAAAAGCTGCCTTGAAAAGAAAGAAAAAGACTGTGAAAGTTAATACATATAGCTAGCTTTGGAGTAAAGCTACTGATACTACACCAGGTTCTCTCAGACAATGGATGTATTTATCAGCAATGGCTCATGTGGTAAACAAAGCAATCATGGAGTGCTCAGAGTAGATTCATGCAGACATGTGGAAAATAAGAGCACAGGAGCTGACCTTTCTCTTGTTGCTATCTTTTAGTCCAAGATTTTTGGAACAGAGGAAAATAAGGTGAAAGATTAATGTCTACTAAAAATGAAACAGGCCTTTTCTGAATTGAAAGTGAAGCTGACATTCCAAACAATATGTTACTTGTAGGATAAAGTACTTCCTTGATTTTATAATTTGTAATTCCAGTTAGAGGGTTACACATTTGAACGCTCATTTATGTTGAAACATACATCATACATATTGAGGCGTAAATGTTGTCATAAGTCATCCCTGACAGGGAATGCAAAACTAGATTTTATAATTTTCTTTACCATGAGAGCTGCAGTTTCAAAAATTAGCATTATTAAAAAATCCAGTAAGTATTGCCCTCAGGCACGAATTATCAAATGTAGAAAGAAGCACTGGATGGTTTCTTCACGTCTTTTGATAGAACACCCTGTCCTTTTCTTGTGGCTATGTGTGTCTAGTGATTTTCTCATAAGAAAAGTTAATTTTACTTCACATATTTTGTGCACAAGGCAGAAGAAAACATTACCCAAAAGGACACATTGTTTCAATCTCACAATAGAGGTAAGAATTCTGTGAGATAACCTGCTTTGGCTAAACATAGACAAAAGTGAGATAACCTGCTTTGGCTAAACATAGACAAAAGTGACCTCTTTTCACATCCCTAAATATACTTCTGTTGTTGCTGTTGCTGTTGCTGTTGTTGTGTGCCATCAAGCCGGAACTGACATTTAATGACCCTAGTAGGGCTTTGATGGTAAGTTAGATATTTAAGGAGTGTTTTTAGCAGTTCTGGGGACTGTGGTGGCTTAGTGGTTAAGAAGCTGAACTTGATGACTGGAAGTTCAGCAGGTTGGGAGTTCAAGACCTGAGTACTGCATGATAGAGTGAGCTGCTGTCTCTGTCCCAGCACCTGGCAACCAGTTCAAAAGCAAGAAATTGCAACTAGATAAATAGGTACAACTTTGGTGGAAAAGTAACAGCATTCCATCCACTTTGGTGTCTAGTCATCAGATAGAAATGTCTACAGATGCAGACAGTGTTTGCTCTTTGGCTATAAACGGAGATGATCACCAAACCCTAGAATTGAATATGACTGGCTTTTGAGCAGGGGCGACCTTTACCTTACCTTTACTTTTACTAGTTCCACATCTCCAGTGAGTTTCCTTTGTGCTGGTGTAAAGCTGGGGGTTGTTTGACTTTCCAAATGTTGTTGGACTTCAGTTCCCTGTAACTTTAACCAGTGTGTAGTCCAAAAATATCTAACTGGCCACAGATTTTCCCACTTTATGCTATAGTCATATGACAATTTTATAGCAACCTAGGGGGGAAATACAACTTAACTAGCTAAGATGGTTGAGGTCTAATTAAACTGACGATAGATATGCTGAGATGATCTTGAATCTAAACTACTCTCAGGCTGGAAATTATTCAAGACTGCCCTAACCTTAGCCAAACTTCGTGCTTGTATATCTCTGTTGAAGGATGTTTATCTTAAGTTCTCTTCACCTGCCTCTTCCACATCCTGTTGGGGTGCCTGGGGGATGGGATGAAACTTCATGAAACACACAACACTCCGATCCAGTGGAGAACAACTCTTCTACCTCGAACTCATGTTCGAGGAGCCTTTTTATTGTTACAATCGTTTAAGGAAATGCTTACATAGAAAATCACAAATTGGCTATTTAGGCCTCGTACATTGGCCGTGATTGGGTTATGTTAGGGTGGGCTTCTACCTGATTGGTTAATACATTGTATGCATGCCTCCTATAGCATTCAGACCAGAAGAGTAGCGTGCCTTGGCGGGGCCCCGTATAAAAATCTTTTGGGGGCCCTTAGGAAGGGTAAAGATTTGTTTTGTTTACGCACGTTGGGGGCCCCCATGACCCGGGGGCCCCGTATAATTGATACGGCAGATACGGCGGTAGCTACGCCTCTGATTCAGATTCATGACTTAGCTGTGTAACAAACAACCTCCGAACACATATGCAATCTCGTGACCTGGGACAGTAACAAACAAACAACCCAAAAGCAGGAGACATTTGAACTGGATCAGGGATGGGTGCTGGCTAACTTGCTGGGGTACAAGGGTTAACCATGTAGAAGCACCCACACTAGGAGACTTTGGGCATCACTGTAATATGGGGGGCCCATCAGTTCCACACACATCCCTTTTAGTAGCTTGTTAAACAAGTAGAATAAGCTTCTGCTAATTCCAAAACTCTTACAAATTCCCATGTTTTTGAACAAAATGGGAGATAAAGGGATCAACATACAGTATTGATATTACTCAGCTCCACTTTTGAATATGATAGAATGGTGTCATAAATACTTCTTTTCAGGAGTGAAAGGGAACTCAGATTAAAATATAGAACAGATCCTTTTGAATAGTGTGAGAGAAGGTTTTACAAATACCAGCACTTTTGTGAGATGAGCACTATTAAAGGCCAGAAACCATTTACTTCATTGCCAAAATATTTCATGTTTGCAGATCATATGTATTGATTTTGCAGTAAGCATCAGGTGTGAATTCCTCACAAAACACTGTTTTCATGTGTTTTGTTTTTGTCTTGCTGGTTCATCTACTAAACCTATGCTTAGAAGAAAGGATGCTTTTTTGTCTAAAAGCTGTACACATTACACAGTTCATTACCTTTGTTCTTTTACCAAAAGCAAAACAAGCCTATCTCTCCATTTTGTGCAGCTCTTCATCAGCTAACAGACCAGTGGGCAGAACATCTGGAAACTTGCTAGGGGGGAGAGGAGACCAATCACTAATGCCACCCCCTGCTTGCTATTGTTACAGTGCAATCCTAACAGTCCAAGATGGCCAGAAGCCATCTGAGTCCATATGTTGTTGTCTGAAGCTTTGCTGAATTCAAACTAACCCAGAGAAGTAACTAAAAGGGAACAGGTTTAGTTACTTTTGAGAAAATAAAAAGTTATATTTTAAAATTTTAATTAATGGTAACAATGACCAGAGAGAACTTCAGACATGTGCTCTGTCAACCCTGTGCCCTCAGTAGTCAGAAAAAGCCAAGTCAACCCTGTGCTCTCAGTAGTCAGAAAAAGCTCTCTGATATACTTCCAGCTTCAGGAGTGTCTTTGCAGTGTATAAGTGAGTGAGGGAGTAAGTTTTACTACACATGGACACCTTCTACTTGAGAGAAGTCCCCCCCCCCCCCGAACCAATATTATCCCTCTATGTCATCCATCTTATGTTAGATTTGTTGGGAAATTCAGTATCTGTGAGATAGCCTGCTTTGACTAAGCATAGACAAAAATAAGGTACAGTGGTACCTCGAGTTACAAATGGTTCAAGTTACAATGCATTCCTATGGGGAAACCATATTTCAAGTTATGAATGGTGTTGGGAAATGTTCTTTCATATCACCATCAAACCCCAGACTGCCAAAATGAAGCCACTTTCTTGGCTTTGTCATTGGCCAAATGTAAATCCTCATCCATGCATGTTTCTGCCAGTAATTGGCAGACTAATAAATGAGCCAGATTCTTTTTTTTTCTTTTTTTTATTTATAGGTATTTAAAAAGAATAAACATACAGAAGTAAACAGAAATAAGAAAATTCTATATAAACAGATAAAATAAAAATCATATAGGAAAAAAGAAACACAATTTCCTCCTCTACAATAATATCAATATGAGTACATGCACAAAATATATATGAGCAATAATGAAGAAGCTTAAACACTATTAAACACATGATAAAATTGCATAATCAATCCTTAATATCACTTTTCTACTCATTCTCTAATACATTTAATTTCCTACGCTTCCATAAATCACTCTTTCACTGACACCCTTGTGATATTTACATTGTCCGGGGGATTGTAAATACTCATAACTTCCAAAAAGCATTTTGATCCGGTACAGGAGTAACCCCTTTTTTTCTTAACAGTCACGTATTCCACAAAAGGTTTCCAAATTCTCCAAAAATTATTAACTTTAGTTCTATCTTTTTTTAATTTTAACTCACAGGTAAGTTTATCATTGAGTGCCAGCTGCCACATTTCTTTATACCAGTCCTATATTTTTATCGAAACATCATTTTTCCAATTTTTTGCAATACACTGTCTAGCGGCTGACAACATTACAGACATCAATTCTTTGTTATCATTACTCATATTGAACTTGTCCACCTCTGTCAGCAAAACTGTATCTGGACCCCACTCAAGCTGCATGTCTAATATATCGTTTACTTCATTTTTCACTATTTCCCAGAATTTTTTCAAACATTTACAACTCCACCACATGTGTACATATGTTCCCACCTCTTGTTTACATCTCCAACATTTATCACTAATACTGTTATTCATACGATGCAGCCCGATTGGGGTCCTATACCACCACCAAATTAACTTATAATTGTGTTCCTTCACTCTAACAGACATAGTTCTCATAATCCTTCTCCGCTATTTTCTCTTCAACTTTTCCTCTGAAATTGTCTCTTTTAGTTCATATTCCCACTTGTTTTTTAGAACTTCCTGTATATTTCCACTCTTATTCAGGAGTGTGTAAATCTTACTTACTATCCCTTTGATGCCTATGTCCCCCTTCCTTAATTTGCTCAACAATAATTCAAATAAAGTTAACTCTCTCTTTATACTGTCGTCTGATAAGAATTTCTTGTTCCAATTATTTATTTGGAGAATCTTAAACCAATCCAACTGCATTTGCGAAAATAGCTTTCTTTTTTCTTCGCAGTCTTTACAAATATTAATCCAATCTTTCAACAAGAGAACCTCTTTCTCTGCTAATATATTCCTGATCCTACTATCAATTTGTATTGGAAAGGTAATCAAGTCTTCTAACTCTAAAACAGGCAAGGTACCTGGGGCAAGCTCCTTTTTTATTCTATTCCATTCTTCTATTGTTGTTTTTGTTAACTTACACAAAAATTTCTTTTTATAGTTTTCCCTCATGTCCCTTAGAAATATTGATTTGTCAAATTTCTGAGGCTCCTTTCTTTCGATTTTCTCCCAAATTGATTCTTCCCTGTTCAATATTTTAATGACATTTCTTACTTGAAAGGCTCTGTAATAGTTACAAATATTGGGTATACCTAAACCACCCTCTTTTTGAGATATATACCATAATTTCTTAGCTATCCTAGCACCCCGTTTACCATTACAGAATTTGTTTATTATATTTTGATACTCTTTCAGTTCTTTATCAGTGAACTTAATCGGTAGTATATCGAACAAGAAATTTAATTTGGGTAATAACATCATTTTACTCAATGCAACCCGTCCAAACCATGATAAATTTAGCTTATTGTACCGAATTATTTTTTGTTCAATTTCATTCTTTTGTTTGCCGTAATTTAACCCTTTAAGTTCCCCAAAATTATTAGAAATTATTATCCCCAAATATTTAATTTTATTTCCAATCTGAATCTTATACATTTCATTAATTCTTTTCTTTTCTTCCTTGGTCCCATTACAAAATATCATTTCTGTCTTGTCCCAGTTAACTCTCAAGCCTGTTATATCCTCAAATTCCTTTAGATGTACATATATCCTTTCTATTGCCTTCGTTGGATGTTTTGCAATTATCAGTGTATCATCTGCATATTTATTTTGTTACCTTTTATTCCTATTATATCCTCATCCTGTCGTAATGAGCCAGATTCTGTATATCTCTCTCTCTACATTCACACAGCATGTTGTTGTCCCAGAAATTAGGGACAACCGGTAACTCTTGGTTTGTGGCTACAGGAGATGCACTCTTAAGTTTTTACTCTGAACCATACTGGAGCTACCCAAAAATGCCAAACTTATTTTGGAAATAGGGTTCAGCACCCTGATTAACCCTTGTAAAGTACAAACTAAAAACTGCAGATTTACCTCCTCCTCCGATATGGAATCACTAGCCTTCCTGCAAAGGTTTTGAAAGTCTTCTATCTCAAACATTCCACCTTAAAAAGTACTACCCTCACTGTCCTAACGTTTGAGTTTTTAGCCATTCATCTGTGAACATGAAAGCTTCCAAACTTTCTATTTTGACAATTGCCAGAGCTAAGTTTTCCCTTCTCCCTTCCCTCAACAATTAGTGAGAACAATAATTCAATTTCTAGAGCTACATAAAAATATTTTACCTATAAAACTCCTACATGTGCACTAAACCTGTGTTACCAAAGTATTGTAACAAGTGACGTTCATCCAATTCTTAGTTCATAGCACAGTTCACACTAAGAAAGGATTAGTGTATAAAATCAGTCTTGGTGCATTCTCTACAATTCCGTGCATCATTATTACCTTAAAAGTGGAAGGAGGAAAGAGGAAACATCTACAAAATATATATTCCTCCCATTAATCTGACCATCTTTGTTACTTTTGAGAAGATGAAATACTGCTTTGAATGGCAAACTGAATGTGGTGATATTCTAATTATATTTTCCAGGTTTCCTCAAAAAATATTTAATCTGGTTCAGAGCTGACACAGAGAATTACTGTTCACTGGAGATACAATTCAAACTTCAAATATTGATACATTGTGCTTCCAGAAGAAACCTTAAAGGTTTTATTTACAATGAAGAAAAAGTGACCATGTTTGTGGACTGGCTTGCAACATAGAAATCAATAAACATGCTGAAGAGATCACGAGAAAAACTTTCAAAGAACATGGCTGATCTCATCAGAGAGATCCAATATGGCAATCTTAAGTGTGAACCAATTGTATTCTATTTTACATAAATGCATGGAATTATAAAATAGATCCAGTACAAGAACATACAGTAAATCGGGGCTGTTAATGCAAGGTTTATCAAGCATCAAAACCAGGATCTTTTCAGGATAGTATGCTCAGTAACATCGCATGGATTTCAGCTGCCCGGGGCTTAAGCCAAATTTGCCACCCCCTGGTGGACGCTGGTGCCTGCTCCCACTAGGGCTTCTGGGAATTGTAGTCCAAGAACACCCATAGCCCAAAAAGTGCCTCCCCCTGCCCCCCACCCTATGCCACTGAGTATGCTTTCACAAGGATTGTTACATTTTGAGAGGTTGCCCAATGGAGTATTCAATACTTCATTACACACAGGTACCTCTTCAGGACAGGGGCTGAAAGCTCTTAACCAATTTAGCTGATGCCAAACCAACTAGATCAGGGGTCCTCAACCTTTTTAACCTGTGGCCCTGTTCACCCTGCCATCATGAGGTGGGTGTTTTGAACTCAGGGTGGTCCTGTCACCATTGCCTTTAAAGTATACCATCATTCCTAGTGGTAATTATCTCTAAATACAAATTCCTTTAGTCTACTTCCTCTTATGAACTGAATCCAACACAGGGAACTCAATGAAATGTATCCACTGTATTTACTGTTTTCAAATATTGGCAACCCAGATGTGGAATCCATACAGATCAGAAATCAATTAGAGTGGAATTCTACACACTGTCCTGATGAAGAATTTTCACACAGCAAACTTACCTAAAAATTATGACATTATTCCAATTTTATTAAGTTAAAAGCGTAAGGGGCAGGAGTCAAAGCTGAAATAAGTGTGAGGGAGAAAATGTATATACATAGCTAAAAGCTAATCCCTCTGTTTTAGCCATTTTAAAAATATATTGCTTTACTCTCCCGATGGGAATTGCTTCTAAGGAAAAGGTGAATTTTCAGGTGTACCTCTTTCTCTCTCCCATTTCTTCAATATGTATGCCATGGTTTCTGTTGATCCCAGCATTTTCTTATTACTGTTTGATGTCTACTAAGCACTTGAATTTATTCTAGAGATCACAGATGTGGTGACCATGCAAAGGTAGGTAATCAGTATCAAGGGGAAGAAAGAAAACCAAACAAAAGTGACATATCACAGACTGCTGAAACAATGAAACAGCTCAAGTCACCACAAGCTACGCCATCTTAGTGACGATAGAGATATTAATACATCCCTGCAGAAGGTGGCTTGGGTAGAATTAGGAGCAAGCTAGAAAAATAAAAACCCTGGTGTCAGTAAGAGAGGAAAATAGAAAGACTAATAGAGGAGAAGGTTCAAACTGTGTGTACTGTGTATAGAAACATTATTCTCTTCTCAGGAGGTATATTTACTTTGAACAATCTTCCTGTTTTACAGCAGAACTAACAAACATAAGGAAGGAGATATATGACTTACTATTCAGTTCATCACTGAAAAATAAGAGGGAGTGCATTTACAGGGTAATGGAAAGTTGCAGCTACATGTGCTGTATGCAGATTTAATTTATTTAAAATGAGAAACAGAATCAATGGCTGCTTTTAATGGCCTTTATAACTACTAATCACATACTCAAAAGATATTCTAGAACAATGCTAATGGTACTGATGGCTGCAGTGGCAGTATTACTGATGATGATAGTAGAAGACATTTCTCTACTCATTCTGTTGTAATGTAAAACTGTACCAGCCTTTGCAATCAAGGAGAATTTAACATCTCCTATGAAGGGATAATCATTTCTAAAATCTGAAATTACCAAGGCATTATATTTCTTAAAAATAAAACTATGCAAAATCCTTCAATCCCCCTGCAGTAAAGCTCTCTTTCCACAAAATACAACACTCTATGTACATACACAATATATTTTGGATCAGTACAAATTCTGAACCACAACTGAGAGTGTGTCTTGTCTGTTAAAAGAATTGGGTTATTTTGAAATTGGATGAAGGGCGCGAGGTCCTGGTTTTTGTGTCCTTGGAAGAAACCTTGCCTGAACAGTTGTTTTTGTTTTTGTTTTTTAATCCTGCAGCTGCCCCTGTAAATCACTCTCCTGATTTTCCACATCCTCTCTGGTCCCTTGTTCAGGTTCTCTCTCTCTCTCTCTCTCTCTCTCTCTCTCTCTCTCTCTCACACACACACACACACACACACACACACACACACACACACACACACACACACACACACACACACACACACACACACACACACACACACACACACACACACACACACACAGCCCCTATTGCTGCTGCTCCACACACAAAACATAACATTTTTTTAAAACTATATTTTACTGTTCTAGCATAACAACAGTTCTTTACTGTGAAAGCTGCTGAACTGTCATAGCATTATAACAAAAAGGATCAGGGTGGAAATGTTCATGCTGCAGGTAATCCTGCACCCAGTCTGAGCAGGTTATCCTGCTATGGTAATATAGTAGACCATTCTGCCAGCAACTCAACACAAGTCATAAGGCAGTGGTTAACCAACCTCACAACCCTGAGGACTAACGGCCTTGGATGGCAAAGTCCACGGGGAAGGGTGATGGTCCCCAAGTGGAGGGCAGAAACTTCATCAATCAGTAGCATTGCAGGGGGGGGGGAGCGACTCGCCCTGGGCAGCACTTTTTGGGTGTATGGGAGTTCTTGGACTACAATTCCCAGAAGCCCTAGCGGGAGCGGGCACAGTCCACCGGGGGGGGGAGGGGGCAAGCAAATGTGGCTTAAGCCCCCAGCAGGTGAAATCCTTTTGGTGCTTCTGTCATCAATACTGGCCTGGGACTGGAGAGGACTTTGTGTGTCCAAAGGGCTCAGGACCAGAAAGTGACTTGCAGAACTGGATCAGTGGTACTGGTGTCATGCTGGGATGCAGAAGGCAAATGTATTTATTATTTATTTATTTAGTTGCACTTCTATGCAGTGGAAGGCCACTGCATTATATTGTCCCCACAGCAATCTTCATGGCTGATCACCATGAGGATAGCCAATACGTATTGGGAATCTGATACGGAACTTGGAGGAGGAGGAGGAAGAGATAATCCTGCAGCCTTTATGGTACAAGAGATGCAAAACACAATTTGCACTGACATGTACATGCACAGAACAATACAGCAGTTTAAAAATCCATACAAAATAAACAACCTCTGTCAGGGAGTTTAAAATAAACCACGTTTTGGCAAGATAATGCATGCCCCAGCTGTCCAGCTCCTTTTTGTCCTAAATAGGTTGCAATTTAAGGGTCCTGGATTGTGGTACTTTCTGGCTATTGTAATGTGTGGTGATGATTTTATTGGGAATTTTATTGTGTGTAATTTTTAACTTTTGATCATTATATGACTGGTTAGCTGCCCTGAGTAGATATGGTTTTTTCTCCCTAGAGGGGCGCGATATAAGTGTAAATAAATAAATAAATATTTGAGTTGATTCAAAAAATGGCAAAAGCAACACAAATGTAGGACTTTTTGTAAATCAAGATGCACCCTGAGGTGTCCAAATAGAAGCTGGATTCCCACGAAGCCAAGCAAATTAATGCACATTTACAATGATTCCTTGGCTAATATAAGGGCCTAGATCACTGATGGTGAACCTTTTAGAGACCAAGTGCCCAAACTGCAACCCAAAAAACACTTATTTACTTCAAAATGCCAATACGGAAACAGGAGAGGGAGGACTGCTGGGAAGAGCAAACACAGTGCTGGGGGGAGGGAGGAAGCGCTCCCAATGGGATGCTGGGCATAGGGGCAGGGTGAACTGCACAGGTGCCCACAGAGAGGGCTTTGAGTGCCACCTCTGGCACATGTGCCATAGGTAAGGTTCGCCACCACTGGCCTAGATACAGTAATAAAACATTGTCCATTTCTTCTCAAGTTCCAAATTTCATATTGGGGCAATATCGACCATGACAACATAAAACTTATGTGTCAGCTTTCACAATCACTCATCTCGTCGTCATTCAAAACATTATAAAATAAGCTGTGTGCCTGAGCTTGTGTCATTGTGGTTTGCATGGTATCTTGAGATGTAAAAAGAATGAATGGTGTGCAGACCAGCCAATGGGAGCTGATCGGACAATGTGGTGGTATTAGATTTCATTTTGAGTGCCCCACATACTTGATGACAGCTGGAAAATTTGATTCTTCATCTTAGGTAAATCAAGTTCACATAGTAAATCCAGAGCTATTTCCATCTTGTCTGAGCCCACAAACACCTCAGTTGGCTAGAAACAGGAAGTATCTGGATAGTCCTTATATTATTAAGACTAGATATAAGTTTTTTACAATGGGTGCATTCCATGTTTACTAGACTATGTCCCAATCTTTCCCAAGCAATATTGACCATTTTGGTTGGCATTAATAAGGCTACAACATAAAAGACCAAGATGAAGAAGCTAGAGGCTCCCCTGTCTTTCCTCCCACTTTATGTTTCATTTTGTACAGAATTTGATCACACAGATTTGGTGCTAGTTTTCTCCTTAGTTGATTATCAATCCATTTACTGTAGTAAGTGCTGGAATCCTGATTACTATCTAAAACAGTTCTCAACCTTTTTAAGCTGGGGACCGGGTCACGCTCCCTCAGACAGCTTCAGGGGCCAGATGGCCATTTTGCCCTTCCTCCACCACATGGCACTTCCTGGTGTGGTGGAGGCTGTGGGGGGTCCATATGAAATGGTGCCATGGGCCACATCCGGCCCATGAGCCACAGGTTGCGAATCCCTCATCTAAAGCTCTCCATGCCTGTTGTTACATTCACAGCAGTCATCTGAGTCTTCTGTGAGATTGCCATCTGGAATCCTGGCAGGGGATGCTAGATTACAAACAGCAGCTTTCCAGTCCTATGTGTTGTAGCAGGCATGGCATGATGCCTTCTATTAACCAAATAATCTCTCTATTTAATCTGGTAAATGTTTATCCTTCTGATGTTAATGAGTTGAAAGAAAAAGAAGATTGGACTCTGAGCATCAAGCAGTTTACAACTTCCCATCTTTTTATGCAATGAATTTGCAGAGCTTTTTTTGAATTTGTGAAGGTTATGTCAAGGTGATTTCCAAACATTTTAATGATATAAGAAAACAGCTACCTAGAACATGTTTATGTAACCTTTATTCGGGCAGATGAAACTGTTTAATGCTTGTGAGACACATTTTATTGCAGAAGTCACATGAAACTATACTTAGGTGTAATTTTTATTACCTTGCCAGTAATGAGCGTTGTAAACAATGTCCCAAGTTTAAGCCTTTATTTTTATGGGGAAAACCAGCTAGAATAAAAAAAATACCCCAACAATTCTACAGCATGGAGGTGAAGATCATGAGGAAAACCAGGGTGATACAGGAAATGAAAGTTAGCCACTCACTCACAAGAACATTTTAAGATTTCACAGCCCCATCCTGACGTAGGAATGCACTTCCACTCACCTCTCTCTCCACCAGAAGAAGAGTACTAATGTTTGTTGTTCAGTTACACAGTCGATTCTGACCTTTCACGACCCCATGGACCACCGTACACCATGCATCCCTATCCTCCACCATCCTCCTCTACCCACCCAGCTCTGTGCCCATTGTGTCTACAATACCATCTAGCCATCTCATTGTTGACTGCCCCCTTCTTCTTTTGCCCTACACCTTTCCCAGCATCAAGGCTTTCTCAAGTGTATTCTCTTTTCTCATTTTCTATTCAAAGTACTTTAGCTTCAGCTTTACTATTTGACCTTCTAATGAGCAGTCAGGGTTGATTTCTTTTAGGATCAACTTATTTGTTCTCCTCACTGTCCAGGGGACTCTCAAAACTCTTCTCCAACACCACATTTAAAAGGCATATATTCTTCTGCGCTTAGCCATCCTTATGGTCTAATCCTGTGGTCCATGGGGTCACTGAACAACAAAAATTTCAGTGAGAAAAAGTCAAATACTGTGTTTGCCAGTGTATAAGACACATTAGAGTATAAGCTACACCCCGTTATTACCAAAATAATCCACTTTAGGCCACTATATACAGTGCAAGATGCACTCCATTTTTCCACTATATTTTTTGAGTGGGGAGTAGGTCTTATGTGCCAGCAAATACTATATATAGGTATTTTAAGTTATCCAAGGAGATCAATAAAATCTTTAAAGAGAGGTGAACTTTCTTCACATCATCTTCTAGTGCAGTATCAGCTATGTGCATCAGTGTCCACTCAAAAAGTAATCTGTTCTCCCAAAACATACATATGCACAATTCTGTTACAAGTATTAATTACATATGTATAGCCTTTTTCTTGTTGTTACTGTTGTTTTATGCTGTCAAGTCGAAACTGACTTATAGTAACCCAAATACAGTAGGTCTTTCAAGGTAAGAACTCTACAAAGGCCCACAATAATAATTATGTGTTTGTACAAGATGCATAAACAACTTGGACTTATTGATACATTTTGCTGCATAAAAGGTCACATTAAAAATAACTTGTTTTAAGAGAAAGTTTCCTCATCTAACTGTTAGCCTGGATCAAAAGAGCTATTTTCTTCCAACTCAAAGAGAAACGCAGTGACAAATGAAGGTGCCATCAAGGCATGGCTCTTATCCTTAAGCTAATTACTTTAGAGTAGCTCTATTGATTGGATTAGAGCCGATACCATTCAGTATGAATGGGGGAAAACTAGGGGCTTGAATAGTGAAATTGACATTTCCAGAAAAGGCTTTTAGAAATGAGCAATCAGGCCAGCACAGACAGGTTGCCAATAAAATGGTCTGTCATCTAATGTGATCTCCACAAACTGATTTCTGTACAGGAAAGAGTTGAAAGATTTTGCCTCTGGCTCAATATGTCTTGTTTCTTTCTGGAGGACTTTTTTTTAAATTATATTTTTATTTAATGTCACATATATATTACAACAAACATATAGAACAATAATATACCCCCCCAAAAAAAACAGTTAACAGAAACCAAAATTGTACATATAAAGACATATGCGAATACACCCACCCATTCACATACCTGTGCACGCACACTAACTTGTAAACAAAGCACATAAATCGTTCCAGCTCATGTTGTACATATGATCCCAGATAAGTTGAATAGCTTGAAGACGTTAATATCTCAGTTCTGCCAAAGCTTCAGCATTTCTTGACTCAGTTTAATACCATCATTACTAGTCATACCAAATATAACGAATGGTTCCCAGATTTTCCAAAATACATTCTTAATGTTTAAACCTCTTCTAATCTTTGTTTCATTTGTTAATTTGTCATTAAGTGCTAAACGCCATGCCATATTATACCATTTTCCTTTATCAATTATAAACTTGTTTTTCCATTCGCAAGCAATTAATTGTCTCGCCACAGTTAGTAAAGTGATCATTAACTCTTTCTTATTCTCACTTAACTTCACTTCATCTGTTTCCCCCAGTAGCACAGCTTTGGCGGATAACCTGATCTCTAACGACATAATCTTTCCCAGTTCTTTTTCTATCATTTTCCAAAATTTGTTTGCAGATTCACACGACCACCACATGTGAATATACGTTCCAGGTGCTTTGCCACACCTCCAACATAAATTTGTTTCAGCCTTGCCCATTTGCCATAAACGTATTGGGGTGGTATACCATTTCAATAATACTTTACAATTGTGTTCTTTCTCTTTTATAGAAAGTACCTTCATTAATCTTTGGTTCCATTTCCGTTTCCATTCTTTATCGCAGATTACAATACCTAAGTCCTTTTCCCATGATTCTTTTAGTATTTTGGGGGGTAGCTCATTTTTATTAATTATCTTATAAATTTTGCCAACTAATCCTTTTTCCGGAGTTAACTCCTTCCTTAATTTGTATATAATCTTCTCAAAAGGTGTTATTTCTGTTCCTATATAATTTTTTAATCTCTGTTTCCTATCCCATTCTTCCATTTGTTTTTCCTGAAACCAATTCAGACTTAAACTGGTATATATCATTTTTCTTCTTTCCTGTTCCCCGCAAGATGCAATCCACTGACTTAAAAGCATTACCTTCTCCTGAATTAATTTTGTTTTATTTTCATTGTTTAAAGTTAATGGAAAATCCGGTAAATCTGTAAGTTCTAAGACTGGAGAGTCCCCTGGTGACATAGTATTTTTCATTCTTTTCTAGAATAAGTATAGATCTTTTAAAGTTTTACTATTAATCTTAACTTTTTTCTCTTGATTTGTTAAAAACAGGCCTCCTTTATGTCTATTGTATTCTAACCTGTCTCTCTCTTCTGTTTTTACATAATCATGTATTAACAAATTTGCTATAATTAAGTATGTTCGGGATACCCAAGCCGCCCTCTTTCTGGTGTTGATACCATAATGATTTCACTATCCTGGGTTTTTTTTTTCTTCATTACAAAACCTGTCTACTAATTTTTGCCATTCCTTCAGCTCTTTTTCGTTTAACTTAATTGGGAGGTTCCCTAATATGAAATTTATTTTAGGTACAATTTTCATTTTGCTGATGTTTACCCTTCCAAACCATGATAGATTTAATTTCCTCAACTTTGTTATAATCAATTTAACCTCATTCTTAACTTTTTCAAAGTTTATCTTTTGAATTTTTTTTGAAATCATCCACTATGTAGATCCCTAAATATTTTAATCTATCCTTAATTTGTAAATTATATAATTTCTTTATTTTTTCCTTTCCCCTTTTGCTGTGGTTGCATACTATTATTTCTGTTTCCCCCCAATTAATTTTTAAACCTGAAATCTTTTCAAAGCTACTTAAATGCTCTTTGACCAAACCTATAGCATTTCTGGGATCTTTTAGCACCAGAAGGGTATCGTCAGCATACATATTTATCTTCTTGTTGTCTACCCCTTTAATCCTATCGTCATTTCTAATTACATTCGCTAGAACCTCCATTGTAAAAATAAACAAGACAGGGGACAATGGGCATCCCTGTCTAGTGCCTGCTTAAATCTCAACATTTTTTGTCAAGTTTTGATTTATTTTTATCCTTGTTTGGGCCCGATTGTAGAATTGATTCATAATATGTATGAATTTTTCTCCAAATCCCATGATTTTTATTATTTCTTTGATTGTTTGGCACTGGATGGAATCAAAAGCTTTGTAGATATCCAAAGACAAAAAACATGTTTTTTCTTTATTTTGTTTAATTGACTTCAGAATATTCAATACTCTAGTGATTAATTTTTCCATTTGTCTGCTCTTCACAAATCCTGCTTGGTCTTCGTGCAGGTAATGGTGTATATATTTATTCATTCTGTTCACCAAGATTGAAGAAAAAAATCTTGGCTTCCTGATTTAAAAGGGCAATTGATCTATATGACTCCATCTTCTCTTCATTTTTGTTAGGTTTAAGTAATAACACAATAATTGAATGGGTCCAGGAGTCTGGAATTTCACCACCCTCTGGAGGACTTTTTAAAAACTATATATATAAATGAAAAGGGTGGTTCCAAGAATTAATTGCCACATGAATCTGTTGCCACATGACCCTTGTGTTTTATAAAGCTAAGAGAATGAGACAGGTACAACCTTATGTTTTAAACAAGTTGACTAGAACTCATTCTAGGGCTTTTTCTCCCTATACTGACTGAAAAAGACATCAGGCACACTGTTTAGCTCCCAGCCATTACTTTTATTTCTATTTCAATTACTAGCAGCAACAATATTGAATCCACAATGTTTGGTATGTTATGACATCTGATGGCATCATGCATATGAATGAATGTCACTGACTGGATGCCATGGGGATTACTGCTTCTGTTTACTGAGAATTAGTACTGCTTACAAGAGAGAGAAAAGTAAATTTGCAGAAGTAATTACACAAACATTCAGGCAGCTAACAAAGAAATATTGTTAACCCAGTGGCAGTTTCCCTTTAATCTGAATGATATCCTGCCAACTCATTTTATACATACATGGTTACTGCATTTTGTTTCATATGAACTAGCTCTGTCAGGGAGGTAATATCACAATCAACTTCTCAATCCTTGACCTGTGATAGGAAAAAGGTACTTTGACTACCTCCTCCAAAGACACAGCTATATTTAATATTTTCCATTCCTTCTCAGAACAGTGGATACATTTAGCTTTTACTGTATTTTCATTTTAAATCCAAGCGAACTAAGCTTAAGGTGCTATGAGCAGTATGAAGGGAGTTAGGAGCCAGAGCATTAATCCAGTTATTAGTATCACTTAAATGTAGATTCACTTAATCAGTAAGAATTTGTTAAGCTAACACTTACATACATTTCATTCATTCAGTGGCTGGAATCCTACTGATGTTCCTATAAGGTTTGCATAATTTGTTGTAGTTGATGGCAAGTATTTGATAGAATGATAGATCACATATCTTGACTGTTCAGTTGGTTACATGACCAGGCACACAACCAAAACATGCCCTAGCATCTAATTATTTAGCTGCAATTAGCTGTTACAGGTTATGCAAGCCTTATACAAACACCAATAGAATTCTGGTCAATAGGTCTAGTCTAGTTGGGACTAACAACATCACTCTGCCAACAAAACTCCATATAATCAAAGCAATGGTCTTCCCAGTAGTAATGTATGGCTGTAAGAGCTGAACCATAAGGAAGGCTGAATGAAGAAGAATAGACGCCTTTGAACTGTGGTGCTGGAGAAGCCTCTTGAGAATCTCCTGGACTGCAAGGAGATCAAATCAGTCAATCCTAAAGGAAATAAACCCTGATTGCTCCTTGGAAGGACAAATACTGAAGCTGAAGTTCAAGTACTTTGGTCACCAAATGAGAAGAGAGGGCTCACTGGAGAAGGCCCTGGTGCTGGGAAAGATCGAAGGCAAAAGGAGAATGGGGTGGCAGAGGATGAGATGTCTAGATGGCATCGTTGATGCAGTGGGTGTAGATCTGGGTGGGCTGTGGAGGATGGCAGATGGCAGGTGAGCCTGGCATACAGTGATCCATGGGGTCGCAAAGGGCCAGACTCAACTGTGCAACTGAACAACTACAACTGCATTAAGAGACCGCCTCACCCCAAGAACATCTGTCCATCCCACCAGAGTGGACCGGAGAGACTCTCTAGTTGTTCCATCGGCCAGAGAAGCACATATCTCTGGCACTAGAAGGAGGGCCTTCTCTGTGGAACCTCCTGCCAACTGAGCTGCGGCTCCAGATGGAGTTGCTGCCCTTTAGGAAGAATTTAAAAACATGGCTGGCAGGGCAGGTAGGGGGTGCAAAAGGGACTATTTCCCCAGCCCACTGGATGATTTAGGCCCCTCCCTCCCTCAAGATGTAGTAATTTGGCATTTTTAAACTTTTTAGATTTTAGATTTTAAATTTTAATCTTGCACAGTTTTATATCTGAGGGGCTTAGAAATGTTTGTGTTTTGTCGTTGTGATTTGTGAGCCGCCCTGGGTCATCTCAGTGAGGAGGGCAGTGGATAAATACGAATAATAAATAAATAAATAAAATAGACCTGGGGACCCATCCTAACAATATTCAGGATCAGAGAGAAAAAACCATAAACAGGACCATAAAATAATCCAATAATACAAGATGAAAGAGCAATCAGAATCAGATGGTGAGCTGAGTAAAATATAAGAGTAAGACATAAGATATATCAGAATTCAGGTGGACCTTGTTCAGACAAAATTCAATTGCCATAGGAAACTTTCTTATGTTTGCTCCTGCCCAGGATGAGCTAAGGATCATACTTTGGAAGAGTCAGATCAGTGCTCAAGAGCATTAGCTCAGTCATAATGTTTATTATTCTAATTAACTTTTATTACTATTATAACTAACTAGTGGCCATCACACTCAAGCAAAACAATACAATTAAAGAAAAAGCAAAAAAAGAGAGACTTTACACATTATAGCAGAAACCTATAGCATTTGACAAACCAATATTTGTTTTGTAGCATACATTTTCATGGATGACAGCTCCCTTCATCAAATGCAGAGCATGTCATCCAGTAGTTAACTCATAACTAGAAAAGTTTCACTCATTCAATAGAATTTCCATAGGTGCTGACTCACCAAATCCCCACTGATTCAATGGCCCTACTCTTGTCGTGACTTAAAATGGATTCCAGCCATTGTGTGATAAAATAAAGAAGATTTGTCAGAAGCATAATGAACAACAAATTAACTACTAAGTTTGAAGCCAAAATAAAAGGGTCTCATGGTTGCAATCAATTTTGAGATTTAACCAATTAAAGAAAAATGTGATGCTATTTAAGGCAATTATCATTTTGGAGATCCTTCATCACAGACTAACATCCAAAAATATTTATAGCTACTCAGTTGCAGAAATAAGACTCTCATAGTTGTCAGCTCAACAGAATCAGTTTACAAAAGAGTTCACCAAATGCATATGATCAGGAGCTACTAAAAGATAATTCTCTTTGGGCCCAATTGAGGTTCTGGGGAAATCAATTTCGAGGCATCACTAACCAAGGGAATGATCAGACAAACATGTAGCTTATTATTTGTTTTATTTTTTGTGAACCTCGCGTGGATACTCCTCTTCTTGCAAATTAAAAAAACATTTTAAGTGTCATCGAACTATTTCAGATATGAGCGTATCCAGATATAAGAGCTATTTCAGATATAAGAGCTAGAATGATGTATTGCTGTAGTGCTTCACCACTTACTAATTTTTTTTAAAAAAAGGTAAATGGCCATGGCCTGCAGAATGACATTAATGACAAAAGGCAGAAAAAGAACCAGAGAGGGAATGTCAATAAAGGTGGAGAATTTGGAGCACTCTAAAGTAGTACTTTGTCACCGCCATCACCATTGCCACTGTCACTGCCATCACTGTTGCCTTCTCCTCCTCTTCCCCCTTGTCCTTGTACTCCTCCTCCTTCTTCCATGTCTAGGCCTATCTAGATCCTTCTCACAGGAGAAGAAATGTCTCCCATATAAATTGATGTCTAGCTCAAGTGCAAGATAAAATAGATTGCCTCAAAGATAAAAACCTTCTAGGTCCTTAGCAAAAAAAGCCAGTCGTATCATACTCTAGGATTCAGTGCTTATCTCTATTTATAGCCAAAAAGCCAGTGCTGTCTGCATCTGCAGATGTTTCTGTGGACACATGGCAGGCATCCCTCAACACCCTAGTGCACAGAATGCTGCTTACCGTCCCACCAAAGTGGTCCATATTTATCTACTTGCAATTTCTTGCTTTGAAACTGCTAGGTTGGCAAGAGCTGAGACAGAAATGGGAGCTCACTCTGTTGTGCAGTACTCGGGAATCGAACTTCAACCTTCCAGTCATTCAGTTCAGCATCTTAACCACTTGAGCCACCACAGCACCATTGAAGCCTTCTAACATGACTCAAATCACTCCAAATTCCCCTTTCAAATCACAACTCTAGTTACTTACGTTGGAAAATCAGTAGTTCTGTCCAAAACAAATTTGTATTTCTAGCTGCTTATTCAACTTATACACAGAGCACATAATGCGCAATGCAGGGATGGAGGAATCACAATTTGGGATCAAAATTGCTGGGAGAAACATCAACAATTTGAGATATACAGATGATACCACCCTAATGGCAGAAAGAGTCAACATAAGTAGACTTCTAACCTACTTCAAGTCCTGACTTCAGTCTCCCTTTGTTCCCTGAGTTATCAATCCAACCACAGTTCTCTATGACATATATCCTAGAAGGTACTAAAAGATATTGGAGAATGAAAGAGATTGGCATGAAACACACACACATTGTGTGGTCTCTTTGATGACGCAGCCTTTTCAGACTTTTACCTTTGTTCTCAAGCTGTGCCAATTCTATAAATGAAACTTTAAATATCTCGTTATACATCCACTTCCACAGCAGTGAAGCCAAAGTGATATCTGGTGCTGAGTAACTGAGCAAGGGAACAGAATGAAAAATAGTTTTGAAGCCATACTGTCACATGATTGACTTAATTTCCTTAAACTGACAACATCTTTTATTATTATTATTATTATTATTATTATTATTATTATTATTATTATTATTATTATTATTATTATTATTATTATTATTATTATTATTATTATTATTATTATTATTATTATTATTATTATTATTATTATTATTATTATTATTATTATATGCCGCCCCACTCACAGAGCGACTCTGAGCAGCTAACAAAGTTACAAAATGTACAGTTACAATTTCACATTATCATAATACAACATATCATCATCACAGATCACAGTATCAAAAGGTATCAGTAACACAGTATTACAAAAAAGAAACACAATAAAAAAACGTTGTTAACTAAATCCCACAGCACTCTTAAGAGAAGTCCCACAGAAAGTGGCCAAGGGAATAGTCTGAGGGAGGAGTCTGGCGGTGGTGGCTGCGGCGGCCATGCTGCTCAGCTGGTCCTCATTACCTCCAGCTGAACCAGCCAAGGTAAGAGTCTGGAGATGGTGGCTGCGGCAGCGGAGGCAGAGATTTTATGGTAGCAATTTTATTTTCTTAGACTTAGCAGGCTAGTTTTACTGAATATTAATAAGGAAAATATAATATAAGAGTCCTATTTTATGCGAATAATTTCCCAAGTGTATTGACAGAAATGCAGGCAACCTTGGACCAGAAATCTAGCACATAACCACTTATTGAATAGGTGCTCAGGGCTGACTCCCAGCTTCTCAGAAGGATATACTTGTTACTGAAAACAAAAGAGCATTACATGCAATATTCTTCCATTAGAAAGTGTTCCAACAGAGAAGTGAGATGAATAATACATATGAAAAATAGAATTCTTCTGTTCTAGAGATCAATTGGCGAGCAATTCAATGCAAAAAATTATAAATGAATGCACAAATCAAGCAGAAATTAGGCTCTGAAAAATCTCTTACTCACTCTTTGGTTGAAATTTCTTCAAATCCATCTACAATGTTATATTATCCTTGGTTTTTTCCTCAGGTTCTGAGACACATTGTTGTTCTTGTTTCTTCCTGTATGCATGTCTGTGTGTAGCCCATTGTGTAGTGATCCTAATGTACGCATTTTTTTTTAAAAAAAAATCTTGATGTACACTTTTCCCCTATTGATCACAGTGTGTATAATTGATCACAGCTTTTATAAACATACAAAAATTTAGTTACATGTACTTATTTACAAGTAAATTGAAAAGACCAAAAAGAGAATCTCATGCCTGTAATTAACCCAGAGAGTCTGTCCTCTGAGTTTGATTGGAAGAGGTCCTGTCCACCTCACCATTACATGGAAACCCAGGACTAGGGAAAATCTCCTCTAGCTTTTTCCTGGTTAACCTGACTCCCTAAGGGGGCCAATGGCTATGAGCAGATGAGCCCCTTCAGGTGGGGTGATTATCACCTCAGTAGAGGAAATGCCACTGGAAACCATCATATTGGGCCTAACAGCAAAATAAGCAGAGGAGGAATTCTGATTCCCAATGGTCATGGAGGTGGAAGAGGCCATGCCAGATGTACTGGCTGTGAAGGTGCACCTTGTCCATATCGTCAAGGATGCAGCAGTCCATTGCAGTTAAATCCTGCATGTCTCATTTAATATGTGCCGCAGGAGATGGCTCTGTTATCATAGTGTGTGGGTCACTTCATGGCAAGCTGGGATCCATCTTAAACAAATTCATGCCATTGGGATTTTTCCTGGAAAAATGCATTCTTGGATACTATTGCAGCCGCAGGCACAGGCGCAGCCGCTGCTGCCACCACTGCTGATGTCAACGACACCGACAACGATGACAAGTACCAGGAGAACTTTGAATTCATAAAGTCCTCTTGTGAAATAAAGGGTCCAATGAAAGAGAGGCAAAGGCCAGCAAGGTTCCATATACAACCAGTTTGTTTCCTCCAAGTGACCATAAGACTTGGCATTGTGGTCCCTGCTAAACCCCCTGATCACAAGTCTCACTTATTCCATGTTCTGTTGATATGAACATGCAAATCCCTGTGCTTAGACATACTGTAATGTTAGGCCAGGTGGGAATTTGTTGCCAGGCTTGGAATAAAACATAATTTGCACCATTGGAAGTAAAAATCAAATACTTTGTAAAGTCCAAAATTTGGTTGTGCGGAGAAAGGACAAATACCTTCCCTTTAAAGTTTGGGAAGCAGCATTGTAAAATACAAAGAGTAAATTCACCACCTTTGAGAGGCTATTTAAACTGCATCATTGTCTTAGCAGATGTGCAAAGGAAAGCTTGAAGTATTCCAAGGAGAAAACAAGTCAGGCAATTGATTGTTTAATTATTTCTCTTAGTATTCACACAATACTAAAACTGGATAGTGTTAGGGAATCTGAGGAAAAATTTGCACTGCACAACGTTAAGTTAACGTTGTGTGATGCATTGCATTTTCCCCCAGATTTCCTCCAGAGATCTCTGTTCCAAAGCCTGCAGGGCTGGCCTCTGCCTGGGAAGCACTTTCCCAGGTGGAGACCAGCCCTGCGGGCTTTGGGGCTTAGAGCTCTGTAGGTGCCCTCCCTGTTTTAAGGCTTGCCTCTAAACAGAGAGGGCAAAGGCTGGTCTCCACCTGGGAAGCCTTCCCAGGCAGAGACCAGCACTTGTGGGCTTTGGGGCTTGGATCTCCAAAAGTGCCCTTGTTGCTTCAAGGCTTGCTTGAAACCTATGCTTGCTTGACACCTATGGAGATCCAAGCCCCAAAGACCGCAAGGGCTGGTATCAGCCTGGGAAGCACCTTCCCAGGCAGAGACCAGCCCTGCAGGCTTTGGGGCAGAGATCTCTCCAGGTGCCCTTGCTGTTTTGAGGCAAGCCTCTAAACAGTGAGGGCACCCACAGACATCCAAGCCCCAAAGCCAGCAAAGGCTGGTCTCCGTCTAAGAAGGTGCTTCCCAGGGAGAGGCCATCCCTTGCCTTCTCTGCTTCAAGGCAAGCCTCAAAACAGCGAGAGCACCTACGGAGATCCAAGCGGGTCGCCTGCCTCTTTGGAAAGGGAACCGGGCATCAGACACTTGGTCTACGGAGGCACCTTCATAGACCCAAGCCTCAAAGCCCACAGAGCTGCTCTCCCCCTGGGAAGATGCTTTCCATGAGGAGACCAACCTTTAACATTGTGTGATAAATGGATCGCACAATGTTAAAAACCGCATAATGTTAAAGCTTGTGGAACCAAGCTTTAATGTTATGCAGGATATTCGCCCCGGCCCTTTGGAACCTCCTTCCGACAGAGCTTCGCCTGCAGACGGAGCTCCTCCCCTTTCGAAAGGGGTTAAAGACATGGCTGGCAGGTCAAGTGTGGGGACACAATAATGTAGGTTCTCATCCAGGATGGCTAATTTAAGGGTAGCCATCCCCCCCCCACCACCTGTTATTTGCACCTGTTATCACTTGTTTCTATCTGTTTTTTAATGTTTTAATGTTTTAAATTTTTTATGAACTCATGAATTTTTAATGTTTTATAATATTGTGTGTTCATAGACTACCCATTGCGGTAATGTACTTTGTAAGCCGCCCAGAGTCGGGTCTTCCCGAGTGGGGCGGGGTATTAAATGTGAATAAATAAATAAATAAATAAATAAATATTAGTGTAATTGCATTAGATGCACACAGGGGAGGTCTTTTATAAGATAAATACAACAGAATTACTAAATTATTTATCACAACTTTCTTCCACAATTTCTTTCATTGTTCGATTTGTTAACCAGCACTAAATCATATGGTCCATGGAATATATCATTTCTGGAAAACTGTTCAACAATATATGAAGGTCATTGGTTGCCTATTCCTATTTTAAATAAATATCATAGGTTGACCACTCTTTATAAATCATGGGATGTAACAAATCAGGGAAAAACTGTAGTTAATTAAATCTGCAAGACAAAGAAATAATAATGCAGAAAAATAATTTGTTTCCATCTACTGGCCAGATCAGGTATTGCACCTTGGTCATCTTCATCATCAGTTGTACAGTAATACCCCAGATAACGCGAGTACCGTATAGCGCGAAAACCGCATAACGTTAAAAGATTTTCGGAAAAATCTTGTATCGAATAATGCAATTTTTAACGTTATCTGGAACCAGCGTATGCATGGGGGGGAGTTGGATTGGGTAGAACATCTACCCAATCCAACCCCCCCAGCGCCCGCCCCCACGATGTTTGGAAAGGGTACGAGGATCCTTACCCTTTCGAAACTTCAGGCGAGTGGCGCGCGTCAGTGGGGGTTAGTGCAGGATACAGGGGAGACCTCCGTATCCTGCGCTAACCCCCCCCAACGTGTCGTGGCAGCAAGCCACCCGATGTTCCGAAAGGGTAAGGATCTTTACCCTTTCGAAACTTCGGGCGAGCGGCGCACGTCGGTGGGGGTTAGCGCAGGATACGGGGGAGACCTCCGTATCCTGCACTAACCCCCACCAACGCGCACACGCCTGCAAGCCACCCGATGTTCCAAAAGGGTAAGGATCTTTACCCTTTCGAAACTTCGGGCGAGCGGCACGCGTCGGTGAGGTTTAGCGCAGGATACGGGGAAGACCTCCGTATCCTGCACTAACCCCCACCAACGCACACACGCCTGCAAGCCACCCGATGTTCCAAAAGGGTAAGGATCTTTACCCTTTCGAAACTTCGGGCGAGCGGCGCGCGTCGGTGAGGTTTAGCGCAGGATACGGGGAAGACCTCCGTATCCTGCACTAACCCCCACCGATGCACGCACACCTGCAAGCCACCCAATGTTCTGAAAGGGTAAGGATCTTTACCCTTTCAAAACTTCAGGTGAGCGGAGCGCATCGGTGGGGGTTAGCGCAGGATATGGGGAGACCTCCGTATCCTGCACTAACCCCCACCGACGTGTGCCCACCTGCAAGCCACCCGATGTTCCGAAAGGGTAAAGATCCTTACCCTTTTGAAACTTCGGGCGAGCGGCGCACGTCGGTGGGGGTTAGCGCAGGATACGGGGGATACCTCCGTATCCTGCGCTAACCCCCACCAACGCGTGCGCGCCTGCAAGCCACCCAATGTTCCGAAAGGGTAATTATCTTTACCCTTTCGGAACATCGGGAGAGGAGAGGCGCTTCTCCGCGGGGTCTCACCGGCTTGGGAAAGAGGCGGCTTGGCCGAAATTCCCTCCCCCTGTGTGGGGGCGAGGATTTCAACCAAGCTGCCTCTTTCCCAGGCTCGCTATAGCAATTGCCTTGATGTGCAATCCCCGTTTTGCTGGCCTAAACAAGGGTCGGGTTTCCCGAATTCCCCCCTCCCCTGGGGAGGGGGAAATTCGGAAAAGCCAACCCTTGCCCAGGTGCGCGAAACGGGGATTGCACGTTAAGGTAAGGGATCAAAGGGGGGTGGCACCACCCGCTTTGATCCCTTGCCTTGACGTGTGATCCCCATTGCTATACCCGTTTGGTAGAAGAGGCTCCCACTGGCGCGCCTTTTCACGCGCATGCGACCGCCTCTTCTCAGGTTTTTTTTTAGCATTGTTTGATGTATACTCCAGTCAACGCTAAAAACCGGACAATGTCATGACTTGTGGAACCATGTCATAACGTTATCTGGGGTAGTAGTGTAACTCATATCCGAGCCATCTTGGATCACAGAGCCATTTCCTGCAGCACGTTTGAAATGAGACATGCAGGATTTAACACTGAGATTTCAATGGACTGCTGCAGCTTTGAGGATATTAACAAGGTGTGCTATCACAACCGGTCTGGCATGCTTTCTTCCACCTCCATGACAGTTGGAAATCAGAATGAAGTGGTTCCTCCTAAGCTCATTTTTCTGTTGGGCCCAATATGATGGTTCCCAGTGGCATTTCCTCCATTGAGTGGACCATCACTCCACCTAAAGGGGCTCATCCTCCTGTAGCCATTAGCCCCTTTAGGGAGTCAGGTTATTTGCCACTGCCCAACACTCAGCATCAAGTTGTTGGCTGTACAGTCTACTCCATTACCATAGCAGGATGTCTGGCTAGACATATTGCACCTTGGGAATAGGTATAAAAATACATGGGACAACAACCCAAATAATACTTACTTATGTTACAAAAACAACATAAAACCTGCAAAGTTCCCATCAAAAGGCCTACAAAATATCTGAAAAACCACTTTGAATAAACTGTTGAAAATCAATAGGTATTGCTGGTTTCAACTAAGTAGCTTAGGCATTTTCTACATCTAATGGTAATTTTGTAACTAGAAGTTACATTGATACCCAAAGTAACTAGTTACTTTCACAATCTAATCTTGAGAGTAATAGAGTAAATGATCCCAATTTTAAAGGCTAAATATATCCAGTAAGAAATGGAAGTACAGTAATCTTATTATGACCATAGATAGTTTAGGAGAGAAAGAGAATTGCAATTTTAGCAAACATGTTCTGAACGGAGTTGAGAGAAGGTATCAGAGTATATTGTATGATATTTTGAGCCATTTTGATCCTTCTAATATCTAACAACGAAGGTTAGAGTTTATTAAAGAATCCACTCATTCCATTCTGTGTGAAAGGAGAGACAAAGAATCTGCAGATATTTGACAGCACAAGAATATCTGAATAGCATCAAGGCAGATTCCGAAAGAATCAAAGATTGCTGACTCCATTCCTCCCCATTCCAGATTCCATCAATTTTGAAATTCAAGCTGGATAGCAGAATTGATTGCATCTGAATGTCTGCCTTTTTCCAGCACACATCTAGTGACAATTTTGCAGATCCTGATCTGGCAATATTATACTGTCGGATAAATTGCCATTTTAACCCTGCCTTTCCCCTGCAAATATCCTGAGCACACTTCTCTCATCATGTTCTTCAAATGGTATTTTAATTATCACTTTTTTGCACTCATCAAGTTGCCTGTCAGTCACCCCTGCTTTTTTCAGTCTTACTGCAATACTTTTTTAGATTTCATTTCCCATCTTTGTATGTGGCGAGTTTATTGGCTTCAGTCTTTGTCACAGAACCCAAGCAAATGCAAGTTATGGATTACTATAATCAACCTGTCCTTTTTCTTTCTGTCTTCTTTTGTTTGTTTGTTTTATTTTGTTATGAACACTTCCTGTCACTGCTAATTTACACTTGTTTCAAAGCTGTTATTCTCCATCTCATTCCCTCTAAATGCTGACCAAAGATTTCTTCTCCCTTATCTTCCTTTCTTTTGCAAGAAATTACAAGTAGATAAATAGGGACCACTTCAGTGGGAAGGTAAACAGCATTCCTTGCGCCTCGGTGTCTAGTCATGCCTGTCACATGACCATGGAAACAGTCCTGGCTCTTCGGCTATGAAACAGAGATGAGCAATGAACCCTAGAATCAGATATGACTGGGTTTTGAGCAAGGGTGACCTTTACCTTTACCTTTACCTTTACCTCTCCTTACAATTGTACCAACCTGAGCCATAATATTGTGGAAGATGTCCTCATCAGCTCATCCCTTTGTCTCCAAATGTGTATTTGCTTCTGGTTTGCTTAGTTTAATAAAGTGGAGCTCTGCCCATGATCTTTTTACTTTTACATTTTAGGAGTCTGCGAGGTGTAGTGGTTAAAAACTGCAGCAGTGCCACCAAAATTGCAGGTATTGTGAGTTCAACCTTGGCAGGCTTCTAATCAACTCAGACTTCCATCCTCCTAAGGTCAGTAAAATGAGTACCCAACATGTTGGGGTCAAAAACGCTAATTGCCTTGGGAACCATCCAAAGAGTGTAATTGCTATTGCTATTTTATTTCCAAAATAGACAGTAGATGGTTCACTCTGTGGGAAGCTTAGGGGCAGCAAGTTACATCTTATCTATTCACATTAAGGTTCAGGCTTTGAAAATCAGTCACTGGAGTACTTCATTATAGTGTTTAGATTTAAGTTCTTTTTAACTTTAACCATATTTTTGGCAGGCAAGTCTTTTAGCAAAAGTTCAAAGAGCAGTCAAGACCTTATGCCACTTCATTTGATGCCTACTAAGAGCTAATTCCTCACAGCAATGGAAAATGTTTAACTATGATTTAAAAGTCTCTGAATAAAACCAGATAAATTTTTGAACCTGTAGCACTTATCTCATAATAATTTTCAAATCCTTTTTCACAGTAAAGCTGTCCATTGATCAAGAATTTCAGTAGGCTGGGCTGGCTTAGGTGAAGATAAAGGTAAAGTTCACCCTTGCTCAAAAGCCATTCGTATCTGACTCTAGGTTTCAGTGCTCATCTCTGTTTATAGCCAAAGAGCCAGTGTTGTCTGCATTTGCAGACTTGCAATTTATCTACTTGCAATTTCTTGGTTTCCAACTGATAAGTTGGCAGGAGCTGGGACAGAGACGGGAGCTCATTCTGTCATGTAGTACTTGGATATCGAACTGCTGACCTGCCACCTTCCAGTCAGCAGCTTAACCACTTGAGCCACTGCAGTCCCTAAGATTAGTTTAGAAACATAGATCTTCCTCTTGTTTGATTTTATGGATAGAAATTGGATACTATTACAGCCTGCTTTTAATTTGCTTCCCCTTGGTTGCCCTTGTTTTTAAGTCTCCATACCACACAACACATTATTTTCAAAATAAACTTAGGGTTTGTTTTGACTGTCCAAAGGATATGGTTTCAATTGTGGGTTGTTTTTTAATTGAGTTAAAGTCATATGGCGCTTGCGTTGGGTTGTATGTCTTATGTGAGCACTGCCCAAATGGGCTTTTTAAAACTCTGCCGCCACTGCTGCCAAGCAGCTTCCCAATTTTCCCCTTTCCCCTCTGGTTCCCTACAGGGTTTTCTCCCCCCCTTTTTTTTAACGGATCCCCACCTCTGCTAGTCAGTTGTTAGATGAGTGGCCTCCATTCCAAAGGTAAGATGGATTTGGCTACCTCTGTTATTGCCACCTCTGCTGCAGAGCTATTTATGGCTGCATCATCTTCAGGTGCAGACCTTTTCACTACTGTTCTATGCCTGCAGGATGGTACCAATTATTATAATTTTTTATTAGAGTTAACTGTCTTAACATTGGAACAGTTTTGGAAATGACAATGAGTGAACTGCTGAATAGCAATGGGGAAGATGGCCAAACCTAGCCTAACTAGATGCCAGAAATTCACAGTAGCCATTCTTCACATGTTTGTTCTTTCTGAAGACATCCATTTTATTATTTGTGATCCATCCATACTTTTTGTTATGCCAACTTCTGCAGAAAAATCTCTTGTGTGAATGGATACCCCTGATGGTTCCCTGGTTCTACCAGGGTAGCCCGTAAATCTCTGCCTGTCCATATGTATTATAATTTTTTCTTTTTTTCAGAGAAATATGTCCAATTTAAACTGATGAAGAGCGTATTGTGACAAGTACGTGGGTACATGAGCACAAGAATATTGGTGACACCCTGGATACAATAAGTGGCAAATTTAGAGAAAGAATAAATAGGGACTTACAGGCTCCCCTGTACAATCTTGTACTGTATCCACATCTCTCTGGCACTAGAAGGAGAGCCTTCTCTGTGTCTGCTCTGGCCCTATGGAACCTCCTGCCAATGGAACTACATCTCCAGACAGAGCTGCTGCCCTTTAGGAAGAATCTAAAAACATGGCTGGTGGGACAGATATGGGGTACGGAAGGAATAATGACCCCAGCACACTGGATGATCTGAGCCCCTCTCTTTCTCTACTTTTAAATTAGTAGTTGCAGCATCTGGTGCGTTTTTAATCTTTTTTAGATTTTAATTTTAAATTTTAACAGTTAAGGTTTTTAGATGGAAGCTTCCACTTCCTAATCCTGGGCCCTACCTGCCTAGGGAAGGATAAGACTAACGTCCTCTGGCTGGGAGGAGGAATGGATTTTAGCTGTTTGTGCTGTGTGTGTGTGGTTGTTGTTTTTTTCCTGAGTCGCCATGGCGAGTGGGCGGTGATATAAATCTAAATAAATAAATAAAAATAAATAAAGAAATGTCTGTGTTTTCATCTCCGCTCCAAGTATTGATCTAACATTTTTTCCTCATCAAAATTGGACCCTATGTATACTATAAGTCATGCACTTTCAACATTTGCTTCCACTTCCTATGACTAATTATTGATTGTAACTTATATAGTATAGTGATCTATCTTATGACCCTTGCATGTGTATGTAAGAAGAAAACACTAGACAGTTTTTAGTATTGCTAATTTTTAATTAGCAGTCCTAAACTTAAGTCACTCTCTCTTTTTAATACTCTTCTAAATCCCAGGGGCAAAGTCTATTAGCCCAAATGGATTTTTCATAGTAATGCTAAATTGAGCATCACAAATGTGTCGTACACTAATTTAGCTCAATTTGATAGGCATTTTTGATCAGCATGTTTAAAATGTTTAAATGAAAAGGATATGGGAACATTATGAACATAATTAGTTCTTCAGCCCTCATTCTTAGGTTGCATATGTTTAATTCTAAATTACTTCTATAAAAAGGTTGTTCCGCTTGCAACATAGTGAATAATAGACATGTACAAAATGCAGCCATGTTGCCACTACTTCCAGTCACTGGAGGGGTGGGGATTTTATTCAGAGTTATTTTGATTCAGTAATAGCTATAGTTTTAAACACAGATTTATAGACAGGCTTCTCAACGAAGGAGTTAGATCACGCAACATGTTTTGATGCCATGCCCGAGTCCCACATTTACACAGACAATCCTCTCACAAAGCCTAAGAGCAACTGTGCCATCTGGGGCTCATTTCATCCAATCATGTAATGTATATTTCTTACCAGTCTTTAAAAATTAATAACACAGGAAGCTGCATTATATTGAGTCAATGTTTAGTTTTGTACTGTTGCCACTGACTGACGGGAGCTCTCTAGGGTTCCAGGTGTGTATTTTTCCAGCCTTACAGATGCCAAATACAAATCTACAACCACCTGCATGCAAAGCACGAGTTCTGCTGTTGATCCAAAGCCTGCCTCCTAACAAGAAGAGATAAACATAACTGCTTATGCAAGCATTCTCTCCTAGATAATTATTTTCACTGCTCTTTTTATACTGATGCAAATGTTTAATTGTTTTATCAGTTTTTAAAAATTTTAATTGACTTTAGTTTTAAATACTGTATTTAAAAAACAACAACACCCACATATAATGTGATCCACATGGGGATTCTACAGTATCATAAATTGCATAAATAATTATAAACATAAAAGTAAGAAAGTACTGTAAACATAATATGTGGCTTCATGTGCCATTAGTGCTAATCTGCAAACTGACTACATAACCTGAGGAGAGTTAGTCTGTGTTCTGGTTTGGTTGTATTTTGTATTTTGTGAGGTTATATTTTATAATTTTTATTGTACTGGTGCTGTTTTGACTGTAAGCCGCCCTGAGTCGCTTCAGTGAGTGGGTGGCAATATAAATCTGAATAAATAAATAGCATAGCACCAACAGAGAAGTTCTAATGCATGTTATGTGAGAAAATAAATGGGCAGACATCTCTCCCTCTCCACTTACCCCCTCACTATCCATGTTATTTTGCCAGGGACAGGAATACAGTAAATTCCTGACAATGTCATGTATTCCTGAACTTTTCTGCAACCAGAACACAACACTAAAATATATGTATATGTTAGAATTTCTGTTCAGTCCTGCACTGTTAAATCCCAAAGTCAGTGTCAAGATAAACTAGGAAATTAACCTGCCTGATTTATTCTTCCTGTATGAGGAAGACAAAAACAGCAGGCCTGGAAGTAGACAGAATCACTCTACTGAACATTATGAACATCAGCTCCTGGAATAAATGACAATCCTAAAATTTCACAGGATGGTAGTTGCTTTTCAGTGGCTGTGACACAGTAAGAGAGTTGCTTTAGAAAAGATTAAAGTAATCTGTATTAAAATAAAAATAGCAATAAATTCTAACTCTGTTGCAGAGGATCAGCTTCTTTTCTTCAGCCATTCTTTTTTGGTTACTCTCTCTCTCTCTGGCTTTTTCTCCATTACTGCAGCTAAAATACATTTTTTTATAAACCAAGATGAAATGAAATCCTACTATTATTTTCTTCTATAGTTAAGTCTTCTTGGCACACATTTTTACCTTTCCTGTCACTAATATGTCTGAAGAAAATTACCCTCCAGTAACATAACTATAAAGCATGCCATTTAGCAAATACAGTGGTACCTCTCTTAAAGAGTATAATGCATTCCACGGGACTGCTCTTTAAGTGAGTTTGCTCTTTAAGTGAAACACCATTGTAAGTGACCAATTGTGACTTCTGGTGGGGGAGATTGCAAGCCCTGATTTAGTTGTTAAGCGAGTTTTTGGTTGGTTTTAGTTGTTAAGAAAAGCAATCATTTAGAGAAAATTCTGTTCTTTAAGCAAATTAGTCTTTAGCGAGGCATTCTTTATGCAAGATTTTACTGTACATGTTACCCTACATGTTCCTTATTTGATATCCAACAAGGCTGTTATATTGCATGCATATTACATGACAATCACCTCTAGATGTTGGTCTTAGATTTGCAATGATGAATGGCACCTCTAAGTGAGCATTCCCACAATTCAGCCTATGTACTTTCTGTTTGAAAGTACTCTCAAAGGGCTGGTCCAGGAGAAAAGCTTTGCTGTGCAATTATTTAGCAAGGCTATTATTCTGTTGATATCCTGCTTCCATGTTTTTCCCTTGGTATTTTCAACCGATGTAACAATCATCCGTATTTATCTAAACTGTATACTGCATTGCCATTTTGCAGATTTAATGCTACCTTTCATCATTTTTAGAGTACGACAAAGGACATCTTAAGTAGTTTAAAAACCAGCGTTCACAGACTGCCTATATATCATCATGTGTGCATGATTTTTATTCTCTATTCAATCAAGGCTTAGTCCCATATTAAAAGGAAGACAGAGAATGAAGAACAGTATAACAAGAAGTCTTTATCACAGCCATGCTGAACTGCTAAGGTGACCTTAAACAGATTTCCAGAGCTGGACCAATATGGAGTTAATACTTTGGGAAGTGGATGTATCAAGTTGGTAGCATTCTGGCAACTGTTTCTTTACTATATATATATACTGTACTCTTGTTATACATTTCTCATTCTCTGTCTTCCCATTTTCCTTTTTATATACAGTAAAACCTTGCATAAAGAGTGTCTTGTTTAGAGACTAACTCACTTGAAGAGCAGAATTTTTTCTGAATGGTTGCTTCGCTTAACAACTAAAACCAACCAAAAACTCACTTAACAACTAAATTGGGGTTTGCAATTTCACACACACACACACACACACACACACACACACACACACACACACACACACACACACACACACACACACACACACACACACACCAGAAGTCACAATTGGTCACTTACTGTCAGACCTCAGGTGTCTCAGTAAGCCCCCCCCCACTCATGCTCCTGAGCATGTGCTCATCTCTGGAACATATTTAACCCTTACCTTCCAACTTTGAGAGACCTGGGCCGCGTTTAAAAGCAACTTAGTGAGCTCTGTAGAGCAGAACAAGGGAGGCTTCTTCTTCTGGTAGTATGCAGCCGAATTGCCTTGTGTGTGTGTGATAAGAAAAACAACAATCTTCAGAGAGAAACAGCTGTTTTATTCTTCAGGTTCATGTAGCAAAGTCCATGGAAAAGCATAGATCGAAAGGTCATAAACATAAGATCAGTCCAGTAAACAGTCCAGGATCTTTTAGGTAATCATAGTAAAAAAAAAAGAAGAGTAATCCCATACCAGCAAACAGAGTTACAGTCCAGGGTCTTAAGCCATTGAGATCCAGAAACGTACTAACTAACTTCTCTGCAAACATGGAGAATCTGCAGTCAGGTGGGTTACTCTTAGCCAATCAGGTAACAGAGAAAACTTTCTCAAAACAATAGTTGTTTACATCTATGTGAAGACATAACACTCTAAGCTCTGCTAGCTAAGCCAGCTAGAAAGATAACAGCACAGGAACACTGTAATGTCAACAAGCAATCGTGACGGTCTTGTGAGGCAGACAGAGAGAAAAATAGACTTTTATGAGGCCTAGCTAAATGAATAGCAATTTCAAGCCTTGGGAGACATTAGGAAATAGGTCTTTTTCCTGACACTTACAATGGTGTTTCGCTTAAAGAGCAAACTCATATATATATATCCCACTATACAGTAATAATAATTTGTAAATAAGTCCTGTTTTAGACAGCGAATTTCCCAATCCCTTTTCCACAATTGCTATTGGACCAGCATGTTAGGATTCATATCCAAACAAAATCCATTTATGTTATTTTCAAAACAGACACATCTTAGAAGAGAATTCTCAGGTACCAGCTTTCCTGTTGGGGATTATTTACTGGGACTGGTTTGTGTGTGTGGGTTTTTGTATATACTGTATGTTTATTTTTCAGAGATTTTGAGTGCTAATTGAAATTTTTGACACTTTTGCTACAGGCATGAACTTATTTCAAAAGTGTCACAGTGCTAAACTGCACCTCCAGAACAAAGCAAGAGTAAAAATAAGCCCTGCTTGCTGTAGGAATTGGGGGGGGGGAGGGAGTAGGAAGTCCTATACAGTACAGTAAGCATAAGATGTGCATGATGACATAACTATTGGAAAACAAATGTAATACTTGATATTTTAAGTAGGAAAATGTTCTAAAACAGGGATTCCCAAACTTTTCAGGCCATGTGTCGGTCATGGACACATTTTACTTCCACTTCCAGGAGCAACAAGGGCTTCACAGGCTGGATGAATTGGCATCAGGAGCTGCATACGGCCCCAGGCCTTAGTTTGGGCACCACTGTTCTAAAAGAAAGAAAGCTGAGGTTTGTGGGTTTTCTTGCAATGCACAGGCTCCTTCTGATCACCAGCTTTCACCATCCAACAGATCAGGCTGGATATTTCTGCACTATAATTGAGAAAATTTGGACGTGTGGTTCAAATGCTTGAAACAAATGGAAATTCAATTTCACATCATCAGTACATGCTTCTTCTTCTTCTTCTTCTTCTTCTTCTTCTTCTTCTTCTTCTTCTTCTTCTTCTTCTTCTTCTTCTTCTTCTTCTTCTTCTTCTTCTTCTTCTTCTTCTTCTTCTTCTTCTTCTTCTTCTTCTTCTTCTTCTTCTTCTTCTTCCCCCTCCTCCATGTCTAGGCCAGCTGTGAAACTGCCAAAATGAAGCCACATTTTGGTGAATTCATTCTATAGTTCCTTTTGTCTGACCTAGTGTGAGAAAGATTAACTGGCACAATATGTCCTATTAGAACATATTGAGTGCCGGTGGCATCTAATTAAGTTTTCCTGTTGATGGGATTACTTTGGTCAGCAGAATTGGAGTGACAATTCCCCTTCCCCGAGCAGTCTCCCCATTTCCTCTGAATCTGTGAACTGCAATTTGGCAGCCCTTTGAAACCATTTGGACTGATGGAAAGGGGAGAAATAGAAGAAAAGGAAGGCTCATGTCCAAATTGATACTAATTTTTACAATTGACTCAGACACTGGAATTGGGCAAAGAGACCACTTTTAGATCCACATCTGCCCAGTGCCTCTGGACAGATATCCAAGTTTTCAGTATGATAGCTCCTATACCATACACACCTCCCAAGTAGTGCAAATGTAAAGAAACTAAGCTGTATAAAAGAAGTAAGTTGTCAACATCTCCATTTGTTTTGTTCCATTTGTTTTTAAAAAGGAAACCTTCCTACCAACCCAATTTCCATAGCAATGAACACATTGCTCACCTAAACATTTACAATCATCATCAATAGTCAACATCATCATCAAGAGTGTGATTCTGCTTATCTAAAATGAACCTTAGCTCTGAACTGATTCCAGCTTAGTTCCGTTGAGACAAGCTCATCCTAAACTGAGCGGATAGGAGAGATATCTTGCTACTAGAATTTGCCACTAACAGAATCCTTCTGCACATAAAACTGACACTTAGGAGTGAGAGATTAGAGGTGGGTGATTTTTATCTGAGGTTACTATTCCATGCAAAGTGTGTTTGATGCTTCATTGGACTCAAATATGCACTCTTAACATCATACACTATGTGGCTTTTAACTCTCAGTCACCTTGTTATCTTTAGAAAAGAGGGAAATAGAAGGTTACAGCTTGGCTGATAAGTGGCAGAAAGGAAAATTCCACCTATTGCTATCTATTCAACATGACTGCAATCCAAATAATGTAGTGATCAAGACATGATATCTGTTCTTTTACTTGTCTCAAAGCCTGATATGCTCAGCATGAGAACTTTTTTCCTAAATTCTCATAATGAAAACTAGTGTTAAATGACAAAAGCAAAGGTGAAGCCAAATAAAACAAATTTTTAAATTAATGTAATGTTTCATCAAGAGAGTCTGGCCAGGTTATCCTGCTTTGGCAGTAGAATAGACCATACTGCCAATGATTCAATGTTGACAGGCAGTGGTTAACTAACCAGACCACCCTGAGGATTAACAATTTTGCGTGCCGAAGTCCACGGGGAAGGATGATGGTCCCCAAGTGGATTAAATCCCACTTGAATCCATCTTGATAGAGGGCGGCAGCTTCATCAATACTGGCCTGGGGCTGATGAGGACCTTGCATGCCAAAAGGGCTCAGGGTTGAAATGACTTGCAGAACTAGATCAGTGGTGTGGGGCTCGTGCTTCAATGCAGCAGGCAGATGAAAGGCCACAGATGAAAGGCCATTCTCAGGACAGTCTTTGTGGCTGATCACCATGAGGATTGCGAATATTTGGACTTGGATATGGAAGAAGAAGAAGAAGAAGAAGAAGAAGAAGAAGAAGAAGAAGAAGAAGAAGAAGAAGAAGAAGAAGAAGAAGAAGAAGAAGAAGAAGAAGAAGAAGAAGAAGAAGAAGAAGAAGAAGAAGAAGAAGAAGAAGAAGAAGAAGAAGAAGAAGAAGAAGAAGAATTTTCATCAAGACAACCAGCAGAATCTGAAACCAGTCTCAAGAGTAGTCAGTGATCTTTCTTTTCCAATCCTCATCTGTTGAGAAAGAAGATTCTGTTAGTAGCTTTTGCGGGATGTTCACATCCAGACCCACCAGCCTTCATCTTAGTTCTGTAACATCATACACATTTGCAGCTGGAAGTTTTCAGCCTGATCTGTCAGAAGGTTCCCCTGTGCAATTCTCACTGAAATATGTAACAGTCACATCTGAGAAGCACTGAATTCTTAGTTCAGTTCTCTTTCATCTTGATATTGCTTGCACATGAGAATTGCCTGCTGACATTTACTGTACATCTGGGTTCATGATTGCCTCCTTGAACTGAACAGAATGCAAGTAAAGAAATGCCTTTGCATACACAGACACCTCTTCCCTTTCTTAAACAGGCATTAAGCAAAACAGTGTAAAATCTGAATATTATCAGGAAATTAATTTTAGATGCAATTTTTAAAATAGTGCTGAGAACACCAGTCCAGAAACTATGAAGGTTTACTGCATGCAATTCTATCTCTGTGAAAACTGAAAACATAGCTACTCAACATGACAGTATCCTAAGAGAAGATTCTCTGTGGCACAGAGATGTCCCAGCACAAACACAATGTGATATGACAGCTGCCAGAATAAATTGCAGATACACGTTAGTAAGCATTTCTGGTCAACTTAGAGACTGCAGTGTGTGCTACAAATGCTCCACTCATTTCACAAGGAATTGTATTTATTTGCACATATCTTGTGCACTTGTTAATACCTTATCTTTTATGGTAGCTTTTCTTCTATGTTTTTGCATGATTGACCAGACTATCAAGGAATAAGTTCTTCAATGTGATAAAGAAAAATACAAGAGACAAAACAATAGCACGAATTACACATACTGTATAAACAAAGGTAACATGATATCCAAACACAAACAGCAGGGAAATGTAATGCATATAAAAATTAATTGTCTTTCAACACTTCTTTATCTTTTTGGACTGAAATGATGTAGAATTCGATAGTGTTTAATAGACAACAGTTTATAGAGTTTAATAGATAGCATTTTATTCCTAGTTTTAAAAACAAGAAACAAAAATGGAACAATGCACTTTTTCATAATGAAAACCATTTCTTCTACAATGTCATACTACAAAGATTACTAGGAACTCCAATGGAAGGACATCAGGTCTATTCCCCCATCTCACAGAGAATAGGTGTTTTGAAACACCTTGAAGACCTTGGCATCTGAGAAAAATAACTTTGCCCTGAATCCAGCTGGTAGTCATAATGAGAATAAACCCATTGAATTAATGGGATCTCCAATACATGAGGTTTCTCTCACCAATGCTTCCATGACTCCACTCTGCTTGGGACCACCATCCATTCTATTTTTTTAAAAAAACACTATTATTATGATGCGGGAAAAATAAAAATAAGGATACAAGTATAATAATAAACAGCATTTAACCATGTTAACAATAATTACACATATCCATTTTAGTAAAATCATATTCTGTGCTATTTTAAAATTTTACAAATGCTGTTGAATATAGTAGTCCTGTATTTGGTGCTGTGAACACTTGTTTATTGAATTTAAATATGTTAGTAAGTTTCTTAATGGATAACCATGATTTGCTGAACACTCATAATTAATGTTTAATTAGACTTATAAGAAACTATTAGTTACTTAAACTGTCAAAATATCATCTTCAACATTCAATACAGTAATACCTCATATAACGATTACCTCGGATAAGGCTAAAATCGGATAACATTGGGGAATTTGAGGCAAACATTTGCATTGCACAACGTTAAGATAATGTTGTGCAATGCAAATGTTTGCCTCAAATTCCCTGAGGGCTTCCCAGCCAGGCTTCCCGAACACGTAATCTCTACTTTGCTTGCAGAGGGAATGCTTGTTATTCCTGTTGTTTCAGCAGGGGGGTAGGGCGAATCTCTCTGGCTGTTAGGTTTAGCCACCTGCCAAAGGGAAACTTAAAAGCAGGGATCTCTCTAGCTGTTAGGCTAACAGCAAAGGATTTGCCCTGCCCACCCTGTTGTTTCAGCAGGGGGGCAGGGCGAATCTCTCTGTTAGGTTTAGCCTCTGGCTGGAGAGGGAAGGGAACAAGGCTTTTTTTAACATTGTGAGATCAATGCATCGCGTAACGTTAAAAACTGGATAACATTAAGACTTGTGGAACCAGGTCTTACTATTATCCGAGGTACTAGTGTATATTGATTTTCTGAGCTTAAGCTGAATTTAGATACATTTCTACAAATGTACACAGAATGAGCCTCCTTCAAAGATTGTGGTATTCATGAGTCACAATCAGACGTACCCTGGTAATGGCAACCTTGTGTTGCTGGCTAATCTTTCTCACACTAGGTCAGGTGGGGAACTGCAGAATGAACTCACCACAAGGGGCCTTCATTTTGGCAGTTTCACACCTGGCCTAGACATGGAAGAAGAAGAAGAAGCTGTTTGTGAGTACTGAATACATTCTTTTTTGGTTTTGGTCCAGCTGCAAAATAATTGCTTTAACCACTATGTGGCACAGCTGTAGTGTACAAATACTTCCAAATAACTCTGCTAGGTATTCCCACAAACCCATATTTTAATAGTATGGCAGAGAATCGGCTTCCTGATTCCACAACTGTGTGCTCCAACCCAATGTGCCAACTTAATAAACAAACAAGAACCAATTATCTAACCATCAATGAATATATCCTACCATGACAAATAATAACGTACAACTGTATATCATGTGACTCCAAGTTGTTTTTGACTTATGAAGGTCCTAGTAGGATTTCCAAGACACAGTACACAATATATTTAAGAAGTTATTTTATCAGTGCCGTCTCTCCAGTGAATTTCTATGACTGAGTGCATATTTGAACCCGGTTCTTCTGAGTCACAGTCTGAACCTCTATCGACCATACTACACTCTCTCTATATATAAGAATAACCTATCATTATTTTTCACAGTGGAAGATATTCGCTGATGATTAGCAGCTACTTTCATTTGATTTTGAGTACGTTATGTATACGATGCACCTGCTGTTCTCAGTTGGTTCATTGCTTTATCCATTACTTATTCTTCTACTGTTGGGGGATTAGGTTTTATTGTTCCTGCTGGTTTGTGCTTCAGTTATTATGGTTTGTTTATGCTTTGGGATTGCCTTTCCTTTATTCATTTTGTTAGATGTTTGAGTTTTATCTTTTTCAAAATCTCAATGTGGAATAGTTCCCTATGGTTTCATAGAAGAATATAAGAGATGTGCAAAATCAAGGGCCTAATATATGTTGATGGGAAGCCCATAAGCAGCATACAAATAGGGAAGGGAATTGGGCTACAAATCCCATATTTTTCCCATTCTGGGAATTCTACCTGGTTTCTTGTTGACTGCGACTCGTATCCAAGAATGCATTTTTTTTCCTGAGGCAGGAAAAATGTCATTGGCATGAATTTGTTTAAGATGGATCCCAGCTTGCCATGAAGCGACCCACACACTATGATCATGGAACCATTTCCTGCAGCACACATGAAATGAGACATGTAGGATTTAACACCAGGACTGCGATGGACTGCAACAGCCTTGAGGATATGGACAAGGTGCACCTTCCCAACCAGTCCACCTGACATGGCCTCTTCTACCTCTATGACCGTTGGGAATCAGAGTTCCTACTCTGCTCATTTTGCTTTTGGGCCCAATGTGATGGTTTCCAGTGGCATTTCCTCCATTCATGCCACCTAAAGGCTACTCTAGTGTGACTACAGTTAGCAACAAGATTTCAGCCAAGTATACGTCATTCAAATCTAGCCATGACTGATCTATTGGTCGTGCGGCCGCGGCGTAAGCGGCGGCCGCGCGCTTTGCCCCAGTGCCTGCCAAAGGAGACGGGCCTGGGGACGAGCGCAGGGGGCGTGGCTGAGCGCCGCCCTTATAAGGGTGGCGCGCTCCCTGTGCTCGCCGCCAGACCCGTCCGGCAGGCAAAGCGAGCGGCTGGGCTTTTTGCGACACTAGTTCTCCTTTGTCTCGGGCTTGGTCTCTTCTGGGCTCAGGTTGCCTCTGCCTCCTGTTCTCCTCGGGTGTAGGGGGTGGCCGTTCTCCTTAGCTGCTGTGGCTCTGCTGCTCCTGCGGCGGCCGCCATTTTGTCTTCCCCGGGGTTGCGCCCGCCATTTTGAGGCCTCTACTTGGGCCTCCTTTGCTCGGGGCTTGGCCGGGGTTGTCCTCTTCTCGCGCGTTCCTCCTTTACTGGGGGCTGTTGGAAGGGTGATCCTTCCTTTCCGGGCCGACTTCGCCGCCTGAGGGCTCGCGTCGGCCATTTGGCCGGTTGCTGGCGGCGCCTGTCATTTAGGGCCCTGGTGCGGCCTTGTCCACCTCCCCAGGCTTGACCTTCTCGGGCTATTCTGCTTCGGCCTCCAGGTCTCCCGGGTGGCTTAGATTTATTCAGCCTCTCTGTTGCCGGGTCAGGCTCGATCCGGAGGGCTCGAGGTTGTCCGGCCCTTGTGATTCGGCTTTCTCGGGTAGGATTTGTAGTCATGGCACCTAAGAAGCAGGCCGTGCCTCGCCCGCGTCGCATCCCCCGCCGGGCTACTGCCACAGGGGGTCCAGGCCGCCGCGCCCAGGGGTCTGAGGTTGCCCCAGTCACCCCTGCGGCTATCCTTGACCGCGTGGCGGCCTTGGAACGGGCCGTGGGCCAGGACCTTGCGCCGGGTACCCGGCGGCCCACTCAGCGGGCCGCGCAGGCGGTGGCTGACCCTACTAACGCTGATTGGGCTGGCCTCGTGACGGTGATCAATCAACGGCTGGCCCAGCTGGAGGCGGCTTTGCCCCAGCCCCGGCCCGCCAACGTTCCGGCTCCGGATGTTGCGGAGGGCCAGATTGAGGATCCCGCTCCCCCGGTCGAGGCGGAACCTGAGGTCGGGCCCAGCGATGTACAACCGGTACTCGTCGCTCCGTCCGTTCCAGCGGCATGCGCCGGTGGTGAGTATGGGGTCTAACCGAGTGTGCCTACTCCAACCTTGCCTCCGCAACCGCCGTCTTTTCCACCGCAGCCTCCCATGCAGTGGCCTTGGCCGTACCAGCAGGCCCCCGCCGTGGCTTCGCCTTGGCCGGCCCCTGCGCCGGTGCCGGGAATCCCGTGGCTGCCGCCGGCACCGCAGGTCGAGGGGCCGGTGCCGTCGTGGCTGGGGGTTTCCCCGGCGGCGACGGCTCCGCCTCCGCCGGTGCAGGGGCCGGTGCCGTCATGGACGGGGGCTTCCCCGGTGGCGACTGCTCCGCCTCCGCCGGTGCACCCGGTGCCAGCTTCCTGGCGGGCCCCATACCCGCCGCCACCCGTAGCCTCCCCCTTTGGGGCCCCCTCTGTGGTGCCTCCGGGTTGGCCTTGCTTTACCTTTGGGGACACCGGGTACAATTCGGTGTCCCGGTTTGCCATGCCATACGGCGACCAATCGTTGCCGCTCGGGGACCACCTGCTCCCGGCCACGAGGGATAAAATCCTCCGTGGGGAGTACGTGGATTTCTTTTCCCTCCTTAATCGTGACTCCACGAAGGAGGAGAAGGAGAAGGAGGACGAAGCGGACAAAGAAAGGGCTAAGCGGAAGAAACCTCCTCGCACTTGGGCCAATTGGCTCCTGGGTTTCTTGATCTACGCGGGGGTTCTGTCTAGGGCGCTCCCCCAACTAGGGCCGTCCCTCTTCCAGTACCTGGATATAATCTACAGGGCCTACGTGGACTTCCCGGGTCTGGCTTGGCTTGCGTATGATGAAACGTTTTGCATGCGCGCGGCCATCCGCCCCGGCATGCGCTGGGATGAGCTTCACTCCGCGCTGTGGATGCAGCTCATGACCCCATCCCGCCCAGCCCTAGGGGAGCGGTATGATTGCGGACACCTGATTCAGCACCCTACTCCCGCCCAGGCACCCCGCCAGCCGGCGGGGCAGGCGGTTCCGGCACGCTTGCTGTGCTGGGAGTACTCTGCGTCAGGTCGCTGCACCAAAAAGCAGTGCAAATTCAAGCACGAGTGCTCGATTTGCGCGGGTGCCCATCCCGCCACCTCCTGTTTCCGAGGAGGTGCGGGGCGGGGCCGGGGCAAGGACCAACAAGGAGCAAAGCGGGCCGGGGCTGACAACGCCCCTGGGAAAGGGCCCCAGCCCAATTAGGGTCGAGGTATTGGACCGCCTGCTGCTAGAGTACCCTTCTCCCACTGACGCCAAGTACCTCTCCGAGGGTTTCACCTTCGGTTTCCGTATCCCAGTTGTAGGGGCGCGGGGACCTCAGGATGCGCCCAACTTAAGATCTCTGGTGGGTATGGAGTCAGTGGCCAGAGCGCAAATTTTTAAGGAGGTAGCGGCAGGCAGGGTGGCGGGCCCCTTCGACAGCCCCCCCTTTCCCAATCTTAAAGTTTCCCCATTGGGTTTGGTACCGAAGAAGACCCCAGGTGAGTTCAGGTTGATCCACCACCTGTCTTACCCCGCCGGGTCTTCCGTCAACGACGCTATTCCGGACATCTTGTGCTCGGTCCGGTATACGTCGTTTGACGAGGCCGTTCGCATGGTCCGCTCCTGCGGTCCGGGGGCACTCTTGGCCAAATGCGACATTAAGTCCGCGTTTCGGCTGCTGCCGGTGCACCCCGAGGACTTCGAACTACTGGGCTTCCGTTTTGAGGGCCAGTATTTCGTGGACCGGGCCATGCCTTTCGGCTGTTCCATTTCATGCGCCGCGTTTGAGCGCTTTAGTTTCTTTTTGCATTGGGTCTTAGTTAGGAAGGCGGGTTCTGGCAGGGTGGCACATTACCTAGATGACTTCCTTTTTGGGGGCCCCGCGGGTACTGGGGATTGTGTTCATCTGCTCCAGTCGTTCCAACACCTGGCGGGGGAGCTGGCTGTCTCTTTGGCGCCTGAGAAAACTGAGGGTCCGGCCACTACCCTCACTTTTCTGGGCATCGAATTGGACATGGTGGCCATGACCTCTCGCCTCCCTCCGGACAAGGTACAGCGCCTGGTGGAAAGGTTAGAGGCACTCTTGCCCAAACGGAAGGTCACACTGCATGAATTGCAGGAGATTCATGGGCATCTCAACTTTGCCTGCAGGGTGGTGGCCCCCGGCCGTGCCTTTGCTCGCTGTCTATGCGACGCGATGGCCGGCCTGACCAAAAAGTTCCACAGGACTAGGCTGACCCGTGGGATGAGGGAGGACTTAGAGGTCTGGCTGGCGTTCCTTAAGGACTTCAATGGGGTATCCTTTTGGCGCTCTGACCTTTTTCTCTCTTCCAGTTTTCAGGTCCATTCTGACGCATCTGGGTCTTGCGGTTTTGGCATCTATTTTGATGGCCGTTGGTGCGCCGGCACATGGCCGCCACAATGGCGGGACTCCGACATCGTGAGGGACCTGACTTTCTTGGAGTTTTTTCCCATTTGGGGGGCGATTAACATGTGGGGGCGTCACTGGGTAAATTCCGTTGTCACCTTTTGGTGCGACAACGCGGCGGTTGTCCAAGTGGTCAACTCCCAGACGTCCCGCTCCCCCCGGGTTATGTCCTTAGTTAGGCCGTTTGTCCTGGCTGCGCTGAGACTTAATATCGTGTTTCGCGCACGCCATGTGCCAGGGGTGGACAATTCCATTGCTGATGCCCTGTCCCGCTTTCAGATGGCGCGGTTCAGGGCATTGGCTCCCGGTGCCAGGGCACTTCCTTCGGAGTTGCCGGACGCGGTCTGGAACATTGGAGGGCCGAGGTGAATTGGGCCATCGGCCTTTCCCTATCAGGTCGCACACGCCATGCTTATCGCCTTGCGTGTGAGGCCTTTACCACCTTCCGGAGTCAGCAGGGTTTGCCCGACGTCTGGCCGCTCCCGGTGGACCATGTGCTGCAGTTCATGGTCCACCTGCGGCGGTCCGGCCTTGCTCCAAGGACGATCAGGGGGCGGCTGTCGGCCTTAGCCTTTGCCGCCCGGGCTAACGGTCTCCCCGACACTCTTGGTGATTTTCGCATCCGCCGGGTGTTGGAGGGTTGGTCCAGGGAGCGGGGCCACCGCCTGGACGCCCGTCAACCGGTGTCACCGGCGGTGCTGCGGCGTTTGGCCGCGGCCTGGCCCCGCCATTGCAGGGATGGGTTTGAGGCGGCGTTGTTTCACGCTGCTTCTTCCATTGCGTTTTTTGCTGCCCTGTGGGTGGGTGAATTGGTGGTGGCGTCCCGGTGGGACGTATCCGGCCGTGCATTGCGGCTGGCTGATGTGGCGCTCCATGCGTCGTCGGTCCGGCTGACGGTATGGCTGTCCAAGACCGACCAGCTGGGCAAGGGGGTTTCCTTATTGCTACTGCGCTGCAGTATAGCGGATATCTGTCCGGTAGGAGCGCTGGAGCGCTACCTGGCCATACGTCCCACAGGTCCTCTGCCCCTTTTCGTCCACCAGGATGGTTCCCCCTTAACCTGTTTTCAATTTTGGAAGGTTACAGGGGTGGCTTTGTCAGAAGTGGGGATCCCCGGGGCCCGTTATGGCACCCACTCCTTCCGCATAGGGGCTGCTTCTACTGTGGCCTCTTTCGGGTATTCCAATGCGGATATCATGAGAATGGGGCGTTGGGGGTCTGCTTGCTTCCGAACATATGTGCGACCATTACTGTCATGACCTGCCTTGTTGCTGTTTGTTTTTTCTGTTTGTTTTCTTTCAGAGCGTCTACCTCGGAGTGACGTGGCCCGGGTTTGGATGGTCGGCCACAGCTTCATTTTCTGGGCCGCACGTTTCACTGGAGCAGCTCCCTGTGGGATCCACCTCGGCCTGAGGGACAGGGCCTTCCTCATGTGGCAGGGGATAAGGGGGATGATGTGGAGCCAGTTGCTGCAGTTCGTGATGGCGAACTGGCGGGTGGTTCCCCCCGATGTCCTCTTGGTGCACCTGGGTGGCAATGACCTGGGTCAGCGTTCGGGGTTGGATCTCTCCAGGGCCATATGCAGGGATTTCGATCTCTTGCACCAGCGCTGGCCTACGACCAGATTTATCTGGTCGAGTATGATCCCGCGTGCCCAGTTTCAGGGCGCGGTGGATGTTCGGGCCGTAGATCGCGCACGGCGTGGTGTAAACCGCGCTGTGGAGCGCTTCTTTCGTGCCAGGGGCCTTGGTACAGTGGTGGATCACCCGGTGTTCCATTTGGAGTCGGACCACCTGTACCGGAATGACGGGGTGCACCTGTCACCTGATGGCCAGGTAGTGTTCCTGGGCGATATGCAGCAGGGCCTGGTGACCGAGTTGTCGGTCTCGGGGAGGTGGGGCGGTGAGTAGTTTCACTCCCCCCGTGTGGCGGGTAGCACTGGTGTGGAATAGCTTTGGTCCCAGCAGAACCGGGTAGGAACGTGTTTTGATCGACCACTTGGTGAGCCGGATCAAAACGCGGACCGGGAACTTGGGAACTGCCCAGCTCGGCAGCAGGCAGCCCCAATATTTGAGTTCGCCCGGTTCGGGGTCAGAAGGAGATAACAACTGGTACTTCTGACCGGGACAGTTAAATGAGTTGGACATGGATGTCCGATATCCAAGTTGAATTCTGAATGGATATCGTGTACCTCACCAGTGCTACTGCGGCCTTGCTGCAACAAGTTAGTGTTTAAGATGGTTGAAGTTAACCAAGTTGATATTAAATAAAGTGGCCCAATTTTTATACCAAAATACTGTGGTCAGTCTCTTTTGTGCGGGCATGTGGGGGCAATATAAAACACTGCATCTGTCTCTAATTTTCCACAAGCCCTCTACTTGAAGTCTACTATGCTCACAACTGTTCAGCAGTTTCTGGCATGGTAATAGGGAATAAAAGGCTTACAGTTACTTCTTCTAATGAACATGTTTCTAAATTCAGATGAATATGCAAGAAAATTTCCACAGAAAGTACATCTTTAACACATAACGCCATTTATTAATAACCATGCCAGTTAAAATTTTAATGGTTCTGTTAAAAACACAAGAGTTTCAGTCTTTTGCAGACTTAGATGAGGACAATGCTCACTGAACATAAAAGAGGTTTTGTCTATTACAATAGCCATACAATTTTGCTTGTAAAACATTAAGTTCTTGTACAAAGAAAAAGTTAAAAGGGCTTACATAATAGGGGGAGACTGAAATGGGAAGCCATCTGTGCAGACTATGAAAAATAATGGCTTATGTTTTAGTTTGGCAAAATGTATCCATGTTTAACATATAATGAGGGTTGTCTGACAGACTAAACTTTTAGGAAGGCAACTTTTCTAAAGGATTGTAAGATGGAGTTTAATTTATGTTTTGCACACCTGGCTACTCTTTCAGTATTTTTAAGAGAAAGAGGAGGACAGAGAGAAATTTTGATTGCTTCTGATTAATATAGGGTATGGAGGCAAACAGGAGGGAAAGTAGCCTTTTAAGTTAGCCTTGTTAGTGAAGCCTGAGGTTGTGGAAGATGAAATGAAAGAATGAAAGCTCTGGTGTGACATTTGGTAGAACAAAGTGCCCCGTTCTGAAGAATTTGTCATAGCTCTGCAGTAAAAGCTTTAGTCTATTTGTGAAGACATGTAGCATGACAAGGTCATGTCGTTTCCACAGCAAGAACTTGAAACAGTTTTCACAATGATTCATCTTTCTTCTGGTAATGGAAAGGAGTCCACTTATGAGTCCCTTCCAAGAAAGAGAACAAATAGAAAGTGGGGAAATCATTATAGATTCAAACTGCTAGGTTATAGAGACCAAATTTTAAACAGCTACAAGCATAAGCCACTGAAGTATGAACTCAACTGTAGACTGAACTACCAAGGAATTAATTCTGCAAATGAATTTGTCTCTAATCTACTCTTCTGTTCCAGTTTTTTTTCTCTCCCTGCCTTCCTGATAATAATAATTTTGTGTCAGAAATTATTCTGGGTTGAAAGGATTTTTGCTGGAGAAACTCCACTCAGGAGATGCCCGCATGAGGCTCCTTTCATGTCCCCAAGATCTTTTCTTACCAAAGTCGTCCATATTGATCTACTTGCAATTTCTTGCTTTCAAACTGCTAGGTTGGCATGACAGAGATGGGTGTTCAAACTGTCATGCAGTACCCAGGTCTCAAACTGCCTACTAGCTGACCTTCCAGCTAACAAGGCGAGCTTCTTAACCACTGAGCCACTGCAGCCTCTGCCTTCCTGATAAAAGAACAGCAATGGTGTAGCTAAATGGTAATTTGTACCATTTGTTGGTCTAGGTCGGGGACAAGGTGGTTCTCTCCTTTTCTCAACAACCACACAACATATGTGTCATTACAAACCAGCCTGATCATGAACAATACATACCTCCACCTTTTTAGATCCCTTTGAGAGACTACTGTTGTTGTTGTTTTAATGTGGGTAAGATTGCTCCATTTTGTTTCAATTCCAGTGCATGGGATCACTGGGATCGAACCCAAACTGATGGCTTAAGCTGTCCCTTTGCACTGTAATATTATTTACAATTACTATTTTTGCCCCCCCCTTTTTTTTAAAAAAAAAGAAGCATACATATTTCAAAAGTCACTTAACACAAGAATCGTAGCACAACTTTGCTGGCCTTCAGCAAGAGCAGATATACTCATCTATTTCTTCTTTAAATGCAAAAATGTCACCATAACTTTCCTTCCTAGGGTAAAATTTAAGCAAGGTTAATTTGAATGTGTTCATAAACCAAACAGGGTTAAGATAATGGTATCCAAATGCCATTGAAATGATTTTTCATGATGATTTCAGTACTCACACAAGAGCTACTTAATGCTTTTGAATCTCTTTCCTGCTATTGGTATCATATATGAAAGACAAAAGCCAATTTTAAATGCATGTCAAGTTTTAAAATATATGTGGATATGTAAAAGTTCAACATAAAGGTTGTGTTCAGTTATAAAGGTGTGATCAATGAATGTATTTTATTAAACATATATTTATGGTTCTCCAACCATGACTTCTCCATAGAGTTGTACAGATTTGAGAATAGCATTCATCATATAACAACATCTCCCTGAACAGATGGAGCTCACTTACTTGATCCCTTTCCTCCTCTTCTATGACTATGTTCACAGGATGTTTTCAGTACTATCAAAACAGAATACTGTACGGTGATATTTATGGTGACAACATTATTTAGCACTGAATGAGAGCCATACGTATAGCTAAAAGTGGAGAATATTCTTGGGCAATAATCAGTGTCATTGTTTGGGGTAGGTTGGGACAGGTTGAGCTTATCATGTGCAAGTATCGAGCAGGCAAATCTGCCTCAGTGTCATGAAGGTGGGCAGGTAATTTCAGTTTTGCTCATTTTCAAACAAACAAGCTAGCATAAAGAAATCATAATTTGAGTTGTGAAAGTATTGCAAAGGAATTATTTGCCTTATCCTATTTATGCATGGGTGACTTTTGGAATTTAGTAGTACAATGCCATCCATGTTAACTCAGAAGTAAATTGCACTCTGTTTAATGGGTCTAACTTCAAAGCAAATGTTGGGTGCTCAGCTGTTGCCACTTTATTATTTATTTATTTATTCATATTTATCCACCGCCCTTCTCTCCGTAGTGACTCAGAGAGGTTTACAAGTGATAAAAAAACAAACAAACAAACATGACAATAAAACAGAAACACTTCCTAAAAACCTTAAAACTGTTAAAATTAAAATTTAAAATTTAAATCTAAAGAGGTTAAAAGCACACCATATGCTACATCTTACAAATTTAAAAAGTAGAGGGAGAGAGGGGCTCAAATCAACCAGTGATCTGGGGTCATTATACCTCCCGCACCCCATACCTGCCCCACCAGCCATGTTTTTAGATTCTTCCTAAAGGGCAGCAGCTCCATCTGGAGACGTAGCTCCATTGGCAGCAGGTTCCATAGGGCAGGAGCGGACACAGAGAAAGCCCTCTTTCTAGTGCCAGAGAGATGCACCTCTCCAGTCCACTCTGGTGGGACGAACAGATGTTCTTGGGGTGAGGCGGTCTCATAAGTATCCTGGCCCACTACCATGTAGGGCTTTAATGGCAATAACCAGCACCTTGAATTGCACCCGGCACTTTGGTCTGATTTGGCCTAGATCAGCGGTGGGGAACCTGTGGTCTTGGGGAGGGGGCAGAACCTGGGCTTCTGGGAATTGAAATTCCAAGACACCGGTGGGCGGTTTAAAATAACTTACGTTTCGGCAAATTGTGCATCGTGCAATCTGTGATCTTTGAATTGACTTGGAACCTGGCAAAACTGATGCAATCATAGAAAATTATTTATTTATTTACTAATCAAGATGCACTATCAAATGCATTAAAAAGCTTTGGAAGAGTGAAAATGGGAACCAGTTTAAACAGGATGGGTTGGATAGAGAAGAAAATCTCTTTGTATCAGTTTTATTCCCTAACAATGTTTCCTAGCTTACGTTTTGTCACAGGACAGAAATCTGTACTTTACAGATGTTGTTTAACTCAAACAGCAAGCATGAACAATGTTCCTGAATCAAAGAAATCTGAATATCTGAATTGCACGCGTGCCTGCAGGAACTCTGCAGGTGCGCACTTTGCTCCCCGCCTCCCATGCGAAACGGGCGACGGGCTGTACGCGCGGATGAGAGGAGCTCAACTCATATAAAAGGGGGCGAGCTCTTCAGCCGCGTGGTCCGTTTTTCCGGCTTTCGGTGAAGCCAAAAGCAGTTTTTACCCTGCCCTCCCTCCCTGCAAGCAGTGTGGTTGTTTTGGTTGCCTTGTGGGCTGGATAGGAATTTTTGTGTGCACCATGATTGGCTGTTTGGTTCGCGGAGTTTTTCACCCATCCCACACTGCATTGCGGGCTGGTGTTGTGGACTTTTGGTTCCGGTCACTTTTGGTGAATAGCATGGGTAAGCCTATAATGTTGGTCTAGACATTTCAGGTAAGGAACGTGTTTGAGTCACCAGGTGGTTGAGAGGCAAGGTGAATACAGGCTTGGTGAAGCAGATGCGGTCCAAGAACAAGGACCACCAAGCCGGCTGGCTTGGCAGTCACTAAACATGTTCATCTGAATAGTAGCAGAAGTGTAAACAAGGAGATACCACTTCTGTCATGGGCAAACATCGTTAATCTTATTTCATAACAATTTCATTGCTTACCTGTGCTACTGCATCATGCAGACCTTTTGACCACAGTTAATTGTTTAATAAATAAAGTGGCCCTTGTTTTAAAATCCAGCACATTTGTCCGTCTTGTTATTGGGGATTAGGGAGCAATGTCCTATGAGCCACAATTTCTATGCAGAAAGGAAAATCCACAGTGGAAACAGACAGATACACACATCATTCTCATTTATTCTAGTTGAATTAGTGCCGATGTCAACAGAACAAAAAAAAAGTGGTTCTTACTTATGTCTCATAATAGCTATGCTAATATTCCATTTTTTCCTCTGTGACTTCGCAGATCACAAAGGAAGATTTTCCACTCTCCTGGTGAACTCTGGTTTAAGTTATGTGCCTTCAAGTCAGAACAGATTTATAGCAACCTTAAATGGTAAAGAACTTGTTTACCAAGCAGCTTTCAAGAAAGGTCATGGGTTGGGGGAGCAAAATGTTGCTTGGCATGATTTCCATGTCCTAATAGCATTTTGCTTCTTTGACACACCTGCAGCAGCCCCATAGCAGCTTCTTTGCTGGGAGGGGGAGGCCTTTTTGCAGGTGACAGGGAAAGGACTTCTCTCATCAGCTGTAAAGTAGCTGTTCAGTTTTTAGCCCTGTATCTCCCACTGAATCCTATCCTCAGCCACCTGTTATGTGGCCCTGTTCCATGTTACTCCATCCCCAACTTGCACAAACAAGGGGAACAGGGATAAAATACAGCAGGACAATTTGGCTGACAGTTTCTCAAAATGGGGCAGTTTGAGGCAGATTGGCCTGCTTGATATGTGCATATGATCGGCTCAACTTGTCCCAACTCTCCCCAAACATTAGGCTATATGTCTATGTAGACAACCTCTAGATGAGATTCTTAAAAAATAGTTAGCTCCTGCCAGCCTAGCAGTTTGAAAGCAAGAAATTGCAAGTAGATAAATAGGGACCACTTCGGTGGGAAGGTAAATAGCGTTCCGTGTCTGGTGTCTAGTCATGCCTGCCATATGACCATGGAAACGTCTGCAGAAGCAGAAAGCGCTGGCTCTTCGGCTATGAAACAGAGATGAGCACTGAACCCTAGAATCAGATATGACTGGCTTTTGAGCAAGGGTAACCTTTACCTTTACCTTTTATCAATTCAACACCTCAAGTGAGTTTCCATGAGTGAACAGTGATCCAGACCAAGGTCTCCTGGCTCCTAGTCTCTTATTCTCTCCACTAGGTAATGGTCACCCTTGCTCAAAAGGCAGTCATATCTAACTCTAGGGATCAGTGCTCATCTCTGTTTATAGCTGAAGAACCAGCACTGTCTTAATTTTTGCAGATGTTTCTGTGGTCATGTGGCAAGTATGCCTAAACACCAGAGTGCACAGAAGGTTGTTTACGTTCTCACGGAAGTGGTCCCTATTTATCTACTTGCAATTTCTTGCTTTCAAACTGCTAGGTTGGTAGGAGCTGGGACAGAAACTGGTGCTCAAACCATCACGCAATACCTGGGTCTCAAACTTATCTCCACTACACCACACTTAATATCTAATGAATTCTTACCAGCACCCTATGATAACTATATGAACATACAGTAATACCTCAGATAATGACTGCATCGGATAATGCTAAAATCGGATAACGATCTGTTAGCATTATCCGATGCAGTCGTTTTGTAGCAGCGGGGGGCTGGAAAGCTGAATGGGGTTCTCCGTTCAGCTTCCCAGCCACCCTGCAACTGCGGAGGCAGGGGTGGGGTGGCTCCCCCGTTGGCTTCCCCAGCTACCCCACAGCTGCGGAGGCATGGGCAGGTGGCTAGGGAAACTGACGGGGAGTCCCCGTCAGCTTCCCCAGCCACCCTGCAGCTATAGATCGGGTCCTCTGATCTCCCTGGAGCAGGCAGCGGGATCAGATAGCCAGAAATGGGTAAAAAAACACCATCCATTGGGGGGGCTCTCTGACCCTCCCCCCTGTCTGCTCCAGGGAGATCAGAGGACCCAAACCAAGCTGTTTGTGGGCTATTCCCACCTCCCCAGCCAGTGCAACAAGTCAAAATGTCAGGGTTTGAACCCTGATGTTTTGGCTTGCTCCACTGGCCAGGGACGTTGGGGAAGCCCAGAAACAGCTTGGATCGTGTCCTCCAACCTGCCCAGAGCTGGCAGGGGGGTCAGAGAGCCCAAAATGGGTTAAAATGGACATTTTTTTCACCCATTTCAGGCTCTCTGACACCCCCCCCCCCCCGGCTGGCTCCAGGGGGTCAGGGGACCCAATCCAAGCTGTTTCCAAAGTTCCCCCACCTCCCTGGAGGCTGCACAAGCCAAAACGTCAGGATTCAAATCCAGACATTTTGGCTTGCTGCAGCCTCCAGGGGAACAGGGCTTTTTTTAACATTGTGCGGTCAATGCATCGCACAATGTTAAAAACCAGATAGAGACTTGTGGAACCAAGTCTCATCATTATCCGAGGTACTAGTGTAGTTGAGCTCAATAAACTCTTGGATTAAGGATATGTAAGGAAATCATTCTTCCTTTGTGTGGCAATTCTAAATTTCACCTCAAGAAGGCCAGGTGTATACTTCCAGAATCTAGTAACAGAAGATGTACTTTCTCAGAGACTTAACATTCTTATGATCAGGATAACAATTATACCACATAGGACAAGAAGCTTGATACAAAAAGGAACAAGAATTCTCTTGCTCATGTCTGCATAAGAATGTTGGATAAAGCTAAATCTTGAACCCTGCTGTCTTTGAAGTTATACTGAAACTTATAATTAGTTTGATTTAACCTAGACAGTTGCCTTAAATCATTTGTTTTCCCCTCCTGAGGCCCTCCAGTAGTGGGGGGGGGAGGGGAGGAATGATCCTTTCAAAGCAATTAGGATGTCATACTTTGCTCTGCAGGCCTGATTTATTATCCTTTTTTATGTATCAGGTTTTTGGTAGGAGAATAGGAAACCAAAAGAGGGGGGTTATTAAATTGGATGCATGTAGGAAGCATGGTATGACTATTTAACAACCTCATTGCTGTCTGTAGTATAAATTTTTAAAACAACTCCTTAGAGTGTGTAGAGCACTGTTGCTAGTTCCATAAGCTCAACCATAGTTGCTGAATTTCAGAACTATTGGGGCAGAACTGAGGGTACACCTATGTGAATAAAAATAATAACCATGTGCCGTAAAGTCAATTCTGATGTATTGGAACCCTTTACAGGTCTTCTAGGTAGAGATTATAATGAACTGGTTTAGTATTCTCTTCTTGGAGTGCCATGAAACTGGGCAGGACCAGTGGTGGGATTCAAAAAAATTTACTAACTACTCTGTGGGTGTGATATGGAGGGCATGGCCTGGGGGAAAGCCCTGCATTGCACCCAAATTAGGACTACTTTATTTCAAAATTTGGATGGGTGGGGCCAGCCAGAATTTCTGCTACTGGTTCTGGCAAACTGGTACGAACCTGCTGAAGCCCACCACTGGGCAAGACCATATAAATTGGCTCTTCTCCTTGGAGGTAAAGTGGGGAATCAAATGCTCAAACTACTGAGCTATCCAGGCAGTAGGTACCTTTATGTGAACCACTTATCATTTTTAAAAGTGTATAAATATTGCCTGTTTCTTAGTCAAAGACTAAGAATTAGGCTGAATATGTATGTGCATACTGTATATGTATTTTCCCTTAAAAACTAAAGCTCTCCACTGGGAGATCTGTAACAAGATGCTTTCTCATATTCTTGTGTGTGTGTGTGTGTGTGTGAGAGAGAGAGAGAGAGACTGAGTGTGTGTGTGTGAGAGAGAGAGAGAGAACTCCAAGCCCCTGGCTCATAGCCAAATTCTCAACTCACTCAGCTATCTAGCCAACACTGTTTGCTAACTACCACAGGTGAACAATAGCTTTGCCACATAAGCAGCCAAGCTGCATAATCAACAGTACCTCAAAAGTATCTTTTATGTTTCATGGATGCTGAATAAGAAATGAGCATAATGTGTGTATGCTAGTATTTCAGAGATGAGAAATTTACCTTGGGCACCTACAGATCTGAAATTCTTACACACTATTACAGGCAAAAAAGGGAGTAATGTTTTGAATTTCTGTAATATTTGTAGGTCAGTTTTATTGGTGCAAAAAAAAAAACCTGGGCACAGCTTAGGTGAGATGGAATGCCTGGGTACAGGTATGGGAGTCTGAGTATTCAATTTGCACTCCCTCCAAAAGGCCCAGCTAGAATAACCCAGACTGTGTGTGGCTGATAGAATTACTCAGTGTACCATGTGTACAGCTTCAGACAAGTTGCATGGTGCCAGGAAAAATTAGGAAGAGGGGCTGGTAAACCATTTCTGAATATATTATGTCTAGAAAACCCTAGGAAGGTTTTAAGTCAGAAGCAACTTAATGTCATGTACATTATTTGAGGCAGATCTTGATGGTGTATTTTGGAAATCTTCCCTAACAGCTTCAGAGGATCCAAAGCATGTAGTCTGTATTGGCTCTGTAGCATCCCAATATTTCAGTCTTATAGGAATCTGGATTTTTAATGGTTCAATATTTTGATTGTGTTTATATAAATGTGTATGTTTGAGTAACAGGCTTTGCCTAATGAATTAAACCACCCCCAGAGCACAAATGAACTGCTATCTCCCAAAAGCTGTGCAGTGTTGCATAAAAGAACAGACACATTTTTATTCGTGGACTAACAGTGTGTGCAGCAAATATTTAAAACTGCAAACATATTCCTTAAGATTTGTCACAGCAGATGTTAGGGTTTTATTTTAACAGAATATAATAGCCAAGATGGGGATGTATCTAGTAAAATACCTGTACAGTATTTGAAAAACCGCTCCATGAGAAGAACCATGAAATGGGCAAGAACAAATGCCCACACACTAACTTTCCATGAAATTTGTTGAAGTGTAAGCTACAAACTCCTCAAAACAAACAGATGAGAAATGACAGTCTTCTGTGTGTCAGTTCCATTCATTAATAAATCATGGCCAATGGTATCTTGGTCTACTGTTGCCATAAAAATAGCACATAGAGAAAAATGAAGCCAATTCCACTTCTGTCTCCCAATGCTGTGTTGTGCTACCACAGACAGTACCGGTAATTACATACTAGCTACATTGGAGTAAGCCACATGTAAGAGAACTTACTTCTAAGTAGACAAAGATAGGATTATGCTGTTAAACAATTTTCTCCCAATCCGGCTCCAACATGAAACATGGGCTGTATTAGGAGAAAATTGCTGAAGAACATAGGAAGCTTCTGTCTGCCTAGTCAGGCCTGTGGTCTATGTAGCTCAGTACTGTTTAGGCCAGGGGCAGCCCATCTTTTCACACTGCAGGATGGACCAGGCCCCCTCAGACAGCTGAGTGGGCTGAAAGCACGGTGCATCCCACCACTTCTGGTGGTGGTGGTGACAGCTGCATTCACAGCATGTTTTTGGCTGTCTTCACTGGTTCCACCACTTCCTGTGGTGTCGGGAGCAAGGGTGGCATGTTTCCGGCATGTTTCCGGCTGTTTCCGGGGCTTCCAGCATGTTTTCGGTGTGTTTTTGGGACTTCTGGGACATTTTTGGCAAGTTTTTGGTGCTTCCAGTGGTGGTGGTGGGGTCTTCACTATGTGCCTGATTAATTGGTGCCACAAGTCGTATCCAGCCTGCAGGCCGTAGGTTGGCCACTGCTGGTTTAAGCTGTTTGGCAACAAGCTTCCTACAGGTTTCACACATGGGTCTTTCTCAGCTCCCAGGAGCCTCATCTAGTGAAGAATTAGGGGAGTTGTGGTCATGTATTGAATTAGTATTGCCACTCTTTTGTCTGAGCAGCTCCTTATTGGAAAAACAAAATATAGTATTTCCGTGGGGAAAAGAACTGTACTCAGTGTAGGCTGTCAAAAATTTTGCTACCCCACCATGAGCGGAGCTGATGTCATGGGTGGAGCCAATGTCATGATGTCATGATTTCATGATGTCATGGGTGGAGCCAATATCATTATGTCATGGTGTCATAACGTTGTGGGCGGAGCCAAAGAAAATAAAATAAATAAAAAATAATAAAATTAAATTATTCAATAAAAATTAAATAAAAATACACATTAACATTAAAATAATCAACCCACCCCAAATACAAATCAACCCACCCCAAACACAAACCCATAACTTACCTGGCCTGGGGAGCAGGCACTAGGCAAGTACTAGGCAGGCAGCAGGCAGGCAGGAACCGCGGCAGCACAGCGGCGTGGTGGCAAACCGCTGCTACAGCAAACTGCCACTGCGACATGGCAGCCTGGTGGCGTGGTGAGGAAAGTCTGCTGCCGCTGTCACTTCTCCATTCACTGCCTGTGTCCTTCCTCCCCGGAACTGTGCATGCATCAAACCTCCATTTGACACATGCACACTTCTATTTTTTTGTGTTCATGCGTCAAATGGATGTTTGACACATGCGCAGTTCCAGGCAGCCATTTTGGCTGTCCGGAAATATACTTGCAGTGGGGGGCTGGAGAGGCAACCGAACCAGGTCGCCCGGGGGGTTACCACCACCCCAGCGATCCCCTCCAGATGGGCGCTACTGGTTCATGTGAACCGGTCCAAACAGGAAACAGCCCATTACTAACTGTACCTCTTGAAGCTGGCCAGGCCAAGAGAGTGAAAATTTGTTTCAAATTTCCCTGATAATTTGCAAATCATTTTCAGGACAAAAAAGACCTGATATGTAAACATTTTGAATGCACGAGAAAGCAAAATTGACAAATTGTTCTGTCTGTGTCTTACCTTTCTCTCTCTCTCTCTCTCTCTCTCTCTCTCTCTCTCTCTCTCTCTCTCTCTCTCTCTCTCTCTCTGGATTACACTAAAGAAGAAGATGGATATTTGCTGGCATTTTAATCACTTGAATTAAAGGCATAGGATATGAATGTAATCTGGTACTGGGTTTTTTAATATACATTTTTCTGTTGTAAGACTGCCCAGAGTAGCACGAGCACTATGACAGGGAGGCATAGAAATATTAATAATAAATAAAATAACCACACCAGAAATGCTGTGTCCAGTTTTAGTAACAAGAGCTCAGAATTCCCCCCCCCCCCCAAGATATTGTAAAGCTAAAAGTTTAGGAAAAGGAAAGCCAGATGATCAAAGCCAGAGTCAGTTTTTCTGTTAGGAGAAAAAAACAATACTACATCTGGGATTATTTAATTTACATTAAAAATATATGTAATAGAAGACATGGAACATGTCTACAAAATTAAACATGGTGGGGAAACTATGGATAAAGAGCTATTTTTCTCTTCACTCATAATACAAGTATCCAGGATGATTTAAAAAAAGCTGGATGAATAGTGAGAGATGAGGGACAGACCCCCGCAAAACAAAAAAACTCAAATGCTTGCTCAACGTTTTGTGCTAGTTTGTTCAGACTTAATAAACATCCTGCCCCATTGTGGATTGGGGAATTGTCCTCGCAGCTGCAGTTCTGTCCTTGTAAGCTGTAAATAGACATGCTTTCAGCAAAGAAATGAAAAGAGGAATGTTAGTGTGTTCATTTTCCTACCAAGTACAAATCTTCATTTGAGCAACATAGACATAGATGTTTAGAATGATTGCTGGCACCTAGCAACTTTTCAATACATGCCTTTGTTGTATAAGTATATACAGTACTTGGTTCAGAACACTAACCAATTGGTCACTGCATTTCCCGTGCCTTAACAGATTTGATGGATTTCATTAAAAGCATGTTCTATCACATCAGTACTAAGGTTCAACTTGTGCACCAACTCCTGTCAACTCTTTTCCATGGTGATGGAAACAATGAAAGCATGTAAATGAGAAAGTACATCTGTCCTTGACTAAATAATAATAAAGACTCATTCAACTGAATACCTCTTTCAAATTCCTCAGGGTTTCTAAAGCAAGAGTTCTCAACATTTTAAAGCCGGGGGCCAGGTCACACTCCCTCAGATAGCTTTGGGGACTGGATGACCATTTTGCTCTTCCTCCACTACATGGCACTTCCAAGTGTGATGGAGGTGGTGGGAGGTGACATGAAATGGTGCTGTGGGTCGTATCCGGACCATGGGCCTCAGGTTGAGAATTCCTGTTCTAAAGTATCCTTTAACATAACTTCATTTCTAGCCCATTGATAATGGAAGCCTGTATGTAAAAAATTGACCTTTAATTACTTCCAGCTGCTGTAATTTGTTTTGGAACTACTGGGGTCTAGTTCTTTTCCTACACATCTTCCAGCTTTGTTCTGAACATCAGATGAGATCTCATCTCAGATAAGGCAGTGGGGTCTTCCGGGCATTTGTGTTTAAAGACAGATAAGGACATTATATACCTCACATTATATACCTGATGTTCAGCTATATGTTAAACCTAGAAATGGGGACAACTGTGGGGGAAGGATGACAAACTGTGTGGGGGTGGAAGGAATCTACTGACAGCATCCAGTTTTGCTGCTATTCCTATATTAAGGAGGGACAAGGACCGAAAGCACATTGGACTGAAAGCTACATAGGACCGAATATGAAACTGCCCCCCTGTCCACAAGCCCAATGGGAACGCGTCCTTCTCCCCTGTTGCTGTGCCCTGGTACTATGCTACTAGATAAGGTAGATAAAATAATATTTCCTGTTCTGCTTCATGCAGTAAAATACTTTCAGATTTTCTTCAACAAAACTACCATAGCTGCAAGTTTATTATCAGCAGTAAAAGCCATTAAGCATGAAAAGGAAGCACATAGAGTTTTCTAAGCTTCGTGGGAAATAAAAGGCATTAACACAGGGTTCCCCAACTTTTCCTGCACCACGGACTGACTTCATGCTAAACAACATTTCCACAAACAAGCAAGTGGGGGAGGTGGGACCAGATGGTGCAAGCACACAACAAAATATGTCAAAGTGCACATTGTGCATAGGTGGCAGAAGGAGCCCCACTGCATCCCCAAAACAAGGAGGGGCCCAGCCACCCACCAGCCACACCACCCAACTCAGGTAGCAAGGTATCACACTGCACACAGGTGGGGGGCAGAGCTCCACCACAGTTAAGCAATGTGGAGGAAGGGCCTGGACACCCACCCATCCACTGTGTCTGAAGCCTGCACCACTGCCCTGCCCACCAGGCAGACCTGGCAGAGCATGCCAAAGGCAAAAGATTGCCACCAGGGCTCCCAGTGCCACCCACCCCTCATGGCCTGGTTCAGGACAACCCACGGCCTGACACTGGTCTGTAGCCCATTGGTTGGGGACCCCTGCATTAGCAGACTAGTAGTTTCTCAGCTCATTAGTCTCTGTAGAGGGTGCCTCTAAAAAAAACCTGCCAGTCCCCTAATGCCTTGGATTTAAAAGCTCCACCATATACTTCTTTTCCAAGAAAAAAAACTTGCCAAGGTACATATGCATATGCTGAGAACTCCTCTGAGGATTTGGATTTTTTTGGCAAATGCTACCAAAAATCAACTGGGGTTATTCTGGGGGAGTTCTGGTAACTGTAGTGAAAAAATATCTGAAAACTCTATGCCTAGCTAAAAATCTTGGGCTAGCCATACAGAATACCATGGTTCTGCTCAATTGTATATGTTTCACTTGGTTCACATTGTTTTGTTATTGGGCAGTGAATGGCTTGGTAAGGGTTTAACCTGGAAATCTGATTGTTAAGGTAGAAACCTCCAAGAACAACCTGATAAGGACAGATACTACATGATCTTAGCCAAAAGGCTGAAAACTGAAATGTATACTGTTCAGTCCAGGTGATGGATATGTTCATCGATGTGCTGGCTAAAATTGTTATTTTCCCCAAACAGACTACTGAAACTAATGTTGTCAGATACCACAGCAGCTCTGTGAATATATATTCTCGAAGGAAAACTGGCTTCATATGGCCTCTCAAAGCAGTTCATTGTTTCTCTTAGTTCTGCTCAAGCAAAAGAGACAATAAAACAAAGGATATTGGATATCTGTTGGCGACACGATTTAAATAAAATAAATAGTCTGCTCTTTGAAATGCCCCCACCCAAAAATATGAGACCCTTATCTTACTTATCCAGCTTAAGCAACCTGGAGCATAGGAGATCATACATTCTTTTGCATTTTAACATGTTACCATCAGTATTCAGAGAGGGTGTCAGGGAGTTCCCAAGAGTCCCTCAGAGGTTTTTGGATGTGACACAGTGCTGAGTGTGATGCAACCCACCCCAACTCCCTTCCTGTAGCCTCTGCCAGCCTCTCAAAAGGACCCAAACCACCTCTTACCAAGCCAAGAGGCTTTTCTGTACAGCAGCATGGAAACTGGAGTAGCAGTGTGTGGTGGAATCAGAGAGCTCTGTGCCAGTGTTATGCCCAAGTAGAATTCAACAAAGTAAAGTTCCAAACAGAAATTTATTTTATATTCCATAAGATAGTGAAGCAAAGCTGTAGAGAATCAAATTCCCAAATCCCAAAGTCCATAGAGCTCTCTCTCCTGGGCAATGAAAAAATCCATGAGCACCTATGAGTCCAGCACATTCCAGTTCCATAGGATGGCAAAGGATGGTAATAATCTAGCATAGTCCATAGCCCCTCTGATATCCATCAGCTTCAAGTTGGGCAGCATTCTTCTTCACGTAGGTATTCCCTCGAAAGGGAATTTTTGGTTCAGCTAGTGAAGCCATTATTGCCTCAAGTTAGAGCAGTGTTTCCCAATTTTTAGTTTTTGAACTTCAATTCCCAGAAGACTAAATCAATTCCCCAAAGCTCTGATCAGCCAATGTACTGACTTAGGCTTCGAGGAAATGAAGTCCACCAGTGATCCATGGAACATAGTTTGGGAAACACTGAGTTAGAGAACTGATTTTAGGTCTCAGAAAGCTCTTCTTAAATAGAGCAAAGAGCCATTTCCTCCCACCTTTGGAATCCATGACCTAATGCTCAAAAAATTCAATGATCTCATATTAATTACATCATTTGGAACCTTCTCGAGGGTTATAGAAGGTTATAGAAACATCTGGTAATTTCGGGTAACTTCTAGTAGCTAGAAGTAACTTCTAGTAGTAACTAGAAGTAACTAGCTAGTAACTAGAAGTAACTTATAGTAGCAAGAAGTTCTAGTAGCTAGAAGTAGCAGGTCAAAAGTTGATCAGAAACCAGAAGGGTCTTTCTCAGCAACCTTGAGATTGAAAGAGTCATTTAGAGCTAATCTGAATAATCTATTGTTGCTAATGGCTGTGTGAAGATGTATTGTTGTGCTTGCTTGTCTGTCATCTTGCTTGACCACACCCCTTCTCCCTTTGCCCCCCTGAATTTGGTGTATAAAACCATGTCTGTAAGTTTCACTCTTTGTCTGAAGAAGTGAAAGCTAACAGTAAAACTATACCAGTTGGTCTTTAAAGTGCTACAGTGTTTTTTATTTGTTTGTTTTTTATTTTTGTTTATTTTGTTTTGTTTTCTGATATTCTAGTAGCTACTGGGAGTTTCCAGGTCTCCAGGTGTTTCAATGGAATCCATGAGGTCATGAGAAGATACCTCGCTGTCCAGCTTTATCTGACTAAAATATGTGATAAGGGGCTAAGGAAAGCATTCACATGGTAACTGTCTTAGCAATGGGCTGATGATATAAGTTCATGACATGGGGAATTTGAAATAAATGACAGAAAGCAGACAACTAAATGCAAGTAAAATTGTTATTATTGGTTTTTAACCTGTCTCCGCTGTAGCTGGTTCTCCGTAATGCTACGTACCCTGGTAAACCTCCAGGCAAATCTGGCAACAGCGGCCATCAGTGGTTCGATCTGAGAGCATGACTCTAAACATATGGTTATTCAGCTCAATCTGAGAGAAGGCAACAGTGAGGTCACAAGCAGTGTTGGGATGTCAAAAAAAATACTGCCCCACCATGATGTCATCACAGTGTGGGCGGAGCTAATGTCATGATGTCATGATGTCGTGGGTGGGACCAAAGAAAAAATTAAAAAATAAAATAAAAAATAAAATAAAATAAAATAAAAATAAGCACACACACACACACACACACACACACCTCAACCCACCCACCCACTCACCCATAACACAAACCTGTAAATAAATTTTAAAAATTAATTAATTAATTAATTAAAATAAAAATTACATTAAAATACACCCACGCACCCAAACACCTACCCACCCACCCCAAACACAAATCAACCCACCCCCCCACCCCTAACACAAACCCGTCACTTACCTGTTAGCATAAGTGTCTGGGCAGCACCATGTTGCAAGATGGATATGGTCATCGTACCAGTTCTCTAGAATAATATGTCTTAATTTAAATGTAAAACAGCTGTACATCCTTAAGGGTTCTCCAATTGGACTAGCAACTGGAACAGCACAGGTGTAGCTTATTGATGAGATAACTCCAAGACTTTGCTTAAAAACCCTAAGCCAGGCCTTTTTAGGAACTGTGGTAGTACGTCAATATTATTATTATTATTATTATTATTATTATTATTATTATTATTATTATTATTATTATTATTATTATTATTATTATTATTATTATTATTATTATTATTATTATTATTATTATTATTATTATTATTATTATTATTATATTTGATTTGTATGCCGCCCTACTCAGTAAAAACTGACTTAGGGCAGCTCACAGAAAACATATAGGTAAAAAAATATAGGTAAAGGTGTTAAATACACATTAAAATACACACAGACGCACCACATCCAAAGGTGAGTCACTTACCCTGGGGAGCAGGCTACAGGGAGCTTCAGGGTAGCAGCTTCTCTTCCTCCTCCCTGCTTGGGAGGACAGTGAGGAGGTCATGTGTATGCACCAAGCACTGTAGGTATGTATGCACACCAAGTAATTGGCGTGCATGAGCAGTGGGGGAACCAGTGAAAATGTAAGCCCTGAAGGTGGTTCCCCCCAAAAGCTGCTACCAGTTCTCCAGGACACTGGGGAAAGTTACTACCAGTTCTGGCGAACCGGTGTGAACCTGTTGCATCCCATCACTGGTCACAAGCAAATATGGCAACCCAGGTTCATGACAATGGGGTATTTAAGAAAGTTCCTGTTCAGGAGCACTTATGCATCTGTCAGGCTGGGAAGGTGGACTGGAGACATCTGAACATGTGCTCCTAGATTGCCAGTTTTATGACAACCTCAGATGTGACTTCATTGCTGCCTTATCTCAGATTGAGCCGAATAACCATATGTTTAGAGCAGTGGTGGGCAGCCAAAAATTTTACTACCACACTGTGGGTGGAGCCAACATTGTGGGCAGAGCCAATGTCATGACGTCTTGGACGGAGCCAACATCATGACGTCATGGGCGGAGCCAATGATGTGGTTGGAGCCAACATAAAAAAACCATAAAAATAAGTACACATAAAAATACAAATTAAATAGACATAAAAATACATTAAAAATACACATTAAAAATAAATACACACTAAATACACATTAAATAGATATAAAACCACATAAAATACAAATTAAATACACATAAGACACATAAAAATACACATTAAAAATTAATACACATTAAATACACATCAAAATACACCCACCCACCCCACACCCAAAGGTGAGTCACTTACCCTGGGAAGCAGGCTATAGGGAGCTCCAGGCCAGCAGCTTCTCTTCCTTCTCCCTGCTTGGGAGGACAGCAAGGAGGCCGCACATGCACACCAAGCGCTGTAGGTGTGCATGGAAACTAAGCACTTTGTGTGCATATGCAGTGGGGGAACCAGTGAAAAGGTAAGCTCCCGAGGTGGTTTTTCCCCCGAAAAAAAACCCACTACCAGTTCTCCAGGACACTGGGGAAAGTTACTACCAGTTCTGGCAAAACTGGTGCAAACCTGTTGCTGCCCATCACTGGTTTAGAGTCATGCTCTCAGATAGAACCACTGACCTGATGGCCACTGTTGCCAGATTTGCCTGGAGGGCTACCAGCAGTGATGGGATGTAACTTTTCCCAGTGTCCCGGAGAACCGGTAGCAGCTTTTGGGGTGAACCACCTTCAGGGCTACACCTGTGCTGTTCCAATTGCTGTTCCAATTGGAGAACCCTTAAGGAGGTACAGCTGTTTTACATTTACATTAAGGAATATTATCCTAGAAAACTGGTACGATGACCATATCTATCTTGCAACATGGTGCTGCCCAGGCACTTATACTAACAGGTAAGTGATGGGTTTGTGTTTGGAGTGGGTGGGTTGATTTGTGTTTGGGGTGGGTGGGTTGATTTGTGTTTGGGGTGGGTGGGTATTTGGGTGTATTTTAATGTAATTTTTATTTTATTTATTTAATTTATTTACTGGTTTGTATTGTGGGTGGGTGCATGGGTTGAGGTGTGTGTGTGTGCTTATTTTTATTATTTTATTTTTTTTAAAAAAAATTCTTTGGCCCTGCTCATGACGTCATGATGTTAGTTCTGCCCACACTGTGATGATGTCACAGTGGGGTAGTAAAAATTTTGACATTCCACCACTGGCTTCCAGGGTACTTAGCATTAGGGAGAACCAGCTACAGCGGGGACAGGTTAAAAACCAATAATAACCATTTTTATTTTGCACTAGTAATTCTGTTTTATATCCTACTCATGTAATTATATCCACTATGTCAGTGGTGGCGAACCTATGGCACACATGCTAGAGGTGGCACTCAGTGCCCTCTCTGTGGGAACCCATGCAGTCACACCAGCACAGAGTTTACCCCTCCCTTCTGCCCAGCAGCCCAATGGGAGTGCTTCCTCCCTCCCCCAGCACAGAGGTCACTCCACCCCTCTGCCCAGTAGCCCTATGGGAGCACTTTCTCCCTCCCTACATCACAGAGTTCACCCTGCCCCTCTGTCCAATTGGAGCATTTCCTTCCTCCCCTGTTGCTCTGTTGGCACTTTGTGATAAATAAGTGGGTTTGGGGTTGCAGTTTGGGCACTCTGACTCTAAAAGCTTCGCCATCCGTGCACTATGTGCATTTATATATAGAATTTTTTGTCTATAACTGTAAATATAACTTTTTAACTGTTTTATGTGTTGTTTTATTATTTTTAAAACCAGGTACCTGTCCCAAATGTAGCATAAATTTAAAAACTGGTTTTATGCTATTTTGTTTTAGTTCAAACGAATGTGTTTGTGGGGGTGCTTTTTTATGGCATTTCATGCACTTAAACCCTTTTTACTGCACTGGTCAACAGCCGCAATAAAGTTTGATTTGATTTGGACCTGGGGAAATGACCAGTCATAGGAAGTACGTATTCTGCTTAACATCGCCCAGCTCCAGAGAACAGCAACTAAAAAACAGAATGAATCCTTGCAATTTGCAGTCAGTGATGGGAGATGCCAGGAGTTCCAATTCTCAATCTTTCTTTACAAGAATAGTAGGAAAGAGAAAAATGCTATGAATTACGCAAAGATAATGACCTTTACATAACTGCTGATTGTATATGAGCGACTGTGTGAAGGACATTCTCAGGAAAAGTTCTTTCCTCCTTTTCAGTTGTTAGATTGCAGCACAACATTTTTTTCTTATTGACTCAAGTTATATTAATATTGCATAAGCAGTGCTATTGTAGTGTCGCTATTACTGGCTGCAAATATTTATTTCTCCTGTTCACGATCTCATCATAGAATCAGATTCCTTTTTTAAAAAAAATCACTGTGACTAATTTCTGAGCAGTGCTCAGCAGGTACTCCAAAAGTACATTTTATAAAAATAAAATTGAGTCTTTGTAGAAACTGTGTATGGTAATTCAGAGATGACAATCTGCTTCATTTCACCCATCAGGTCTCAAAATCTCTCCAATTGTTTCTTGTTTGTTGAAGTCTACCTGCACACACAAAAATCATGTAAGGGAATCATGCACACACAAAGTCACATTCTTTTGAAGAACTTTAATATATACACTGCACTATTGTACACAGATACTATTATCATTTCTGAGAGCAGAGCAACTTAGGGTCAAATGGACAGAGTTATAAATGACTTGCAAGGGACCTTAGGTGCCTGCTTGCTCTGTCAACTGAAACTCAATCTCTCTGCACAGAAGCACAATTCCATCTTCCTGATGGTTGTTAAAGGTGACAAGGAAAATGTCTTCTGGCAGCTTCACTCAGATCCCCAGAGAGCAAGAGTCAAATTCAAGATACATGTAGTAAAAGAATGTTGTATGAACGCAGTACAGGAATTGACAGGTTGAAATGCAGCCTTAGTAGGCTAAAGAAGAGAGATTTAAGCCAAGTTCCATTAAACCACTTTAAAGTTATTTTATTCTACTGGGACAGAACATTAACAGTTTCCCCATATCCTCCCCTTATATCAATAGTTCTGCTAATTTGATGGACGCAATCACCGTAACTCTGTAGTTGTTGCCTCAGTGATAATTACAGCTTGGGTCATGCTTTAGAAACCTCCATTCCAATTATAAAATGCAGCAATATGTTGTAAAGGTGATTCCACCTGGTTTAGGCAATTAAGCAAGGTGGGTGTCAAAAGGGTGATTTAAGGAATCGCAGAAATAGCTCTAGTTTGATTATATATACATAACAAAATCTCTACTGAGGTTATTAAAGAACATCACTTGCAGGAGTGTCTGCCTGCCATCCTGTCCACACTATCTGTAAATAAGTCGCAATGAACAGTAGACCAATATGGTTAGATGTAACACAGGGGTTCCCACCCTTTTCAAGCTAGGGGCCAGGTCACGCTCTTTCAGTCAGCAATGAGAGCTGGATGGCCATTTTGCCCTGCCTGCATGATGGGGCTACCATTTTGTCCCAACAGCTTCAAATGGGTGGCCATTTTGTTTATTGAATTCTTTTGGAGGGGTGGAGGCCACATGAAATGGTGCGTGTGGGCCAGATTTGGCCCATAGGCCTTAGGTTGGGAACCCCTGGTGTAATGGCTAGAGTTATGGACTAAGAGTCAGGAGACCTGGATTTACATTCCTGCTTTGGCCTGAAACTAGTAAAAACCATTTCTTAGATACAGTATCTCACTTAATTTGAAAACCCTACAAGCCATGGTAAGTCAGTTCTGACATGACAGTATATAACACACAGAGAACTTTTGAATAGATATGTGTAAGGCCAGCATATAAATTATATACAATAGCAAATGCTGGCATTTGTTGAGTATTTCAGAGGAACCCCAACATGGAATGTGTTATTAATGTTAATTCTATCTCTAATTAACCAATAGACAAGTCTTCGGTCCTCCCGAATCCTGACCTGACATGATTTTTAGGTATTAAGTCTTGTTTGGATCACTCACTCTCCTTTTGTTTCTCTCCTTCTCCTTCTTGCTATTTTTGCCTTACAAGCAAAAGCATGTATGTTTAAGATCACCATTTTTGTTATGAACACATGGCAACCTTTATGAAAAGAACTTTTACAAAGCAGAGCACATGTTTATCTCTCTGAATCAACTGTAAGTAAAGAATACTTTTGTTATGTTTCTAAAACATCATGTGGAGTCTTTAATTGCTGGACTAGAGTGGGGAGTATAGGTCTTGGAGAACTTGCAACTCAAACGACAGCTAATAAATTTGTCCCACTCTACTGCTGCATAAAAACTTAACAACATTTCATGCTGAGCAAATTTGGAGGACAATTTTTTTTAACAGTTAAGTAGTACTTAAAATAGACATCACAGATGCCATCTTGAGATCCCCTAAACATTATTCGCCTACAGTTTCCATGATCCTGCCACTATAGGCAGTCCTCACTAAAGCTTCTTGGAGCTACAGTCCAACCACATTGGGCTATGTTGACCATCCACTGTTTATCTAAATGAGTATGGATTCATGTTGATGAGTATCTTATTCTCACCATTAAGTTGTGAGCCTGTGGACAACTGGCTTGCACTCTGCTTTGTTGTTGTTGTTCAGTCGCACAGTCGATTCCGACCCTCTGTGACCCCATGGACCACTGTCCGCCAGGCACTCCTGTCCTCCACCATTCCCCTCAACTCGCTCAGCTCTGTGCCCATTGTCTCTACAATACCATCTAGCCATCTCATCTTGAGCCGTCCCCTTCTTCTTTTGCCCTCGACCCTTCCAAGCATCAAGGCTTTCTCAAGTGAATCCTCTCTTCTCATTTGATGGCCAAAGTACTTTAGCTTCATCTTTATTATTTTATTATTATTATGCTAAGATCGACCCATTTGTTCTCCTCGCTGCCCAGGGGACTCTCAAAACTCTCCTCCAACACCACATCTCAAAGGCATCTATTCTTCTGCGCTCAGCTTTCCTAATGGTCCAGCTCTCACAACCATACATTGCCACAGGGAATACCATTGCTTTGACTATGCGAATCTTTGTTTGCAATTTAATGTCTCTACTTTTCACTATGCTCCCCAGGTTTCTCATTGCTTGCCTCCCAAGAATCAGTCGCCTTTTTATTTCATGGCTGCAATCACCACCTGCAGTGAGCTTTGATCCTAGGAAAGTAAAATCTGTCACAGCTTCTACTTCTTCCCCATCTATTTTCCAGGGACTGATAGGGCCTGTTGCACCCTGTTTACGTAACAGATTATTTTGTTCTAAATGTTTATTAGTCATTGATTATATTTTCATTTCAACCAATAATAATAGTTATCCAGATAGTGCTAAAGGAATACAGTGCAATACAATAAAAGGAACATCAGTGAAAAACAAATCTGTGTTGATCCACAGATGTTAGTCTGAAGGTATTAGTCTGTGTGATCCTGTTTCGGTGTTTATTAGGATTGATGAGATTCAGAGAAATGTATAAGTCTCTTTTTCCAAGTCTTAGAACATTGGTTATACTGGAACCTTGGCAGTTAGTGATCACTTGTATACCTATATTTAAAAAATCCAAAGAAAAACTGGCAGCTGAGAATCATGAAGTGTGTGTCCAACACAAGCAACTGTTTTGTGGTACTGATTTTCCTGGTTTTACGCAAATATGAGTCTGTCTACACTGGCCCTTGCAGTGCAGGCTGGTTTGCCCAGGCTCAGATCACTTGAGGACAGCATTAGCCATCCAAACACCATTCTAGCTTATATTTGATCTTCCTGTTTTCCTGCTGCCTTTAACTTTTCATAGCATTATTGTCATTTCCAATGTGTCTTGTTATCTCATGATATGCCCAAAGTATGACAGCCTCAGTTTTGTTATTTTGCTTCTAGGGAGAGTTCAGGCTTGATTTAATTTAGGACTGACTTGTTTGTCCTTCAGATTGTTTGCAAAGTTCCCCTCCAGCACTGTATTTGAAATGGATCAATTCTTTCCCTGTCAGGTTTCTTCACTGTCCAACTTTCACACCTGAAATAGAATAAATTGGATGATATTAGTCTTCATCTCCATTAGCATTTCTGTATCATTGGTTTTTTTTTAATTTGTTCCTTCATTGTTACCATTCCAGGTTCCATCCTTCCTTTGATTTCTTGGTTGCACCTTGGTTTGGACCAATTCTTCATTGGAAACATTCAATATTTGCAGTTTTTCCTGTGGTTGTGGTTTTTGTTTTCTTAATATTCTTTAGCAATCCTACTTTTGTACTTTCTTTCACCTTCATCAGAAGTTGTTTCAAGTCTTTGCTACTTCTTTCTGCCAGTAATAGACTGGTAGGTGGCAGGTCAGCAGTTTGATACCCAAATACTGCAGGATAGAATGAACTCCCATCTTTGTCCCAGCTCCTGCCAACCAAGCAGTTCGAAAGCAAGAAATTGCAAGTAGATTAAACAGGGATCACTTAGGTGGAAAGGTAAACAGTTTTCCATGCACTCCAGTGTTTAGTCATGCCTGCCACATGAGCATGGAAATATCTGCAGAAGCAGACAGCACGGGCTCTTCGGCTATGAAACAGAGATGAGCACTGAACCCTAGAATTGGATACAACTGGCTTTCGAGCAAGGGTGACCGTTACCTTTACTAAAATTATTGATGTTTTTTCTATCAGTTTTCATTTGGACTTGATCTGACTTTAATCCAGCTTTACTTATGGTATGTTCTGCAGACTGATAACATCCACACTTGTCTAAAACCTTTACCTATGGGAAATGATTCTTTTCTCCATATTTTGTCTAACAGCAGCTTCTTTTTTAGTGTAGGGATCTGCAAACTTGGTTCTCCAGAAGTTCTTGAACTTCAATTCCCAGAAGTCCAAGTCAGCACTTGTGCTGATCAGGGCTTCTGGGAATTGAAGTCCAAAACATCTGGAGAGCCAAGTTTGCAAACCCCTGGTCTACTGTATAGATTACATATCAGCTACATCCACTTATTTAGCGTTTCATGATTCACATAGTCAAAGACTTTGCTGTGGTCTATAAGCATAGACAGAACTTCTGAAATTCCTTGATATGCCTCAGTAGCCGAAGTATATTTGCAATGAGCTAAACGATACAGCACAAGAATAAAAGGGAGTGGAAGAAATGAAAAATAAAGTCAGAATCTAATTCTTAGTAATAACATTCTTGAACGTCTCCATTCCAACAGGGAAGAAAGGACCAAGATCTCTGGGGCTGTTCCTTGTCTAGACTATTTAAGGTGGTGGGGGAGTCAGGTATTCCAAATTCTCATAGAATCCAAAAGCTGCCCCATATTATAAATAGTTAATAAATTGATCTTCATTTGCAAGGAGAATTCTGAAAATAAAATTGGTATCAGGTGAGATTTAAAAAAAAAGTGGTCTCACAATGTGCTACAGTATTTAAAATCTTCATAAAAATTATATGATTGAAGAAAAGCCTTAGAGGCTGTCTAGACCATCAGGGTTTGCAGTGCAGCAGTGGTGGGATGTCAAAAATTTTACTACCACACTGTGGGCGTAGCTGACATCGTGGGTAGAGCTGATGTCATGATGTTGTGGGCGGAGGCAACATCATGACATCATGAGGTTGTGGGCGGAGCCAAAGTAAAAAATTGAAAATTATTTTTTTAAAAAAAATACATATTAAAATGTAAATTAAAATAAATACATATAAATACATATGAGTTAAAATAAATACATGTACACATAATTCATAAAATACACATAAAAACAAACTACATAAAACACACACCTCAACCCACCCCAAACACAAGTAACCCGTCACTTACCTTACTCTGGGGTCAGGGACCAGCAGGCAGGCAGGCAGGCACAGCAGCGGCCTGGCAGCCTGGCAGCCTGGTGGCCTGGCAGCGTGCCCTAGTCTGGCCTGGCCAGGCCCAGCAGTGCAGCGCAGCCTAGTCCGGCAGTACAGCACGGCGCAGCAGTGCGTCGGGGAAAGGCCTCTACCGCTGCCACTCCTCCAGGCTTTGCCTGCACCCTTTCCGGGCAGCCCAAAATGGCTGCTCGGAAGTGTGCATGCATGAAAACTCCATTTGACGCTTGTGCACTTGTCAGGAAATGAACCTATTTCCTAAGACTTGAAATTGCTATTTTTTTAACTAGGCCTCATAGAAATCCATATTTCCCTCTGTGTGCCTTACAAGACTGCCACGATGATTTGTTGATATTTCAGTGTTCCTCTGTTGTTATCTTTCTAGCCGTGTTGTGTCTTTGCATAAAGGTAAACAACCATTGTTGTGAGAAAGTTTTCTCTCTTGCTTGCTGTTACCTGATTGGCTAAGCAGTCCCACCTGACTGAAAATTCTCCATTTTGGAGAGAAGAAAGAGTTCGTCTCTGTTTCTTCATGGATTAAGACCTGTTTTTGATTAGAGAGCTTTTGTTTCTGCATCTCAATGGGCTAGAAATCTTTAGCCTAGGAGCTATGCATTTTTGCTCCTTAAAAATGGTTACCTAGAGTTGCCTGTGGACTTTATTGGACTGACTTATGCTACTGACTTTTATGCTTTATGAACCTGATCAATAAATCTTCATCATTTTTCTGAACAACGTGTCTTCATTGGACTAAAAAGGGTAAGAGCTGCCTTTCACACACACAAATCTTTGAACACGCTACCAAATAAAAACCCCTTAAGAGCTGATAAGCAGCTGAGAGTTGGATCTCTGTTCTAATTAGCCGTCCAGCTCGCCCTGTGTAGGTTTGTTTTGGTTTCCAGGGGTTTTCCAGACGTGTGGGGGCCGGCTGGATCGTGATCTATTTTTCAGTGTGCATGCATCAAATGGAGTTTTGATGTATGCGCACATCTGAGCAGCCATTTCGGGCTGCCCAGAAGACAGATCCGAAGAGGCAACTGAACCGGTCACCTGGGGGTTTACCACCACCCCCGGTGATCCCCTCCAGATGGCTGCTACCAGTTTGGCCAAACCAGTCCAAACCAGGAACAGCCCATCACTGGGTAAGCCCCCGAGGTGGTTCCCCCCAAAAGCCGCTACTGGTTCTCCAGGACACTGGGAAAAATTACTACCAGTTCTAGCGAACTGGTGCAAACCTGTAACATCCCATCACTGCAGTGCAGGATTTAGATACAGCATATCTGAGTATATGACTCCCAAGCCTCTTTACTCTGAGAATGAGTACCTGCTATTTCCTGAGGCAGTTTCCATATAATGAAAGCTTCGTATAACAAAAAATTCATACAACGAAATATTTTTGCACTATTGACAATGTGCCGTATAATGGAAAAAATGTTCACTATACAAATCGCTATTGGCAATTCCCCATACAACAACAAAATTTTTATTGTATGGGATATCACAAATGGCAATTCATATAACAAACATTTTCTTTTCATTATAATGTGCATCGCCAATAGCTTCGTATAATGGGGGAAACATATAGCAAAGAGCTCCACTGAACAGAGTTATTTTGTTCTATGGGGTTCTACTGTACATGAAAATACAGTAAAATTAATTAATTTAAAATTTTGTGTGGCTATGTTTTTGAGTGTTTACACTGACCCAACTATACGTTGAGTCCCTTTTTGGTCCTCATTTTAGGGGCTAAAACACCCAACTTATACTTGAGTATATATGGTATTTCACTGTGTGTCATTCACTGTATCAACTGCTAATTTAGGAGAACCCTCCTTTCCTGTGTTCTCCATCCACTGCCTAAATCCTGACCTCTGAAGCACAAGTGATCCGGTTTCCATCTTCTGCAAGAGAACCCTTCAGATATTTGAAGCTTTGACACTTTGATGGCCTGTTAACCTTACAATGACTTTCCGTATAGAGCTATCTGAAAAACACTACTTAATTGGTTCCTAAATAAAACAGGGCAGTGATAATAGTCACAGGAACTGGAAACATGTAAAAGTATGGTCTGTAAAGAGACCTAACTTAAATTAAATCTCAGACATAAATGAACTTCAGTAGGCAAGAAAGCCAGCATCTCTCTTCCGCAAGTGCCCCATTTACACTATGTTGACAGTTACATATAGGTTTCACTCAGGATTCCTCAAACTTTGCTCACCAGGTGTTCTTGGACTTCAATTACCAAAAGCCCAGATCAGCACACCTGCTGATCTGAGTTTCTGGGAATTGAAGTACAAGAACATCTGGAAAACCAAGTTTGAGGAACTCTGGCCAAGCTGATATGGCTGAAACTAGGTAGTATTTGAGGTAATATTTGGAAAATGGACACACACAATAAGTATTAGAATTAGAGAATTGTGGCATTACAAAGGAAAACTCTGGATGAATTTCCCATCACAACACAATACATATCCTTTCACAACACAATAGATATCCCTTAGCACCCAAAGTAGTAAAAGAGGAAGTAAAGAAGAAGACACGATACACAAAGTTTGATCCAGAGGGTGTTTTTTTGTTCCCTGATGCCTGCAGTACTTTAGTGTTAGTGAGCTACAGAACACATCTTTCCAGATGAATGCAAGCTGTTCCCCAAGGATAATATTCAGCAGAAAACATCTCTCCTTCACTTTAAAAAATTTTCCATGAGGATCCACATCTTTTTCAAAAGATGCAAAAGAGCTTAATAAAAACAACGGATAAAAACCAATTTGCTTCTATGAACCGTTTACTAAAACCCTCCACATCATCTGTATTTAAAAAGAGATTGTAAAAAGCTTCAGTATACAGTATCTGCTTTTCTCCCGGGAGTTGTTTCCTAGTCTGATCTCTCCACCCCCACCCCCCTTTTCTGCCTTTGGATCTTCTAAAAAGCATTACCACTGAATAGATTATTTGCTTTCTGTTCCAGCAGGTACACTCTAAGTTCAATGCAAGTCTTTTCATTTTAAAACTGTCTGTGGCACACTACTGTGTTGTTGCCACTTGCCTGACGTGACACATACCACTTAAACAGCTTCATCAAAAATGCACACATACAGCCACAAATTCAATCCTTTCCAAAAGAAAATCTGATTTCGGAGCTTACTTCTCTCTTCTAGGAGGCAGTTTAGCATATATTATGGCCAAACACAAACAATATAATGCAGTATAGACTATGGATCAGTGAAAAGTCATTTTAAAAACACTGAATGAGGACTCCCTATGCACCAAAAGCCAAACAGCAGAAGCACTCTATTTTTATTTTATTTTAAGACAAAAAAGAAGTTATGGATATTTTCAGTCTCATAATATAAACCGCAGGGGAGGAAGGGAGAGGGAGGGGGGATATTGCTGTTTAGGCTTGGTAGAAACTGATAGCTGCAAATATTATACATAAAAGTACAAAGGTCCTTTACTGCCCTCGCCTGGAATAAATGAAATAGACAAAAGAAAGTTAGTTTGTTAGATTAGGGGTTCCCAACCTTTTCAAGCAGGGGGCCGGGTCATACTCTCTCAGTCAACTTCAAGGGCTGGATGGCCATTTTGCCCTGCCTGCATGTTTGGGGTGGCCATTTTGTCCCAACAGCTTCAAAGGGGGTGGCCATTTTGTTTCACAAATGCCCTTGGAGGGGGCACATGACATGGCACTGTAGGCCAGATCTGGCCTACAGGCCTTAGGTTGGGAACCCCTGGGTCAGATGAAAACATACACACACATAGGGAACTATGAGATCACATTAATATCTTGGCATTCAGGAGAAAGGGAGATATGCCAGTTCCAGCACTGAGAACAGTGGGAACCAAGAGCATCAATGATAGCTGACTGGAGAGCTCCATGAGTTAGTTTTCTGGCTGTGGAACCAGGGATTGTGAATTCAGTTCCCCACTGTACTGCTTATGAGAAAAGCCAGTCTGTGTGTTCATGGGCAAGCTACACAGTCCCAGGGTGCTTCCAAAAGAAGAAAATCATGAAATACTGTATTCTCTACCTAGGATATCCTGAAAGAGGTTGCCATAAATTGGAAATGACTTGACTGAATATGATTGACATTGAAGCATCACAATGTTCCAACCTAGCATACAGTAATTTACTGCTTTTACTCACAAATACACAAATGATAATGATTGATCTCATCATCGTCTAAATTTAGTAATATTAACTGAATTAGATAATTGCTGTTTCACACTCTGGATGAGCACAGATGTCCTTTTGACACAGTTTTCAAATGTCTTTGTGGGAATAAAATAATATGGCTAAGGAATCCATTTGAACTAGTTGTCTTATAACCTTACAGTGACATCTGATCCATTATCTTCATCAAGAGCTTTATCTTCTTTCTTTTTTTAAAGTAAATCAGAAAGCAAACTCTAAAAGGGTCTGGCTCAAAAGACTAGGCTCTTTAGAACATGATGGTTTTGGGGTTCAATTGTATTGCTAGCACAATTCTAAAAATCTGCCAGTATTGAAACCTTAGGAAAAACTCATTTTTTGGACTGCAGCAACCAGCATGGATTCTGGAATGTTACTTCAATGTTACTTTATTTTTAAAAAACAATGTTTTACCAATGTAACAGCACAAGAAATGTCATGGCAGCAAACTATAGCTGAGTTAGTCTAGAAACCCCTTACATTCCTATTTGATATCAGTCTGGGAAAGTGCAACTTTGGGACAGTCTTTTTTGACTCCATTGACCCCAAAAGATTAATTAACTGAGATCTCATAGAGGAGGGAGGAGTCACAGGAGAACAATTAAACAGCCCACAGTGTGGAAGTACAAGAGATATTTGTGGAGTGGGGGAATTTAAAGCAACTCCTCATACCCCAGTTTAGCTTCTGGGCTACACAGAAAGAGCATCCTCAAAGATTTTGGTATTTTTGAACCACATTCGGTCATACCCTGGTCAACGGCTGTCTTGTGCTGACTAATCTTTCTCATACTAGGTCAGGTGAAAGGAACTGCAGAATGAATTCACCAAAAGTTGCCTTCATTTTGGCAGTTTCACATCTAGTCTAGAAAAAGAAGAAGTTTAGCTTCCATAACAAAATCACATTTCTATGATCCTAATTTTAGCATTTCTATTTATGGATTATTCTCTAATTGCATTCTGCAAATAATTTAATATAAAAATAAAACAGGATCAGAAAAATAATTTTATTGAAATGAAAAACCTTTGTCTCTTTTGAATTTCCAGCACTTATCTAACATTGTGCTGCAATGTTGGTGAAATGGCACCAAGAGTTCCTTGTGCCAGAAGCTATAAAATTTCTATCTGGTCATAATTTATACTGGACATTCACAAGAAGTCGATTTCATTATTATTTATTTATTTAAATTCTAAATTTTTGTTTCACCTTTCCACCAACTGATGCTCTGTTGAATTAATAGCAATAAAATATTTTAAAAAAAACAAAATAAGAAATTCATGCAAAGCAGGTAAAGTAAACCAATAAATCTTGAGAAAAAGCCAAGCAGAATGTTGAGTTTTGTGTTTTTTCTGAGTCTTGGGGGGGGTGTTCGTTATTGTTTGTTGTTGTTTTTGTTGTTGTTTGCATAAATGAAGCAAAATTATGCAATGACACACAAATCCTGCAAAAGGACAATGGCTGTTTTTTGCAATATGGATTTTTAACTATTAGAAGGATGGGAAAGGCTTTTTCCTTTTGGAAGAACATTGATTATTCCTCTTAGATAGCAGAATATAACATAAAGAAAAAACAGAGAAACTTGGAAAGATCAGCTCAGTCTCAGTATCCTCCTTACCACACAAAACAGTACTTTATATGATACAAAATACTCTAGAAACACTTGGAGTAGAAACAGGTATCTTTATGTATGGTTTCTATTATAGTTACACTCATAAGGAAAAGGAAAAAAAGGAAAATGGATTCTCCAGCACAATAGAGAGAACCTCCATGCTTGTTGCTTGGAGGAAGATGACAGGAAGAAGGACCATTGACAAAAGAATGGAAGAAAGTAAACACACAAAAGCAAAAAAGGGGGACAAGAACTTGCTTCGAATGCTAGAGATGAGGAAGAGCCTTACCAGTTAAGTTTGTGGCAAAAGACGATCACATTAGGCTGTAATGTATAAGCCCACTTCCACTAATTCACAACGTTATCACACATATTATTTGCTATTACAGTGGTGGCAAACCTATGGAACATGTGCCAGAGGGGGCACTCAGAGCCCTCTCTGTGGGCACACACTCTGTTGCCCTAGCATAGAATTCGCCCAAAACTCAGCAGCCCAATGGGAGTGCTTCCTCCCCCAGCACAGAGCTTGCCCACCCCGTTGCCCAGCAGTCCAATGGGAGTGCTTCCTCCCTCCCCCCAGCACAGATTTCACCTTGCTCCTCTGCAGCCCTGATGGCAGCCTGTTGAGTTTGGTCACTCGGTCTCTAAAAGGTTTGCCATCACTGTGCTATCTCAAGTTTCCAACCTTTTTGTTAGATATGACTGGATGCAACCCAGCTTATACTCAAGATGGACAGACCTTATACTCAGGACAGACCTCATTTTGCTGAGCCAAACACTTAGTAAGACATCTCTTTCCTGGTGATTCTCTTCCCCTGTCATTTGTTTCCCTTACCCATCATCTCTTTCCTTCTCCTTTCCTCTATCTTTTTATAATGGAAAAAGCCTTCAGAGTTCTTTATTGTTGCTCACCCCATGAGAGATCAAATGATGCATGAGAAAAATAGGTAGCACCATGATTTTTCCTAAAGCATTTCTGACAGAAACTATCCAATTTTGGTGGATATTTTCTTCTCTAGAGGTTACAAACAACTGATTTGTGCTTATAGTGTTAAATGCTTTTTAATATTCTGATTCAGATAGAGACAGAATGTTTTAAGGACTTCTACTATATAGCATATAGGCACTTAGTGCAGCTATTGAACACCCATTTATAGTGAAGATCACTGTGCCTCTGCCTTCATCTCTCCACTTACTAATAATAAAACATTTCTCATTCACCCCAGTTTGGTAGGGAAACAGAATCTTTCAATTATTTCTTACTGCTCAATGCTTGAAGTTTTCAATTCAATGAATTAGCCTTGACTCCGAAGTGTTCTTGAATAATAATAAACAGTTTTTGCTCAACTGCTACTTAGGCTTATTGCTAACATCTTTTGAAGTGTTCAGGTTCTCTGGGTGGACTATAAATCTTTGAATAAAAATCAATATTATTGGGGAGGTTAATCTCCAAAGAACCAGTCCACAAAAGTGTCTCTTTTCCTTTTGCACCAATAGAAAATATTTTTTTAAAAAAATGCTGAGGTGATATTTGAAGTCTTAAATCCAGAGATACATAAGTAACCTTGAAGTTTAGAGATGAAAAGCACAACACAAATCAGACAATCACATTTCTTCATTAATTCTACATTAAGTCATTTTAATTTTTTTACAATAAACTAAGAATATGAACAAGACTTCTCATACTAAGCATATTCCTCAGATTCATTTACTTTAGAATTTCACATGCAGCCCTGAGATAATAATCTGTACAAACTGATTCCAAGTGAAATGAAAGTATGATGGAGATTAAACTTCTCATGCTTTCAATGAAATTTGAGTTGTTGCTATTGTTATTATTATTATTATTATTATTATTATTATTATTATTATTATTATTATTATTATTATTATTATTATTATTATTATTATTATTATTATTATTATTATTATTATTATTAAATTCAAATTTATATGCCGCTTTCCTTGCCGAAGCAACTCTTTTCATCTGACATGTTTCTTTTCATCTGACATGCTAGGCATATTTTTTTAAAATAAAAGATTGAGTGGAGGAATAATTGATTTTGTTAGCAAATTAAACTATTAAGCTGTTCATTCTAAGATGCTTGAATTTAAAACAATTTAGTCTGCAATTATATATACACTTACCTAGAAGTCAGGCCCTTCCAGAATAGTAGTTCAAATGCTAATTTGATCTCATGTACACAGAGAGGGAGAGAGGATTGGGAGGAAAATCCTATTTGAATGTTATAAATTATGCAGAATGTAACAACAGTTATTACCCTCCCTGTTCTCATCATTGCTTCCCTACAAGTGACAGATTTAGAGGGGGGCTTTGCTATACATGGAGGCTGTCCGTGTGAATCAAGACCCTGGGAAGGCCCTGATTCATATGCAGAATCCCTCTACATCAGGGTTTCTCACCCTTGGGTCCTCAGGTATTCTTGGACTTCAGTTTCCAGAAGCCCAAGTCAGCACATCTGCTGATCAAGGAGCATGGAACTATCCTTTTCAGACCCATCATGTCCACCACATGTAGAAAGAGACACAAAATCATCAATGGAAGGACAGTGCTATATATATATAAACACCAAACATCACCAGAGTCGGTATCTGAAGAGTGTCCAACATGAACTGGTTCAAATCAGCCCAGATCAGTTAAACATAATCCAAGCCTCAATTTATTTATTTATTTAAATTTGTTTATCGCCCTCCTCCCCGAAGGGAACCAGGAAACTCACTGATCCTTGGGCTAGTTTTTTGTTGTTCAGTCACACGGTCGATTCCGACCCTTTGCGACCCTGTGGAGCACTGTCTGCCAGGCACTTCTGTCCTCCACCATCCTCCTCAACTCGCTCAGCTCTGTGTTCATTGTGTCTACAATACCATCTAGCCATCTCATTTTTGGCCACCCCCTTCTTCTTTTGCCCTCCATCCTTCCCAGCATTAAGGCTTTCTCAAGCGAATCCTCTTTCTCATTTGATGTCCAAGTGATGTCCAACTTTAGCTTCATCATTACTACTTGACCTTCTAAGGAGCAGTCAGGGTTAATTTCTTCTAAGATTGACCTATTTGTTCTTCTCTCTGTCCAGGGGACTCTCAAAACTCTCCTCCAGCACCACATCTCAAAGACATCTATTCTTCTGCACTCAGCTTTCCTGATGGTTCAGCTCTCACAACCATACATTGCCACCAGGAATACATTGCTTTGACTATACGAATTTTTGTTTGCAATGTGATATCTGTACTTTTCACTATGCTCCCCAGGTTTCTCATCAGTTGCCTCCCAAGAATCAGTTGCCTTTTTATTTCATGGCTGCAATCACCATCTTCAGTGAGGTTTGATCCTAAGAAAGTAAAATCTGTCACTGCTTCTATTATTATTATTATTATTATTATTATTATTATTATTATTATTATTATTATTATTATTATTATTATTATTATTATTATTATTATTATTATTATTATTATTATTAAATTAGATTTATATGCCCCTCTACTCACCTCACTGAGGCGACTCAGAGGGGCTCACATAACATAAACAACATATACAGTATCACAATCTCAAATATAAATACAGCATAATATAAAAATATAACAGATGCAGCACAGATAATACAATCAATAAATTTTACATAAAAAGAAAAAACAATACAATAAAATACAATGTAAAAATACAATACAGTCAAGAGAGACAGCAAGGTCTTTATGGCTGGGCTAGCTGGTCCACACAGTTGGCCCTCATTCCCCCTCTCCAACAGGCAGGGAGAGTTCTGTGATGTTCCTGGGGTGGTCATGAAGGCAGAAACAGCAGTAGCAGCAGCAAGGTCTTTATGGCTGGGCTAGCTGGTCCACACAGCTGGCCCTCATTCCCCATCTCCAACAGGCAGGGAGAGTTCTGTGATGTTCCTGGGGTGGTCATGAAGGCAGCAACAGCAGTAGCAGCAGTAAGGTCTTTATGGCTGGGCTAGCTGGTCCACACAGCTGGCCCTCATTCCCCATCTCCAACAGGCAGGGAGAGTTCTGTGATGTTCCTGGGGTGGTCATGAAGGCATCCATTTTCCAGGGACTGATAGGGCCTGTTGCCATTATCTTGGTTTTCTTTATATTGAGTCTCAAGCCAGCTTTTGCACTTTCTTCTTTCAACCTAATCAGGAGCTTCTTTAAGTTCTCCTCACTTTCTGCCATTAGGGTGGTGTCATCTGCATATCTGAAATTGTTGATGTTTCTCCCAGCAATTTTGATATCACATATCTGAACAATCTTTTTGTTCAGAAGTTGAAGGGGATATGCATTGGGTACCCAGATGGTCTCCAATGCAGTCTTAATCTGTTTTGCTACAGCAAGATGGTTGTAGCAAAACATTCTTTGGACCTACTACAATTCAATAACACTGAGAATTATTCAGTCCCAGTCTGTCCTCAGATTTTGCCTTTGAAATCTCAGGGAATGGGAAGCTGCTGAAAATGCCAACTCTATCTTTCACCTATTAACTGGCTGGTGCCAGGCCAGAAATACCCCAAGCTAGACAAAGGATCTGGAAAATTACTACTTTTACTATTTAGTTTTGAATAGAAATCATTTTCATCCTAGAACAAAGAAAATTTGAATGCTTCTTTATTTTATATAATGCGTGATATCATTTTATTTATTTATTTTGAAAGTTACGAACAATGAATTCGTTAAAGAGAAAAACAGGCAAAGGGTTTAAACAAAGGTATGTTTTAAAGGATTAAAACAACCATCTTCTAAAAACACAATTCAAAAATTTTCATATCTCATTTATTTCATGGAAAAGTTAAACAAGCACATATTTAACAGTTTCCATTAAAATCAGTGGGAGTTAAAAGAAATGGATTTTTTGCTAAATCCAACCTTGCATTTTCTATCACAGTGGAGAAATTAACTGATATCCTTATGCTGGTTTATTTCTGTTGACAACGTATGTGAGAGCTGTGTGGTCAAAGTGTAATAGAGACCGGGCAACCCACACATGCCCAGTGACAAGAATTTCATCCCAAAATATTTCCAGAGTCATTATCTCTGGCCTTAAGTCTTGCCCTAGGCCATCAACTGTCATTAATCTCCAGAAGTCAACCCAGGCTTCATTGTTAATTAAATACCTATTGAAATTCCTCTCTATACAAGCAGAACAAATCAAGGTCAAAGGAAAGAGCAGGGATTTGTCAAGAAGAGAGGAATATTTCTGCCTCAAAAGGATACTGATTCTGAACACCATGGGTCTTCAGCAAGTCATTTTTGGGAATGCTGTAGACATAATATATCTTGACTTGAGCAAAGCTTTAGACAAAGTGCCCCATGAGATTCTGATTAGCAAGCTAGGTGTGGGCTAGATGGAAAATTTCAGGCAGATACACAGTCAGTTACAAATGTACTTAGAGAGTGCTTATCAATTGGCCCTTTGTTCCAAACTGGGAGGATTCAACAAGTGGGGTACCACAAGGTCAGTCCTGGGCCCAGTAGTCTTCAAAAACATCCTTCATGATTTGGGCAGAGGTGCCCAAAATTTTCTAGACCACAGGCCAGTCATGTGGTTCAGAATGCCAGTCACTATGGTCCATGGGCCAGATCTGGCCCCCTATGCCAATTCATCTGGCCCACAAAGCCTCATTGTGTAAGTAAAATGCACCCAAGATCCAGCCCATGGGCCATAGTTTGGGCACTCCTGGGATAAGGGGATGCAGGGGATGCTTACCAAATCAGAAGATGACACAAAATTGGGTGGAAGAGTTAATGTCTTAATAGACAAACACAAAATTCATGATCTTGCTAGACTTCTTGATTATAGCGGCCAACCGTCACGGATTCTCCGGGACAGTCCCGATTTGAGAGGGGGAATCCCGAGTTACCATTTTTAGGAAAATGGTCACGGAATTCCCCCATGACGTCCCGGCTGTCCCGATTTCTCTTCGGCAGCAGGCATTTAAAAAAAAAAAGGAGCAAAAAATGGCTCCAAAAATTCAGCGATGTGATTGGCTCTCTATGTCAGCTGACATAGAGAGCCAATCACATCGCTGAATAGGGGAAACACCTATTCAGCGATGTGATTGGCTCTCTATGTCAGCTGACATAGAGAGCCAATCAAATCGCTGAATTTTTCCCCCTTCCCTTCCGGAGTTTTAAAAAAAGCCTCTTTAGTCTCATCAGCTGTTAGTCGGGAGAGAAAATAAGCAGAGCTTCAAGGTAAGCAGAGTTGGGGGGGTGTATTCTCTGTGTCCGAGCAGGCTGCCTGCTTATTTTCGGGGGGTGGCTTATATTTCTATATACTGAGTATATAGAAATATAAGCCACCCCCCGAAAATAAGCCATAAGGCCATTTTTGGCCATTTTGGGGGGGGGGAAGAATATAAGCCATGGCTTATATTCTTTCCCCCCCCCCCCAAAATGGCCAAAAATGGCCTGATGGCTTATTTTCGGGGGGTGGCTTATATTTTTAGAGCCCCCTGAAAATCGGCACATGGCTTATTTTCCAATAAACTGTGCATGCGCAGAAACTCAATCTGATGCATGCGCAATGCATCAGATTGAGTTTCTGCGCATGCACAGTTTATTGGAGCCATTTTTTGCTCCTTTATTTTTTGGCCCCGCCCATGACGTCATGACGTTGGCCCCGCCCATGACGTCATGACGTTGGCCCCGCCCCACTATCCCGGATTCAGTTTTGTAAGGTGTTGGACGCCTTATTCTTGATAGACTCAATCACTGGGCTAAAGACAACATAATAAAATTCAATGGGATAACTTCAAAGTTCTACATGTAGGATGGAAAAACCAAATTCATAGTTATATAATGGGCAATACTAGGTCCAGTAATGCTATAAGCAAGAAGAATATTGGAATTGTTGTTGATTGCAAGCTGAACATAGTCAACAGTGCAATGTGGTTTCAAAAAAAGGCAAATAATATTGTATGCCATTAACAGAAGTATTGTTTCTAAACCCTGTACTAGTCCCCATATATTCAGCACTAGATTTCATCTAGAGTACCTCGTCTAGTTTTGGACACTGCACTTTAAGAAGGATGTTGACAAACTAGAAAAAAGTTCAGAGGAAGACAAACAAGGATGATTAGGGCACTGAAAACAAAGTCCTATAAGGAAAGTTTGAAATAATTGGGCATGTTTAGCCTTGGAAAAGATGATTGGGGGGATATATGATAGCATTTCTCAAATGCTTGAAAGGCTGTCACACATAAGAGGGGTAAGATTTGTTCTTGATTATCCAAGAGTACAGAACATGTAACAATGGGCTCAAGAAGATAGAGAAAGGCAGTTTCAGTTGGAATCAGGAAAATCTTCCTAACTGTATGAGCAGTATAACAATGGAACTAATTACCTAGGGAAGTGGTGAGAACTACAGTTCTGGAGGCAACCAAGGCAGAGTTAGACAACTTTTTGTCAGATATAATTTGCTGTTAGCCCCTCCCAACAACCTTATTCTATTATTCTTTGGTTTTATCTTCAGATTGTATTATGTTAATTTTAAAAAGTCTTACAGATTTTCTTTACTTACCTTTGAATTTAGAATTCATTCAGCTGAATACCCTAATCTAGTCTGATCAGGTGAGGAATGATTGCTGCATGTCGAAGTGCCAGCTTTCAACTTGTGCCATCTCTGGCTGAAAGGATCAGGTAATGGATGATCTGAAAGACTAGAAGCCTTCGAGATCAGCTGTTAAACCCGCGAGCCAAGGAGCACTTGAAATAACAGAAATGGGGGAATGACTTGCAAATGCTCCCCAGAGGGTGGGTGGGTATACAGTTGACACAGTCAAGAAATGTTATTGCAGATGAAAATGTAAAGCATGAGTATAACCTTGACTTATAAAAACAAGACATGCTTTATCTCAGCAATTGCACAGGTGTTGAGAAGTACTGGGCATAAATGACAAAACAGGAAGACTATTGTTATTTCAAGGAGTTAAGTAGCACATGTCCATTTCCCAACAAGCTCTCATTTGAAGTGGTTAGAATTAATTGGCTTAATTGACTTGTTTAGTGAAGGAAGAAATGTTTCCTAAATTCTTATAATTAAATGTTTTCCAAGCTTATTGCAGTTGCTTTTGAGATGTGAAGATGTTTAGAATAACAATGCAGATAGAGAAAGACTCTTAACTGGGTGAGATAAGCATCAGGCAATTAATGAGGCAATCCTGACCTTGATGAGTGGGCATGGTACCAGCTCATGCTTATGTTAAACCAAAAGTATTTATGTAAGCCAGAGGTGTTTATGTCAATATGTTTTCCCCTAGTGGCAGTACAATAGTGGCTCAGAGTCAGGGTGATGAAGTCACATCCCCTCACAAGAGTATACAAACTGAAGCCTTCCACAGACTGAATGCATTTACAGTAAAATGGCATCCGTAATTTTCCTGCCAATTTTCAATGAGGAATGGATTTATTTTCCTGGCTAGGATACTTTGCAAAGAATTGATGCATCAGGATACAGTGGTACCTCGCTTAAAGAGCATAATGCATTCCACAGGATTGCTCTATAAGCGAGTGTGCTTCTTTAAGCGAAACACCATTGTAAGTGACCAATTGCAAACCCCGATTTAGTTGTTAAGTAAATTTTTGGTTGGTTTTAGTTGTTAGGTGAGGTGACCATTCAGAGAAAATTCTGCTCTTTAAGCAAGTTAGTCTCTAAGTGAGGCACTCTTTATGCGAGGTTTTACTGTACATCAGTAAAGAGATGCTACTGGGGCTTCCACAGACCACACCAAAGCTAACAGAGGAATCAAATCTAACAAGAATAAGGTCCATTCTGTGGGCCCTTCCAAGTTCCTCTATATTTTACAGTGCCAATACAGTTAACCTAGTGGGCAGATGTCAGCCAAGTCTGTGTAATATTGTCAGTGGAAACTTTCTGTGCCCCAAACTCTAAAGTATAATGTTGTATTGTGAGAAAAAGGGGCAGAGCTTTACATACCATGTGAGTAGAGTTGTATCACTTCAGAAAACAGAGCAAAAAGCACTTACATGGAGAGGTCTGCATCGTCTTAACGCAGGGAGAGGCCACCTATAACTCCCAGGCTGTTTTTAAGGGTTTCCAAAGCACTCCTGAAAACTCTGCCACCACAACAAAGATTAAAAAGCATGGTTTTCATGGCTTTTTTGATGTACTGTCAAAGTTCAGGAGAAGCTGGGGAAGCAAACATACCCTTTGCTTTAAATTGCTCTTCACAGTATGCTGCTGTCTTTCAGTGGAATACCAAAACATAGCAAATAAAACACATTTGCCCCTGTTGCTGCTGAGTTTCAGCCAACAGCAGATACTCTGGGATCAAAATGGATCCCAGACCTCTTGCAGTTGCTCACCCCTGCTTTAATGAAAGAAAACAGTAATATATTTTTGTATTTTAAAAAAAACCCATCATGACTATAGATGAGCCTGCTAACTTGTGTCCCAATTAAAAGGAATTTCTTACATTTGCTTGGTTGTTGTTGCTACCATTTTATTTATTTTTCAGAAAATAGCTGTTATGTTTGAGCCTCATTAATCTCCCCTCTTACTTGGACAGGAGAGAGGGATCGAAGGCTTGAAGTGTTTCTTCATCCCTGCTCTGACAAAGGCCCTGCACTTTTGCTCTGTAGACGCTCCCTTAGACAGTTGGGGGGGCCGGACTGGTGGTTTCCCTACTGTAAATGCTGCTGTAAAATGCAACTGTCATAAACATGTTTATGGTTGTTTCCACTGCTTCCGGTGGTAGGGGTGGTGGGAGCAGAAGTGGTGGGCCGGATGAATTGTCACCATGGGCTGGATCTGACCCACAGGTCATAGGTTGCTGACCCTCAATGCAGCTGGGAGTTTGAAGGTGGGCAATCTGGCTACGGCCCTGATGATCTGGCAGTTTATGATCTACAAAGTAGACTTCAAATTAGGATGGACAGACAGCTAGATAGATAGATGATACCTCACCCCAAAATTTGGGGGAGCATTCGCCTGCCCAGTCACAAGCCATCCACAGACAAGTAAAGATATAAAGGCTGAAATTCCTCACATGCTTCTATCACGCAATGCCTATGCAAGTTCTCATCTAGTTACAATGAATGATCATTTTTAATTTTCCAAGGAAAGAGTGAGATTGGACAGATTTCTCCATATTTTCTCTTTCTGCCAAAACAAGAATAACCAAATTCCAAATCCCTCAAACACAACATGCTGTGGCTGACTGCAGTTAATAGATTAGATAGCAGTGCACGTCTCATCTGCACAAGGAGATGCATAAATAAGGCATACAACCCAGACATGCCCTAGCACCCCTTCAACTAGCCATAATTAGCTACGGTATGTCAATTGATACAAACCTTATACAGGCATATCAGAAAACAAAACAAAATAAAATAAATAAAATAAAATAAAAAACACTGTAGCACTTTAAAGACTAACTGCTATATTTTTATTGTTAGCTTTCATGGATCAAGTCTACTTCATCAGACAAAGAGTGAAACTTACAGGCATGTTCTTTATCTACTAAATTCAGAGGCTCAAAGGGAGAAGGGGTATGGTCAAGCAAGATGACAGACAAACCTTATACAGACATTCAAAGGATTCAGACAAGAATTTTGATTTCACCCCAGTGCTATAAATGCCTTTAGCATTGCAGAATGGAATTATTCCATACTGTTTTAGTGTTGACTGTCACTGTGATCAATTCAACAAGTGGACTTAGCTATGTGAGTTGTTAGATGGCAGACTCACAGACTGAAATCCTGTTGCTTACCATAATAAGGCATAACTAAAGAAGTTCCCTTTTGAATCAGTGGGTATGGTGAGTTAACCACTCTATAAGTTCCATTGATTCAATTGGCCTGCTCTAACTGCAATTTACCAATCTAACCAACAGAATTTCAGCCAATGTCTGCTACCAAAGCCATCTAGGAAGCTGTAACACAGGACCACCTAAGGCAGCTGAACAGGATTTTTGGAGGACACATATGTGTGTCTGCTTGGGACCATGCATAAAAAGGTGAACAGCTCATAAGGATTATGGGCTAACAGTGAGATACATCCATGGGATACCTCACTCTGCAATGGGCCCTCTGTTCAGACCATGGGCCACCATATGTAAGGTACCTAGGAGATATAGGTTATAGAAATTTTAGACAATTTATGTCCGTGTGTGTGTGTGCGTGCGTGTACATACAGTATATACATACTGTATGTATGTATATACTGTATGTATATACTGTATATACGCACATACAGTATATACATACTGTGTTTCCCCGAAAATAAGACACTGTCTTATATTTATTTTTCCTCAAGAAGAATGCCTTATTTTCAGGGGATGTCTTATTTTTATTACGCCACTGGCTGCCCGTCTCCTTTATCGCTCCGCGGCAGGACGCTGCATAGCCACTCCTATCACTATGTCTTATTTTCAGGGTATGGCTTATATTGCACAACTGCTGAGAAATCCTGCTACAGCTTATTTTATGGGTATGCCTTATTTTCAGGAAAACAGTGTGGGTACATACACGCACGCACGCACGCACGCACGAACACACACACACACACACAGTCTAAAATCTCTATAACCTTGTTGTTCGCTGTGCATTTTGTAAGATGTTTCAATAATAACATATGATGAATTCTTCTACTCCTCTTCCCAGTTGCATCACATTCAGAGGGTACAAGGGCATTTTTCTTTATTTATTTATTGACATTTTTACATCACCAAACATGTACATTTCATAAACTTCTTTTCCAGTCAAATGAATATTTCTGAATATTATACAAAAGATTATAGACACAATATATACAGCCAATGGATGTTGTGCCAATCACAAGTATAGAAGGATAAAACATTTGAAGAAAACAGCTATTAAAATTATATTTATAACTTACAAAAGTGTTTACCCAATATTTGTAGTACTGACTTGTAGTTCTAGAGTGGAGTACCATTAGACACCTGCAAACAATCTGAAAGCTAATTACTAGTAGTTATGTGAACCAGTTGCTTATATTTTGATGTTAGCTTATTATGTGTAGCATAACTAACACAGAAATGGTTACTATTTAGCATTTATACATGGTAAAAAGCCAAGTAGAAAGAGTAGATTTTGGATTAAAGGGTAGCAAATTGAAATTACCACTAATACCATCACCATTTTGTTATTTTGTCATTTGGGTAATTATAGGATTTCCCACCCACCACCCACCACCACGAAGGCAGCAAAATTTCATATCTATTCCTCCTAGTGTGCTGTTGGTTGTTGGAATCGCCTCGGGGCTCTAGCCAGGGGGGTGGGAGACAAAAACCCTCCTGAGCTAACAGTCCAGCCCCCCACCCCCTGATGCCAATGTTATATGTGTGTGTGTGATATTGTTGCCCCTCCTGGAAAAATCCTCCCCCCATCTAGAATCCTGGCACCGCCCCTAAATCCCCTTGAATACTATCCACACTTTTTCCTTTAGGAGAAGAAAAAAACACTACCCATACTATAAGATAAATGAGCTTAAGCACCAATAAAATGGAATTTTGTAGTAAATAAATGTTTAACTTTTACTAATGTTGTTAGGACACAATGCATTATATGTATATTTCCTTCGAAAGGGTCACCCTATTAAAGCTACTCTGGGTGCTTTCTCAATGAGTCTACTTTTCTGTACAAATGTCTGAATTTATGATGTCTGCTCAAGAGATTATTTTTAAAAGTTGAGGGGAGGGAATATATGAACAACACATTCCATTCTTTATCTCTTTTTTTCTAATGAGGTGATAGCAATCTTTTTTTCCTTCACTAAACACTGATAAGATGTATGCATTTCAGGTGCCCATGTCAAGAGAACAGATGTTACACAGAAACTGAACTCAGGGAAAAAACACCCATTAACAGTCTTAAATCTGATTTAGGAAGAGAGGCATTGAGAAATTCAAGGGCACTTCTCTTAGGTGGCATTTCCTGTTGTTATGCTAATCAATAAATGGACTATACCATGATATGGAGCTGAAGTATAATATCAAAATCTATGAGGCACATAACAGTTTAAGATTATATTCAATTTTTCTGTGAAGTATATGAAACAGGTATAGTGGATTTATTCTGTTTGTCCAGTGCTGTACTTAAAAGTGTGAAGGGGTTTTAAAAGAGATGTATAAAGTTTAGCAAGCCCAAAGAACTTCTTCCCATTATACCAACAAAGCCTGAAGCAGTTGAATTAATAGGAGAGGGAGAGCATAGCTTCTGCACAGCAGCAGGAAGACCAGGCAAAGGGAACTGCAGAATGTACTCACCAAATGTTGGCTAAGGAAATAAGACAGACCACTAAGAACTCATTCTTGCCACAACTATTGTATAGCTGAGCCCCAAAATTTCTCTCTTAGCTGTTTCCCTGTTCTTGCTAGGAAATGCCCTTGCAGATAATTAGTGCGACAACTGATTCCCTTTCACTTATCCCTCCAGACATTCATCATCATATGCAGAGAAAGCACACATTTGACAAACAGAGCAGTGATTATGCACTGGCACAGGTCTCCATGTAAGGCATATATTATTCAGCTACTCTTCCCTAGCATCTACAAAGGATTTCAGTCATGCGAACATAATGGAGGAATAACATTGTACAAAGCAGGCTACACAATTACTGAGGGCAAACAGAAAACTGGAAACAAAACATGAAGTAACCTTGAGAGAATACTTATGAGAGAGGGGAAAGTGGGCAGAATTGAACAAATTGGGGAGAACAACTGAACACTCCTCCTAATAAATTATTTATCACAATCTTTTGTGTGGATTGATTGGACATCCAGGGAGCACAATTCAACAGGCACTGCTGCTACAGAAGCCAGTTGAACCAACTGCAGTTGCCACACGGGCAGTGCGTAGAGGATTACAACATCAGAAAACTGGATTCTTAAATGGGTAATAAACACTGAGTGATATCCTTTGAATCTGAGGATGAAAGAGGTATTATTTGACTTTCTTGAAAGGCACTGCAGACATGGTCAGGGCTGCATGTACATCTTTTCATCATCACGTACAAGTAATGGATCTGTAACAAATGTCCTGCCACCTGTGAGATGCAACATTAACATAAAGCCATTGCAAAATGAAACAAATACAGATGCTATAGATAAGGAAAAACTGTCTTTAGAGAAATAGCTTCACCTTTCTTGCTTCAATGGTTCAGTCACCAAAAGCTTTTAGAGCATTTGTACAAAAAAAAGGGATCTCTTTGTGGAAGTGGAAGTCAGACATTCTTAAAAGCTCTCTCTGTTTGTACAAGGGTATGACTCTGGCAAGTATGAAATGGCATGCTATGGCACTGGCAGAGCAGTATGCCATAATTGATTCTGCTAAGCAACAAAACTACATGACATGAAGTACATAAATATATTTTTTTTATTTTTCATCCCTCTTGCCAAACCAGAGGGGTCTCACGATATGAAATCACCAGCACTTCATCTGAGCTCTTGAAAGGTAAGCTGATAAGCTAATATAACACAGAGCATATCTAAATGAGTGCTTAGAGCACTCTTTCAAATTCTCAGAGTTGTTCTGGGCACTCAGCAGCTGCATTTTACGGATGGTGGAAAATCCAAACTTCCCACTCAGTAATCTTTTTAGAACCCCCATCTATTTAAGATTGTTGAGAAAAATGATGCCCTGAGCACCTCTGGAAGCTTGGGATGCTGTTTAACATCCGGTTTGCTGACAGAGATAATGAGCCTGTCAGCACACTCAATGTTTTCACTTTATATTTCCCTGCTCCTTTAGAGAAGGAGAGAAAATATATTTTAAAAAATTCTCTTGCCAACCTGCTGCAGCTTTAATTGGCAATAAAAGTGAAAAGGAAAATAAATATTTTGTCCCTCCTTGCCAATCAAGTGCTACAATGGGTTAAGAAGTAGGGAAAACATGTACACTTTATCTTCTTCTGAGTTACACAACTGGAATATTCAATTTTGATTTACTCTAGCACAACTAGAGTTAGCCATTTGAACAAATGGAACTTATGGAGAAATTGATTCTTCAAATCTCCACTGATTCTGTGACCCTACTGCAGTTAAGCTAGGACTGCAGTAGCTCAAGAGGTTAAAACGCTGAACTCAACAACTGGAAGGTTGGAGTTTGATTTCCGAATACTGCATGACAGAGTGAGCTCCCGTCTCTGTCCCAGCTCCTGACAACCTAGTAGTTTGAAAGCAAGAAATTGCAAGTAGATAAATATGTACCACTTTGGTGGGAAAGTAAGCAGCATTCCATGCACTCAGGTGTTGGGGCATGCCTGCCACATGTCCACAAAAAAGTCTGCAGATGTAGAGAGTGTTGGCTCTTTGGCTATAAACATATATGAGCAGAGGCGTAGCTACCGCCGTATCTGCCGTATCAATTATATGGGGGGCCCGGGCCATGGGGGCCCCCAACGTGTGTAAGCAAAACAAATCTTTACCCTTCCTAAGGGCCCCCAAACAAATTTTTATACGGGGCCCCGCCAAGGCACGCTACTCTTCTGGATATGAGCACTGAACCCTAGAGTCATATACAACTGAATTTCAAGCAAGGTCAATCTTACCTCACTGTAGTTAAAAGGTATTACTATACTAAGCAACAAGATTCCAGCCAATTATTTATGTGACTGCTGCTACTCCTCACCCTACTCCAAATAAATCTCAAAGATATAAAGTAGCTCGTTTAGCAGTACCTTTCCATTCAGGAAGTGTGGCTAGCCAGGGAAACCTAGAATAGCATCCTCAGCCATCCTACAATACTGCTAAAGGTAATATTGTGTTAACTAGCATGGCTGCAGGGCTCAAAGTGAAGGTGGTGTACTTATAGGTAAAATGAATATGTAATCACCCCTCTGTAAGAATGACTACATGTCAACTGTAATGCAAATTAACTTGCACTCTCTTGTTGAGAAGTCACATAGGATCATTCAATACTTTTCAACTTAAGTGACCACACAAATATTTCAAACAAACCTAGGTACTGCAGTACTGTTGAAGCACCTGTATGTACCTCCTCAACAAGGTTTTTCTGGCTTCCTCATTTTATCTTTTGCCAATGGGAAACCTTGTTAAACTGTAAAATAAATGAATAAAGAAGAACACTGTTTATCAACTTCCAGGAGAAGCTGGGGGGGGGGGAAGTGTCTTGTGAGAGAGGTTAGTGCACATGTGCACAACCTCCCTAATGAGGTAAACGGTGAGGGGGAAGATGCTTTGCCAGAGCATTATTCTGTGTATATGCACATCTGCATTAGACAAAGCTAAAAGAATTGATTTGTAAAAAGTAGAAGGATCTCTGGTGTGGAGGAAAAACTATGGGTTGGAGACAAGTTGTTAGATGGCAGATACATGTTTGCATTTCCCATTTCATCATATGATCAATGGCAAAAAATGCCAATGAGTTACCCCCAACCTGTAGTATTCTCTCATTTTATATCTGTGCAATCAGACTCTTAAAATGGAAAGGTGTGGGAAAGTACTCATCATCAGTGGCTGCAACTTGTTTCCGAGAATGTATTTTTTTTCCTGAAGCAGGAAAATGACATTGGCATGAATTTGTTTAAGGTGGATCCCAGATTGCCATGAAGTGACCCACACACTATGATCATGGAGCCATTTCCTGAGGCACATATGAAATGTGACATGTAGGATTTAACACTGGGAATGCAATGGACTGCCTTGAGGTTATTATCAAAGTACATCTTCACAGACAGTCCATCTGGCATTGCCTCTTCCGCTTCCATGACCGTTGGGAATCAGAGTTCCTTCTCCACTCATTTTGTTGTTGTGTAAAATATGACGGCTTCCAGTGGCATCTCCTCCACTGAGGAGACCATCACCCCACCTAAAGGGACTCATCCACCCATAGTCGTTGGCCCCTTTAGGAAGTCATGTTATTTACCACCGCCCAATACTCGGCGTTGAGTTGAGTTGCTGGCTGTATGGTCTACTCCATTACCATAGCAAGAAAGTACTAAACCCTGAAGAATGACATGTTTTGTGAAGAATTTTTTCAGAGGGCATCATCTGAACTTTTTCATTTCCTTTGTTCCCTAAAAATAGAAGGATGTTCTGAATAATTATTTTCAAAATGTCTTCACCTATTTTTTGGGGGAGGCATCTGACTTCCTGCTGCAAGCATGCCCTAAGATGGTGATGGTGAACCTTGGCACTCCAGCTGTTCTTGAACTTCATTTCCCAGAAGCCCTGATCAGCAGGAGTACTGACTTGGGCTTCTGGTAATTGAAGTCCAAGAACACCTGGAGTGCCAAGGTTAGCTATCACTGCAGTAAAATGTCCCTAAGCAGAGAGAATTTGGGTGGACAGACTGCTAGTAAAAATGTAATTTGTTGGGAGTGTAGGAGGAAAAGACAAAGCTTTACTGCAATAATTTCTAGCTGTGAGCCCCAGTTATTGGAGTATTTCTACTTCTTGTGTTGAAATCTTGTGAAATTGGCATAAAATTTCTATTCTCTAAACTAAACAGAAAATTTCACAAATGCATATCTGTACAGCTATTCCAGCAGGGTCCGCAGTGGCCTAGTGGTTAAGACACTGAAGTTGTTGACTTGAAGGTCAGCAGGTCAGCAGTTCAAGACCTGAGTGCTGCACAATGGAATTAGCTCCTGATTCTGTCCCAGCTCCTGACAACCTAGCACAGGGATTCTCAATCTGCGGCCCGGATGTGGCCTGGATGTGGTGCACACTACCATTTCATGTGGCCCCCACTGCTTCCACCACACAAGGAAGTGTCATGTGATGGAGAAAGGGCAAAATGGCTATCCAGACTCCGAACCTGTCTGAGCGAGCATGACCCAGCCCTTGGCTTTAAAAGGTTGAGAAATCCTGACCTAGCAGTTTGAAAGCAAGACATTGCAAGTAGATAAATAGGTACCACTTCGGTGGAAAGCTAAACAGTATTCCATGACTCTGCCACATGTCTACGGAAACATCTGTAGATGCAGACATCATTGGCTCTTTGGCTACAAATGGAGATGAGCACCAAACCTATGACTGACTTTCAAGCAAGGTCAACCTTTACAGCTATTCCATGCAATTCCAAATACTTTGAAGAGGATGCATAAATGCTGTGAATGTGTGGACAGAGGGTGGAATGCAAAGAGAATATGAAAAACAGGCTCTTTGAAGCTGGGGGGGGGGACAAAGAGCTAAGAGAATGTCTGAGATATTATGCTGGGCCAATTGATTACTGATTTTGAATAAATCTGATGCAGCCACAGAATGCTCTAAGTTTCACAAAGAGGTCTTATTTAGCCACAGGTTCATTGGACTTCACAGTACAGATACGCTAACTCACATAAGATAGAGGGAAGAAATGTGACAAGGTCTAATTAACCTGCCATTAGAAAATTAATCAGCTCTTCATAGTTTGAGCCTTAGCTCCTCCTTCTGCTTGTTGCAAACCAAGTACCATCATCCCATTGAACCAGGATAGGCTGCCACTTGCCCAAATCTAAAGAGCAGACAGCTTCCAAAGAATCAGAGGCTGCACACACCACTCAAGGGTCGCTCCCATTACCTCTTTCTCCTAAAATCATTTTCATTTTAAAAACAACACTTTGAACCCTCTCGTGCCAACAAAAATAATTTTTTAAAAGATAAAATAGATTTATGGGATAGGAGTGACCTGGACCTCAAAGCAGGGCAAACTAACTTTGTAGGGGCTGGGCGCAGAAGAGCTGAAGAGCTAAAAGACCCCAATTGGGGCCCGGATGAACCAAAAGTAGCCACACTTTGCCCATCCCTGGAATAATTCATTGCTATTTCTCTTCCCTAAACTGTACATTGCTATCAAACAGCTGTGTGAATGAATCCCCAGTTGAAATAAGGCTTTTCATTTCTGCCGCTTCCATGTTCCATCATTATTTGTTGCAGCTGAACCATTGTATATCATGGCAGTGTGTTATTTGCTTAAAAGTACAAAAGGGAAAAGCTAAATATCTGAGGAGCATATGTTAATGTTGATCATTAGTACTTGCAGACCTAACAGAGCTACCAGGTATATTTACTTGACCACACATTTCAAGTCTCCAAAGAGACTCTACCACAACACCTGAAGCCGATTGTACATCAACAAAGTGAACTTTGTTTTTAATTAATATGCATGATTGATGTGCCTGAATCTCATTTCCAGGGAAATGAATATGATAATTTGATGCCAGCTCTTTTTTATTCCTTATTTTAATTAAAGTATTCTTTTATTAAGTATAGACTATCTAATTAGAAATTAATTACACTGAATTGTTTTTAGTCAGGATTTTCACCAACAAAGACAAGGTCAACCAGAATTATAATAAACATTGCAATCACGGCTGTGTGTTTTTGAGAAGCAAGGTAGGAAAGAGCACAATGCAAATGCCTTCATCACAAGTCCTAAAACTTCACTGGAAGGAAGGAAGGGGGGGAAGTGGTGAAGAAAATAAAGAAGGTAATCTCAGAAGAGAAAGATAGCATGTGGAAAAATAAAAACAGAACCTGACTTTCTCAAATATAACCGTGCCCTAAGAACCAAACCTGAGTCTATTCACAATAAGGATTTGTTAAGTTTCTCTTCCATCTAGGATACTGGTGCTGCCTCCTGGGATCCACACAATTCTAGGCAAAAGCTGGCTTGAAACTCAATATCAAGAAAACCAAGATAATGACAACAGGCCCTATCAGTCCCTGGAAAATACACAGGAAAGAAATAGAAGCAGTGACAGATTTTACTTTCCTAGGATCAAAGCTCACTGCAGGTGGTGATTGCAGCCATGAAATAAAAAGGCGACTGATTCTTGGGAGGCAAGCAATGAGAAACCTGGGGAGCATAGTGAAAAGTAGAGACATTAAATTGCAAACAAAAATTCCTATAGTCAAAGCAATGGTATTCCCTGTGGCAATGTATGGTTGTGAGAGCTGGACCATTAGGAAAGCTGAGCACAGAAGGATAGATGCCTTTGAGATGTGGTGTTGGAGGAGAGTTTTGAGCCTTGATGCTTGGAAAGGTGGAGGGCAAAAGAAGGGGACAGCCAAAAATGGCTAGATAGTATTGTGGATGCAATGGGCACAGAACTGAGCGAGTTGAGGAGGATGGTGGAGGACATGTGCCTGGCAGACAGTGGTCCATGGGATCACGAAGGGTCAGAATCGACTGTGCAACTGGACAACAAAAACATGGGACTGTGAGGAGATCAGAGGCATAGCTACCGCCGTATCAGCCGTATCAATTAGCCCGGGGCCCTCAACGGCAAAAAATAAAATTAAAAATAAAAAAGAGCAAAAATTTACTGCGCATGCGCAGTAACTCAATCTGATGCATTGCGCATGCGTCAGATTGAGTTTCTGCGCATGCGCACTTTATTGGAGCCATTTTTGGCTCCAATTTTAAAAAAAAAAGCCGGAGTCGGAGCCGCAGCTTTTAAGCGCGGCTCCGATGGCGGCCATCAGAGGGCCGAGATGCAGCGCGCGGAGCCGTAGCTGAGCTGGCGAAGGCAAGGGGCGGCTCGGCTGTGGAAGGCGAGGCGAGCGGGCGCAGCGAGGCAGCCCCGACTCCGAGCCCGAGGCCCTCCCCCCGGTTGCCGCGGGGGTTCCCTGCCTGGCTGCGCCAGCCCAGGCGGCGCTCTCCACCTCGACGCTGGGGTGGGAGTCCAGCGCGCCTGCACCGAAGAGGTCCCTATTTATTCTATAGTACTTGCAATGTCTTGCTTTCGAACTGCTAGTTTGGCAGGAGCTGAAGGCAAAGACGGGAGCTCATTCCGTCCTGCAATGTTCGGGGTCTCGAACTACTGACCTGCCACCTTCCAGTCAGCGTCTTAGCCACTTGAGCCACTGCAGTTCCTGTGTTTTTCCCAGGGCTATTATTAAAACCTAAACTGGCCCCCGGAACTTGTGCACCTTCATGGCCCGGATGGCCTCCTAGCCCTGGCGGACGTCCCTGATCTCCTCATAAAGGCTCTGTTGCGGCAGCAGAAGCTGGTTGAGGATCCGCAGGGAGCCCCGACGGTACCGGATCGCTTCCAAACCCATGGCTAAGTTTCCACGGCAGGAGGCGGAGCCGCAACAGAGGAGGGAAAGGGGAGGGAAGTTGTTCACCAAGCCTCCGCTGGGTCCTAGTGCGCCCAATTCATGGCTCCCATTCCCTCGCCCCATCCCCGGAGAGCATCGAAGCCGTGTAGACCGGCTAAGCTTCGCGTTAATTTCAGTGGAATTCCGAGCCTTAATTGGGTCTCTTTCGGGGAAATAGCAAAAATCCGAGTTTAGTCATAATCACAAGGCCCAGCTGCTTCCGAAGAGGTGGATTGATAGGTTAAGCTGCCGAGTTAAAAAAAAACAGCACTTTTTTTTACACCAGTGCAGGACAGAATGAGCTCCCGTCTTTGTCCCAGCTCCTGCCAACCTAGCAGTTCGAAAGCAAAAAAAATTGCAAGTACTGTAGAGAAACAGTGTTCCGTGCGCTTGTCATGCCTGCCACATGACCTGTCACCCCAGCGTCGAGGTGGAGAGTGCCGCCCGGGCTGGCGCAGCCAGGGAGCCCCCGCGCCGCGGCGACCGGGGGGAGGGCCTTGCTCGGGGCTGCCTCGCTGCGCCCGCTCGCCTTCCACAGCTGCCCCTTGCCTTCGCCGTGCGCGGCGAGGGAGCGATCGTGCGATGGCAGCAGCGGCGGTGCGGCGGTGACAGCAGAGGCGGAGGAAGAAGAGGCCCCAGGATTAAGGTAAGTGAGGTTTTTGTGTTTCGGGTGGGTGGGTGGGTGGGTGGAGGTGTGTGTGTGTGTGTGTTTTTTACATTTTAATTCTATTTTATTTATTTTATTTTTATTTTGGCCCCGCCCATGACGTCATGACGTTGGCTCCCCCCACGACGTCATGATGTCATGACGTTAGCTCCGTCCCACATATAAAGGGCCCCCAAACAATTTTTATACGGGGCCCTGCCAAGGTAAGCTACGCTTCTGGTGAGGAAGTCTTGTTTGGCAAGACATTGTTCTTGTCAATCACACACACACCTAAAAAACAACAACCCAGATGAAACCTGCTATGTAAAGGTAGATCTGCCTGAGGAGCCACTTCCTCCAGTTGACTGGGAGAAAGTCAGGTACGTGCTGGTATATCGGGCAATCGGGCTTTGTCCCACCCTGCCCTCACCTCTGGCGCCTTGGGGCTCCAATAGCAATGTATAGGATTCCTTCCCAACCCCCAACCCCCCAATAGTTGCCCCCACTACTCCTTGTCCAGCACCTTCCTATGGTGCCCTGCACACCCCTGGAGTAGGTTTATATGGAGGACTTATGAACTGGGCCATTGTACAATTCTGGGTCCCCACTATGCAGACTAAAGGAAACCAGAGCCAAAAGCCACCCTCCAAGCCATCATACTGTGGCAAAAGAAGCAGAAGCACTAGCATCAACACCAAGCTAATCTTTCTCACACTAGGTCAGGTGAAAGGACCTATTGAATGAGTTCACCAAAAAGTCTGACCTAGACATGAATGAAGAAGAACTAGATGACGTCTAGAAAAAAATATTTCATGGGAAGGAAGGAAGGTGTTTCTATAAAGATAGCTCATACAGCCTGAGTGTGTTAATGTACAGGCACAGAGACCTTAAAAGGAGTCCTCATTAGTTGATGACAGGAAACAGTTTCAAAGGTGTTGAACAGATATTCCTCTTCAATTCCATAGTGTCATCAAATGCTGCTTTTCCTTTCCCTGTAGTAGTAAATGGTAGAAATTCACCTATGAAGGAAAAGTAAAGGGCATCTATGTTGACACCATTAGTCTAAGACAAACTGAAGTTTCCTTCTTCACTAGTAATTCCAGTGTTTTGGATGAAGGTTGTTTTGTTCCCTGTCAGCTATCCCATGTTATAGCTATTAGAATTCTGACAGAGGCAGGAGGGAAATCCCTGGTGTTGGTTTATTCATCACAATAGAGTGCAGTGGAATTGGTAGCATTTGATGGGGTGGTGGAATCCAGCATTTATGTATTTCTATAGAGAAGCACAAAAAAACCTCCCATTACTAAGGAATACAATCACCATCACCATCACCATCACCATCACCATCACCATCACCATCACCATCACCATCACCATCACCATCACCATCACCATCACCATCACCATCACCATCACCATCACCATCAAATTTGTATGCCGCCCACTCAACAACGCAACTCCAGGCAGCTCACAGAAACAACAGAACATCTAAAATAGAATATACATATCATATCATATAAATATGATATACATATCATATAAAACAACATAGTATTTAAAACCCCTTATACATATTATATCAAACAAGAAGTATACATATTAAAATGCGATAAAATACAATGAAATAACAATAAAGAACCTTTCTTCTCCTCTGGCAGGTGGCAAAAGGCCAGAGGTGTTGGCAGAGGTCTTGCGGAGGCGACAGCATGGTCCTATGGCTGGCCACCCTCCACAGCTGTCTCTTCTCCTCCTCTGGCTGGTGGGGAAAAGGCCAGAGGTCTCGGCAGAGGTCTTGCAGAGGCAGCAATTAATATTAATTATGCTATGGCATAAGTCTATGTTAACAGATTTAGAAAGAGATGAAATTCAAGAAACCTCTTTTAAAATGTGCTTTAGCAGTCATATATCAAATACTGAGAATGCCCACTTGTTTTTGCTGCTGTCCAGTTACAGTTAATTCTCAATTATTCTTCAAGATAATTAGAAATGGGCACTATGTATATATTATAAACCCTGTGCTCAGTGGTGGGCAGCAAAAAAAATTGCTACTACACTGTGGGTGGAGCCTACATCATGGGTGGAGCCTACATCATGGGCCACATCCGGCCCATGGTCCACAGGTTGAGAATCCCTGTCTTAGTCCTTAGGGGTAAAGATAATCACATATTTCAATTGTGGGATGGGATTAGCTACTACTATCTTACTTACCTGAGAAATCCTTTTGAATTTAGAGAATGCTCAAGGTTCTAATGACTTCTAGTTCACTTTACAACAAGGATGGGCATTAACACAAACCTGGTGCACAAACAATGCCTGACCCTCACTGTGCCCTTTGGAAGACATTTCAACCTGACCCATGACTATGATATTTGTGCATTTCTGAGTAATAGAGAACCTAAACAGCAAGGCCAGGTCATAGATGGGTGCAGATAGGTCAGAAAGCCTGCAGTCCAAAGCAGTGGAAGATCTATAGAGTTTGGATGTTGTATCTAATTTTTATTTTTCCTCTTCTTTTTCCCCAACTATCAGAAGAAATCTCTGATCTTACCAATGAGCAGAAAGGCTTCCTATGGTTACCACAGGAAAGGGAGAGAATGAGGGACTTTAAAGGAGCTAAGGAAATTATTCTTGTTTTATTCTTCCATCAAAGGCCAATCCAGGGAGCTACACTTTATTTTTCTTGTTGCACCTCCATTCACCTCTTTCAGAAGACTGACTCACTAACAGTAAACAGTGAGCAAGGGTAGGTTAAAGTGAATCATTAACACCCCTGTTTTTATAGATTAATACTTTTGTTCTGTGATTTGTCAGATTCAGTTTCTTGTTTCAACACAGGGTGTTGTGCTAAATCTGTGTTTCTTGTATGAAATAATTATGTTTATTCACGTCTGCGTAATGGCTAAGTACACACTATAACTGCTGTGAAAGCAAGGCGTATACATTATCAACTTCTCCTTCTTCCTGGTTACCTTGGAACCTAAAGTGATTGGAAAAAATTATCAGTTTGATTACACATTTCTGTTAGGTCCTCTCAGCAGAACAGCTGAACAAGATTTGGGTCCTTCCCCAACCAAATCCCACTTGCCATTTTCTTTTCCAAACCCACCTTCAAACTTGATTTCTACTTGAAGACTTGTGCCAAAATGTATAGCGGGGACTACGTGAGTAGATATTCCTATATTTTTCACATTGTTTTTTGTTTTAAGAATTATGAGAAAAACAATTACTTGGCGGTAAACAAAATCACTTGTCCATAATTAAAATTCTGGAATAAGTTTTTTTTAAAAAGTCAAATATATTTATAGTTCAGGTTGACAGCATGTAATTTGAAGATCTTCTGGACACCTGGGTTAATGAAACAAAGAAAAGACAGCAAAGAGTAAATTACAAAATAACCCAAACAAAACCCTAACCTTACAAATCTTTTCTAATACCTAACATTTGTTAAAGGCATAAGTATATCCATTATGGGACCATTAAATGATCCTCCATATTATTTATAATTAAACCTCATTGAGTTCAATATTATTCTCAAGTAGGCTGACCAAAGATACCTATCTTAATCTCAAAGAACTGTTTTTAACTTTTGAAAGGGAGGAGAATAAATTATTTTTGTTAATATGACACAATTGTTAGAAGCAAAACTGCTCAATAAAAACAGCTGGCATTTGTCTCCGCACAATGATTTTCCTCCTGTAGACTGTGTTTGCACTTACCCATCTTATTTGTTTGTGTCTGTCTGTTTATTTGTTTGTTTGCTTGCTTGTTTTAAAAATAATGTAGTCACTTACTTAAACATGCTTTATCTGGAAATATAATAAGTTGCTATTATGTAATAAGTTACTATTGAGTAGGCATACTTTGAGTATGCCTACTCAAAAGTAAACTATGCTCCTTTCAATCAAGCTTATTCCTAACTAATTAAACAAAAGATTGCCAAATTAATGTTCCTGGGTCTTATTAAAAACTGGAAATTATAGGCAACAGAAATAAAGTCTGGTGATGAAAACAACTCACAAAACTCATTAAAGCTGTACCATGCTAAATAAAGTTTGAGGAATCTAACAGTAACATTTGAGTTTGTAACTTTCCATAGTTCTCCAGTAAAATTTATCTCCTTTGATAATACGTTACAAAATTACAAAATTTTTCAGAAAAACCAACAGGAGAATGTCCAAGGCACAAATTATTTCCTTCTACCTATAAATCAGTGGAAAATATTTTTTGTAATTACGTAGGCAATCAGTTTTATGAAACAACAATATGCTGATTTCACTTATTTTTCTGATGCCACCTTATCCTCTTTCATTTCTATTTTTATTCATTGTCTTTTACATTTGATTAAAACAGTAAAATATATTTGAATAATTAACATACTTTGCAGATGGGCTTAACATTAACTAGATTTATTGCTACTTTTTAAATGCAGTAAATCATTTCACTGCTCTATCCAGAAGACAAAAATGTGGTCTGATCTGCTTGCAAAATTGTATATTTATTCCCTTCCAAATAAGTTGGGAGCAATAACTCTTGAATTCAGAGGTGTAGCATGGGGGGTGAGGGGGTGGCCTACCCCGGGTGGCACTTTGTGGGGGCCGGCAATGCCCCCAGACTTCCTGATGGCTGGGGTGGGAATCCACCATAGGGACGGGCGCCAGGACCATCTGCCACTGTCCTGGGCCCCCGGGCTGGAGAGCGTGGGCCTGATGGGGACCAGGAGGTGCCCCCTCCTCCACCCCATCCCCCTGCTCCCCGGCACCCCTCCTCACAGCCAGCCAGTGGCACCAGGCAGTGCTGCGCCAGGGCCGGCCCCAGGTTGAGACCGCACCAGCCCCGCACCACAAACTGGCCATGAGGAAAAGGATGAAGGCAGCAGAGGAGGAAAAAGTACCTCCTGGTCCCCACCATGGTAGGATTTTTGTGCCCGGGGCGGGGGCGGCGAACCTAGGTGGGGTGCGGCAAGTTTGGCCTGTGGCCTCGGGCACCTGAAACCCGTCCTACACCACTGCTTGAATTGCCTAACTTGTAATCAGGGGAATTACTTCAGAAGTAGCAACATGGTGACATTTCACATTATGATGATGTGTAAGAAACAAGGGGTATGTTATAACAAATGAATCTTAGTCCCTTCTTTGATCTATCTCATTTTATATTAATATGTAATAACAATTGCTTAGATAGTGTGATATAGTGGTTACAATGTCAGATTAAGTCTTGAACGAACCACAATTATGAAATTTGTTGCATAACCCTGACCCAGTCATCCTCTTCAACAAGTGCCACTTTCTCGTCTCATATCCAAGGTTATATATGAGCATCCTCCTGCTTTCAGGAGGAGTAGCAGTGGGAGGGGAGCTTCAGTAGAAGACAAGTCAGGGGAGCACTTTACATAAATGCACTTCTGCTCCATCAGCATTGGATACAACCAAATCTGTATGCTATTGTTTTTCTTTGCTGTAGATCAGGGGTCCTCAACCATTTTTAACCAGGGCCCAGGTCACGTTCCCTCAGACTGTTTGGGGGCCAGACTGGTGGTCCCCACCACCACGTTGGCAGTGACCATCCAGAGCACACCACACCCCAAAATGCCCACTTCCTCACACTGCTCCCCTGCTTACTGGTCTAGAGGAGCTGTGTCACATGGGTGAAGGAAACACCCCCACAGCCACCAAAAACATGCCTGCAGCCACTGGAAATGCACCCGCAGCCACTTCCACTCCGCTTCAATCCTTGTCTCCTCCATTTGGCTTCATGTGTCCTTAACAGTGCTCCATAGCAGAGTGAATGTTGTAAGCCTTACATCCACCCTGCTACAGAATGCCTTTAGGGACATGCCAAGCCAAGCAGAGGAGCCAAGGACTGAGGTAGCAGTGACAGGAGTGGTGGTTTGAGCAATGGTGCAGGCCGGATGATTTGGTGCCTTGGGCCAGATCTGGCCTGTGGGCTGTAGATTGAGGATCCTTTCTGTAGAAACTCGAGCTAATATATAAACAGATACCCTATGGCTATTTTTTACATTAGTTAGCAGTAAAGGTGCAACACAAGGTACTCCTTTGCGAAAAGTAGCTCTCTTCATAATTACTGGAATTACAAATCTTGTTTTAAAGCATAAATCCCAATGCAAAAAGCCCTTAGTCTAAGAAACTTTATCAGAAAAATGACTTATTAAACAAATATTACAGTCCATTTGTACTTTAGATTGCTTTTGCAGTCATAAGACATTATCTGAGCCTTATGCACTTTAGCATTATTGGGAGCTGGGAAAACTTACATTCCAGTAAATTCTGGTTATTCAAGGTCCAACAATTCTAGCACTGGAATAACCAGTCATTTACTATGTACACAAGGTGTCGCTTTAAAAGTACCATTAGAATATGTCACTGTTTGAATGGAACAATGATACAATCTGACTCATATTTTGATAGCTCTGTCATTAATTAAATATCAATGAAAAACCTCTGTTGTAGGGGCTGTACTGAAGGGTATGGGAAGGCTTTAGAGCTCATGGATATAAAGTCTCCCACAGTCCATTTTAACCTGCCCCTCTGTGCCTCCTACCACTGTCACAACAGTATGGTGGGGAAGGAACAGGGGCACATTTTTCTGCTACCACAACAAGAAAACTTCCAGGATGAGTCTTTTCTTTACCTACAAGTGTTCATCTAAGCCTGCAGAAAGATATCCAAAGACCCATCAGCCACCCTCAATGGAAGTTTGAGATTGTAGAGTTTCTATATGTATGAACTGCTGGAAGGCTCACTGGTTTAAATATCTGGCTGTTGAACCAGAGTTTGGGATTTCAGTCCTCTACTTGACAGGAACTTAACTTGATGATTCATAGGGTGCCTTCTAACTCTGTTGTTCTAAGATTTTTATTGTTATAAATATTAAATATTAATTGCCAGATATGAAACTGCCAAAATGAAACACCCTTGGGTGAATTCATTCCGTAGTTCCCTCTGAATGTGAGAAAGATTACCTATCACAAAAAGAAAATGCCGCAGTCTTCAAGGAGACTGTGTACCTCTGTAAACCAGCTTCTATCCCAGGATTAAAAACTAACCATGGTTTCTACTAATGCAAATATATGCTACCATAGTTCATGTTTCAATGGGGAATAGAAGAGAAAGTTTGCATGAACAAAGACATTAGGGGAGGAAGGGAGTACATGAGCCCACTTGTGATCATCTACTAATTGGTAATCATTCATTGGTGTTTTATTTCCCTCAGAACTTTGGGACAACTTTCATTTCTGTCCTAGAAGAGAGAACAATTCTGGAACTGGTTCATTTCTATTCTAGTCTTTTCTGAAACCCACCGCTCACTCAATGTGTATTCTTTTTCTTCTCTAAATTCTTTGATTATTTTTTTTAGATAGAAGACCTCTGGTAGATGTTATTTTTTAAAGCAGGTGTTTTTTATTATATCGATTTACATTAAAAATAGTACAGACTCTTCAGTAGCTATCTTTGAGTTCAATATGTATGTGCACAGGAAGGCAATTACAAGTAATTTTTCTATTTCTTCGCCTTCCATACACTGTGTTTTCAGTAGCTTTGTAGCCCATTATCTGCAGTACTGTGTGATATGTCTCACAGCAGTTGCAAGCACATGTTTTCTATTTTGAGTAGGAACTCCAGTGGCTCTGCAGATTCTTAGTCACATTGATTTATGACGTGCTTTCCTATCCTGAAAAAATATTTTGAACTAATCTGCAGAAAGAGTCACTGTGATGTGACTGGGGTGGCAAACCTGCTGGAATCCAATGACGGTACTAGTATAATGCCCTTTGTAATAATTCACTCTGATCAAAGAGGAAATGTTACTTGAATATTTTGAAACTTGGCAACATAAACTTATTTACAAGGACCATTTAAGTTCTTACTTCTCTTAAATGTTGAGATCATTCTTTCTTTCTCTCCCTCTCTCCCTCCCGCTCCAATATCTATAGTTCATTTCAAATAGATCATAAATAAAAAAATATGAAAAGGGGTGAAGTCAACAAGCAGAAGCTAGTACTTTTTCTAATCTTCAGTTACATTTCTTTTGTTTATGTATTTATATGTTATTTTTTTAAAAAAATCCATACAACAAATATACTGTAGAAACTCATGTTACTGGGCTTTTGTTTCCTTTCTTTTAACTAGATAAATAGTCAATCTGTGTACAAAATGTAAATGATGTTAAAACTAATACTTTTAAACTCATCTGCTCTCCAGGATCAATTACATGATAACATAATTAACCAGGTGCAGTGATGGGATGTCAAAAATTTTACTACCCCACAGTGACTTCATCTCAGTGTGGGCGGAGCTAACATCATGACATCATGACATCATGGGTGGAGCCAAAGAAAAATAATAATAAATAATAATAAAGTAAAATAAAAATAAGCACACACACACCCCTCAACCCACCCACCCACAACACAAACCTGTAAATAAAATAAAGTAAATAAATAAATAAATAATACATTAAAATACACCCACACACCCACCCCAAACACAAAATCAACAAGAGCTTTTAAACCAGAGCTTAAAGCTTATTCTGGCTAATCTTTCTCACACTAGGTCAGACGGAACTACAGAATGAACTCACCACAAGATGACTTCATTTTGGCACTGTTTAACTTTTAAACACTTAAAGAAGTTAAGTACTAAGTCTTTGCCTAACCAGTTCTCTAGGATAATATGCCTTAATGTAAATGTAAAACAGCTGTACCTCCTTAAGGGTTCTCCAATTGGAACAGCAATTGAAACAGCACAGGTGTAGCTTATTGATGAGGTAACTCCAAGACTTTGCTTAAAAACTCCAAGCCAGGCCACCAGGCCTTTTTAGGAACTGTGGTAGTATGTCAATATAGGTAAAGTTATTAAATACACATTAAAATACACACAGACACACCACATCCAAAGGTGAGTCACTTACCCTGGGGAGACGGCTATAGGGAGCTTTAGACTAGCAGCTTCTCTTCCTCCTCCCTGCTTGGGAGGACAGCAAGGAGGCCGTGCAATATGCCTCACACTGTAGGCATGCATGCACACCAAGTGCTTGGCGCACATGCGCAGTGGGGAAATCAGTGAAAAGGTAATCCCCGAAGGTGGTTTCCCTCAAAAGCTGCTACCGGTTCTCCAGGACACTGGGAAAAGTTATTACCAGTTCTGGCGAACTGGTGGGAACCTGTTACGTCCCATCACTGACCAGGTGTCAGGCACATAACTGGATGCATGCCTGGATATATAATGGAGATGAGAGTGACTTTTTATTCCACTCTTCAAAGTGCTTTTGGCATGGATTGGTTCACCTGTATTAGGTGCCAGAATGGAGCAACTCACCTGAATGGATTGCTTTTTGAGCCCCTGTTGACGGGTTCTACTTTTTAGTGACACTGTTTTTCCTCTCATTCCTAACAAATATAGATGTTGAAAATGGGATAAAAGAGATCAAATCAGCTGTCAAAGCTGCATCTGCTGTAATCTCCTGGTACCATGCACTGGTTGACAAGCTGATGCATGATAGCAGCAAATTAAACACTTTCCCTGATCTTTCGAGGACAGTCAGGGGAAATGCATTGTTTGTAGTTATAACAAGAAAAAAGAATTGTGCTTCCCCTGACTGTCCTGAAATGTCCTGAAGTATTTAATTTACCAGCATTGTGCAGAAGTTAATTATCCACTGCATAAAGGGTTGCTGGAGGAGGAAAACACCATTTGAATGCAGGGATCATGCCAAATGGCATTTTGCTCTTTCTCCTGAGATCAAACAACCCCTTTGTCCCATACCACAGCAGCCCAAAATAGGCTCTTGTCTGTTAGAAGCTCTGCAATCCCCCCCGATGGATAAAAACCACAGTAGGATTCTGCTAAATGTGACTGCAAACCCTGTAAGACCTCTTTTTATAAAACGGGGAATTGGCTTAAATGAAAAAGACATGTCAAAATCCATAGTGTGCCTATACTTTTGTTAAGCCACTGAAAAGGCACAAAGTTTCCTTCTGAATTTTATTTTTTTAAAACCTCTTTATTGGAGATACTATTGCAAGAAGTATAATTCAATGTTAGAGTAATGTAGTCTACACCGAAGGGGGGTGTTTTTGTTTTCACAGTAGAGATTTAAGGTTTATCATTTTTTCTAGTCATTTTTGTTCTCCCCAAAACGTGAGGCTGTTCAGGGTAAACTTTAACACCTGGCTCCAGGGTCTGCCATATTTAGACATTGAAATTACATTGCTATAATTTCAGGCTGTTTGCATTCAGGTTTTTTAAAATTATTTATTAATTTCTGTTTTGGTAACATTATGCCTGATGAAGTGATTTTGCACAGAAAATGTTGTTAGTCCTTTATATTTGGACTAACAAAACTCAAGCTCCACAATCCTAGAGTCCCCCTCAGAAGAAGGGAAAGGGCAACTTTAAAAAAAACTAGAAGACCCCGGGAAGAGTCACCATAAGTCAGAATTAACTTGATGGCACTCAATTATTATTATTTAACAGAAGTTATCACCACAACATGGCTTCCTCTCTAGTGTGAAAATGAAATTTATGGCAAAATCCTTAGGATTAGAATTTTATTTTAACAAAGTAGCTCAGTGTGAACCTCCATCTCAGAGGTTCTTCCAAGTCTTTACAGAAAATTCTTGGGGAAAGCAAGGAACTGGAGAAGAGCTTGGAAAATGCCCTCGAATTCACTTCTCTTTGCTCAAAATTAGAACCTAAGGTGTAGTATTTAAATGGAACACTACTCCATCAACTCTCGTATTTTAAAAATTCTTAATAAAATTCAATAAGTATTTGACTCTACCATTTACTGAATACAAATCCTAGTCTAGCTCACTACTATGAATTCAGCTTGACAGTGGTTTCTCCAGGTTTTAAGCCAAGATCTTTTTGTTTCCTGATTCCCTCTAAGCTGAAAGTACTAGAATTTAAACCTGACAGCTTCCACTTGAAAATATGTACACTAGTATCTCAGATAACATTATGACTTGGTTCCACAAGTCATAATGTTATCTGGTTTTTAACGTTGTGCAATGCATTGATTGCACAACGTTAACAAAAAAGGCCTGTTCTCTTTCCAAAGAGGAAAGGGAACATAGAGGCATCCAGTTTGCTCGGGGAGGCACCTCCAGCCAGCCCGATCTTAAAAGAGGCAGATCGGGCAGCCTGCCTCCTTTAAGATCAGGCTGGCTGGGGGTGTCAGGCACCTCCAGCTAGCCTGATCTTAAAGCAAATAGCCCGCCCAGGTTGCCTACTTTGGGATCAGGGTGGCTGGAAGTGCCTTCCATCCCCAGCCACCCCACCCCAAAAGCAGAGAGCCTGTAGCGTCGGTTTGGCTGGGGCAGGGAACAGGTGTGCATGCCTGATCTCCCCCCAACCAAACTGTGGGCCTAAGCCTCGGTAGATCTCTGCCTCAAACCCCGCAGGGCTGGTCTCTAGCCCTGCAGGCTTTTGGGCAGAGATCAACATCAGGGAATTTGAGGCAAACAATTGCAGCACACAACGTTATCTTAACGTTGTGCGATGCAAATGTTTGCCTCAAATTCCCCGACATTATCCGATTTTAGTGTTATCCAAGGCAATCGTTATCTGAGGTATTACTGTAATCTGAAATGGCATGTCTATCCTTTTTTGGTGTAACGGGACATTTAGACTGCACAGAATCTACTTAAGAGTTATGCATCTGTAGCATTTGGAAAATTCATCAGATTATGACAAATATTAACAATGCTCTTTCTCTATCCACAGATTCAGGGAACAATCTTCCCAGCTCCAAATTTTGACCCTGTTATGGATGCCCAGATGATAGGTGGAGCTCTGCAAGGAATGGGTATGTATATTAACTGAAATTAGGAACATATCTTCTATTCTGGCTTGTTCTTAAACCTGTAAATGCCCCCGGCATTGAACATTTAACTAAAGAGAGAAAGCTGTTCTATTATTCCTAACCTCACATAATTAAGAAACAAACATGGATCAAATAAATATTTATAGTCAAAATATATCATTATCATTGTACAGAGTAGAATACATACAAAATGCACTGAATACATTTTTTTCTTCAATGCTTGGTTTTTTAAAAAAAAATCTTCAATGCTTCTTTTTAAAGATAATAGAGAATTTTAATTATATACTTTAAAAATGGATGTGTTGAGCTAACAATTCCTTAGTATACTATGCTTGTATTTGGATAAATTCTAACAGAGACTTTTATTTAAAAAAAGGTCTAGCGTTATTCTCTTTCAGAGTGCCATCTCAACATGGGTACCCCACATTATCCTCCAAATTTTTTAACTGTCAACATTAAAAAAACATTTTAAAACTCTGGTATCCAAACATTTAAAAGCTGAATTTAGAACCATTTTGTTCTGCTTGAGACATACTGTAGTGTGAAACACCTGGAAATAAAATACAGCAGCTTCTGTCCTGTCAATGAAAAAAAAGGTGACACAAAAACGATCAATTCCTTTGAAATATTATGTTGGAAGACAGCATTTCAAGTGCCATGGACCCCCAGAAATAAATAAGTGGGTGCTGAATCAAGTTGAGCCTAAACTCTCTCTAGCAAAAAGGACTAAACTGAGCTTATAACATTTGGGGCATATCATGAGAAGACATGATTCACTGGAAAATATGATAATGTTAGGAATATTAGAAGGCAGTAGGAAAGGAGGAAGAACAAACATGGGATGAATTAATTCAATAAAGGAAGGACTCACAGCTTTTAATTTGCAGTTGCTAATCAGGGCTGTTAACAATTGGACTTTGGGAGGGCACTAATTCAATTGGAAGCCGTTTGACCACATATAGTAACAACACTGTCTACAACACTACAGAGGAGATTTGAGAGTTAAGTCTAAATTCCTGAATGGAAGTTTCTTCTTGTACCCTCCCTCCTGCAGCACTCAGTGCTGTTCAGAAGCTGACTAGAAGATTCCCATAGGCATTAACAATTATTATTGTATACTGCACCATAGTGCTAAGAACAGTTCACAAGGAAATTTTCATTCTTGCTCACAACATGCTGAGTACTCATTTTGCCAACCTCAGAAGGATTGAAGGCTGAGTCAACTTGGAATCCATCAGGATTGAACTCGCAACATCCATAGCTTGGGCTGCAGTACTAGTTTTAACCACTGACCCATGAGGGTCAATCCTTTCAAACACAGAGACAGTTCCATCCTTGTCTTTATCTTGTTAGATGTTGACCAAGCATTTGAAGGAGGAGCTAAATTTTCAACTTTCCTTGGGCAAGTGATCCAATATGGTACAACCACTGATGCAACTGGTTCTGTCAGCTGAATTGGTGGGATTGATTTCTTTATCTTCTATGTCATCCGAATAAAATATCTAATGATTTGGGAACCATTTCCATGTAACCCCTCAGTATCAACCATAAAATCTTACCTTGAGAATTACATGGTGTATCGCTTAGTTAATGTGTAGGCCAGTGGTGGCGAACCTATGACATGTGTGCCAGAGAGGGCACTCAGAGCCATCTCTGTGGACACGTGTATCATTGCCCCAGCACAGAGTTTGCCCCAGCCTTATGCCCAGCAGCCTAATAGGAGCACTTATTCCTTCCCCCAGCAGAGAGTTCGCCCTGCCAGGGCCATAGCCAGAGGGCGCCGGGGGGGAACCCTCCTGAGCTAACAGCCCGCCCACCTACCACCCACCCTGTGATGCCAATGTTATATATGTGAGTGTGACATTGTTGCTTCCCTGAAAATTTTTTGCCCCTCCTGAAAAAAATTTCACCTCCTTCCCAACATTTGGGAATCCTGGCTACAGCCCTGCACCCTGCCCATCTGTGGCACGGATGGCAACCTTTTGAGTTTGGGTACTTCGTCTCTGAAAGGTTCACTATTACTGGTGTAGGCTATCAGATAATTTTAGTATTTTCTGTTCCTCTATGAAAACTGAATGCACCCTAGAAAGCACACATGCCCTGCAGTGAAAAACAAATAATGGTAGATAAGCTCCCTTCTAAGAATATGTCTTCTTATTAATGGTCATAAACATCTTCTTAAAGGTGGCCAGTAATGGCCTACTTATCAAGCAATGGTCTACTTACTGATAGACCCAGTTAAATATCTAAAACCCTTTCTCAAATCTCCTAGAATAGAGATTGAAACTGATAATGGTAAAATTCTCATTTGAAGAAATAGTGTCAACGTGTACTCATGAGCCTTCTTTAAACCACAGGCTGCCAAAGGCTAGAATACTATTTGGAAGCAAGAGTGAAGGAAATAGAAAATAATTTATTACACAGTCCCTTTATCCACATGACTATTTAATTGCAATCAGTAATCCAGTTATAAGTAGTCATAAAATTGGAGGTCAGCAATACCAACATAAAGATTTAATCAGTATTTGAAGGATGTGAAAACAACATATATGAATTAGATATAAATCTTTACACAGTGACTAGCACTTGTTCACTGAAAGCCATTATTCCTTCTCATTATGTGTTCACGTCCATTGCCCTTGAGAGATATAGCAATGTATCTGATGATGCTGTTTGCCAGTAGAACACACATAAGTCAAAGGTACGTAAGTACCATAAATACCACCAGTGTTTGTAAATATTTGTTTGCTACAGGAAGGGGAGCAAAATACAACAATCACTGACCAATGACAGTCACCACAGCATGATAAAAGAAGCTGCTTTCTGATATGAAATTATTTTCTCTTTTCCTTAAAGATTGTGACAAAGATATGTTGATTGATATTCTAACTCAGCGCTGCAATGCACAACGACTCATGATTTCTGAGGCTTACAGGAATATTTATGGCAGGGTAAGTTTCTATTATTTTGTCCTTATCTATATTTGACACTCTGTTCTTCCTACAGCCTATATTTTGCCATATGTATCTGTATTATGATAAAGAATGAGAAGAATTTTTGCTTAAATCTTATTTATGGAGGAGACAGGACATATTGATACAAAGAGACAATTTGTCAGAGACTTCCAGGCCCTGTCAAAAAATCTCCCCATCTGTGTGAGAGTAAGACACCAAGTACAAATTATGCTAAATAGCTCTGACATCATTCCCTTTGGTGGAGAAAACCATATTAACACCACAAGCAAAATAGAGCAGGCCAACCGCTTCCAAAAATAGAAACAACAGATTCAATGCTTCTATTTTTAAAGTTAGGAATATTTCCCAAAGCACTCAGGTAAATAACCTCTGAGTAGTTACACTTAGAGAGGCAAAAAAGGAACAATAACCACGTTGAGAACTTTCTCCACCATAGCTCACACCCTCTGGAGTGAATTCCTAGTGGAGTTTAGAACAGCTACTACATTATTAATATCCCGTAAGTTGCTAAAGACTTACCTTTGTCAGCAAGCCCTTCAAGGCTTATAAAATCATGAAAACTGCATAGTGTTGGCCCTGAATTGTATTATTATTTACTTCCTCTTAGTGGTGCTGATAGTCTTAACTATCAATATTGTTATGGTTTTAAGATTTTCTGACACCACCTGGTTTTGTCTCTTGGGTTATTGTTGGTTATTACTGGATGAATTTATTCTGAACTTTTATATATTTTTATGATGTGTGCTTTTTATATATTGTAAGTTGCCCTGAGTGGTGCTTGTATCAAACAAGAGGGATATAAACATGAATAAATAAATAAGTTACTACAGTTCTAAATAATGAGCTTTTACAGAAGTGCACAAATTTTCTACAAGACAGAAAAAATTATCTTAAACCATATCAAAATCAAGAAGAAACTTTTTCATGACTTCTTTAGCATGAAAGAATGATTCAGGTAATTGATATTTTTTCCTGCTTGTAATGCAACAGAGAAGATATATGTATGAGTCACAGCAACTGAACTAAGCCATGTAAATCACTTTCTAAGATTCTACTTTATGTGGCTCAAGGGATTTGCACTTGCCTAATTGGATCTATCTTAAGAACAAAGATTTCTGAATCATACCATAGGCCTATCTAATCCAATGTTCAGTTATTACAGTGCTAGTCTCTGCCTGTCAGTGCCTAACCAGCATGAATGTATTCCAGAGAAGAGTGCAGACTCTCATGAGTATTGAAAAAGTCTGAAAAGTGAGCAGACAGTAAGCGGAAGTAGGTGCGTTTACAACACCTGTAAAACATACCCGCACCTGCCATAAAAGCTGCCATAAATGAACCCACGGCTGTCATATATGCATTACGACAGCCATGGATGCCTTTTACGGCAGCGTTTATGGTGGGAGGAACCACATGATCAGTTGTCTGGGGGCGTGGCTAGTCCCGTAGCATGAAAGGTTTGGGAACCCCTGTTCTAGAGAACTATCTGTTGGGGACCTAAGTTTTTCTTATATAGACCAGTCCAACTATGGCATAAAATCGTACTTTAATCATCTGAGAAAGACTCCTCTAGGAGGGGTCTGGCATTTAAACTTGTTAACCAAATGTCCACCAACAGGGCATGAAGATCAGAGGTTGGAAATAAAATGTTACAGTGAAACACACTAGTCCAAATCCCATTATTTGCACCACAAATGTAACAGAATTGCCTCAAAAAAATCACTGTAGACACTATCAGTTGCATAATGATGTGTCCAATAAATAATGTTTACTGTAATTTCTTGAGGCAATTCACCTTGAAATTTAGTAATTTGCATTATTCCATTATAAAATCCTTATAAAATGTGGTTGTTACTTGTAACTAATTCCTTTTGTAACTGTTTGCTGAATGTCATTGCTTTTGTGAGAAGCATAGCAGATTGAAAAACATTGCAACAAAATGGGAGATTCTTGTGTTGTTTATTTTAGGATCCACCCCTCAATTTAAAAACAATCCAATCCATACAGGATATAGATTGGCTGATATCCTGTTGCTTAGTGTAGCAAGTCTCACAAAAGTAACCCCATTGGATTAGTGGGGACTTGTTCAGTCAACTGTTCTATAAGTTCCATTGAGTCAAATGGGCTACTCTAATTGTGTCTTACTCCAGCATCATAAATTAAAACTAAAGTGGGAGCAATTGAATTAATGGAACTTACTGAGGAGTTATCAAATTCCCACTGATTCAATGAGTCCGCTCTAGTATGCTTTACTACACTAAACAATAGGATTTCAGCCATTGTTTCCCCTAAAAGCTACTACCAGTAGTACTCTGGGAGACATCAAAATATCCTAGTGATATAATTTCTCCTAAAATGTTTTGTAAAGTTATATTGTTCAAGCATCTTGGAGCTTACGAAGATGGTAAGTAGTCTGGCAATGAAGCCCTGTGATGAAAAGTTAAGCCCTGGCCCATGGCACCATTTCATGTGGCATGCCACCACCCTCACTGCTACTGGAAGTGAAAGTGGCACATTTACGATAGCTGTAAAATGTGCCCATGCATGGATAAATATGCCCGCACCTACCGTAAATGCTGTAAATGCACCCGCAGTTGTCGTAAACACATTTACAACAGCCACGGATTTATTTTACGACACCGTTCACAGTGGGAGGAACCACACGACTGACCCACTCAGCTGTCTGGGGAGCCTGGTTCAGCCCATGGTGTGAAAAGGTTAGGAACCCCTGAGTTAAGGAAATTGATATGTCTAGCATAGAGAAGACTGATAGGTGATATACCGGACATCTTCAAAGAATTAAAGAAATGTCATATAGCATATGGAACAAGCTTGTCTTCTGGAGCTCCACAGTGTAATGTCTGAAGTAGAAGATTGAAATTACAAGCAAGGAGATTCTGATTAAATATTAGGAATGGCCTGCTGACAGTAAGAGCTGTTCAGCAGTTGACTACTAGGGAAGAGAATAGACTTTCCTTCACTGGAGAATTTTAAACAAAGTTTGGATTACCCTTTCTAAATAATGCATATACTGATTGATTTCTTGCTTGGGTGGTAGGTTTAACGAAGACACTTGCAGTCTGTTTCACTTCTGCATTTTGTGAGTCTACAAAATCAGCTTGAGGAGAAAGAAATGTTTATTTGCCTGTATAGTAGCAAAACACAATCTCAGAGCAATGTTTGCCTATAAGTTATTTTTTTAAAAAAAAATTAAAGCCTGAACAACATGCATTTATTATTAAATAAGTACATGTAACAAACATGTGTCCTCTGAAGTGTGAAGCAGGTCACAAATCATATGTCAATCAATTGTTAAATGGCCTAGGTTCAACTCTTGGCATATCACTGCATCCAACTCTGGGGAGTCATGGGAGCAAAAATGACTTAGTATTTCACAGGACCTCTGAGAACTGCATCACAGAATCCAGGGATCAGGACCAGTGTGTTTCTATGACTTATGTTCATTGGGGCACAGAAGATACACTTGATAGTTCCTAGGCAGGAATATTTTAGGTTGAGAGATAAAACAACAAGGCCAAATGTAAGCAACCAACCTACATAATACTGAAAGCTGATCTAGTGCTCATAGATTCACTTACAGTGCAACCTAAACCCAATTATGGTCTGAGTCCTGAAGGTTTAGAAACAGCAGTACAATGCCTCTTGTGCTGCTAAACTAATAAAATTACCAGAAGAAGGATATGTAACACTCTAGCTGTGTTGGCTAAGATTATCCAGCAGAAGAGCCAGAGAGAGAGAAAGAGAGTATTTGGTGAAAGAATAAATGTATTATGCCAAATTTCAATTTCAGTTAGCACAGGGACATGGACACTGTGCCAGTAAATGTGAGGCCTGTTGAGAAAAATATACAGTAATACCCCAGATAACGTTATGACTTGGTGCCACAAGTCATGACGTTATCCGATTTTTAGCATTGTCCGACGCATGCATTGAACAACGCTAAAAAAAAGCCCTGACTTCAGGGACAAACCACTTTAAAGGCAGGCAGGGAAAGAACTTTTCCTCCCTGCCTTTAAAGCCACCCCCCACCCGCACCGGTTAAATTTAAACTAATGGAAGAGAAAGGCTTGTGTTTTTTTCTTCCCCTCCCTGTATTTAAAACACAACCCTCTCTCTTCCTGTAGTTTAAATACAGGGAGGAAAAAGACGCAGTCGCGAACACGATCGCATCTTTTTTCCTCCCTGTATTTAAACTACAGGAAGAGAGAGGGTTGTGTTTTAAATACAGGGAGGGGAAGAAAAAACACAACCCTCTCTCTTCCTGTACTTTAAATACAGGGAGGAAAAAAGAACTGCTTCCATCTTTCTCTCCCTCCCTTTCCTTCCCTGTATTTAAACTACAGGGAAGGGGGAAGAGAGAGATGTGATTGGTTCTCTAGAGAACCAATCATGTCTCTCTCTTTCCCCCTTCCCTGTAGTTTAAATACAGGGAGGGAAAGAGACAAGGAGGCTTTGCGACTGCAGTAGGGTCGGGGAAAGGTGGGTGCTTTTCCCCGATCCTACTGCAGTGGCAGAGGCTGCTGCGGGTGGGGGGTGGATCGGGTAGTTCTACCCAAACCACTCCACACCCACAGACCATTGTATCGGACAATGCTAAAAGAATCCAAAAAACTTGCATCGTTATCTGATTCTAGCGTTATCCGATGCAATCGTTATCCGGGGTATTACTGTATTTTACTCACAAAATGAGGCCAGAAGATACATACGCTCTGGAGTATTCTTTCTAAACCAACTTCACCAAGACTCCAGAACGTATGTATCTTCTGACCTAATTTTGTGAGTAAATTATGTTTTTCTTTCTCTCAAGTATCTAGTCCAGGTGTGTTTATTAGCTGGACTAAAAAGCAGTGAACTGAGAGACTTGCATTTTACCATAAAATTGCCTAAAACCTGCCCCACTTTCCTGGGCAGCTGCTACAAATAACTTAACAAGGCCAACACAAAGATAGTCCTGATTCATCTTCACATATCTAGTCTGGCAAAGTTTTGAATTCAGCCAAACTTCTGCCAGCCTAGTACTAGCAAAGACACCCTCAGCCTCTTACCTAGGTAGGATGCATCCCTATTCCTGAATAAATGTGCCTTGAATTGTGATGTAGGCAGCGGTGGGCTGTCAAAATTTTCACTACCACACCATGGGTGGAGCCGACATTGTGTGTGGAGCCAATGTCATGACGTCATGATGTCATGATGTTGTGGGTGGAGCCAAAGTAAAAAATAAATAATAAATAAAAATACACATTAAAATAAACATTGAAATAAATACATATAAATACATATAAATTAAAATAAATATATACACATAATACATAAATACATTAAGTACACATTAAAACTAATTACATAAAACACACACACACACCAAACACAAAACCGTCACTTACCTTGCCCTGGGGTCGGGGAGGAGTAGACAGGCAGGCAGGCACAGTGGTGGTGGCAAAGCGGTGCTGCAGCGTGGCGGTGCAGCAGAGCAGCCAGGCCTGGAAGGGCCCAGCAGCGCAGCGTAGCCTAGCCCGGCAGCACAGCCTGGCCCGGCCGGGCCTGGCGGTGCACTGGGGAAAGACCACCACCACCACTCCTCCAAGCTCTGTGCTTTCTGGACAGCCCAAAATGGCTGCTCGGAAGTATGCATGTGTCAAAACTCCATTTGACACATGCGCACTTCTATTTTTCAGTGTGCATGCATCAAATGGAGTTTTGACACATGCACACTTCCAAGCAGCCATTTTGGGCTGCCCGAAAGAAACATCTGGAGGGCGGCCGGAGAGGCAACCAAACCGGTTGCCCTGGGGTTTACTATCCCCCCCCTCCCCGGTGATCCCCCGGGAGCAGCTCATCACTGAATGAAGGTTAGCAGAATCATATAGGTTAGTGGAACTAACAGGCACTTCCACACAGAGCTTTTATCCTGGAATCACCTTGCATCAATTGCAGAATACAAAACACAGACTTTTACAGACTGTGAAATGACATTTTCCCTCTGCAGTCTTTCTGTGTTTTCCCATTAGTTTTTCCACTTTTAGGACCTGTAATTCCGTTATGCCAGAATTGCAGCTCAAGTACCTTGCAAAGAACATAAAGTGTGTTCTTTATTGCTGCCTCATATTCTTTTGGGGTTTGAATCTAATTTTGTTTTTTACTCCGTCAAGCCTATTATGTGCACCAGTTATTGAGAAAGAACAATAAAGACAATCAGCATTGCCACTTTAACGTCTAAAATCAATCATAATGAAAGTTGATCGTTGTGACCTTACAATGAATTCTAATTGAAAAGGATGGCATGGAGAAAACCAAATCAGAAACAAGCTGATTTTCTGTTGTTATGTCATCTGAGGTAGTTCTGTAATATACAGTACTGTACAAAGCTCTCTAAAATGCCTTCTTATTACTGCCCTCTGCTGATTTTTCATAGCCAAGATAATTAGAAAATGTTAATAATGACAACTTAGAGTTGTCTTATTTTCCACTATTCATCTCCATTTACCCTCTTTCCAACTGCAGGGGTAATTTTTAATTAGTCTCCATTTGTATTATTAATCAGTTTTCCTAGAGGCATGCTGTCAGCGCAAAATGTCTTAATGAATTAATTTCCATTCCACATGTGATTTAGTGACTGTCAAACGTATCTAATGTGCATTCAACAAAGATTACATATTGTTTCTTCATCATAAATTCATTTTTAATTTGTATGTCTCTTCCCTCATTGCTGTGCTGTCTGCGATGTTAATTATATTCACAGGGCCTGTGGTTACCTTTAATTATTCGCCTTCTGAGAGCAGCTTTTGCATTAACTGTGCTATATTTCATTTATAGTTTATATTGCCCCCTTATTGCTAGATCCCTTGGTAAATGAAAGTAATCATATACAATTCACAAAGAATCTCTTACATTCAAGTTGCACTGAAGGAAACATCCCCTTGTGCTTTTGTTCAGTCAGTCAAAATCCAGACCTTGAATTGAAGATCAAAGCCAAACAAATGCTAGTTAAAGAGGAGTATATATATATATAAGCACCTCTCTAGTAATATTATTCACATGTGGAAGCAGGCTTCTCAGTGAAGATCTCCTTGCTGAATAAACCATATACTGTATGTAAAGCAGGGGTGGATATGTTACACACTTGCACACAGTAATATGTTGCACACTTGTCTGCTGCAAGTGGCTTAAACACTTAGGATATAATTCTTGTGGCATTGACAGAAAGTGAGGTGTGGGGACAATGGAAACCAACAGTTTACAGAATACATTGCAAAGTACTGTGGATATGGGAACTGCAGACCCAAACACTTGGAGAACCACAAAGTGTTTACGCCACTAGCAGCAGACAAGTGTGCAACATATCACTGAATTTCACAGGAAGACTAACAGAAGAAATACTATGTCTAAGACCTTGCAAATGTTGCTTCTATAGGCTTCTCCCTTCATAGGGGCTCTTAACCACATTTGGGGGCTGCAGTGGCTCAGTGGTTAACAAGCTCACCTTGTTAGGCTGGCAAGTTGGTAGTTCGAGACCTGGGTACTGCTTCTGCTCAATGAGGCACCAGCTCTTGAATTATGACTCACTGCTATTGGTCATTTTTCAATACTAGAACTAAGGTCAGTCTTCACTTAACTTTATGGTGCGCACAGAATGCACATAGCTTCAGTTCTTTTGTTTTAAATACAGTAGACCTGCCAGAGAATCATTTCCAAGATCTACTGCAGCTGCCTAAAATTACAGATGGAAACAAATCCTATATACAGTATAGTCTCAGCAGGGGTTCTCAATGTTTTCCTGCTGTGGGCCAGTTCATGCCCCCCTCAGGCAGCTGTGCGGGATGGAGGCATGGTTCTTCCCACCAATTCCATCACTTCTGTGGCAGTGAGAGTGAAAGCGGTTCATTCTCTGTGTTTTTGGGTGTGCTTTTGGTATGTTCTAGGTGGTTTGGGGCATGTTTTGGGCACTTCCAGTGCATTTTTGGTGCTTCTGGCATGTTTTGGGCACGTTTTGGGTGCTTCCAGTGCGTTTTGGGCATTTCAGGCATGTTTTGGGCATATTTTAGCCACTTCTGGTGCATTTTGGGTGCTTATGGCAATGGTGGTGGGGTCCTCATCATGGGCTGGATTAATTGGTGCCATGGGCTGGATCCAGCCCACAAGCCATAGGTTGCAAATCTCTGGTCTCAGGTTTCATCTAATGCAGTGCTCCTCAACCTTTGGCTTTTGGACTTCAGTTCCCAGAAGCCTAAGTCAATTCCCCAAAGCACTGATTAGCCATTGTACTGATTTAGGTTTCTGGGAATTGAAGTCTCCCTGTGGGGCTTGAGCCCCATGTTGGGAATCACTGCTCTAATGGGTAGTTCTGGTCATCCATATTAGAAATACATATGCATTATGTATTTCTAGATATTTTTTATATTCATATTTTTGGGTCATGGATAGCTACCAACTCTGTTGATATAGCAGGCATTATCTATCGATCTCTTTCCAAGCTGAGGATAAAGGTTAAAGCTGCTAATCTGTCTCCTTTCCTGATGGGCAAAGGAAAATAATTTTCTACATGGGCATGTGAAGTGTAATAAAGCTTCAGTCATCCTGCTATAGCATCTAGCAGTAACTTCAGCTAGTATATAATTTTGTCATTCATGCACTGCACAAAAATTGCTTTGTGTCTGCTTTTGAGACTCAAGAGTTCTGTGTGGAAGATGATTAGAACCTTAACCATAATTTTCTTTTCCAAGGATTTGCTGATAGACCTGAAAGAAACTCTCTCGCATCATTTCAAGGAAGTTATGGTTGGCCTAATGTATCCTCCCGCATCTTATGATGCCCATGAACTCTGGCACGCTATGAAGGTATTTGTTGAACCATTAAAAGTATTACTGTATTTTAATTCATATTCATGCATACATACATTGTCTTTCTCCTTGAGATGATCTAAAACAGTTTACAATATTAAAACAAAGAGTTTCAAAAACAAATTATTACAGTACTGGAAAATAAATAAATGGACATAATATTAAAACAGCTTGTTGCAGCCTCCAGGAGTGTGGGGGAACTTCAAAAATAGCGCGCATCAGTTCTAGGGAGGTCAGGAGACCCGATGCGCGCTAATTTTGAAGTTCCCCCACCCTCCTGGAGGCTGCAGCAAGCCAAAACGTCAGGATTCAAATCCTGACATTCTGGCTTGCTGCAGCCTCCAGGGAAACAGGGCTTTTTTAAAACATTGTGCGATCAATGCATCACACAACGTTAAAAACCAGATAACGACAAGACTTGTGGAACTAAGTCTCATCGTTATCCGAGGTACTAGTGTACTTGTACTTTCTTGTTTTTGAACTGCTAGGCTGGCAGGAGCTGGGACAAAGACAGGAGCTCATTCCATCCTGCAGTACTCGAAAATCAAACTGCTGACCTTCCACCTCCCAGTCAGCATCTTAGCCACTTGAGTCACTGCAGTCATTTACAAGTCATTTACGGCAGTGTTATATGCATGTGTGGGTGTGTTATGTGCACTCACATGCACATTTTACTTCTGCTTCTGGGAGCAGCGCAGGCAGCATGGCCCGGATTAATTATCATAGCAGGTCAGATCTGGCCCGTGGGCCATAGATTGGCCACCCCTGATTTAGACTAAGGTTTTTCAACCTTGAGCCTCCAGATGTTCTTGGATTTAAATTACCAGAAACTCAAGTCAGTTAACCTGCTGATTCAGACTTCTGATGATTGAAGCCCAATAACATCAGGGACCCAAGGCTTAGAAATCCTGATTTAGACTTTATAGGTCAGAGATAGCATTTTGAATTGTGCAATTCGCAACATTTTGGACCTACTAAAGATATCTCTATCCATTGACATATAATTTTAAAAAAAAGAGGAGCAAATCCTGCAGCGTTTTTCATTCCTACATAAAAGCAAGGAGATCAACACCTTTTCCACATCAACAACTGCATCCACTGAAAAATCCACCTTCTAAACATGTATTTTGTATTTTAAAAACATGTTTTGCATTTTAAAAATATGTATTTTGCAGAAAGCTATTTGCATTTTGCTCAATTTTACACTTGTATTTTGTATAAAATGTAAGTTTTCTGTGCAAACCACAGGGGTTATTTGCACACAAAAAAGTACAGTACAGTATATGAATTTTAAGCCCCAAAATGGTGATATGAAATAAAGGTATAAAAACTTTTGCAATCTCATCCAGTAGGGAAAATACTTTGAAGTATTTTGTTTCCATCTGCAAGAATGAAATAAAGGAAGATTTACATCCCAGGTTCAAAATATGTACATGATAACTAGAGTCTCCAGACATTAGTTTCATGGCAACTATCTAGAAGTGCTCTCTATTATGCTCATATCCCAAATTCTGTCAATTTTTTAACTTTGTCCAATGTTTATTTATTTATTTATCAATCAATTAAAAGGCTGTGGTGGCTTAGTGGTTAAGACACTGGATTGGAAGGTTGGCAGGTCAGCAATTCAAGACCCAAGTGATGTCCAATGATTTCGCTCCTGACTCTGTCCCAGCTCCTGACAATCTAGCAGTTCAAAAGCAAGAGATTATAAGTAGATAAATAGGGACGACTTCAGTGGGAAGGTAAACAGTTCAGTGTCTAGTCATGTCTGCCACATGTCCACAGAAAAATCTACAGATGCAGACAGCGCTGGCTCTTTGCCTATAAATAGAGATGAGCACCGAACCCTAGAATCAGATACAACTGACTTTTGAACAAGGGTAACCAATCATAAAGAATACATATACTGTATTCAGACAACAAACCAGAAAAGTCATTACATAACTGAATACTACATGGAATAAGTATATTTGATCATCTTTGGTCTAATATCAATTAGAATGTTTAAACATTTTGCAACATTAACAACAAATAGGCTATTACCATTTAGACATAGCTCCAGAAGGTCTATTTGGATATACTGTACCAGTTTTCTTTACAGGCTGTATAAATCTTTCACAAATAAGAGAAGTATGTTCAGTGCAACAGTCAATGGTGGATTAAAATGCAATATTCTTAGTAGAATGTCTACTCAATCAGAAGTTATGTGCCTGCCCCCCAGGAGTAGCACTTATTTCAATTAGATAACTGTCACATAAATGTATTTATTCTAAGTGAATGCATTAATTTTTAATTAATGCCTGCATTCATTCTAAATTAATGCATTAATTGTATTCAAAACCATTGTTTATGTCAGCAACTTTTTTTCCTCCTCCAATACAGGGAGCTGGCACAGATGAAAACTGTCTAATAGATATATTAGCTTCAAGATCAAATGGAGAGATCTTCCAGATGAAAGAGGCCTACCTAATGCGTAATTATCCTTCTTATTTCTCAAAGAGACTAGTAGTAACTATAATGTAGAACAGGATAAAAGACATATTTATACTACAAACCTATGACCAGAATCCTTTTGGTGTGTAAGGTTTTGTAACTTTCCATGACTCATTTTGGTAGTTGCCTTGGCTGTATGCCTGGTCACATGTTCAATCACATAAGTGAAAAGAACTGACAAGTTTCATAAACACCGATAGGATTCTGACCTACATATTTTGAATTCCTTTATTGTTGTGGCTTCTCTCACATCATCCTGAGAATTATAGATTGATGGGATGCTTGGAGAGATTTTCTACTGTCTCCCTTTGAAATACAATACTTGTGATGATAGCCTATCAGATGGGGTGGCTATTCAGCCACTTCAAGGTTTGTAATCTTCTGAGTACTTACTAGGGAGCATGACTCATTGAAAATTGTTGATCTTCCTTCGCATTAAACACATGTAAGACTGTGGTATAAGTCAGTTCAAAATGTGTCTCCAAAATCAATACAATGAAATAATTTAGAAAAGGTTCAAAAATTGTTTGTATTCTTCTTCTTCTGTGTGTTGACCAGAGGTGAAACTACCAAAATTAAGGTACCTTTTGGGGAATTCATTCTGCCTCACCTAGTGTGAGAAAGATTAGCCAGCAACAAAAGGTTGCCGTTTACGCCCTATTGTGGTTCAAAAATACCACAATCTTTGAGGAGGCTCTTTCTGTGTACCACATTGTTACCTCAGTCATACATTGTCTGTATGAAAAGTTCATATATGGATTCCTGACTCTGCTTTTATGAAGGCATTCTCACATGTCCAAACCAAATGCAGTCATTTGAATGTATGTTTCTGGGACACTGGGGGTTAGAAATTATCTGTGAGCAGCAAAGAGCAATAATATTTTGTCACACCATTTAGTAAAGAAGGTTGTGTTGAAGAAAGAGTCTTTTCAGAGCAGATTATCAGGATGAAGATGTTCCAAAGTGAAGATAGGAAAGGAAGATTCTGTTAAATAACACCTGCAGTGAATAATGATATTTCATTTCTTCTGCTCACTCTCAAGATTGACATTTTTGTGCCAGTAAAGTTAATACTAAGCATAATTACAACAACATGAACCAGGATTATTGTGTGTTTACATTAAATTCTCTGTTTCCCTACTAGTTTTCCCCAGTGGATGAAGGCTTAGTTTGCTCATCAATAAGTTTAGCTAAAAGGTGGCATAAGGGAAGGTCATCTAACTCCTAGCTGACTCACCTTTATTATTCACTTTCAGAATAGAAAGCAACATGAAACTACAGTCAAACCTCAGTTAATGTAATTAATGCGTTCTCTGGGACATTTTCTTTAACCAAATTTCCCACAGGAATGCATTGAAAGCAATTTCCCATAGGAATGCATTGGAAACCAATTAATCAGTTCCAAAAAAAAATTCATAAACTGAGCCACTATTTTCTATGGATTTCCTTTTGTTGTGTGATTTTTATATTAACCAAGCCATTTGTTAACCAAGGTTCCACTGTACATACAATTCTAACTACAGTATAAAGAATTTTTTGTTGCACATTTTATTATGCAATCTTACACAAGGGCAGTCTGAAGTAAGATCAAATGAGTTCAGTGTACAGAACTGCATTAAGAGAGACACAAGATGTACTTTAAAATGTTTTCCAATACTCATTATCCTTACAGGTAGTCCTTTCACTTGCAAAATAATTTGTATCTATTGCAAAGAATTTTAAGATGCAGGACCCATAGTCAGTTCATGTAAGGTTTTCAGGGCCTTGGTATTGGTCTACCAAAAATGAATACATCACAACTCACATTCTTCCTTGCAAGCAAACAATACAAGGGATGAATGTAAAAATTATTCCTCAGGAAGGTATCACTATCTTTACTTGAGAATTGCTTTTAATTCCTGATTTTTTTTAAAAAAAAAAAACCACACACACATAATTTACCTTTGCATTCTCAGATTCCCTGTGAAAACCACTGCCTTGTTTCATAGCATTTACCTATTTGTGGCCTATAAGATGCACCTTTCCCCCCCTTAAAATACACTTGAAAAATGGGGTGCGTCTTATATGCTGGTAAACAAAATTATCATGTTGATCAGCGGTGGCTGGAGCCAGGCGGGCAGCTTCAAAGAGGCCCTGCCCCTCCCCTCATTCCACCTCTCAGGCTCCTGGTAGCCAACAACTATGGTATCAGGGGGAATGGGCTTCAAAGGAGCCCTTCCCCCATAAAACCCTCCTTTGCTCCTGGCAGCCTGTGGTTATAAGTTTGGGGGAAAGGGCTTCTAAGGATCTCTCTTTCCTCCCATCCTCACCCTGGCTCCTGGTGGCTGGGGCTGTGGGATGGGAAGGAAAGATGGCCTGGCAGGCAGCTGAGAACATCGCCCCCTCCTCTGGGCCCACAACAATGGCCTGAGGAAGAAGATGCCATGGCCTGGCAGGCGGATGAGGACCTTGCCCACTCCTCTGGGCCCACAACAGTGTCCAGAGGAGAGTTAGTCTGTATTCTGCTTTTGTTGTTTTGTGAGGTTATATTTTATGATTTTTAATGTACTGTTGCTGTTTTTACTGTAAGCTGCCCTGAGCTGTCTTGGGAGTGGGCGGCAATATAAATCTGAACAAATAAATCCTTGGAAGCCTGTCCCCCCCCCTCCAATCCCACATCCTACCCTCCCTGGCTCCTGGTGGCTGGGGCTGTGGGATGGGAGAGAAAGATGGCCCCTCCAATCCCACAGCCACTGACCACCAGGAGATGGGAGGAATGGGAGGGGGAAGAGGGATCATTTGAAGCCCATTTTCTCCCATCCCATAGCCGCTGGTTGCCAGGAGCCAGGGAGGGTGGGATGTGGGAAAGAGAGATCTTTTGAAGTCTATTTCCCCCAGATCCCACAGCCATTGGCCACCAGGAGCCTGGGAGGGGGGAAGGGGGGGGAAAGAGGGCTCCTTTAGAAGCCCCTTCACCTGGCTCCTGGAGATCAACGCGGCTGGACCAGGGTGAAGGGACTTCCAAAGGAGCCTTATTCCTCCATTGATCCCGGCCTCCCCAGCTCCTGGAAATTTATGGAAAAATGCATAAATTTTCCCCCTTAAAATGTGTATAAAAATGGGGTGCATCTTATACTCCGATGCATCTTATACACCTGCAAATATGGTACATTTTTGTTCTCATTGACTTAAATATTCTATCAGGAAATGTTCACACATTTATTGTGTTGTTTCTAGTATATGACAGTGACCTTCTACAAGACATTTATTCTGAGACTTCTGGACACTTCAGAGATGCACTTATGAACCTTGCTCAGGTACTGCAAATAGTTTCTTTTTTAAAACTCAAGTGATGAAATGCAAGAGATCATAGGAGGAAGACCAGTGAGGAAATTTAAGCCCAGTAGTTTGACAGGTGGCTGGGAGGAGGACTCTCTTTATTTTAGGGGTAGATTTGCTTTCAAGTAGTATTTCAGACATTTTATACTTCTTAGTCCTACATACTTGAGAGCTAAAATTGTTTTGTATGAGTTAGTTATGCATGTAAACCCTACTCTCAACATCTCAAAGCACACAAACTAGAATACTGTTACTTCTGCATGCAAGCATAATTCAAACAAAATAAATCTCATAAGTGATTTTGTACTAGTTAATTAGTCAGCATGTGCATTCCTGGTTATGTGCCAAGCCATACAACTAGTTCACTGTGAAGAATACAAGTGCCAATGAGATTGGGTAACACTTAAGGGGGTCACTTTCACTATGTGTCATATATGTTTTTTCCCCAGGGAACCAGACAAGAAGGGTATGCTGATCCTGCTATGGCTGGCCAGGATGCTATGGTATCAACAAGTTCTATACTTTTTTTAAAAGTTGCTAACTGCAGTGGTTTATCACTGTAGTGTTCATCTCTATTCTTCCAATGTTCTAGGTCCTGTGGGAAGCATGCCAGCAAAAGACTGGAGAACACAAAAATATGCTGCAGATGATTCTGTGCAACAAGAGCTACCAACAGTTATGGATGGGTAACGTATTTACATAGCTTCATTGAGCCTTAACTACACAAACATATCATTTCTATTTTTATTGGATTATTTGCTTGGTGCTGATCTTTGGTCCTAATAAAATGCAATGTATGAACTTATTATGCAAAGAAATTATATAACACAGGGATCAATATTAAAAGCTACTTGTGAAGTGTCAATGGAGGCAAAAGACAAGAGGGCTAACTTAATTTAATTTAAAATAATTGAATTGGAGGCCAGTTCATATATGTGAATCTGCTGCTTCCAAAATTGGTCACTTTGACATGTCCTCATTTCAGTTGAATTTGTTCTCTTTAATAACAATATAGTGCACTGTCATATCCACCTTACAGTGACTCTCGCAGGCTCTGCAAGGTATGAAGTTCTTAGAAGTGGCTTACCAGTCTTTCCTCCTGGTGCCACTCTGGGATCGTACCACTTGCTGGAGGTCACCTAGCCAGTGGTGGGCATCAGCAGGTTTGCACCCGTATGCGCATACTGAGTGGCTGGGGAGGCTCTTTGGGGTGAAACAGAGCTCTGGAAAAGCCTTGGTCAAGGGGAAATGGCTTCAGAGATTTGCTATAGAGTGATGAAAATGGAAGAGGCTTCTATTTTCATAGCTCTATAGTGAAGAGCAGTCACATGATCAACAGGCCATGCCCAGATAGTCATATGGCCACACCCACAGTGTGGTAGGGGAAAAAATTTATGCCCACCACTGCATCTAGCCCAATTAGCAACACACACACTCCACCAGATCTTGGCTGAGTCTTCTCCTGGGAATTACAATGGAGATTCGAACTGGAGCCCCGAGTTCCTATCATTACAAGCATGGCTTGAGACATAATCTAATAATTAATAAAATTTATATTATTCCATTGGTTTGAACAATAATGGTTTTCAAAGCATACTCCATAAGGATAGGATCGGTATTACCGTATCTGATCATTGAATATTGTGTTGTATCTTTATTTAAACAATTCAAATTAGCAATGGATTAGAGCATCGATATATAAGTTTATACATACTGATTAATTAATTTTTAAAAACTGACTGCTTAACAGACTTGAATATGTGTGTGTGTGTGTGTGTGTGTGTGTGTGTGTGTTTAAGTTTTTCAGGAGTTTCAGAATATCTCTGGACAAGACATAGTCGATGCCATTAATGAATGCTATGACGGATACTTTCAGCAAATACTTGTAGCAATAGGTAATTTTAAAAATGTAACTGCAGTATTGTGCAACCTTTTGGATATTATATGTCATCAAGTCACTTCTGTTTTACTGTGTCCCTACAAATTAATGACCTCATTGAAAGTCCTGCTAAGGTCTTGCAAATTTAATGCAAACTTATCCGCATTTACTTCTGGGTGCAGTGCAGACATATTTGTGCATGCGCAAACACATCTGCTTCAGGGGGCATGGTCTGGCCTGCTCAGCTCTTCCAGGGGCATGGTCAGGCCCACAGCACAAAAGGTTTAGGCACCCCTGGTCTAGTGAGTGCTTAGAAAACTCAGTTAGAAATAATAATAATTGCATACCATCAAGTCAATTCTGCCTTATGGCAACCTTTTCCAGAGTTTTCTACATAGAGAGTACACAGAAGTGGTTTACCATTCCCTTCCTCTGGGGGCGCCCTGGGACAGCACAACTTGCCCATGATTTACCCAGTCTGGCTATTATCACTGAAGGAACAGTGGGGAATTGAACTCCCAACTTCTGGCTTCACCACCAGATACCTGAACCACTGAGCTATCCAGCAGACTTCAATTAAAAATTGATATCCTAAACATTTTAAAGCCAGTAATTAATGATTTTAAATTTTAAAATTATCACCATGTAATGTTTGATTATTCATAACTGAGTTAGGGAGGTTTTGAAGATTGTAACATCTTTGTCTGACTTTTCTTCCTCAGTTCTGTGTGTTAGAGACAAAGCTTCCTATTTTGCTTATAGACTTTACACTGCAATTCACGTGAGTATTTGCATAACCTGAAATTGCAGTTTTACTAAGAAAATTGTTTGTTAAGCAGCTCAGTTCTTCTTTCAAGAAGTTATAATCCTCTTTTTTAAAATACTATGTACTAATTTTAGAACTTTATTATAATCACAATTATAAATCCTAAGAATTATAGTGAAATAATGTAGCAGATGCAAAGCACCACCTATTTTTCAAATGGATTGGGAGTGTGTCTACTCAGAAGTAAGCTTCTCTGGAACATTTCCCCCCTCGTTTCAGTGGTTATGGTGTTTAGATAAAATGACATGGAGTGGTGAACAAAAATTAATGTATTGGAAATTTCAGTGAACAGTACTTAGAAACACAGGTGATTTTGTTCCACTGGGAACTCACACCCACTAATGGGACACAACGGTAAATATATGTCCCTTAGCATGAAGTGACATTTTTGTATTTCTTTTAAAAGGTGCTGCTTTTCATAGATTAGTTCACCACCTGGTGTACCAATATGAAATTACAATTTATGAATTAACTAGTAAAAGTTTTGATCTGCAATCTGAAAAAATGGCAGACATTCTCAGTTGCATCCATACTGTATAATCTTATTTTCAATCAGAACTGCTAACATGCCAGCTATTAGCCAGAGTGTCTAGGCTCAATGAGCTCTTGTTAACTTGAACTACTGCAGCCAAAACTCAAGGTTGACTCAGTGTTTCATTCTTCTGAGTTGATAGTATAGTCTGCAAAATGCTAATTATCTTATAAACTGCCTAGGGCAGGGGTTCTCAACCAATGGCCCATAGGCCAAATCAGGCCTGTGGCACCAAGTAATCTGCCCCCTCTCTCGTTCCAGCTGCAACTTCCAGAATCGGCCATGAACTCACTTATGGCCACCGTAAACACATTTATGACAGCCACAGACTCATTTATGGAAGCTGTAAATGGCGGGGGAACAACCAGTCCAGCCCCTGCAACTGTTTGAGGGATCATGACCCAGCCCCCGTCTTGAAAAGGTTGAGAACTCCTGGCCTAGAGTGCTCTAAGTTCTATGGGGCAGTAAATAAATATAATTATTTCTATTTGTGATACCTAAATACTGAAAGTTATATACAGTACAGTACTGTATACTTCATTGACTAATTAGCAGTACTTATTAACAGTTCTACAATAAATAAGCACTACTTCCTCAAGTAAATCTGCTGTTTGTTCCTACAAATTGCTCACCTGTAAAGCACAGTATCAAAACATCAGAAGAAAAACAAAGTACAGTTGCCTTATTCTTCTCCCAGAGAGCAAAAACTTAAAAGCTTTTCCAAACAAATGTTAATCAAAATTTGTATTTTCTGTATTTCTATGACTACCTTGTACACATATAGATGAGAAAATATAAATCTCTGGTTTACAACTTCCAGACTCCTGTCACTATGGGTGGGGGATTCTGGAACTGTAGTCCAGAAAAACAAGTTTTTGCAAGCTTTGACATAGTGCAAAGGTATTTAAGTCAAAAGGGACTAATTCAGATAACAAAGGAGAAACCTTATTCCCTAATCCATGTTACCTTACTACAATCTACCACTGGAATAAATGTTATCCCCAACGAGTGGTGGTGTCAAAAAAAGTTTACTACCACACTGTGAGCGTGGCATGGTGGGTGTGGCCAGGGGGGAAGCCCTGTGTTGCCCCCGAATTAGAACTACTTTATTTCAAAACTTGAATGGGCAGGGGCACCCAGAATTTCTGCTGCCGGTTCTGGCAAATTGGTGCGAACCTGCTGGTGCCCACCACTGTCCCCAACCAACCTACTTCCTGTAGAAAAGCCACGATTTGAGGTAGAAGGGTCTACGTGAGGTCACAAAGCATGGTGATGTGCAGAAACAGTTGAACTCCCTTTGCCTTTATGTCATGTAAAACACCTACCTGCCAATCACATTCTCTTGAAACACATTCAGTTTGTCATTAACTTGTCCGCTGTTGTTTCTTGTGTGTGTGTGTGTGGGGAGGGAGTGTTGTTGTTTAATTCTGGAGCTCTTTCTTGAGAGGGCTGTAGCTGGATTATAATGCCCCAAACTATGCCAATAAACTTAATCACTAGATTGGGCAAGGGATCTAGCTGCACAGTTGTGGCTTTTATTTTATTTTTTAAGATTTCTCTTAGTGCTGCAAATATTGGCAAGACAGCAACAGTACCTATTTTAATTCAGAGTTAATGCCTCTCTTTTTCTTTGTGTTATTAAGATATTTCATTTCACACAAGAGAGAAAAAGAGAAATGTTGTTACACCTTAAAGAATAACTAGTATATTTGAAAATAGCTATTTCAGTTAGATGTCAAGTGTAACATCTGAAGGCTCCAAGGAATGAACCCAATTAATTCCGACTATAGCAGACCCACTGTATGTTTGAATGATCTAGCTAAATTTACATAAAAAAATACTTATGTAACTTCCACTGAATAAGTGGATCTATTCTAACTGTGACTAACAATGGTATTTAGCTTTAAGTACATTTGGGGTAAGAAGTAGAAAACAAAACAAGGAGGAATTATACTGTTGCCCAGCTATATAAATGCTTCTTGTTGTAGCACATGAATCACATGCCCCTTACTCTTTTAATGGTAAAAGAGGGCTTAGTGAAGCTTCACATATTTTCATTATTTCTCCTTCTTTAAAAGGATAGTTACTTAAATGTATTAGAAATACAGCTGTACCTTGCTTAAAGAGCATAATGTGTTTCACAGGATTGCTCTTTAAGTGAATTTGCTCTTTAAGCGAAACACCATTGAAAGTGACCAATTGTGGCTTCTGGTGCAGGGGATTGTGAGCCCCGATTTATTTGTTAAGCAAGTTTTTGGTTGGTTTTATTTGTTAAGCAAAGCAAACATTCAGAGAAAGTTCTGTTCTTTAAGTGAGTTACTCTTTAAGTGAGGTGCTCTTTACGCAAGGTTTGACTGTACATTGACATTAGCTCATCTGTTCTGTGCTCATGCAATCACTGCAAATAAGTCATAATCTTCAGTATTTGCAAATAAACATTAATTAGCATGTCACAGAGATTATTTTCATAACATGAACAAATTAATTTATTTTGAAGGATTTGCTAGGGAAAAATCATATTTGTTTAACTGCATTAGTTTCTTATTACAGTACTGTATATGGTAAGTTGCCTTGTCTCCCAGTTTTTGTGGCTAAGCAGAACAGAAATCAAATAAACGACTAAGTAAATCGAAAGTAAACTCCGCATCATTAAGGAACTCCAAACCATCCAAAAAGTTATATCTATCCTATTTATTTCTCTCTCCTGGAAAAAAGAAAAGCCTGCCATAAACAACAAATTCCTCCTGCCACTGTGGAACAACAGACATGTCTGTGAAGTGATGTTCTAAAACTCTCGCCACAAGATGTCACCATTGTTTTACAAATAGCTAGCCAAACTCAAATTTGGCTAGGCTAGAAGATAGCAAAGCATGTGATAAGGGTGTTGTTGATTCTCCCAGCAAAATTAGTCTGTAAATATTGATATGGTGGCTCTATGAAAAATGGCAGAGATTGTGAACTATTAATAGGAGCATGAAAACAGAAACATCAGTAAGCACCACTTATCAAAAGACGAACAGTTGGTTTTTAAAAAAAGACACTATTAAACGTATAAGAGCTCAATGTTTTTTAATGAAACCACCCTTGCTGCTGAAGTTGTATCTGTTAAAAATCAGTGAACTTTGTGATCAGTTAGTCTTAGTGTTATGTTGACTGAACTATTCATCACAATTAACATGATGCAGTACATTATTACTAAATATCGCTGAAATGGAAAAGTTCCCAAAGTAAGCCAAGCAATTTAGAAATGTAAATTATATTTTGTTTCAAAGTGTTTCTTCTCCCCTACTGTACACAGTGCATTAAGAAATTATATCTTGTGGAAAAGTAAACATACAGTTTTCACAGCATAATTGTTCTCCCTGTTTATTTAAAGGTATAAAAGGTTAACATGTTTTAATTGTATGTAAAAACAGAAATCTCTAACAATCAAATCTCTCTGTCCCATTTCAGGAGTTGGGATTCCATAATAAAACAGTTATAAGGATTCTGATTGCCAGAAGTGAAATAGATCTGATGACTATAAGACAACGGTATAAAGCAAGATATGGGAAATCATTGTTCCATGATATCAAGGTAAGTCATCAGCACACATCTATACATCCATCTCATTGTGAGTTGTGGGGGACTGGACTGTAATTATTTATCCATTAATGAACAGGCAACCAATCAGTCTGAAATCTCAAACAAATTCTTAGATGTCAAAGTCAGTACTGTATCCTGTTAGATAAAATGGTTTACACAATGGGTCTATGTGAAGCAGTTTGATTTTTCTGATTGCACAAGGACAGAGACAGCATCTCTATGCATACGGGTCAATCAGCTATTTGCAAAGGAGACCTCCACTTGCATATCAACAACACTTGTGCAAATCAGAGGGAGACTGTTACTACTCCATTGGGGCTTTATACTTCACTGGTACCCAACAGAATCCTGGATCAAGAGAAAGAGAAACAAATAGGGACTGAAAGAATAATGGACTTCTTGTATCTTAACCCAAGTTCAGTCCTTTCCCTGTCATTTATTTACTACCCATTGCAAATAAAGGTGGAAGAATCATTGAAACTCTGTCGAGATTTACAGCATACTCTCAATCTCAGTACTGTATTCTCGAGCGAGCGTTCTAGTGGCCATGCTGGCTGGGAGATTATGAGAGCAACTGTATAATATGAAAGAGTAACATTACTGAACTCTCTGTTAACTTAGACTTCCTCTAGTTGAGCTAGGTCAGCTACAACTCTTTGGCTTTTATTACTTCTCTTATTGAGAACCTCAAGCTGGATGATATGTTTACAAAGGATTCCCTAGACAGATTACTATTTTTTTAAAAGCCACACTCCCTGCAAAACTAAATTAATGTGAAAATAAAAATAATATAGACACCATGGACATTTTTACCACACAGAAAGAAATAGTTAAGAGAAAGTCTTGAAATGGAAAATTAGTGCTTTGGCAAAACATTATGACATTTCAACTGTACATGGTGTTTTTCCCAACATTCACACCATTAATTTTAGTCATACCCTTTGGCCATAGAGCAGACAGACTCTGTGTACCAGCTGTAGATAAGAACACAGGCTATGGAGGTCTATGTTACATTAGGAGGATGATATTTCTCCGTGTAATTCCTTCGTTATCTGCTATGTCAGAGTATGCATGCTTCTCAAAAGTGAGAAACAAATGGGTTGAACAATTAGTGCAGAAGGGAACAGCTGCCGCCATGCCCATTTTATTGCATGTTGCAGTTACTTATTTCCTATGTCATATGACCAAGCCAGTTAGAATGGCTGCATTATTAACTAAAAATTGTTCCTAGCAGAGTCTACTCTATCCAGCAGTAAAAAAAAAGAATACAAAGTCTTTAAACTTCATTCAACTTGATTGTTCTGTACAAGCCCAAAAAGTTCCACCAGACTCCAAAAAACCCATTCAGTCTTCAGGCAAAGCAACAATGTTTAGAAACAGATATACAAATAGTTTATTTGTTTGTTTGTTTATTTGCAGCATTTTTCCTCTGGGCATTATGAGAGAGCTTTACTTGCCATCTGTAGAGGTGATGCTGAAGATTATTAAAAATAAGGAAACAGTGCTGGAAATGAAGGGAGAAACAGTAACAAACTGATTTTTTAAAAGGTGTTCAGATTTTTTCCTTTGTATTCTCTACTTGCTAGTATAACCTATCCAATGCCTTATATTTACCAACAACTATTGTAAACAAATAGCCAGATGTTCATAATACAGAATGTTTAAATAATTTCATAATTTTCCAATTTTTTAAATATTTCTTGTCTCATTCATAGCTTAGCTCTACTTGCTTTGTCAGAAAGTAGGCTCTGTTAAAACTAATACTGTATAACTTATTGGCTGGAATCATGTTGTATAGCACAAAAACCATAACTTTCTAAACAAATTGCCACAATTTAATAAATCTTTGAAGACATCATCTCTTGCACTCAGAGTTGTGCAACTCAATTACCTCTACGAAGATTTTTTAACTTGCAGCAATTTGTATATAAAAGTTACACTGTTTGCATAACTACACAACAGAATTTCAGCCAAAGTGTTTTGTATTAGCTATTGTGGGGGTTTTCTAAGATATAATTTTCAGTAAGTTCAGTACTCATGGATAATTAAAGACTGGATTGCAGCCTAAAAATTATAAGATAACTATGCTATTCTCTTATCCTTCCCTAATGGCTATAAACCTTCACCAAATCCCACATCCAATGCTCAAAATGAAATGTGTAAAAATATGTTCTGTTCAATTGACTGTCTAGCTCTTATATACGCCAACCCTAGTGACCTTAGAATAACTGTGATTTTTAATGGGAAATAAAGAATATTTTTCTCAGTATGTTATATACAATTACTGTACAGTAAAATCCCGACTTACATATGCCTCGAGTTACATAAAATTTGACTTACATAATGGTTTTTGCACTAAAACCATGTTCCAAGTTACCCAAAGGTCCCAATTTACATAAGACAATTTCTGTAATAAAGTAAGTAATATTAGTAATTTCCTATGGATTTGCTTCAAGTTAAGTAAAAAAATTATTTCTCCTATGGGTTTTCTTCGAGTTATGTAAAAATTATTGTTCCTATGGGTTTGCTTTGAGTTAAGTAAAAAAACTGATTTACATAAAAGCCTACGGAACAAACTTCTTACATACCGTAAGTAGGGGTTTTACTGTATAACTAATTTCTCATCATACTCGAATACCTATTTTGTTGTTCAGTCACACAGTCGATTCAGACCCATTGCAACCCCATTGCCCACCAGGCACCTCTGTCTTCCATCCTCCTCCTCAGCCTGCCCAGCTTTGTACCCATTGGATCTACAATACCATCTAGCCATCTCATTTTTGGCCGCCCCCTTCTTTTGCCCTAAAGTGAATCCTCAAGTGAATCCTCTCTTCTCATTTAATGTCCAAAGTACTTTAGCTTCATCTTTACTATTTGACCTCACTCTTGATCCTTTTGCTTATACAATATGACCTTCCTTCAGCTCATGGCTCATTGTGAATACGAAGCAAAAGTATACAAGAAGAGGTGTACATGTATAATCTATCCCAATTTGTTTCCAAATGTTCAAGACCAACCTACCCTAAAACAGCCGGTACAGTAAAACCTCACATAAAGAGCACCTCACTTAAAGAGTAACTCATTTAAAGAGCAGAATTTTCTCTGAATGTCTCCTTGCTTAACAACACAAACCAACCAAAAACTTGCTTAACAAATAAATCTGGGTCACAGTCTCCCCCCCCCCCAAGTCACAATTGGTCACTTACAATGGTGTTTCACTTAAAGAGAAAACTCGCTTTAATAGCAATCCTGTGGAATGCATTATGCTCTTTAAGCGAGTACCACTGTTTATTCTCATTCTTGTGTATTCAGGTATTGTATGCTTCCAGTTTGGGGAGAATGAATGGGGAAGCTAAACAACTATGACTTGGGATGAGGGATACTACATAATGTCTTCGATTTTGGAGCATGTGATGGACTTTCAGTTTGTATACAAAACTCCTATCAGTCTCCTTCTTTGCCCTCTCTCCAAAGCAATGCATTCTATTCCTTGTCCAACACCCATTCTTGTGTGAATTCCCCTGCAGCATTTGAACAGAACAATCATATCTGAAGGATTTGAAAGGAAAACTGTTGGTGCAAAGGTACTGTATTACTATTGTAGAAATTGCTGCTCCATGTTACTTCTGCAAGTTCAGGTAGCAGTTTCTTCTGCAGCACTCTTCAAATACACCAAACAATAAAAGATGAGTAAGAAGGGCAGAAGATGTATTTTTGTGGCAAGGAAGATGTTTCTTCAGTGTCTCTAATCTGTAGTCCTGCTTGACCAAGTGTGTCTACTGTTCTTCTTTCGTATTCCGATCAAACCCTGAACTGCCAAAATGAAGCCATTTTCTTGGCTTTGTCATTGGCCAAACTTAAGTCCTCATTGGTGCATGCTTCTGGCAGTAATTGGTAGACCAGTAAAGGAGCCAGATTCTGTATCTCTCCACATCCATGCAACATGTTGTTGTCTGCCATCATCCCACACTTGAGCATGTTGGTCTTGCAATTAGGAACTCCAACCCTTGGCCTATTCAGAGTCCTCCAAGTGACGTAGGGGAGGTTGAGTTCCTCAGCTATATCCTACTTTAATGTTTTTCTTTCTCCTGTGAGCAACTTCCTCCATCTTCTAATTTGCCATTGCTTTTGCATACCCTCAAGAGTGTTTGTTCTTGCCATGAAGCTCTTCCTGGATCTGAGCTGGTGGACTTGAGACTCGTATCTGTATCTATTCAGGGTCATGGCACTTCCTGTGGTGGAGGCGGGGGGGGGGCACATGAAATGGTGTCACGGGCCACATTTGGCACATAGGCCGCAGGTTGAGAATCCCTGGCATAGACACTCACTCTGAAACATATACAGTTACAACAAAAAAATGTTCTGCGACGAATAGGCAGCAGGAGGCATTAAATAGGCAACAGGAGGCATTACCTTTAAAGCCCTATATGGTAGTGGGCCAGGATACCTAAGAGACCGCGTCACCCCAAGGACATCTGTCCGTCCCACCAGGGTGGATCGGAGAGGCTCCCTTGTTGTTCCTTTGGCGAGAGAGGCGCACCTCGCCTGCACTAGGAGGAGAGCCTTCTCCGTGTCCGCCCCGACCCTCTGGAACCTCCTGCCCACCGAGCTGCGCCTTCAGACAGAGCTCCTGCCCTTCCGGAAGGGCTTAAAAACCTGGCTAGCAGGACAAGTTTGGGGACCTGGGAATGTGGGTTCTCATACTAGGTGGCTTATTTAATGGATGACCACCCCTGGATCTGAATGAGGGATTGCGGGTTGTTTCTGTACTGTTTTTAACTTTGATAACTTTTTAAACTCTTGCTGATCTCTTATTGATATAGATCATTTTATGTTTTTATTTCTTGTAAGCCGCTCAGAGTCGGGTCCTCCCGATTGGGGCGGGGTAACAAATGCATTAAATAAATAAATAATAAATAAATAATAGCGGGAAATGATCAGGAAGGAAAGTGATTCCTGGTACTATACTACTTTCAAAACAAATCCTACAGAAGAGCATCAGTCATCCATCCCACATACACACCCAATCCTAAGTGTAATGAAAACTTGGTGTAGCTAGTTATCCACAAGAAAAAAAAGGAAGGTATAATAAGTTGTAGGTTCAGGATAACATGTTGGAGTTAAATGAAGAAGCCAATATAGCCAGTTTTCTTACTACATCAGGAAAAGAAGGAACACATGAAGCCATGAAGAAAGTTTGGAAACTGCATTAGTCACGCTAGTGGATGATCTCCGGTGAGAGTGGGACAGAAATAATCCGTCCGTCCTGGGTCTCCTTGACCTCTCAGCAGCGTTCGATACTGTCCACCACAGACGCACAGAGCAAGATGAGACTGTCTGCTACACTTGTGCCAAATTTGATATCACCCTGTATATTACATTTGCAGGTTATTTCTATACATTATTGCACATATTTACCCCACGTTACTTCGGGGATTTAGAAAACTGGTCCTTTTACATTTCTTCACATTACCTGTAGGCACAAAAAAAAAAGTTCCCTTTTGCAGCAGCAAAGGTAACTCCACCTATTTCATGTTCACACAGCATGTCATGATTGAGGCTTCCATACAAGGACCCTTTAGGTAGCAATCCTGTAATTATTTACCCAAGAGCAAGCCTTGCAGAGCACTAAAGGTAAACAGAAGGGCTGCAGCAGCTTACTTGACAGCAGGAAGGTTGGCAAATCAGCAATTTGAGACCTGAGTGCTGCACAACGGTGAGCTCCTGTCATCTGTCCCAGCCCTTTCCAATCTAGCAGTTCGTTCGAAAGTAAGAAATTGCAAGTAGATAAACAGGTACTGCTTTAGCAGGAAAAGTAACAGCATTCCAGCATATAGTCATGCCAGCCACATGACTATGCCTAGCGTTCGAACAAGGGAAATCTTTACTAAAGGTAAGTTTACTAAAGGCAAGGTAGTTAGCTGGAAGGCTGGGAAGTCGGCAGTTCGAGACTGGGTACTGCTTGACCATTGAGCGCCCGTCTCTGTCCCAGCTCTTGGGAACATGAGTTTGGGCGTTCCTTGAGCAGAGTTTCTCCCACAAAAATCCTTTCAATCCAGAATAATTTCTGTCCTTTTTCCTGTAAATTGCAAAAAAAAAATAACTCGGAAACACGTTACAAAAAAAGACATAAACCGCAGTGGCACCTCTACAACACTCAGACTCTAGACCGTAGTGGCTGCTGGGAGTTGTAGTGCAGGGACAGCGTGAAGTACGGGGGGCGTGACTCTAGCTCCACCTTCGAGTTGACTATTTTACAGTTGTTCCCACCCTTTATTAAATTCCGGAAGTCGTCCTCTATTTTCATTGGTCGACGTTGCCGCCGGTATTGACAAAAGCCACCATTAGGGGGAGGGGAGGTTTAAGCGTCCCGAAACCACCCACCCACTTGGAGCTTCCTCGTTCCGGATTGGGTGTCCTTGGGCCTGAGGAGGCGGGGCGACAGTGGCAGTTACCGTTGAGCGACTCTTAAGCGGAAGAGGAGACGGTTGGTCTTTCCACAGGCGGAAGTGGGGACGGGAGTTTGTGGCGGTTGAGGGGACGGTTAGTCTCCTCGCGGCGGCTTCGTCAGTTGGGAGCGCGAGGGGTCTGAGGCGGGCGCATGCGCCAAATGGAGGCCAGCCTGACCTGCGCCGTGTGCCTGTCGCTCTTCGAGGAGCCGGTGACGCTGCCGGTCTGTTCCCACAACTTCTGCCGGCCTTGCGTGGCCGAATGCCTCGGCCAGGCGGGGCCCCAAAGCACCGTGTCGTGCCCGCTGTGCCGTAAGACCAGCCCGCTGCCGTCGGACGGAGGGGCGGCCGCCTTGCCGGTCAACACCACCCTGGCCGAGGTGGTGAAGTTGCTCAAGGCCGCCAAGCCCAGCCGGGACGCGACTCCCGAGGAAGCCTCGTCGGCTCTGGCGCCCCAGTTGGCGGTGCTGGGCGTCCCGTGCGAGAAGCACCCCGGCCGGCAGCTGCAGCTCTACTGCCGGCGGTGCCTGCGCGGAGGCTGCGGGCAGTGCGTGTCCGAGGAGCACCGCGGCATCTTCCACTCCGTCAACCTCATCGACACTGTCTACCAGGAGGAGAAAGCAAGTGCCTCGCTGAGGAGGGAGAGCCCCTCCTACCTCTCTCTCTCTCTCTCTTTTATTTATTTATTTATTGTATTTCTATACCGCCCATTTGGGTGGTATCCCACTCTGGGCGGTGAGCAAACAATTAACAAAACTCACAGCAAATCAAAACAGATAAGCCCAACCCTCCTACACCCCTCTGATGCCCTCCTATCATTTTGGACAAGTGCCTTTACCACTGCCCATTGGGTGTTGTCTGGGGCTGATGGGAGTTTTAGTCCAAGAGGAGGAGGAGGGAGAGAAACAGAATAGCAGTTACACTTATATACCACCCCATGGTGCTCTCTTAGTCTCGTTACCACCAACTGTGTGTCTGGCTGATGGGAGATGTCGTTCAAAAGAAGAGTTGAGAGAGAATAGTAAATAGTAAATACTTGTATACCATTCCCCATCCCCATGGCACTTAGTGTTCATGCTAGGTACTCATTTTACCAACCTCAGAAGGATGGAAGGTTGAGATCAAACTCTGTTCTGGCTGCAGTACAGCCATTTAACCACTGCACCACCAGGGCTGGGGAAGTTGTTCTCTGCTCAACTGTGGTTCCCACAGGGGAGCAATTCGAGAATAAGTTATTAACAGTGGCCTTTTGGGTTTCCTCCACATGAATGGGATTTCACTTTTTGAATAATAAGAATTCTATGTAATCGGAGGGAGGGGCGTGTCAGAATTTTAGAGTTGCTTAGGTGGGGCATGACCAAAGAAAGGTTGGGAACCACTGCTTTAAGAGGCTAGAAATCCTCCCATTTTTGGTTCCTACAGTGGCTGCAAAGGACTATGATTTGGCTGGTTGGGGGTTTGTATAGTATGGAATAAAGGAACTTTTCTCACCTATATCTGGGATGATAGTGCAATGGCTTAGTGAAACATGAAAACCAGAAGGTCAGCAGGGATGGAGGAATCACAATTTGGGATCAAAATTGCTGGGAGAAACATCAATAATTTGAGATATGCAGATGATACGACCCTGATGGCAGAAAGTGAGGAGGGCTTAAAGAACCTGATTAGGTTGAAAGAAGAAAGTGCAAAAGCTGGTTTGAGACTCAATATAAAGAAAACCAAGATCATGGCAACAGGCCCTATCAGTCCCTGGAAAATAGATGGGGAAGAAGTAGAAGCAGTGACAGATTTTACTTTCTTAGGATCAAAGCTCACTGCAGATGGTGATTGCAGCCATGAAATAAAAAAGCGACTGATTCTTGGGAGACAACCTATGAGAAACCTGGGGAGCATAGTGAAAAGCAGAGACATCAAATTGCAGACAAAAAGTCGTATAGTCAAAGCAATGGTATTCCCTGTGGCAATGTATGGTTGTGAGAGCTGGCCCATTAGGAAAGCTGAGCGCAGAAGAATAGATGCCTTTGAGATGTGGTGTTGGAGGAGAGTTTTGAGAATCCCCTGGACAGTAAGGAGAACAAATAGGTCAATCTTAGAAGAAATCAACCCTGACTGCTCCTTAGAAGGTCAAATCGTAAAGATGAAGCTAAGGTACTTTGGACATCAAATGAGAAGAGAAGACTCACTTGAGAAAACCTTGATGCTTGGAAAGGTTGAGGGCAAAAGAAGAAGGGGGCAGCCAAAATGAGATGGCTAGGTATTGTGGACACAATAGGCACAGAGCTGAGCGAGTTGAGGGGGATGGTGGAGGACAGGGGTGCCTGGCAGACAGTGGTCCATGGGGTCGCAGAGGGTCGGAATCGACTGTGCGACTGAACAACAAAAAGTGGAACCCCAACAAACATGGTTTGACTTACAAAAAAATCAACATAGAAATCCTGACTTGTAAAAATTCAACATACAAAATCTTAATAGGAAAAATTTGACATACAAAAAATATATGGTGGCATCTAGTGGCCTCTTGTGGCAATGTAATGTGTTTTCAACATACTGTACAAATCTCATGGAACGGGGGGGGGGGGAGAATCGTATGTACAGGTTTTACTGTATGTTGCACCAATCATCTCAAAATATATTCCTTTTATGCAGTAGTAAGTTAAAGTACTTGTTAAAATATCTAATCTTTCTTAGATATTTCATTTTAAGGAGAAAAACCCCATTGATACTATCTGAAATGCGTTATCCATTTTGGTTCTTCCCAGAGGTATATCTGACAGCCTTCAACCTTATGGCAAATGATCACACAACCAACAGAATTGGGACTATTCACTACCTCTTAGGAGGAACAAACGCTAATACCATAACATGCATCTAATACCATAATAAAAGGGTTCGGCCAAAGTCTTCTACGCTTTTCCAGTTACAGTTTGTCGTACTTTTAAATCATCTGTAGACCAGGGAACAGAACTGAGATCAGGAATAAGTTCAGTCCATTTTTTTCTTTTACCTCTCTACTGTTTTAAGCTGTTTATCTTTTTTAAAAGATTTGCCATAATTAAGTATGGCACTGTTTCATTTCTTCTACTGTGACTAGGTCAGATGTGAAACTGCCAAAATGAAGGCACCTTTTGGTGAGCTCATTCTGCAATTCCTTTTACCTGACCTAGTGTGAGAAAGATTAGCTAGCAACACAAGGTTGCTGCTATCACAATCTTTGAGGAGGCACTGTCTGTGCACCCTACTGTTTCATTAATACTGTATCTGTGAACTAAAACTTTATAAATGTCTTTTTTACAGCTAGCTTTCTTTAACAATCTGAAGAAAATAAGAGAATTGCATCAGATTCTGATACAGGAAATATCAATTTCACCAGATGATCCTGGGGTAAGCCAAAAATAAAGAAGTTTTTAAAAACAGGAGAATATTTAGCTTTGTAGTTCCTTTTATAAAATTACTTCGTCTCTGTTCATGTGTATATGAAAATGTTGGTTTTTACATACCCTTGCATCATTCTGCTTGAGGTGTACTGTCATCTGTTTTTGGGCCTCTTTGCAAGGAATATGTTTTATGGTCTACGCCCCATAGGACATACAGCTTTAAAATAGACCTAATATAGAAATGGAATAAATAGGGATGGAAATGAAAGCATAGGACAAATGTGTGTTTATTTCAATTACATGTTCTTTATTTATAACATACTGTTTAAAAAACTTGGGAAAGATTACCGCTAAGTAGAAGTATAAATTTTGTAATGACATATTAGAACAGTCAATCTGGCATGCATGTTTGTGATGAAGATGTTATTTTGGATTGCAGTTCTGAGTCATTTATGGTAAATATATTATTTATTTAAAATTGTTTAACCTATCTTTCTTTAAAAGGATCTAATGAAGCTTATATCAATAAAAGTTTGAGGTGGTAGCAGTGTTAGTCTGTGCAAGCATATCAGAGTAAACAAAACAGCAAAAAAGACAAAATGTTTTGGCACCTTAAAGACAAAACTCCTGTATTTTAATGTGAGAAGTGGATTTGATGCATGAAAGCTCGGAATTAAATACAGGAGTTAGTCTTTAAGGTGCCACAACATTTTTTTGTCTTTTGTTGTAGTTTTGTTTACTCTCTGATATCGTTAAAAAAGGTAAAGGTAGCTAAAAACATTAGATATTTCAAATATTAGAAATAATTATATATTATTTAGAATGACAGAAACCACAACAGAAACAGGTTAAAAACAATAAAATAATGAGGTGATGGACTAAGAGAAAGGATCCCCCTGATGGTTGTAGTACTGAGGCAGGTTCATCAAGGGAGATACAGTCCTTGAGATCAAAGCCTATAGGTCAGTGATGGCAAACCTTGGCACTTCAGCTGTTTCTGAATTTCAATTCCCAAAATCCCTGATCAGCATGGGTGCTGAAGTGTAAGATCACCTGGAGTGCCAAGTTTCGCCATCATGGTTATAGGTGAAAACCAGCACTTTGGACTATGCTTGGAAAAGGATTGGTAGCCAGTGGAACTGCTGTATTAGAGGTTGTGCAATTCATGTAATTCACCATTTTAAACAATTTGGTTACAATGTTTTGTACCTGCTGGAGCTTCAGAAAATCTAACCAGGCCATAACTAAAGCATGTGTCACAGTGACAAGATCAGATTTCTCTAAGAACAGATGCAGCTGGCACACTAGTTTTAACTGAAAAGTCATTCCCGGCCACTGCCAAAACCTGAGTGTTAAGGCTTAGAGATATATCCCAAGAGCATACCCAAACTGTGCACCTGTTTTTTTCTGAGGGAGTGTAACTTTATCCAGCACAGTCAAATCCCTATTCTTTGATCTGCCTTTCGACTGATTCAGAACACGTCTGTCTTCTCTGTATTAAGTCTCATTTATTCACCCTCATCCAGGTCATTACTGACACATAAACATTGATTTAGAACTAAAACAACTTCTGCATACTGGTGACACTCAACCTTAAAACTTGGGAAACCTCCCCCAGCAGTTTCATGTAGATTTTAGTCTACTGGCTGACCATCTAGGTCACTAAGCTAGTTTTCTAGCTTCAGAGTCATAAGTTGGGAGTTCAGTTTCCCACTTTGTATCCCAAAGAACTAGTCTGTGTTGCTTTAGGTCAGCTGCAGTCTCAGGATATCCACAGAAGAAGAAATAGAAAAACCACCTCTGAGTACTTCCTACCTAGAAAACCCTGAAAAGGCTACCAGAAGTAAGAATTGACTTGATGACACACACTTATATAAATGTGTGTGTGTGTGTGTGTGTGTGTGTGTGTGTGTGTGTGTGTGTGTGTGTGTGTGTGTGTGTGTGTGTGTGTGTGTGTGTGTGTACACACACACACACACACACACACACAGGATTTCACTGTTAATTTTATTTAAAAAATAATCAAAACTGGTATTTATTCATTTTAGGTGGTAATGCAGAATGAAGAGGAAATTATTAAGAATGAGTTTGAAAAAATTAGTAGTGCTTTGGAAATGAGGAAGAAACAGTTGCTTGAAGATTTGGAAAACCAGAAGAAAAGAAAACTGAAGGAGTCTCTGATATGGAAGAGAATGAAAGAAGTTCACAGGCAAACCGTTGAAAATGTTCTGAATGATTGTGAGAAGCTTTTAAATGAGTATGATCCCCAGCGTTTTCTAGAGGTGAAAGCATTTTGTTTATATCAATCAACATATAAGTTAATGACCAGAAAAACAAGATTTCTAAAATTCTTATTCTTGAGCAATTAAAAAAAAACTTTCTCCACAAGACATTGTATTTTGAACCTGTTATTTCTTCTGTGCATTTGATATGGTGAAATGGAGGCCAGTAATCTATTTAGAGTGTGAGGACACTCACATATGCAGTTGATTGACTGGGTTGTCCCCTTGTATGTTTGATCAAGCAACTGGTTGCTCATCCAGTCTCACAACTAGTATAGAGCTGTACATGCATAGGTGAGTTGCTGGAACAGGTGAATAATTAGCTGATTGTACTTGTATGATTCCATAATTTAACCCAGATAGCTTTGGGTGCCGATGGTCATTTTGCTCTTCCTCTACCACATGACACTTCCTGGTGTGGTGAAGGGGGGGGGGAGACATGAATTGATGCCACGGGCCGCATCCAACCCATGGGCTGCAGGTTAAGAATCCCTGATTTAAGTAGATATTTACAATATTTTGATATTTGTAATGTTTGTTTAATTGATATTGTTATATGCTGTCTTTATTTATAAGAGAGCCACTTTCCAAGACATCCATAGGATTTCATAGTCATTCATGAATTTATTTTATATTTTATATTTCACTTCTTTAGTAAAAGTATTTATAGGATTAGTCAATTGTATAAATGCAGCCCTAAGTGAGATAAAGTAGTTAGGCATAAAAATTCGGTAGGTGGAATTTTAACTCGCACTAAAAATGTAAATTACACTTATCACACATGCTAGCAAGGTTAATACATGCTAGCAAGATAATACATGACAGGCTTCAGCAGCATGTGGAAAGAGAATTACTAGAAGTGCAGGCTGGGCTCTGAAGAGGTAGGGGAACTAGTGACCAAATTGCCAACATACGTTGGATCATGAAAAAAACAAAGGAATATCAGAAACAAGTCTATTTCTGTTTCATTGAATACACCAAGACCTTTGACTGTGTGGATCACAACAAAATGTGGCAAAGTAATTAAAGAGATGGGAATACCAGAACACCTTATATGCCTCATGAGAAATCTGTACATGTGTCAAGAAGCAACAGTTAGGACAGAATACAGAATGATGGAATGGTTTGGAATAGGAAAAGGAGCAAGACAAGGCCGCATTTTGTCATCCTTCTTATTTAGCTTATATACAGAGCACATAAAGTGCAATGCAGAGATGGAAGAATCACAAGCTGGAATCAAAATTTCTGGGAGAAACATCAACAATTTGAGATATGCAGATGATACTTCCCCAATGGCAGAAAGTGAGGAAGACTTAAATAAACTTCTGCTTAGGTTGAAAGAAGAGAGTGCAAAAGCTGGCTTGAGACTTAATGTTAAGAAAACAAAGATAATGGCAGCAGGTCCTATCAGCACCTGGAAAATAGATGGGGAAGAAGTAGAAGCAGTGACAGACTTTACATTCTTAGGATCCAAGATCACTGTAGATGGTGATTGCAGCCATGAAATAAAAGGCGACTAATTCTTGGGAGACAAAGCTATGAGAAACCTGGGGAACATAGTTAAAAGTAGAGACATCACCTTGCAAACAAAAGTCCGCATAGTCAAAGCAATGGCATTTCTGGTAGTAATGTATGGCTGTGAGAGTTGGACCATAAGAAAAGCTGAGTGTAGAAGAATAGATACCTTTAAAATGTAGTGTTGGAGGAGAGTTTTGAGGGTATGCTGGACAGCGAGGAGAACAAGCAGATCGATCTTAGAAGAAATCAAACCTGACTGCTCCTTGGAAGGTCAAATAGTGAAGATGAAGCTAAAGTACTTTGGTCATCAAATGAGAAGAGAGGATACACTTAAGAAAGCCTTGATGCTGGGAAGGGTGGAGGGCAAAAGAAGAAGGGGGCAGCAGAAAATGAGATGGTGTTGTGGATGCAGTGGGCACAAAGTTGAGCAGGTTGAGAGAGATGATGGAAGATAAAGGTGCCTGGCGTGTGGTGGTCCATAGGGTCGCAAAGGGTCAGTACCAACTGCAACTGAACAAAAAATGTAAATTGAATTAAAAGACTTAGCATTTTCTTATGATACCTGATATTTAAGAGAGAGGTGCTGACCTAATACATCAGTGTACCAACTTTTACTCTTATCATAACATAGGAACACAATAGAAAATATCTTCACTTGTGTCCCCATAAATTCAGCTTCTGTCAGTAGTTTTTGGTGTTGAAAATAGTAGATGGGCAGGAGTGTAAGAGCAGAGATAAGTCATTTAAGTATTACTGACTAAAATGCAGACATAGAACTGCCATTCAAATAGTGCTGTAATACCTATCTATATTTAAATGTCTGTTCAGTTTTTGCTCTGGACAGTTAATATTAGTCTACATGATAATCAAGCAGCAAAATATGAATAAACCTGTCAAAGCTAGCATATTCAGAGCAGTAGTATTGCATTCATCAGGTGAATTCTTAGGCAAATCTGAAAAACTTTCTGTATGCTGTCCTGTTTGTCATATTATATCACTGTTTAGAGCAAAGCTGATCTAGAGAATGTTAGAAAACACTAAACATAAATCCTTAGCTGTATTTTGATATCTCTTTTGTTGTAAAAAAACAAAGGAAAATATCGATTCTTTGAAGGAAAAGGGTAGCTAGATTTTTCCATCCTAAATGAATAGGTCTCTTTTTCATGTCTTATGTGCTATACTGAAATAATCAGTGCAAACTATTTCTCCAAAGCACTCCAGTTTTGAATTAGGAATGGTTGAACATGATGTTTTTCTATGTTTTATAATTCACAGGTCGCATGCAATCTGAATCAAAGGTAAGCATGTTATGCTGAGTTGCACTCATAAAATGGTAGTCACCTTTAGTAGTACAGTAATACCCCAGATAACGTTATGACTTGGTTCCACAAGTCATGACGTTATCCGATTTTTAGCGTTGTCCGATGCATGCATCGAACAATGCTAAAAAAAAAAAAGCCTTGACTTCAGGGACAAACTGAGCAGGCAGTGGGGTGCCTTTAAAGCTGCCATCCCCTGCTGTGACTGCACACCCATCCCACTGCCTGCTCGGGAGAATCCAGCCCAGCCCTGGCCGTTTACCTTCAAGCCACCAGCAAGCTTCTCTTGCTGAGCTGCATGTTCCGATGATCGCTGGAGGCTTGTGTTTTTTGTTCACTTCGTTCCCTTACCTCCCTGTATTTAAACTAAAGAGAAGGGGGAAAGAGAGAAATGTGATTGGTTCTCTAAAGAACCAATCACCTCTCTCCCCCCCCCCCTGTATTGTCAATACAGGAAGTGAAAGAAAAAACAACCCTCCAGCGATCGTCGGAGCATGCAGCTTGTTGGTGGCTTGAAGGTAAACGGCCAAGGCTGGGCTGGATTCTCCCGAGCAGGCAGTGGGGTGGGTGTGGGGAGTCCCCAAACTGCTGGGGGGGGGGAGGGAAGTGGCAGGGAGAGGAGCTTTGGCCTCCTTTACTTCTTTAATACGATGGATCGAATAACGCTAAAATGAATGTTCTCCGGTGCAAATCTTCCCCTCAAAGTTGTCGTTATGTGGTTTTAGCGTTATCCGGTGCAATCGTTATCCGGGGTATTATTGTATGTGCAAGTAAAATATCTGTTGAAATATAATGGTGCAAGTTACATATGATCATGTGCTTTAGCTAAGTGCAGGAGAGATTGATCTAGTCAGCTAGAAATAAAGCATATTTTGTACCACTAGAAATGTTATTATCTGGCCACCATGTGTTCAAATTAATAATTTGGTAAGAAATGAAAAATAAACATACATCCTCTCAAGATTTTGGATGAATGCTGATATACTAGCATACTTCACTGTGAAGTCTCCTGTTAGGGTATTTATGCAGTCTATGTTATCTGCTCATACATGTCTTTCAACACAACTACCGTATTTGCTGGTGTATAAGATGACTTTTCCCCCCTGAAAAACATACCTCCAAGGGGGGGGGGGTCGTCTTATACGCCGGGTGCACTTCAGTTGGGATAGACATAGCTGCCAATAGTGCCCTCCCGATGCTCGCCCACCTCATTCTACATACCATCCAGATGAAGAAAGAAGCTCTACATTACAATTGTGTCTCCCTTTCAAACTGGTGGGGGAAAAGAAAGGGTTTCACTTACTGGTACCTTCTGCCCTTATCTCTCTGCTCTGCCCAAGATGGAGGAAAAAGCCATGCTTCTTTTTTGCAGGGGAAGCAAGAGGCTAGGCTAGAGCAGCACTTCCTGCCTCAGTGCAATTGACCTACCCACCCTCTTTACCTGCAGCGCCACCACTGGTGGGTGGTGCAAGTACAGTTCTAAAAAATCAATAAAATAATTAATATTACTGTATTTTAATTACTGAAACTCACTAGCAGTTGCTACATTTCCCACTCTTGGCTTATACTTGGGTCAATCTATTTTCCTGGGTTTCATGGTCAAAATTAGGTACCTCGGGTTATATTTGAGTCGGGTTATATTCATGTATATACGGTAGATAAATAAGTACCACTTTGCACTTGCACTGTTTTTTGTTTACTGTACATGTTTGATAACATACACATTGTGACAGTTTTTCTGCATGTCATAAGCATTTGAATATAAATTAACATGTTAAAATCAAATCTGATGTTCCTTTACGTTTTATGCAGGCTGCTCAAAAACTGCAGTTTGTACAAAATGTGATAGTTAGAAAACTTATTGGAGCTAGAGATTTGGATCAAGTTATGTTTATTCTGTTTTGCATATATTAGCTGTCTGTTAAATTTCTTGGTTCCATTAAAAATGCTAGATTTGATCCTTAAAGACCTAAGGGATTTTGGATCATTATGTCTGAAGAGTTACCTGCATCTCTGTTAGCCTATCAAAGCATTACGAACAGTGTTGAAAGTCCTACTTTGTGGCCCACGAGCAATAGTCATTACTGTCAGGTATTAGAATAAAATTACTGTGACACAGATTTCTGGGATTTTGCAAATAATTGCAAACTGCATAAACTAGTTTAACTATTTTTCTTATTCTTATACAATTGCTGAATAATTCTGGATATTTGTTAATGAATTGTGATTCTTGAATAGCAGGATATTTATTGAATTTTCCATTTGCTACACAGAATGAAGACTCAGCTTGACCTTATGCAAATAGCATGCAGCCATGAAAATCAGTCAGAATGCAAACAAGTGCAAATGGATACAACATCCATCGTTAATGATATCTTAGCCTTGAACCTCACACCAGATAATTTTGATGTTATTAAAGGTAGGGTGGGGTAATTGCATTTAGATGTGGTAGAACCTATCGTATAGAACAAAGATTCTCAACCTGTGGGCCAGATGTGGCCCATGATCCCATTTCACATGGGGCCACCACCATCTCCAGCACACCTGGAAGTGCCATGTAGTGAAGGAAGGGCAAAATGGCCATCTAGCCCCCAAAACTGTCTGAGGGAGCATGATCTGGCTCCCTGCTTTAAAAAGGTTGAGAACTCCTGGTATAGAATGTCACTTTTCAAGATAGGGTAGTTTTCAGATTTTAAAAACATTTTCTTGTCACTACAGTTAATTCTCAAAACGAATCAAGATAATCACTGCCTTGGATTTCACTGTTTATTACTAAAAAATAAGATTGCTGAAAATGTTTGACTTTAATATAGCAAAAGTATCAGTAAAAGCAGGCAAAGTATGATTTTTTTTACTTTCTTGCTTATAAGGAGACATTTCTTCTGGAGATGTTGAACACACGATCTCTCCAAGCCCTGGAAACAAATGGGAAGTTGAGGAAAATATCCAGAATAATTTTTTTGTAAGTAGCCAACATTTAGCAAATCATAAAGAATATGATTGGTGAACCTATTTATGAGAGCAGTATTCAACTTTATCTTTTCAGCCAGTTCCTGGAGAGGATATTGTTTTGGATAATGGTAGGAGTATTCCTACTCAGTATATGTCACTGTCTGCTGCAACTGTATTTGAAAGTATGAGTCATGAGGTAAGATTACATGTTCAATCCTTGCTTAGCTTGATGTCTTCGAAGTGTTCATAATAGAGATTTCCAAATCCGTCAATTCAAAAGTATCATGATCTGTCATGTTTAGATGTTCATTGAGGATGATAGAAAACATTTTAAATATGTAAGGTGTACGGATTGTTTGTTCTTTCAGAAGTCTGAATATGTCTCTTTAATTTCCTTATAATCCCATATACATCTGTTCTAGCACTGCTGCAGTTCCAGGATATAAAAAACACAGGAGAGGATCCTGTAGAACTGGCTGCTTTCTTTCCACCCCTTCCTTTGATATGTACATGTCATTCAAGATGCAGGTTGTTTTGCTTAAGGCATGTATTGGAAGTAGGATTCCATAGGACTATATAGTACCACCTCTTAAGCACTGCATAGTGCCGTTTTATCCTAGGATCGTAGATTCATTTAATAACTGAGCTAGAAGGTTCCTTTTAGGCCATTGAGTCCAAACTCCTGTTCAATGCAAGAATCTGAATCAAAGCAGATATGACATATTGCTCATGACCAGTGATGGGATGTCACCGGTTCCAGACGGTTCCCTGGAACCGGTAAGAACAATTTCGGAGGGTTCTCCGAGAGGGTAATCTATTTTTAAGGCGTCCGGTTCCGGACGCCTGAAAAAAAGAAAAAAAATTTTTTTAAATTGGAGTCAAAATGGCTCCTATTCAGTGCGCATGCGCAGAAGTCAATCTGACGCATGCGTGCTGCAATTTTAAATTGCGCATGCGTCAGATTCTGTTTCTGCGCATGTGCACTTGTTTTTGCCGGAGCCGGACCATTTTGAAGTGGCTCTGGCAGTGGCGGAGGGCTTAGGAGGAGGAGCCGTGCCTAGCCGGGCGGCCCAGCGTTCCCGGCCGCAACGCTCCACGGGCGCCCCAAGCCTCGCCGCCCGGCGGTGTGCCTAGCCGGGCGGCCCACGCTCCCGGCCGCAACGCTCCACGGGCGCCCCAAGCCACACACCTCCGTCCGCTCGCACCTCCATCCGCTCGCTCACCCGGCTGGCCGTCGGGGGCTCTCCGCCGCCTGTTGCCCCTGGCAGCGGCTTTCAGGGGGAGGCAAAATGTCCCCTCCCCACCCTTTTGCTGGCGAGGAGGAGAAAAAGGCGGACAATTCAAGGAGGGGCACACCCGGTCGCCCGCCCAGCTCTCTCGTCGGGGGTGGGTGGCGCCGTGGCGGGGAGCCCCTGGGGGCTGGCTGGGCAGGAGGAGGTGGGCAGCGTGTGCGCGCACGCGGGCCACCCGCCAGGAGAGCCCCCGACCGACAGCCAGCCCGGCGGACGGGCCCCTCCTTGAATTGTCCGCCTAAAAAAAAACACTTTTTCTCCTCCTCGCCAGCAAAAGGGTGGGGAGGGGACATTTTGCCGCCCCCTGAAAGCCGCTGCCAGGGGCAACAGGCGGCGGAGAGCCCCCGACGGCCAGCCGGGCGGGCGAGCGGACGGAGGTGCGAGTGGTCGGGGCCGCCCATGGAGCGTTGCGGCCGGGAGCGTGGGCCGCCCGGCTAGGCGCGGCGCCGGGCACCAAGGCTGGGGGCCAGCCCCAACGGTCCCCATTGTAAGTGGGGTTTGTGTTTGGGGTGGGTGGGTGTTTGGGTGTATTTTTATTTAATTATTATTTTATTTATTTATTTTATTAACGGTTTTGTGGGGGGGGGTTGAGGGGTGTGTGTGTGTGTGTTTTATTTTTATTTTATTTATTTTATTTTTGGCCCCGCCTACAACGTCATGATGTCATGACGTTGGCTCCACCCATGACGTCATGACGTTAGCTCCGCCCCCACTGTGATGACGTCAGGGTGGGGTATAAAATTTTTTATCATCCCATCACTGCTCATGACTTTTATTTTACATTATAAACCTGGATAAATCTTGACATATTTGCTGAAACTATTAATAGTAAAATATTTGTAGTTTCAGGATCCTTGTACTTAATGTGGTGTCCTCTTTTATTTTAGGAAATGCGTTATAACTATTATTTGAAACATCAAATGAGTTTAGATGAATTGAAAGGACAAACTTCTCAGAAAGAATATATTTTTTTGACTAAATGCCCATCTTCAAAGAACACAACTTCAGGACGTGATCTTTCTTTCCTGAGTTTTGAAGCAAAAAATCAAAAGAAACCGAATATGCCAACATTACGTCGACCACATGTTAGCGAAGCTGATTTGTCTAATTCAGTTGGTTTTACATTCAAAACACAAGCAGTGAATTTTAATTTCTGTGGCTCAAATAATAAATTGAATCTTCACAGCATGGATCAGTCTCAAAATGATACTGACAAAACTTTCCTATCAGCAGTTAACAATATTTTTCAAAATACATCAACATTTCTTCAACCTCATGTGGCAGCACCTCCTTCTGAAGGCCACTTCTCATTTACTGCAATTCCAAAAGTTCCTGAGTCAACAGCAACATCTGTAGCAACATCTGTTTCAGGTGATATCACAGGACATTCAGCTTCACCTTTCATTTCTGGTTCCAGTGACAACTTGAGAATAACAACTGCAAGTAAGGAGCCTGCTTTAACCTTTGAAAAAGAGAAGGTGGCTTTTTCCAGTCTTCCTCTGGGAAGATGTGAAAGCCAGAACGGCAACATAAGAAACAGTATAAATGGATATAATTCTTCAGGTTCAACTGCTGGTTTCTTGACTGCTCCTACAACTATCTCTTCCTTATCAGCTTTTCCTGCTAATTCTGAAAGTGATTCTTGCCAGACAGCAACAGTGAGCAGTTCAGAGCAAAGGTCATTTTCCTTCTTGAGTGCTGATCAGAAAGAATTGCAAGAGTACAAAACACTCTGCTTGAAAAAACTGAACAATCTGGGTAAAAGCTGGCTCACATCATCTTCCTTTGACTCTAGTAAGCAATTAGTCTGTAACTCCAATGATGCTTTTTCCTGTAAAAAGTCCACTTCTGCTGCCTCTTATATGATAGATACTTCAGAAAAGCAGCCTGTACCTGATAATGTCTCTTCAAAGAGTATATGTTGCACAACCAGCCCTCCTTGTTTGTTTTCTTTCAAAGGAGCCACCAAGAATAGTGGTGACAATTTAACTTGTATAAAACCTTTTAAGAAAACTGAATGTGCAAATGAGAAATTAAAAATGAAATCTAAAGACAAAAATTTAACGATACAAAAATTTGTGCCTTCAAAGAAAGATGTAACTGCTTATAAAGCACTGAAAGAAATAGAGAGTGGTTCTTTTGCATCTATCAACACATGTCCAAGACCAGAAACTCATAGTGTAGTTTCTCCTCAGCAAAATGTAGCCAGTGATACTTCAAACAGCACTTCAGTTTCCCTTAAACTTATAGAAACGAAGAATCCATTAGAAATCTCTCCAGCAGCTCTTGAAGACCATAGAACACTTTCTTCAATACCTGATGGAGCAACTCACACAATAAATTCTGATTCCGATTTAGAAGATCTAAGCCAAGCATCTAATGCTAGTGATTCTAGTAGTGCATCTGAGTATTTCTCTGTTGCTGAAGATAAAATATCTAATTGATGGTTGGCTTCATGCAACAGAATAAAAATGGGAGAATTTTGAGTACTACAAATCTTGAGTATTCTCAGAAAACAAAGTGATTAAATGTAATACCAATCCCAAATATTTTTGTAGAACATAATGCAGTGTTTTGAAATACATGGGCTGTCTTAATTTGTTGTCAAAGAGTTAATTAACAGTATTTAAAATTATTTTGCAACAATTGTACAATTAGCCTTTAATTATGATAATCTTCAGCTATAGTTTGAAGTTTGTATACAGTTTTTGTAGTAAAGAAATTAATACAATGGACCATTTCTAACTTATTTCAGAGTCATAAAGCCACAGTTTTTGAAGGCATGATTTCTGAAACTAGAATAGCCCCAGAGCTTCCACGGCTGCCACCTCTAATGCACTGGATTCACTTTGATGGTTGACTTTAAAGAGGGTGATTTTGTATTATCAAAATGAAAAAACTGCACAATGTAGGTTTATTAAAGGACTGAAGTGAGAACTCTGTCGGAATTTCAAGTCCTGATTAGTAAATTAATATTAAATTCTGGTTTAATATTGTGCTCTGTAAGATTGAAACATTAAAGCTGTCCTTAAGTAGAACACCAAAACTGGTTCTTAAACTGTTACCAAGTAATAGAAACCTGATATTCCTTCTTGGCTTCATAAATCCATGATCCTTCAAGCCAAGAAATAGTCTACCATAATGCTGTAATTTGGGTGTTTGTACACATAAAGACCATTAAAAAGCAATTTGGTGTTGTTTTTTTTTGATTACTTCGTTTTGCCTGTATTGAACTTGAAAAATTGTGTTCCTCATTTAGGATTAAAATGTTAATAGGATTCTGTTAAACTGTTGCAATTAGTAATTTATACCTACCCTGCTGAATATCAGATCCAATGTAGCCTCTATACCAGGGGTGCCCAAACTTTTTAAGCCGGGGGCCGGGTCAAAGTCTCTCAGACTGTCCGAGGGCCGCATAATTTTTTCCAATATTTCCGCCCCCCCAGCCCCACTGCTACTCACCCTCACAAACACAAAGGACAAACCAAACCAGACAAGGGAATGAAGAAGAAAAAGGAGGAGGAAGGAAAAGGAGAAAAAAGAAGAGGGGAAAAGGGAAGAAGGAAGAGGAAGGAGAAAGAAGAAAGAAAGAAGTAGAAAAATTAGAAATGAAGAACAAAAGAAGAGGATAATAAGGAAAGGAAAAAAGGAAGAAAAATAAAAGGAAGGAAAAATAAAAGAAGGATAATAAAAAGGAACAGAATAAGAAAAAGGAAGAGAAGAAGGAAGGAAGGAAAAAGGAATAATAGGAACAAGAAAAATAGGAAGATGAAGAAGAAAGAGAGGGAAGTAAGTTTGTGCTTGCCATTCACTCCCTCAAAAGTCCTGTACAAAGCAATTGCCATGGCTGCCTCCTGCTGCTGCTCCCTTTCTTCCCCTCCGCCCCCCCTCCTGCAATGAGTTTTCGTTCTTATCCATGTCAGAGATTGCTCTGGGTTGAAAGGAAGCTGAGCAACCAAAACGCGGAGGGAAACACCAAAACACTCAATCCAGCAAAAGTAGCTGGAAAGGGGAGGAAGAGAGGGAAAACAAAGAGAGAAACTAGGGAGAAGCTCCTTGCCAATCCCAGCCAACCAGCTGCTGTGACTGCATACACGACCCTGCCAGGGAATCCTAGGTGGGGAAAGGAGGGTGTGCGCGAGTGGCTGGCTGCGTGGAAGGGGCCCAATAGTGGAGCCTTGAAGCAAAAGGCCCCATCATGCCTCAGGCGAGGGGCCTGAAACTGCAGGTTGTGTGGGCTTTTCGAGTCACCTCGCAAAGGCACAGGGCATGTTTACTCAGATGCAAGTCCCACTTTGCTGCTTCCCACCCCCACCCACACAGAGGGGGGATATTTATTAAAAATAAAATATAACAAAAATAAAAAGGGGAAATGTGAAATTTAGCTGTCAATAGTAATTGCCCCCCCTTTTGACATAATTTAGTTACTTGAATCTCAGAAAACAAAACAAAATTTAAAAAAACAAAAAAAAAACACTGCTATATTTGTATTGTTAGCTTTCGTGGATCAAGTCCACTTCATCAGACCTTGATCCACGAAAGCTAACAATAAAAATATAGCAGTTAGTCTTTAAAGTGCTACAGTGTTTTTTATTTTATTTTGTTTATTTTGTTTTGTTTTCTGAGATGCCTGAACCACAGACTAACACGGCTATTATTCCAAAAAATTAGTTACTTGAAATTACAGGTGTAAACATGCTACTTTCTTTACTGCACACATGGTTGGTCACCCTTGCTCAAAAGCCAGTCATATCTAACTCTAGGCTTCAGTGCTCATCTTTGTTTATAGACAAAGAGCCAGTACTGTCTGTGTCTGCAGATGTTTCCATGGACATGACTAGACACTGGAGTGCACTGAACACTGTTTACCTTCCCATCAAAACGATACCTATTTATTTATTTGCAGTTTCTTACTTTCAAACTGTTGGCAGGAGCTGGGACAGAGACAGGAGTTCACTCCATCATGCAGCATTTGGGTCTCAAACTGCTGACCTGCCAACCTTCCAGTTGTCAAGTTCAGCATCTTAACTACTAAGCCACCACAGTTCCACACACATACTAGAAACTATCAAAATTTTATTGATTGATTGATGGACCCCCACTCTGAGCAGCTTACACCATTAAAAAAAGCAAAACAATCCAGCATTAAGACAACCCCCACCCACCTAATCAAAATCAAGACTGAGGAACCCAGACTCTTGTTACAGAAAGGCAGGGCCATAGCTAGGGTGTGGCCAGGATGGGCTTTCCGCACCCTGAGTTAGCACTTTGCCCATCCTCAATCTCCTGGCTGCTTATATATATGACATATATATACATATGACATTGTTGCTCACCCTGGAAAAATATTCACCCACCGACATCAAGAATCCTGGCTATAGCCCTGCAGAAAGGCAATGGGAGGGTCTCCTATTTGGTCTTCAGCAAACTGCTAAAGGTCTCCTCAAACCTGTCATCCTGAAACAGGTTTTCAGTTGTTTCTTAAAGGACCCTAAGGAGTCAATCAAATGCAGCTCCCCTGGCAGTGCATTCCATAGGGCTGGAGCTGCCACTGAAAAAGCCCTAAAGCAGGTAGCGGACTTTTTGCCAACCTGGAAGTCAGAACTTGGAATTGAAGTGTCTGAGAAGAATGGGTAAAGTGGGCCTGATTTCTGAGGGGAAAACACTCCGCCAAGTAGGAAGGTCCCAAACCATTTAGGGCAGTTCTTAACCTTTTTAAGCCGGGGGCTGGGTGATGCTCCCTCAGACAACTTCAGGGGCCAGATGACCATTTTGCCCTTCCTCCACCACATAACACTTCTGGGCATCTGGCTCATGGGCCACAAGTTGAAAATCTCTGGTTTAGGGCTTTGAAAGTTAAGACACCCACCTTAAACCTGACATGGAACAAAACAGGCAACTGATGCAGTTCTGCCAGGACTGGGGAGATATGTGCAATTTTTTGCCCCAGTAACCAGTCTGGCAGCCGCATTCTGCACCTGTTGAAAATTTCATATCTGGAACATGGGGAGCCCCACGTAGACAGCATTACAGTAATTGATACATGGGATTACCAGTGAGATAACTAGTGTTACGAGGGACTGCCCATCCAAGTAGGGACAGAACTGAGCTATTTGATAAAGATGGGGAAAAGCAATTTTACACATTGCTGAAATTTGGGTTTCCAGGGTCAGATGGCAATCTAATATGATCCCTAAGTCTCTCAGACTGTCCAAGGGCCTCATAATTTTTTGCAATATTTCCACCCGCCCACCCTCACAAACACAAAGGACAAACCAAACCAGACAAGGGAATGAAGAAGAAAAAGGAGGAGGAAGGAAAAGAAGGAAGAAGAGGGGGAAAGGGAAGAAGGAAGAGGAAGGAGATAGAAGGAAGAGGAAGGAGAAAGAAGGAAGAAGTAGAAAAATTAAAAAGAAAGGAAGAACAAAGGAAGAAGAAAATAAGGAAAGGAAAAAAGGAAGGAAGAAGAAAAAGGAAGGAAGAAAAGAAGGATAATAAAAAAGGAACAATAAGAAAAAGGAAGAGAAGAAGGAAAGAAGGAAGGAAGAATAGGAAGAAGAAAAATAGGAAGGAAGATGAAGAAGAAAGAGAGGGAAGGATGGAACAAGAAAGGGAAGGAGTAACAACGTGCCTGCAAAGTCCTCCTCCCACCACGAGGCAGTTCCCAGGCTTTGGGAGCAGGTTGAAAAGTAAGTTTGTGCTTGCCATTCACCCCCTCAAGAGTCCTGTACAAAGCAATTGCCATGGCTGCCTCCTTCCTCCCCCCCCCCCCCATGAGTTTTCGTTCCTATTCATGTCAAGCGATTGCTCTGGGTTGAAAGGAAGCTGAGCAACCAAAACGCGGAGGGAAACACCAAAACACTCAATCCAGCAAAAGTAGCTGGAAAGGGGAGGAAGAGAGGGAAAACAAAGAGGGAAACTAGGAAGGGAGAGAAGCTCCTTGCCAATCCCAGTCAACCAGCTGCTGTGACCTGCATGCACGACCCTGCCAGGGAATCCTAGGTGGGGAAAGGAGGGTGTGTGGCACGTAGTTGGCTGCGTGGAAGGCAGTGATGGGATGTCACCGGTTCCAGACGGATCTCTGGAACCGGTAAGACCAATCCCGGAGGGTTCTCCGTGAGGGGAAGTCCACTTTTGGGGCGTCCGGTTCCGGACGCCTGACCGAAAGAAAAAAAAAATTAAAATCGGAGCGAAAATGGCTCTAATTGACTGCGCATGCGCAGAAACTCAATCTGACGCATTGCACATGCGTCAGATTGAGTTTCTGCGCATGCGCAGTCAATTAGAGCCATTTTCGCTCCGATTTTCAAAACATTTAGAACTTTCAGGGCAGCGGCGGCGGCAGCAGCAGCCCTCTGAGGGGGGCGCCTCCCCGCGGCACGTTGAGGGCTGCCTCGGCCGTCCGCTGCTGACAAGCCCCATGCCCTGGGGACGCCCGGCGGGGTACACCGCTGCCGCCGCCTCCGCCGGGCGCCTGTGGGCCGGGTGCCTGCACCCGGCGTCCACAGCCGCCGCCCGCCGCCGCCGGAGCTGCCGCTGCCTGAATCCCTGTGGACTCCTTCTTGGGTTGGTCCCTTTTGAGCTCGGCTGCCGCGCGCTGCGGAGGAGTAAGCTGTAGGCGGCGGCGGTGCGGCATGGGGACGGCCCAGGGAGGCGCGGCAGCCGCGGCTGCCCGTCGCCCCTCGCCATGGCCGGAGCCGGGCTAAAAAGGTACCGGCCCAAGGAGGACGCCACAGGGGTGCAGGCAGCTCCGGCGGCGGCGGCGGCTGTGGACAGCAATCGGGGTGCCGGGTCCCAAGAAAGGTAAGCGAGGGGTTTTTATTTGGGGTGGGTGGGTAATTTATTTGTGTTTTGGGTGGGTGGTTGTTTTTATTTGATTTATTTATTTGTGTCTGGGTGGGTGGGCTGAGAGGGAGGGGTGTGTGTGTATGTTTATTTTTATTTATTTTTATTTTGGCCCTGCCCACAACGTCATGACGTCATGACGTCGGCCGTGACGTCATGACGTCATGCCATTGGCCACGCCCATGACGTCCGTGACGTCATGGCGTGGTAGTAGAATTTTTGTCATCCCATCACTGGTGGAAGGGGCCCGATAGTGGAGCCTTGGAGCAAACGGCCCCATCATGCCTCAGGCAAGGGGGTTGAAACCTTGTTCGACTCACCTCGCACAGGGCGTGTTTACTCAGAAGCAAGTCCGACTTTGCTTCTTCCCACCCCCACAGAGGCGTGCCCATCCACTTCGGGGTGTGGTGCAAAGAGAGGCCGATAGGGCTTGCGAAAGGGGGGAGGGCTGAGTGAAAGAGTTGCTCCTTTCAAGGGGAGGAGTCACAATCCTTGTTTTTATTTCTTCAATGACGTATCCAGGCAATTCTCTCCCCTCCGCTCACCCCTTCCAGCCTCTCTTTCTCCACGCGTCTCTTGTTTTTTCAACCACCCCATTCCCGGAAGTGGTTCCGGATGGCCATGCGCTTTGGTAGGCTCGTCCCCTATCCACTTCTGAGAGCAGGGAGGGCTCCGGGGGCCTGATAAAATAGCGTCGTGGGCCGGATGTGGCCCCCGGGCCGTAGTCTGGGCATGCCTGCTCTATACAATTTAAGGTAGCAGCTTTAAGAATCTTGAAAACACAGTAATAAAATAAACAGTTTTATATGTAGCATCGTGTTACTTATTTTATGGGCAGCGTCTGTCGTACATAATGCTATCAACAATTTTAATTTCATAATTTTGAAACAAATGTTGAAATTCTGTTTACGAGTTTATGAAATGAATGTTGTTCAGGAACAGGTTTATAAAGACTAATGTGAACGCATTGTTTTTCTTCTATTTAGATATTGTTGCTTCCATTGAAAGACATGTTTGACACCCCCCCACCCCACCCAGTTCCTGGTATGCCACTATTTTCCTCATCCTCAGCAGCTACTCACCTGTTTCTGTGATATAAGCCATTGTCTTCTTATCTTTAGGCCAGTAAGACTTTGGCAGTAGTTTTGCATATAAAAAGTAATTTCATAGCTGGAGCAAGGAAATCAGTTTCAGTGCTTCAGCCCTGATGCTGTATGATTGTTGCTGGCATCACTTTCGGGATGTTCTGCTGATCACTACTAGGGCATAAAGTGGCAGCATCCATACATGCCCCAAAGCTTTTTTAAATTGACAGGATGAATGCATTCCTCCTAGTCCTTGCATAGTAGATGACACACCTTGGAAGCACTGGAGTCTGTTGTAGAAGCAAACAACTGTTCCATTTTTTTGGTATAAAATGTTTCAGTCAAGTTATCACAATCCCACTTGGTTTCAGAAAAGTGTATTTTAGCCACCTACCTTAAATTCCATTCTGGGAAGGGGAAAATAGTTCTTTTCTCACTTGACTTTCTCTGTCTAAATGCAGATCACACGAAGACCTCATAAACCTCACCATCTTTGTTAACGTTTAACCTCTATCACAAACAAAATGCTTTTGATGGGATGTTCTTCTGCAAGATTCTGGAAATTTGCATGGTGCAAACATACATGTAATAGCATATCCCTAAAATATATCCTGTACTTATTTGCTAATTGTAATACCGGTAATTACTTGGCTTTCCAACTGAAAAGAACTCCCTTCCTCTACCTCATGTTGCTGCCACCAAATGACAAGTACCCTCAAAATTCCTTTAGTTAAGCAAAGGGCCAAACTGTTCTGTTCTAATGGATAAGAAGGCTTTTGGGGAAATAGATATCCTATCTTATTTTCATGACATTATTGTGATATTGTGGATACATGGTGTGATAACTTGTGACTGTCAAAAATAATGAGTCATAAACAAGTTTTATTTTTAAAAAACATACAGCTGAAATATTTTTATCTGTTGAAGCACATTTGCCTCTTTATATGTCTACAGAAATTTAAATAAATTGGAATGGAATGTGTAATAGTATAATTCCAGTATCAATAATTAATGTAGTATAGTGGACAGAGTGCCCGACTACGCCTCAGGAGGCCTGGGTTTGAATCCCCACTCAGCCATGGAAGCTCACTAGGAGTGTAGAACTGGTAAGCACCACTGTTTAAATACCTTACTTACCCTGAAAACCCTGGTAGGGTTGCTATAGGTTGGTTCTGACTTGACAGAACATAGCAGCAATAGTATCTCTACAGTCATGTACCAGTCAATCAGAATAGAGTTTCATCCACACATAGTCTCACCTCAGCTGGTTTTAACACATTCATGTCATACATCCAACTTTCTTCTGCTAACAAAAACTTGAGTCACTTATGCATATCATGTATATAAAATGCCAAATTACATGGAAGGTTGTCTGGAGGTGACACAATTTTCCTTCCCTTCCCTGGCACTTAAATCACTCCTCGTTTGTGCATAAATGTTAAATTAGCCCAGGAATGTGTTTATCAACTGTCTGTCACACAGTCTCTCTTCCCGTTCACTCTTCTCTGCCATTATCATCACCCTTTTTGATAGCACTCAAGTAAAATAGGGCTGAATTTGTAAAACACAGGACATTTTAATGGGTAGCAAGTTGAACATAATGTTCTACATGCCAAAATACTGAACACTGAGGAATATTAAGTAAACAACAACAGATCCATCTCTCAGAAATATCCTTATACTTTTGGATTCTCCATCTATGCCTAAAGTACTATACCTTGCTGTTCTTTTAGAAACATGGATACCTGTGCATCTAAGAATCCTGTCTGCTATTGTTACTCACTGATCTATTTAGTGCTACAGTAATACCTCAGATAACGTTTACCTCGGATAATGCTAAAATCGCATAACATTAAGTAATCTGGGGAGGAGAATTGGATTGAATAACGTTAAGGTCCTATGGGATGTATCAGATAACAACCGCTAAAGCCTATGCGGTTACAGTGTATCTCTATGGAGCTTTAACATTATCCGATACATCCCATAGGATTTTAACATGCATCGAATAACACTAAAAATCGGATAACATCAAGACTTGTGGAACCAAGTCTTAGCATTATCTGAGGTATTACTGTACTTCAAAGATATAATCTAAAGGTAGTGGGCCAGGATACTTAAGAGGCTGCGTGGCCCAGAAAACATCTGTCCATCTCACCAGAGTGGACCGGAGATGCTCTCTTATTGTGTAATCTGCTAGAGGGGCTCGCCTCTCTAGCACCAGAAAGAGGGCCTTCTCCGGCCCTATGGAACCTGCCTTTTGAGCTCCAACTCCAGACGGAGTTGCTTGGGGTCAGGGGAAGGGACGGTGAAGTTTATAATTATAATGACCTGCCCCCTCAAATATATGCCTGCAGTTAGTCCATTTATTTTTGCTTGATAAATTTAAGGTATTAATACTTCATGCATTAGACAAGAAAAGAACTCACAGATCAGTAAAAAACAAAATTGTTCTTCTCAGGCCTATGCTATTCAGAAAAACAACGTAAAAGGGGGAAATCCAGATGCAAAAGAAACATTTTTCTGGATGAGGTCAGACTTGAATGCTGCTTTCCCAGCATCAAGGCTTTCTCAAGTGAATCCTCTCTTCTCATTTGATATCCAAAGTACCTTAGCTTCATCTTTACAATTTGACTTTCTAAGGAGCATTCTGGATTGATTTCTTCTAAGATTGACCTATTTCTTCTCGTCCAGGGGACTCTCAAAACTCTCCTCCAACACCACATCTCAAAGGCATCTATTCTTCTGCGCTCAGCTTTCCTAATGGTCCAGCTCTCACAACCATACATTGCCACAGGGAATACCATTGCTTTGACTATACGAATTTTTGTTTGCAATCTGATGTCTCTACTTTTCACTATGCTCCTCAGGTTTCTCATCGCTTGCCTCCCAAGAATCAGTCGCCTTTTTATTTCATGGCTGCAATCACCATCTGCAGTGAGTTTTGATCCCAATAAAGTAAAATCTGTCACTGCTTCTACTTCTTCTCCACCTATTTTCCAGTGACTGATAGGGCTTTGCAGTTATCCAAAACAATACCTCATGAACCCCTTTGCAAGTAACATGTCTTTTAAAAAAGATTCCAAACGGGGATAAGCAACGTAGAAGAACAGCCTGTGTATAAACTAGCAATTTGAATTTTGTTCAGCAAAAGCCAAGTGGGGCTTGTACATGAGGGCAAACATAAATAGCAACTGTGACATTCAAAAGCAGGTTGGCACAGAGAATAGGATATTAGGAAACACAGAAGCAATAATTGAACTGTCTTTGAAACAATCCATTCTGCTCCCATGATAATGGTAATGCTGGTTCCAACATCCTTGATTCAACAAGATTAGCGCAAAAATGTTTTAAGGAGTAACTTTCATGTCGTACCTGGCTAAGGAAATACTGTAATATTTTCTCATAAGCAAGAGGGCAATCATTTCCTGCTTAATAAAAAAGTGATTTAGGAAGAACTGCATAGTGGTTTTTGTAGTTAGACTTGTCATGTTTGTTAAAGTTGGAGTTTCCCATATCGCCTGACAAATTTAAGATTGAGCATATATGCATGTGTAGAATGTTTCTGGTGGTTTACAACTTTTCTAAAACATCTACCTGAACTCAAAAAACAAGCAGTCTATGCCCAAAGATAATGAACTGCCTACTCTTTGCTATAGATTCTTTCAAACATTTGTCAACTTGTTTTGAATGCTTACAGCTGTTTTGAGAACATTTGTTTGGTGGAAATTGAATTTTAAAATACGTGAAGCAAACAGACAACAGAAGCATATTGATATCCAAACCATTTTATAGAAATATCAAAGTACATAGTAAAGTGGGGTGGTTGCAAATCTGGGGTAAGACTAGTGAAGAAGAATTTTTTAAAAGGAAGGATAATTTTATGAGGGGGAACCAACTGATACCGATCCCATTTGCACTGAATAGATTGCATTATAATTTCTCTTTACAGTGATTGAACAATATGACAGACAATATTTTAGCTGTAAAGCTCTTGAGATTATTTTAATAAGTGCTCTCATTGAGTATGGATCCCCTTGTAGCAAAATTGGTACCAACCATCACAGATTTATGGAAATACACAATGGAAAAATAAGACAACATACCTAACAAAAACAACTAAAGAGACAGTGGCAATGAAGTATTGAAACTCAGAGCAGCTAAAGAAAGGATTGAATTAACCATAAATAGTAAAAAATTTAGAGTGCAATATTATTATTATTATTATTATTATTATTATTATTATTATTGTTATTGTTATTGTTATTGTTATTGTTATTGTTATTGTTATTGTTATTGTTATTGTTATTGTTATTGTTATTGTTATTGTTATTGTTATTGTTATTATTATTATTATTATTATTATTATTATTATTATTATTATTATTATTATTATTATTATTAAATTAAGTCAGTAAATAATCAAAACACCCCTAGGTAGTTTTAACTTGATATAAATGTAAAACAGAATTTTTTTTCCTACAAACTAGTAAGTTTATCTACCTTCCAATTGTTAAACATCAGTACTCCAAAATATTCATTTCTTGATTTCATAATAATTATAACTAAGCATTGCAATGCTGGAAAGAACCACATAGATCATGGAGACTAGCCTCTGTCAAAAAGGCACATTGTGGATTGAACTCCCAACCATACCTAAATCACTGTACTATCCAATAGTTCACTGTTAAACTTCGGCCAGTTTTTCCCAATAGCTGTGAGATAGTTGCTCAAATGCATGAACAACATCATCATCTTCATTATCACAAAGTTCACGCACAGAAACACTGGAAAGCAGAAGAAACAGTTAACAATTATTCAGCTGTTAGTTCCTTTTTTGTTAGAAAAATCAATATTTTTTATGACAAGTATGTTGGTGCATTAAATGGAAAGGCTAGATTTCACTAGGTCATGGTCTCAAGAGATGAGTATTAGAAGCCCTTGAATTTTTGTCCAGTTCAGATTACAACCCTAGTAGGAGTTTATTTTGTTCTAAAGCTATTCCCAGGAAACAAGTAACTAAAGATTAAAGCCAAGTTCTGTTATCCTATAGAGTCCTAAAAGGGGGATTCTGTCTTTTTCCAATTTTCCTAAAAAGTAGTTGCTTATCATAGGCTGAGCTAAGTTACTAACATCTATTTACTAAGGAACAAGCAACCCCACAGTTTCACCTAGTACATTGGATATCAGAAAGTAAACAAAACAAAAACATTATAGCACTTTAAATACTAACTTCTGTCTTTTAATGTTAGCTTTTGTGGAACAAGTCCACTTCATCAGTCATAGGAGTGAGACTTCATAGCCCCAATTTATACACATCAGGTACAGAGTGATTGGTTAGCACAACAGATATACAAATCAATATGGCTTCTTACAACTGCCAATAGCAGATCTGTGGTTGTAATTCAGATTAGTTATGTATACTGGATATGATTTAAGGCTGCTATCCTTAGCATCAAATAAAATTGCTAAGATTTGAGTCAGAACTAACTTGCCTGATGTTTTTCTACAGGATTTAGGGTTAGAGCCAGTATATGTGCATAACCTTTGTGAGAATTTTGCACATGTTTGCCTTCTTTAAATGAAATAATAAATAGGAGTGGGCATAATAAGTAAGAGATGGATGGGACATATGTAGTCTTCCAAATGGTGTAGGACTGCAGTTTCCATCATATATCTCTATTGGCTATGATGGTTAAGGCTGATTGTCTTTACATTGAATGGCATCTGGGAAACAACAGCCTAACACAGGTAATGACTAGAAATACTGCTGGTTTAATTTAATTTAATTTGATTGTTTGACTTTTATGCCGCCCCACTCACTACAGCGACTCTGGGCGGCTTACAGAGAAACAATATACAGAATCACAATTACAGTCAAACCTCGCATAAAGAGCGCCTCGTTTAAATAGTAACTCGCTTAAAGACCAGACTTTTCTCTGAATGTTCGCTTCACTTAACAAATAAAACCAACCAAAAACTCGCTTAGCAAATAAATCGGGGTTCACAATCCACCCCACAATTGGTCACTTACAATGGTGTTTTGCTTAAAGAGCAAACTCGCTTAAAGAGCAATCCTGTGGAACGCATTATGCTCTTTAAGCGAGGTACAACTGTACACATATCTCACCAATATAACATCACAAAAATCCATCAAAAAACATTACAAGCTGCCCTGAGTCTTTGGATGAGGGCGGGGTATAAATCTGATTAAATAAATAAATAAATAAATAAATAATATGAGAATCCCCAATCAATTACAAGATAACAGTCATCGGTTTCCATAGTGGAACATAATTGGTTGAGAATAAGAAATACAGAAGTCGCCAAACACTGTCTTAATGTGTCAAGTTATTAATATCTGCCATTCTCCACGTAAGAGGAGAGCAAACAAGCAAGACTTCATTGCCAATAAAATACTTTTCATACCTAATTGCTTTAAGAGTCATAGCGAAGTCTTTCAACAACTGATAAGCGTCTCCTTCATGGATTCTACAAAGAAAAAGGTTTACAAAGTTACATGTTTTGTATTATTACTCAGTTGAAGATAATTAGCAAGCAATTTTCAGAAATAAAAATGGTCTTGCACACTTAAATTCTTAGTAATGAGGAATCTTTGCAGTTGTTTCATTGTGAACACAATAATGAAAATGAACGCATGAAATCAATATAAATGTGTCTTCTCAGTCAAGTTCATTAGAAAACTCACAGAAGGTTTAGGAAACCACTATTTAATTGAGGGGGGGGTGCTGTGATGTGGTGGAAGTATCTCTCAAAATAATATCAAGGTACCTTTTCACAGTGGCGTAGCGTGGGGGGGGCAGGGGGGGCAGATGCCCCGGGCAGCGGCTTTCAGGGGGTGGCAAAATGTCCCCTCCCCACCCTTTTGCTGGCGAGCGCCCCGCGTGCGCTTCGCCGCTTTCAGGCGAGGAGGAGGAAAAGTTTTTTTTTTTAAGGCGGACAATTCAAGGAGGGGGGCCGGCTAGCCATCGGGGGCTCTCCTGGAGGGCGGCCCGCGCGCGCGCGCGCGCTGCTCGTCTCCGCCAGCCCAGCCACCCACCCAACTTGCCGTGAGACGGGGCGCTCGTCTGGGGTGGGTGGCGCCGTGGCGGGGAGCCCCTGGTGGCTGGCTGGGCAGGAGGAGGTGGGCAGCGCGCGCGCGCACGCGGGCCGCCCTCCAGGAGAGCCCCCGACGGCCAGCCGGGCGGGGCGGGGGGCGGGCCCCTCCTTGAATTGTCTGTCTTTAAAAAAACCCCTTTTTCTCCTCCTCGCCTGCAAGCGGCGAAGCGCATGCAGGACGCTCGCCAGCAAAAGGGTGGGGAGGGGACATTATTTGCCGCCCCCTGAAAGCCGCTGCCAGCGGCAGGCGGCGCGTGGAGAGCCCCCGACGGCCAGCCGGGCGAGCGATCTGCCGGAGCGAGGTGCGCTCGTCGGGGGTGGGTGGCGGACCGGACGGCCTCTGGTGGGCGAGCGGACAGAGGTGTGTGTGGCGCGCGCGCGGTCGTGCGCGCGCCGCTAGTCAGCAGGGGGCGCCTTCTGCCTTGGGAGGGGGAGGGGTGGCGGCAGCGGCGAGCTGGGGGGGGCGGCGAGTTTGCTTTTCGCCCCAGGCGGCTGAAGACTGCGCGACGCCACTGCCTTTTCAACAAAGAGGTTTACACACATAAAGTATCTCATTCAAATTTAGAAGAGCCCCACGTATTGAGTAGTGTCCTCCAGTCCTGTTTAGCATTTTTAAAGAGTTCAACAGTTGGATACAGGAAAGAATAAGGAAGTTTGTTTGTTTTTCTACTGCCTCAGTTGCAATGCATGTAATTCTGTATCTGATCTAATTGTGAGAATCCTGTTGGTGTAGCTCTGTGCACATAAGGCTGATAATGTTATAAGCCATGCTGATGGTCTGATTACAATGTTTCCATTTTCCCTTCCCTCTACATTCTTGGGTTCCATTTTGATTTGAATAAGCCTTTGAGGGCTTCCAAATTAGGGAGGGAGCATTTTAATGTTTGAGAATTACTACCTCCTATGGTCTTAAGACCCTAAAAGACTTCTCAGTCAAAAGGGATTCCTATGGAGCCTTGGAACAGGTGTGGAAGGGGACTATGAAATCTTTAATGAAAGATTAAGGACTATGTATAATGACATCATCCTTATACTCACAGAACTGCAAAAACAGGATTCAGTCCACTGTGTAGTTGTAGCACATTCATTCTTTATGTAACTTACACAGAGAGTGAAATAAATTTGAAAAGAAAGCACATACCCATTATCTTGATCCATTGCCACCAGAGAGCCATGTTTATAGAAGTCAAGCACATATGCATTCAATGGCATAATTCTTCCCTGAATATCAAACACCTTTGATTGGAGGACAGGAATATTTGAATCAGTAATGCCTATTGTGCGCAGTATGACCTGGAGGAAAAAGAGAACAAATTTTATTATGTTATTTAGTAATTGGGCAATTCCATTTGTCCTACTGTAATAAAACTGCCCTTCACTTATAGATAAGATGCAAATAACATTGTTCCATTTGTTTCGGGTCGGAAGCAGCTTGGAAGTAAGTCTCTCATACAGCAGTATGAAATATATGCTAATTTATAGGCTTCATAATGTGTTTTTTTAATTGCCCAAAATCCAGTTATAGATTTATGTTGAAGTAAATGCACTTGTACAAATCATAGAGGTGAATTACAAGTAACTAGATATAACCTGTATTCTTAGTTATGCACCAGGTTGTGAGACTAGGAATGCAAATGACAACTTGTTAATTAGTGGTAATTCATTGCCCCAATTTATTGTAACTAATGCCAGCATAAATCCACCATAGGATTCTGGCCAACAATATTTTAAATTACTGTTTCCTTTTTCCAAAATACTGTAAAGTGCCTGGCGGACAGTGGTCCATGGGGTCGCAAAGGGTCGGAATTGACTGTGCGACTGAACAACAAAAATTGTGGGATATGTTTGCTCCCAGTTAGTGTTGCTACACAGATCCTTTCACGTTTTTGTTTTATTCTGTCTATTTTTATTACATGATCGAGCCTGTTTTGGAATTTTATTGCATTTTATAATTGGCTTTTGTTACTTTTAGCCACCATAAGGGATAGGTAAAAACTGGGAAGAAAGGATGCAAGTTAACATGGCTGTCTACTGCAGTATAGTTTCTTCATCATTTTTGGTGGGGATAATTATTAATAAAATAAGATTATAAAAAAGTACATTCATTTTGGCTATAAATTATCTCCCCATCAATGATAAAATCGACTGATCTGCACAACTGATACAACCAGTACATAATTTTTTTACATCTTTTAATTTAATTCCTCTACTGCTTCCAAATATTCCACTAACTGCATGGCCAAATATTTCAACCCAGAAAGGTTATTTGCATGTATATTGTTTGTATAATTTATCTTTTTAAAAATGTGCTATTTTAAACCAAATCCATGTGCATTTTATTATTTTTCTTCATAACTGACCACAACTGTAAATATTTCTTCCAAATATATTATGGCATTACTTTCTCAAATCTTATACATATAGCTACACACCTTTAAGTTCATCTATATCTCTTAATAAACACTTGGTTTTCTGAAGGCTCTTGCCAATGGTTTTAAGAAGAGCTGTGAAGACACAGAGTAGCTGCACTGTTATATTCCAGACAAACAGAAGCTTCTTCATAGATACATATTAACAAAAATTATAAACTAGTACATCGGATAACATTATGACTTGGTTCCACAAGTCATAACATTATCTGGTTATTAACGTTGTGTAATGCATTGAAAGCACAACATTAAAAAAAGCCCTGTTTCCTTTCCGAAGAGGAAAGGAAACATAGGGGCATCCGGTTTACTTGGGGAGACACCTCCAGCTAGCCCGATCTTAAAGGAGGCAGCCTGCCCAGGAGCTGCCTGTGTCTGGAGACCCAGGAGGGGACAAGGATGGAGTTTAGTGTCAGGTAATATTAAAGTAATGTTGACATGTGTCCAAAAGTTGCTGACAGAGAGCACCAACACTCCCCTTGCTGGGTCACTGGCCTTCGGATGCAGCATGTGAGGAAATCCCCTGCACAGTTCAAGATGTCAGGCAATCATCTTGCCAGCAAAACAACATCCAAGCCTAGCCCTCCATTAACTAAGTCACCCTCTGATCTTATTGGTGGACAGTTATAGCCACCAGCCAGGAACACAAGATCTCTGTGGCCAATCAGTATTTGGGGGGGGGGGGGAAGAGACCTGCTGATCTTCCTAGCAACTACCTACCCCACATGTGTTACAAATAATTCTCTCTTCACCTGGTCATAATTACAGCTGAGGCTTGGCCAATCTAGGCTGATAAGAACTGCACTGATTGTGTACTAGCCTAGACAAAGCTCATTTTGTTTTTGTAAGGGATCTCTTCACAGTTCTCTGCAATTGATTATTTCAAAGCCTAGACAAGAATCATTCATTAACCCTAGGCAGAGAAGACATAATGTGGAAAGATGGTGGAAAAAATAGGAGGGGTGTGAAAGAAAGAGTGTGACACTGCTTGTACATCTCCATCTACTGGCTATATTTCTACTTCCATACTGGATAATTTGGATCTTAAAGCAGATGATGTACCATAATTTTGCATCTCTAGGCAACAGAGAACACTTTGGGTTCTCACCCTTTTCAACATGTGGCACATTTACAGCTGTTTTAAACAGATTTACAGCTGTTGTAAATGCGGCCACATCAGCTTCCGGTGGCGGCAGCTTGTGGGCCACATGAAATGGCCACAGGCCAAATCTGGCTTGTGGGCCATAGGTTAACCCCTGCATTATTCAATTGCAGAAATTAGGTTACTTAATGCATTAAATTGCACTAGATTAACCTGACTGAATCAGTAAAAATTTGATGAATCAACTTCTTTGTAAGTTTCATTGAATCAATGGAATTTTCAAAAGAGGTGGCTCACCAAACCCATACTGATTCAATGGGTTTAGTAAAGGTAAAGGTTTCCCTTGCTCGAAAGCCAGTCATATCCAACTCTAGGGTTCAGTGCTCATCTCTGTTTTAAAGACAAAGAGCCAGCACTGTCTACTTTTGCAGATGTTTCCATGGTCATGTGGCAGGCATGACTAGACACCAGAGCGCACAGAACACTGTTTACCTTCCCAACGAAGTGGTCCCTATTTATCTACTTGCAATTTCTTGCTTTCGAACTGCTAGGTTGGCAGGTCTACTTTAGTGCAATTTACTATTCTAAGCAACAGGACTTCAGGCAGTATAATTTAGAATCTGCAAATTTTATGTATTTTTTTCCAGAAAGGTTGTGAATCTGGTAGGCAGGCCTTTACTAACAGTTTATAAATTTTTCCTACTTACATGGTTGACCGTTCCTGTGTGCAGTAGATCAAGTTCTGTATTTCCAGAAAGGCAGACAAATGGTGAAATTGCATTCCTTCCTGTATCACAGCTCATTATATGAGCTGCAAGCTGTGAGTCAGGTTGATTTTTACTTGAAACATCTAATAGAAATATTGACAATATGAATTAATTTAACGACAAAAGTAATTAATTAGTCGGATGGGTTAGCATTAGAGTGGTTTCCAAAGATTTCTACAGTCACTGAGTTGATGAGAAAATGTGTTGCTGTCAACAGAACAGCAAGTTGTTCTTTACTACTTCTTGTGCCGTATCTGATTCTGAATATTGGCAGTCATCATGATGATCAGCAATGGAGACTGTCCTGCAAATATAATGTCATGGCCTTTCATCTGCCTTTCATATCACAGCATGACACCTGTACAATTGATCCAGTTCTGCAGGTCACTTTCTGGTCCTGAACCTTTTTGGCATGCAAAGTCCTCATCGGCCCCAGGTCAGTATTGATGAAGCTGGTGCCCTCCATCAAGATGGATTCAAGTAGGATTTAATCCACTTGGGGACCATCGCCCTTCACTGTGGACTTTGCCAAGGCCACTAGTCCTCAGGGTTGTCAGGTTATTTAACTACCACCTGACACTTGATGTTGAGTCGTTAGCAGTATGGTCTACTCTATTACCACAGCAGGATAACCTGGCCAGACTTCTTTACTGGATGATTAAATTAGATGTGGTATAATCTAGGCAGACTGAGTAATTTTAAAACTGTAGTTGACTACTTCCAGAGATTTGGAAGATGCACATAGCCTCTCTGGGATCTCACCCACTTACAATACATACTTTTAGAAGAAACTACAGTAAAACCCCAACTTACATATGCCTTAAGTTACATAAAATTCTACTTACATAATGATTTTGTGCTAAAGCCATGTCCTGATTTTCATAATTTCCTGTGTGTTTGCTTCGAGTTACATAAAGATTCTTTTCCCTATGGGTTTGCTTCAATTTACATAAAGATTTCATTTTCCCTATGGATTTGCTTTGAGTTACGTAAAAATTATTTTTTCCTATAGGTTTACTTTGAGTTACATAAAAACCGATTTAAGCAAAAGCCTACAGAACAGACTTTTTATGTAACTAGGTGTTTTACTGTACAGTAATACCCCGGATAACGTTATGACTTGGTTCCACAAGTCATGACATTATCCGATTTTTAGCGTTGTCCGATGCATGCATTGAACAACGCTAAAAAAAAAAAAGCCCTGACTTCAGGGACAAACTGCTTTAAAGGCAGGCAGGGAAAGAAAGAGACCCAATCGGGTCTCTCTTTTTCTCCCTGCCATTAAAGCCACCCCCCACCCGCAGCGGTCTCTGCGAGTGCAGTAGGGTCAGGGGAAAGAGGCTGCTTGTGTCTCTTTCCCTCCCTGTATTTAAACTGCAAGGAGGGGGAAAGAGAGAGAGATGATTAGGTCTCTAGAGAACCAATCACGTCTCTCTCTTTCCCCCTCCCTGTAGTTTAAATACAGGGAGGGAGACACAAGCAGTCTCTGCGACTGCAGTAGGGTCGGGGGAAAGGCGCGTGTTTTTCCCTGACCCTACTGCAGTCGCAGAGACCGCTACGGGTGGGGGGTGGATTGGGTAGTTCTACCCAAACCACCCCACACCCGCAAACCATTGCCTCGGATAACGCTAAGAATCATCATCCAGAATCGTTATCCGATGCAAGTTTTTTCCACAAAACTTGCATCGTTATCCGATTCTAGTGTTATCCGATGCAATCGTTATCCGGGGTATTACTGTACAGTAATACCTCGGATAACGCTAAGACTTGGTTCCACAAGTCTTGGTGTTATCCGATTTTTAGTGTTATCCGATGCATGTTAAAATCCTATGGGATGTATCGGATAACGTTAAAGCTCCATAGAGATACATTGTAACCGCACAGGGTTTAGCAGTTGCTATCCGATACATCACATAGGCCCTTAACGTTATTCGATCCAATTCTCCTCCCCAGATTACTTAACGTTATGCGATTTTAGTGTTATCCGAGGTAAATGTTATCCGAGGTATTACTGTACTTTAAAAGCCACCTTGGGCCCTCTAGTAGCCGGGGGGGGGGCATTTTTGCCATGCTTTGGGCTATTTTATGTTTCTAGACATAGGCCAACACACCAAAAAAAGTGAGCACTGACTTTAGCAAAACAAACAAACAAACAAACAGTGTGCGCGCACGCACACGCACACGCGCGCACACACACACACACACACACACACACACACACACACACACACACACACACACACACACACACACACAGACACAGACACTGCAGTCTGAAATAACTTTTGGGAGTGATATGGTGAACTTTCTTCCTTCCATGCTCTGAAGAGTCCTGAGAGAACTTTTTCACCCAGTATCTTTTTTAGAAATTTTGAGAGTTGTGGAAGGTTATGGTGCTGCGTTTGAGCCCACAGAGTCTATAAGGACAGGTTTCACTTACCAGTAACTGTCGTTCTCCGAGTATGTTGTTTGGGGATTCACACTGATGGGTTCTGCGCCTGCGCTGAATCCGGAGCGGAGCTGGAAAGCTGATTGGATAAAGAGTTTTGAATGTGGGACCGCCCACCATGCCCAACCCCTTTAGGCGCCATTTCGCGCTCTCCCCTCAGTTTGATATTAAAGCTGCCCGCTAAGCAGAAGGCCATCTCAGGCCGGCAGCCCTGAGGGGAGGCAGGGTTGGGTTGTGTGAATCCCCAAACAACATACTCGGAGAACGACAGTTACTGGTAAGTGAAACCTGTCCTTCTCCTTCGTGTTGTTTGGGGATGCACACTGATGGGTGACTAACAAGCTCACTTACTTGGATGGTGGGCAGCCGGCGTCCTGAGATGCAGGAGAGCGCGATGTCATCATGGATGGGCGGTCATCAACGAAGAAGATCGGAGACCAGCCGTCAGGATGGACCTGCCCCGTCTGACATCAGGGGCGGACCTTGTGTCAACCCGGTAGTGGGTGATGAAGGTGGAGGACCTGGACCAAGTAGCAGCCTTGCAGATATCCTCCATCGGGATGCCCTCTAGGAATGCAGTGGAGGAAGCCAGTGTCCTGGTGGAGTGAGCCCGGACATGAGGCGGAGGTGGCAGGGATGACATCTGATAGGCCAGGTAAATGGTACCTGAGATCCATTTAGATAGTCTCTGGGCAGACAGAGGCTGTCCCTTAGTCTTGCCACCATAAGCCACAAACAGTTGTTTTGCTCTCCTGAAGAACGCAGTCCTCTGGGTGTAAAACAGCAAGGCCCTCCTGACATCCAACGAGTGCCACACTCTCTCTTGTGGAGACGAGGGATTCAGGAAGAATGCTGGAAGCGTGATGGCTTGGGCCAGGTGAAATTCAGTCAGGACCTTGGGCAGGAATGTCAGATCTGGGTGCAACACTGCCCTGTCGGGGTAGAACTTGAGAAAAGGAGGGTCAGACCGAAGGGCTGCCAGCTCCCCTGCCCGTCGGGCAGAAGTGATAGCTACAAGGAAGGCAGTCTTGTAAGAGACAAACTTAATGTCCACCGAAGCCATGGGTTCAAAAGGTGCCTTCGTGAGTGCGGTGAGCACTGTAGTGAGGGACCACTGAGGGGGTGGTATCTTCACTGGAGGATAGGCGTTGCGTAGCCCTTGAAGGAACCTTTTAACAGTTTTGTCTCTGAAGGCGGAGGACAATACTGAAGAAGGTGGGGCCTTGGCGACCACAGCAGCTAGGTGGACCTTCAATGATGAATGTGCGGATCCCAACTCGGCTAGGTGCAGGAGGTAAGACATGACGTCCTGCAGGGATGCGGAGTCCACGGTGCGGTCGCTGGATGCTAGGAAGTCAGTGAAGCGACGGTACTTGGCATCGTAGGACTTCCGTGTGGAAGGTTTCCTGGACAGATCAAGGATCCGTGTTATGTTGGGCGGATAAGCCAGGCCGTCAGGTGTAGGCTCGGCAGATCCGAGTGAAGGATCCGACCGTCTTCCATGTGGAGGAGATTCGGATCGGTGGGTAGGCGGAGACGATCGCAAGCCAGGGTTTGGAGTAGTGGGAACCACGGCTGGCGTGGCCAGGACGGGGCAATCAGGATCGTCCAGGCGTTCTTCGCACGGATCCGTATCAGGACCCGTTGGATGAGAGGGATCGGTGGAAACATGTACAGCAGTTCCTGGTGCCACAGCACCATGAAGGCATCGCCCTCCGATCCGTGGCCGATCCCCGCTCGGGAGCAGTAACGGCGGCACTTGGAGTTGGCCTGTGACGCGAAGACGTCTAGGGTCGGTGTGCCCCACCGTCGGCACAGGCGGTCGAACACCGATTCGTCCAGTTCCCACTCGTGCATCGCCGTCCCTTTGCGGCTCAGGGAGTCTGCATCGGAGTTCAGGGTGCCCTGGATGTGGACACCTATGGGGAACACGTGTACCTTCAGGCACCACTCCCACATTTGGACGGTCAGGTAGAGGAGGGAGAGAGACTTGGTCCCTCCTTGCCGGTTGAGATAGGCTAGTGTCGTGGTGTTGTCCGAGGCGATCTGCACCACACTGCCCGCGATCGACGGTCTGAAGGACCTCATCGCCTTCCACACCGCTAGCAGCTCGAGGAAGTTGATGTGGTGGTCGGCTTCCTCGGGCGTCCATATGCCGTGAATCCGTAGTCCGCGGCAGCACGCACCCCATCCGTGGGTGCTCGCGTCGGTGGTGACTTGGATGGACGGTGCGGGAAGGGTGAAGAGTCTCCCCGCGGTCACATTCTGGTCCATTGCCCACCAGTTTAACTGGTCTCGGAGTTCGGGAGTCGGTGTGAGCCACTTCCCGAGGTTGTCGTGGGTGCCGTCGAAGGAGGAGAGGAACCACGACTGGAGCGAGCGCATCTTGAGTTTGGCGTGCGAGACCACCGCCGTGGTCGACGCCATGAGTCCTAGCAAACGGAGGGCGTCCCTCGCACGGACCCGACGTCTGCCCTGGATCCGTGCCACCACTGTGCGGATGTCGAGCAGACGTTTGGTTGGAGCGTAGGCTCTTAGAGCCAAAGAGTCTAGAACGGCTCCGATGTAGTCTATTCGTTGAGTGGGGGTCAACTGGGATTTCTTGAAGTTGACCCGCAGACCGAGGCTCTGCATAAGGGCGAGGCAATGTGCAACGTCGTCCTTGGCTTTTTGTTGGGTTGGGGAGCAGACCAACCAGTCGTCTATGTACGGGAACACTTGGACGCCTTGCAGCCGAAGATGAGCAGCCACCGGCGCCATGCACTTCGTGAATACCCTCGGAGCGGTGGAGAGGCCGAAGGGTAGGCATGTGTACTGGTAGATGTTGCCGCCCACCTGGAATCGGAGGAAACGACGATGTTCCCTCCTGATGGACACGTGAAAGTAGGCGTCCTTCAGGTCGATGACGGTGAACCAGTCCCCGTGGTTGATCAGCGGGAGGATGGAGTGAAGAGTTACCATCCGGAACTTCCTCGCGTCGATATGCCTGTTGAGAAGACGGAGGTCCAGGATGGGACGTGCCCCCCCCGTCTTTTTTGTCCACAAGGAAGTATCGGGAGAAGAACCCTTCGTGAGACTCCGACGCTGCGACCGGCTCTATGGCGCCCTTCTCTAGGAGAGCTGTTAGTTCCTCCTGGAGCGGTGGGGATGGATCGGTGATGCGGATCCGTCCGACAGTAGGGCATCTCTCGAACTCGATCGCGTAGCCAGAGTCTAAGATGGTTAAAACCCATCGGTCTGTGGTGATGGCAGACCACGCCGAGAGGTAGTCGGATAGGGGGCGGTAGGGTAGAGTCTCGGTCACGGAAGAGTCAAACACGTTGTTTGCCCTTCCGTTCCGTCCGCTTGCCAGTCTGAGGCCGCTGCTGGTAGCGTGGACGGTTAGGTTGTTGGCGCTGCCGGTAGGGCTGGTACCGGGAGTAGTCCCCTTGCCTCTGTGGCGGGCGAGGTTGATAGGATGGGCCCGCCTGAGACGTCGACGGCTGGTCCTGATGGTAACGGCCGGACCCACGGTGTGGAGGGCGGAGCTGTTTTATCGTGGCGTAGTCCCCTTTCAGCTCTCCCAAGGAGGTGTCGGTCTCCTTGGCGAAGAGGCCCTCGCCATCGAAGGGAAGCTCCTCCACGAGCCGCTTGACATCGTCCTGCAGGTTAGCCGAACGGAGCCAGGCGTGGTGACGGAGCTGGATGGCGGAGGCCAAGTTCTTCGCCTCCGACTCGGTGACGTGGCGGCCGGTGCGGATTTGCTGGAGGGCGAGGTGGTTGCCCTCCATGCAGAGTTTTTCAAAGTCCGCTTGTCGATCAGGTGGCAGCAGTGACTTGAACGACTCCGCTTGCTCCCAGAGTCGACACTGGTAGCCTCCCATGGCCGTCGCGTAGTTGGACGCACGGAAGGACAAGGAGGCATTGGCATAGAACCTCCTGCCCAGTGCGTCCAGCTTCTTCCCTTCCTGGGTCGACGGGATGGGAGTGCTGCTGATCGGCGTCCGGTGTTGGGAGCCTTTGACCACTCGGGAGTTCGGTGCCGGGTGAATGTGCAGAAAGTTGGAATCGTCCAGCAGTCTGTACATAGAGTCCACTCTGTTGGACACCGAGTGAGAAGAAACCGGCTTCTTCCACACCTCCTTGGCCGCTTTAGCAATCTTAGGGAGCAGTCCGAGGCGGACGGGGACCAACTCCTTGCGGTCGGCCAAGCCGCAGACGACATCCTCACAGTCGTCCAGGGGAGCCTCCGCCCGAATCCCAAGGGTGGATCCGAGACGGGTGATCAGTCCGGTGTAGGTCTTCAGATCCTCCGGCTGGGACCCGTGGACGGCGCCGATGTTGTCGTCCGGGGACTTGTCGACCGCAACCGGCGGTGGCTGATGCTGCTCCTCCTCCTGGTCCGACGAATCGGAGTCTCCTGACCGCTCCGAGACGCTGGGCGGTGGCAGGTAGACCTCGGGGTCCGAGTCCGACCAGTACGGCCTGGCGGATCTCGGATCGCTCCCCGGTAAAGGCAGCTGGTACGGAGGGAGAGAGGCCTCCGACCGCGCCTGTTCCACCCTCTGCCGCTTCGGTGCGGGGCCCTCCTCACGGAGCGGTGGTGCCTCCGTGGCTGGTGGTGAGGGCAGAGGGCGCTCCCACGGTGTCGTCTGGGGGCCCTGGAGCTCGGCGTGCAGTTTCCGCACCATCGCCTCGATGTACGGGGCGATGAGGCTCAACTGGGGCGGCGGTTCGGTAGCCGGACCAGGAACCACGGAAGGGCTGCGGAGGGAGGAAGACCTGTGCGGTGGTACAGGTGGAGGAGTCTCCGGTGGCGGTGGAGGGCTGTGGGCCCTCTCCGGCGTGGCGTCCCGGGCCTCGGTCGACATCCTACCCGGCGTAGGTGGAGCTGCGACCGGGGCGGATGCTAGGGAGCGTGGCGGCGAAGGGTGAGCCGGTGCCGGGGTCGGAGGAAGAGAAGACGAAGAGCTACGGCGCTTCTTTTTTTCTTTTTTGTCCTTCTTCCTCTTCTCCTGCTCCTTCTTCCGCCTGAACAGTTCAGAGGCCGAAGGCCTGGAAGAAGAAGCGGAGGTTGAAGGAGCAGACGTGGAAGCGGCCTGCTCTGGAGCTGGGGGAGCCGGTGGTGCCAGTGCGGCCTCCATAAGGTAGGCTTGAAGGCGGTACTGGCGGTTCTTGATGGCGGCCTTCGAGAAGCCGCGACAGACTTCGCAGGTCTGGACCTGGTGACTCTCCCCGAGGCAGCGAAGACAACGCACGTGCCCGTCCGAGCTAGGGAACTTTCTCTTGCAGGACGGACACTGCTTGAACGCTGCCGCTGAGGCCATCCACCGAAGTAGATGGCCGAAGAGAAAAAATTATCCCGGCCGGGAGGCCCCGACACGAGATGTTGGTTTTTTTTTTTTTTTTTTTTACCGGCGGCTGAGGGCGAGCCCCAGCCACACGAGGACCAAGGGAACAATTCCCCTAGTCCGAGAAAAATTGTAAGGTAGGAAAAATTGGAAGATTCTGAGACAATCTCAGTAAAGTACTCACAGCTTTTTTTCCAGGCTCCTGCTTGCGCAGCGGAAAAAGGCAAACTGAGGGGAGAGCGCGAAATGGCACCTAAAGGGGTTGGGCATGGTGGGCGGTCCCACATTCAAAACTCTTTATCCAATCAGCTTTCCAGCTCCGCTCCGGATTCAGCGCAGGCGCAGAACCCATCAGTGTGCATCCCCAAACAACACGAAGGAGAACAGTGGTTACCAAAGTTGGGCCCGGGGCCCACAGGTAGACTTCAATTCCCAGGTGCCTAAATCAGTACAATGACTGATCAGTGTTTTGGGGAATTGACATAGGGGTGCCCAAACTATGGCCTGGGGGCCAGATGCGGCCCACAATGCCAATTCATCCAGCCTCGTATGGGCATGTTTAGTTCCACTTCCAGGAGCGATGATGAATTGGCATTGGAGGCTGCATCCGGCCCCCAAGCCATAGTGACTGGCTCCCTGAACCACATGACCAGTCCCCGGCCTGAAAGGATTGGGCACCCCTGCCTTAAATCATCACGGGATACAGATCTAAGGCTCATGAAGAAGCATGAGCAATACCTTTTGAAAAATATAGCTGTTTGAAGAGTATATAGCAAACAAAAAAGTATGAACAATCCATTTTTATACGTATTTACTACTTGATTTTAAAAAATCCTTAAGTACAAAAATGTATTTCTTTTATTACAACTTTGGGAGTGAATCTTTTAATAGTAACCAATACTGTACTATACACTTCAGTATCAGTATCTATCTGTCTATCCATCCATCCAAACTAGGGTGGACAGGGAACTGAAGTACTGGAGGATAGACAGAAAATGGAGAAAGGTCGCCCCTGAAAACAATGTAACATCTTGTTCAGAGACTGGTATTTTAATTTATATTCCAGAAACCAAGTTTATTAGTACATTAATTTATTTTATTTTATTTTAATTACACTTATATCCGTCCTCTCTAGGGAAAAAATCCTTCCTACTCAGGGTGGCTAACAACATAAAAACAGTCATATAATGATCAAAAGTTAAAAATTACACACAATAATACTCCCAATAAAATCATCACACATTAGAATAGCCAGAAAGTACCGCAATCCAGGACCCTTAAAATGCAACCCATTTAGGACGAAAAGGAGCCAGGCAGAGTATCTAATTACCAGAAATAAGCAGCACATTCCCAAAGGCCTCCTCAAAGAGCAATGTTTTTAGTTTTAAAAAAAATACTGCAAGGATGGAGTCTGGAGTAGCTCAGCTGGAATGGCATTCCACAGCATTGGTGCCACCACCAAGAAGGCCCTTCTCCTTGTCATGGCCTTTCTAGCCAGTCTCGGGGTTGACACCTGAAGCTGTGCTGACATTGAAGAGTGAATGATGCTGACTACTGTCCTGAGGGGAAGACGTTCCACAAGATAAGAAGGTCCCAAACAGTTTAGGGCTTTAAAAGTTAGCACTAACACCCTGTACCTGATAAAGAAAGGGATGGGTAGCCAGTGCAGACCTGCCAAGGCTAGGGAGATATGCTCAAGTTTTCTCGCTCCTGTAATCAGCCTGGTTGCTGCATTCTGGATTCGCTGAAGTATACATAGCAGGGACAAGGGAAGCCCCATGTAGAGAGCATTACAGAAGTCAATACAAGAGACTACCAGTGAGATAACTACCATCATGAGGGACCACCTGTACAAGAAGGGACACAACTGAGCAATTCAGTGTAGCTGGGGGGAAGTGGCTTTACACACCGCTGCAATCTGCACCTCAAGGCTCAGATGCTGGTCTAATATAATCCCTAAATTGTGTACCTGGTCCTTTAGGGAGAGAGCCATCCTGCCCATCACAGGGATCAGATCTCCCAGTAGGGCAGAAGAGCTCCCCAACACCAGCATTTCCATCTTCTCTGGGTTCAGCCTCAGTTTGTTAGCTCTGGTCCAGTATTCCATAATGCCTCACCCAACAAGAAAATATGCTAGGGGGTGGGGGTTTTTCCAATTGAAGTAAAATATAATAATCTCTGCTTACCAAGTTTTGAAAATGGAAGCTGGTATTCTTGGTTCATATCAGCTAGTGAGGAAGCTATCTGTAGAAACTGTCCAAAGTTTACTTCTATTTTGCAATTGTATTCATGCAAAGCAATAGCAAAATCTTCAGGGAGATCTTCCAGAAACACCTTAAAAGCAGAAGAACAGGCCTATCACCTACAACCATGGTTCTTTGAATGTCCATCTATGTATTCACACATATGGTCTTATCCAGCACACTCACAGAATGTCAGAGTCTTCTTCAGCTAAAGTAAAAGCACTAGGGGCAGAACCTCCCACTGAATCAGGCTTTCTCAATCTTTTTAGGGATTGGGCCAATCACTCTCCCTTGGCTGGGGAGGCTGGTCAAGTGTTTCTGTATGAAAACGTGCACTTTCACTGGTTTTCACCACAATTTCAGCACTTCCAGGTGGCAGCAGCAGGAATGAGGGCATCAGGGATGGATGAAGTGGCTTCGGGGGCCGGGTTTGGCCCGTGGACCATAGGTTGAGAATGCCTGATTTAAATTGTGTTAGGGATATGTCCATACTGCTGCCTCACCATCAGTTCCAGAATAAATGTGATGAAAATGAATATTTGCTTGAGAGATAAATAATACTTCTCAATATTAGAAAGCTTTCTAATTAGTAACTTTAAATGTTTTTTAAAATAACACAAAATTGGATGGTGCAGTGTATAAATTGAATCAATGTTTAAGGAGATAAGCAGAGCAAAATAAACAAAATGAAAAATGAATATAAGGAAAGAAGGGTGGCATCTAAATAATGGAAAGAGTTTTCATTACACAATATGGTTACATAAAATGTCCTGCATTGGACTCTTTCTGCACTTTCTTAACCATATACATGACTTTTCAATGACATCCCCCCACCCACAGTTTTAATCTTACCTTTGACTGGTAAAATTTCCTTTTAGAATTAACAGTAGCAGCTGGTAGATGTCTCCTTCCAAAAAGATGTGCCAATACCAGTACCAGCGTTCTCATCACATCCTCAGAGAAAGCCTTCATTTCTGTTTTGATATAGAAATTTATTTATTTATTAGATTTTTATACTGACACACAATGAACAGGCACTTTCTAAGCTAAGATATCATATAACAACAAAATCAATAGGTAAACATTAGGTAAAGGTTCCCCTTGCTTGAAAGCCAGTCGTATCCGACTCTAGGGTTCAGTGCTCATCTCTGTTTCCGTGGTCATGTGGTAGGCATGACTAGACACCAGAGTACACAGAATGCTGTTACCTTCCCACCAAAGTGGTCCCTATTTATCGACTTGCAATTTCTTGCTTTCGAACTGCTAGGTTGGCAGGAGCTGGGACAAAGATGGGAGCTCATTCCGTCCTGCAGTACTCGGGAATTGAACTGCTGACCTTGCGCCTCCCAGTCAGCGTCTTATCCACTTGAGCCACTGCAGTCAGATATTAAATCTGTGTAGCCTTCAACTTTCCCAAAACAAAACAGAGGACAGAAGGAAGTAGTCCACACTTCTTCTAACTTACTTGTCTTCTTGCTTGGTTGGCACAGCTTGTGGAATAAGCCTTTCACAAGAAATTCAACTAGAACAACATTGGAAGGTTCGTGGTAATGTAAATGGCTCACAAGTCCAGAAAATCCTGTAGTATTACCATCTCGATCCACATATCCCTAAAACATGAACATACTTGTAGATATTCAGATAGCTTTTACACCCTAATTCAGAGATGCCCAAACTTTTTACAATGGAGGCCTGACCATGCCCCCAGAACAGCTGAGCCATCATGTTTGCACCTGCACATCTGGAACCATTTGTGGGAGTGGCATGGGGGCAAATGTGCCCATGCCACTTCTGGAATGGTTCTGGATGTCCCTGTGCATGCACAAATGCATCTGCACCACTCCCAGAAGCGGTTTGGACAGGTGTGCAGGGGGCTTCACCATCCACTTCCAGGAGTAGTGTGGATGCTTTTGCACATGCATGGGGTCATCCGAAACCACTCCTCGGAGTGGTTCTAGACATGCATGTGCATTGGCGGGTGCATCCCCAGGCCACTTCTTGGGGTGGCGAGTGCACTGTGGGTGTCATTGGCCTTATGAATTGGCACTGCGAGCCATATTTGGCTCATGGGCCATAGTTTGGGCACCCTCCCTTAATTATAGAAGAAAAGATTCAAAACATTCTATCCTTAATCTTTACATTTGCGAGTTGAAGGTTTGTGTCCTCAAGAACCATTATGTATAGAAACCTATACAAAATAATACAAATCACCCAAAAATTATACTGAAAACAGGAAATTAATGTGTTCTGTTTCACAACAAGATGACCCATTAAGCAGAAATCCGAGACCCGAGGCACCAAGCTTTGTTCTTATAAATTTACTATATATAAGTTAGGATCAGAATGAAAATTGCTATTTTTAAAGACATTGTGGACTCTTGAAATAGAAAGATGTGTTTGAAAAAGAGAAGCACTGAGGGATTTTTCTTGAAGGAATATTATAACCATCCAAAATCTTTAAAGTGGTGCTAGCAGCAAAATGAAAAAAAGACTATAGGAGCTGCCAACTTTTTATCCCAGACTATCTTTCGAATCAATCTCTGAAATGACAATGCATGAGGACAATGCAAGAGAAAGATGGCATTTGAGAAAAGCTCCAATGCTGTCACCATAGGTAAAGCAACATCTTCCTTGTATTAAATGTGAAATAGCAGCAGCCACCACTAGAAATGCATATCCTCTCAAAGACAAGACACTGTTGTTTTTCTTTTTGTCCTGTGAAAGTAAGATTCCTTCTCAAACACACTAATTTTTCACCAAAACATTCTACTCAAACTGTGGAGACCCTGACACGTTCAGCTCAACTACTGTTGCTCTCACTCTGAAAGAAATTTCACACAGGTTGAAATTCCTCATCAAGATTTTGACAGAATTTTGCTGATATTTTTCCTACATTTAGTCACTGTTGCTTTTGGCCATTTTAAAGGAAGACAAATTTCACAGTGCCGTTGAACTGTATTCAGGGATTTAATTAATAAATAAATAAAAACCCACATATACAGAGTACAGTGGAACCTCGTATAATAAATGCATCATACAACAACAAAAATGTACAATGAAGAGAATTTGAATAAAAAACATTGCATCATACAATGAAAGTGTCTATGGGAAAAATCATACAACGAAAATTTTCTTTGTACGATTTTTCCCACAGGGATTTTTGTTGAACAATTTTTTTCCACAGGGATTTTCATTATATGATGCATTTTATTTATTTTTTATTTTGTTTATTTAATTTAATTTATATTCCGCCCTACTCGCACAGGCGATTCAGGGTGGATTACAACCAATCAACAAACATACAACACACAGTTAAAACTCTAAAAACAATTTAAAACCATTTAAAACAAAATCTCATTCCTTTAAGTAAAGGAGTAAAAAGATTAGAAGATTAAAAGAGTAAAAGAGAGGGAGGGTAAGTAAAAAATGTTAAATAAGATGTTAAATATGCCAGTGGGGAAGGGTCAATAAGACATCATCACCCCACACCATTCCCGCCAGCCAAGTTTTCACACCCTTCCTGAAAGCCAACAGCTCCGTCTGGAGGCGCAACTCGAAATGCAGGCGGTTCCACAAAGCCGGAGCAAACAAGGAGAAGGCCTTCTTCCTAGCGCCAGAGAGGCGAGCTTCTCTGGCAGATGGCACAACTAAGGCACCTCTCCAGTCCGCATGCATCATACAGCAAAAAAAATCGTATAACAAAGTGCCTTGTGGAACCAATTATTTTCATTGTACAAGGTTCTACTGTACTAGGTGTAACTGAGGATTGTAACATGAAGCATAGGATCAAACCATTTAATTAAATAAGAAAGGGCTGCAGTGGGTCAGGGTTTAAAAACCTTGGTTTGTTAGCTGGAAACCTGGCAAGTCAGCAGTTTGAGACCTGGCTATTGCATGACAGTTTGAGCACCTGTCTCTGTCCCAGCTCTTGGGGACATGAAAGGCACCTAATTCAAGTGTTCCCTGAGTAAAGTTTCTTCCACAAAAATCTGTTCAACCCAGAATAATTTCTGACACATAACTACTACTGCTACTGCTAATACTACTACTAACAACAACAACAACAACCTTACCTCACTTATAAGAAATTGTAAAGAAAACAAAAAATAGAGCTTCAGTATTTCCAGAAATCTTGGATTTTTGAAGGACAGAAGTGAATGCTTCAAGATTGACAACACCTATTGAGAAAATGAATTAATATCTCACTTAAAGATTGGATTGGAGATGTATTGAATTGCTTTGCCCCCCTCCTGCCAAATAAATTTGTTTGTTTTGTTGGATATGTATCATGCTGTTTGGCCAACATTCACAAAGTGACTTGTTATTCTAACAATATAACAGTAAAAACATAATCAGGCTATTAAACACTACATATTCAATTAACTTTTTTAGAATAGAAAAGGCAAAGGGATAAGAATGACTACAGTGAATCTTTTTCTTGTCAATGAAAACTGTACCGCATAAATAATTTCGCCCCAGGAAAAATTAAAATGGTAATTCATTTCCAGAATAGGTTAAAATTCTGAATAGTAACATTTGGAGTTGATCATTAAATATGTGAAATAATTTTAGAGTGTTAATGCAATGTCTTGGTTTGAGAATTCCATTTGATAATTAAAGGATGGTTATGATAACTAAAAATATTTCATAAACTGTATTTATTACATAAGGATTGTGTTTATGTTAAATGTAACCTTTGCTTTTGCATCTTCTTTGTCATCTGCCTTTGAAGCCATTAGCATGAGTCTTAGTATTAGAGAAATACTGAGAGGAAATTGTCCTCGAAGTTCAGGTACATTTGATTTAAGCAGCTTCTGTATTTTGGGCAATGGAATGTCATAAAAAAAGACATTTCCCAACAAATCTTGACCACGTCGACCAGCCCGTCCTGACATCTATGAAAAAGTAATCAACATTGCAAATTACAGCAGGTAATCAAGTAGAATTTAAAATGTAAGCATAGATACTTTGACTTATCCAGTTTTATTTACAACAGTGATGAGAAATCTGTAACCCTCCAATTGTCTTTGAACTATGTTTGTTCTGGTCCCAAACCATTTACTAAGGCTGGTGGGAGTTACGGTACTACAACAATATCTGGAGGGCCACTTGCCATAGAACCCTGATTTATAGATGCAGGCATTATACAATAAAACCCCTACTTACGTAAAAAGTCTGTTCTGTAGGCTTTTATGTAAATTGGGTTTTTACTTAACTTGAAGCAAACCTATAGGAAATTGATATTATGTAAATAGAAGCAACCCCATAGGGAAATTTTTTTGGGGGTAACTTGAAACAAACCCATAGGAAATTACTACTATTACTTTGATATGGAAATTTATGTAAATCAGGACATTTATTTAAATCAGGACATGGTTTTAGTGCAAAAATCATTATGTAAGTCAAATTTTAGGTAACTCGAGACATGTGGAATTTGGGGTTTTACTGTATCTGGCACGAGAAAGAGGGCCTTCTCTCTGTTTGCCCCGGCCTTGTGGAACTACCTGCCTCTGGAGTTGCGCCTCCAGATGGGGTTACTGGCTTTTAGAAAGGGCCTGAAAACCTGGCTAGCAGGAATGGTGTGGGGGGTAGTGATGGTTTATTGACCACCCCAACCCCCCGCTGGCTTATTTAACTTCCTTCATCTACCCTCCTATTCCTACCCCCATTCCTTTTATTCAGTTTTCTTTAGTCTAGGGAATGTGAGGTTGTTTTTTAACTGGTTTTAATTTTTATTTTGTTCTTTTAGTCGCCCTCCCCCGGCCCCCGTCACCGGCCGGGAGGTGGATAAAAGGAGCCTCCCTGGGCCAGGGGAGGCTCGAAGACACCGCCGCGAGACGCCGCCGTGAGACGACGACGCCGTCGCCCCCCCGGCCCCCGTCACCGGCCGGGAGGTGGATAAAAGGAGCCTCCCTGGGCCAGGGGAGGCTCGAAGACGCCGCCGCGAGACGACGACGCCGTCGCCCTCCCCCGGCCCCCGTCACCGGCCGGGAGGTGGATAAAAGGAGCCTCCCTGGGCCAGGGGAGGCTCGAAGACGCCGTCGCCCCTCCCCGCCCCCGTCACCAGCCGGGAGGTGGATAAAAGGATCCTCCCTGGGCCAGGGGAGGCTCGAAGACGACGACGCGAGATGACGACGCCATCGCCCTCCCCCGGCCCCCGTCACTGGCCGGGAGGTGGATAAAAGGAGCCTCCCTGGGCCAGGGGAGGCTTGAAGACACTGCCGCGAGACGACGACGACGACGCCCTCCCCCGGCCCCCGTCACCGGCCGGGAGGTGGATAAAAGGAGCCTCCCTGGGCCAGGGGAAGCTCGAAGATGACGACGCGAGACGACGACGCCGTCGCCCCCCCAATGTCTTGTTGGACCTTGTTGGACTCTTCCTCGACCAGCCGGCCTCGAAGGGAGAGAACCTGGGGGTCTTGGGTGGCGATAGAGGACTCTGGGGGGGGGGTCTTTGGTGGGATATTGTTTATTGTCTTTTGTTATATTGTTCTTTGTTTACTATGGAAGCCGCCTAGAGTCAGGTTAGCCTGAGCGAGGCGGGGTATAAATTTAAAGAATAAATAAATAAATAAATAAATAAATAAATAATAAATTTAGTGGTGTATTATATGCCAGTTGTGCTCTGCCCTGATTCGCCTGTGTGAGGAGGGCGGAATATAAATTTGATTAATAAATAATAAATAATAAATAAATATAAAGGTAAAGGTTTCCCATGCTCAAAAGCCAGTTGTATCCAGTGGTGGGCTGTCAAATTTTTTTACTACCCCACCGTGATGTCACGATGTCATAGGCGGGGCCAACTTCATGTCATCATGATGTCATGGGCGGAACTGATGTCATGGGCGGAGCCAATGTCATGAAGTCATGGGTGGGGCCAAAAAAAATAAACAAAAATAAACAAATAAAATAAAAATAAACACCCACACCCATACACCCCAAACACAAACCCGTCACTTACCTAGCTAGGCATGCAGCAAGCAGGCAGGCAGGCAGGAATGAACCGTGGCCGCGCACGTGGGTTGCCCCCAAGCCCTCCACCAGCCTGACTGATGCATCAGTCAGTCAGGTGGGGGGGGTGTTCTGGGACCAAGTCGCTCACGTGTGTGCAGCTTGCCCCCGAGCCCTCTGCCAGCCTGACTGATGCATCAGTCGGGCTGGCGGGGGGCTACGGGACCAGCCCCACGCACGCAGCATGCCCACGAACCCTCCTCCAGCCTCACCGATGGGTTGGTGGGGCTGAGGGAGGGTTTCGGGGGGAAGCCAAATGGAGTTTTGATGCACGCGCACTTCCGAGCAGCCATTTTGGGCTGCCTGGAACTGCAATCCGGAGGGTGGCTGGAAAGGCAACCGAACCGGTCGCCCGGGGGTTTACTACCCCCTCAGCGATCCCCTCTGGATTTTTGCTAACAGTTCAGCTGAACCTGTCCGAACTGGCAGCTATCCACCACTGGTCGTATCCAACTCTAGGGTTTAGTACTCATCTCTGTTTCATAGCTGAAGAACCAGCGCTGTCTGCTTCTGCAGATGTTTCCATGGTCATCTGGCAGGCATGATTAGACACCATAGAACACTAGTTACCTTCTCAATGAAGTGGTCCCTGTTTATCTTTTTGCAATTTCTTGCTTTTGAACTGTTAGGTTGTCAGGAGCTGGGACAAAGATGGGAGCTCATTCTGTCCTGCAGTACTCGGGAATCGAACTGCTGACCTCCCACCTTCCAATCAGCTTCTTAGCCACTTGAGCCACTGCAGTCAATTAATAATTTACAGCACTCCTTATATGTGTGTGTGGGTATACACAACTTTATACTAGCTATTGTTTTTTTTAAAAAAATGTATCTCATTACCTGTCGGTAGTTTAAAGCATCCAAATAGACAGAATTCTGTACAAAAACAACAGATTTACAAGGCATATTTACTCCCAAAGCCAAGGTTCCTGTGGCAGTCACCACCTAAAATAAGTAAGTAAATACATTAAAACATAAATCATTTGCATTATGAAAAGGTGGTTACTAACATTAGCTATTTATATTGCAAAAATATTAACAGTCAATGGAGCAAAACACACATACAGTATAGTGGGAGGAAGACTAATAAAGCAACATATAAAAAGAATACTGCCACAATCTAATTGAGTGGGATTTTTTATATTAGATAAAAAATCTAGATTCTATTCCAAGGGTCTGCAATGGCTCAAGTAGCTAAGCCACTGACTGGAAGGCGTCAGGTCAACAGTTTGATACCCTGGTACGGCGAGTGGGCGGCAATATAAATTTGAACTAATAAATAAAATAATAATAATACTGCATGACGAAGTGAGCTCCCGTTGTCTTCCTGCCAACCTAGCAGTTTGAAAGCAAGAAATTGCAAGGAGATAAATAGGGACCACTTCAGTGGGAAGGTAACTAGTGTTCTATGGTGTCTAGTCATGCCTGCCACATGACCATGGAAACATCTGCAGAAGCAGACAGCACTGGTTCTTCAGCTATGAAACAGAGATGAGTACTGAACCCTAGAGTCAGATACGACTGCGTGACTTTTACCTTTAGGTTCTATTCCATCTATTAAGATGCTGAAGGCCAAGTACAAAATGGATTTTAAGAAAATATAAAATGACATGGTATTCTCCAATAGCTATGTACCCATTACCATTTTAAAAACCCACACTAATGAATGCATAAGAAAATTGGATGTTTAAGTACCACCAGTTTCCATTAAAAAATTTGAAAGTTCTAGTGAAACTTGCATGGTACGACTCAAGACATTTGGAGAAGTCAGAATACCTAATAAATATTAAATCCACTTCATACATGAGAACTTCTGTCCTTCAAACAACCAAGGATTCTGGAAGTATTGAAACTCTATTTTGTCACATGGACAAAATATGACATACAGTACACTAGTACCCTGAATAATGTTATGACTTGGTTCCACAAGTCATCACGTTATCCGATTTTTAACGTTATTCGATACATTGATCAAACAACGCAAAAAAAAAAAAGCCCTGACATCAGGGACAAACCACGCCGAGGCAAGGCTCGGCTTGTCCGAAATTCCCCCATCCCCAGGGGGGGGATTTCGGACAAGCCGAGCCCTGGGTAGGCACGCGATCTGCCCTAACCCCCGCCGAGGGGTGCGTGCAGGCCCGAAGTTGTGAAAGTGTAAGGATCTTTACCCTTTCGCAACTTCGGGCGGCTTGCAGGCAAGCGCGCCTCGGCGTGGGTTAGCTGGGGATACGGGGGTTTCTCCCGTATCCCTGGCTAGCCCCTGCCGAGGCGCTCGTGCACGCCCAAAGTTGGAAAAGTGTAAGGATCTTTACCCTTTCGCAACTTCGGGCGCCTTGCAGGCAAGCGCGCCTCGGCGGAGGCTAGCCGGGGATACGGGGTTTTCCCCCATATACCCGGCTAGCCTGCGCCGAGGCGCGCGTGCACGCCCGAAGTTGCGAAAGTGTAAGGATCTTTACCCTTTCCGAACCTCGGGCAGCTTGCAGGAAAGCGCGCCTCGGCGGGGGTTAGCCGGGGATACGGTTCCCCCCCCCGTATCCTCGGCTAGCCCCCGCCGAGGCATGTGTGCACGCCCGAAGTTTGGAAAGGGTAAGGATCGGGTCCTTACCCTTTCGGAACTTTGGGCGGTAGGCGGACACTGGGGTGTGTGTGTTGGATTGGGTAGATATTCTATCCAATCCAACTCCCCCCTCACGCATACGCTTGTTCCAAATAACGTGAAAATCACGTTATTCGATACAAGATTTTTCCGAAAATCTTGTCATGTTATGTAGTTTTCACGCTATACGGTACTCGCGTTACCTGGGGTATTACTGTACTGTATTTTGAACTGGATCATCACTTTTTTCTCTGTAGCATTAGCAAAACAACAGTTTCTAATCAGGCAGTTGTTTCTTAGGGTGCTGATATTCAGGGTCAGTTGCCTACTTTAAATGTAATGGCAGTGGCAGAAAGCCCTACACATGCCATTTTTTATAATTAGTTCACTTTTAAATAAAACCTGAAAAGAACAACTCCCTGCATCACCTGTTCATCAGCACCTGTCTGCAAATAGTCTCCAGGTGCTGATCCTTAGAATGGCTAGAAAGTCTATAACTAGAAATAGAGCCTTCTAACTGGTGGCACCAATGCTGTGGAACACACTACCCCATCACAATTGTCAAAAAACAATTAGAAATTTTCTTATTCAAGGAAGTATTTCAGGGTGTTGTCCATTTAGCTATAAATTAGCCAGTCAGTTTATCCTCAGACACCAGTTATTTTATTTTGGGATGTATTTATTTGGTCGGTCTGTTTTTGATTTGTTGTGTGTTTTGTTGTGTTATTTGATATTTCTATGTACAGCACCTAGAGTGGAACATTTCCCAAATGGGCGGTATAAAAATGTAATAAACAAATAAATAAGAAGTAAAACAGAGAATAAATTAGTCAATCCAACTGACACCCTTCTTTCTGAACTATATGCACCCAACAATCTATGGCTTATTGTCTTGTTGTCTTTTCTAATGAAGCCATATTATCTAACCGAGGGGTGGCCAACCTTTTTGCGCCATGGGCCTGACCATGCCCCTGGAACAGCTGAATGGCCCAGACAATGCCCCCCAGAAGTGGGTGCATTTATGGCTGATGTAAGTGCACTCACTTCTACATTTACATCAGCTGTGGGCGTATTCAGGCATGCACAGGCTCATTTTACGGCTGACATAAACGTGCCTGCTTCTACTTCCGGGTGCGAAGAAACAGTAATGGGCCAGCTGGAATGGCATTGGGGGCCGAGTCCAGCTTGTAGGCGGTAGGTTGGGAACCCCTGATCTAACCTAGAAGGAAAAAGTGGAGAGGCTCCCTGAAGAATTACAACTGTTAACTAAGTTTTAGTCATGAGAACAATATTAAAATAATTCTGAACATACATTACTGAGTATACAAGCAAATAATACAATTAGCAAAACCAGTATTAATAACAATTACATGCAATCAAGTTAATTCCTATTATTGGCATCCCATTCCAGGGTTTTCCAGCTATACTGTACTGAGAAGTGGTTTTACAATTCGTTTTATAGAGGCAAAAAAGGTATACCTGGATAAATCCTTTCCTGAAAAGCATCTCCACAACTTGCCTTCCTTTTGATTCCACAGCTGCATGGTGATATCCAATGCCTCTTAGTGCCAGTCTCTTTATTTGTTGATGCTTTCTAATATATCTTGCCCGGTCAAATATCTGCACTAAAGACTAAAAGAAAAGGTAATTTATTTAATAAAAAAAAATATAGATTTACTCTAAACATTCTGTTCTTGCAAGGTTTAGAATAAAGCAGGCTTAGACTTTTAGTGTGTTTGGGGTGGGGAGAAAAAATATCTGGAAAATGGATGGGGAGTACATGGAGCTCCAAGAGGAAATCAGCTGCAGTGCTATCCAAGTAGACTGGCAGGGTCCACCAGAGGATGAAAGAAAGTATCTGCCACGTGATGGTGTCATTTTATTTCAAATAGCCCCATCCTGCTTCCCAAAGTCTAAGCTCGTCCTTTCCCAAACTCTTCAGAAAACAGCAAATTACTCACTGCCAGAACAGTGATTTACTGTACTTTGCAACCACTTTTCTATGATCTTAGCATTTTTATGATGACACTAAAACTCCTATTTTCTTTCTCTTGAATTTCATTGTTTAGTTTGTGGGGATGTAATCTTGCAAGGACTACTGCCTTGCAGTAATGGGGCTTGTGTGGTTCAAAGATGCTATGGAGGGGGGCGTGGTTTGGATGGAGTAGAGGAAGCAGCGGCTTCCCTTCCCTCCGCCATTAATGAGTTTTTAAATGCGAAATAAACAAAAAAATTAAGGCGGATTTTGGAGGAAAAGGGCTGCTGGCACTAACTAAGTGTTCCCGACCTGACTCGGAAGGAAAAACATCGATAACAAAGGCAGAGCGGCGGTGTGGCGAGGCTGTGCGAGCGGGGCCTGGAGAGTCGAGCTCCGGATGGGGGAGGTGGCTGGGAGGCTCGGAAGAGCGTCCCGGTGCCCATCGTCGCCCGTTGAGCCGCCTCCGGTGCCGGAGGCGAAATCGCGGACGATCGTAAAGCCGCAAGAGGAGACTGCAGCGGTGGTGGGAGAGCTGTCGGAGTGGAGAGGTTTGCTGGCGGTTGGAGGGAAAGCGCGTCCTCCGGAGTCTACCCCAAGTCTCTGTGGAAGTGAGTGGACTTGTGATTGAGAGCGTCTTTAGTGAGAGGGGAGACGGGGGGGACGCGAAAAGAAGACGATTGAAGAGAGGGAGCCAGCCGGGAGCCGGTCAGAAGAGTTGAGAGTTGAGAAGGCGGGTGTTTGGAGAAGAGGAGAGGAAGAGAGAACTGAGGGAAGAGCTTGGACTTTATATATCGCGGAGCTGCTGGAGTTGTTGGAGGGTAATTGAAAGCAAAGGTTTGCCGCTGGATTGTTTTTTGACTAGCTATATTACTACGAAGGTCTCCTGATAAAATAAGAGAAGAAAACTTTGGAGCTGAGATTTGGAGGGTGTGAGAGTGGACTGTGTTTGGCGATTGGGTCTGGAATAGAGGGCAAGTGGAAAAGGGAGCAATAATAATGGCGGATCTAATCGAAACTTAACTTAACTTTGAGGGCGGAAACGAAACTAAGTGCAGCAGCAGTGAAGCGAAGAGAAGAAGAAGGACATTGGTAGACTTTTCTCCTGCTGGATTTTGATGGATGATTTATGCTTATAGTATTAGACTTCCCTTAAAGAGGAGATAACTAACCTGCCCATTTGAAGAAGGAAATAGCAGTGGTCTTTATATTATTATAACTGGAATATCCTCCCCTCCCCTTCGTACTCCCCCCTCTCCTCGCTCTTTGGCACGCACATAGCAGATTGTAAGAGTTCAATTGACTGGTTTTCTACTATATAATATTATACTGGGTTACTGAACTTTGAAATTGAGTTTTGCTCCATACAAAGGTTGACTTTAACATTTTTGCATTAGTACACTGACTATATTTGACTATATATTAACTTGAAATAGATTTGAATCTAGTGGTGAGATTACCATAAATTTGAATTGTTAAATTAAGTAGATAGACTATGCAGGGAGGGGAGGAGACAGTCAAGCCAAAAGCGAGGAGAGAGAGGAAGGAGAAGGATCAAAAAGATCAGGAAAGGAACACACCATCGCCAACGATGGAGACTACAACAGTACCAACGGAGCCTCAAGCAGCTACAGGAGGAAGACTAGCAGATCTACCGGAGAGAATGGACAATATGTGTGCTATTTTACAACAATTGGTTAAAAATGGAAATGATAACCAGGTTGCAATGCAAAAATTGAACAAAATGGTGGAGAATAATTGTGAAGAAATGAAAAAAGACAGAGAACTGGCCAAGCTACAACATGAGAGCTTGGCCAGGACTCTGACTGATATGCAGAAGGAGGTCACAGAGAATACAAAAAAAATCAAAGTGATTACTGATACAATGCAAAAGGATTTAGAACAGGTAAAGATTTCTGTGAATGAAATGTATATTCAAGAACACTTAATTGCTTCAAGAGTATCTGCTCAAGAGAAAAAGATGATGATGGTGGAGGAGGGGCAGAGAAAACAGAACATTGTGATACGTAAAATGGCTGAACAAACGCCAGACAAGCTAAGAGATAGAGAATTGGAATGGCTGAACTCTTTGAAAATGGGGAAAGATTTTGTGGCAGAAGACATCGGAGCGGTGTATAGAGTGGGGGGAAGGCGAGATAGGAGAGCATCAAGGAATGTCTTGGTTAAATTTGCAAATTGGGCGGATAAGTTAAAAGTGATGGCTTACATCAAACAAGCGGGGTCTGGCGTTCTAAAGATTGAGGGAACTGATGTGGAAATCTACAATGACATAGCACCAGAGGAGAGAAAATGGAAATTCATGATGAAACCCGTGACGAAATTCCTGACTTCAAAAGATATTAAGTACAATTGGAGATTTCCACAACAGTTGAGATTTTTTTACGAGAAAAGATGGCATGTATTGGATGATAGAACAGATGTCTTGGAGTACTTGACTCAACTTGGGTTCATGAAGGTGGCTAGTCCAGAATGGATTACAATGAGAACTGACTTGTACGCAGTTGGGGCGATGAGTCCGGTCTTGAACAAGGAGGGGGAGGTGGAGGGTGGAGGAGGGGACGTGTCAGGAACACTGAGTGCTGAGCTTTTCGAATAAGTAATTAGTGGGAAAAAATCAAAATGGTGGAGGGAGGGGGGCCCATAGAAGAACATAATGCTTTTTTATTCCAGTCCCCCCTCCCCTCTTTGAGAGACAGAGGTGACATCTTGGAACAAGGTGTGGGGAGGGTAACAGAAAATGAAAGACTAGGTAAGTTTTCTTTTTTCTTTTTAGTAGTTGCAGCACTATGTAACTTTTATCAAGCATTTTATTTTATTGGGTCATTTTGTACTGAGAACTCACAATTTTTCTTTTTGTTATTATATTGCTTTCAATTATTTGTATTTTTTCTTAGATTTTTTGTAGGGGATGGGGATAGCACGTCCGGGGAGGAATGTAAAGGAGGGGAGAGATCAGTAAACACAGATGGTTAAGAGTTTAAGACTGTTAACATGGAATGTGAAAGGGACAGGGAATGCCGTGAAGAGGAGGAGGTTGCAGATAGCGCTCAATAAATCTAAACCTGATGTCATCTTTCTACAGGAGACCCATCAAAAATCGGCAGATACGAATAAATTAGTCGTGAGAGGAATTGATGTTTATGAAATGGCTTATGGGACATCAAAAGCGAGAGGTGTTGCAACCCTTATTTCGGAAAAATTGGGCTTTAGCGTGATAAAATCTATAGCTGACCCAGAGGGGAGATATCTGATAATTAAGGGTAGGATTGAAGATGAAGAGATAATCTTGGCAAATATATACGCTCCGAATACTAATCAGGAAGAATTTTTAGAAAAATTAAGAATAATTCTAAATAATGAAGGAATGAGGAACATGATCATTGGGGGGGATTTCAATTTGCTAAGTTCCGAGATTGATACCACAACTATTAAAAAGAGAAGTAAAAAATATATTCTGAGCGACTAGGTAAATTCAATGAAAATAAAAGATGTATGGAGGGAACTTAAAGGACAGGAAAGGGATTATACTTACTATTCTCCAGTTTATGATATGTATTCTAGGATTGACTATATATTTGTTACACAAGGGATATTGAAAAACATAGGGGATATTAAAATAGGGACATTTAGAGAATCAGACCATGCCAAGATTAGTGTAGATATAAATTGGGAGGAAGGGGATAGGAAAAGATATGTTTGGAGATATGATCCAAAATTATATAAAGAGGAGAACAGGAAAAAACAAATTATGGAGAAATGGGATGAATATTGGATATGGAATGATAACAAAGAGGTCAGCTTTGGAGTGGTATGGGACACAATGAAAGCGATTTTTAGAGGGGAATCAATAAAACTAAGCAGTTGGGAAAAGAAATGGAACATTAATAGAACTCAGGAACTGGAAATTCAATTAAAACAACTTCACCGGGAATATATAAAGGATAAAGATCAGAGGGTATTACATCAGATACAGAAAATAAAGAAAGAAATGGAAGCCCAGGATATGGAAAAGGTAAAAAAAGATTTGATATTTTTAAAAAGAGAATACTTTGAGTATAGTAATAAAAATTCTAAATTATTGGCAAAAGCAGCGAGGGATAAAAAGAATAAAGGTCAGGTAGGAGTATTGGTAGATGAGAAGAAGAAGAGATGTAACAAAAGGAAAGAGAAAGCAGAAATAATAGAGGCTTTTTATAAAGAGCTATACTCAAAGAAGCAGGTAAATTTGAACAAATTGGAGGATTATTTTAAAAAGTATAACATAGAATTAATAACAAGAACATAGAAATAGGATGGAGGAAAAAATATCGGTAAAAGAAATTGAGGATGTAATTAATAAATTAAAATTGGATAAAGCACCAGGAGAAGATGGGCTTCCTGCTGAATTTTATAAGGATTTTAAGCCCTGGATTGTTCCGAGATTATATAAATTATTTAATGGGATCTTAGAGGGAGAATCAACACCGGAATCTTGGAATAGATCTATTATTGCACTGATCCCTAAGCCGGGTAAGGACTTACAGAAAATAGAATCATATAGGCCGATATCCTTGATCAACCAAGATGCTAAAAAATTTTCTACAATAATGGTAACCAGGCTAAATAGTTTCATAGCCAAATATATAAGGGATGACCAAGCAGGATTTGTAAAGGGCAGGTATATGTCAGATCTTACAAGGAGGGCAGTGGATTTATTGGATATAGCAGAAAAGCAAAAAGATAAAGTAGGCTTTTTAGCTTTGGATATTTTTAAAGCATTTGATTCTTTGCAATGGGCAACGATACATGAGATAATTAAATTATACGGATTTGGTGATAAATTTCAAAAAGTTATTAAGAATTTATATAAACAGGGGATAGCGATAGTGAAATTCAATGATAGTTATACAGGAGAAATAAAATTGGAGGCTGGAACTCGGCAGGGATGCCCTTTGTCGCCCACACTATTTGTATTGGCTATGGAACTAGTAGCGAATTTAATTCGGCAGGATAGAGAAATATTTGGAATTGAAGGGAATAAAATAAGTTTATATGCCGATGATACACTAATTACAATCAAACAACCAACACAAGTAATATCAAAGATTAATAAACATTTGAAATCTTTTGAGGAAATGACAGGTTTAAGGGTGAACTGGGATAAATCCGAGATGATTTTAGTCAATGGGAGTAAGAAGGATGAAGAAGAAATAAAGCAAAAATTTAACATTCAAATTCCGAATAAATTAAGATATTTGGGGGTAATACTTGCTAGGAAAACTGGGGAACTTAAGGAATTGAACTATGGTAAACAAATGAAAGAGATAGACAAAAAAATATTACAGTATAATAAGTTGAATTTATCGTGGTTTGGCAGGGTCGCAATGTGTAAAATGATGTTGTTACCTAAATTAAACTTCTTATTTGATGCCTTGCCAATAAAGCATACAGAAAAAGAACTGGAAAAATATCAAAATACCATAAATAGATTCTGTAATGGGAAACGAAGAGCTAGGATACCTAAGATTCTGTGGTACATATCGCAAAAAGAAGGGGGACTGGGTATTCCGAATATTAGCAAGTATTATAGAGCTTTTCAATTATGAAATGTTATTAAATTATTAATTAGAGAAGAGTCAATATGGGGAAAATTAGAATCAAAAGAGTTTTCTAGGAAAGGGAAGGCATTCTTTTTATGTGGGGACAAGGACAAAAAAATGCTGGAGATGCAGAAAAGCCAGAGGTACATATGAGCATATGTGGTGGTTTTGTGAGGCTCTGAAGGATTTTTGGGGAAAAATTGAGGATGAAATTAAGAATATACTGGGTCAGCGGGCTGAACTGGGGTTAAACACAGTCTTGCTAACTGAGATGGACAAATATAAAATGAGTGAGGATAACAAAAAATTCAGGGTAAAATGATAAAAGCAACAATTGAGGAATGGATCAAAGCAAGAAAGGATCTTATCCCAGGGATCTCAATGGTGACAGAATTAGAAGACTTTAACAACTTTCCGATGAAAATAGATGGGAGGATTAAGGATATCTTATTAGAAAATGGGGTCTCTCTGTTGAAAGACTGGATCAAAACTTGTAGGGATTTAGAGAGGAGAAAGGAGCTTTATCGGCAACTGGAGCTAATTGGTTCAAAGTCCTCCAGATGAATAATTGGAACAAGAAATTTATTTTGGAAATGGGAGTAGACAGGGAGCTTACAGAATTTGAAACATTGCTGGTCAAACTAAGAAAAGGAGACATATGATTAAAAGGGATAGTTAGTCAAATATATAAGATGTTAAACAAAGGGGGGAAGGCTCAACAAGTATTGAAAGACAGTTGGGAACAGGAATTGAATACAATTACTGAGAAAACATGGGGAAAAATGTGGAGAAGACGCATTATGAGATCTATGTCGGTAAGAGTGAAAGAACATAATTATAAACTAATTTGGAGATGGTATAGAACCCCAGTAAGACTGCATCTAATGTATAAAGATGTGAGTGAGAAATGCTGGAGATGCAGAAAAGCCAGAGGTACATATGAGCATATGTGGTGGTTTTGTGAGGCTCTGAAGGATTTTTGGGGAAAAATTGAGGATGAAATTAAGAATATACTGGGTCAGCGGGCTGAACTGGGGTTAAACACAGTCTTGCTAACTGAGATGGACAAATATAAAATGAGTGAGGATAACAAAGAATTGATGGCGATAATGTTATCGGCAGCCAGACAATGTATAGCAAGAAACTGGAAAAATAATGAAAACTTACAAAGAAGGGATTGGTATAAGGAAATGTGGGATTTGGCACTTAATGAAAAGCTCACCTGGGAGATAAATTTTAAAAAGGGTAAAGTATCTGGTAATAATTTCTGGAGGACTTGGAAACCTTTCATTGAATATACAATGGTTAAGAATAAAGGCATACCCCCTGCATCTGAGCAAAATGACTTTTGGAAAATATAAGGAAACATAAATCTCCGGACAATGTATATAGCACAAGGGTGTTTTTAAAGATAAAAAAGTACAGGAGAGATAGAGAACAACATATACTGGTGATGAGGTGATAGGCGGAGATACAGTTTGCAGCTTAAAGTTCAAATATTGGCTTATAACGAGGTAATAACATCTGAATGACACCAATGTAGTATTGCTAACAATGTGAATTTCTATCTTCTTTTTTTGAATTTTCTCTTGATACAATTTAGAGTTATGTAATTTTATTTTTGTCTTATGTATTTGTTTTGATTTGTAATGTCTTATATACCTAATAAAAAATATATATATAAAAAAAGATGCTATGGACAATGCAGTGTAGGACCACCCAAGACAAACAGGCCACAGCAGAGAACTCAGACTAAATGTGATCCACTGGGGAAGGAAATGGTGATCTATTCCAGTACTTTAGCCAAGAAACTCCATGGACAGTATCAAAAGATTAAAAGATATGATACCAGAAAGTGAGCCCTTCAGGCTGGAAGCTGTCCAATAAACTACTGAGGGAAAATAAAGGGCAAGGAAAGAGTGAAGCAGCTGGGCCAAAGCCAAAAGAATGCTCAGTCATAGATGTGTGAGGTGGTGAAAGGAAAGTCTGATGCTGTAAGGAATGATATTGTAATGAACCAAGAATGTAAGATCTATGAATCAAGCTAAGATGGATGTAGTTAAACAAGAGAAGGGAAGACTGAACACTGACATCCTGGCATTCTGTGAATTAAAGTGGGTGGGGATAGGCAAATTTATTTCAGGAGATCATTATATCTACTACTCTGGGCAAGAATCCCTTAGGAAAAATGGAGTGCCCTTTTAGTCAATAAAAAGAGTGAGAAAAGCAGTAATGTGATACAACCTGAAAAACAGCAGAATAATCTCAGGCCAAATCTAAGGAAAACTATTCAACATCACAATAATCCAAGTCCATCTCCCAATCACCAATGCAGAAAACGCCGAAGTCATCTTGTTCTATGAAGACCTATAACATCTTCTAGAATTGGCACACATGAAAAGGACAGGTTTCACTTACCAGTAACTGTCGTTCTCCGAGTATGTTGTTTGGGGATTCACACTGATGGGTTCTGCGCCTGCGCTGAATCCTGAGCGGAGCTGGAAAGCTGATTGGATAAAGAGTTTTGAATGTGGGACCGCCCACCATGCCCAACCCCTTTAGGCGCCATTTCGCGCTTTCCCCTCAGTTTGATATTAAAGCTGCCTGCTAAGCATAAGGCCATCTCAGGCCGGCAGCCCTGAGGGGAGGCAGGGTTGGGTTGTGTGAATCCCCAAACAACATACTCGGAGAACGACAGTTACTGGTAAGTGAAACCTGTCCTTCTCCTTCGTGTTGTTTGGGGATGCACACTGATGGGTGACTAGCAAGCTCACTTACTTGGATGGTGGGCAGCCGGCGTCCTGAGATGTAGGAGAGCGCGATGGCATCATGGATGGGCGGTCATCAGCGAAGAGGATCGGAGACCAGCCGTCAGGATGGATCTGCCCCGTCTGACATCGGAAGCAGACCTTGTGTCAGCCCGGTAGTGGGTGATGAAGGTGGAGGACCTGTACCAGGTAGTGGCCTTGCAGATGTCCTCCATCGGGATGCCTTCGAGGAATGCAGTGGAAGAAGCCAATGTCCTGGTGGAGTGAGCCCGGACATGAGGCGGGGGTGGCAGAGATGACATCTCATAGGCCAAGTAGATGGTGCTTGAGATCCATTTGGAAAATCTCTGGGCAGACAGAGAGTGTCCCTTGGACCTGCCACCATAGGCCACAAACAGTTGCTTGGCTCTCCTGAAGGACGCAGTCCTTTGTGTGTAGAATAGCAAGGCCCTCCTGACATCCAGCGAATGCCACACTCTCTCTTGTGCAGACGAAGGATTCAGGAAGAATGCTGGAAGCGTGATGGACTGGGTTAGGTGGAATTCAGTGAGGACTTTGGGCAGAAAGGCCAGGTCCGGGTGCAATACTACCCTATCGGGGTAGAATTTGAGAAAAGGAGGGTCAGACCGCAGGGCTGCCAGTTCTCCTGCCCTCCGGGCAGAGGTGATGGCTACGAGAAAGGCAGTTTTGTAAGAAACAAACTTAATGTCCACTGTAGCCATGGGCTCAAAGGGCGCCTTCGTGAGCGCAGTGAGCACAGCAGTGAGGGACCACTGAGGAGGTGGTATCTTCACTGGAGGGTAGGCATTACGCAGTCCCTGGAGGAATCTTTTAACAGTCTTGTCTCTGAAAGCGGAGGACAATACTGATGAAGGTGGGGCCTTGGCTACCACCGCAGCCAAGTGGACCTTTAAGGATGAGTGTGCAGATCCTGACTCAGCCAGGTGCAGGAGGTAGGACATGACGTCCTGCAGGGATGCCGAGTCCACGGTGCGGTCACCGGATGCTAGAAAGTCTATGAGGCGACGGTACTTGGCATCATAGGACTTTCGCGTAGAAGGTTTCCTTGAAAGGTCAAGGATCCATGTTATGTCGGGCGGATAAGCCAGGCCGTCAGGGGTAGGCTCGGCAGATCCGAGTGGAGGATCCGACCGTCCTCCATGCGGAGGAGGTTCGGATCGGTGGGTAGGCGGAGGCGGTCGCAAGCCAGGGTTTGGAGTAGCGGGAACCATGGTTGGCGCGGCCAGGACGGGGCGATCAGGATCGCCCAGGCGTTCTCCGCACAGATCCGTACCAGGACCCGTTGGATGAGAGGGATCGGAGGAAACATGTACAGCAGTTCCTGGTGCCACGGCACCATGAAGGCATCGCCCTCCGATCCGTGGCCGATCCCCGCCCGGGAGCAGTAACGGAGGCACTTGGTGTTGATCTGTGTCGCGAACACGTCTAGGTTCGGTGTGCCCCACCGTCGGCACAGGCGGTCGAACACCGATCCGTCCAGTTCCCATTCGTGCATCGCTGTCCCCTTGCGGCTCAGGGAGTCCGCCTCTAAGTTCAGCGTGCCCTGGATGTGGACACCTATGGGGAACACATGTACCTTCAGGCACCACTCCCAGATCTGGACCGTCAGGTGAAGGAGGGAGAGGGACTTGGTCCCTCCTTGCCGGTTGAGGTAGGCTAGGGTCGTGGTGTTGTCCGAAGCGATCTGCACCACGCGGCCTGCTAGGGACAGTCTGAAGGACGTCATCGCCTTCCATACCGCTAATAGCTCGAGGAAGTTGATGTGGCGGTCGGCTTCCGAGGGCATCCAGATGCCGTGGACCCGTAACCCGAGGCAGCACGCACCCCATCCGTGTGTGCTCGCGTCGGTGGTGACCTGGACGGATGGCGCGGGGAGGGTGAAGAGCTTCCCGGCGGTCACATTGCGGTCCGTTGTCCACCAGTTCAGCTGGTCCCGCAGTTCGGAGGTCGGTGAGGTTGTCGTGGGTGCTGTCGAAGGAGGCTAGGAGCCACGACTGGAGCGACCGCATTTTGAGCTTGGCGTGCGAGATCACTGCTGTGGTCGACGCCATGAGTCCTAGTAAGCGGAGAGCGTCCCTGGCACGGACGCGACGACTGCCCTGGATCCGAGCCACTACCGTGCGGATGTCGAGCAGACGTTTGGGGGGAGCGTAGGCTCTCAGAGCCAGAGAGTCCAATACGGCTCCGATGTAGTCTATTCGTTGAGTGGGGGTCAACTGAGACTTCTTGTAGTTGACCCGTAGACCGAGACTCTGCATAAGGGCCAGGCAATGGGCAACATCGTCCTTGGCTTTCTGTTGGGTTGGGGAGCAGACCAACCAGTCGTCTATGTACGGGAACACTTGGACGCCTTGCAGCCGAAGATGAGCAGCCACCGGCGCCATGCACTTCGTGAATACCCTTGGAGCGGTGGAGAGACCGAAGGGTAGGCAGGTGTACTGGTAGACGTCACCGCCGATCTGGAAGCGTAGGAATCGGCGGTGTTCCCTTCTGATGGATACGTGGAAGTAGGCATCCTTCAGGTCGATGACGGTGAACCAGTCCCCGTGGTTGATCAGTGGGAGGATGGAATGAAGAGTCACCATCCGGAACTTCCTCGCGTCGATGTGCTTGTTGAGGAGGCGGAGGTCCAGGATTGGACGTGCCCCCCCGTCTTTTTTGTCCACGAGGAAGTAGCGGGAGAAGAACCCTTCATGAGACTCCGACGCTGCAACCGGTTCTATGGCGCCCTTCTCTAGGAGAGCTGATAGTTCTTCCTGGAGCGGTGGGGACGGATCGGTGACGCGGATCCGTCCGACAGTAGGGCATTTCCTGAACTCGATCGCGTAGCCAGAGTCTAAGATGGTTAAAACCCATCGGTCTGTGGTGATGGCAGACCAGGCCGATAGGTAGTTGGCGAGGGGGCGGTAGGGTAGAGTCTCGGTCACGGAAGAGTCAAACACGTTGTTTGCCCTTCCCTTCCGTTCCGTGCGTTTACCAGTCTGGGGATGCTGCTGGTAGCGTGGGCGGCTGGGTTGTGGTCGTGGCCGGTAGGGCTGGTACCGGGAGTAGTCGCCTTGCCTCTGTGGTGGGCGAGGTTGGTAGGACGGACCCGCCTGGGACGTCGACGGTTGGTCCTGCTGGTAACGGTGGGACCCACGGCGTGGAGGGCGGAGCTGTTTGATGGTGGCGTAGTCCCCCTTCAGCTCTCCCAAGGAGGTGTCGGTCTCCTTGGCGAAGAGGCCCTCACCGTCGAAGGGGAGCTCTTCCACCAGCCGCTTCACTTCGTCTTGCAAGTCAGCGGAGCGGAGCCAGGCGTGGCGACGAAGCTGGATTGCAGAGGCCAGATTCTTCGCCTCTGACTCCATGACGTGGCGGCCCGTACGGATCTGCTGAAGAGCGAGTTGGTTTCCCTCCATGCAGACCCGCTCGAAGTCCGCTCGCTTGTCCGGCGGTAGCAGTGACTTGAAGGACTCCGCTTGTTCCCACAGTCGGCACTGGTAGCCCCCCATGGCCGTCGCGTAGTTGGACGCACGGAAGGACAGGGAGGCATTGGCGTAGACCTTCCTGCCCAGTGCGTCCAGTTTCTTCCCTTCTTGGGTCGACGGAACGGGGGTGCTACTAATCGGCGTCCGGTGTTGGGAGCCTTTTACCACTCGGGAGTTCGGCGCCGGGTGGACGTGTAGGAAGTCGGAGTCTTCCAGCAGTCTGTACATGGAGTCCACCCTGTTGGACACCGAATGGGAAGAGACGGGTCTCTTCCAGATCTCCTTGGCCGCCTTAGCGATCTTCGGGAGCAGTCCCAGATGTACGGGGACTAGCTCCTTCCGGTCGGCCAAACCGCAGACGACATCTTCGCATTCGTCCAGGGGAGCCTCTGCCCGGATCCCCAGCGTGGATCCAAGGCGGGTGATGAGGGCCGTGTATGTTTTCTGGTCCTCCGGTTGGGAGCCATGGACGGAGCCGATGTTATCGTCCGGGGATTTGTCAACCGCAACCGGTGGTGGCCATTCCTCCTCCTCCTGGTCCGACGAGTCGTCGGAGCCTCCTGACCGCACCGAGACGCTGGGCGGTGGCAGGTAGGCCTCGGGGTCCGAGTCCGACCAGTACGGCCTGGCGGATCTCGGATCGCTCCCCGGCAAAGGCAGCTGGTACGGAGGGAGAGAGGCCTCCGACCGCGCCTGTTCCACTCGTTGTCTCTTCGGTGCCGGACCCTCGTCACGGAGCGGTGGTGCCTCCGTGGCTGGTTCGGGAGGCAGAGGGTGCTCCACAAACGCGGATGGTGTCGGTCGAGGGCCTTGGAGCTCGGCATGCAGCTTCCGCACCATCGCCTCGATAAACGGGGCGATGAGGCTCAACTGGGGTGGCGCTTCGGAAGCCAGACCAGGAGCCACGGAATGGTCGCGAAGAGAGGTAGATCGTCGCGGCGGTGGAGGTGGAAGGGCCTCTGGTGACGGCGGAGGGCTGGGGGCCCTCTCCGGTGTGGTTTCCCAGACATCGACCGGCATCCTGCCCGGCGTAGGTGGGGCTGCGTCCGGGGCGGATGCTAGGGAGCGTGGCGGCGAGGGGTGAGCCGGTCCCGGGGTCGGCGGGAGAGAAGACGTAGAGCTACGGTGCTTCTTCTTCTCTTTTTTATCTTTTTTCTTCTTCTCCTGCTCCTTCTTCCGTCTAAACAGTTCGGAGGCCGACGGCCGTGAAGAAGGAGCAGAAGTCGAAGGAGCAGACGTTGAGGCAGCGGCCTGCTCTGGAGCTGGGGGAGGCGGTGGTGCGAGGGCGGCCTCCATGAGGTAGGCTTGGAGGCGGTACTGGCGGTTCTTGATGGCGGCCTTCGAGAAGCCTCTACACACCTCGCAAGTCTGGACTTGGTGGCCCTCCCCGAGGCAGCGGAGGCAGCGCACGTGTCCGTCTGAACTAGGGAACTTTCTCTTGCAGGACGGACACTGCTTGAACGCTGCCGCTGAGGCCATCCACCGAGGTAGATGGCCGAAGAGAAAAAATTATCCCGGCCGGGAAGCCCCGGCACGAGATTGCAGGAAGGACAGGTTTCACTTACCAGTAACTGTCGTTCTCCGAGTATGTTGTTTGGGGATTCACACTGATGGGTTCTGCGCCTGCGCTGAATCCGGAGCGGAGCTGGAAAGCTGATTGGATAAAGAGTTTTGAATGTGGGACCGCCCACCATGCCCAACCCCTTTAGGCGCCATTTCGCGCTCTCCCCTCAGTTTGATATTAAAGCTGCCCGCTAAGCCTAAGGCCATCTCAGGCCGGCAGCCCTGAGGGGAGGCAGGGTTGGGTTGTGTGAATCCCCAAACAACATACTCGGAGAACGACAGTTACTGGTAAGTGAAACCTGTCCTTCTCCTTCGTGTTGTTTGGGGATGCACACTGATGGGTGACTAACAAGCTCACTTACTTGGATGGTGGGCAGCCGGCGTCCTGAGATGTAGGAGAGCGCGATGGCATCATGGATGGGCGGTCATCAGCGAAGAGGATCGGAGACCAGCCGTCAGGATGGACCTGCCCCGTCTGACATCAGGGGCGGACCTTGTATCAACCCGGTAGTGGGTGATGAAGGTGGAGGACCTGGACCAAGTGGCAGCCTTGCAGATATCCTCCATCGGGATGCCCTCTAGGAACGCAGTGGAGGAAGCCAGTGTCCTGGTGGAGTGAGCCCGGACATGAGGCGGAGGTGGCAGGGATGACATCTGATAGGCCAGGTAAATGGTACCTGAGATCCATTTAGATAGTCTCTGGGCAGACAGAGGCTGTCCCTTAGTCTTGCCACCATAAGCCACAAACAGTTGTTTTGCTCTCCTGAAGGACGCAGTCCTCTGGGTGTAAAACAGCAAAGCCCTCCTGACATCCAACGAGTGCCACACTCTCTCTTGTGGAGACGAGGGATTCAGGAAGAATGCTGGAAGCGTGATGGCTTGGGCCAGGTGAAATTCAGTCAGGACCTTGGGCAGGAATGTCAGATCTGGGTGCAACACTGCCCTGTCAGGGTAGAACTTGAGAAAAGGAGGGTCAGACCGAAGGGCTGCCAGCTCCCCTGCCCGTCGGGCAGAAGTGATAGCTACAAGGAAAGCAGTCTTGTAGGAGACAAACTTAATGTCCACCGAAGCCATGGGTTCAAAGGGTGCCTTCGTGAGTGCGGTGAGCACTGTAGTGAGGGACCACTGAGGGGGTGGTATCTTCACTGGAGGATAGGCGTTGCGTAGCCCTTGAAGGAACCTTTTAACAGTTTTGTCTCTGAAGGCGGAGGACAATACTGAAGAAGGTGGGGCCTTGGCGACCACAGCAGCTAGGTGGACCTTCAATGATGAATGTGCGGATCCCAACTCGGCTAGGTGCAGGAGGTAGGACATGACATCCTGCAGGGATGCGGAGTCCACGGTGCGGTCGCTGGATGCTAGGAAGTCAGTGAAGCGACGGTACTTGGCATCGTAGGACTTCCGTGTGGAAGGTTTCCTGGACAGATCAAGGATCCGTGCTATGTTGGGCGGATAAGCCAGGCCGTCAGGTGTAGGCTCGGCAGATCCGAGTGAAGGATCCGACCGTCTTCCATGCGGAGGAGATTCGGATCGGTGGGTAGGCGGAGACGATCGCAAGCCAGGGTTTGGAGTAGTGGGAACCACGGCTGGCGCGGCCAGGACGGGGCAACCAGGATCGTCCAGGCGTTCTCCGCACGGATCCGTATCAGGACCCGTTGGATGAGAGGGATCGGTGGAAACATGTACAGCAGTTCCTGGTGCCACGGCACCATGAAGGCATCGCCCTCCGATCCGTGGCCGATCCCTGCTCGGGAGCAGTAACGGCGGCACTTGGAGTTGGTCTGTGACGCGAAAACGTCTAGGGTCGGTGTGCCCCACCGTCGGCACAGGCGGTCGAACACCGATTCGTCCAGTTCCCACTCGTGCATTGCCGTCCCTTTGCGGCTCAGGGAGTCTGCATCGGAGTTCAGGGTGCCCTGGATGTGGACACCTATGGGGAACACATGTACCTTCAGGCACCACTCCCACATCTGGACGGTCAGGTAGAGGAGGGAGAGAGACTTGGTCCCTCCTTGCCGGTTGAGATAGGCTAGTGTCGTGGTGTTGTCCAAGGCGATCTGCACCACACTGCCCGCGATCGACGGTCTGAAGGACCTCATCGCCTTCCACACCGCTAGCAGCTCGAGGAAGTTGATATGGTGGTCGGCTTCCTCGGGCGTCCATATGCCGTGAATCCGTAGTCCGCGGCAGCACGCACCCCATCCGTGGGTGCTCGCGTCGGTGGTGACTTGGATGGACGGTGCGGGAAGGGTGAAGAGTCTCCCCGCGGTCACATTCTGGTCCATTGTCCACCAGTTTAACTGGTCTCGGAGTTCGGGAGTCGGTGTGAGCCACTTCCCGAGGTTGTCGTGGGTGCCGTTGAAGGAGGAGAGGAACCACGACTGGAGGGAGCGCATCTTGAGTTTGGCGTGCGAGACCACCGCCGTGGTCGATGCCATGAGTCCTAGCAAACGGAGGGCGTCCCTCGCACGGACCCGACGTCTGCCCTGGATCCGTGCCACCACTGTGCGGATGTCGAGCAGACGTTTGGTTGGGGCGTAGGCTCTTAGAGCCAGAGAGTCTAGAACGGCTCCGATGTATTCTATTCGTTGAGTGGGGGTCAACTGGGATTTCTTGAAGTTGACCCGCAGACCGAGGCTCTGCATAAGGGCGAGGCAATGTGCAACGTCGTCCTTGGCTTTTTGTTGGGTCGGGGAGCAGATCAACCAATCGTCTATGTACGGGAACACTTGGACGCCTTGCAGTCGCAGATGAGCAGCCACCGGTGCCATGCACTTCGTGAATACCCTCGGAGCGGTGGAGAGGCCGAAGGGTAGGCATGTGTACTGGTAGATGTTGCCGCCCACCTGGAATCGGAGGAAACGACGATGTTCCCTCCTGATGGACACGTGAAAGTAGGCGTCCTTCAGGTCGATGACGGTGAACCAGTCCCCGTGGTTGATCAGCGGGAGGATGGAGTGAAGGGTTACCATCCGGAACTTCCTCGCGTCGATATGGTTGTTGAGAAGACGGAGGTCCAGGATGGGACGTGCCCCCCCGTCTTTTTTGTCCACAAGGAAGTATCGGGAGAAGAACCCTTCGTGAGACTCCGACGCTGCGACCGGCTCTATGGCGCCCTTCTCTAGGAGAGCTGTTAGTTCCTCCTGGAGCGGTGGGGATGGATCGGTGATGCGGATCCGTCCGACAGTAGGGCATCTCTCGAACTCGATCGCGTAGCCAGAGTCTAAGATGGTTAAAACCCATCGGTCTGTGGTGATGGCAGACCACGCCGATAGGTAGTCGGAAAGGGGGCGGTAGGGTAGAGTCTCGGTCACGGAAGAGTCAAACACGTTGTTTGCCCTTCCGTTCCGTACGCTTGCCAGTCTGAGGCCGTTGCTGGTAGCGTGGACGGTTGGGTTGTTGGCGCTGCCGGTAGGGCTGGTACCGGGAGTAGTCCCCTTGTCTCTGTGGCGGGCGAGGTTGATAGGATGGGCCCGCCTGAGACGTCGACGGCTGGTCCTGATGGTAACGGCCGGACCCACGGTGTGGAGGGCGGAGCTGTTTTATTGTGGCGTAGTCCCCTTTCAGCTCTCCCAAGGAGGTGTCGGTCTCCTTGGCGAAGAGGCCCTCGCCATCGAAGGGGAGCTCCTCCACGAGCCGCTTGACATCGTCCTGCAGGTTAGCCGAACGGAGCCAGGCGTGGCGACGGAGCTGGATGGCGGAGGCCAAGTTTTTTGCCTCCGACTCGGTGACGTGGCGGCCGGTGCGGATTTGCTGGAGGGAGAGGTGGTTGCCCTCCATGCAGAGTTTTTCAAAGTCCGCTTGTCGATCAGGTGGCAGCAGGGACTTGAACGACTCCGCTTGCTCCCAGAGTCGACACTGGTAGCCTCCCATGGCCGTCGCGTAGTTGGACGCACGGAAGGACAAGGAGGCATTGGCGTAGAACCTCCTGCCCAGTGCGTCCAGCTTCTTCCCCTCTTGGGTCGACGGGATGGGAGTGCTGCTGATCGGCGTCCGGTGTTGGGAGCCCTTGACCACTCGGGAGTTCGGTGCCGGGTGAATGTGCAGAAAGTTGGAATCGTCCAGCAGTCTGTACATAGAGTCCACTCTGTTGGATACGGAGTGCGAAGAAACCGGCTTCTTCCACACCTCCTTGGCCGCTTTCGCAATCTTAGGGAGCAGTCCGAGGCGGACGGGGACCAACTCCTTGCGGTCGGCCAAGCCGCAGACGACATCCTCACAGTCGTCCGGGGGAGCCTCCGCCCGAATCCCAAGGGTGGATCCGAGGCGAGTGATCAGTCCGGTGTAGGTCTTCAAATCCTCCGGCTGGGATCCGTGGACGGCGCCGATGTTGTCGTCCGGGGACTTGTCGACCGCAACCGGCGGTGGCTGATGCTGCTCCTCCTCCTGATCCGACGAGTCGGAGTCTCCTGACCGCTCCAAGACGCTGGGCGGTGGCAGGTAGACCTCGGGGTCCGAGTCCGACCAGTACGGCCTGGCGGATCTCGGATCGCTCCCCGGCAAAGGCAGCTGGTACGGAGGGAGAGAGGCCTCCGACCGCGCCTGTTCCACCCTCTGCCGCTTCGGTGCGGGGCCCTCCTCACGGAGCGGTGGTGCTTCCGTGGCTGGTGGTGAGGGCAGAGGGCGCTCCCACGGTGTCGTCTGCGGGCCGTAGAGCTCGGTGTGCAGTTTCCGCACCATCGCCTCGATGTACGGGGCGATGAGGCTCAACTGGGGCGGCGGTTCGGTAGCCGGACCAGGAACCACGGAAGGACTGCGGAGGGAGGAAGACCTGTGCGGTGGTACAGGTGGAGGAGTCTCCGGCGGCGGTGGAGGGCTGTGGGCCCTCTCCGGCGTGGCGTCCCGGGCCTCGGTCGACATCCTACCCGGCGTAGGTGGAGCTGCGACCGGGGCGGATGCTAGGGAGCGTGGCGGCGAAAGTTGAGCCGGTGCCGGGGTCGGAGGAAGAGAAGACGAAGAGCTACGGCGCTTCTTTTTCTCTTTTTTGTCTTTCTTCTTCTTCTCCTGCTCCTTCTTCCGCCTGAACAGTTCAGAGGCCGAGGGCCTGGAAGAAGAAGCGGAGGTTGAAGGAGCAGACGTGGAAGCGGCCTGCTCTGGAGCTGGGGGAGCCGGTGGTGCCAGTGCGGCCTCCATGAGGTAGGCTTGAAGGCGGTACTGGCGGTTCTTGATGGCGGCCTTCGAGAAGCCGCGGCAGACTTCGCAGGTCTGGACCTGGTGACTCTCCCCGAGGCAGCGAAGACAACGCACGTGCCCGTCCGAGCTAGGGAACTTTCTCTTGCAGGACGGACACTGCTTGAACGCTGCCGCTGAGGCCATCCACCGAAGTAGATGGCCGAAGAGAAAAAATTATCCCGGCCGGGAGGCCCCGACACGAGATGTTGGTCTTTTTTTTTTTTTTTTTTTTAAACGGCGGCTGAGGGCGAGCCCCAGCCACACGAGGACCAAGGGAACAAGTCCCCTAGTCCGAGAAAAATTGTAAGGTAGGAAAAATTGGAAGATTCTGAGACAATCTCAGCAAAGTACTCACAGCTTTTTTTCCAGGCTCCTGCTTGCGCAGCGGAAAAAAGCAAACTGAGGGGAGAGCGCGAAATGGCGCCTAAAGGGGTTGGGCATGGTGGGCGGTCCCACATTCAAAACTCTTTATCCAATCAGCTTTCCAGCTCCGCTCCGGATTCAGCGCAGGCGCAGAACCCATCAGTGTGCATCCCCAAACAACACGAAGGAGAAAGAACGGTTTCCTTCTTGGTTTTTTTTTTTTTTTTTACCGGCGGCTGAGGGCGAGCCCCAGCCACACGAGGACCAAGGGATCAAGTCCCTTAGTCCGAGAAAAATTGTAGGGTAGAAAAATTGGAAGGTTCTGAGACAGTCTCAGTTAAAGTACTCACAGCTTTTTTTCCAGGCTCCTGCTTGCGCAGCGGAAAAAAGCAAACTGAGGGGAAAGCGCGAAATGGCGCCTAAAGGGGTTGGGCATGGTGGGCGGTCCCACATTCAAAACTCTTTATCCAATCAGCTTTCCAGCTCCGCTCAGGATTCAGCGCAGGCGCAGAACCCATCAGTGTGCATCCCCAAACAACACGAAGGAGAAGATGTCCTTATCATCATAGAAGACTGGAATGCCAAAGTAGGAAGTCAAAAGGTCAGTGGTGTTGCATGGGGGGGGGCAGGGGGCGGTTGGCCCTGGGTGGTACTTTTTGGGCTATGGGTGTTCTTGGACTACAATTCCCAGAAGTCCTAGCGGGAGCGGGTACCAGCATCCACTAGGAGGCGGCAAATTTGGCTTAAGCCCCGGGCGGCTGAAATCCACACGATGTTACTGCAAAAGGTAACTGGAATAATGGGCAAATTTGGCACTGGAGTACCAATGAAACAGGTAAACGCTACCAGAGCTATATCAAGATATCTGGACTGAGCTATATCTGGACCCGTTTCAGTCAGCATTCAGGCCCGGATATGGTACTGAGACTGCACTAGTCGCTTTGGTGGAAGATCTCTGGAGAGAGCGGGACGGAGGGGAGCCGTCTGTCCTTGCTCTTCTCGATCTCTCAGCGGCTTTTGACACTGTTGATCATGGCATCCTTCTGGGAAGGCTCCAGGGTCTGGGGATCCAGGGCACAGTGTTGTCCTGGTTTTCCTCATTCCTGAGGGGCAGGACCCAGTCGGTGTGCCTGGAGAAGGAGAAGTCCAGCCCTAGGCCCTTGCAATACGGGGTGCCCCAGGGCTCGGTACTTTCTCCTTTCCTATTTAACATCTATATGAAGCTGCTGGGTGAGATCATCCGTTCCCACGGGGTAAGGTATCATCAATATGCAGATGATACCCAGTTATACATCTCCGCCCGTGGGGACCCAAGCGGTGCGGTGGAAGTCCTTTCCAGGTGTCTGGAGGCTGTTAAGGTCTGGATGGGGGACAACAGGCTACAGCTGAATCCCGGCAAGACTGAGTGGCTGTGGGTAAGGGGTCCTGTGTTAACACAGGAGCTGCCACCTTTGGTTCTGGATGGGGCAGCTCTGCCCCAAACAGACCCGGTGCGTAATCTGGGGGTCCTCCTGGACTCACGGCTACTGTTCGAAGAGCAGATGGCAGCCGTGGCCAGGAGGGCTTTTGCACAACTTCGTGTAATACACCAGTTACGCCCACTCCTAGACCGGGACGCCCTGCTTATGGTCACACATGCGTTGGTCACCTCCAGACTTGATTACTGTAATGCGCTCTACATGGGGCTGCCCCTGATGACCATCCGGAGACTCCAGCTGGTCCAAAATGCAGCGGCCCGGGTAGTGGTGGGGTGTGGGCATTATGCTCGTGCTTCACCGCTGCTCCGGGAGCTGCATTGGTTGCCAGTATGTCTCCGGGTGCAATTCAAGGTGCTGGTTATTACCTTTAAAGCCCTATATGGTAGTGGGCCAGGATACCTAAGAGACTGTGTCACCCCAAGAACATCTGTCCGGCCCACCAGGGCAGATCGGAGAGGCTCCCTTGTTATTCCTTCGGCGAGAGAGGCACACCTCGCCTGCACTAGGAGGAGAGCCTTCTCCGTGTCCACCCCGACCCTCTGGAACCTCCTGCCCACCGAACTGCGCCTTCATACAGAGCTCTTACCCTTCCGGAAGGGCGTGAAAACCTGGCTGGCAGGACAAGTTTGGGGACCCGGGAACGTGGGTTCCCATACCAAGTGGCTTATCTAAAGGATTGCCTCCCCGGGTCTGAATGTGGGAATACTGGTGTGCAGTTTCTGTATTGTTTTAACTTTTTGATGACTTTTAATTCTGATGTTTTTATTGATATAGATTGTTTTATGTTTCATTTTTATTTTTTATCAGGATGTAAAGCCGCTCAGAGTCGGGTTCTCCCCATTGGGGCGGGTTATCAAGTGCGATAAATAAATAAATAAATAAATAAATAAAATAAATAAGATAAAATAAATAAGATAATCTTCCTATAACCAAGGAAGCTACTCTACAAATTGACATCACCAGATGGCTAACAAAGACATCAGATTGGTTATGTACTTCACAACTAAAGATGGAGAAGCTCTATACCATCAGAAAAAATGAGACCTGGAGTTGACTGTGGTCAATCATGAGCTACTTATTACAACATTCAGGCTTAGAATGAAGAAAGTAGGGGAAACCATTAGGCTATTCAGGTATAACCTAGATCATATCTCTTATGAATATACAATGAAGGGAAAAAAAGATTTATTGGGTTAGACCTGACAGATGGGAATGCCTCAAGATCTATGGATGGGAATTTGTATCATTGTACAAGAAGCAATACTTAGAACTATCCCAAAGGAAAAGAAACACAAGATAGCAAAGTGGCTGTCTGATGAGGTTTTACAAATAGCTGAGGAAAGCAAACGGCAAAGGCACCCACTGAATGCAGATTTCCAAAGAAAAGCAAGGGGGGTTAAGGAAACCTACTTAAATGAACAATGCAATGTAATAGAGCAGGGGTTCCCAACCTACGGCCCAATGGCTGGACCCAGCCTACAGCACCATTTCATGTGACCCACACCACTCCACCCAAAAGTGGATGCGTTTACATCAGCTGTAAAACGTGCGTGCATAAATTCACCCACAACTGTCATAAATGTGCCCACTTCTGCTTCCAGAGTGTGTGATCCGGCTCACTCAGCTGTCTGGGGGAAGTAATCAGGCCCACAGTATCAGATGCAATTCACCAGCTTTCAACTTTCGCTTTTCCCCTTCACTTATTATAGACATAACATATTCAGAATGGAATGTGCATTTTAGAGTTAGCTATCTGTAAGTGGCTGAATTCCCACATTTAGAGAGTCAGATGGGGGAGAAGATGGGAATAAAAGTGATTGTGAAGGTGGGCTCTTTTTCTTTCGCCTTGTGGACGCAGGGAGTCTCACCCCTAACATGGATGTGAGTAACTTTTATAGGCTGAAGGCCTGAAGCCACGTCAGTGTTATTTTTTTTACTGTGGAATGACTAGTTTACAAAGTCTGATAACCTATCCCTTAACCATTTACTTAATAAGCTTGAATAAAACTATAAAACTATAGAAGCTTTGTGTCTATTGATTGGGAATAAAGAGTTGGGTTGGACCAAGTTGCCTAGGCCTAAAGCCATCACTAGCAAACTCTGTGCACCCACTCAAGCCTGTAAGCCAGGTGGAGTACAGGGGAATTCAACAGGGAATTGTCTCACTTGGAAGGTACAGGCCACCATTGGTTAAAGTGGCTAGAGAATGTGGTGTGACCAAGAAGGAGGAGGGGATCAAGCCCTGCCAGGGTCGAAAGTAGAGATTCCTTCCCTCATGCATGGCATAAAAAGGTTGGGAAACCCTGTAATAGAGGAAAATAACAGAATGGGAAGGACTAGAAGAATTTCAAGAAAATTAGAAAAATCAAGGGAGCATTTTGAGCAAAAATAGCCATGATAAAGTACAAAAATAGCAGGGACCAGCAGAAGCAAAAAAAAAAGGTAGGAAAAGGTGGGAAGAATATACAGAAGAACTATACAAGAATGCATTATATACAACAAAGGTCATGGAGATGATGGTATTCCAGTTAAGCTATTTAAAGCAGTAAAAGGTGATGCCATTGAAGTGCTGCACTCAACATGCCAGCAAATTTTGAAAACACAACATTGGGCACAGGATTGGAAAAGGTCAGTTTGCATTCTAATTCCAAAGAAGTGGAATGCTAAAGAATGTTCAATACAAATACACTAATTTCACATGCTAGCAAGATTATGCTCAAAATCCTTCAACCTAGGCTTCAGATGAATGTGGATCAAGAACTACCATAATTGATCAGGAAATTGTCCACTTCTGCTTTGACTGTGTGGATCACAACAAACTGTGGCAAGCCCTTAAAGAGATGAGGGAGTACCAGATCACCTCACCTGTCTTCCGAGAAACCTGTGTGTGGGTCAAAAAAATGACAGTTAGGACCAGATATGGAGCAGCTGATGGGTTTAGAATAGGAAAAGGATTATGGCAAGGCAGTATACTATCACCCTTCTTATTTAACCTATACACAGATCACATCATGTGTAATGTAGGACTGGAGGAATCACAAGCTTGAATTAAGATTGCCAGGAAAAATATGAACAACCTGAAATATGCAGATGGCATTACCCTGATGGCACAAAGTGACAAAGATCTTAAAACCGTCTTGGTGAGGATTAAAGAGGAGAGTGCAAATGTTGGCTTGAAACTCAACATAAAATATAATGAAAATCATGGCATCCAACCCCATCACTCCCTGGCAAATAGAAGGAGAAGAAATGGAAGCAGTGGTGGACTTTACATTCTTGGGATCTAAGATCACTGCAGACTGCATGAAATAAAAAGAAGCTTACTTCTTGGGAGACAAGCTATGGCAAACTTTGGAAGCATAATAAAAAAGAGAGACATCACCCTGCCAACAAATGTCTGCATAGTTGAAACAATGGTCTTAACAGTTGAGAACTGGACCATAAGGAAGGCTGAGCACCGAAGAATAGATGCCTTTTAACTGTGCTGCTGGAGAAGACTATTGAGAGTTCCCTGGACTGCAGTCAATCAGTCAATTCTAAAAGAAATAAATTCTGATTCCTCTTTGGAAGGACAAATACTCGAGCTGAAGCTCAAGTACTTTGGTCACCAAATGAGAAGAGAGGACTCACTGGAGGAGGCCCAATGCTGGGACATATCAAGGGCAAAAGGAGAGGGGGTTGGCAGAAGATGAGGTGGTTAGACATCGTTGATGCAGTGGGCATTGATCTAAGCAGACTCTGGAGGATGGCAGATGATAGGGGAGCCTGACTTATTATGGTTCATGGGGTCATGAAGGGCTGGACTCAACTATGCAACAGAGAAACAACAATCATTCTTACATTAAAACACAGATTTTACTCACTAATTAGTACATCATAGACTGAATGTATGAATACAGTATCTGCTTGCAAATAAATCCCAAGTTGTTTATCACATGTTTGAGTTTAATGCTGGAAGCCAAAGAGTTTTAAACTCACCTTATTATCAATAGCTTGCTCATTTGCATATGTGCAATCAGGAGGGATTTCAGAAATCTTCTCCAGACGTTTCCTTATGCAATCAAGCTCAGCCTCCCAAACTATTTTTTTGTCATCTTTACGGGTTAGTTTCATGTCACTAAATGGAAGCACAGACTGATCACCAATTTTTCAACTTCAATCTGTTATTTCAATCCTATGTTTACCCAACACACCAATCTTTGTGCCATATTATACATTTTAAACATGATTCCTAAAAGGTTATAATGAACAGGAACATATAGCTTTCCACACACAATGGGAAAATCTTCAAACGTTTAACTTATCCCAGTTCTATACGTATTTTTTAATAAATGGTGACAAATGGACTTGAATGTGCATATCCACGGTCAAGAAGGTAAGACCTAAAACTCACTTAAATCACTTACATGACAGAATGACTATCAAACAGATCACAGAAATCTCAGATCTTTGTGTACACATTTCTTAATTAACAGACCTAAAAAGTATATGCAACAGGGTGGATAAAAACCACATATCACACATCCACAGTATATCACCTAAAAGGGAAAAAAGCTGACCATTCAGAAACTCCATAGATAGGTTTGTGATAACCAGTAGATTAGAAAAAGAATTAATTGATTAAAATTGCCAGGTTTATTAATGTGACAAATTCTTCTATCTGTTTGATTGAAGATCCACACTTCATTAATATGGGTCAGTCACTAAGGCCAGGATACAGTCCACTTGACAAGCAGATGTTACATAGAAAATACTAGATAAAGCATATGACAGACAAATGGAGCAATTTGTATCAGCTTTGGAGGGTACAACCTAAGTCTTGTTTGGTGGAGTAAATGTCCACAATGATCCTGTTGCATGTGCTTGCATAACAGATAAAAGAAATTTCCTTCTTGCAGAAACATATGTCAAAAAATGCACACAAGAACAGAATACTTACAAGAAGTGGCAGCAAATGCTGACAACATGTGAACAAAAAATTCAAATGTCCTAGTATGCTGTTTGATCACTCGTGGCTATCGTAAATGCGCCTGTGTAACATTATTTAATGTTAATTAATTGAAAGAAAACCTAATAAAGGGTCAGGAACCTTTAGTTTTCACTTCTTTACTGCTTAACCTCCCTCTAAAATCTTCAGTTTGCCCAGAAAAAGTTGACTCGAATCAAGGAACTGAAGTTAATTTTAACTGGCATATAATAGCATACACACCTAAATGCAGCAAAGGGTTGACCTATATCTTTATAGACCTTTTGGAGCTTCAGACATTTCTCTAAAGTATAGAACAAAATGTATATTTTACATAAATGTTTCAAATACTTACTCATCTTGCTTCTTTTTAATTGTTTTTTCAGCTTTCTTTGTCTGCTTTGTCCTTCCTTCAGTCTGTTGTACAGTATCTTTAAGACTGAATGTAAAAACAGATAGTTAAATATATTGATTTAATATGATGCCTTTCTCCCAAAACTAGAACACAAAAAAGCTTAAATGGCAGAATTAAAATAAAGTGATGTACAAATATTAAAACAGAATTAATTACATTATTAAAATTAAAATTAAAATAGCATGTATTAAAATCACTTAATTAAAATTAATTAATTATTTTAATTAAACTATCAATAGTTTACCTAAAAGGGAAGAAACCCCAGCATATCAGCTACAACCCTGTACTAAGAATGTCTGCCTGAATAAAGTTTTTACATGCAAGAGGGGTTCAGAAGAGGCAGGGGGACTAGAGACCACATTGCCAACATATGTTGGATAATGGAAAAAACAAAGGAATATCAGAAACAAGTCTACTTCTGTTTCATTGACTACACTAAGGCCTTTGATTGTGTGGACCACAACAAAATGTGGCAAGTAATTAAAGAGATGGGAATACCAGAACACCTTATATGCAGTGGTGAGATGTCAAAAATTTTACTACCCCACCGTGATGTCATCACAGTGTGGGTGGAGCTAACATCATGATGTCATGATGTCATAGGCAGGGCCAAATAAAAAAAATATAAATTAAAAAAAATAAGCACGTGCGCGCGCGCGCGCGCGCACACACACACACCTCAGTCCACCCACCCACCCACAACACAAACCCGTAAATTAAATAAATAAATAAAATAAAAATTACATTAAAATACACCCACCCACCCAAACACCCACCCACTCACCCCAAACATAAATCAACCCACCCACCCACCTCAAACACAAACCCGCCACTTACCTGTTAGTATAAGTGCCTGGGCACCACCATGTTGCAAGATGGATATGGTCATCATACCGGTTCTCTAGCATAATATGCCTTAATGTAAATGTAAAACAGCTGTACCTCCTTAAGGGTTCTCCAATTGGAACAGCAATTGGAACAGCACAGGTGTAGCTTATTGATGAAGTAACTCCAATACTTTGCTTAAAAACCCCAGGCCAGCCGGCCGCCAGGCCTTTTTAGGAACAGTGGTAGTACATCAATATAGGTAAAGGTATTAAATACACATTACAATACACACAGACACACCACATACAAAGGTGAGTCACTTACCCTAGGGAGCAGGCTATAGGGAGCTTCAGGCTAGCAGCTTTTCTTCCTCCTCCCTGCTTGGGAGGACAGCAAGGAGGCCTTGCATACGCACCAAGCACTGTAGGAGTGCATGCACACCAAGTGCTTGGCACGCATGCGCAGTGGGGGAACCAGTGAAAAGGTAAGCCCCAAAGGTCATTCCCCCCAAAAGCTACTACCGGTTCTCTGGGCCACTGGGAAAAGTTACTACCGGTTCTGGCGAACTGGTGCAAACCTGTTACATCCCATCACTGCTTATATGCCTCATGAGAAACCTGTACATGAATTAAGAAGCAACAGTTAGGACAGAATACAAAATGACAGAGTGGTTTGGAATAGGAAAAGGAGTAAGACAAACCTGCATTTTGTCACCCTGCTTATTCAACTTATAGACAGAACACATAATGCAGGGATGGAGGAATCACAATTTGGGATCAAAATGCTCGGAGAAACATCAACAATTTGAGATATGCAGATGATACCACCCTCATGGCAGAAAGTTGAAAGAAGAAAGGTTGAAAGAAGAAAGTGCAAAAGCTGGCTTGAGACTCAATATAAAGAAAACCAAGATCATGGCAACAGGCCCTATCAGTCCCTGGAAAATAGATGGGGAAGAAGTAGAAGCTGTGACAGATTTTACTTTCTTAGGATCAAAGCTCACTGCAGATGGAGATTGCAGCCATGAAATAAAAAGGCAACTGTTTCTTGGGAGGCAAGAGTTGAGAAACCTGGGGAACATAGTGAAAAGTAGTGACATCACATTGCAAACATAAATTCGTCTAGTCAAAGCAATGGTATTTCCAGTGGCAACGTATGGTTGTGAGAGCTGGACCATTAGGAAAGCTGAGCGCAGAAGAATAGATGCCTTTGAGATGTGGTGTTGGAGGAGAGTTTTGAGAGTCCCCTGGACAGCGAGGAGAACAAATAGGTCAATATTAGAAGAAAAAACATGTTACATGTTCTACATAAGCTTTTATACTTTTGTAATGTCTTTACTTGTATTTTTGTATTTTTGTATTTTTTTAACATACCTAATAAAAATTAAAAAGGAAAAAAAAAAAGAAATTAACCCTGACTGCTCCTTAGAAGGTCAAATAGTAAAGATGAAGCTAAAGTAATTTGGACATCAAATGAGGAGAGAGGATTCGCTTGAGAAAGCCTTGATGTTGGGAAGGGTGGAGGGCAAAAGAAGAAGGGGCAGCCAAAAATGAGATGGCTAGATGGTATTGTGGATGCAATGGGCACAGAGCTGAGCGAGTTGAGGACGATGGTGGAGGACAGAAGTGCCTGGCCGACAGTGGTCCATGGGGTCGCAAATGGTCAGAATCAACTGTGCAACTGAACAACAACAACAACAACAACAACAACAACAACAACAACAACAACAACAACAACAACAACAACAACAACAAAAGAAAGAAAGAAAGAAAGAAAGAAAGAAAGAAAGAAAGAAAGAAAGAAAGAAAGAAAGAAAGAAAGAAAGAAAGAAAGAAAGAAAGAAAGAAAGAAAGACAGCAGGAAGGAGGCAAGTCAAGTCTCTCAACATAAAGAGCTTGGAGCTTGGGATCAACCACAGAGAAGGCCCTCTCTGAAATTCTCATTAAATGGACCTCTGAATTAATGAGACAATGAGAACAGCCTCTTGAGTAGCCCAAAGACACTTGTATAGGACACATGAAAAATGATTTGATCTGAGTTGAATAAAAATATAAGAATGGAAGATTAATCATTCCACCCTTTAGTGTAAGTAGTAGGATAAAGCTGTTGACATGGAAATCATAGGGAAATCTGATATAAGCTATAATCAAGAAGTAAAAATTTATCAGGTAAAATTTATTTGACACTGCTTGGCATAATTTTGAAATTATTCCAAAATCTAGGCTTAACAGATGGATAGACAGAAAATAAAATAAATTAGTAGCCCTTTGTTCATTAGTTTTATAAAAGTGAATGTTCCTTTTCTTCTTCAGACACATACAGTAACACATTATTACTTAATGCTTGACCTGCTGTATCTAACTGAAATTTTAGGTAATAAAAACACATTCCAAACAAGATATGTAACACTCACTCATTTAGATCTCTCAAAGATTTTTCAATCTTTTGACCTTTTTTAGTTAACCGTTCTTCTTCAGGACCTTGGATTTGCCTGCTTTTTTCTTTCTGCTCTAACGAAGTACAAACTCTACCAGCCAATTGTTCCACTCCTTTAATGTTGAATCTAAAAAGAGTTGTTCAAATTATGATTACTTATTGCTAATTAGATGCCATCTTTGGAACTTATCACTTTAGACCAAATAATTACAAACAAGTTTCTTGTAATTAATTCCTATCTGCAGTAACTAAGACATAATTGAATTGTATTTGTTATACAAGTTACTTCTTCTTCAGCTGCTGTATCCATTCCAGATATTGGCTATCATCATGGTGATAGTCTTCCTGTTCTTAACTCCTTGGAACAGTTCTTCCGAGGTCATGCCACAGCAGTCTTTCAGGTTCTTCAGCCATGAAGTCTATCTATGTCCCAGGGCTCTCCTCCCAAGGATCTTTCTTTGCAGAGCGAGTTGAGAGTACAGTAATACCTCGGCTAATGCTAAGACTTGGTTCCACAAATGTTGGTGTTATCCAATTTTTAGTGTTATCCAATGCATGTTAAAATCCTATGGGATGGATCGGATAACGTTAAAGCTCCATAGAGATACATTGTAACCGCACAGGCTTTAGCGGTTGTTATCCGATACATCCCATAGGAAGGACAGGTTTCACTTACCAGTAACTGTCGTTCTCCGAGTATGTTGTTTGGGGATTCACACTGATGGGTTCTGCGCCTGCGCTGAATCCGGAGCGGAGCTGGAAAGCTGATTGGATAAAGAGTTTTGAATGTGGGACCGCCCACCATGCCCAACCCCTTTAGGCGCCATTTCGCGCTCTCCCCTCAGTTTGATATTAAAGCTGCCCGCTAAGCAGAAGGCCATCTCAGGCCGGCAGCCCTGAGGGGAGGCAGGGTTGGGTTGTGTGAATCCCCAAACAACATACTCGGAGAACGACAGTTACTGGTAAGTGAAACCTGTCCTTCTCCTTCGTGTTGTTTGGGGATGCACACTGATGGGTGACTAACAAGCTCACTTACTTGGATGGTGGGCAGCCGGCGTCCTGAGATGCAGGAGAGCGCGATGTCATCATGGATGGGCGGTCATCAACGAAGAAGATCGGAGACCAGCCGTCAGGATGGACCTGCCCCGTCTGACATCAGGGGCGGACCTTGTGTCAACCCGGTAGTGGGTGATGAAGGTGGAGGACCTGGACCAAGTAGCAGCCTTGCAGATATCCTCCATCGGGATGCCCTCTAGGAATGCAGTGGAGGAAGCCAGTGTCCTGGTGGAGTGAGCCCGGACATGAGGCGGAGGTGGCAGGGATGACATCTGATAGGCCAGGTAAATGGTACCTGAGATCCATTTAGATAGTCTCTGGGCAGACAGAGGCTGTCCCTTAGTCTTGCCACCATAAGCCACAAACAGTTGTTTTGCTCTCCTGAAGGACGCAGTCCTCTGGGTGTAAAACAGCAAGGCCCTCCTGACATCCAACGAGTGCCACACTCTCTCTTGTGGAGACGAGGGATTCAGGAAGAATGCTGGAAGCGTGATGGCTTGGGCCAGGTGAAATTCAGTCAGGACCTTGGGCAGGAATGTCAGATCTGGGTGCAACACTGCCCTGTCGGGGTAGAACTTGAGAAAAGGAGGGTCAGACCGAAGGGCTGCCAGCTCCCCTGCCCGTCGGGCAGAAGTGATAGCTACAAGGAAGGCAGTCTTGTAAGAGACATACTTAATGTCCACCGAAGCCATGGGTTCAAAAGGTGCCTTCGTGAGTGCGGTGAGAACTGTAGTGAGGGACCACTGAGGGGGTGGTATCTTCACTGGAGGATAGGCGTTGCGTAGCCCTTGAAGGAACCTTTTAACAGTTTTGTCTCTGAAGGCGGAGGACAATACTGAAGAAGGTGGGGCCTTGGCGACCACAGCAGCTAGGTGGACCTTCAATGATGAATGTGCGGATCCCAACTCGGCTAGGTGCAGGAGGTAAGACATGACGTCCTGCAGGGATGCGGAGTCCACGGTGCGGTCGCTGGATGCTAGGAAGTCAGTGAAGCGACGGTACTTGGCATCGTAGGACTTCCGTGTGGAAGGTTTCCTGGACAGATCAAGGATCCGTGTTATGTTGGGCGGATAAGCCAGGCCATCAGGTGTAGGCTCGGCAGATCCGAGTGAAGGATCCGACCGTCTTCCATGCGGAGGAGATTCGGATCGGTGGGTAGGCGGAGACGATCGCAAGCCAGGGTTTGGAGTAGTGGGAACCACGGCTGGCGCGGCCAGGACGGGGCAATCAGGATCGTCCAGGCGTTCTCCGCACGGATCCGTATCAGGACCCGTTGGATGAGAGGGATCGGTGGAAACATGTACAGCAGTTCCTGGTGCCACGGCACCATGAAGGCATCGCCCTCCGATCCGTGGCCGATCCCCGCTCGGGAGCAGTAACGGCGGCACTTGGAGTTGGCCTGTGACGCGAAGACGTCTAGGGTCGGTGTGCCCCACCGTCGGCACAGGCGGTCGAACACCGATTCGTCCAGTTCCCACTCATGCATCGCCGTCCCTTTGCGGCTCAGGGAGTCTGCATCGGAGTTCAGGGTGCCCTGGATGTGGACACCTATGGGGAACACGTGTACCTTCAGGCACCACTCCCACATCTGGACGGTCAGGTAGAGGAGGGAGAGAGACTTGGTCCCTCCTTGCCGGTTGAGATAGGCTAGTGTCGTGGTGTTGTCCGAGGCGATCTGCACCACACTGCCCGCGATCGACGGTCTGAAGGACCTCATCGCCTTCCACACCGCTAGCAGCTCGAGGAAGTTGATGTGGTGGTCGGCTTCCTCGGGCGTCCATATGCCGTGAATCCGTAGTCCGCGGCAGCACGCACCCCATCCGTGGGTGCTCGCGTCGGTGGTGACTTGGATGGACGGTGCGGGAAGGGTGAAGAGTCTCCCCGCGGTCACATTCTGGTCCATTGTCCACCAGTTTAACTGGTCTCGGAGTTCGGGAGTCGGTGTGAGCCACTTCCCGAGGTTGTCGTGGGTGCCGTCGAAGGAGGAGAGGAACCACGACTGGAGCGAGCGCATCTTGAGTTTGGCGTGCGAGACCACCGCCGTGGTCGACGCCATGAGTCCTAGCAAACGGAGGGCGTCCCTCGCACGGACCCGACGTCTGCCCTGGATCCGTGCCACCACTGTGCGGATGTCGAGCAGACGTTTGGTTGGAGCGTAGGCTCTTAGAGCCAAAGAGTCTAGAACGGCTCCGATGTAGTCTATTCGTTGAGTGGGGGTCAACTGGGATTTCTTGAAGTTGACCCGCAGACCGAGGCTCTGCATAAGGGCGAGGCAATGTGCAACGTCGTCCTTGGCTTTTTGTTGGGTTGGGGAGCAGACCAACCAGTCGTCTATGTACGGGAACACTTGGATGCCTTGCAGTCGCAGATGAGCAGCCACCGGTGCCATGCACTTCGTGAATACCCTCGGAGCGGTGGAGAGGCCGAAGGGTAGGCATGTGTACTGGTAGATGTTGCTGCCCACCTGGAATCGGAGGAAACGACGATGTTCCCTCCTGATGGACACGTGAAAGTAGGCGTCCTTCAGGTCGATGACGGTGAACCAGTCCCCGTGGTTGATCAGCGGGAGGATGGAGTGAAGAGTTACCATCCGGAACTTCCTCGCGTCGATGTGCCTGTTGAGAAGACGGAGGTCCAGGATGGGACGTGCCCCCCCGTCTTTTTTGTCCACAAGGAAGTATCGGGAGAAGAACCCTTCGTGAGACTCCGACGCTGCGACCGGCTCTATGGCGCCCTTCTCTAGGAGAGCTGTTAGTTCCTCCTGGAGCGGTGGGGATGGATCGGTGATGCGGATCCGTCCGACAGTAGGGCATCTCTCGAACTCGATCGCGTAGCCAGAGTCTAAGATGGTTAAAACCCATCGGTCTGTGGTGATGGCAGACCACGCCGATAGGTAGTCGGATAGGGGGCGGTAGGGTAGAGTCTCGGTCACGGAAGAGTCAAACACGTTGTTTGCCCTTCCGTTCCGTACGCTTGCCAGTCTGAGGCCGCTGCTGGTAGCGTGGACGGTTGGGTTGTTGGCGCTGCCGGTAGGGCTGGTACCGGGAGTAGTCCCCTTGCCTCTGTGGCGGGCGAGGTTGATAGGATGGGCCCGCCTGAGACGTCGACGGCTGGTCCTGATGGTAACGGCCGGACCCACGGTGTGGAGGGCGGAGCTGTTTTATCGTGGCGTAGTCCCCTTTCAGCTCTCCCAAGGAGGTGTCGGTCTCCTTGGCGAAGAGGCCCTCGCCATCGAAGGGAAGCTCCTCCACGAGCCGCTTGACATCGTCCTGCAGGTTAGCCGAACGGAGCCAGGCGTGGCGACGGAGCTGGATGGCGGAGGCCAAGTTCTTCGCCTCCGACTCGGTGACGTGGCGGCCGGTGCGGATTTGCTGGAGGGCGAGGTGGTTGCCCTCCATGCAGAGTTTTTCAAAGTCCGCTTGTCGATCAGGTGGCAGCAGTGACTTGAACGACTCCGCTTGCTCCCAGAGTCGACACTGGTAGCCTCCCATGGCCGTCGCGTAGTTGGACGCACGGAAGGACAAGGAGGCATTGGCGTAGAACCTCCTGCCCAGTGCGTCCAGCTTCTTCCCTTCCTGGGTCGACGGGATGGGAGTGCTGCTGATCGGCGTCCGGTGTTGGGAGCCTTTGACCACTCGGGAGTTCGGTGCCGGGTGAATGTGCAGAAAGTTGGAATCGTCCAGCAGTCTGTACATAGAGTCCACTCTGTTGGACACCGAGTGAGAAGAAACCGGCTTCTTCCACACCTCCTTGGCCGCTTTAGCAATCTTAGGGAGCAGTCCGAGGCGGACGGGGACCAACTCCTTGCGGTCTGCCAAGCCGCAGACGACATCCTCACAGTCGTCCAGGGGAGCCTCCGCCCGAATCCCAAGGGTGGATCCGAGACGGGTGATCAGTCCGGTGTAGGTCTTCAGATCCTCCGGCTGGGACCCGTGGACGGCGCCGATGTTGTCGTCCGGGGACTTGTCGACCGCAACCGGCGGTGGCTGATGCTGCTCCTCCTCCTGGTCCGACGAATTGGAGTCTCCTGACCGCTCCGAGACGCTGGGCAGTGGCAGGTAGACCTCGGGGTCCGAGTCCGACCAGTACGGCCTGGCGGATCTCGGATCGCTCCCCGGCAAAGGCAGCTGGTACGGAGGGAGAGAGGCCTCCGACCGCGCCTGTTCCACCCTCTGCCGCTTCGGTGCGGGGCCCTCCTCACGGAACGGTGGTGCCTCCGTGGCTGGTGGTGAGGGCAGAGGGCGCTCCCACGGTGTCGTCTGGGGGCCCTGGAGCTCGGCGTGCAGTTTCCGCACCATCGCCTCGATGTACGGGGCGATGAGGCTCAACTGGGGCGGCGGTTCGGTAGCCGGACCAGGAACCACGGAAGGGCTGCGGAGGGAGGAAGACCTGTGCGGTGGTACAGGTGGAGGAGTCTCCGGTGGTGGTGGAGGGCTGTGGGCCCTCTCCGGCGTGGCGTCCCGGGCCTCGGTCGACATCCTACCCGGCGTAGGTGGAGCTGCGACCGGGGCGGATGCTAGGGAGCGTGGCGGCGAAGGGTGAGCCGGTGCCGGGGTCGGAGGAAGAGAAGACGAAGAGCTACGGCGCTTCTTTTTTTTCTTTTTTGTCCTTCTTCCTCTTCTCCTGCTCCTTCTTCCGCCTGAACAGTTCAGAGGCCGAGGGTCTGGAAGAAGAAGCGGAGGTTGAAGGAGCAGACGTGGAAGCGGCCTGCTCTGGAGCTGGGGGAGCCGGTGGTGCCAGTGCGGCCTCCATGAGATAGGCTTGAAGGCGGTACTGGCGGTTCTTGATGGCGGCCTTCGAGAAGCCGCGACAGACTTCGCAGGTCTGGACCTGGTGACTCTCCCCGAGGCAGCGAAGACAACGCACGTGCCCGTCCGAGCTAGGGAACTTTCTCTTGCAGGACGGACACTGCTTGAACGCTGCCGCTGAGGCCATCCACCGAAGTAGATGGCCGAAGAGAAAAAATTATCCCGGCCGGGAGGCCCCGACACGAGATGTTGGTTTTTTGTTTTTTTTTACCGGCGGCTGAGGGCGAGCCCCAGCCACACGAGGACCAAGGGAACAATTCCCCTAGTCCGAGAAAAATTGTAAGGTAGGAAAAATTGGAAGATTCTGAGACAATCTCAGTAAAGTACTCACAGCTTTTTTTCCAGGCTCCTGCTTGCGCAGCGGAAAAAAGCAAACTGAGGGGAGAGCGCGAAATGGCACCTAAAGGGGTTGGGCATGGTGGGCGGTCCCACATTCAAAACTCTTTATCCAATCAGCTTTTCAGCTCCGCTCCGGATTCAGCGCAGGCGCAGAACCCATCAGTGTGCATCCCCAAACAACACGAAGGAGAACTTAACGTTATTCGATCCAATTCTCCTCCCCAGATTACTTAATGTTATGCGATTTTAGCGTTATCTGAGGTAAATGTTATCAGAGGTATTACTGTATTTTACACTTTATGTTGTTCTGCATGATATGGCCATGGTATTGGAGCTTTCTTTGCTTAATGGTCTTAAATAGTTCTTGTTCTTTATCCATTCGGTGCAATACTCTGTTAGTCACATGGTCATCCTCCATGTGCTCTTGAATGTCAATTCCCAGAAGCCCTGATCAGCAGGAGTGATGACTTGGGCTTATGGTAATTGAAGTCCAAGAACACCTGAAGTGCCAAGGTTAGCCATCACTAGACTAAAACATCTGAAAAGAGAATTTAAGCTTTTGAAATGTGGATCTTCAGGCAGCTGCTAAGAACAGGTGTCTGGTATGCTTTAAGCATAGGAGGTGCTGTACTCAGCATCAACTGAAGATCTGCAAGACTTGTGGCCTACATCACTGTGTCATCAGTATATCAGATGTTATTCAGGTATTCCCCATTTATTTTAATGCCCATGTTTAAATCTGATAAGTGTCTACAAGCTATTTTAACAGCTGGAAAGAGTCCACAGGAAGACATAAATCACTGGATTAGGAGACAAGAACTACTGTACTCTGCCAAAAGAAGATTCCTGTCCAACACAAACATCAAGGTTATAGTGCTTAACAAAGGTTAGCGATTCTGTCCATGTTTTGGCATTACAAATCTGTTGCAGATCTATTCCTCATGGCAGATCATAGAAGCAGAAAGAGCTTTCAGATTTATAAGGATTTGTCATGCCACAATGACCACGATGAGAACAGCACCACCTATGTCTAAAGCATACCAAACGCCTATCCTTCATCTATGAAACCAGGGACTGCAGTGGCTCAGTGGTTAAGAAGGCCACCTTGTTAGCTGGAAGATTGGCAAGTCAGCAGTTCAAGACCCAAGTACAGCATGATGGAATGAGCACCTGCCTCTGTCCTAGCAGTTTGAAAGCAAGAAATTGCAAGCAGAGAAATAGGGACCAGTTCAGTTGAAAAAGATCTTAGGGACATGAAAAAAGCCTCATTCGGGCATCCCCTGAGCAGAGTTTCTCCAGCAAGAATCCTTTCAACCCAGAAAGCACCTTTGTGTGCTTTTGACACAATTTTAAAAACCATTTGAAATCTCCAATTCTAGGTTCTTGCAAAAATTTCAAAATCCTCAATAAAGTATATGTCCCAGCATGCATGCATAAGCTAATTTTAGGTGTATACCCTTGCACAATGGCTATTATAATAATTTTGTGTCAGAAATTATTCTGGGTTGAAAGGATTTTTGTGGGAGAAACTCAACTCAGGGAATGCCCAAATGAGGCTCCTTTCATGTCTCCTAGAACTGAGACAGAGACGGGCGCTCAATCCATCATGCAGTACCTGGGTCTTACTAGCCTTCCAGTTAACAAGGTGAGTTTCTTAACCACTGAGCCACCACAGCCCCACAATGGCTATGGAGACAACATTCCTGTTTTCTATTTATTTAACTATGTGAGCATAATCAGTAAATACAAGTATGTATGGCTTGCCAATACAAGAAAAAAATAGATCTTAATTGAATATCCAAAACAATGTCGGAAAGTACTTGTGACTTACAGCAGCAATTAACGGAATTATAAGTAACTATAACTATGAATATTGAGGCCTATCAGAAAACAAAATAAAATAAACAAGATAAAATAAAAATAAAAAAACTGTAGCACTTTAAAGACTAACTGCTATATTTTTATAGCAGTCCACAGACTAACACGGCTACTATCCCAAAAATATGAATATTGAATTACTTTAGTCAAAATTGATAAAATAATAGGCAGGACTAGTCAAAAGTGCATATTACATATGATAGTTATACTTATAACTTAGAAGAGTAATGTCACTTAAACATTATAACAAAGTACAAGAGAGTTGGAGAAAAACGGTAAGTACAACAAGTTCATAGAGTACTGATATCTAAACAACTGTATACAAAAAGAAGAGATATTTGTAATATGATATGATCCAGAAATGTTTCCAATGATGTTTACTTTAAGGTGGCAAAGTAAGAACTGAAGATAGGTGTTGGGCAGGAATGCGTGAATGCTGGAGTGCGGAATGGCCAAATGGCTCATTTCAGCTCTGGAAGAGAATGGTGGGAAGAGAATTTACCGGGACAGGCGTGCGTGCACCACTGCTCAAAGGCCATCCCTTAAAGGGAAAACACCACCTCTTCATTTTCCGCTTTGTTTCCTCTTGCCTGTCTTCACTCTGCTCCATGAGAGAAAATCTGAAGCACTTCGGGCAGCTTTGGGAGCTTCTCCTGAAGCTGCCCAAAGATCTTCAGACTTTCTCCCACAGAGCAGAATGGAGACTGGCAAGAGGAAACAAAGCAGAAAATACCATGGTGGCATTTCCCTTTAAGGGATGGGCTTTGAGCAGCAGCACGCACCCGTCCATCCCAGTAAATTCTCTCCCCACCATGGGGCTGAGGGCATGACAAGGCAATGTACTGTACACATGATAAAGGGTGCATGCAAAGCGAAATGGGTGTTTTTGTGACCCCAACCATCATGCTTAAATCAGGCTTGTTTAATGTGTTTGAAAAATATACCATTGCCCAGTAGAGACGACCAAACTGGAAACAAATCACACATGGCGGATGTGGGAACTGTGCCAGTTAGCCGCTTTCCTCATCTTAACATGATATTCAGGATTGTACCTCCATCACTTTTACAAAGCTGCTATGCATGCATGTTCAATAGTTCTTGAAGAAAGTAATTATCAGTATAAACAGCTAAGATCATTATTGAACAACTGATAGCAGGTTAGGCTTTTTCACATCTGAGTTCATAATGTCTTCAGTTTTGTGTGTTATGCTACAGGTATCTCAGCTTTGGATACTCACAGGAAAAATATGGCAGGCAGTTTATTCATCTGTCGTAATTGTTCAACGAACTGAGGAAAACGAATTTCCATATCTTTTTCAGAGGAATAAGTAGGCTGAGGTTTGAGCAACATCAGCACCTGATTTGCCTGCAGAAAATTTAAACAGTGTGACAATGAAGCATGTGCACAACACAATTCCACAATGAAATGTTTGCACAAGCAGGAACGAACAATGATAATAGTGAGAATAAAAGACCTGGGTTTATTATTCGATAGTGTTTTGGGATAAATGGTAATGTCATATCGAACTCCAGGGTTCAGTGCTCATCTCTGTTTATAGCTAAACAGCCAGCGCTGTCTGTGTTTACAGACATTTCTGTGGACATGTGGCAGGCATGCCTAGACACCGGAGTGCATGGAACACTGTTTACCTTCACACTGAAGTGGTCCCTATTTATCTATTTACAATTTCTTGCTTTCAAACTGCCAGGTTGTCAGGAGCTGCAACAGAAATAGGAGCGCACTCTATCTTGCAGTACCCATGTCCTGAACTACGAACTCCCAGTCTTCAAGTTAAGCGTCTTAACCACCTAACCACTGTGGTCCCCTAACTTAAACTATAGGAGTGACCTAAAATTTGCATGCAACTGTGCAACAGCTGAACAACTAATATGCAACACATCAGGGGCCAAATGAAACAAGGATATACTTTACCTGAGTCACTGAAATACAAAGATCATAAGCAGAAAATAAGAAATACCTCCCCAATGTTTCCACATTTAATCCACTTTTCAAGTTCTTCTTTTAGCTCCTTTTCATAGCATCTTGCATCTGCCTTTGTGATGACCATTTTGTCTTTTAAATATTCCTCAGGATCCAACTCCTGGATATCAAGGATTGGGATGGGGTGGGGGAAAAGTGGTTACAATTGTGAATCTTGAATATGAGTTGCTGTTTGGCTGTTAATAATTGCTCTGAACATATCAATGCCTATATATTAATAAGATATACTTACATTTGCTCTTGGCCAATCTCTTCTTGCTTCTACCATTGTGTCATACAATATCACAGATTCTCTAGGGGAGAGAGAGAGGTCCAAAGGAAAACCGTATCTTGCAAGCTGTATGCCAAATAAAAAAATAAAATAAAATTACACTGTTTATATACAGCTATAGTTTTCCAGCATTCCCAATGACTGCGTGTTGGTGTTGTTTAATGTACAAAGTAAAACCTCATATAACACGAAAACCTGGTTCCACAAGTCTTGGTGTTATATGATTTTTAGTGTTATCTGATCCATGTTAAAATCCCATGGGATCCATAGAGATACATTGTAACCACACAGGCTTTAGCGGTTGTTATCTGAAGCATCCCATAGGATCTTAATGTTATCTGATGCAATTCTTCCCCCCAGATTCCTTAATGTTATGCGATTTTAGTGTTATTCGATACTAATGTTATATGAGGTATTACTTGTATTACACTTACATGATCCACAGTCAATGCAGCATAGGGATGATAGTGATGGATTATGAAGTCACCATTTCTGAGGGAACATATGTGTTTTTCCAAATCATTGTATCTCTCTCCATAAACCACTGAAAGCAGAATAACCCACAATTCATAATTTGGTAATATCTGGATCAAAAACTTAATTGGAAATGGCAGAAGATTATTCATATTGTCTTCTTGAAACATATTCAATTTAATACATTAGTACCCCAGATAACGTTATGACTTGGTTCCACAAGTCCGGTTGTTATCCGGTTTTTAACGTTGTGCAATACATTGATCACACAATGTTAAAAAAAGCCCTGTTTCCCTGGAGGCTGCAGCAAGCCAGAATGTCGGGATTTGAATCCCGACATGTTAGGACATTTTTCATTTGGGGGTATTGTACAAAGATTGCTGCCCAGTAGAATAGTACAACTTCAAGGCCCTCCATGTGTTTTGAACACAGGTGTCCATAAAAGAGCCTCAAACTGATTGCCAGGCTGTGCATGCTTGGTCCACATGCTCCTGTAACAGCCCAGCTGTGGCTGATTAGAGAATCTCCCCAGCAACACTAGGGTATAACTGTGGCCCTCTGGGAAGGGTCTATGAAGGAGGTTATTATTCTGGAGGAGATTATCTGTGAGGAGGCTATTCATTCTGGAGGAGGTTGTCTATTCTGAAGGAGTCTATATACTGAGAAGGACTGAGACACTGAAGGTGATGCTGTTGAGAGCTTTTCTTCAACTGAGAAGAAAGAACTGCTAAAGGATCACCAGGACTCTTTTGAGTGCTCCTGGAGTTGGAGCCAACAGAGGAATCCAAGCTGTCTACCTACTGTGGGGCTTGGAGAGAGAGAGAGACTGTTGTATATAGTCCTGTGTATGTCTGTCTTCCCCTCACTGTAAGTAAAGTGCACTTTTCCACTGAAGGCATATGTGTGTGTGTTATTGCACTAAGGCTTTCGCTGCGTAAGAGCTTAAAAGTGCTACTCTGCTATTCAGCCACACATATTGCTAGGGGAATCCCTGATAAAAAACTTAATTGGAAATGGCAGAAGATTATTCATATTGTCTTCTTGAAACATATTCAATTTAATACATTAGTACCCCAGATAACGTTATGACTTGGTTCCACAAGTCCGGTTGTTATCTGGTTTTTAACGTTGTGCGATACATTGATCACACAATGTTAAAAAAAGCCCTGTTTCCCTGGAGGCTGCAGCAAGCCAGAATGTCGGGATTTGAATCCTGACATTTTGGCTTGCTGCAGCCTCCAGGGAGGTGGGGGAACTTTGGAAACAGCTTGGATCAGGTCTTCCCACCTCCCTGGACCCGGCGGGGGGTCAGAGACCCCAAAATTGGTAAAAAAAAAAAAAAAAAAGGCTGGTTTTTTTTACCAATTTGGGGGTCTCTCACCCCACCCACCCGGCTGGGTCCAGGGAGGTGTGGAGACACGATCCAAGCTGTTTCTGGGCTTCCCCGACGTCCTGAGCCAGTGCAGCAAGCCAGAATGTCGGGATTCGAACTCTGACATTCTGGCTTGCTGCACTGGCTGAGGACGTCGGGGAAGCCCAGAAACAGCTTGGATTGGGTCTCCACACCTCCCTGGACCCAGCGGGGGGGGGGGGTCAGAGACACCAAAATTGGTAAAAAAAATGGACTTTTTTTTACTAATTTTGGGGTCTCTGACCCCCCCCCCCCCGGCTGGGTCCAGGGAGGTGAGGAGACCCGATCCAAGCTGTTTCCAAAGTTCCCCCACCTCCCTGGAGGCTGCAGCAAGCCAAAATGTCAGGATTTGAATCCCGACATTCTGGCTTGCTGCAGCCTCAAAGAGGGTGGGGGAACTTCAAAAATAGCACGCATTGGTTCTAGGGAGGTGGGGAGACCCGATGCACGCTAATTTTGAAGTTCCCCCACCCTCTTTGAGGCTGCAGCAAGCCAGAACCAGAATGTCGGGATTCAAACCCTGACATTTTGGCTTGCTGCAGCCTCCAGGAAGGTGGGGGAACTTTGGAAACAGCTTGGATCAGGTCTCCCCACCTCCCTGGACCCGGCGGGGGGTCAGAGACCCCAAAATTGGTAAAAAAAAGTCTGGGTTTTTTTACCAAATTTGGGGTCTCTGACCCCCCCCCCCCCCGCGGGGTCCAGGGAGGTGTGGAGACCTGATCCAAGCTGTTTCTGGACTTCCCTGACGTCCTCAGCCAGTGCAGCAAGCCAGAATGTCGGGATTCGAACTATGACATTCTGGCTTGCTGCACTGGCTGAGGACGTCGGGGAAGCCCAGAAACAGCTTGGATCAGGTCTCCACACCTCCCTGGACCTGGCGGCGGGGGGGGGGGGGAGTCAGAGACCCCAAAATTGGTTTTAAAAAATGGACTTTTTTTTTACCAATTTTGGGGTCTGTGACGCCCCCGCCGGGTCTAGGGAGGTGGGAAGACCCAATCCAAGCTGTTTCTGGGCTTCCTCAACGTCCTCAGCCAATGCAGCAAACCAGAATGTCAGGGTTCGAATCCTGACGTTCTGACTTGCTGCACTGGCTGAGGACGTCGGGGAAGCCCAGAAACAGTTTGGATCGTGTCCCCTGCCTGCTCCAGAGAGATCAGAGGACCCAATCTACAGCTGCAGGGTGGCTGGAGAAGCTGACGGGGACTCCCTGTCAGCTTCCCTAGCCACCTGCCCTTGCCTCCGCAGCTGTGGGGAGGCTGGGGAGGCCGACGGGGGAGCCCCCCGTCAGCTTTCCAGCCTCCCCACCCCTGCCTCCGTAGCTGCAGGGTGGCTGGGAAGCTGAACGGAGAACCCCATTCAGCTTTCCAGCCATCCTGCTGCTAAGAACGACTATCGGATAACGTTAAAAATTGTGTTATTCGATACAAGATTTTTCCGAAAATCTTGTAACGTTATGCGGTTTTCACACTATCCGGTACTCACATTATCTGGGGTATTACTGTATATGCAATTATTTAATGCCTTATGAGAAAAAACATATAAATGCATTATCCACTATTATATATGATTACAGTACAGTAAAACCTCGGACAACGCTAAAACTTGGTTCCACAAGTCTTGGTGTTATCCGATGCATGTTAAAACCCTATGGGATGCATCAGGTAACGTTAAAGCTCCATAGAGATACATTGTAAATGCACAGGCGTTAGTGGTTGTTATCCGATGCATCCCATAGGATCTTAACATTATTGATGCAATTCCCCTCCCTCCCCCCCGATTGTTTAACATTATGCGATTTTAGCGTTATCTGATGCAAATGTTATCCGAGGTATTACTGTACTCTGGTCAGGTTATCCTGCTATGGTAATAGAGTAGGCCCTACTGCCAGTGACTCAACACCAAGCGTTAAGTAACCTGACCACCCTGAGGACTAGCGGCCTTGGGTGGCAAAGTCCACAAGGAAAGGTGATGGTCCCCAAGTGGATTAAATTCCACTTGAATCCATCTTGATGGATGGCAGCAGCTTCATCAATACTGGCCTGGGACTGATGAGGACTTTGCATGCCAAAAGGGCTCAGGACCAGAAAGGACTCATGGAACTGGATCAGTGGTACAGGTGTCATGCTAGATGCAGAAGGCAGATGAAAGGTGACAGGATTATATTCGCAGGACAGTCTTCACCACTGATTGCCATTATGATCACCAATATTCGTATTTGGATACGGCACAAGAAGAAGACTACTATATATTACTTTTCAAGTACATACCCAATTTAACCTTGTATGATGTATTGTGCATTTTTACACCTTTCTTTTCTTTTGCTCTTTTTTTGACAGGGGAAGCAGAATCAGAATATTGTGATATTACAGCTTCAGCATGTTGCCAATATCTTTTTACTGACTGTAGCCACCTTTCAAAACAGAAAGAGAGAATTACTTTGCCAGTAAATGTAGTTTACCTGTAGCTGTCCTACAGTTTAGCTCTTCTACATTTCAAAGTACAGTAATACCCCGGGTAACGCGAGTAGCGTATAGCGTGAAAACCGCAAGACATGACAGGATTTTCGGAAAAATCTTGTGTCGAATAACGCGATTTTCACGTTATTCGGAACATCTACCCAATCCAACCCACCCACCCCCCAGCGCCCACCCCCATGATGTTTGGAAAGGGTACGGGGATCCTTACCCTTTCGAAACTTCGGGCGAGCGGCGCGCGTCAGTGGGGGTTAGCACAGGATATGGGGGGGACCTCCGTGTCCTGAGCTAACCCCCACCGACACGCGCCTGCCTGCAAGCCACCAGAGGTTCCAAAAAGATAAGGATCTTTACCCTTTCGGAACCTCAGGAGAGGAGAACATCGTCTCCCCGGCTTGGGAAAGAGGCGGCTTGGCCGAAATTCCCTCCCCCTGCGCAGGCGTGAGGATTTTGACCAAGCCGCCTCTTTCCGGGGCACGCTATAGCAACGCGGATTGCACGTCAAGGCAATTGCCTTGACGTGGGATCACCGTTTCGCTCGCCTAAACAAGGGTCGGCTTTTTAAAAAGCCCCCGTGTCGGCATCTCCCACAGGCACGGGCGCGCCTGTCAGATGGCGGCTGCAGAGGCTACGGGGAAGAGCTCCGTAGCCTCTGCAGCCCCCATCTCACACGTGCACGCGCCCGTGCGAGAAGCCGACACGGGAGCTTTTTAAAAAGAGACCCAGTTGCCGGGACACATCACCCTTCCTCCCCCCTCCCGCCACCAGGTATCCAGCCATCTGGCCAGTGCCGCTTTGCCGGAGAGACTTTTTGCTGCCCTGCGGTGGGGGGGCGGAGTTTGAAAGCCCCCATGTCGGCTTCTCGCACGGGCGCGTGCGTCAGATGGGGGCTGCAGAGGCTACAGCGAAGAGGTCCCGCCCGTGCGAGAAGGGCCAGACAGTGATTCACTGAGCTGGATCAGCATGGGTGTCATGCTGCAGTGAGGAAGGCAGATGAAAGGCCACTGCATTATCTTCTCAGGACAGTCTTCATGGCTGGTTGCCATGAGGATCTCCAATATTTCGATTTGGATACAGGACAAGAAGAACAACATACACCCAATATTGTATATTTGGAGGCCCTTTTAATTTCAACACACACCACAGACTAATATTCAGGAGGGACCCCATATTTTAACACAATGTTCTTATCCAGCAGGCTCTCACATTTCTCACAAACACACTGTATTCCCTTGAGGTATTTTTATCAATGGGATCATTGTCATATTTGGCATCACCCCAAAATATTCCTCTGGTAAAAGTAATGGAAGTGGGAAGTGGGTTGAGAAGCCTGTTTACACCAATCCATTTGCATGCAGATAAACCTGGATACAACCAGTGGAAAATATGTTTTGTGAATGAAATTACACTACTGAGAGTTTGTATCTTACTCTGCAAGATGTTTAGGATTACTTATGGTTGCAGAAAGAGCCAAAAATGGACATCGAATCATAACCAAAAGATGTTCCCAAACCTCTGCTCCAATTTCACCTCCAAGACAATGGACCTGTGAGGGGAAAAACCTTTAGTATGAATAGTGCACAATATGGATATATTTATACCCTTTTAATACACTTCTTATCTGGCTGGCTCCCACATTTCACAAAACAAACAAATAAAATTTGCATCCCTTCTGAGGCACCCCTGTCAGAGGGATCATTGTTATGTTTGGTATTATCTCAAATGTATTCCTCTAGTTTCTTTGCTTAATTGTTTCGTGGTTGGCTCCTGAGACTTGTTTCTGTTAATCTGCAGGATTAGGTTGGTATCATCTCACACAAAATTTTGCCTTCTTCACACCAGCCACTGAAACAGCAAATATTTTTACATAGATGGAAAATAGAGTATCCATTCATTCCCTGGGTGGCAAATCTGTTTATTCTCATTCATGTCTATACCACATTTCCTTTTGCCCCATTGGAAACTAATACACTCATGGTACTATCTGCAGATAAGCCTCTTCATCATCAGACTTCAAAAGCCCTGTCTTAGATTCTACATCAGAGGTTTCTAACCTAAAGCCTGTGGGCCAGATCTGCCCCATGGCACCATTTCATGTAGCCCCCACCCCTCCAAGGGCATTCAAGAAACTAAATGGCTACCCCTTTGAAGCTATTGGGACAAAGTGGCCACCCCCATCGTGCAGGCAGGGCATAATTGCTGTCTGGCCCTCAAAACTGACTGAGAGAGTGTGACCCAGCACCTGGCTTGAAAAGGTTGGGAACCCCTGTTTTACATTATGGTAGGATTGGGGGCACCACAACTTAGTAGAACAGGCATTTATGTGCAAAGAATGAATATTTCAGGAAGTACGTTAAACAAAACACATGCATACCTCATCAAAAATAACATATCTTATCCTTTTGGCCCAGTCTTGGCGATGAGGCGACAAAAGCAAGATTTCCAAACACTGAGGCACTGTTACCAGTATCTGAAACAAATTTTTTTATATGTATTTAAAATATATTGCTAATAATAATTTAAAATTAATAGAATAGCTACAGCAATTGTCTGTATATGACTCAAATTTTGGTGAAAAGTTCTGCATGACGTACAGACAATCACCACAGGGTCAAGGGCCATTTTTCCAATATGCTAGCAAGTCAAGGGCCTTATTTCGATAGGAAAGATGCTAATGAGATATGGCCAATAGGCTAATTTACATTTTTTAATTTTAATTATTTTTATAATGCTCAGTAAAAAAATTAAAAATCATGGCAAGAAGCAAGCAGAAAGCTTGATTTATGAAAAGTCTGAACAATGATCAAATTAAAACAGGCAGTCACAACCTGCGGCCCATGGAGCCATTTCATCTGGCCCTCCGCCCTCAACCTGCCACCACCACAGCAAGTGGCAGAAACACCAAAAACACACAGAAAATGTGTGTTTTTGAATGAGAACTTGCCAAAACACATGTTTTTGTGTGAGAACTCGACAAAAATGCATGCAAATACATGCAAGACATGACCAGCCCGCTCAGCCATCTGAGGGGGAGTGATCCAGTCCACAACCCAAAAACATTGAGAAAGCCTGAATTAAAAGAACATCATATGCAAATATAACCAAATAGCACACAAATTGCTCCTGGAAAGAAAGACAAACCAATGCATGATTTAAATAAAACATCAAATAGATATTTAGAGGGAAACCAATGAACTTTCTACTGCCTTCATATTGTTGGAACTACGTGGAGCTGTAAGAAGATGTAAGAATGGCAAAGTGTCAGGACTTGATGGTATCTGGACTGCACAAATTAAACATTTTGGGCAAAACACGAAGAAATGGCTCCTTCAACTTTTTTAATAACTACTGGCCAAGCAAACGAATTCCAAATTAAAATATGGCAGAAGATTAAAGTAACTGATACAGTATACTAAAACCACACAAGGAACCATCACATCACCAAAGCTGCAGGCCAATCTCCCTAATGCGCCACATATACAAAGAAAAAGTATTTGAATGTCAACCCTAAACCTAACCCTAACTGTGTGGAATCAAAGGAGGGGTCTCCCACACATTGGCACTGCTACTTTTCAATATTTATATAAACAATCAATTAACATGCCCATAAATTTATGCCAATGATGTTCCCTTGGCAGTTCAAGTGGAAGACTTTGAATCCATTGAGCACCCACCAATAAATACTTTGAAAACCCATGTCTGTGCCTTCCACTTAAAAAAATAGAGAAGCTTGGAAGGCAAGATTTTGGAACAATGCACTAACCAAAAGTAACTCAGCATCACTTTCTCCCTCTACCAACAGAAATTAAAAAATAATCCTGGCAGCAGCTTTGTGCTGGTTACCATTGTAATGAATTTGGAACCTTTAACTATGAAAGTAAGCTAACAAAAATGTGTTACTATGATTTAATTAATCACATCAGTTTCTGTGTCGAAGAAACGAAACTTTTCTACGCAGTTTTGCATTGAGAGTTCCCCGTGAGACATTACATCACCAGGATTAGCGCCCCTAGAGGCTTCTTTAACCGTCAAGGGAAAAATTACTCAGAGACACCTCAGTGCCACACTTCACACAGTTCACACACTTTGAACTTAAGAGGTCAACCACCCAGAGAAGGGGGAGCAAAAGCTTGGACACCTTGCCAAGATTAGGGCATGATCCTGGTAAGCAACCTTAGGAGATCTTGAAGAGATAACAGAATTCTTTTCCTAATGCTCTCAAAGCTTGGTTAAGTTGTAGTTTCAAATTGGCCTCATAGAAATCCTATGTCTTCTCTCTGTCTCTTGGACAGCATGTTTTTCAACCATGTTTTCAGTGTCAGTGTACCCGTGTTATCTTTTCCAAGCTAGCCAAGCTCCTGGATGTTTTGACTAAACAGAGAATATTCTCTGTTCATTCTCTGTGCACGTGTGTAAACAACTATTGTTTTGATAAAGTTATTCTCTGTTGCTCTCTGTTACTTGATTGGCTAAAGCTAAACCACCTGACTGCAAATTCTCCATTTTGGAGAGAAGAAAGAGTTCGTCTCTGCTTCTCCATGAGTTAAGACCTGTTTTTGATTAGAGAGCTTTTGTTTCTGGATCTCTATGGGCTAACATTCTTTAGCCTAGGAGCTACGCATTTTTGCTCCTTAAAAATGGTTACCTAGATTACCTGTGGACTTTATTGGACTGACCTGTGCTACTGACTTTTATTCTTTATGAACCTGATCAATAAATCTTCATCATTTTTCTGAACAACTTGTCTTCATTGGACTAAAAGGGTAAGAGCATTTCACACACACAAACCTTTGAACACGCTACCCAATTAAACCTCCTTTTAGCTGATAAGAGCCGTAGAGTTTTATTGCCGTCCAGCCCGCCCTGGTTTGTTTTGGTTTAGGAGGTTTCCCAGAAGTGAGGGGGCCGGCTGGTACGTGACAGCTAGTAAGAGTAGACTTTTTTGAATACAGCAGGAGCCTTTATAGCTTTCAACCATCACCAGTAAAAAGGAGAAATGGGACTTTGAAGAATGTGGCCATCAAGGCCACCCTTATTGTCCAAGTCAAAGGGACACAGCTGGACATAGCTTGATTTTCAAAGCCTGAATACTTAGAATTTGAGCCCATCTTGGACTTTGAAAGAATTCTCATCTTCATACTTAGAAAGAATTCTGAAATTCATACTTTGCCATTTTTCTGACATCTTCGGACTTCGAAGATATTTTGAGAGCTTGCTTAGCTACACTTAGAGAACAAATGTGGTTTGTTGCTTTACTAGACAAAGTGTTAGGTAGGACTTTGTGTCTAGGAAACTAGTTTGCTAGAAAGAGAAATTTAGAAGCTTTTTGGCTTAGATTTTACCCAAGCTTTATTTTGGTTTTGTCTATGGACCATCATATCTACTATGAACCATCATATCTACTACTGTGGGCAAGAAAACCACAGGAAAAACGGAGTAGCCATAATTGTTAATAAAAGAGTGAAAAAAGCAGTAATGGGATATAATCTCAAAAATGATAGAATGATGTCAGTCAGAATACAAGGCAAACCTTTCAATATCATTGTAATCCAAATACACGCACCAACCACTAGTGCAGATGAAACCACAGTTGACCAGTTCTATGAGGACTTATACACAGAACACATAAAGTGCAATGCAAGGATGAATCACAATTTGGGATCAAAATTGCTGGGAGAAACATCAACAATTTGAGATATGCAGATGATACCACCCTCATGGCAGAAAGTGAGGAGGACCTAAAGAAGCTCCTGATTAGGTTGAAAGAAGAAAGTGAAAAGGCTGGCTTGAGACTCAATATAAAGAAAAGATCATGGCATCAGGCCCTATCGGTCCCTGGGAAATAGATGGGGAAGAAGTAGAAACAGTGACAGATTTTACTTTCTTAGGATCAAATGCAGATGGTGATTGCAGCCATGAAATAAAAAGACGACTGATTCTTGGGAGGGAAGCGATGAGAAAACTGGGGAACATAGTGAAAAGTAGAGACATCACATTGCAAACAAAAATTCGTATAGTCAAAGCAATGGTATTTCCAATGGCAATGTATGGTTGTGAGAGCTGGAACATTAGGAAAGCTGAGCGCAGAAGAATAGATGCCTTTGAGATGTGGTGTTGGAGGAGAGTTTTGAGAGTCCCCTGGACAGCGAGGAGAACAAATGGGTCAATCTTAGAAGAAATCAACCCTGACTGCTCCTTAGAAGGTCAAATAGTAAAGATGAAGCTAAAGTACTTTGGACATCAAATGAGAAGAGGGTATTCGATTGAGATAGCCTTGATGCTGGGAAGGGTGGAGGTCAAAAGAAGAAGGGGGCGGCCCAAAATGAGATGGCTAGATGGTATTGTAGACACAATGGGCACAAAGCTGAGCAAGTTGAGGAGGATGGTGGAGGACAGAAGTGCCTGGTCGACAGTGGTCCATGGGGTCGCAAAGAGTCGGAATCGACAGTGCAACTGAACAACAACAACAACAAATTGACTTTATGTTATTCTTTACTCTACTAAACACAGAGGCCGCCCTAAAGACAATTGGAAGTGTTGTGTTCAAGTTTGGTGTGGTCTTGACACACAAGATTTTTTCCTGCTTACAACTATTTTACCATGCTACTGCAAAATCTTCCATGGCTCGTCCTTGAAGAGCACACCAGAGAGGAGATAAGGGGAACTGACTCAGGCTGAACACACAAGGTTCCATGGCTGAATTGTAAGGAGATGTGGGAGTCAACCATTGCCCTGAAGCCTCAGAGAGAAAATAAGAGGAATTTAAGACGGCCTTGTGACCCCACATCCTCTGCTCGTGCCCCTTCCCCTACCGGGAGTTGCAAAACCATTATAGATCTTTATACAACTACTAAGAATTCAATTCTTTAATGTCAAGAAAATATTACAGGATTGGTATCTTAAATGTGTTTGATGCATATACTATTTTGCTAACAAAATCATCAATTCTTATTATAATCAACTTACCTGACAGTTCAAAGCATCATTGCGATAATCTCGTGTAAAAACACCAGAAATTGTAAGACCAGGAGGCAGCACTTTATTAAATCGACTGCAAATTGTTGCCTGAACCTGATTGACAAGAGCCTAAGAATTAAGTAAAGGTAGCTTATTAACAACACTATGAAATACAAATGGGTTGCAAAGAATATAAGTACAGTAAAACCTCATATAACGCTAAAACCTGGTTCCACAAGTCTTCGTGTTATATGATTTTTCGTGTTATCTGATCCTCTATGGGATCCATAGAGATACATTGTAACCACACAGGCTTTCGCGGTTGTTATCTGAAGCATCCCATAGGATCTTAATGTTATCTGATGCAATTCTTCCCCCCAGATTCCTTGATGTTATGCGATTTTCGTGTTATTCGATACTAATGTTATATGAGGTATTACTGTATCCTGCTCCTCTGTTATGAGAATGCAGAAATGAATGAAGCAGTCTATCATTTCAAAGTAGACTATTGGACTACTCTGGGAATCTTTACAAACAAATTCTTGGATATCAACAAATCTATAGAGTAATATATAAAGAACACATGCAAATATTATTTAGGAAGTTTACAGAAAATATACAGAAAGTTTTTATATGATTACTCTTCAGTGTAACATAATAAACAGAGATAAATATTAGTTGTGTTTATCATTTTATATAGAATCTGGACAGTGATATAGAAATTGACAGATGGTTTGGATTTTTCTTCAGCTACAAAGAAAATGAAAATGGGAGTAATTCAAATTTCAGAATCTGATTTGGCCATTTGTCTCAGTTCCTACCAAGTAAGAGTTGGAAGGCAATGGACCTTATATACTAGAGCAAAATGATGATATATATTGTCACATATCAGGGTTACGATATAAATTTTGATTTTTAAAAAAATTCTGATTGTTTAAAATTACAAAGCTGTTTCCTACCTTTGTAGGAGCAACATACACTAGGACACCATCATCACTGTCCCTCAAAACTTTCTCCATGCAGTAGTAGGAGGCATATGTCTTGCCTGATGATGTAGGAGCAACAATGATTGCAGACTCATTATTATCCACAATGTCAAGAAGTTCTCTCTGTAGATAAAGAGTAGTATCAGTGCATGACAATAAGAGTTCTCTCTGCACTATTTTATACCACTGTCAAAAAAATACACTAAAGTTACATAAAAGACTCACAACAAGATTCCTGTGAAAGGGTGGAGGAGGTTGTACTGAGTGGAAGAGGCAGAGAAGAACGTGAGATGTGTGATGGCTGGTAAGCTCAACTATATCATGATTTCAAAAGACAAAATGTCACAAAATGTTGAAATTACATCTTGTGATTTGATTTGGCTTTATCTGGCCATGCCAGAAACATGAACAATATACCCTTGTATTGTTTATTTTAATCACCTGCCTTTGCGTCCTGCAACTCAGGGGACAGATTAGCTAGGAGACCTCTGTGGCTCTTCCTAACACTGACCCTCCATCTTTCCTTTTAAAATGAGTAGAGTTTTCTATTGAACCCTCCTTGCAACTTCTAGTGGCTAATAACATTATATAATTTGAGTGTATCTTAGGAGTCAGAGGAACATTAGGGCCACCAAATTTAGGAGATATTCACATTTGGTGGCATGGGGGTTCTAGGGAGCTGGGACACTGTGGAAAGCATCTGGGCCTCTGTGAACCTCTTATTGCCTATAGGTCACATGTTGTTCATCTTTTCCTTAAAATAACCTCTATAAGACAGAATTAGTTATAATCAATACCTGCCATGTATCGGGAATAAAATGCTGCACTCTAGGATCAGGATCTTTTCTTTCTTCCCGTAGAAGATAGTGGCCCATAAACTGCAGTTGAAACCGAGATGATCCAACACCAACAGCATATTTTGAATGCATCTTTTTAACTCCCTTTTTCTCATCTGAAATCTATAAACATTTTTAGAGATTTTACTTGAACTGCTTGATTAAAAATAAGCATGTTACAATTTTGTCACATTTTGGCATCACCAGAAGCTCTCCCTGCAGGAGTGCTGAAAATTCCCCCTTCACCTCAACAGCTGATTGTCAGGGATTTGTCCTGCAATTACCAGAGCTGACCACTAGAGGGTGTCGTACCCTTTCCAAACATCGGGCGGGCAGGCGTGCGCATGTCAGAGGGGGTTTGGGGAGTGTACGGGGAAGATCTCCATACCCTCCCCAAACCCGTTTGACACGCTCGCGCCTGCACGGTGTTTGGAAAGGGTATGGAGGATCTTCCCCGTACCCTTTCCAAACATCGGGCGGGCGGGCGGGTGGGCGGGCGCATGGCAGAGGGGGTTTGGGGAGGGTACGGGGAAGATCTCCATGCCCTTCCCAAACCCCGTTTAACACACGCGCACCTGCAAGGTGTTTGGAAAGGGTATGGGGACCCGTACCCTTTCCAAAAATCGTGCGGGCAGGGCCTGGGGGGTTGGATTGGGTAGATGTTCTACCGAATCCAACCCTCCCCCCACACGATTGTACTGGATAACACTAAAAATTGTGTTATCTGATGCAAGATTTTTCCAAAAATCTTGCATTGTTATGCGGTTTTAGCGCGATGCGGTACAATTGTTATCCGGGGTATTACTGTACTTGTATTCTCTCCCTCCTTCAATTGGCACTCAATTATTTACTATGTCTCTTGATTTCTGTGTTCTAACACCTAGAGTCACAATTGTTTATTAGGGCTGAGAAATTCATCATTCATCAAATTACCATCATCTTCTGGAAGGAAAGAATCATCTCTGACATTGACAGGTACCCCTCAATCTCATGTGCCTCTGGAAGAAGATTGTCTGCTGGGGTCTTAAGATTTTCCCCAAATCTGATTTTTCCCTGCTGAGTCAAAGCGTCCTTGAATTAATTCTCCAAAGAAGGCCCATCCATGTAGGACATGGCACTGCTCATCCTTGAGAGGTTGGATTTAACGCAGACGATTTTGCATATCTAATTAGTCTGCAAGACTTGACCATATTACACTAGGCATAAAATAACATGGCTGAATTTCATAGGTTAGTTCAATGATGGAGAACCTTTTAGAGACTGAGTGCCCAAACAAAGAGGCAGGGCAAACTCTGTGCTGGGGGAAAGGAGGAAGTGCTCCCATTGGGCTGCTGGGCAGAGAGGCAGGGCAAACTCTGTGCTGGGGGAGGAAGTGAAGGTGTGCATGCCAACAGAAAGGGCTGAGTGCCACATCTGGCATGTGTGCCATAGGTTTACCACCACTGGGTTAGGTGATCATCAGTGGTGGGATGTCAAAATTTTTACTACCCCACCATGACATCATCACAGTGTGGGTGGAGCTAACATCATGGGTGGAGCCAATGTCATGACATCATAATGTTGTAGGCGGGGCCAAAGAAAACAAATTTAAAAATAATAAAAAATAAAATAAAAATAAGCACACACACACACACACCTCAACCAACCTACCCACCCACCAACCCACAACACAAACCTGTAAATAAATTAAATAAATAAATAAATAATACATTAAAATACACCCAAACACCCACCCACCCACAACACAAATCAACCAGAGCTTTTAAACCAGAGCTTAAAGCTTATTCTGGCTAATCTTTTTCACACTAGGTCAGATGGAAGGAACTACAGAATGAACTCACCACAAGATGGCTTCATTTTGGCACTTTTCAACTTTTCAACAGTTAAAGAAGTTAGGTACTAAGTCTTTGCCTAACCAGTTCTCTAGGATATCTAGGGGAGCAGGCTATAGGAAGCTTCAGGCTAGCAGCTTCTCTTTCTCCTCCCTGCTTGGGAGGACAGCAAGAAGGCCGTGCATACGTGCCAAGCACTATAGGCGTGCATGCACATCAAGTGCTTGGCGCGCATGTGCAGTGGAGGAACCAGTGAAAAGGTAAGCTCCAAAGGTGGTTCCCCCCAAAAGCTGCAACTGGTTCTCCAGGACACTGGCAAAAGTTACTGCCGGTTCTGGAGAACTGGTGAGAACCTGTTACATCCCATCACTGGTGATCATTCTTGTATAGCCACAGTGGTGTAGCTATAAACCTGCAAATACAGGGGCTATTCCACTACCACCACCCAGAAGAGCCCTAAACTATAGGCAACTGATTTGATCAACAAATAAGGACCACATCTCTTGTAAAGCTAATGGATCCTAATTGATATTTTTGGGAGAGAATGAAAACAAAATAAAACAAAAACAACAATGGAAGGGGAATTTTTTTGATGGCAGTGATCACAATCAGGTGCTGGGGCAATGCCATACCAATGTAAAAAGTGTCTGGCTATAAGCAGTTCTTTCTGGTATCAGTCCCTGAAATATCCATCTGTAGTCACTTAGGCATTCCAGAAGCTGCTGTCAAATTCAAGCCTCTCTAGTGAGAGCCACCTTTTTGCTCCAAACACAAAGGTTAAACTCATTAGCATATTTCAATGCCAGGTGTTTGTTTTGTATCTTCCCAAATTTGCAATTGAAAAGGGGACATTCACAGCTAATCTGAATAACGGCCAGCAGTGGCGTAGCGTGGGGGGCGGGGGGCGGATGCCCCGGGCAGCGGCTTTCAGGGGGTGGCAAAATGTCCCCTCCCCACCCTTTTGCTGGCAAGCGCCCCGCGTGCGCTTCGCCGCTTGCAGGCGAGGAGAAAAAGGGGGTTTCTTTTAGGCGGACAATTCAAGGAGGGGCCCGCCCGCCCGGCTGGACGTCGGGAGCTCTCCTGGCGGGCAGCCCACGTGCGCGCGCACGCTGATCGCCTCCGCCCGCCCAGCCACCCACCCAACTTGCCGTGAGACGGGGCGCTCGTCTGGGGTGGGTGGCGCCGTGGCGGGGAGCCCCTGGCGGCTGGCTGGGCAGGAGGAGGTGGGCAGCGTGCGCGCACATGCGGGCCGCCCGCCAGGAGAGCCCCCGACGGCCAGCCGGGCGGGCAGGCCCCTCCTTGAATTGTCCGCCTTTAAAAAAAACCCTTTTTCTCCTCGCCTGCAAGCGGCGAAGCGCACGCAGGACGCTCGCCAGCAAAAGGGTGGGGAGGGGACATTTTGCCGCCCCCTGAAAGCCGTTGCCAGGGGCAGGCGGCGCGCGGAGAGCCCCTGACGGCCAGCCGGGCGAGCGATCTGCCGGAGGTGCGCTCGTCGGGGGTGGGTGACGGACGGCCCCTGGTGGGCGAGCGGACGAGGTGTGTGGCGCACACGCAATTGCGCGCACGCCGCTAGTCAGCAGGGGGCGCCTTCTGCCTGGGGAGGGGGGAGGGGGTGGCGGCAGCGGCAAGCTGGGGGGGCGGCGGCGAGTTTGTTCTTCGCCCCAGGCGGCTGAAGACTGCGCGACGCCACTGACGGCCAGAGATAATCTGCCATTACCAATTGGATGAAGCCACATTGGTTTGTATGCTAACCAATCACTCTGTACCTGACCTCTGTACTGATATGTATAAATTGATGCCATGAAGTCTTACTCCTATGTCTGATGAAGTGGACTTGATCCATGAAAGCTCACATTGAAATAACACAGGTAGTCTTTAAATTGCTACAGCTTTTTTGTTTTTGTTTTGTGTATTCTCTGATATGACTGAATCTAGTTAAACATTTTGCAAAATACCATCATAACTCTGATGAAAAGTAATTTACAATAGTACCTCGCCTAAAGAGCATAATGTGTTCCACAGGATTTCTCTTTAAGCGAAACACCATCAATTGTTCTTTGGGGGGAGGGGGATTATGAACCCCAATTTATTTGTTAAGCAAATTTTTCGTTGGTTTTATTTGTTAAGCAAAGCAAACATTCAGAGAAAATTCTGCTCTTTAAGCGAGCGAGGTACTCTTTATGCGAAGTTTGACTTCGCATAATTGTCAGATTGTCAAATTGCTTAACTGTAGTGATGAAAAAGCATGTGCACTGCTACAGATTGAGTTTCATTCCACTTTTCAAAAGGTGGAGGAATTGAGTTGCAAAAATTTAAATTGACATTTCACAATTACCTTGATGTATTTTAAAGAAGCAGCAAGATTGTCAAATCCAAGACTCCAGAGGCATTTCCAAATCTGATGGAAGTCATTCTCTTTCAATATATCTTGATCACCATAATTTGTAATCAATGAATGGATTCTTCTCATCACTTCAACAGCTATACTTAAGTTTTTTACCATTTTCCCTTGAAGAAAACAAATACTGTATACCAAAATATCGATCATAAGTACAGTTTAATCAATTCAATTTGAAATTAGTGAAGAAATGTCTTTTTTATGCTATAGATGTGAAAGACGATTTTGTTGCTAGCTTTGGACTAAGGCTGGACTAGGATTCGGAGGACCTGCGTTTAAATTCCCAGGTAGTCATGAAATTTGCCGGATTACCTGATACTGTACAGTCATTCTGTCTCAGCCTAACCTACTTCACAGTGTGCACCATTGTACAGATTATTTTACATATGCTGTAGTTTCATTTGGATTGCTCTTCTTGAGATCCAGAGCTACAGGAAGAGCAATCGAAATGAAACTACAACATACATTAAGAGCTCTACTCTATAGGACATATGTCCCTGAAAAGCACAACTGTCCAGTTATATCCAGTCACTTTCCCTATGACAGTGATGGTGAACATTGGCACTGGGCTTCTGGTAATTGAAGTCTAAGAACACATGGAGTGCCTAGGTCGGCCATCACTGGCCCATGACTTTCTGAGTCTTTCTGTCCCTTTCTGAAACAATGGTTTATTTTGTTCCATGGTTTCTACATGGCATTTTAAATAAGTTAATTTCTGTCAAAGAGGCTGCCACTCACTTATCAAATGTGTAAAAGAGTTGGTGGGGGAGACAGTTCCAACTCCGTATCTCCAGCGAGAAAGTAGGTTTAAAAGGTAGGTGTTGTTGTTTTGATTTTAAGATTTCATAAGAGTGATTTTCCAAGATACGACTTTTTGCAACCCCTATATTTCTCTCTAATGGGTTATACCCCATGGAGCCCATGTTATAAAAATGTACTGGCAAGAATGGAGAATTGGTGGTGTTATTTATTGACTCTGGATAAGAATTTTAGCCCCAGGGTTATTATTTTTCAAACACAGGGACTTAGCTTCCAGGTAACACCTGAGCCAACCATGTCTGAACTGGGCATAACGAATCATAGAATTATTGACTTGGAAGACACCTATGAGATCACTGAGTCCAACCCCCTGTTTAAAGCAGGAATCCAAATCAAAGCATGCTGATGGTTGTCCAATTACTGTAAACTATAATTATCTTCTGTCCAACTCATTTATCTCCATACATAATGACAGGTTATTACTACAAAGCTTCAGCAATCTCATTTGTTCACATACCTTCTGTCTCACAGTGTTCCTTCCATAAACCAAAGCAAACATTCAGTGCAGCCAGTTCCGCACGACATTTCACAGAGTCACAATGAAATTTTTTCAGAAATTCATCCAGATATTTAATCCCAGAAATCACATCATCTTTAATTTTTCTTTCAATTAACATTGAAGAATTATCCCATTTATGGTCTTCTTTTTTCTTTTCATCTGCACTCTTCCTTTTCTGATTCTCCTCAATAATTTTTTCTGCTTTAGTCTTCTATGAAAAAAATGAACAATAGAATTTTAATCCACATTATTATAACTCTTTGAAGCTGAAATTCCTGGATTTCCAACTTCACACTATGGTTAAAGATCAGGAAAAGTTAGCATCTCCACATCTGATTTTGATGTTGGCTACCTACTGATGCCCATTTGTAGAGTTGCCTTCTGGGTTATTTAAAAGAGCTTGCTATAACCAGCATATTCTCTTGACAGAACAGAGTTGGCATTTGCCCTAATTCATTTTGTACTCTAGCCAAACTTATCTGTTATTCCAGTAACCTGTGACTTCCTACTCTTGACAGTCCAGTTCCTTATGACAAGGAACTTATGACATCTTCTGCATCAGTGGTTGGGGCATAAAATTTGGATTATTGTGATGTTGAATGGTTTGACTTGGATTTGGACTGAGATCATTCTGACATTTTTTAAAGATTGTATTGCATTATTGCTTTCCTCATTTTTTCATTAACTATAAGGACCATTCCATTTCTTCTAAGGGAGTCTTGGCCACAGTGCTAGATATAATAGTCACCAGAGTTAAATTCGCCCACTGCCATCCAGTTAATTTAGTGGGTTCTCATTTCCTTCTCCAGTGGATCACATTTAGCCTACGTTCTCCACTATAACCTGCCCATCTTGGGTGGCTGTGCATGGCATAGCCCCATTGAGTCACAAAAGTTCCCTTGCTATGGCAAGGCAACACTCCTTGAGGTATAAGTCTACTTATCTCATTTTAATTGATAAAACAGAAGTAGGGATAGCAGATCCCTTTCCTACTAGGGATAGCAGTAAAGTAAAGGTAAATGTTTCCCTTGCTCGAAAGCCAGTCGTATCCAACTCTAGGGGTCAGTGCTCATCTCTGTTTCTAAGCCGAAGAGCCAGCGCTGTCTGCTTCTGAAGACATTTCCATGGTCATGTGGAAGGCATGACTAGACACTGGAGTGCATGGAATGCTGTTACCTTCCCACCAAAGTGGTCCCTATTTATCTACTTGCAATTTCTTGCTTTCGAACTGTTAGGTTGGCAGGAGCTGGGACAGAGACGGGAGCTCATTCCACCCTGCAGTACTCGGAGGAATAGCAGTACAGTAAAACCTCATATAACGCTAAAACCTGATTCCACAAGTCTTGGTGTTATATGATTTTTAGTGTTATCTGATCCTCTATGGGATCCATAGAGATACATTGTAACCACACAGGCTTTAGCGGTTGTTATCTGAAGCATCCCATAGGATCTTAATGTTATCTGATGCAATTCTTCCCCCCAGATTCCTTAATGTTATGCGATTTTAGTGTTATTCGATACTAATGTTATATGAGGTATTACTGTACTTCACTTGAAACCTTTCAGAGCCTATATTCCAGTAAGAGTTACAGTGGTGGGATTCAGCAGGTTTGCCACAGTTCACCAGAACAAGTAGCAGAAATTCTGGCTGGCCCCACCCATCCAAGTTTTGAAATAAAGTGGTCCTAATTCAGGTACATCATAGCGTATCCCCCCGACCATGCTCACTATACCATACACACAGAGTAGGTAGTTAAAAAAATTGAATCCCACCACTGAAGGGTCAGTATCAAGGACAAAAGTTGGCAAGTGCAAGGACAAAGTGAGTATTCATGTAACTCTAATCACTATTCAACATACAACAAAAATAAATATTCTCTACCATTCCATACCTTGTGCTAGGTTTCTTCCATCACATTTTTACTGGGTTAAAGGGTTGTTTTGAATACTATTAACAACGCAAAAGTCTGTATTCTCAGAGTAGAACCTAGAGCAGGGGTCTGCAGATTTCATTCTCCATATATTCTTGGACTTCAATTCACAGAAACCCTGATCAGCAGGCATGCTGACTTGTGTTTCTGGTAACTGATGTCCAAGAACACCTGGAGTACACCAAGTTTGAGGAACCCAGATCCAGGGCCCTGGATTGAAAGAGCTGGAGATTCATATTTGATCCATGTGCCTGAGGTGCCTGTTCTGATATTGTTAACCCCTGAGATAAGATATAAGGATTGTTTATGTTCTTTCTAAAAGGCAACTAAGAATTATCAACATTCAGGGAAATATGAAAGACCTCTCAGACAGATTACTGCAAAATGATTCAGACTTTGTTATCTTGCAAAGTTTCATAACTATCTTCTTGTTTCATAACTATCTTATTAACAGACAACAGGACAATGAAAATTCCTAAACTGCATTACTAAATACAAATGGTAGCACAATTAGATTAATATCAAACATTGACAGAGACCATTTACATATCTTACTTGAATTGTTTTTGTTTTCTTGGAATCAGTATAAGCCTTCTTTAGAGTGTCTGGCTGGGTAACAATTGTTTTTGACAGGTCACCTTCTAGTGATTGCCCATAAAATCGTAGATATGTTTGCAGTTTTTGTTTATTTTTTAGGGCCCATGGATCATTGGTTGCTGCATCTAAACACATCAAGAAGATTATACTTATATAGATATAGATTCATTACTTGCATCTTTCCTACCCTGGGGTTCAGCAGTTATATCCAAAATGAGACTTGAATGAAATACAAAGCTTCTTTGTAGCTCCAGCCATGGCCTTTCTGCTCCTAATATTATTCAATGTGCACTCTATTAATCCCAGTTATCCTAGCACCTAGTAAAAGGAAATGCAGCAGATCTATCTATCATCTGGGTCCTCAGCCTGGATAAGATGCTGGATGACTATAACTCAATCTGCCAGACTGTGATCCATACAAGGGACAGTGGAATATGATCTACATCACCAAGCAGAAAACAGATGGAATAAAGGGGGCTTCACATACATATGAGGAGCTTCTTCACAGAAGGTGGTATTCTAGAGAAACTCTAGCAACCAGCATAGTCAAAGTGATGAAGATGGCTATGAAAATTAGGTAAAGACTACTATTCCTAGTGACACTGAAAATTCCCCTTTATCCCCAAGGCACCTCACTATTCAAGGCACCTCACTACTTTTGCAGAATTACATTGATCAAGGCAGTGCTAAGCACTGGGGAAACAACATTCCTAATGTAAAATAATCTGTACAATGGTGCACACTCCAGTGTTTTGTCCTGAGCCACCTGGTCATTTACCTTCCTTGGAAAGCAGAGTTGTGGTCATGTATATGGCCATCCCACAGATACTAAACTAACTTGCTATTCCCAGGTATAACTGCCTGTCCATGGAATGAGGGTGCTTGAAATAAATTGGCCGACCAAAGATCCATCCTGTACATAAGCAATTATCTGGTGCTAATCATTTAATCTGCTTTATTTCACAGATATTGCAATGCAAAAAAAGTTATACCAAAAAGTAGTAAAAGAAAATACATCTTCCTTGGACATAGTGCACAGACTCCTGTAATACAAACCCACAGAAAATTAATCTCTGAAGCTGACATAGACCTTGACTAAAGCAACTGGATTGGTTGATTGATTGATTGATTACCTGCACGTGTTCTGTCATAATCATCACTTAGGGGTCTTCCTGAATGCCAGTGCTTAAGCTCATCAAAATCTTTCTCCTTTTTAAGTGAAGTAATCACAGGATCATCACTAAAAATGAAACTCACATTATATATAATGGCATATGATTATGTATAAATATCTAAAAATTTTATTAAGAACTGCCATTCATCCAGGAAATAATATACTGTATGAACTAATAATCATGTTTTGGAACTAATTACAGAAGTAGGCCAAATAGTGCCAACTGTTACTAATTTTCCTTCCCTAAACAGTATTCCTTAGACATAAATGCCTCAAAAATCAGACTTAAAAGTTGAGCCTATGGTTCCAGTCACAAAACAAATCATACCAAATCCAAGATGCTATGGATTTACCCAGCGTTATGAAAAACATGTCTTTCATTACTTTGAGGGACACCTCTTCTATTGGCAAACCCAGTGTTTTCACTGGAGACACAACTGATAAAACTCGGTAAGGGTCAGATATACTAAATGTCTTCTCATCACTACCCAGAATGTAAGAGAACTGCCTTTTTTGGGACTATAGTTCCTAGATTCTCCCAATTAGCATAATCAAAGTATTATCCAAAAATAACTTCCCAGTTCTTTGATGTAACCACATAGTTTTACATAACTGTGCTGACTTGGGCTTCTGGCAATTGAAGTCCAAGAACACCTATCACTTCATGATATCAGTAAATTGAATTCTTCGTATGCTCATCTATAATATTCCGACAGGCAGGGAAAGTGGAGTTGTTGTTTGTTGTTGTTGTTGAACCATCACTGTTGCACTGAATCATTAAATTGAAGGGACTGTGGTGACTCAGTGGTTAAGATGCTCGCCTTGTTAGCTAGGAGACCAGGAAGTCAGCAGTTCGAGACCTGGGTACTGCATGACGATTTGAGCGCCTGTTGTCTGTCTCAGGTCCTGCCAACATAGCAGTTAAAAAGCAAAAATTGTAAATAGATACTTTGGTGGAAAAAGATCTTGAGGACATGAAAAGAGCCTCTTTGCAGAGTTTCTCCAGCAAAAATCCTTTCAACCCAGGATAATTTCTAACACAAAAGTATTATTATAATATTTTAGATTAATTTTTCTTTCCACCTTCTGGCCTGTCTGTTCTTTCTGTCTTTTTCCAGGAAAGTGGGGTAGCTGGTTTACAGCTGATGAAGGTAGGATAAGGAGATGGGGCACTGCTGCTGCTGCTGAGCTTGATTTCCAAAGTGAGAATAATGGAAAAGAAAGGGTGGTGGTGGTGGCTTCAGCACCAGCAGTGCTATTTCTTCACCCTTCCCTGCTCCTCTCCACCACTGATATAAGCCAACCCAACTGTTTTTCATTCAACATTTATCAAGGCATCAGTTTCGCCCTCCTTAGGAGCTCAGCAGAGAGCAAGCATGCTAGCATACATATCCAGATAGCTTGTGAAAAATTCTCACTCCAAGTAAGTGTGTATATGTGCGTGCGTGCATGTGCACGCGTGCATGCCTTGCCCAGTTTGTTTTGGAATTGGGAGGGTGGGGAAGCAGCTGAATAACTCAGAAATAATGATTTTACTTCCTCTGCCTATCTGCATAGAACTTACATGTTTTCATAGGGTTAACTCTGGATTCAGGAAGTACAGTAATACCCCGGATAACAATTGCACTGGATAATGCTAAAATCACATAACGACGACAAATTTGGGGGGAAGATTTGCACCGGATAATGCTCATTTTAGCGTTATCTGATCCATCGTATTAAAGGAGGCCACAGCTCCTCTCCCTTCCGCTTCCCTCCTTCCTTTCCCCCACCCCCACCCCCAGTTTGGGGACTCCCCACACTCCACCCCACTGCCTGCTCGGAGAGAATCAGCCCAGCTTACCTTTCTCTTGCTTTGCAACTCCGACATGCAGACGATCGCTCTTTCTCTTTCACTTCCTGTATTGACAATACAGGGAGGGGGAAAGAGAGAAATGTGATTGGTTCTCTAGAGAACCAATCACATTTCTCTCTTTCCCCCTTCTCCAGTTTAAATGTACAGGGAGGGAAATAAAGAGAGAAAGAGACTTTGACAAAAAAAAAGCCTCGATTGGATTGCGCAGGTAAGCATGGAGGGAGACTGCAGAAGGGGGGGAGGAGCCTGATCCTATTGCAGTCACAGCGGTGGGGGTGGTTTTAAAGGCACCCCACTGCCTGCTCGGTTTGTCCCTGAAGTCAGGGCATTTTTTTTTTAGCGTTGTTCGATGCATGCATCGGACAACGCTAAAAACCGGATAACATCATGACTTGTGGAACCAAGTCATAACGATATCCGTGGTATTACTGTAGTTTACATTTTCCATATGTCTGACAATCAGTGTCTCTGATACTGATGAGAAGACACTACCAACTTCCAGTGAGTCTATGAATTAATGATATCCAAAAGGCCCTAACAAGTACAGTGGAACCCCACATAACAAACACTTCGTATAATGAAACATTCGTATAAAAAAGCATTTGTGCGCTAACTGCGATGTCCCGCATTATGAATTTTTTGTTATACGGAGTTTTAATTAAGCAAGGTATACCCCGCATAATGAAAATAAAATATTAGTTATACGGGGTTTCATTATGTGAGGTATATTTTTGTCATGTGGGGTATCGCCAATAGTGCTTTGTATAACGAAAACCTCACATAACGAAGAGTCCCACGGAACCGAGTTTTTCATTACACAGGGTTCTACTGTATAGCAAATTAAATTAAATTAAAATGAAAAGTCATACTTCTTTTATCAAACCAATCCATTTGGACATTTTTTCATTACAGTAAAACCTCATATAACACTAAAACCTGGTTCCACAAGTCTTGGTGTTATATGATTTTTAGTGTTATCTGATGCATGTTAAAATCCTATGGGATCCATAGAGATACATTGTAACCACACAGGCTTTAGCGGTTGTTATCTGAAGCATCCCATAGGATCTTAATGTTATCTGATGCAATTCTTCCCCCCAGATTCCTTAATGTTATGCGATTTTAGTGTTATTCGATACTAATGTTATATGAGGTATTACTGTATTTGAAAATGAAGGATCCTATCAAAAAAAAAAAGATACCTACCTTTTCAAAAATGGCATTTTAATTAAAACATCACCAGCAAATTCATCCACAATTTTATTCATCATTGGTATAAGTCCTGGTTTTGGAAATGCTATCTTGGATGCACTGTCTTTATCAAAATAAAACAGTTAATAGTGAATTTTAAATGTTTTGAATCATTTCAATGTGTCAAAAGAGCTTCTCAAGACCACATCATGAATACAAATACATATTTACAAACAAATACATTTATTTGTCTATCTGTCTACAGAAGAGACCTTGACGCTAAAATCTGGTGGATTTACTAAACGAAACAAGATTTACTTCTGAGTAAACATGCACCAGACTGCACTTACATAATGCAATCTTATTTCTCTATAGTTAAGACCAAGCTCCTTTAAACATACAGGAATTACTTCTGATTAAACAGCAAAAAGTGAATAATAAATAAATTTAACATCTTTTCCATTGCCCTACAAAACTACCAATAAAATATTAAACATCAAATAAGATAGTACAGTACTTCCACTATATAAACTCTAAAAGTGGTTACCTTTATCATGACGTGAATACTGCTGTTCAAGAAAATAGCTAGAAGTTTTTCTCAGAGGAAAAGAAGATCCCACATCACATGTTTCAGATAGTGCTCTGATATTTTCCCACAAAAATTCTAAGTCTCCATTTATTTGTGTTCCTATATCCAAATCAAACCCTACAAAAATACAGCATACAAATTAACTGTTAGAAGCGTGAGTTCAACAGTATTGACCAATCTGCTCCTTAAAGCTGACAGTACAATCTTGTATTTACTAAAAATGTTTCATTTAGTTCAATAGTGTTTACTCCTATTAAAACTGATATTCAACTGCGGTCTTAATTTTAATTAACAATAAAACTCAATATAGTAAGCCAAATCATTTGACAAAGATTTGTGAGGCAAACTCATTCTTTTCTTTAAAAGTTTAAATACTGATGTAGGTAGAAGCAATAACTTGAGGAAGTTACTTATTTTTTTACTTGCTGATTCCCCCCCCCCTCTCCATTTCCTTTCTCTCCAACTATTTTTCACTGTCACATCCTTTATCTTTGAATTCCAGCCTGAGCTGGAAAGGCATTTGAAAAGTAACTTGCTACTAATTAGCTGAGGGGACTGCAGCAGCTTAATAGTTCAGATGTTGAAGTCCACTAGTGGGCTGTGTGCCCCTTGTTGGGAACCACTGGTCTACTCTATTACCATAGCAGGGTAACCTGGCCACACGGGGACTTCAGTTCCCAGAAGCCTAAGTCAGTACATTGGCTGATCAGTGCTTTGGGGAAACGACTTAGGCTTCTGGGAATTGAAGTCCAAAAACCAAAAGTTGAGGAAAACTGATGTAGACTGTGCTTTTGGCTTGAAAGGAGAGTGAATGAACTGAAGTGAACTCTCCAGTAGGACCAAATCTTTCTCCTGGAAACTCCAGCCACTGAGAGGCTGGGGAAGGGTCAGACTGAGGTATATATAACTACTTGCAGCTGCCTTGCCAGCCATTTTGCAGAGCAGCAGAGCCAAGACAAAGACTTATTTCACTATTCGCATTTTGGAAGATACTTTTTTGTTTTATCCTGTAACTCAGCTGGTTTATTAAATGTTAAAGAAACTTTAAGATTATTGTCGTAAGGGCTTTCAGTGGACAGGTCACAAAATCACTTTGCTCCATAGACCCCAAAAGGCTATAATATCATTGATGTTTCCTGCCTTCATTGAATTTTTTAAAAAAACTGGAAATCTAGAGATATTGTTATGGACCCAAGGAAATAATGGTTGGAATCTCTCTCATTGAATACATGTCAAGTTGACCCTGATTTGAGTGCCCTTTATTTGAGTATGCAACGGAGGGATTCTGTATTTCTCTGTCTTTTCCATTTTTTAAGAAACATCAATTGATTTTTTAAAAAATGTCAAGATATGTGCAGAAATTCTCCAAAATTTAGTGGATTGGTGGACAATCTTAGCAGCGGGACTGTACTTTCAAGGTTTTTTAAAACAATAAAAGATACAATATTGTAGAAACTACTGGTAACTATAAATGAGGATTGCCCTGGAGAGGGGTTCCACATAGGCTGTGCAGTCCTTTGCCTACATATGCATTAGAAAATGGGGGGGGGGGTTGTTGCAGCAGGAACACATTGTTATGGATCTTTAACTTGCTCATTTTACCTTTTCATTGCCTCCTTGTTTAGATTTGAATCCAACAAACTATGATTAATCTAAACTATACTTAAATGAAGCCTATTTCAAAATTATAGTAATGATAAACTATGGGATTCAAACATAGTGTGAAAAAAAACAGCTATTTTTCTTGCATCTATGCTGGAAACATCTCAGAGAGTGACAAACTCTATAATTATTTATTTAAAAGTTTTAACTAGCCCAGTATGCATATTCCATACTTTAAGAATCACTAAAAGAATACTAAACACTTTTAAAACATTAAGCAAAAGATAAGGGTGAGTTGTTTCAATGGTCCACATAAATGTCTACTCCAATAAATCCAGACTACAAAAAAGAAAAACTTTTCTTTTGACCAAGGATCAGTCATATATAGCTGGTCTTTGCTTATAATAATTCACATGATGAAACTTGTATGTCTAAAAATATCACATTCAAATAGTTGAATAGGCAAAAAAGACCTTGGCCTTTTTCTGATTCGCAGTAAAATGCAATGTTCTTCCACAACAGATTATCACTTAAATCAGGAAGGGCAGAAAGATCCATGTTCCATGTGTTGTCATTGGTAAGATGCTGCAGAACATAAAACTCACACAGTTTATGCTGAAAAGAAAAGAAAAAACTACAGGTAAGTGAAATATACAGCACTGAAACTCCTTGTCATTCCTATTGTACAGAGCACCCATACAAATTATATGTATGAAAAAAAATATTTTTTCAGTACAGCTATGCAAATTAAGAGTTTTGGTTAGATCAGGTTCCCCCAAAAAAGGTATAACACATTTTCATCACCATGAGTGTCCAGTTTAATGCACTTGATTCAACAGCCTTACTTAGTGGTGGGCAGCAACAGGTTCACACATACCCGGGGGGGGGGAGCAAAATTGGGTGGCCTCTGGGCAGTGTGGTGGTGAAATTGGGGGGCCTTTGGGCAGGGATGGTAGCAAAATTTGGTGGCCACGTTCACCTCCCTGCCCTGCTCCATCAGATTTTGTCCCTGTAAGTGGTTGAAGGTCTCCCTTGCTCAAAAGCCAGTCATATCCAACTCTAGGGTGCAGTGCTCATCTCTATTTACAGCCAAAGAGCCAGTGCTGCCTGTGTTTGCAGATGTATACATGGCCATATGGCAGGCATGACTAAATCGCTCATGACATCGGCTCCACCCATGATGTAGGCTCTTCTCACGATATATCCACCCATGACATAGGCTCCACCCACAGTGTGGTAGCGATTTTTTTTGCTGCTCACCACTGGCCTTATTTTTTAAGAATGCTAGTATTACAGACAGACACACAAATTCCTGCATCTGTGGTAGAGAACTTTTTTTAGATCAAAGGCCAAATTTAGTTTCAGAGAAGGCCTTGGAAGCTGCACTCTACAGCAAGGGTGGCCAACCTTGGTACCCAAGGTATTCTTGAACCTCAATTCCCAGCCCTGATCAGCTAACTTGGGCTTCAGGGAATTGAAGTTCAAGGACACCTGGAGAACCAAGGTTGCTCACCCCTGCTCACCAGGGCACAAAAGCAAGATGAAAATCCAGTATTTTTTTAGCTGAAAGGTCTGATAGGTGGTCGCTAACGCTTAAGAGAGGGACCTTCAAAATGAAAAACTTGCACAAAAAAGCATTAAATAATTGCATCATATTGAAGAGACTGGATAATTTTTGGGCACCCTGGGAATTATATTTGGACTGAATGAGGCCTCCCCAAATTCTGGGGGCTCTATTGGCCCTATAAACTAGGGTCTTTTGTTATAAAGGGAAAGACCTTAGTCTGGTAACTTTGTTTTTCTACTGGAGAAGATGGAACTTGCTATCTTTTTTTCTTTTTTAAAATTAAGTTTGCATTAAAACTGGATCCAAGAACTCAAAAAATGGACTTCATGAAGGGTGCTATTTTTGTATATTTCTTTTTCCTATGGATTCAGCCTGCCAATGTTTAAGTCATACATTACAACATACCTGTACTGGAAAAACAGACATCTGCTCTGATACTATAATAATTTGGTGTCAGAAATTATTCTGGGTTGAAAGGATTTTTGCAGACTCCTTTCATATCCCCAAGATCTTAGGAACAGAGACAGGTGCTAAATCTGTCATGCCATACTTGGGTCTCGAACTGTGGACTATTAAAAAAGCTGCTTTCTTGGAAAACAACTTGTAGAATCTCCTAGCCAGAGTTCTCACTCAAAAAATAACTTTTCAAGTTCTGTTCATTCAACATTCCCTCCTAAAAATGAAGAGCACACTGAAGCCACAAAAGCCATCACAAAATTAGCACTCTAGCTCCTACTTGATTAATATGTATTTTAAAGTAAGACTACACTGACATAGTTGCATGTAAGGAATATTCACTGCATTGTCTACCTGTTGTCTAAATCTTGAAGTTTCTTTCTTCCAGCACACATCAATGACCCTAATCTTAGCTCGCTGTGAAAGAGGCAAATGGTGTAGAAAAACCACACTGAGGCAATACATCCTCATGAGATCTCCAGCTTCTTCCATGGTTAGGACTGAGTCCACATCCTCCTTTAAAAAAGAAGATAACATTAAATTAAATGCATAGGAAGGACTTCATCAGCAGCAGCATAAAGGCTTTTCTCTCTCCAAATCTTGATCTCATTTGGATTGGGAGGTATCCTGCTTTATTCTCATCGTCACACCTATCACTCTCATTCCTTGGCTTTGAGGAAAAATTTCATTCTATTCAATCATCACCTACCCAGTTTTTAACAACACATTTATCAAGAAACATATACTCCCTTCCTGCTCTGTCATCTTTCTTCATGTAGACAAAGTGTGTATCTGAAGAGAAATCCCTGCTCTTATACATTCTTAGTTGCACTTAAACAGCATTATATCCTCACACAGTGATGGGATGTCAAAAATTTTACTACCACACCATGGGCAGAGCCTAATTTGTGGGCAGAGCCAATGATGTGGGCAGAGCCTAATTTGTGGGCGAAGCCAACATAAAAATCTCATAAAATAACTACACATAAAAATACAAAATTACATTGACATAAAAATACATAAAATACATGTAAAACACATATAATACACATTAAAATAAATACACATTAAATAGACATAAAAACATATAAAAATACAAATTAAATACTCATAAAACACATAAAAATACACATTAAAAATAAATACACATTAAATACACATTAAAATACACACCCACACCCCACACCCAAAGGTGAGTCACTTACCCTGGGGAGCAGGCTATAGGGAGCTTCAGGCTAGCAGCTTCTCTTCCTCCTCCCCACTTGGAAACGCAGCAAGGAGGCTGCGCATGTGCGCCAAGTGCTGTAGGTATGCATGCACACCAAGCGCTTGGCGTACATGCGCACTGGGGGAACCGGCTAAAATGTGGTTCCCTCCAAAAGCCGCTACCGGTTCTCCGGGACACAGGGAAAAGTTACTAACGTTTCTGGTGAACTGGTGCGACCCTGTAACATCCCATCACTGTCCTCACCATTACTAGTCCTCTATGGATGAAGTTTCTTCTCAACACATAGTTCAATAGCCTGAGTCTTTACCTATTCCTTAAATTCCAACAATGCACAGTTGAGATTTACATGAATGATGGATTCTGGCCAATAAAACTTTAAGCATTTGACACCAACACTTTCCTAAAATAAATGATTGTTCAAAAATGTGTAAGAAATTGGAGCTAGGTGTTCCTGACATACAGAGTAACCTCATCCAACCATTTTCGTTAATGGGACAATTCAAATATTATGGTCGTAATATGAAAAACCCTGAAAAACCCTGGGTGTAGCAAGACTTTACATCATGGATTCTCAACCTGTGGCACACGGCACCATTTTATGTGCCCTCCCTGCACAACCTCCACCACACCAGGAAGTGCCATGTGGTTGAGGAAGGGCAAAATGGCCATCTGGCCTCCGAAGCTGTCTGAGGAAGAGTGACCCGGGCCCTAGCTTTAAAAGGTTGCGAACTCCTGCTTTACATGAAATTCATATTGGACAGGAATCTATCCAGCCACATAGTTTCTATGTCAAAAGGAACATAGAGTCATGGTAGCTGCTGGTGTTGCCCTATTAACTATGAACTTTAAAAAGATAGATGTGGCTATGGTACAACCATGAAAATATTGTTCATGTGGAGAAGAAACTTCACCCATACAGAATTAGTAACTGTGATGATATAATACTGTTTAACTGCAACTAAGGATGCAATCCTAAACACATATAAACTACTAGGGACTAAGCCCTATGAAAGACAGTACTGAACCACAATTTATTCTAGTGCTTAACAAATTATTACCATATTTGTAGAAGCATTTTGGTTTTCTAATATCTGTCTGTGCATTTCCAAGACAAGTGAACAGGTGGTGATACAGACAGCATATCGTAGATTTGTTTTTTTCTGGAACTTGATGAGTTTTAAATGAACCTGAAATTTCAAATACAAAAAGAGTGGTGAATATGTTTTTCTTTAGGTATAATTGTGTGTGTGTTACTCTTATATTTCTTCTTTTGGTATCCCTTTCATAGTATAGTATAATTTCTAATGGAGGGGAAAAACCAAAGATATATAGGAGGTTCTCTTATCTTTGCATCATCCATGCAATATTTCTTCCACATCCATACAACCATACTGAAGCTTGGATTCATGTCTGGTATGAACAGATTACCAAAATGTTTCTATCTACAGCATTTGCTAGTGTTCATTTTAATTTCATATCTGGTCATTCAAAAATAAAAAAAATACACCTTCACCTTTCTTAATTTTCACCTTTCTTAATTTTCTGCTTCCACTTGGTAATTTATTAAACTCAGTAATTTATTAAACTCAGTATCTTCCCCACCTACTATTTCTTTAGCATTTCTTAATCCAACTGATTCCCGAAGCTACAGACTTGCCCACTTTACATCTTTATCATACTTTTTATATTACACATCTCGTAAATACTAATTTGAATTTAAATTTAAATACTAAATCATGATGACCATGGTGGTAACAACAGTACTAATTAAGGTATAAAATAGGTATTACCTTTGCTGTTAAAGCCACCAGATTTGGAAATCCAGAAAGAGAAATGCATTTTTTTGTACTGACTTCTTTCAAGAACTTAATCAGTGCTTCATAGTACTGTTTTGCTCTTACTTCATACTGGAAGAAGAAAAATTATTCTACAATAACCAACTAAAGTTAGCACTTTCTTATCTTCTGGTAACTCAAATCAATTCAATGTATTGGTCTTTATTACTATTGCAATTGCTATTACCATCATTCCAATCATTAACCTCATTAAGATAACCATTTTCCCCTCCAAGCCTGCTTCATGTATAATAAGATTTGTAATTTGGTGCGGGTGGTGGTATGGTAGTCTTTTAGTGTTTTAGGAATTTTAAGAGTTTTTATAGGGAATTGTGGGGATTTTATGTATTTGTTTTGAATTGCTGTATGCCACCCAGTCGCCCATCAATTGGGTGGCTATACAAATCTCACCAAATAAATAAATAAAAATAAATACAGTAAAACCTTGTATAAAGTCTCAGAAACTAACTTGCTTAAAGAGTAGAATTTTCTCTGAATGGTCGCCTCACTTAACAACTAAAACCGACAAAAAAAACCTCTCTTAACAACTACATCAGGGTTCGCAATCCACACCGCCAGAAGTCACAATTGGTCATTTACAATGGTGTTTTGCTTAAAGAGCAAACTCACTTAAAGAGCAATTCAGTGGAATGCACTATTCTCTTTAAGCATGGTACCATTGTAAATCAAAATCAATGAAACTACATTGCTGCCTTGCCTAAGTCACTGCCTCTTCTGCTCAGGCAACAAATGGAAAGTGAGCTGTTCTTGTGTTCTCTACACAATTGGGACTATATTTCCAACTCACTGAAGAAGCCTACATGACCATAATGGTTTTTAGAACCAGTGTATAACTAAGCAAGATATACTGTTTAATCAGAGAAGAAATATTTATAATTATTATAATAATGTAAAATAATCAAGACTTTTCCCCCGAACCATCTGTGCAATCTAAAAACTGTTTTGGAGGGTTTTTTTTACCCCTCCCAGTCAGATTTCTGAGGTACACAGGAAGAGTGAAGTGGAAGGTCCACTTCTGCCCCTGGAATCAGAAGGTCTATCAGAAAAAAATGACCCATTGTTCCTGGCTTAGAAAAACCTCACTTCCTAGTACAGTGGTACCTCATACAAAGATTTTAATCCATTCCACTAGGCTTGTTGTTGTATGAAACAATTGTAACATGATACATACATCGTATAGCAATTTTCCCTATGGGATGCATTGCACAATGATTTTTTTTACTAAGTGGTCTTTCCCATTGAAAAATTGTTGTACAATTTTTTCCATAGGGAAAATTGTTATGCGGGACACCATTTCACCCCAAAACCTAATTGTTATATGATTTTGTTGCTATACAGGGCAATTGTTGTATCAGGTTCCACTGTACTACCATTTCAAGTTATACAAAACATTTTAAGTTTAGAAGGTGGATTTTATAGCATGGTATTTATACCTTTAAAGAAGAAAAATGGATCCCACAGATTTTCTTGAAGAAACATAAGTCAGCCACATTGCTAAAGCTAAATTCAGATACAGACAGTGCATGGATGGGAAAGTGCCATGTAGGTCCACAATGGAAAAAAGGTGACCATTAAAAACATACCATAATAAACAATTTGTAGTAGAGAACCAACAGGTGACACTAGTGATCTGGGTAGTAATATTAAACATCAAAACCAAAGCATAGTAGCCTGTTGTAGTACACAGAAAGAGCTTCCTCAAAGATCATGGTATTTTTGAACCACAATCAAGTGTACCTTGGGCAATGGTGACCTTCTTGTGCCAGCTAATCTTTCTCACACTGGTTCTGGTGAAAGGTACTATGGAATTAATTCACCAAAATCTGGCTTCATTTTGTAAATTTCACATCTGAACTAGACACAAAAGAAGTAGCCTGTTGCACAGTTAAGCTTATCTAACGAGGAATTTAACAAGAGTGTCAAATTGTTGTTAGGAATTTTTTTCCTTTTTGGATTTCTGGGCATACAAGACTTGCATCAAAGAATCAAAATAAAAAGGAATTCTTTAATTAACAACAATTTGCTTCTATTAGTGAGATCATTCCCACTGCACACATGGAAGACACAACAGGATATTGGCCAAACTACAATGGGTAATATTATTTTCTACTGCTACATATGATGTTGTGAAACATTAGATAAACTTTTATTCATGGTAGTTCAGGACAGCATTGAGATCAAAGTACATTCTGATCAAAGAAAATGTATCTTTTAATTAGTGATGTGTTACATTTCCATCATAACATCTTGGAAACAAGAACTGATTACCTACCTGTAGTTGTAGTTCTCTGAGTGGTCATCTGTGTATTCACACACATGGGTTCTGTACACATGCAGTGAACTATGCCAAAAATTTCAAGTGCTGAAAAGAAGTCATTAGACACATCATGGTCCCATCCTCCCCAAGAACAATAGTTTGTGCAGTTCTTGTTCCCAATCATGTGTGAAGATTGTCAAAGACCTTCTGGTACAAATATTATTTGTGATTGGCTGACAACTGTCTGCTGACCCTGTTAGTGAAGGTGTTCTTTCTACTCTTTACATGGAACTGCAATGAAGATGTTCTTTCTAGGTACCATTCTCATAGAAGCACTGACCGGTATAGCAGTCTCTGAGAGTGGGTACAACCCTGTTTAATGATGGATGAGATGGTGGTCAAATTGTCCATGGCTGCTTGAATAACCTGTCCCTGCACTATGAATGCCTTCTATACTGTGAGTAGCACCCATTCATTTATGTGACAAACGCCTTCTGTGTAGGACCAGTAACCATGTAATCTGTATGGGCTATAGAAAGCTCCCCATCCTAGATGGCTGGCATCAGTTGTCACCTGTAGAGTTGGAGGAAAACTGAGGATCATGACCACATGAATGTTAAACTGGATGTTTGTACTTCCTGTTCATGTGTTTGACAGCAGATGTTTATCAAAAATGGGAACAATGCAATGCAGGCTTGTGTAGATATGAAGATGACTCCAGTCTCAAGCTATCAGAAGTAGAATGTATGTAGGTAGAAAAGGATCTTCTATGAGATGTTCGGAATGGTTTAGGCAGATTAGTAGTATTAATGCCCATGTGCATGGCTGTCACCCTCTTATAAATATTGTCCATAATGTCATCTGTGCTGGTGTTGAATAAATCTTCTCCATCAAAAGAGGAGGTCTATTGTTCTCTTTCTGGTGTGGTCCAATGAACAAAGCCAGGCATATCACTACAATATGACCACAGATGACAGGTGGCATTGATAGGCATCCATTGCGGCTGAATAATTCGCAATGCAGGCACCTAGGAATTAATTTGTATAGGTGTGGTGGCCAATCTGAGCCACCTTACATCCTTCCTTAGTGACAGGAGTAGGGGCATCTTGATGCTGTATTTTTTTTCTATGCCACTTCCACAATTATCAAGTTCGGAGGAATATGTTTCAAAAGAAAGACCACATCTTTGTTGAAACTTTATAAAAGCTTTTGACTTATCAAAAGGAGACTTGTGAGGACAAGTGTATCTGCCAAGAGTCTTTGGCCAAGTTGAGAAGTAAAAGCAGCATCCTGGTATAGGAGGGTTTTGGAGTGCTTCTGGTTAGCTTGTCAAAGATATAGTCTGTCCTAGAAACTGTTGGCTGTTGAATTTCCAATTCCAACACTTGTGCAAATCTACTGATAAAGTTGGTATGAGAGCACAAGTTTTCTTGTGGACAGGTTGGGCTAGTGTTTTCGACATCTTACTCCAGTGTGGTTACTAGAGCCGACAGTTGTTCCTCATTGCTGGTTTCAGTCTCAGAGTTGTCTGGAGTCACTAGTCTCCTATGTGCCAATCTAGGTTTGGAAGGGGCTGTCATCTGACACCTACTCAAGCTGGAGGAGAAAGCTGGAGATTGGGAAGAATCAGAGGCCCATCCTCGCGGTGGATGTCTGGGGAAAGAAGCCATTTCAATGCCAAAGAGGCCAGCTGAATAAATGTGAACTGCTTTAGCAGCAGGTTCAGATTGGCAGAACTCAAATAACATTTCATGGAGTGATGCTCCTTGGAGGATGAATGCTTGATGTTGACATGATGGGACTGAGGGAAAGATGAGGCCTTAAGAACTTGCTCATGAATAGACAATGGTGTATCTCAATCTCAAGAATTCAAGGTTGGAGGTGGATACCAGAATGGCATTGAGGAGAATCATGGCATCCCCACAAAAGGTGGTATTCAACCCTCATGAAATTCTTCCAGAAGGTAATGCCAATCATAGGATGAGTAAAAACTTTTGAAAGCCCACATAGAACGACGATACTGTGGAAGAGCCTGCAATGGTTTTAGATATAGTTTTGCTGGTGCTTTGGTGTGGTTAAACAGGTCTGGCTGTGGCTTCAGATTAGGTGACATTAGTGAGGGACTCCAGGATGGATCTTGTTATGGTGGATAAGAGGCAATAATTGCTGTACAGAGTGAGACTAGTCTGGAGAGTAGCTAAACTGAGTAGATTTGTATTGTGGGCCTAGAGAGCAGTCACAATCAGAACCCAAACAGACTAGTTCATCCTTGTCTTGAGGCTGTTTGGAAGTAGTTGCAGGAATGGACCTCATCAGTTTCAATGTGTCGCTGGGTCTGAATTCCACCTTGTTTCAAAGATTTCTTTGGCTTTTTTATGTGATTTTGGGTACATCTTGGTATTTCTTTCTACAAGCTTTTGGAGGAGTATGATTTTGGCATAGAGACTGAGCCTTTTTGTTCAGTAGATCAGTGGGATGAGTCTGTAAATTGAGAGGTTTCTGTGGTCAAAGTGGCCAACAGGAATTTCTCCAAAAGGTGAAAACATAGGTGAGATTGGTTGTTCCTTAGGGCAAACTTCATAAACTGTTTCCAAACTGCCAACTGTGGGTTTGATGTGATTCCCCAAGGCAAAACAAACACTTTAGAGTGACCACCTGTTAAGAGAATTTTGTTTCCACAGGTGACATACTTCTTGAATGGGCCTGTAGGGGGCCATAAACAAGATCCATTCAGTGGTGGGATGACAAATTTTTTACTACCCCACCCTGACATCATGGACGTCATGGGCGGGGCCAACATCATGACGTAGTAGGCGGGGCCAACATCATGACATTGTGGGCGGGGCCAAAGAAAAATTTAAAAATTTAAAAAAATATAAAAAATTCAACCCATCCTCGCCCAAAACATAAATCAGCCCGCCCACCCACCCCAAACACAAAGCAACCCACCCGAAACACAAAGCAACCCAGCCACCCACCACAAACACAAATCAACCCAGCCCAAACACAGATCAACCCAGCCACCCAGCCCAAACACAAATCAACCCAGCCACCCAGCCCAAACACAAATCAACCCATCCCAAACACAAATCAACCCACCTCAAACACAAATCAACCTGATAACCCCTAACACAAACCCATCAGTTACATGGCCTGGGGTCAGGGAGCAGGCACTAGTCAGTCAGCACGGTGGCTTGCCTCCTAACACCCCCCCATCTGCCTCACCAATGCTTCAGTGAGGCGAACAGGGGCTTCAGGACCAAGCCGTGTGCACACGTGGCTTGCTCCCGAAGCCTCCGTTCGCCTCACCGAAGCATCAGTGAAGCAAACGGGGGTGATCCCAAAATCCCTGTTTGCCTTACTGAAGCATCAATGAGACAAACGGGTTTTTTTTATTTATCAAACCGCGCATGAGCGCAGCTTGATTCCCAAACCCCCATTCGCCTCACCAAAGCTTACTATGCATGCGCAGAAATTCATTCTGATGCTTGCATGCTTCACAATTGTAGCATGCATGTGTCAGATTGATTTCTGCGCATGCGCACTAAATTGGAGTCATTTTGGCTTCAATTTTTTAAAGAAAAAAAAATTTTTTTTGAGGCGTCAGAAACGGACGCTTCAAAAAAAGAACTACCCTCCTGGAGAACTCTCCAGGATTGTTCTTACCGGTTCTGGGGAACTGGTCAGAACCAGCATCATCCCATCACTGGATCCATTAGAACTGTATACAGAGAAAATACAAATGAAGTTGCAAATTAGAGACAGAGAAGATGAATAGAAACAACTGGGGAATTTGTTGCTTTTTAATTTGGATGAGATAAGAGTAAAAGGTGAAGAGCTCTAGAAGATTGCACACTACCGTCAGAGCAGTAAGGAAAAACTGAGGACAGGAGCCATAAGGCGCTCAGATACTGTATGTACAATAGGGTGGGACCATGTTGTTTCTAACAGCTGCCTTTCCTGGTTTGTAAGAGTCTGAAAGGGCTCACTATACATGCACAGAAACCATGTGTGTGATTCACACAGACCACAACAAAGAAGCATAAATATATTGGTGGAAAATACCACTCTGTTCGGATTCTGTTTATAGAACTAACAAATGCATTTGGTTACACACAAAATCATTCATTTCAGGACTAGTGCCTGACTGATCATTTCCTTAATCTAATTAGTATGTCTATATCGATATTCACCTTCTTGAAAAAAAATTGATGGACATGTAAACTGTGGATATGGTACCCATAGACTCTGATTGCATCTGATTGCTGGCCTGAAGTCAATACAACACTGATTCCTTTGGACAATGTCTGCATAACAAATATATGCAGAAAATCGGTCTGCTGTTGATCCAATCCTTCATCAGAGATTATTAAGAAATATGGATAGTTATGTTCCAGAAAATTCTGCCAGTTGGGGTCTAAGTAGCTAGTAAATTCAGTATGTACTTCAGCTTCAGTGTTTTTCCTTAGATGGTTGATCAATGCAGTACGAAGAGAAAGGAGGTAAGAATTTCTGAAATAGAAATATTCTGCATCCTGGGAGGAGAAAAGATAATGTATATGTAATACTATAAACTGATTACAACAACTGCTACATAACCTTCAAATCAGTAGACATTGAAAAGGGATAAATGTTAAAAGAGGAATATGCCACAGTTCTGAATTGGGACAGGTACAGTAAAACCTCGTTTAACGTTAAAACCTGGTTCCACAAGTCTTGGTGTTATCCGATTTTTAGTGTTATCTGATGCATGTTAAAATCCCTATGGGATCTATAGAGATACATTGTAACCACACAGGCTTTAGCGGTTGTTATCCGATGCATCCCATAGGATCTTAATGTTATCCGATGTAATTCTTCCCCCCAGATTGCTTAATGTTATGCGATTTTAGTGTTATCCGATACTAATGTTATCTGAGGTATTACTGTACTGTACTTTTTAAATTGTTCATAAATTATTCCAAATTAGGAGTGAACCAGGAGGTATTTATTTACATTTGCAGACCAAGGTCCTAGACCAAGGGTCAGCAGACTTGGTTCTCCAGGTGTTGTTGGACTTCAATTACCAGAAACCCAAGTTGGAGCCAATTCAATTCCTCACTAAAGCTCCTGGTAGAAGAGCCAGCCCGTGTACTCATAGGAAAGCCATACAGTCCCAGGGTGCCCCCAGAAGAAGGGAATGGTAATACAGTGGTATTCTCTACCTAGAAAACCCAGGAAAGAGTTGTCTCAAGTCATAACTGACTTGACGGCACATAATTTTATTGCTTTACAATGGGCACATTCACCTCTTTCACATTTCAAAAGACCTGCTCTGTAGAGATTGGACAGTTGACTGTGTTTTTTGAACTGGGATATGAGTTCGATATAGACTCTACATGTGCTCTACATGGGGCTGCCCTTGATGTCCATCCAGACGCAGTTGGTCCAGAATGCGGTAGCCCATGCACTGGTGGGGTATGGCCATTTCACCCATGCCTTGTGACTGCTGCAGGAGCTGCACTGGCTGTCTATATGTCTCCAGCTGCAATTCAAGGTGCTGGTTATCACCTTTTAAGCCCTTCATGGTAGCAGACCAGGATACCTCAGGGACCGCATCGTCCCAAGGACATCAACCCGTCCCATGACAGCAAACCGAGAGGGCACACTCCATATACCATCTGTTTGAGAGAAAGCCGCACCTCTCCAGCAAAAGAAAAAGGGCCTTCTTGGTCGTAGCCTCACATTATGGAACCTCCTCCCAGTAGAATTATGCCTCCAGGCCCAGTTACTGCCGTTTAGGAGAGAATTCAAAATGTGGTTAGTGGAATGGGTCTGGGGGCCGTTACTATAAACTAGCTCTCCTTTCTGGAACATCTGAAGTTCCGCCCTCTTGTAATTGGTTTTATTGATGTTTTAACTGTTTTTATATTGTTTTTAATTTTTGCTGAGCAGCCAGTGAGGTGTTCACTGGACTGTGTGCACTGTCCAGAGTCTATTGATTAGGACAGTATATAAATCTAAATAAAATAAATAAATAAATTTTGGTAAGTGCTTGAAGCCCAAAATGTTCCACAACAATACTGGGTGTAATGCTGTCCATTTCTTAATGAGTCTACATCAGTTGTCGTCAACCTTTTTAAGCTGGGGCCCGGATCATGCTCCCTCAGACAGCTTTGGAGGCTGGTTAACCATTTTGCCCTTCCTCTTCTACATGGCACATCCCGGTGTGGTGGAAGGGAGCACATGAAATGGTGCTATGGGCTGCATCCGGCCCATGGACCACAGGTTGAGAATCCCTGGTCTACATAAAGGTTTGTCACAAGAATACTCGGATGATAAGTTCAAGGTATTCTGGGTGTCATAGTTCACCACTGGCTATTTTTTTTTATTTTTTATTTTTTTGGAAAAGCATTGTTAATATCACTGGAAATAAGTTTGTTTTCAAATCTGTTGTGAAGACAGTTATGCATTTCTTTTTCCTATACAGAAAAACAACTCATTTACTTTTTTAAAAATGACTCATTACCTTAAAGAATATAATGATATACTTTGCTCCTTTACTTGTTAAATCCAAGAGAAAGCGTTCAACTAGGTAAAAAAAGTGCAAGTTCTGTCCTTGTCGTAATGTTTGTTCACTTGCATAACTGATGAACAATGAATCACCATCTATCAGGAAAAATTCTGATTCAACACAGTCATTCAGCAAGCTGACATATCTAAAGCAAGAACATTATAGGTTAAAACAATCCAATTTAACAGTGATTTAACATAATAGTATTAAAGTTGCATAGCTCTTTTAAAGACATCTGATATTTGATCTAATACCATAATGGCTTCTTTCTCCAATTAGGATTTATCCATACAGACATTAAGTCCACTCTGGGGTAGGCTGGTCCGTTGTTGTTTTTTAGTGTCCACATATCTTGGATGCTGGAGTGGTCCCACTCTTTTGCAATGCCTGCATTTCTCTACATGTTCCGTGTATATTATTCCCGGCGCCTATGGACACTGGGAAGGGCACAGATGAGACCTTTGCAGTTGCCAAAGGCTGTTTCCAATGGAGACATCTGGTATGCTAAAGCTGTTTCAGCATTTTGGATATTGAGCACTTGCCCTAATGGTCTATAATGGTCTGGAGAAGTGATTTTTTTTGTATCTTGTAGATCACTGATGTGATGCAGCACTGTGTTTAACAATTTTTAAAATTATGTATCTGTAACTATTGCCAAAGGGCTGTGGTGGCTTAGTGGTTAAGATGCTGACAATTGGAAATTCAGCAGTTCAAGACACAAGTGCTGCACAACAGAGTGAGTGCCCATCATCTGTCCCAACTCCTGCCACCTAGCAGTTTGAAGCAAGAAATTACACGTAGATAAATAGGTGGGAAATATGTAATAGCCTTAGTCATGCTTGCTACATGACCATGAAAACATTTGCAGTTGCAGGCAGTGCTGGCTCTTTGGCTGCAAATGGAGAGGAGCACCGTTCCCTAGAGTTATACATGACTGGCTTTCATGAAAATGAGACCTTAACCTATGTACTGCCAAACAAAACTGTGCCTACAGCCACAGTTTCAATCTGCATTACACAAAGGCGTACAAATAATTTTCGCTCCAGGTTTCTAGCAAATGTTTAAAAAAATTCTGTGATGCCAGAGTAGTTAAGACAGTCGCCGCTATTCCACATGATCCATCAATGGCTTCAAGAAAAATAGACATGCAGAGCAATTAGAAGTCAGTTAGGAGGATGCACAAGATTTACAAGTTTGAGGGATAGTCATAGGCTCTTAATCATTCATACTTACTCTGCTTTTGATATTTCTTTCAAAATTAATGTACTAATTTCTTCCATGCATCTTTGTAGAGCTGAAAAAAATGTAGGTACATCTTAGAATTATTTCACATATTATTTGTTTTCCTCTCAAAATCCTAGATAAATAATAAAAATTACGTGGAAAGTTCTTTAGAAGAAGCAGTTTCAGAGCAGGTTTGTAAAGTACAAAAACCTCATATAACACTAAAATCTGGTTCCACACTTCACCTAAAGGTATGGAAACTACAAAGGACACCCCAGTATTGTTTATCATCCCAAAGGAGATTCCAAAACAGCAGTCAATTTAACAGCAAAAATGTATTCAAAACTACAGATAATCTGTAAATTTGCAACATTGTGAACTCTGTAGTAGCACTGACATCAGCTGAAAAAGCTGCCTATAGCAGGAAAGTATGGGAGTAAACTTCACTCCACTCCACATGCAAATGGTCCAACAAACAGTCAATGTTTATAAACATTCATCCTCCTTCTTGAATGTCTTCATCCAGCCATCTGGCATGGCCTCTTCCAACTCCATGAGCATTGGAAATCAAAATAATGGACTGGAGTGGCTCAAGCGGCTAAGACGCTGACTGGAAGGCATGAGGTCAGCCGTTCAATACCCAAATACTGCTGGATGGAATGAGCAGTCTCTGTCCCAGCTCCTACCAACCTAGCAGTTCAAAAGCAAGACATTGGTGGGAAGGTAAACACCATTTCATTCACTCTGGTGTCTAGTCATGCCTGCCACATGACCATGGAAATGTCTGCAGAAGCAGACAGTGTTGGCTATTCAGCTTTGAAACAAAGTTGAGCACTGAATCCTAGAGTCAGATATGACTGGCTTTCGAGCAAGGGAAACCTTTACCTAACTAAAATGAAACAATAGCAACCAAGTAGCATATGCCAAAACTTTATCTTCAAAGCAAATCAAGAGCAGCCAAGATACATATGAATATTCATATATCTACTTACTTGGTTTTTGGAAATCATACAAATAAGGTTTGTGTGAAACATCTACTTGCTCTGTCTTCTTCTTTGCCAATCTGACAGTATCAGAGGAGGCTTCCTTTTCTGCCACACTCGGTTTTGAAGCCATAACTGGTACTGTATATCGCTCTTAATGCTGCTTTAGGTATAAAGTGTATTTATATCTGGGACATTAATTTTTCATTCACCTGGAAATTACCAAACATGCACATATATAATTGTATTATTTTAAAAAATCTACATTTTACATGGCAGATATGTTCAACTATTCTAAGCATCCTAACTGCAACTACCCGGGCACGCTTCATTTCTGCACTGTTCTTTTTAGCATTGGAGCAGTATTTCTCAATCTTTGGTTTTTGAATTTAATTCCTGGAAGCCTAAGTCAATTCCCCAAAGCACTGATCAGCCAATGTACTGACTTAGGCTTCTGGGAATTGAAGTCCTTCATGTTGGGAACCACTGCATTAGAGAGTCAGTTTTTTCAATACCAGGAGATTACTCTGTTTGACCTTACTAGCAACTGTATCAACTGAAACACTTAAGAGAATGTCTACACTGGCACATATCCCAACTTTTTGCCCAGTTTTGTTGTGGTTTGGCTCAATTCAAATGATAGCAGCCCCATCTGACAGCCATTGGGTTGGGACAATTGCCCCCAACCTGCAATTGTTTGAATGCCCATTAGGGAACTGTACTATTTTGTGGCACTCTAGTTTAAGCCTGTCCCAAATGCATATTTCTTTGGGACAGTTAAACATTTGTTTGGGACAGTTAAACCTAGATTTCTGCATGATGAGAAGTCTTTCTGCTGTTTCCAGTTTAGACATCTATCTAACAGTCAATTCAGGATATCCTGTAGATTGGCGATTACCCCTGATCATCTATGAACGGTCAGGAGAAATACAGGGTGAATCCTGTTTTTGTATATTGCTGATCAAGAAATTGCCCACAGCTGTGATTTTGCTATGGCTGTGGGCAGTTTCTTGATCAGCAATACACAGATCTTTCACCCCTTTCACCAAAGCGGCGCAGCACAGCAATGATTGTATAGAAAAATACTTTGTTTCCCTGACCATCTGAATATTTTCCCCAGATGGTCAGGGAAACAAAATCTAGTATGGTGATGAAATTTCCCCTGACAATTCATAGATGATCAGGGGTAATTGCCAATCTACATTATCTTGAACCAGCTGATAGCTGGTACCAATCTACAGTATCCTGAACCAGCTGTTAGCTGCTTCAGGATACAGGAAATGGAAACAATTGAGAAACAAAATTCTATTGAGACATCGGGTAGATGTCATCGAACCTCTTTTTAATTCTACAGTATTTTGTCCTTAGATGTGTTAATTTTAGCTTTGTATATTATTATACACTGGTTGGTTATGTGACACAAATAAAGTTAGGGATTATGCCCAATCCCATTTTGCTCTCTCGTCCAACCACAAACAACTAAAAAACAAACAAACACTGTTTAAAAACCATGCTACACTGGACTAGAAGGGCTAGTATAGCCAGGCCCTTATATGTAAATAAAAGATTTGAATTTATGTATAGAAATTCTAACTGTGCCATTGCCAGTCCTAAACCTGGATGAGAAAGAAGGTGTGTTCGGCATCAGGTTAGCACCTCAGCCCCAATGAAATTATGTTGCTAACAAAGCAATAAGGGGTCTCATTGACCGATATGGTGTAGTGGCAGAGGTAGGCAATACACAGCATAGGAAATAGCTACTACTACGACATAGAAACCCTATAGAAATGACTTTGCTGGTACAGCTTTGTAAAGCTTTTTTGGATTATTTCCCATACAAATAGGCATTACTTGAAAGCGGTCCCACAATATTTGTAAATAGGCGACTCAGGGCGACTTATAGTCAAAACAGCAACAGTACAATAAAAATTAAAAAATATAACCTCACAAAATACAAAATTCAACCAGATCAGAACACAGACTAACTCCCCTCAGGCCATTGTTGTTGGCCCAGAGGAGTGGGCAAGGTCCTCAGCCACCTGCCAGCCCATCAAGTTTTCTCCCTCAGGCCGTTGTTGTGGGCAAAAGTCATTAGTTATATTTGTCTTTGTACTGTCAGGTTGGAACTGACTTATACTGATTTTAATAGAGCTTTCAAGGTAAGTGAGAAAACTCCCCCTTGAGTTTTCCATCACAGAATGGGGATTCAAGTCCTGATCTCCACTGTCCTAGTCACTCTATCCACATTGAAATTTTATACCAATTCTGGTATTTATTTGAGTGCATCTTAATTTAAAAAAAGAAAAGAAAACAGAAGCAAAGGCCTGGTTCCAATGCTGAAGCTGTACCGGACTTTACTGTTTCTACCAAACATGGTAATCACCTAACCTCTTATAGTTCACCTCTCTGTGTAACCCTAAAAACTGGTCTGGATTGCTGGGGGCAGGTCTGGAGGTCTGGAAGAAGCAACTCTTGATTCTGCTGGTGCCAGACGTAGTGTACATTTATCCTGATTATGATGTAATTGGACTTTGCACCAATTTAAGTAAATCCCTCCAACTGTATCATTACTAACAAAACAAAGATAGCAATAGCATAACACATATATACTACCCCATAGAGCTTAGAACACTCTCTGGGCAGCCCACAGTGTAATTAGTATTTTGCTCTCAACTAGCTGGATGCTCATTTTATTTACCTTGCAAGGGTGAAAAGCTCAATCAAGCTTGAGCCCATAGGGATTAAACTCAGACTTGAGCAGAGCTTTGGCTGCCACTACACCACAGGGGTTCTTGAATTTGAGACATTGCCTTCAGATTGCAGGTCTGAAAAGCAACTCAGTCATGGTGACAGCTATTTCAACATGCTTACAACATCAGAGAAATCAAGAAATGTAAGTCCATTTCAGGGGATTCCTCATGGGCCCATATCCTTCACAGGTATTGTGCATCTAAAATATTTGCAACTGGAGACAACTGTGACAAGTTTAAATGATAATCCTGTCTATCACATACAGTACATGGATACACAAACAGTACAGTTCTTTCCATATTCCAGTAGACAAAACACTCCCTCAAACTTATGTGGAGATCCTGAACTGTTCATACAACCATAGTACACTTCAGTGACTATTCAGGACAGCAGTGCTTTTCTTTTTCATAACCTAGTACAGTAAAACCTCATATAACACTAAAACCTGGTTCCACAAGTCTTGGTGTTATATGATTTTTAGTGTTATCTGATCCTCTATGGGATCCATAGAGATACATTGTAACCACACAGGCTTTAGCGGTTGTTATCTGAAGCATCCCATAGGATCTTAATGTTATCTGATGCAATTCTTCCCCCCAGATTCCTTAATGTTATGCGATTTTAGTGTTATTCGATACTAATGTTATATGAGGTATTACTGTACTAGTTTCTAAGGATCCCTGGATCAGAGGTGGCATTCCTGTGCCAATTGAGAACTCCTATGACTTTTGGTTATCAGAAAGGAACCAAGGCACAGTACTGTTTTTCAGAACTCATTGACTCGTTGATTCTCCTTCCTACATCTTCATTAAAAAAACCCAATCATCTTCCATATTTTCCTAAGATAGATCCAATATTTATCAGAAATAACCCAAATGGATTGAAATAGATTAAAAAGTGGTTGCCTATTCTTGAACAATTTTAAAGCCTGGCCATATTTGCCTCTTCTTCTTCTTGTGCCATATCTGATTCAGAATATTGGGAATCATCATGGCAATCAGCCATGAAGATTGTCATGAGAATATAATACAGTGGCCTTCCACTTGCCTTCCGCATCGCAGCATGACACCCGTACCACCACCCAGTTCTTCATGTCACTTTCTGGTCCAGAGCCCTTTTGGCACACAAAGTCCTCACCAGCAGGCCAGTATTGATGAATCAAGATGGAATCAAGTGGGATTCATTTGTCTCTCCTGAAGGCTCAAGACCAGCCTCTAAGGCACTGGTTCCCAACCTTTTTTTGACCATCTTCCACCTAAGCATCTCTAAAATCCAGGAAACTCCCCACTCCCCTGGTGATGCAGTGGAAGTCCTTTCCAGGTGTCTGGAGGCTGTCAGGGTGTGGATGGGGGACAACGGGCTACAACTGGATCCTGGCAAGACTGAGTGGCTGTGGGTCAGGGGTCCTGCGTTATCTTGGGAGCTACCATCTTTGGTTCTGGATGGGACGGTTCTGCCCCAGACAGACCTGGTGCATAATCTGGGGGTCCTCCTGGACTTGTGACTACTGCTCGAAGAGCAGGTGGCAGTCATGCCCAGGAGGGCTTTTGCACAACTTCGTGTGATACGTCAGTTACGCCCACTCCTAGGTTGAGACTCCTTGCTCATGATCACACATGCCTTGGTCACCTCAAGACTTGACTATTGTATGCGCTCTACATGGGGCTGCCCTTGGTGACCATTCAGAGGCTGTAACTGGTCCAGAATGCGGGTGCCCGGATCATGATGGGGTGCGGGCATTATGCTCGTGCCTCACCATTGCTCCGGGAGTTGCACTGGTTGCCAGTTTGCCTCCGAGTGCAATTCAAGGTGATGGTTATTACCTTTAAAGCCCTACATGGTAGTGGGCCAGGATTCTTAAGAGACTGCATCACACCAAGAGTATCTGTCCGTCCCACCAGATCGGACCGGAGAGGTTCTTTGGTGGTGCCATTAGCTAGAGAGGCGCATCTCTCTAGCACTAGAAGACCCTTCTCTGTGTCCGCTCTGGCCCTATGGAACTTTCTGCCAACAGAATTGCGTCTCCAGATGGAGTTGGCTGGCTGGGCAGGTATGGGGTCTGGGCCAAACGGTCACTCAGGCCGGTTGGCTCATTTGACTCCCTATTAACCCCTCCCTTCTGTGTTCTTAGCTGTGTTTTTAGCTGTGCTGTACAGTATTTTAATTTTTGCTTTTTAATTTGTACTGTTTTTTTTAAAATTTTAACTTTTTATTATCTTTTGTGATGGGTGGGTTTATATTGTGGGATAATTGGTAGGTTTTATTTGTTGTCATCCGACCTGAGTCATTTGTGAGGAGGGCAGCATAGAAGTATGACGATAGATAAATAAATAAATAAGAAGATCACCTTGTTAGCTGGAATTTCAGCAAGTTGGCAATTCAAGACCTGAGTACTGCATGGCAGAATGAGTGCCCATCTCTGTCCCAGCTCATGCCAACCTAGCAGTTTGAAAGCAAGAAATTGCAAGTAGATCAATAGGGACCACTTCAGTGGGAAAAGATCATGGGGAAATGAAAGGCGCCTCATTCAGGCACGGAATTCCTCCAGCAAAAATCCTGTCAACCCAGAAAGCACCTTTGTGTGCTTTGACATGAGGAAAAAAAATATCAAATTGCCTCCTTTTGGGGCGTGTCTCCCACGTTGGGAACCACCGCTCTAAGGAAAACCTAAGCTTTTGCACCCTGTCCTCTGGTCATGTGAAGAAAGATGGTTTTATATAGCAATGACAGAGGAAAGGCACTGTGCCTGAATGGGCTGAAAGGTACACTCTCAAAAGAGCCCTCGTTTCAAAGTGACTCCACCGAACCCCGAGAGTAAGGACTGGAGTTCATCCAAAGCGTGTCTTTTCCGCAAAAAACAAGCCATTCTCCACAGACAAAACAGGCGAAGCTGAGCCTGTGGGTCTGCTTTCCTTCACAATAACCCAGCCTAAATGTGCGCACGCTCCATCCCACTTGAAGCGCCTTAATTCGAACTGCTAGGTTGGCAGGGACAGGGACAGAGACGGGCGCTCAATCATTCTGCAGTACCCGGGTCTCGAACTGCCGACTTGTCCATCTTCCAGCTAACAAGGCGAGCGTCTTAATCACTGAGCCACCGTAGCCCCGCCTTAATTCACTGCTAGCCTTTTATTCTTCCCACTCACCATCTTCCCGTAGCTTCGAGGGAAAGGGACCAGCAAGAGCGCTTCTCCCCAGCGGTGCAGCTTTAAACGTCTGAGCCGTAAAGCGCACAATAGGACATGAGGACTAGGAGTTCCTTTCTTCTGTCACCCGCCCCTTACTTTGCAGCTGTAAAGTTATCAGGGAATATAAAGCGTACTTAGCATCCAGTCAAAAGAGGGAACGACAAGCTCCTCCTCTGAAGTTAAGCTTCCAGAAGTTAAGTTTCGTTTCTTGGACCAGCAGAATAGTACTAGCTAGCACTTACATCGGGGTACGAGACGAGAAACGAAAGAGTATACAGAATGACCAATAAAAAAATTATCTCAGTGTCAGCAAATAAGTCAAAACCGAAACAAGCAAGCGTGCTCTGGAAAACAAAAGACTTGGAAGTCCTCCCTTCCCCCTTAAAGGTAAAGGTTTCCCTTGCTCGAAAGCCAGTCGTATCCGACTCTAGGGTTCAGTGCTCATCTCTGTTTCAAAGCCAAAGAGTCGGCGCTCTCTGCTTCTGCAGACGTTTCTGTGGACATGTGGCAGGCATGACTAGACACCAGAGCACACGGAACAGTGTTTACCTTCCCACCAAAGTGGTCCTTATTTATCTACTTGCAATTTCTTGCTTTCGAACTGCGAGATTGGCAGGAGCTGGGACAGAGACCGGAGCTCATTCTGTCCTGCAGTATTCGGGTATCGAACTGCTGACCTCCCACGTTCCAGTCAGCGCCCTAGCCACTTGAACCACTGCAGTCTGTTATTCTGATTTGCAATGCTCATGGAGGTGGAAGAGGCCATGTCAGATGGACTGGCTGTGACGGTGCACCTTGTCATTATCCTCAAAGCTGCGGTAGTCCATTGCAGTCCCAGTGTCAAATCCTGCATGTCTCATTTTGTACATGCTGCAGGAGATGGTTCCGTGATCATAGTGTGTGGGTCACTTCATGGCAAGCTGGGATCCACCTTAACCAAATTCACGCCAATGCATTTTTCCTGTTTGTCAGAAAATTATTTTCAGGGAAAAATGTATACTCAGACATGAGTAGCAGATGATGACAATGATATTATTTGAGAATCCTTTTTAAAAACTCATAGAAATATTCTTGATTTCTCAGCCTTTGGGTCAGCACATTTAAGCTTGATAGGTTTGTTTACATGTTTTGCATTTTCTTTTGAGAATGTTTGTCATGTACAGTACATGCATACTTTTGGGTAAAATTAAGCAGAAATTACCTGAAAATAACTGAAGAATTGTACACTGTAACAGTTTGTAAACTCGGAGGTTTTTTCTCCAAGACCACTTGCTCTTGTCGCTAGGATTTCCATTTTGTGGATAGCAATAATGGTATTATTTTATTGAGTTAAAATCTCACCTATTTTATATAATCATATTTTATTTGCAGAAATTTATGAGAAGGTATCTGTTAACCTCTGGTAGCAAAAACAAACTGAGTCTTGTGGCACCTTAAGCATGAACATTTAATTAGCATATGCTGTTAGATCTGTAATTCTTGATTAGGAAGAACCGGTGTGGCTCATGAGCAATTTAGACGATTTGGAGAGTCAGATAAGGAGGAATGATTTGATAGATATAAAGTATTTTCAAAGTCTTTTGAGATAACTATCTTCCAAAGGCTCCTTAGTAATGTGTCATCTTGGGACAAGAAGATATCCTGTCAGAATGTCTTAAATCACAGGAAACAATGTAAAGGTTAGCAATTCACATAATAACTGGAACTGAGGAGTCCTTATTCAGATCAATTTATTTGGGCAAAGATCACCCATGAATCTTTGGCTGACTTGATAGCCCAGTGATTTAGTGAGATGTTGGGAGATTGATTCTCCACTGTCCCTCCACAGAGAAAAGACAGCCTGTGTAATCATGGACATCCCAGGACCTAAAGAAGAAGGGAATGGTAAATGCTTCTGTGTATTTGCTACTTAGGAAATCCTGATAAAGGTCAGCATAAGTCAAAATTAACTTGACAGCATGAAATTATTATTTATGCTTTTTAAAATTTATGATAATGGAAATTAATGATAAATTAATGATTATTTTGCTCTTGCCTACCCTCAAGAATGTTTATTCTTGCCATAAAGCTCACTCCTCTGAGCTGGCAGACTTGAGGCACAGATCCATTCAGAGGATGTTGAGGGTCATTCTCTTCAATCAAATTAGAAGATGAAAGAAGAATCTCACACAACAAAGAGTAACATTAAAGGAGGATATGGCTGAGGAACCTGACCTCTCCTAAGTCACTTGGAGGACCCTGACTAGGCTGAGTTACTGAGTGCCTAAATGTAAGACCAACATGCTCAAGTGGGGACTGCTGATGGACAACAACATGCTGTGTGAATGTGGAGAGATACAGAATCCCGCTCATTTACTGGTCTCCCAATTACTGCCAGAAACCTGCACCGATGAGGACTTAAGTTTATCAAAACAGCTTCATTTTGGCAGTCCAGGGCTTGATCAGGACATAGTCCCACCAAGTCATGAAACTCACTGGCTCAGATCATACCATTTACTTCTCTGAATTTAATCTACCCCACAGGATTGCTATGGGGAAGAGAAAAATATGTATGTTCACTTGAGCTCCTTGGAAGGAGGATTTTATAAATTATAAAGTAAAGTTGCTGCTTCATAGGGAGATTGGACATTGAGGATAGCTATACTGTAAACATGTCACAACAATTTTGTTTTCTGTTTTTGCAAAATTGGATGCTGGCTTGGGTGGATCTGTGGTCTAAAACAGCAGATTACCTGTGTTCTTTATAATTCACAATGGTGGACAAATGGAGATTTGCAACAGAGTGAATACTGGACCAAGTTATGAAGGTTAATCTGTTAAAGAGGGGGGGGGACGTTTCAGTATGTAATGCAAAATTAAGTTAAAGGGAACAGCTTTTTGCTTGTCATTTCCTATGAAAAACAGATTATCAATATTGCTTTTTAATGGGGCAGAAATGATGGTCCAAGGGAAGATCCTTGGGAAGAGAGGCCTTGAATGTAGATGACTTTGTGGCTAAAGTACTTGAGAGACTGGTGTGGGAACTTCCAAGGAGTTAAGAACAGGAAGACAATCACCATGTTGTTACCCAATATCCAGTATTGATACAGCACTTGAAGAAGAATACACACACTCTCTATGGAAAGTAGAGGCCATGTTGTTACTCAGTATAGCTCTAGTTTACATTTATCCACACTGAGACTTTTTTTTTTTTTTTGCTAAAACAGCTTACTGAAAAATAAAACTCCCATTAATACTAAATGTCTCCAATACAATCATGCACATGTATTAAAAGAGCTTTTTTTGGTATTGATCAAGTGATTGCAAATAGCAGCCATATATTGTGAAGTTGGTTGCTTTCTTTTAAAATGACTGTTCATTTGGGCTTTCTTTGCAACAACTTGCCACAACTCAGTTTTCTATATAGCAAACCTTGGTGGATAGCTGGGTGGTTCTTTTTCTTCCCTTATCAACAGTGTTATAGCTTGATTGTGCTAGCAGATGTGATATCTGTGTAAGACAGAGTGGCTGGAAGGGAAGGGAGAGATGAGCCAGGCTGAATGGAATGTGGTTATCTGGGAAGCAGAGAACCTGTCTGCTTGGTTTAGTTAGGGGACTGGGAGGGGGCAGCCAGCCATGGCAATGCTACGCAGAGCCCCTCCCCAGTCTTACAATCTGAAATACTTGTTCAGAATTGTTAATTTGTGTAATAATATAGGTAGGGCCTATGTAAATTGTGCCCTCTCCCATAACTTTTGTTTCCCTGCCCTCTGACTCACTCACAAGCTCACTAGCAACTAACATATCTTAAAAATATTTACCAGAGCATTTCTTCATGGTCCAGTAGGAGCAAAGTCCAGCAATATGGGTGGTACTCTCTCCTACTTGCTTAAGCAATGAAGAGTTGAATCATGTAAGTGGGTTACTCATGACATGTATGCTGAATGAACAAATCCATTTCCAACCTGTGTTGGGAAATCTGCCCCCCCAAAAAGGAGAGAGAGATAAGGCTGGGAAATCTTGTCATTTGTTTTTCTCCTGCTTAAGGTCACTTCGATATTGGTGTCCTCTGAATTCTGTTGCCCTGGGGTAAATTTCTGCACCCTGGTTAACAGCCGTGACCCTGGAAAACAAAAGGTATTAGAGAACAAACTAACAAGAAAGCAAAGAATATACAGTATAGTAATTACAGTTACATTCCTGGATGCCCGTGCACTACAATTTCCATTTGGATGTTCTGATCTGTGGAACGGTGGTGCACAAGTCCTCTTTTGGGTTCCATAGTGAATCATAAATGTGGGCAGCACATTTGCCGCAGTTGGCCTTCCCCTAGGAGAGAGTTGGGGCAGGTGATTTTGGGATACTGCTTCCCTTTTAGTCTGCTTCTTTAGTGTTATCAGATAAACTGCAATGTGTTCTTATTCTACTTGCTCTTCTCAGTAGGTCCAAATAAACAAATAAATATATTAAAAATAAAGGCAGGAGAAAACCAGAAAGGTTACAAATGGAAGGACAGTGATTTCTGAAAACACTACACAAATCTGTGGATAAAGTAGATAAATAATAGAGCAGGGGTGGTCAACCTTTTTCCACTGCAGGCCAGACCACACACTCCAGACAACTGAGCAGGCTGGACCACACTTCCCAGAAGTAGGTGCATTTACAGCTGACATAAATGCACCCACATCCGTGTTCACGACCAGTCATGGGCGCATTTGCACATGTGTGGGTATGTTTTTCAGAAGATGTAAATACACCCCCTTCCACTTCTCGGTGCAGTGGAGGTAGCGACGGGCCATATGGGGTGGCATCAAGGGCTGGGTCTGGCCCGTGGGCCATAGGTTAGGAACCCCAGTAATAGAGCTTCTTCTAGAAACCATGGAAAATATCTTCCTAATTTGGAACTGATTTGTCAGCATGTGATGATAATGAAGAAGGAAAAGGAGGAGGGAGACGAGATGCTGCTCCATGGAACGTAGGTGATTGGTTGTTCAACTTTTTAAAAAGCTATATGTTCCTGCTATTCATACACTGTTGCTGTTATAATGAAGTTTCACTCACTATGTTCACTGTCAGCACCCCTTGGCACACAAATAATAGAAACCTGCTTTTGACACAGTACACTCAGTCTTCATCACCACAACTAAAAGGATACAGTACTGTATATGAAGAGGCCTGCCATCACTTTCTGGAACACCTGTCTGTTAGCCAATTGGATTAAGGAAAAGCCTGGAGACTCTCCTACTTGATGGCAATTCTGTTCCCAAAATAGTCCTAAACAAAGTGTCTTCACGCTTTCTCCTTCCTCTCTTTCTCTGCCTCATGCCAACTTCCTTTTGTTCTATCAGTCAAATATTGTTAGATTGGATGGCTCGTTAAATATGATATACTTTGGTCCCTGGCATATTCCTTCAGCAGAATTTACTCCCTGGTTTTCCCCCATGGAGGGTAACCCATATCCTGTTACATTCTTTTCTTTGTTTAGCTCACACTGTCATCATTCTACAGCTGTCTGTATTAGTCTGATACCAACTGCCTTGTATATTTGCAAACTAGAAATCCTGATATAGATTACCAGTCATCATCAAAGTATAAAAACTAACCATAGCTTGAAGAACATGGTAGGAAAGATTAAATTATTTATCTGCACTATTAATAATAAGAATTGAAGGAAATATATTTTGTATCTCATACTCTCTAAATTCATTTTGAACAATAAACTCTCACTAGCTTTTTCAGGTTCTATTATGTTTCAAAATAGGGATGGCCAAACTTTTTGAGCCATGGGCCAGTCATGTGGTTGAGTAGTCTGATCACGTGGTTCCACCAGAAATGGAAGTAAAACATGCCCACGCATGCACAAATCTGCAGCTGTTGTAAACACGTTTATGACAGCCACAGGTGCATTTATTGCAGTGTTCGCGCATGCGTGGGGTGCATCCACATCTGGTAGTGGCGAGGGCAGCGTGGGCTGGATGATTTGGTGCAGTGGGCTGGATCTAGCCTGTGGACCATGGTTTCGCCACCCCTGTTTTAAAACAAAGGTTGGGGAGAAGAAAATAATATGTAGCATTTTAGTACAACCTTCTTGCAGTATCTTTTACTTTGTAACTTTAGCAGATTACAAACCAAAATGCATGTGGCTTGGAAGAGATATCCCAGATATGCATGCTGTGAAAACCTTATTAAAATATTCAGGGTGATATTAAATATAAATCAGAATACCAAAAACAAAAAAAAGTATAAAAATAACTTCTCAACAACCCTATAAATTAAATAATGCTGGGAGTGAGAGAGACTGGACCAAACTCACAAAATCCTGTTGTACACAGGCACAACTTGATGTTGCACCTGCAATAGTTACAGTAGTACTAAAGTAGAAATGCTTTTCACAAAGTTCTTCTGTGGATGCTTGTGTAGCTGGCTTTTACATCTGAATTAACAGGATTTGCCTAGGGAGTTTCATGGTCTAGCAGAGTTATAAATCTGGTTTTCACAATTCCTAGTCCAAAAATCTAATCACCAGACTGCACTTGATTTAGAATCATGGAATAACGGAGTTTTAAGGGGTCTATACGGTCATTGAATCCACTCCCCTACTTACTGCATTAATCCAAATTAAAAGTATCCAAATTCTATTCATCATAACCCATCTATTTTAAAGGAATAATCTAGAATCACTAAGAAGGCAAACCAAGCTTTTTCTGCTCTGCCAACTAAACCACTGCTATGGTGTTCAGACCTACCAGAAAGTAGGATGAAACTGACTGGTGTTTCCTGGTTGATTTAGGAGGGAAAGTAGCCCTAATCTCACTACTGTGGAACCATTAACTGTACATTTTCCACACTCAGCATTGCCATTAATCTGTTTCCATGGTGCTGAAATGGAGTCTTACATAGGTCCTTACTTTGTGTGCATCTGACTCATTTACTGGTCTGCCAATTACTGCCAACCATAAAGCCAAGAAAGTGGCTTCATTTTTGCAGGCAAGGGGTTTAATTGGGACAAGAAAGAAGAGGAAGAACTTTGGGTGCATAGTCTGTCATACTGGAAACAGTGCAAGAGCCATTGGACAGACTCTGGTTTTGGCTTTATGGATAAGCAGGCCAAACCACAGCTAGCTGACATGTTTTATTTGTTTATTTATTCATTTATTTTATTGCTCAAACTTATATAGCTGCCCACTTGCCAGAGTTTCTCAGGGTGGCTCAAAATGTTAATATCCCAACACTCAGAAAATATGAACTCTTAAAACGTTAAATATTACAGAAATCATTAAATCTTAAAACCTGTTGCTAAAAAATACCCGCACTAAATAAAAATTGAGATTAAAACCTTGTTCTGATGGGCTTCGATTTTGTATTGCCCTGAGGTTTTTTCTGATTTCTTATTTGTTTCTAAATGATGTGAAATTCTGACCTATGTAAACAGTAACTATAGAGAATTAGTAGATTTTACCATATTTATTCTGCTTTGTAAATAAAATTGGAAGCTAGCCATAATAGAGTTCAAAATTGTTCACAAGTCTGGTTTAATTCAGATACAGTAATACCTCGCTTAAAGAGCAAAATGCGTTCCACGAGATTGTTCTTTAAGTGAGTTGCTCTTTAAGTGAAATGAATTTTTCCCATAGGAATGCATTGAAAACCCAAATTTTGTTCTGGACCTCAGAAAAAAGCCCAAAAAAACCCTCTTTTTTTGTTCAAAATTATTTATAAAGTGCAGTTAAACAGCATAAATAGTGTGCAGGAACATGTTAAATCAAAAAAAAAAATCCAAACATCAAACTTCAACTTTTAAAACATCACACATCAAGAATAAAGTTTTTTTAAAAAGGATTCTTTTACAGGGTTCCCATTCAAAGCTCATTAATTAAGTGCCCTTTAAAGGCAACTGAACATAAAACAAGCAGTGACAGATTTTACTTTATTAGGATCAAAACTCACTGCAGATGGTGATAGCAGCCATGAAATAAAAAAGCAGCTGATTTTCGGAAGGCAAGCGATGAGAAACCTAGGGAACATAGTGAAAAGTAGAGACATAGTCAAAGCAATGGGTATTCCCTGTGGCAATGTATGGTTGTGAGAGCTGGACCATTAGGAAAGTGGAGCGCAGAAGAATAGATGCCTTTGAGATGTGGTGTTGGAGGAGAGTTTTAAGAGTCCCCTGGACAGCGAGGAGAACAAACAGGTCAATCTTAGAAGAAATCAACCCTGACTGCTCCTTGGAGGGGCAAATAGTAAAGATGAAGCTAAAGTACTTTGGACATCAAATGAGAAGAGAAGACTCACTTGAGAAAGCCTTGATGCTGGGAAAGGTTGAGGGCAAAAGAAGAAGGAGCCGCCCAAAGATGAGATGGCTAGATGGTATTGTGGACACAATGGGCACAGAGCTGAGCGAGTTGAGAGGGATGGTGGAGGAGTGCCTGGCAGATGGTGGTTCATAGGGTTGCAAAGGGTCGGAATTGACTGTGCGACTGAACAACAAGCAAAACAGCCCTCGCAATCTCCGGAGGGGCTCTCTTGCTTGGCGTGGCTGAGCAAGACAGCCTTGTAAACAGCGGCGAAGTCCGCTGATTGCGAGGCTGTCTCGTTCAGCCACTTGCAGCCGCGCCAAGCGAGAGAGCCACTCAATCTCCGGGGGGAGTCATTGGCCGTAGGAGCGCTCTGTGCTCCTATGACCAAAGACTCCCAGGGGCTCTCTCACTTGGTGCTGCTGAGCAAGACAGCCTCGCAATCAGCGGAGAGGTCCACTGACTGCGAGGCTGTCTTGCTCGGCCATTTGCAGCCGCGCCAAGTGAGCCTATTTTCGTTAAGTGAGTTTTCCCTCCCTCACCGAAGCAGACATTTTGTGAAAAATCATCCTCGTTAAGCGAGTTATTTGTTATACGAGTTACTTGTTGTGCGAGGTATGACTGTATAATCTAAGTATAAATAAGTCATGGTTTATTAAATGGAGGATGAGAATTTTCCCTTACTTTCTCACTTCCCTTCTCTTCATCATTAAAATGAAATACTTCTGGGTTACATTAGGATGCCATTTCCCATGCTTCATAACTATGGTCTATTTACAAACAAATACTGTATGTGAAATCAGGTCAATTGCCCATATAAGGAGAGACATAAACTGAAATAAAAAAGCAACTGATTCTCGGGAGGCAAGCGATGAGAAACCTAGGGAACATAGTGAAAAGTACAGACATCACATTGCAAACAAAAAATTGTATAGTCAAAGCAATGGTATTTCCAATGGCAATGTATGGTTGTGAGAGCTGGAACATAAGGAAAGCTGAGCGCAGAAGAATAGATGCCTTTGAAATGTGGTGTTGGAGGAGAGTTTTAAGAGTCCCCTGGACAGCGAGGAGAACAAACAGGTCAATCTTAGAAGAAATCAAACCTGACTGCTCCTTAGAAGGTCAAATAGTGAAGATGAAGCTAAAGTACTTTGGACATCAAATGAGAAGAGAGCATACACTTGAGAAAGACTTGATGCTGGGAAGGGTGGAGGGCAAAAGAAGAAGGGGCGGCCAAAAATTAGATGGCTAGATGGTTTTGTAGACACAGTGGGCACAGAGCTTGAGCGAGTTGAGGAGGATGGTGGAGGACAGAAGTGCCTGGCAGACAGTGGTCCTTGGGGGTCACAAAGGGTCGGAATCGACTGTGCAACTGAACAACAACAACAAACTGGCCTGAACTTCCCAAAGGTAAAAGGAAATGGATACAGTATAATTAATAATTTTTTCTTCACTGGTGTGGCAGTCTGTAACATGCTAATATCAGTCTTCCATTCTTGGAAAATACCGGTAATGGATTTTGTATAAATACTGTAATCACTGTGTTGCAGTCTTCCCTTGTCAAATCTGAATTCAGCAGCATTCTAATAGCTTTTCCTTTGTTCAAAGTTCTCAACTTTTGAGAAAATTGTGATGAAGACTGGCAACTTACTATCCTTTTAAAATTAAATCTAATATACATGGAATGTTATGACACATGTGCTATGTATAGAATTCAGAAGGTGGGGGTTCCACCCTCACAGAGATAATCCTGATGCTGGCTTTATCTATGATCTGAATGTTGTTTTAGACCTCTTTGTGGAAAAAATGTGGCTGAACTTCTAGAATGTATTCCATTTACATACACGAAGCTATGACTGATGGAAAATCCAGAAGAGTACCCTTCTGATCTTAACAGTATGCTGCTGTGACAGACTTTTGCATAGCCTTCCATGGTATCAGTTTCAACCCTCTGTCCAGAAAGTTCCTTGGCATGGAACTCTGTAGTTCAGCTGTAGTTCATGCTTTTTCACCTTATATCCAAATTCTGCAACATCTGCTTTGCTTTTTAACTGTCAAGGGCATTAAACCATTGGAGACATAAATTCAGATCTCATAGACAAATAATCAGAAATTTCATGGAAACACACTAATGGTAAAGCCATTTTTCAGCAACATAACTACATTTCCATAAACTATATTTTCTCCTTCCACACATACGTAGTCTTAAATGAAACATATTCAAAGAGAAGTTGCTACAGCACTTCCACATTCTGCACCAATTTTATAGGTAAGTATGAATTTGGCAGATTGATAATACCAGTAAAACCTCATATAACACTAAAACCTGGTTCCACAAGTCTTGGTGTTATATGATTTTTAGTGTTATCTGATGCATGTTAAAATCCTATGGGATCCATAGAGATACATTGTAACCACACAGGCTTTAGCGGTTGTTCTCTGAAGCATCCCATAGGATCTTAATGTTATCTGATGCAATTCTTCCCCCCAGATTCCTTAATGTTATGCGATTTTAGTGTTATTCGGTACTAATGTTATATGAGGTATTACTGTATAATAGATTTCTACTATTATCAGTCTGGTAAATTTGAAATAAAATAATATTCTCTGGTTTACATTATCCTTCCTTTCTCTTTTATTTGAAAGCAACTTCTTTGGCCAAATCTCATGGGAATGAGATGTTGCAACAGAAGCATAGCGAGGGGGAGGCTTTGTGGGGGGCAGTGATGCCGCTGCCCTGGACTTGCTGGTGGCTGGGGTGGGTGCTGGGACCCTTTGTCACTGCTGGGCTGAAGGGTACGGGCCTAATATCCCAGTGGAGACCAGGGGGTGCCCCTCCCCCTTCTCCATCACCCTCCTCCCCAGGTGCCCCGTCCGTGCAGCCTGGTGGCAGTGGAGGCTCATCCGCCTTCGGTGGCAGGGAAGGCGGGAAGTGAGTGCGGCTGTCGCCACGGCCCAGCACCAGCCAGGCCAAGGACACACACACACAACACCTGGCCGGCACTGCTTCGGCTGCTGGGCCGCAGTGACCACCAGCCTCGCTTCTCCCCTTCCCCCCTTCCTGTGCCCCGCTGCCACTGCCGGGATAAGAGGCAGGATGGCAGTGCCACCTGGACCCCCAATGGTGTGGACAAGGGGCTGGGGTGGTGTGGCGCGGGCCCAGCAGTGAGCCCACCATCGGCGTCCCAGGCGCATGGTCACCCCACCTAGCCCGGCAGCGGCAGCAGTGCCCAGAGGGGTGAGGCTGGTGGTCTTTGCAGCTGTGCAGCTGGAGCAGCACCGGCCAGGCCTTACAGGGGGGATGTCCTCCAGCTGTGCACACTGGGCTGCAGCGACCACCGGCCTCACTTCCCGGTTGCCACTGCTGCCAAAGGTGGACAATCGGCCACCACCGGGCTCGGAGGTGGAGCGGCCGGGCGTCTGAGACCCTGATGGTGGGTTCTCCGCTGGGCCTGCACCACACTGCCCCAGACCCTGGGCCTTGCCCGCACCCTCGGGGTCCAAGACACGCAGCCGCCCAGCCTCCTAGCCCAGTGAACCCCCCGAAGGTAGGACTTTCCTACTGGGGGGAGGGAGCCGGGGACAGCAAGTTTGTCCTGGGGCCCCAGACACCTAAACCCACCCTACGCCACTCTGTTGCAATCTGTTGTGTTGTATGAATGAATACCTTTACACTGTATTAACCATACAGCCCCCATTTTGAATTTAATGGCCTCACTTTCCTTGCTATATCTGTTGGTGGGCTTTATTTTAGTCTATTCCAACCAGTGTGGTCTTGCAGCTATCAAAGTTCCTTCCAGTTTTAATTTCTGATGTCTTGAAGTCGCTTATGAATGACTTTAGGATATTGGCAAATTAAATACTTCCCCTGCTCTTCTTTGGGTGAAATTTGCTTTTTATGGGGTCTGATGGATTTTCACTGATGCACTGATTCATTTAAATTACTTTTTTAAAAGAAATGCTTTGCTTTTCTATGCACTACCCAACAAGATACTGCCCACAGATGTGGTTTCAATCAGCATTACACAGAGAGGCAAATATTTCCTTTTAATTAATCTAAGCGAAAACATTTTTCCTGAAGAGAGCAGGGGAACTCTGTAAATGACAGCAGAAGGAACTGAAGAGGAACTAAGGTATTCTGCTGAGGCATGGGCTGTGAGGGAGGAGGTGTGTGTTGGTTACTACTTTAGCCTCAGCTGCCTTGTCCTGTCCTCTTCCAGGGTGTGTGCGTGCTCAAGTGTGTGAAAATAGGAATGACAGTAACAGCAGGCTCTAGTCAGCATTGGTGGCTGAATGTGAGGAGTTCTCCCTGGAGGTGTGGGAAGGCCAGGAAGGGGAGGTGGCAACAGTGTCAGCAGCTGGTTTTTATTTTTCTTTCTTTCTTTCTTTCTTTCTTTCTTTCTTTCTTTCTTTCTTTCTTTCTTTCTTTCTTTCTTTCTTTCTTTCTTCATGAGACGAGAAAGAGAGAGCAATATGGCTCCCGGATAGTAGAAGGTGTAACTAAAAGTGGGTGTTTTAGAAAGAACTGGGTTCCATGGCTTGTGTGAAGAATGGTTGAGGCTAGAGAACTGGCCTGCAAAATAGAAGACTGGAAATTAGTGTGGCAAGAATTGACAAGGGAGGAAGGAGCCAGAAGACATGAAGATTGTGGCATTTCGCTCATCTCCCTCAACTCAACCTTTGCCAAAATGTCCAGTCTGGACAGGCCCTGTGTGGAGTAGAGATAAATGTGCCCTGAGAAAGTCAGAGAAGGAGGAATTTTAAAAGTGCAATAGCACTTATATACCAAGTTAATAATAATAATAATTTTGTGTCAGAAATTATTCTGAGTTGAAAGGATTTTTGCTGGACAAGCTCCACTCAGGATGCCCAAATGAGACTCCTTTCATGTCCCCAAGATCTTTTCCCACTGAAGTGGTCCTTATTTATCTACTTGCAAACTACTTGGCAAGAGGCGGGAAAGAGACAGGCACTCAGACCATCATGCAGTACCCTGGTCTCGAACTGCTAACTTGCCGGCCTTCCAGCTAACAAGGTGAGCTTCTTAACCACAAGTTAATTAGCATTTTGCCCCAACATGCCCAGTACTCATTTTACCATCCTTGAAAGGATGGAAGACTGAGTCAACCTCGATCAGTAGGATTGAACTCACAATGTTTTGGCTGCAGTAGAACAATTTAATCACTGCACTACCAGGGCTCTTGTAATCCTGTAAACATACTCAGAAGTAGGTTCCACTGAGTTCAGAAGGACTTGTTTTGAGATAAGCAGGTTTGAAACTGAAATCCTGTGTTGAATTCTGGGACTCCAGCCTGAAAAGATTGTGCAGACAAGATCAGCTCCAAGTGTTAACCATGTTGTGGTACTCCTTCAGATCAGAAATAAGAATTGTACAGTTCAAAATAGTGTTGTAATGTAAAGGTGTAAATGTGGAAATAGGTGATGAGAGAAAATGTGCCAGAGTTCTCACATTATTTTGTAAAAATTGTAAAGAAATTTGAAAGTTACAAGGTGTCATTTAGTTCTAAACACAAATGTGAATACTATTTCTATGTAAGTATTTCATGAATTAGGAAATCAGTGTTGGCAGTAAGAAAAATGTGACTGGATTTTACTCCTATTTTAATTCAGAAGCATATTTTAAATTAAATGTTCCCTTGGGACAGCATTCCATGCTCTCCATGTCTAGGCATTCCTGCCACATGTCCACGGAAACATCTGCAGACACAGACAGCACTGGTTCTTTGGCTATAAACAGATGAGCACTGAACCCTAGAGTCAGATACGACTGGCTTTCAAGCAAGGTTGAACTTTACCTTTATTGGAATAACTGCAATTCAGTGGTGCCAATTTTTAAAAACACTTTTAAAATGTTTTTAAAATATTATAATGAATTACAGTATTTATCATAAGCTCTAATACAACTCTAGAAAGCACACTTGAGTTGTCCAACGTCCATCCTGCTGGAATTCCAGATAACTGGCAGTCTGCTGAAACATGAGTTCAGTTACCAAATATAGATGGGAAGGGTAGGAATCACGTACTCAGGGAAGACAGATGTAACTGAGAGGCCACAGTCATTTCAGTGCTTACTGCGGACCAAGCAATTTTAAAAGAATTGCTAAAGCAACATTCAGCTTTCTTAGAGAAAAGGGCAAGATAATTTCCTTGCTGTACACATAACCTTTCGCACTGGCTTACAATCTGAAAGGTTTGTGATGCCTTTTTGGATTCTTTGCTAAAGATAATCTATTTTGGTCATATTACTAATATTATTAATACTACTTTGTATTTTACTATTCATATGTGATTTAATTGACTATTGCTATTCTTCCTGTGTGCATAATTTATTTTTTAAAATTTCTTATTTTTTTAATGTTAAGCCCATACTTAATTACTTGTAATTTTATTTTCATTAATAATTTTGCCAAGGAAATCAGAGGTAAAGCATTCATTTAATAATGCTCAACACTGAATTTGCAATGTTGTTTAATGGATTATTACTCTCTTTTTAATACCTCCAGAAAATATTATGTATAACATATTGGTTCTCTCAGTGTGTTGTCTAACGTTTCTCTGAGATTTTATCATTAAATTACCAAACTCAAGTCTTATGTGTGGTGCAAGTGACTAAGTACAGTGACTATATGTTAATTAATACCTTGGATAACGCTAAGACTTGGTTCCACAAGTCTTGGTGTTATCCGATTTTTAGTGTTATCCGATGTATGTTAAAATCCTATGGGATGTATCGGATAACGTTAGAGCTCCATAGAGATACATTGTAACCGCACAGGCTTTAGCGGTTGTTATCCGATACATCCCATAGGACCTTAATGTTATTCGATCCAATTCTCCTCCCCAGATTACTTAACATTATGCGATTTTAGCGTTATCCAAGGTAAACGTTATCAGAGGTATTACTGTATATCCGATTGACAGGTTAGCTGTAATAATTGGTTGACTATATATCAATTCCTGGGGCTGCGATGGCTCAGTGGTTAAGAAGCTCACCTTGTTAGCTGAAAGGCTGGCAAGTCGACAGTTCAAGACCTGGGTACCGGATGATGGATTGAGCACTTGTCTCTGTCCCAGCTCTTGGGGACATGAAAGGAGCCTTATTTGAGTGTTCCCTGAACAGAGTTTCTTCCTCAAAAATCCTTTTAACCCAGAATAATGTCTGACATGAAATATATGCTGCAATCGAATCAGAAAAGTCTAGAAATAGCTCAGGCTTGGTCCAATTATGTTCATATGTGCTATTTGAAAGGATTCAAATTATTATTTTAATTAGCTCTGGTATAAAGAAGAAGAGTCCTGGCAAAAGAAATCAGATTTTCCTGGATTACATTTTAGTTCTGTACCTTCTAGCTGAGCGCTGTCACAATACTTAATCATTGACTGCAACTCCTGTCCAAGAATGCATTTTTTTTCCTGAAGCAGGAAAAAATGTCACTCTGTGAATCTGTTTAAGTCGGATCTCATCTTGCCATAAAGTGACCCACAATATTTAATAAACCTTAAAGAAATGGAGTAAGCTGTGATGTTATTCAGACCATGCATATTTGAAGACATTAGACTGAACATGAGAACACATAAGCTTCAGAAAGTCTAGTGAAATGTAAAGAGGCACCAATCATAGTGGCTCCCAGAAGAGAACCCACTATATTTTTTCCTTAATGTTGTGCCTTCTAGTAATCTAGCTGCATTGCTAGGTGCCAGAATATTTGCATAGTGCCTATTTTTAGGCAACTCCAGTTAGATAGCTGACTTGTCTAGATTTATGCTAAGCTTATCTTTCCTTCTGTAAGTACAACACTTGGAAGGAAATTATGACATACTGTATCTGGATAGCACAGCAGGCACAATTCAATTTCAATGGGAGAGAAGCACAACTAATTATCTTTGTTGTACTGTCACCTCATTCTCTTCCATGAATGTGTCCACAACTTAATGTCCATGGGTAGCATTCTAAATGTGATGAGTCTGTTTGCACAGTACTTTTATGTGTCCAGTATGGACATTTAAGAACCTCATAGAGATATAGAGAAATAGATCCACCTGAGTAAATTGAAGAACTGAATGTATGTTTAGGATTGCAACTTGATGGAATTAAATTATGTGAAATAAAATAGTGAGGGGATGTTGAATAGGTGGATCTGCAAGAGAAGAGACTACATCAGTGATGACTAACCTTGGCACTGCAGGTGTTCTTGAACTTCAATTCCCAGAAACCCTGATTAGCAGGAGTGCTGACTTGGACTTCTGATAATTGAAGTCCAAGAACACCTGCAGTGCCAAGGTTAACCATCACTGGGCTACATTAATTGCTTTAGGCTAGTTTGAGATCTGTTCTCTAAACAATGGTACATGATAATTTATCGATTGTAAACTATAGGCTAGTGGTTTAGGTATGGCTGGGAATTTTATTCCTCACTGTGCCTCAAGGAAAAAGGAAGCCAGTGTCATTGTGGGCAGATTGCACTGTCCTGGGTCAACCCCAGAAGAAGGGAATGATAAACTACTTCTGAGTATATATACTCAATACAATTATTGTGTTTAAACTATGGGCCGTCTCCCTCACAGTATGAAATATTTTATTAAAGTTTTCATAACATGCAATTTTAATTAATTTAATTGATTAATTAATTAGGGAGTGTTTAGACCTAAATTCAAATGATTTATGAATTAAAAGTCTTCATAAAGTTTCCTAGCCAAAACATATCCTTGTTGGGAAAGGGAATGGTTCATAAGAGCTTCCTACCTGAAGTTCTAGAGATGATAAACAATGTCCTCAGTATGACTGATGGGTTATTATTTTGTAATAGCAGCAGTGTTATTTAAATTTATAGTCTACCTTTCCTTAAGTGCAGTCAAAGTTGCATACATGTATTTTTTCCTCCCAGCAACCTTCACAGCAGCCATGTAAGGGAAGTAAGGCTGAGAGAGTTTTACCCCAAGTCACCCAGTGAGTTTCATGGCTAAAATCCCACTAATTGAATTTTGAATAGTATGGAGCAGAGGTTGATTACAGGATTGATGTTGCATTCCTGAGTACTAGTTCAGCTACTACACTCTACTGATTCCTTGATTTGAGGAACTGGGATGTCTAATCATAATTAAATGCTATCAGATCAGTTCAATTTATTGCAACCTTTCCCAAGGATCCCTAGAGTGATCATAAGTAGTATCTTCTTCTGGGAGAACTGGGAGACTATGTAGCTTGCTTAGGGCCCTTATGGGTTTCCTCTTCTCCTGTAAGACACAGCAGCAATGAAATTCTTAACCCTTATCTGTGCAGCCAAATGTACTGAGCTATCCCTTGCTGGACTTGAAAGTTTTTAAACTTTTAGGTGAAAGATTTTGGGTCCATTGTTAAAGGTTACACAGAACATAGTACTAATACAAGTACTAATACAAGAGTCATGGAGATATTACACATTTTAAAACATAATATTTCTGTTAGAAGATTATTTCAAGTATCAAAAACAGAGCTTTTCTTCAACTGGTTTCATTTTTATTATTAGTTTGCAATCATGGTACAGCACAAAGAGGGAGCTTCTTGAGTGTAAAGGCAAAAGGCATACAAAACCCAGTATCTTTAATGCTTCAGTTCTGTGCGTTCATGATGGTTACGTCTGCTTTTAAGTGAATCTTGTGGTTTCTTCTCTCTGACACTGTCCTTGGACCTCTGTAGATGGTTCCCCTTGTCTGTCCCTAGTAGAGCTGACTGACATAGTTTGCTTAATTCTTATTTACAAAGTCACACTTTTGCAAGATAAGCCATTTTGTTTAGTTGTGTTTTGTACTGAGCCTTGCATATCATGATTAGAATGCTTGCTAACTATTGATAGACATATGATCAATAATTTTTTTTCTCATACTTACACCTCAGGGCATATATCAGGGGTGCCCAAATTTTTGTGCTGCAGGGCTGACCATGCCACCAGAAGCAGGTGTGTTTGGAAATGTACATGCATGTTTGTGACCACTTCCAGTTGCAGTGGTGCGGATTTGCACATGTGCAGGCACATCCCAAACCACTTCCAGGAGTGGCATGGACACATTTAAGCATGCACAGACATGTGCCCAACCACTTCTGAGAGTGGTGTGGTTACATTTGCGCATGCATATGGTGCATCCCCAACCACTTCCAGGTGTAGTGCAGGGACACATGAGCATTGGCAGGCATGTCCCCATCACTTCCGGGAACGGCAAGGGCAGCGTGGACTGAATGAAATGGTGTTGAGGGCCAGATCCAGTCCTTGGGCACCCCTGGCATATATGATACTTTTCCCTAGTCCAGACTTTTCTTCAAGGTTTAATAACTTATAATATAGTAAAGAAGAAATAGCAGTTATATGACATGAACTTTCTAGAGACTTACCAATACCTTGTTTACTGTATTCCAGTATGCAGGATAGAAGTTGTGAGCGGCAAGCCTCACCCCTATCTTTAATTATGAAGAAGGGTTACCCATCAGAGAATAATTCTCTTGCAGAAAACTATGAAAACACATCTGAAGATTCCTCATCTTATGAACCCTTTTATGATTCCCTGTCAGACATACAGGATGGGGGTTTTACGAATGAGCTAGCTGCCTTTCTGAGTGAAGATGAAATAAGCAAAAGTCTTGACCTTGCTCACAAATCTATTACAAATGCACATAGTGAAGACAAAAACACAAAGCAAGATTTCCCACGTTACTACAATACTACTCCAAACTCATCAGAGGATGAGGCTTCCAGGGAGACCAGAGATCAAGATACCTCCAAGATCACTCAGCACACCATCCCAAACTCATTACAAATCTCAGGACAACCTCTCACAGAACAAAAAACCCAGAATGCATGTCCAAATGTACATCTTCCAGAAGCAAACAATTTCAAAAGTGCAATTGGAAAACAAACTAACATAACCCCACTGCTTCCTGCAAGGCCAAGCTTTATTCGAAGTTTAAAAAGTGCCAAAAGTTGTGGTTCAACTACACAGAAGATGAGCACTAAATCCAAACCATCTTCAGCAGGTAATATTCCTTTCAAGAATAAGCTGTGTGACAAAGCAGCCGATTTGATTGAAGAGCTCTCTTCAATCTTCCGAGAAGCAGCCAAGACAAGAGTCAGGAGTCCAGATGGAAACTCTTCTTCTCCAGATAGTGGATATCTTTCTCCGAAAAATAAACAGTCAGCCATGTGCAATTCTTCTACGAGCCAAGTTCTTGACAAAACTTGCCTAGAGATCATGCCAGAAAATAAGATTCTTGGAGTCACCCATGATGAAGAATCTGTACTACAAAGGGAGGAAGACTCTCAAGCCAGTGAGAATGCCTCCATGGACAACCTAACAAAAGGCAGTCGCCATCTACTGTCACCCCCTCGATTTATGCAGAAGCTCAGGAGTCAAGAGGTTGCTGAAGGAAGCAGAGTACTGCTTGAATGCAGAGTCACTGGAAATCCAGCACCACATGTCAGGTAAGACTGACCATTCTGTTCATCAACTAGTAAGTAATGGTACTCTGTGTGTGTATTTAGCCCCATGTGAATGTTAATGGCAATGTCAGAAATTGTTGTGGGCCAGTTTAACTTAAGAATATAAGATACGTATTAATATTACTTGCAAATAGTATATGTATCTGTTTACACAGCAATAGCAATTACACATATATACCACCCCATAGTGCTTAGTACATTCTCTGGGTGGTTCACAAGGTAATTAACATTTTATCCCAACACACTGAGTATTCGCTTTACCCATCTCAAAAGATGGAAGGCTGACTCAGCCTTGAATCCCATCAGGATCAAACTCACAACATCAACAGTTTTGTTTGCAGTATAGCAGTTTAACCACTGTACCACCAGGGCTCTTTGCATGCACACACTTTGAAGAGGTATATCAAAATTTTAACTGGTCTTGGTATTAAGCCAGTATCAGTGGTAAACATAAAGTATGATCTTCCTCTGAGAAGGAGCAAAAAATAGTCATATTTAAAGATGAGTTAAGAGTGGGATACAATGCCCATGTATCTCCAAAGCATGGCAAAAGTGAGTGAACAATAATTTTCCAGTCTCCTTATTTTAATCCCTTTCACTGCTGCAGGCCTCTTTAGTGGTCCAATCTAGGCATTCATCATGGCATTTCTTATAAGCCAGAGGAATAAAGGAAATCCAAAAATACTGGCACATTAGCAGACCAGGTCTAACTTTTAAAAAATATCTCTATCAGGAAAAGGGAATCTGGAAAGCAGCCCCAAAATACTTTGGTTCACAAATTACTGTGGATTATCCATAGTTGCTGATAAAATTATCTTTGCTGCTAGTAGCTACTATGAAATTCAGTGATAGGAAAGTTACTGGGTTACAGTCTCCATAAATGTCCAGCTACCATGGGCACTGGCTCTACTAATCCTCTTAAAGGAGGCTAGCAGTTAAAATGAAAGAAACAAGAAATATTGAAGAACTATAGATAATGTCCGGGGTCATGGTGGCTTATTGGTTAAGACTCTGAGCTTGACAACCAGCAGGTCAGCAGTTCTAGACCCAAATGCTGCATGGTGGAGTGAACTCTGGTAATCTGTCCCAGCAGTTGGAAAGCAAGAAATTGCAAATAAATAAATCGGTACCATTTTGATGGGAAAGGTAACAGCATTCTGTGTGCTCCGGTGTCTTGTCATGCTTGCCACATGACCAAAGAAGTGGTCATGTGGCAGGCATGACAAGACAGTAAACAGAAATGAGCACCACACCCTTGAGTCAGACACAACTGGCTATCAAGCAAGGGAGACCTTTACCTATAAATAATGTCACTACCCCTGCTATTCATAAGGTCACAGTGCTTCTGGTAAGCCAAGGCCCCACCAGCCACCACTGCTAGAAAACCTGGACACACTTCTTCCACTGCCTGGTACTAAATGAAAGCTAATTCTGGATTTACAATCTGAGAAGTACATCTTTACTGATGCAATGCAGCATCATTAGTGCATTGTCAGACTTTACTGTCTCTGCTGTAGATCTTTACCAACAAAAATTCACAGACCATTCTCTGCTACCAGAGCTTCATTTCAGTTACCTTTCTGTAACACTGTGGGTTTTTTTTTCATACAATGATTAACCATTCAATTATTTATCTTCTTTACTTTGGGGAAATTATGCAAAGAAAATGAGCCACAGAATGGTCTCCAATATTTAATATGTACTTGCACTGATAGCCATCTACCAGTTCTCTAAAGAATACCATTTGGTACAGGATACTCAAGAGCTGGGAACCAATGACAGAAAAATCTCAGTGGGCACAGTGTTTTATATCCACAAGTTAGTACAGATCCAGAAGCTGCATTTGCACTGAAGTGAACACCAAAGTGCAGGGAAAATGTAATGCAATGTTCATGAATACTGTAACCTTTGTTTTATAAAATCCTGTGTGGCCTCTCATTGTGATTATTGTATAACTGTAATAAACATATAAGTGAGATACATATTTTTCAGAACTGTAGTAGCACTCAGGGAAAGCAGACAGGAATGTTTTATGCTTTAGCATTGTGAAATGTTTCAGGGCTTTATCTCTCCCCTGAAAAACACACAATTGTATGCCTGTCTTTCTTGATGAACTGGTATGAACCTTTTTTTTTCATGTTGCTTTTCAACTGACAGTGTGATGAATAACTTTGGTGTGTTTGGGGATATTTGATTTCATATCATGCCCTGTCTCACTCTTCTGTTAGATATGTTCCATTTTAAGCTGTGATGACATGCTACATACCTGTCCATAGTAAGTGTTGACATCTACATGAGGGTGTATCCTCTGCCCAACTGGTTCTTCCACTCCATCAATTTAATTTGAGTGTACTCATACATCTCCAATACAAGTCTACTTTTATTTTATTTCCTTTGCATTGAGTGTGTGTTGTCAAGATTATATGGTGCTAAAATGGAATGAATCCTACAACTGATCATAGACACATAGCTGGAGACTCCTTTGCCAAGTTCTGCCCAGATGGAGTGTTCCTTATGTGTGGCTCCTTTGGTGCCTTCTCTGGTTCTGTAATGACATGATGGAAACAGGACAAGAATTATTACAACTCACCTTACTCCTGCTTTGATCATTGTTGGCACAGAGGAAGTAAGGTGCCATTTAGCACACAAAATAGCTGCTGGGTAAGTTAATGTGCTGGGTAGCTTAACATGGCCACATGGAGTGCTGGACATCACAACAACATGCAGCTAATCAGTAAGACAAAGGAAAGAGGAAGGAAGAAACGTTTGGAAAAATAAGACAAATGTGCATGTGGAAAATAACAGTAAGAAGCACAAGGGAAAGAAATTAGAATACAGCAGGAAACAGCACAAAAAAAGACCATTATCTCATATAAAATGTCCCTTATTTATTTATTTTTTTACTTAAATTTATATTCCGCCCTCCTCACCGAAGGCGACCCAGGGCGGTTTAACACATCCTAAAACACATAAAAAGGCTAAAATTCTAAAAGTTCTCAAAAACCCACAGTTAAAACCAATTAAAACTACGACTAAAATGTTATATGATTTAAAACTTAAGAAATTAAGGGAGCAGGGGAGGAGGTCAAACCAGTCAGCAGGCTGAGGTCATTGTGCCTCCAGTACCCCAGACCTGCCCTGTCAGCCAGGTTTTTACACCCTTTCAGAAGGGCAGCAGCTCTGCCTGGAGGCGCAGCTCAGTTGGCAGGAGGTTCCACAGGACTGGAGCAGACACAGAGAAGGCCCTCCTTCTAGTGTTAGAGAGATGAGCCTCTCTAGCTGATGGTACAACCAGAGAGCATCTTCTGTCCTCTCTAGTGGGACGGGCAGATGTCCTTGGGACGATGTGGTCTCTTAAGTATCCTGGCCCACTACCATATAGGGCTTTAAAGGTAATAACCAGCACCTTGAATTGCACCCGGAGGCACACTGGCAGCCAGTGCAGCTCCTGAAGCAATGGTGAGGCACAAGCATAAAGCCTGCACCCCATCACGACCCGGGCATCCGCATTAAAATGCTGAGTGATCACTATGTATATGTGTTACAGTAAGTGCATCAAAAATGATTTTCTGAAGTGATAATGAATCTACCTTTTTATATCTAACAAATGAGTTGTGTTAATTAAAATGTAAAAGGAGGCATGTACTTAATGATTTCTATCTCCTGCTTTTGTGGCCACCTACCTGCAAAACCAAAGCAAAACTTGGAAAGCAAATCCTTCATGGAATCTTTGTCTAGAATCCTGTTTGAGAAAGATTTGCTGCAGATCTCCTGCAATGTCATTCGTTGTAGTTATTTGGGAAAATTAAAGCTCTGGATATCTCTTGCCATCATTTTCATCCTAGGAACCTTTGGGAGCCAGAGAATCATTTAGAGCCGAAAAATCACTGCCAACCATCCAGTCCAATTTTTTTAAATTTAAATAATTTCCTTCTCTGTTCTGCAGCTCCCAAAAGCTTCTAAGAGAAAGGGATCCATAAAGATCACTTCATAGGAGGGGGGATGCAAAGCTTTTAATTTTCCAAAATGGCTGTCATGGATGACATCGTTATAGAATCACACCATAACTTGTGACATAGGATTCCACTTATTACCAATTTTTGATTACAAGTACCAGGATCCCCCAACCACAGGAATAAAACAAAATCAACAAATGGCCAATACCTTTACTATGATTAATGTCACATTTATTATTTTTAATCAAATAGATTTATTAAATGCTCTGGAGAAACTGGTTACATACTTTGTTTATTCCTAGTTCATTCTAATGAAAATATCCATCACTTACAAATGTTGCTTCATATGTTGCTTCATTCTTAGATCCATATGGTTGTTGTTGTTTTCTTCTTCTTCTTTAGAACTGTTTGGGAAAATGTTACATATGCTGTTCAGAGCTAGATTTACTTCCAAGGAAAGAAATTTTCTATTATCTAAAAGAAAATATACATAAGAGTCAAAAACTAAGTAAAATCTCTTTTGTTTTAACTGAATCTTTTTAACCAGCTCAACAATTAAAATTTAGCCACTAACTTTATTATACAAGGATTGTAGTATCTTATCTCTGCTAACGCTGTGAAAGAAACGCTGTGCATTTTATTGATGGAGGCAGATGGATGTGCAGCTATTGGCTTTGTGTCAACAGAAAAGGAAAATGTATACATATATCACCCTCTTTCCACTGGACTTTGTGGATGATTGTCTAATTTACCAAGTCTTCTAAATAGCACTTGCTTCTTTACAAATCTTTGGAGAGCCTTTCTTAATTCCACGGTGAGAACTGTCAATGTATTCCTATACAATACTTCCTATATTCACTTGATTACTAACCCATAAGAAAATCAACTAACCCAGTTACCAACCCAGTACTTTATACCATTTATGTTATATGTACTCAGAAGCATTTTGGAAATCTAAATATATAAAGTCAGGTCATTCCTGTGCACATGCATACCAATATTGTCAGAGTATGCTTAAATGTTGATGAGGCTCCTCCTTGCAGATACCATGCTGGTACTCACTCAGCAAGACTTGTTTTTCTATAGGCTTAATTATTCTGCCTTCAATCATATGCTGTTCCAATTTACTTGGAATGAACTAACTTCATTCTGTTCCTACAAACTGTCAAGAATTGTCTGCAAAGATCCTGGGCTAGCCTCCAAGTTGCACATCATCTCCTTAAGTAGGAAACAGTAGGTAGGTTCAGTGGAATGCTGCCATGGATTGCAGGCAAACAAAACCAAATCTTCATGTTAGTGTCTCTGTTGTAAAACTGGCCTGAACTTTTTAATTCAGCAAAAAACCATTCAATTTAATGTTTGCCAGCACAGACACACAAGTACAGTGTGTGACTTGAAAACTATGTAAGGAATGCCTTCTCAACTTTACTGTATCAGTTTCACTTTCATATCAAGTGTTCCTTAAAAAGAGTGTGAGGTCAATAGAGTTGTCGTTCATTCATATTTGGGCATTTGCTCTCACAAGCAGCTGGTGCTCTTCTGTTCTCTCTCTCCAGCATTCATCTACTAAGAAAGTCATAATCTTTATGTATAAAATCCAATTTCAAATACTCCTTATTTTCTTTCAAATTCTGCCACATTCTGGAATACACATGTTACCATTTCAAAGGACTCTTTCTTGCATTACTCTCAAATTTACCATTTTGATGATGAATAGGCCAACTTCAGTCTTTGCACTGTACAAGACTAGACATGCCCCTTTTGGTGTTCCTTTGCCTCTGCAGGTGCAGATAAGCAGCTTGTCAATGAACTAGTCTCAAGCCCTCAACTCTGACATGAGTGGTGGCTGTTTGATCTTTCTGGACAGAAAAGAGTACAAATATGTTTTTTGAGTGCACAGTTATAGCATTATGATACCATTTTAACTATCATAGGCAGGGCTGGATTTTCCTATAGGCTAACTAGGCTTCAGCCTAGGGCCTCAAGATCAAGAGGGGCCTATATATTGGTATATATCACAGTAATTATGCATTTTATTATCTCTCATGTAATTTACAAACTTAAAAACTGGAGGGGAAAGGGCCACATAAGTGGAATAGCCTAGGGCCTCTTTTCATGTAAATCCGGCCCTGATCATAGGTCCATCTATAAAATTATAGGACTTGTAATTCATTTAGCCATTTAGAATTCTCTGCAGAGGTTTGGTATTGTTAGGACATTTTTTCTTTTGTGGGGTATTGTACAAAGATTGCTGCCCAGTGGATTAGTACATCTTTAAGGCCCTGGAAGTGTTCTAAACACAGGTGTTCATAATAGAGCCACAAACTGATTGCCCAGCTGTGCATGCCTCGTCTACGTGCCCCTGTAACAGCCCAGCTGTGGCTGATTAGAGAATCTGCCCAGCAACACCAGGGTATAACTGTGGCCCTCTGGGAAGGGTCCACGGAGGAGGTTATCATACTGAAGAGAAGGACTGAGCTACTGAGAGAGACTGCTGAAAGAGGTCGTGCTGTTTATGAGAGTTTCCTTCAACTGAGAAGGAAGAACTACTGAAAATTACCAGGACTCTGTGAATGCTCTTGGGATTGGAGCCAACAGAGGAACCCAAGCTGTGTACCAACTGTGGGGCTTGGAGAGAGAGAGACTGTTGTATATAGACCTGTGTATGTCTGTCTTCCCCTCACTGTTAAGTAAAGCGCACCTTTCACTGAAGGCATATGTGTGTGTGTCATTGCACTAAAAGCTTTCGCTGCGTAACAGCTTAAAAGTGCTACTCTGCTATCAAGACACACATATCGCTAGGGGAATCCCTGACAGATATAATGCTGCATGGTTCTCTTATGGAAGATTGTTCTGACTACTTTAACAAACTATGCTTCCCAGCATTCTGCTGGGTGGAGCCATGATAGTTAAAGCAGTATCAGACTGCTATAACTGGATAGTACAGATCCAGTCTAAGAGGGTTTCATGTCACATTTGAGTCAGCCTTAATCAGGATGGTCTGGTGTGTCCCTGTACTTTTGGTTAATCCAGATTCTGTTTTCTGGCTAACTTCTTGATCATTCCTTCGAATCTGTCCTTTTTTGTTGACTTAATACACTTGATCTCTGGCTCCTGACAGATGTAAAATTAAACATTTTGCTGGCAAAAGTCTACAACCTGAAAGGAAAAGGTGGGGAAAATGCATGAATGTTTAGCACTTGGTGATCATCAATTGTAAATTCCTACATATGTAAATAGCTATCGCAGCTCAATCCCCACAAACAGAGCATTTACATCACCTGCCATTGCTTCAAAATGTCCTTCTTTTCGGCGCAGGAAGTTCCCATGCACAGCCATGAATCAGGTGATCCAATGTTAGATACTGAATTTTTGAGTGATAATAGTTTGCTGTTGTTGCACAGATATCAAAGTTTGTTGACACAGACTTTGTCCAATTGATAGAAACTCTCTCCATAAGTTAATGTTATGTGCCATCAAGGTGGAACTGACTTACAGTATCCTTGATAGGGCTTTTAAAATAAGTGAGACATTGAAAGAGTAGTTTTATCAGTTCCACAAGCTCCATGAGTTTCCTTGGCTGAGCAGGGCCATAGCCAGAGGGTTGGTCAGGGTGGGCAAGCAGTTTGCCCACCCTCAAACTTCTGGCTCCTTATATATATGATACATATGACATTGTTGCCCGTCCTGAAAAAATATTTGCCCACCCACATCTACAGTTCTGGCTACGGCCCTGTGGATAAGCAGGGATCCAGGCCTCCTGAGTCCTAGTCTTCCGTTCTGTCCATGGCATCACAGTGGATATCCCATTAGTTAAGGTCCCATATCTTATTTATATCTGCTTTAGTCACAGATTTCAAACTTTCATTTAGCAGACAAGTTTCTAAAGATATTTCTCCACTTTTAGCTAGCTATCTTTCCCCTGTGGTCTGCCTTCTCAGAAACCATCATAGGATTCAGAATGCAAAAATCTATTTATATCTTCTGCATAGTCATCCTTCCAGAATATATCTAGGTGTTTTTCTTACACTTGAGGGATGTTGGAAACACCAGCTGTGTCCCTGTATCTTTAGCCTTGCTGCAAAGAGTACATCTGGTGTCCTTAATGAAAAAACAGTATGGGCTTAAGGAGGATGTCCAACTTTTCCATGTGGACACATGGCAAGGTTCACAGAAGCTTGGATGTCAGATCAGGTCAGTAAATAATGTCTCTAATGTTGATGACAACACTGAGCACAAACCAATTTTTAGCAGAGTAATGCGAGCAACATCTGCCTCTCTACAGCAGCAACACCAAAGATTGTTTCGTTAGTTTGTACATCATGCAAATACAAAGAAGCAGGAAATAAGCTTTGCTTTCTTGAAAGTTGACTTTTTGAAGAGGAGAAAACTCTGTTTCGGCTTCAGAGGTGTAGTCAAAGCAGAAAAGGGGGTATGAACTGGCACTTTAAAAGGAGGTTTTTTTTTAATGCCGCTAATGAAGATTGCCAATAATTAATTAGATACTGGTTACACACCCATTTGCAGAGACCTCTGGGGTTACCAGCATTTCATTGATTTGCAGTAATTTGTTGCCATGATTTGCATCATGCCAGACACATATACATTACCAATAGGATTTTAGGTCTGTAGCAGAGGTTGGCAACCTTTTTAAGTTGGCGGCTGGGTCATGCTCCCCCAGATAGTTGAGAGGGCCAGACTGGTGGTTCCCCTGACATAAATGCTGCCATAAGCACCTCCCTGGCTGTCATTAAACACATTTACGACAGCCGTATACATGTCTCCAGCTGCCATAAATGTGTCCGGGGCCACTTCCAGCAGCGGTGGCAGCAGCAGCAATTGGAGTGAGTGGGGCTGATAATTTGGCACTGTGGGCCATAGGTTGCTGACCCCTGGTCTATCACAGTTAGAAGGGGTGTGTGTGTGTGTCTGTTAATCATAGCCATAGCTATAGCAACATGAAACCTAGCCACCTAAGATGCATACCAATGACTTTTTAGGGTGTGCTATTCTGGTTTGTTTTCCCCTTCCATGTCATAATAACTGTTTAATTCAAGTTTTAAAACGTGGTGGGAAGTAGAAAAGCCTGGAGAACTATGAAAATATATTTCAATGGCAGACACACCAATGTGTAGATGTAGTGTAATCTCATTCCTTTAACTGAAGGTGTCACTAGATCTCAAACTATCTAGAAAGATAACGACTTTTAAAAACTATTCATATCTTATTTTTGTGAGTAACACCAGGGGGCAGAATCAAACAGTTTAATGTATATAACCAGTTAATGCATATCTTTAATATTCAGATGTGAACTTTATGCTGCTGTTCAGATAAGTGGAGACACTCATATGTAGACCTGTGACATAAAGCATCACTTACAATGCATAATTTCTGAACATAGGATCACTTATTTAGTCTAATTCTGTATGTATTTTGAATTGGAGAATGTTTCTGATCTATTTTATTTTGCATTGTTTCCTAATGTATCTTACAGAGCATGTTTGATTGTTAGGTATTTGTTTTAAATGAATTCTAGGGGGTGTGACTTCTAGGAAGAGTGTTTTGGTTTTTAAAAAATGAAAACTTAGAAATATTTTTATTTTCTTTTTTTTTTTTTACTCCAACCCAGCATTCCCAGTCCAAAAAAAAGTAAGATTTCTGAGCTTTTTTTTTTTTTTTTGGGGGGGGGGGAGGGGGGGAATCCATGTATACTCTACATTTCAGTAAAAATCCTACCCTCTTCCTACATATAAACCAAATGAGAGCTTGGAAAAGTTAGTTGTGTGAATTTCAGTTTTCATAGCCAAGAGAGTGAGAGATTATAGAAACTGTAATCCCTAGAGGTGACTTTGGGAAAAAAACATTAATTTATACTATAAATAGTTGTATTGTAAGCAGTAGCTATAGGGTGCAGCACTGTGGGATAAATTAGGTCTATAGCAAGTTATGTGCTCTTGTTTCCACTTAAATCAGAATTAAAAATTGTTTATCAGAGAGTAAACAAAAGAATGGGGTGGAAGACACAAAATGCTGTGGCTTTCATGGATCAGATCTACTTAGTCTTTAAGGTGCCACAACATTTTTTGTCTCCCCACCCCCTATTTTGTTTACTTTCTGACATGCTTGCACAAACTAACACAGTTACCACTTCAAACATTTTGAAAATTGTTTGTGACTTAATCTATTCTTCAGTAGGCTGGAACCCCTGGCTGCAGAACCAGGTGCTGTGAGATCCAATGCCCACTGTGCCTTTTTGGAAACGAGCCAACAGTGATTACTCAAAATGTCTGTGATTATGTGCTCTGCCATTTATGTGGCCTAAGCTTCAGTATCCCAGACTGCTACTAGAAAGAAAGACTGGTAAAATAAAAGGGATAATTAAAAAGGAGCAATTGTTGGATGCAAATTACCTTGTATGACTTAGCATGTGACAGATAATGCCTAAGGAGGTTTCTTAAATTGAAACAATTCATCTCCAAAAGTTATGCCACTTGTGTGGCTAAGCCAGAGGGTTTTTTGGTCACTATTTCCTATTAGTTTGGCTTTCTCCCAATGGAACTGCACATTTATTTCTTAAAGTTAACGCCTGAAGAGATTCACACTTCATACAGCACTTACAAGAGTTTCTCTTTAACCTCCAAAATGTGCACCACTATATATTAAAGGAATCAACACCAGAGAGTACTGTAAGGCAGCACTCAGGCGCGTAGCGTGGGTTTAAGGCGCCCGGGGTAGATGCCAAATTCGCCGTCCCCCAAAAGTGCCGGGGGGGTGGGCCGTCCCCCTATCCACCTTAGCCACTGCAACTGCCCACCCCATCCAGGTTCTTCTCACAGAGGCGACAGCCAGGCCGTCCCAATGTCGAGCCCGGGAGGGGAGGGAAAATAGCGGCAAGGCCGCTCTCCGCCTGCCGGCAGCCATTTAGTGCCTCCTAGCAACAAAAGTTTGGCCTCCCTCTTTCTCAAACAGCAACTGCAAAAGCACAAACCCGCGCAGAACCAACCACGGGGAAACTTGGAAGGGCTTTCAAGTGGGAGGGGAAAACACACAAGCTGCCTTTCCACAAGCTTCAGTTCCCTCTTCCCTCTGTTACGTGGGAAAGCCGGGGAGAGGCGAGGGCAGCCTCCAGCTGAGACTTGGAGCAGGGCTTACCTTGGTGTAAAGCTCTGCCGTCGACATGTCTCGGCCGTAGGAGGTGCCGTGCAGCCCTCGAGGAGCGCCAGGCACACGCGGAGAAGCCTGGGGCCACCTCCGGCGTGCATCCACCCGAGCGGCCCCTTCTCCAAAGTCCGCCACGGGCGAGGCGAGGATTGGCGGCGCCTCCCCACTCCAAGCCCCCATGGCCCAACCCTGGGCTTCCCTGAGGGAGACAGGCGGTCCGGCGGCGACCTTTGGTACGGCCTCGGCACTGGGGCCGGCTCAAACTTTGGAACCCAAATGCGCCTAAGGGGAAAAGAGCAACCAAGAAAGGGGAGACCCGAAGAGGAACGGTTGTGCCTTCTGTCCCCGCTGCCAGGGGAAGAAGCAGGGCAGGGTGGGGTCATTTTCCGCCCCCTAGAAAAGGCCTCCTGGGGCAGGCGCCCCCACCCCCACGCTACGCCACTGGCAGCACTTGATTCACAAAATTGTCCCCTCAGATTTGGTCCAAGATGTTTTTCTACCTGATGCATTTAAGAAGATGGTATCCCTCACCAACCCTAGTCAAGCTACCTAAAGTCAGTCCAATTATTATTTTGGTGCTTAAGGAAGGAAATACTAAGTACTGTACTGTATACTCCTCCTGCAGTGAAAATCCAATGAGAATAATTGAAATAACTAACTCACAGTTTTCACCTTTTCATGATATACAAAATTTGCTACCTGAGGCAGCTGCCAAACTTCATCTAGTGATCAAGGTGGGTTGTCTCCAGTGGCTGCTTTTTCTGCTGCAATTCCCACTGCGACTACCAGCATCACTTCAATACTCTATAGAAATGCAGCTGCTGAATGGATCTTGGCCTTTGGCGCCATTAGCCATCCTCAGTCAGGGGTGGCCAACCTTGGCTCTTCAGCTGTTCTTGGACTTCAATCCCCAGAAGCCCAAGTCAGCACACCTGCTGAGCAGAGCTTCTGGGAATTGAAGCTGGAGCACCAAGGTTGGCTACCCCTGTCCTAGGTGATGCTACTTACTCAAGAGCTGCAGACCTGGACAATTCTTGTACCACTTTACTCACTAAATTAAAAAAAGGTATTGATTCCCTTCCCTCCAACAATACTTGGCTTTCCCACAAACTGGCAACAAGATATCACTGAGTGAAAGAGTAAATATAGTAGGAAGTATTCGGGTTGGGATGAATACGAATACTGTATGGGTTTGTGTGGTGGCTGTTTGATACACACACGATCCAATAGCATTTGCTACAAAAACTTCTTGCCACAAACCACACATACTTTCACGGCATCTTTACAAAGAAGACACTTGCTCTTTTTCAGATATCTCAAGGTTACATCAGACCATCATCATCCAGTAGATTTGTCAAAAGTGAAGCAGATTGCTTATGTTATAATCTAATATGTTTATTTGGCATGCTTTGCAGACTGGTGCTTCCAATTTGCAATGGTATGTTAAATGCAATATCCTACTTACAAAAGCCAGTACTGGGAATATGTGAAAGAAATGCTGTTCAGGAAAGAATTATACTAGGAAATAAAATTACTGGTGAAACAATAATTATTGCTTACTAGTGTTCATACATTTACAATGTAATGCTATTCCAAGCCATTCTAAATTATGATACTTTGTGGGGTTTTGACATCTCTCTGTGTTTGCTTTCTGGCAAGACTGCAGCTTGAACGGCTTAAAATTCTTGGAGGCAAATACTGCAATTGAATAACCAAATTTAGATGGCACATTTTTGTGGGATGCAGTACATTGCTTCATAAATATTAACATGGTCAATATAAATTATCACTTCAAACCTTGACACTATAATCAAAGAATGCTTTAAATGACATAACCAGTATCTTCTAGAGTGTTTATTTCTAAACGTTCTGGTGAGTGCGTGTATGGTGTACATGAAAGAAACAGTAAAATGGACTAGTGGGCATTAAACTACGCACAATTAAACTGGGTTTGGAACTCCTTGTCTGTCTGGGATCAGTTCAAACTGATAGGATTCTCATTCATGAGAAGTTTAACATTTGGAGACCCACATCCTTGTAATAAATATTGTCTGTCCTAGGAAGATGGCCAAAAGTTGTTCCACCTAATCATTCTGGAATGATTGCTTCATGAGGGCTTTTAAGTTGTTTTAGTTACTTAGAATTGTCCATAAAAAACATGCTCAAGTGAGCTACAAGTAAAAGCAAGTACAGTGGTACCTCGGATGACATTTGCATTGGATAACGCTAGAATCAGATAACATTGGGGAATTTGAGGCAAACATTTGCTTCGCACAACGTTAAGATAACATTGTGTGATGCAAATGCTTGCCTCAAATTCCCCAATGTAGAGATCGCTTGCTGTTAGGTTTGCATTTCTCCAGCCAAAGGCTAACAGCAAGGGATGCATCCTGCCCACCCTGTTGTTTCACCAGGGAAGACAGAGCAAATCTCTCTGACTTTGGGTTGGGGGTGGACCCGGGCTCATGTTCTACCCCCAACCCAAAGGCAAAAGGCAAAGGCTAACAGTGAGTGATTTGCCCTGCCCACCCTGTTGTTTCAGCAGGGGAGGCAGGGCAAATCTCTCTGCCTTTGCCTTTGGATTGGGGGTTGAACCGGCACCCATGTTCTACCCCCAACCCAAAGGCAAAAGGCAAAGGCTAACAGCGAGGGGTTGTCTCAGCAGGGGAGGCAAGGCGAATCTCTTTTGCCTTTGTCTTTTGCCTTTGGGTTGGGGGTTGAACCGGCTTTTTTTTTTAACATTGTGGGATCAATGCATCACACAATGTTAAAAACCAGATAACATTAAGACTTGTGGAACCCAGACTTAACATTATCCAAGATACTGGTGTACAGTGGTACCTCATGCAATGATTTTAATCTATTCCACATGGCTCATTGTTGTATGAAACAGCTACTATACGATACATGCATCGTATAGTGATTTTTCCTATGGAATGCATTGTACAATGATTTTTTTTTTTGCTATGTGGTTTTTCCCATTGAAAAATTGTTGTATGATTTTTTTTCCATAGGGAAAATTGTTATGCAGGATACTATCCCCCCCTCAAAATAAAACACCTAATTGTTAAGCGATTTCATTGCTATACAGGATGATTGTTATATGAGGTTCCACTGTATAAGACTTTTAAGATCTTATACAACTCATCTCTCTTTTTGAAACAGTCCTTCCCCTTCTTCCTTAAACTCTGCAACAGCATCAAAGGAAACAGAACTCTATGTTCCATCTTGCTTTCTTCTTCTGTGTCTAGGCAAGATGTGAAACTGTCAAAATGAAGGCACCTTTTGGTGAGTTCATTTTGCAGTTTCTTTCACGTTATCTAGTGTGAGAAAGTTTATCCAGTAACACAAGGTTGCTGTTACCAGGGTACACCCAATTGTGGTTTAAAAATACCACAATCTTCAAGGAGGCTCTTTCTTTGTACCCCTGGGCATTTATATAATTGTAAAAAACAAAAAAAATAATTACATTGCCTTTACAGTGGTTTTATATCAAAGAATCTCTGTTTAACCATTTCTGTTTTATGTTGACAGTCTTGTATCCTATTCAAATATCTAAAGTAGGAAACCTTGAACATGAAGATTCTGAATGGAAAATGTAGACTATAAAGAGAAAGTAATGTGTAGTTGTTAAAGATATAGTACAGGCTTGTATGCCTTCTGAGTCATCAAGGGGAAAACAGCTTAACGAGGATAGTTTTACAGCCTGCTATATGGGTTCAGTATCTATTTTCCGCTCCTCTTCTCTGTTGTTCCTTGTCTGCCGACAGCAGGGATTCTCAACCTTCAGCTCATGGGCCGGATGTGGCCTGTGGCACCATTTCATGTGCCCCCCACTGCCTCCACCACACCAGGAAGTGCCATGTGGTGGAGGAAGGGCAAAATGGCCGTTCAGCCCCAGAAGCTGTCTGAGGGAGTGTGACCCATCTTTAAGAGGTTTAGAACTCCTGGCCTACAGTTTCAAAAAATGGCTTCTAGAGGTGGTATTGACCACCTGGTAGACTACAAAGCTTGGAAAGTTTAATTTAATAATTCATATAAGTTACTTTTTAGAATACAACTCCCAAAAAATTTTGCTCACCTACCCGAAGCCAACTGTTTCCAAGCCTTGCCAAATCATAATACTTGGCTGATAGACTTCATTCATACTAGTGGATTGCAAAAGGGATAAGCCAACAGACAGTTTAACAGAAGCTGGATCTAAAAAGGAAGCAGGGCCTCTTCAGTTTTTTTTTTTAAAAGTGACTATGTGTTTTATTATAGGCTGGAGTCTCTTGGGAGAAATATGGTTGAAGTCAAAACATACTTCTCCCTTTAGAATAATAATTTGGATCCTAACTAGCTTTTTAGAGAAGGAAAACAGTGCAGAACATGCTTAGAAATGTAGTTATATCCCTAAGGAAGGAAATCTAGTAAAGAAGAATTCACTTCAACAAACACCTGCTAAAATAATTAGTCTGCAGTTCATGTAGGTTCATGCTGTCCAAGCATGCCCAATAATAAGGAAATGGGATTCAACAGAACAACTGAAAACATCTATTTCTGTAAAGTGCCCTTAAACTCTTTAGTGCCAAGTAGCCGTGCATATTTTCAGATCTATATAACATAGCTACTAGTCTTGATTATAAAGTTATAGTTCCATGTGAACAAGTATGATGTTTTTGTAAGCAGAGCAGAGTCTTATGGAAGCAATTGTTGAAAGACTTTGCAGTACAGTATTAAGTTCTTTACATTTTTAATAGAAGAATCCATAGCAAGCCCTACAGGGTAAATATTATTTGGTAATTCACTTGATCCACAAAAGCTAGCATTAAAATGTGTGCTGTTCAAGATCAGTACAAAACATAATAACATACATTTAATTTTATTTAGCCGTGGCGGCGGCTACAACTCATATCTGAGAATGCATTTTTTTTCCTGAGACAGGAAACATGCCATTGGTATGAATTTCTTTCAGGTGGATCCCAGCTTGCCATGAAGTGACCCACACACAATGATCCAGGGCTACACTTATCCAGTTCACTCAACTTTTCCTCTTGCCCTCCTCTTGCCCTCCTCCAGCTTCTCAATATTCTCCCTAAAACTGGGGTGCAGAGCACTAGGCACAGTATTCCAGATGAGGTCTGACCAAAGCAAATTGGGGAGGCACTAATACAGGGATACTCAACATGTAGCCCATGGGCTGGATGCAACCCACGGCACCATTTCATGTGCCCCCCCCCTGCCTCCACCACATCAGGAAGTGCCATGTGGTGGAGGAAGGGCAAAATTGCCGTCTGCCCCCCAAAGCTGTCAGAGGGAGCATGACCTGGCCCCTGGCTTTAAAAGGTTGAGAACTCCTGCACTAATATTTATCTCGACCAATAGTATCTCAATGCAACTTAGTATGGAATTTGCTTCTACGTTACACTGTTGAGCCATGTTTAGCTTGTGGTCTACTAAAGCTGCTAGATACTTTCCATGTATACTAACATACGTACATTTGTGCATTTCCCTCAGCTTGCCCAGATCTTAATGTTTGGGCAAATTGGGAAGGGCGTAGATATCATGTCCCAGGCTGTGAAGAGCTTCTGAAGGTTAAAGACAGCACCATGAGCTGGCTTTAGAAACAAACCAATAACCAGTACATATACATCTCAGATAGGAAAATATATTCCCAGTTAACCATGCAAATTTAAATCCTTCCTGCTGTGTTTTGAGAAAATTGCAGCTTCTAAACTATCTTCCATAGTAATCTCAAATACAATATATTGTTGTTGTTATTAAGACACACAGTCGATTCCGACCCTCTGCGACCCCATGGACCACTGTCCACCAGGCACTCCTGTCCTCCGCCATCCCCCTCAACTCACTCAGCTCTGTGCCCATTGTCTCTACAATACCATCTAGCCATCTCATCTTGGGCCATCCCCTTCTTCTTTTGCCCTCGACCCTTCCAAGCATCAAGGCTTTCTCAAGTGAATCCTCTCTTCTCATTTGATGTCCAAAGTACTTTAGCTTCATCTTTATTATTTGACCTTCTAAGGAGCAGTCAGGGTTGATTTCTTCTAAGATTGACCTATTTGTTCTCCTCGCTGTCCATGGGACTCTCAAAACTCTCCTCCAACACCACATCTCAAAGGCGTCTATTCTTCTGCACTCAGCTTTCCTAATGGTCCAGCTCTCACAACCATACATTGCCACAGGGAATACCATTGCTTTGACTATGCGAATCTTTGTTTGTAATGTGATGTCTCTACTTTTCACTATGCTCCCCAGGTTTCTCATTGCATGCCTCCCAAGAATCAGTCGCCTTTTTATTTCATGGCTGCAATCCCCATCTGCAGTGAGCTTTGATCCTAGGAAAGTAAAGTCTGTCACTGCTTCTTCCCCATCTATTTTCCAGGGACTGATAGGGCCTGTTGCCATTATCTTGGTTTTCTTGATATTGAGTCTCAAGCCAGCTTTTTCACTTTCTTCTTTCAACCTAATCAGGAGCAATATATTGCTGCAGCCTAAATGGGATATTACCAAAACATAGATCACTGTTGCCAGACACTCTGGGGAATACTGGAGGTTGATGGACACGGTGACCTTAAAGAGTGATGTGGTATTTGCACTCCAGGATCCCTCTTTCCATTTGTTTATGTTTCTTTAATGGTGAGATGGTATGTTTTGGGGGAGTGTTTTTCCCAGTGTTCTGAACACAGAGAAAGCTCAAGACATTGACTTAACAGACTGAACATGTTTGCAAATTAGAACAAGCTCGATGTTAGAATCTGAATTGTTTTAATATGCAAATACACCTTTATTAAAAGGGCAAGATTTGTTACACATAACCTGAGACCATGATTTATAGCTGGCATATAGACCCTGATATGTTTAAACTAGGGTTTATTAAACCATGTTATTTTACCAGCTGCCCAACACTCAGTGTTGAGTCGCTGGCTGTACGGTCTACTCGATTACTGTTGCAGGATGTCTGGCCAGACAATAACCTGACTCCATAAAGGGACCAATGGCTACAAGTGGATGAGCCCCTTTAGGTAGGATAATGGTCCCCTCAGTGGAAGAAATGCCACTAGAAACAATCATATTGGGCCTATGATTATTATTATTATTATTATTATTATTATTATTATTATTATTATTATTATTATTATTATTATTATTATTATTATTATTATTATTATTATTATTATTATTATTATTGTTGTTGTTGTTGTTGTTGTTGTTGTTGTTGTTGTTGTTGTTGTTGTTGTTGTTATTGTTATTAGACTAGAAATGAAATAAATAAAACAATAAATAAATAAGTTATTCTGCCCACTCCAACAAAATTACTATTCCTTTTAACTGTATGAGTGGGGACAGCCAGATGCTTAAGAGATCATGGATTAACTTAAAAGTAGGATAGCAGACTTCCTCAGTCTGGAAATAGATTCTCCCCAGTCAGGTTGTTCAGGATCACTGATCATAAATATCTGTAATTAATTTTCCATCACACGTCTTTAATATTGCTTGCACAAACCTCTCCGAATATACTGTATGTCATTTTCACATGAAATATTTATTTCTTAGAGGCACATGTTTGCTTTAAATAGATCAAAGCTTCCAAACATAAAGGCAATAGTTTTTATTCAGTCTTGTCAACAACTCACAGACACAAAAATACACATACAAAGAGGCAGTAGCCATGTTAACGTATAGCAGCAAAAGAACAGGAATGACAGCAAGATGTTGTGGTAGTGAAAGGCTAAGCCCAGTTGTTATTCTCAACTATAAAAGATCTACTAAATGGCTGAAACTTAAGTCATTATCATAATCACAATCATCACAGTATGAGAAAAATATACATATACATATCAAAAACACAGTAGCAATCAGAAAGTATTAATATCACTATAAAATGTAAAAAAAAATATTACAAAAAACAACAGCAAAAACAAAAACCACATTTACTGAATCCTGCAATGATTATAAGCAAAATCCTACAAAAAGTAACCAGGAAGAGTCCAAGAGAAGTCAAAAAAAGAAGGAATCCAATCCCGGTGAGAGCTGTCCCGAACCCCGCAGCTGTTGCTCCCTCAAGGCTGGCCGGCCGAGGGAGAGTCTGGTGAAGGTGGTGGCGGCAGCGAGATCTTTCAATGCAACCTGGGTCCCACATCTGTTGCTCCCTCAAGCCCAGCTGGGCGATGGAGAGTCCGGTGAGGGCAGCAGCGGAAAGATCTTTAACACCGCCCGGGTCCCACAGCTGTTGCTCCCTCAAGGCCAGTCAGCTGAAGGAGAGTCCGGTGAAGGCGGTGGGAGCGAGGTCTTTGAATGCTGCCCAGGTCCCACAGCTGTTGCTCTCTCAAGGCCGGCTGGCCAAGGGAGAGTCCAGTGAGGGCGGTGGCGGCGAGATCTTTAATTCCTCCCCATACCTAGTTTGATCTTTTTCATTTATGTCTGTGGTAGATAAGACACCTCAGATATGTGACCCCAGTACAGTTGCTTTTGGAACCGGGTTTGCTGCCCAGTTAGGCCTGGAATGCTAGAGCAAACTGCCATGTTCTTCCCAGTGCCCTGTGCTGACCTCCAGGGCCATAGCCAGGATTCTAGATGTGGGTAGGCGAATATTTTTTCAGGATGGGCACAATGTCATATATATGTGTGTCATATATATAGGCAGCTGGGAATTTGAGGGTGGGCAAACTTCTAACTCAGGGTGGGCATCACCCACCCTGGCCACCCCCTGGCTACAGCCCTGTTGGCTTCTGCCCAGGCTGATTTGCACCTGGGACAGGGTTAGGTAGGGAGAGGAAGAAGCCTCTACACCTATGGAAAACAAACAACATAACCTGCAGTAACCTCTCACTGGCAATTAACAAGTCACCACTTGGGTTTTTGGCTGCCCCTGCATTTGAGACACAGAGGTTGCACACAGCCCACATGTTGAACATTGTCTACCCTGCTTTAAAGACTTATTAAATTTACAGTGACATAAGAAGTTGCAGACAAGAGTCTGTTTCAAGATAAGTAGTTTTAAGGTGTAACAGGATTTATTTTGGTATTTTTAAATGTACATAAAGATCCTTGGCATCAGTTACTAAAAAAAGAAAAAGGAAAAATCACTAATTTCTCATTTATTTTTCCATATTCCCTCCTGGATTTATGGTAGTCCCACTGAATGAAAAAAGAAACTAGCTCAGGGCCAGCTGTTCCAAGGTTTTTTATCCCATTTCAACTGCTTTTTTTTAAGTCATTAGGATATGAATCTTCTCAGAATATAATATTTCAAACTTCCTCCTAAAGTAGAAAGAAAACATGCAGGTTCCATTGATAAAAAGAAAATATCTGTACATGTAAGCTATATAGAGAGACAGAATGCAGGTCCCATTATGTACAGATGGAATTGGCTTATCACAGCATGATTTTCCATCTTTCTAGAATGTTCACACTCAGAAAAAGAAGGGAAATCTACTTTACCTGCATTAGAAAGAAACTTATCAGCTGATTTTAGTCGAACAATGATTTCTTATCAACAAGACGCAGATTCAGTCTTATGAATGGACTAGATTGGCAGCCATCTCCGTCTACATAGCAACTGGACAAATATTATTCAGTGCCTGTGTTAGGGCCAATGAAACTCCAGGTCAAGACATTTTCAGTACACAAAACACTTATGTGAACAAACTCTCTCTCTCTTTCTCCTTGTCTTTCTCTGTCTTTACTATTCCTAGAGTATGATCTCATCTTCAGGTTGTAAATACTTTCAGTTTTATGGAAGGAAAATATTATGAAGAGCAGAATTCATGAACAATTTAGATAGGAGCCATAGCTTTAATTACACTTGGCAATTTGAAGACAATCCTGAGTTGTCTATCAAACTTATCAGATTAGACTCCAATCAGCCACAGAGGGGAGGACTTTCCCCATCAGCTGCAAGGCAGTGCCCTCCCCCAACAGAGCAGACTCCAATCAGCGGGGGGGGGGGGGGGAGAGGCTTCCCCATCAGCTGCAAAGCAGCTGCTATGGAAGCTGAGGGGACTGCTAAAACCCCATCACATAAAGAAACTACTTTTGACATGGGGATTGAATTTTGCTCCTCCCCCAACCTTAAGTGGCTTTTTAAAAGCTTCTCCTGTGGTGGTATGGACAGAATATAGTTTAAAGTGTGCAGTCCAGGAGAACTGGTGTAGACTTTCATCTCTAACTTTCTCATCAGATACATCTGTCTGCAGTCTCATGTCATGCTAAGAAAGGTTCAAGGACATCCATAAAGCTGCATAGTGGTGTGTTAGCAGAATTCATGTGGTAGACACACTGTTTTAGAGCACGATTTGCTTGTGTGTGCCCACAATAAATAAATAAATGTAGCTTCAAGGGGCAAGCATCATTTCTTACGCCTCCAGGCAAACATAAAGAATGTTTTATGTTAGCCATGATTTAATACCTTAGCTATGACTTATCATGTAGATGTCTGAGCAAAGCACAGTTGATCTTGTTTCTCAGCATCCCTTTTATCAGGATGCTTAGTTGAGAAGCAAGGCAAGAATAAGAGGCAGGTTTTTGGCTTCAGTCGTAAAAATAAACCATGGTTTAAACAAGCCAGAATTCATAGGCTACCAACAAACCAAGCCTAGGTTTTGCAGCTGCCTTGCAATTTTGTTTGCAAAGTAGCTACAGATACAGGGTGGCCTGTAAGTCCCTACTCATCCATATGTTATTATGTTAGGTAAAGGTAAAGGTTCCCCTTGTTCAAAAGCCAGTCGTATCCAATTCTAGGATTCAGTGCTTATTTCTGTTTCAAAGCCGAAGAGCCAGTGCTGTCTGCTTCTGCAGACGTTCATGTGGCAGGTATGACTAGACATGGGAGCACATGGAACACTGTTACCTTCCCACTGAAGTGGTCCCTATTTATCTACTTGCAATTTCTTGCTTTCGAACGGCTAGGTTGTCAGGAGCTGGGACAAAGACAGGAGCGCATTACATTGTAATTCTAATGATGAGCTGAAGGCAGCTGTTACTGTGGCATTTGGAACAATAATCCCTGCTATGTTGAGGGTAATGTCTCACAGGACATGGCATCACATAATATTATGCAATGAGAATGAGGGACAGCACACAGATACATTGGATGCAGGTGCATGCTGGTATATCGGGCAATCAGGCTTTGTCCCACCCTGCCCTTGCCTCTGGCATCCTGGGGTGTCAATAGCAATGTATGGGATTCACACACACACCCCACAACCCAACCCCCAAATATGTTCCCCCACCACTCTCTGTCCAGCACCTTCCCATGGTGCCCTGCACACCCCTGACTGGCTACATAAGATATATGGAAGGGTAGGTACTTACAGGCCACCCTGTATAACAACAAGCAACTATTCAACCAATCAATCACAGCCTGGTCCACTGTTGTTTCCAAATTCAGTCCCTGAGTACTGCACTCTTATAACATATATATTTACCGTAGGCCCTCCAATCTTCTTCTTTATGACAGTTTACCAAGGGGCAGCCTGTGGAGTTACATCAGCCCAAACTTTCAGAAGGCATTCAGTCATAAACTACCTGTGAATTTGTTTTTCTCACAACAAAAAGCCCCTTGAAGAGCTGTGGCTGCAGATTAATCTTCTTTAGGTCAAGGGTCTGCAACTTGAAGCCCCCAACGTTCTTTCTTTCCGCTTTTTGGTGGTGTCCTGGGACTGTGTAGTTTCCCCATGACTACATGGCTCAACTCTGAGGAGACACAATAGAGAACTTAACTCCATCTCTAAACCACTGATCTATTAGCTCTGAACAGATGTTGCTAGTTGGGATTCTTTTTTAATGGTTGACCTGCACTGCTATGAATTTCACTCATATCCTTGGATTAGTATTTCACTGAGTTAAGCGCTTGTTGAGCTAACAATATTAGGACATTCGGTCTGCAGTCCTGTACCCACTTCCTTGAGGATTTGTTGTTAAGTCATACAGTCGATTGCAACCCTTTGCGGCCCTATGGACCATTGCCTGTCAAGCACCTCTGACCTCCACCATCCTCCTCAGCCCGCCCAGCTCTGTGTCCATTGCATCTACAATACCATCTAGCCATCTAATTTTTGGCTGCGCCTTCTTCTTATGCCCTCCACCTTTCTCAGCATTAAAGCTTTCTCAAGTGAATCCTCTCATCTCATTTGAAGTCCAGAGTACTTTAGTTTCATATTTACTATTTGACCTTCTAAGCTAAAGTCAATAGCATGTGCATTTGAGTATGCTTTTTTTTCACATGGTATTTTTAGCAGACTCCAAACCTTTCAGTCACAGAAGGAGCCTGGTTCAACTAGTATATTAAAATGTACATTGTGAGTCTTCCAAAGGGATTGTTGAAATCATCTGTAAATGTTTCGGGTTTTGGTGCCCCCCCCCAAATTTGGCAAGTGTCCAATAGTTGCAGGGTGGAAAGGAGGAACTGGTTTAATGTTTATAAAATGGGATGCTTCTAGACTGAGTCTAACAGATGCTAAGTATTAGACTAAATTTGATATTTTTTTTCCAATAGGCTTCATACAAGATAGGCATAAAATGAGCACTTCAATACAGTAGAGTCTGTAACATTTTAGGTTTTTATGAGACAAAGGGTTCCTTTCTTGCACAGAAAGATCCAAGCCAGAAGTACTCTCTATTAAGACAGCAAATAAGACTTGTGGGACACATTTTTATACCATACTGCGGAAATATTCTGAAAGACCCAAATTCTTAAGGTCAAATTGAGGAACAGCTGTTGCCCATGCTTCCTAAAAAATATGGCTTAATTTTCTATTTTATCCCTTGCCATAAGTAACAGCACACAAAGTTCATTTAATTGGGGAATATTTCCTTCATGTTTCCTGTGAAATAACAAAAACTATGTCACTGATTTCAGCCAAGGCTTACCAGGTGTTTTATTCTCCATGAGATATTTTGTGAAGAATACCTGATAAGAATGCCCTAAAGCCTATTAACACAGGCAATCTAAAAATATCACTTTTATTACCTCTTGTACACAGAAGTTGGGAGTTTGATTCCACACTGTGTCTCCTAAGGTGGTCTGGACACAATGATCCATGTAATAGTGAACTATTACATTAAAACCTGCACAGGCTAAGCTACTCAACCACCAAGAAGGAGGAGGAGGAGGTGGTGGTGGTGGTGGTGGTGGTGGTGGTGGTGCAAACAGGACAGCTTCCTCACAAGATCTATATTATTGAGCAAATTTTTAAGGAATCATAGAATAATTGAGTTGGAAGGGGCCTGTGAAGCTTGTTTTTATAGGTTTTAGAGTTTTTAACTGTGATGCTGGTTTTTATTTGTTTGTGTGCCACCCAGATTCTTTTGAGATGGGTGGCAATATAAATCACAAAAATAAATAAAGAAATAAATACATAATCAACCCCACCCCCTGCTTAATGCAGGAATCCAAATCAAAGCAAATCTGGCACAGTGTTCTCTTGAATGCCTTCAGCATTAGAGAGTTCACCCCCTCCTGAGGTGATTGGTTCCATTGTCACACTCCTCATCAAATTAATGGATTAAAAATATGTTTTTCAGAAGAATAAATTTGATATTTGCTAGATTTTTTGTATAGATTTTGTACTTACATACAGTACTTGTAAATGTTTTATTTAAATTTTGGGCAATACCTTACCATTTTCAAGCATTCATTTCATTCATTCATTTATTCAATTTGTATACCGCCCTACTCGGTACAACCGACTCAGGGCGGTTCACAGAGACCACACACATAAGACAATCAAAAGAGTACAACATAATCAAGGTCATTCAACTTAATACAATACAATACAACAATGCAATACAGTAGTGCAGTAAAGCACAACCACACTACGAAATAAAGTTACAATACAGTATAATGAAGCAAAATCACACTGCAAAAAGGTTACAAATCATAAGTTACAAGATATGAAGTTACAAAATAAATTCCAATACATATACAGTATATGACATAGCAAATAAATAATAACATAACAGTCACAGTCTCACAAGCAAGGGCCGGAGGAAGGTCGGGAGCGTCTTCCGCCGCCCGCTCCCGCTGGTCTTTTATCGGCTCTCCGGGACAAGGTGAACGAGCCCGGAGGAAAGGCAGGGGCAGGAGCTCAACCGGCCGCAGCTGCGCTGGCATCCTCAAGCTCCGGCCACGGTGGAAGAGGGCCGGAGGAAGGTCGGGAGCGTCTTCCGCCGCCTGCCGCCACTGGTCTTTTATCGGCTCTCCGGGACAAGGTGAACGAGCCCGGAGGGAAGGCAGGGGCAGGAGCTCAACCGGCCGCAGCTGCGCTGGCGTCCTCAGGCTCCGGCCACGGTGGAAGAGGGCCGGAGGAAGGTCGGGAGCGTCTTCCGCCGCCCGCCACCGCTGGTCTTTTATCGGCTCTCTGGGACAAGGTGAACGAGCCCGGAGGGAAGGCGGGGGCAGGAGCTCAACCGGCCGCAGCTGCGCTGGCGTCCTCAGGCTCCGGCCACGGTGGAAGAGGGCCGGAGGAAGGTCGGGAGCATCTGATCATAAGCCGCCCTGAGTCACTTTGGCGAGTGGGCGGCAATATAAATCTGAATAAATAAATAAATAAATTACTGGTATGCTTTTTATGTTTCCTCTGTGCCTCCTATGAGTTAATAACAATTTAAAATATATCATGCTTCAGATGCTATTTATTTAATTCTCCATAAGACATTTTGTGTATGTGTAGTTTAGTAGATTGGAAAAAGGGGCTGTGGTGGCTCAATGGTTAAGAAGCTCACCTTGTTAGCTGGAAGACTGGCAAGTTGGCAGTTCGAGACCCAGGTACTGCATGATGGATTGAGCACCCATCTCTGTCCCAGCTCTTGGGGACATGAAAGGAGCCTCATTTGGGCTTTCCTTGAGCGGAGTTTTTCCACAAAAATCCTTTCAACCCAGAATAATTTCTGACATGAAACTGTTATATTAGTACATTGGTGCCAGAAGTTCAAACCCCAACTCTGCTTTGCAAGAGAAGGGACAGCCAAGATGAGCCAAACCATGGAGTTACATCCCCTGTTACCAGTTTGGCCTTGACCAATAGAATGCAACCAGAAGGAGGGACTGATAAGCCACTTGTGAGTACTTTAAAACCTAGCGAACCCTCGGATTGTCACCACAAATCAAAGCTGACTTGTCAGCAGACATTTCTTATATAAGGTTTCAAAATTACTGTATGTACTCTTACTTGACAATTAGCCTTATTAAAATAAATAGCACTTTCATTTCCACATTACAAAGGCTGTCATTCCAAGAAAAAAAAGTACATTCTCTTGGGAGGGTTATTAATTAATAGTGGGATCAATTTTTGACTACAACAGCACTTTCAGTAGAAACATGGTTAGCTAAAACAAGGCTACCTACAGAAAGGGAAGACTTCTTAACATACAGGGAGAGAGTGTCATTCTAGCCCAGGAGTTCTCAACCTTTTAAAGCCAGGGGCCGGCTCACGCTCCCTCAGACAGCTTTGGGGGGCAGACGACCATTTTGCCCTTCTTCTACCACATTACATTTCATGGTGTGGTGGAGGCAGGGGGGGGCGGCGGCACATGAAATGGTGCCCCAGGCTGCATCCACCCCAAGTGCTGCAGGTTAAGAATCCCTGTCCTAGATATTTATTTTCTTTATCACTGTTTGGGAACTCTTTCATATCTTTCATGTTAATTTATGAACTATGTATTTCCAGATTTGCTATTATTGAAACATTTAAACAGATAATTTTACTTTTTTAAAAGTCCTCTTAATATTATCCCCACTTCCGCATTTCTTATAATAAAATGTTCTTGGCTCTTTGTTGTTTTTAATGAATGTTATTATTACATTACCATTGGAGATCCCTTGCTGCCCGGTTTGCTACATAGCATGGGAGGATCGAAGTCTAAGTATTATTAATTAACTGCAATGCTTAAGACTAGAAAAACGGGGTGTTCCCAGATGCTTTGATGTGATGTTAATAGAATACAAATAATGACCACATTTCATTGTGTAAAGACCATATGTAAGCAACCTCAGAACCCAGGAGTTGAGGAGAGATAATTGAAACTGTTCCTGTCCTGCCACAGTTATGAAAAATAGCCTTCCCAAAACTGCTTTTTCGCATTTCATGGGAAACTTCCTGTCAGAGGCAGGGAAGGCTCCTCTTGATTATGCTAATATGAGGGTTGTGATTGTTGCCTTCCAGATGTTGCACATCAGTTCCAATAATCTTTCACCATTGGCTGGGCTGCCATGGCCTGATGGGTGTGGCCCTCTAACAACACCTGGAGACCAAACGTTGACTGCTAATATCAGCTCTGGGGATACAGTACTTGTTGTTGTTATTGTTGGCCTAATGGCAAGTAAAGTGTTACTGGTCAGATTCCTCATTTGCTGTATCTGTTATTAACCCTATTCAAGCATAATGCAAAGAGAGAGAAAGTGACAATATGAAAAGGATTAATGTTGTAGCCAACCACTTTTCCTACATCAATCTGGTCACTTCAAGAGTGATCCTGTAAAGAGGAGGGCCTCATCTATCTATGGAGGTTCTCTGTGAGCCCAGGTGCTGATTTTCCAGGATTCTGGATCATGTGCCAAAACTCCATGGATAGAGGAAGCTCTCTTCATTACAAAGACTTTCTTTTCACATGACATTAGAGTAGTGGGATGGGGCAAGAACCACCCCTTTCCTAACATATTTTACCTGTTGCTCTGAGTTGTTTCAGAAGGCTACATATAAGGCAAAAAGTGCATGTTAGTTGTAGTCACACTATTATCTTTATGTCTAATGTGGCTCTGAAGTGAACTGTACATGCCTTGCTGTGGATATAAGCATAATACTCTTGTCAAAATTATTACTCTTCTCTGTACTAAGTGGACACTTCACAGAGGTAAGAAATAATTTTTTATATACATATAATATTAAATTTGTATCTTTTTGGGGTTAATTGAAGAAAAAATCCTGTAAAAAGTTAATGTTCAAAAAGTAATGTTTGAAAAGTACGGTTAACAAGACTTTTACTTGCTAAAAACAGTAAGTCAGGGGAATTTCCTCTCCCAAAAGCACATGCTCTCATTTTCAAAAAGAGAAGAGACTTATACCTTCCTTCTAAGACTGAATTTATACTGGGTAGCCCAAGGTTGGCCCCATAAATGTATTTGTGCTACAAGTGCCAAGAGCCTGTGGCATTTCTCAGGGCTTCTAGGAGTTTCCACACCATTACTAGAACAGTCCTGGCATAGACTTTACTTATACCATGTTGTTTGGCTCCTAGAAGTATAATTTTTTAGAAATTAGCAAAGGAATGATAGAGGCCCTCAGGAAACAGAAACTTTAGTGCTTCATAATTCTTTCACTAAAGATAATTGTTGACTGGAATGTAGCAATGAAGTATCAGTTTTTGCAATCATTCGTGGTTAGAACCTTAGGTTTTTCATCATTTTTGGTTCTTTGGGCTTTATTACATGAGTATATACATACATGAGCATATAAAGAGTCGTGGGGCTGTGTTGGCTTAGCAGTGTTTCCCAAATGCTGGTGTTTGGACTTCAATTCCCAGAAGCTTAAGTCAATTCCCCAAAGCACTGATCAGTCAATATACTGGCTTACGCTTCTGGGAACTGAAGTCCAAACACCAGCATTTGGGAAACACTAGCTTAGTGGTTAAGACACTGAGCATGACTGTCAGGGATTCCCCTAGCGATATGTGTGACTTGATAGCAGAGTAGCACTTTTAAGCTGTTACACAGCGAAAGCCTTTAGTGCAATGACACACACACATATGCCTTCAGTGGAAAGGTGCGCTTTACTTACAGTGAGGGGAAGACAGACATACACAGGACTATATACAACAGTCTTTCTCTCTCTAAGCCCCACAGTTGGTACACAGCTTGGATTCCTCTGTTGGCTCCAATCCCAAGAGCATGCACAGAGTCCTGGTAATCTTCAACAGTTCTTCCTTCTCAGTTGAAGGAAACTCTCATCACCAGCACGACCTCTTTCAGCATTCTCAGTCTGTAGTGTCTCAGTAGCTCAGTCCTTCTCTTCAGTATGACAGCCTCTTCAGTATGATAACCTCCTCCAAATGATAACCTCCTCCAGTATGACAACCTCCTCAGTAGACCCTTCTCAGGTCTACAGTATACCCTGCTGTTGCTGGGCAGATTCTCTAATCAGCCACAGCTGGGCTGTTTCAGGAGCACGTGGACAAGACATGCACAGCCGGGCAATCAGTTTGAGGCTCTATTATGAACACCTGTGTATAGAACACTTGCAGGGCCTTAAAGTTGTAGTATTCCACTGGGCAGCAATCTTTGTACAATACCCCACCAAAAAAAATGTCCTAACAATGACAAATTGAAGGTCAGCATATCAGCAGTTCAACACCCCAGTGCTGCAGAACAGAGAAAGTTTCTGTTATCTGTCCCAGCTCCTGTCAACTGAGCAGCTTGAAAGCAAGAAATTGTGAGTAGAAAGCTGTCCTGAAACTCAGCATCAAAAAACCCAAGAGCCATCACTCCCTGGCAAGTAGAGGGGGTGGGGAATGGAAGTAGTGACAGACTTCTTGGGATCTAAGATCACTGCAGATGGTGACTGCGGCCATGAAATAAAAAGACGCTTACTTCTTGGGACGGAAGCTATGAGAAACCTAGGCAGCATAATAAAATGTAGAGACATCATCCTGCCAACAAAAGTCCACATAGTCAAAGCAATGGTCTTCCCAGTAGTAATATATGGCTGTGAGAGATGGGTGATAAGGAAGGCTGAGCACAGAATAATAGACACCTTTGAACTGTGGTGCTAGAGAAGACTCTTGAGAGTCCCCAGACTGCAAGGAGATCAAAATCAGTCAATCCTGAAGAAAATCAACCCTGACTGCTCATTGGAAGGACAAACACTGAAGCTGAAGCTTAAGTACTTTGGCCACCAAATGAGAAGAGAGGACTCACTTGAGAAGGCCTTGATACTAGGAAAAACTGAAGGCAAAAAGAGAAGGGGATGGCAGAGGATGAGATGGCTAGATGGCATCGTTGACACAATGGGCATAGATCTGGGTGGGCTATGGAGGAGGGCAGATGTCAGAGGAGCCTGTCGTGCAGTGGTCCATGGGGGTCACAAAGGGTCAGACTCAATTGTGCAACAGAACAACAACAAATAGATACTGCCTCAGCAGGAAAGGTAACAGCATTCCATGCTCTCTGGTGTCTAGTCATGTGTGCCAGATAACCATGGAAATGTCTGCATACGCAGACAGCCCTGCTCTTTGGATGTAAACACAGGTGAGCACTGCCCCATAGAGTGGGATGCAGTTGGCTTTTGAGCAAGGGAGACTTTTACTTTTACAAATATGAAGAGCCCTCATGACACAGTAGTTAAATTGCTGTACTGCAGACACAAATTGCTGGTGTTATGAGTTCAACCCTGATGGGACACAAGGTTGACTCAGCCTTCCATCCTTCTGAGATGGGTACCCAGCATGTTGGGGGCAAAATACTAATTACTTTGTGAACTGCCCAGAGAGTGCACTAACTGCTATGGGATGGAATATAAGTGTAATTGTGATAATTGCTATTGCTATGGGTAATTACTTTCCCTTGAAGGGAAGGAGTGAACTCTATTAGTCAGTACTAGCCCTTTGGTGTGATTTTTATCATTAATAGAAAGCAAGCAAAGACAGTACTGTATACTCCTTTCTTGACTTAAAAGTTGGTGCTTGATAGCAAGGAGACAGAGATGGAAAAATTACAAGAATGGAGCAGAATAGGGAGGTTTGTAACCTTGCACAGGACAAGTTTGTGTTAATTTGTAGGCATCTTATTTTAATTCCTGGATAAAGAATATGATTCAATGTGTTTTGTTTTGTTCTGTTACTATAGAAGCAATTATATAAGTAAAATATGAAAAAAAGGCAAGAAGAGAACTTTGTTTTAAAAAGAAATGGTAGATAGTAGGCAGCATAGAAATACCTATGTTGGAATTTTACTAGGATGCAGTAATGCCACTCCTATGCTACAGGACTTCCTACACTTCTGGATAAGTTTTCATTCTTAGTTTATGTTTCCATCCCTTCAAAAATTGGCCTAGTTTCAACCAAGCTTGATTAAAGAGATATGAGAAAATAAAAGACTGAGCATATTCTAAGGAATATTATTCCACCTAATCAGGCCATGGCAAATTAATATTTTCTAAAAATGTGAATGCATTGGTCCATGGGGAGACCGAAAAAGAGCAAAATCATGTCACCATCTTTCATTTTATGAGATTTTGCTCTTGCAGTACTTTGCATTTTATTTGCTTATACTATGAGTTACAAGTTGTCTGGCCAGTTTGTCCTACTATGGTAATAGAGTCCAGTGATGGGATGTAACAGGTTCTCACCAGTTCACCAGAACCGGTAGTAACTTTTTCCAGGGTCCCGGAGAACCGGTAGCAGCTTTTGGGGGGAACCACCTTCGGTTTAAAAGTTCTGGTTGATTTGTGTTTGGGGTGGGTGGGTGTATTTTAATGTATTTTTATTTTATTTATTTTATTTTATTTATTTACGGGTTTGTGTTGTGGGTGGGTAGCTGGATGGGTGTGTGGGTTGAGGGGTGTGTGTGTGTGCTTATTTTAATTTTATTATTTTTTATTTATTTATATTTTTTATTTGGCCTCGCCCATGTTATGATGTTGGCTCCACCCACATAATGATGTCATTACATTAGCTCCGCCCATACTGTGATGACATCATGGTGGGGTAGTAAAATTTTTGACATCCCACCACTGGAGTAGACCATACTGCCAGTGAGTCAACACTGAGGACAAGCAGCCTTGGCAAAGTCCACAGGGAAGTGTGGTGGTCTGCAAGTGGATTAAATCCCACTTGAATCCATCTTGATGGAGGGCAGCAGCTTCATCAATACTGGCCTGGGGCCGATGAGGACTTTGCATGCTAAAAGAGCTCAGGACCAGAAAGTGACTCTCAGAACTGGATCGGTGGTACGGGTGTCATGCTGCAATGCGGAAGAAGAAGAATTGCATAACAAGCCAATGATAATACATATAAATGTTAAAGTTTTCATCACACCATTATCTTCTTTACTGAATAAAATCCATTAAAGAGGAAAGCATGGAATTGCAGCAGATGGTCTTCTGAGGAGTCAGCCATCTGGAAATGTTTCAATAACATGGGACACAAATCTCTAATGAATACCTTTGTCAGCATTTACTTAAAAATGATGTTGTCATTAAAATTTGACACCAGTGCTGAAAATTAATTACAGTTATCCTATTTAAATTAGTGAGACTCCCAAGAAAATGTGTGACCTTCTTAGTTCTTTGTAGCATTTGCTTGCAAATTAAAGCATTAAATATAAAATAATTGGATGAAACAATTATCCTGTATTGTAGTTCAGTGTCAGAATGAGATCTGCATTTGCAGCATCTCATCATAGTGTTATTATTGCATAAATTTGGCTTTTGATGCAACTCACTTCCAGGTTTCCAGACTGCCATAGTTAAGTTACTAATTCATATACCAACAGATGCTTTCTTATTGTTGGCTGGCATTAACATACGGTATACTTCTCTTCAGCAACCAACAGTAACACTTAGCTGTATTTACTTTTAACCAGATTGGAATCAATGGCAATAAAGCAAAGATTTCAATCTGTGTTGGAGATGCCAGCATCTACAGCAGGAGTTCTCAACCTTTTAAAGCCTGGGGCCGGGTCACGCTCCTCAGACAGTTTCGGGGGCTAGATGGCCATTTTGCCCTTCCTCCACTACATGGCACTTCTGGGTGTGGTGGAGGTGGTGGGGGCCCACATGAAATGGCCACATTATGCCCACGAGCCGCAGGTTGAGAGTCCCTGATCTACGTTATATTATATACACAGAACACATAATGTGCAATGCAGGGATGGAGGAATCACAATTTGGGATCAAAATTGCTGGAAGAAACATCAACAATTTGAGATATGCAGATGATACCACCCTCATGGCAGAAAGTGAGGAGGACCTAAAGAAGCTCTTGATTAGGTTGAAAGAAGAAAGTGAAAAAGCTGGCTTGAGACTCAATATCAAGAAAACCAAGATAATAGCAACAGGCCCTGTCAGTCCCTGGAAAATAGATCAGGAAGAAGCAGAAGCCGTGACATATTTTACTTTCCTAGGATCAAAGCTCACTGCAAGTGGTGATTGCAGCCATGAAATAAAAAGGCGACTGATTATTGGGAGGCAAGCGATGAGAAACCTGGGGAGCATAGTGAAAAGTAGAGACATCACATTACAAACAAAGATTTGCATAGTCAAAGCAATAGTATTCCCTGTGGCAATGTATGGTTGTGAGAGCTGGACCATTAGGAAAGCTGAGTGCAGAAGAATAGACGCCTTTGAGATGTGGTGTTGGAGAAGGGTTTTGAGAGTACCCTGGACAGCGAGGAGAACAAATAGGTCAATCTTAGAAGAAATCAACCCTGACTGCTCCTTAGAAGGTCAAATAATAAAGATGAAGCTAAAGTACTTTGGACATCAAATGAGAAGAGAGGATTCACTTGAGAAAGCCTTGATGCTTGGAAGGGTCGAGGGCAAAAGAAGAAGGGGACGGCCCAAGATGAGATGTCTAGATGGTATTGTAGAGACAATGGGCACAGAGCTGAGCGAGTTGAGGGGGATGGTGGAGGACAGGAGTGCCTGGCGGACAGTGGTCCATGGGGTCGCAGAGGGTTGGAATCAACTGTGTGACTGAACAACAACAACATATTATATTACAACCTTCCTGCCAATTCTCTTTAGCAAAACAGGAAGTACCAGGTACAGTGTTTTTGTTTACAGGTCAAAGGTTGATCAGAGACCAGAATGGGCTTTCTCGGACCCTTTGAGATTGAAAGGGAGACATTTAGAGATAACCTGAATAATCTATTGTTGCTGATGGCTGTGGGAAGCTGTATTGTTGTGCTTGCTTGTCTGTCAAATTGCTTGAGCACACCCTGCTCCCTTTGATCCCTGAATTTGGTGCATAAAAACCATGCCTGTAAGTTTTACTCCTTGTCTGAAGAAGTGGACTTGATCCAGGAAAGCTAACAATAAAAATATAGCAGTTAGTCTTTAAAGTGCTATAGTGTTGTTGTTTTTTATTTTATTTTCTTATATGCCTGATCTACAGTTATCTCTAAAAAATGTTTAATTCAAAAGATAGTTTTAATTAAGTTTCAAGATAACCAGAGATCAGACACTTAGTTATTTGACTTTGAGCATTCAGCATACAGTATTTGCAAATAGTAGAGTAAGAAAAGCATTAGAAGCACCTCTTATTGCTCTTTTAATGTCAACATATACGTATGTTTTAATGAAACATGGTTTCTAGTAAGAAAGCGGTCAATTCACACACACAGCATTCTATTATAAGTAATTGTTTTTTTGTACATCATGCAATAATTGTACAAATCATGTCCTTTTCTATGAGCTTTTCTGCATAATCACTGCCTGCTCCAAGTTACTCTTCAAACAATATTACTCATATTCCCCATTTAAACTACAATAGTGTGCTATTCTGAGTGTATGTGTGATCAATGTATAAAACTGAGCAAGGGAAAGGCTGGTTGTCTGCCTGCGGACATGCTTATCCAAGACTATGATTTGCAATGTCAATAGATATCTTCAAACCAGAACAGTTTGATTTTTTTCTCTTTTTCTTATTTCACTGTTATAATGTTTTGATGGGGTTTTAAAAATAGGATTTAAAGTTTTTAAATTGTGATTGGTTTTGTTCTCTGTGTGCCGCTCAGAGTCTTTTGAGTTGAGCAGCAATATAAATCAAATAATAAATAAATAAATACCAATAATCTTCCTTCTACTGCTTGGCTAGATGTGTGAGAAAGGAGGATTCCCACAGTGCTAGCCCATAATATGGTCCTATAGTAAGGCTGTAAACCAAATTGCCCAATCATGATTGCAAATTATCTCCAGAACAGATAACCAACCAAATGCACTAGAAAAGCACCATTTAAGCTATGCCATGGAAAAGTGCCAGACCTGAAACACATTAGAAAAAAATTGAACCCAGGCCTATTCCTGCATACTAAAGAAAAAAGATATAAATTTGAACAGACTATTTTAGCCAGGTATGGTGCTGGCAACAAAGACTATAGAGTTATGAATTTGAAAACAAGTGAAGTTGACAACAACATTTAGTTGAAACTAACTGATAGTTGTGTGTAGTCAAGTTTATTCCAATTTGTGACAATCCATATAGGGTTTCCTAGGTATAAAGTACAGTACTCAGAATTTATTCAGAAGTCACTTCTTCTAGTGTTGCTCTAGGACTGTGCAGCTTGCCCAAAGATACACAGGCTGGCTTTTACCTCATGAGCCAAAATGACGAATTCAACTCATGGCTCTTGGTTTCACAGCCAGATACTCCAGTTCACTTGATGGAAGTCTACCATGTAACGTATTTTTCCCAAAGGGCTCAAAAGCACTACAAACTAGGAACTGTACACATTTTACACATTGGTGCTGTAATTAAAGAGGAGGGAGATAAAGAACTACTTGGGCCTGACCCTTCCTATCACTTTGTTTGTCTGTGGCTAAGTTGCATCTTAGCTTCAAATGCCCATGATCATTATGCTTAATTTCGACCTCTGCACTAGAATTAGAATAGCCTACCTGCAGAGAATAGCTATGCTGTCCATGCTTTCTTGAAAATGATTTGATAGCACATAACAACAAGAACAAGAGTCTGATTAATTAAAACCCACTAGGTGGCCACTCTGAATTAAATGGTATTCACAAAATAATTATAGTTTAGGTGTTGGTTGCTATTATGTAATTCAGTCACACCTAAAAACATCTAGACACTCATATAGTAATGCACAAAACTATTGTGATGATGCTTTTAGCTCATAATGTTTTGTGTGTTTGTTTTAAAAAAGTTTTCTGCTTGAAGGGGGGGTTGGAACCCTTTCAATCTTGAAACTTCTATGACTCTGTAGGATTTCAATACAATTGCATAAAAGTCTACTCATTCATAATTCCACTAAGTTCCCACTGAGGTATGTGGGCATCGGATTGTTGTAGCTTTTTGCCATAGTGGAGTATAAGGGGCTGTGGTGTCTCAGTGGTTAAGAAGCTTGCCTTGTTAGCTGGAAGGTTGGTAAGTTGGCAGTTCAAGACTCAGGTACTGCATGATGGATTGAGCACCTGTCTCTGTTCCAGCTCTTGGGGACATGAAAAGAGCCTCATTTGGGTGTTCCCTGAGTGAAGTTTCTTCTGCAGCAATCCTCTCAACCCAGAATAATTTCTGACACAAAATTATTATTATTATTATTATTATTATTATTATTATTATTATTATTATTATTATTATTATTATTATTATTATTATTATTATTATTATTATTATTATTATTATTATTATTATTATTATTATTATTATTATTATTATTATTATATAGTGGAGTATGATCATCAAAACCAGTGTCCCCCTTTTCATTATATAGAGACACAACACAACATGTCAAGGTTCTTCAGGAACTCTAACTTGTTGTAGATCAGCAGCACACTTGTTTACACCAGTGTCACTTTCTGCAGGAATAGGTGAAAAAACTGACAACATAATTCTGAAGTTGGTTTATCAAGTCATCTGGCTGTGGTAGCCCCCATCTCTGTCCAGAATTTATTCTTGGCCACTTTTCTCTGGTTTGTTGGGAGCACTGTTATGTTTGGAAGACCATATGCTTATCATGCTAGACCTCCTCCAGAAAAAGAGTCCCTAAATGTGGTTTGATCTACATCAACAAGAGTGGAGCAGATCATTTGTACATTAGTTGTCCATGTAAATTCAAACCAATCTCATATACATAACACTGGAACATAAATAACTTGCAACAATATATTATTCTTAGGGAAATCCCTTTATCTCTTATCTGTTGTGAGTATTGGAATTAAGATCTGAGAGAACAAGTAAGGGCAGGTGGAGTAGAGTAATGATATCATAAGCCTTCCCACTCAGAATGTCCTGACTTTTACTCTGTGAGGTGTAGCTGCACAATGCCACCGAGTAAAAGGGAACCAACCATGGTAGGGAAACTGTGAGGTGACATAATAAAGAAACCACAAAGTGTAACTCATAATAAAGGATTCACTGCTTTGTCTTGACATGCCAAGGTTCCTGAGGACTCCTGGCTTTTTGTGAGCTAGGGGGACACACCCACTGTCTATGAATACAATCTTCATGCTCCCCCATTATCCCCAGTGTTCAAGTGGAAAATATGTATACCTGATAGACCAATTACAGTCTTCTGTGAAAAGCTGCATGCATAAGTGGAAAACCGCATTTTATAATGAAGGCACACCAATTGCTGTAAAGCGAACTCCCTGTGTGTTCTCTGAGAGACTGAGTGTGCATTAAAATGACTTCAGAATATATGAGGCTGTCTAATCCAAGGGTAGAGTACTTTCAGAAAACAAAGAAACTACAAAGTAAACACAATGGAGATTAATCAAGGTCACTTAGACAGAGGGTGGGCATGTTCTTATTTTTTGGCTGCATTCCCCATTTGAAGTGATGATTGAAACAAAGTATACATAAACTTTCACTGTTTCAATTTCTTCAATGTCAACATTGAAGTTACATAGTCATGATTTTTGCCTTCTTCATATTCAATGGTTTGGTTTGGGATTTTCTTCTTTCACTCTCACTAAAAGTCCTTTCATGTCATTGCTGCTTGCTGCCAGAAAGATGGTATTATCCATATATCTTAAATTATTGATGTTTCTTCAATGTTCACTCCTCCTTCATCTGAATCTAGACCAGCATTCTGCATGATATATTCTTTGTACTGCTTGAACAGCTAAGGGGATAAAAGGCACCCTTGTCTGGCACTTTTGCCAATAGGAAACAATTCTGTCTCTCCATATTTGGTTCTAAAGATATTTCCTAGTCCACAAGGCAGGTTACAGATCAGAACAATTAAATACTGAGACATACCCATTTCTTTCAGTATAACCCATAGTTTCTCATTTTTAATGCAAAGGAGGCCTAATTGTAGTCTATAAAGAATAGACTGATCTTAATTTCTTTGGTGTGCTCTAGTAGCCATCAGATATTTTCAATAAGATCTTAATAGCCTCTTCTTTTTTGTAGACCAGAATGTCACAATTGTATGTCTTGTGCAGCATTGGACTTTCCTTTCACTTCTATGCACCTCAGTCACTCTATATCCTTTTGGCTCTTTTACTGATGCAGATGTTACCTTGAATAGGGTAAATGCATCTTAGTGTGGTATCTTAGTTGTGACCATTCTGCCTTGGTTGATCCTGCTAGGAGTCCAGGATCTTAATGAATTCTGGCCTCCTGACACGTTGTTCTCAGCTTCAGACTCAAATTCCATCACCACATTAAAGTGAAGAAGTGGACTTGAAGAAGTGGACTTGAAGTGGTCTAAAGAAGAGGACTTGATCCATGAAAGCTAACAATAAAAATATAGCAGTTAGTCTTTAAAGTGCTACAGTGTTTTTTTTATTTTATTTCGTTTATTTTATTTTATTTTGTTTTCTGATACACATTAAAGTATGCATCCAAGAAGGGGAAATGTATTTATTACATTTATATCCCACTTTTCTGACATGGTCCTTCCCCTGATTTTTATCTTCAAAACAACCTATTGATATATGTTCAGTTGAGAAATAGTGATTGGCCTAAGGCATAGGTCCTCAAACTTGGCCCTCCAGATGTTCTTGGACTCCAATTCCCAGAATCCCTAATCAGCAGGAGTGCTGACTTAGGCTTCTGATAATTGAAGTCCAAGAACAGCTGGAGCGCCAAGTTTGAGGACTTATGGCCTAAGGTCATCTTGTAAGTTTTATGGCCAAGAGGTGATTTGAGTATAATACCACCCAACTTTTACTTAGAGACAACCTCCCAACAAAGAGAAGGACCAATTGGAAGTAGCAGACCATGTTCCAAGTAGGAGGATCATCTGAAAGGGCTGGACCCTACAACTTGCTTCAGCTGGGAGGTTTCTATGACAACTGGTCGATTCACAGAAGCTCTATGCAGATTACCTAGTTCTATAAGAGGAACATGGAAACAACAAGAAGTTTTTCATCTATTGCATAATATTAACCATGTTTTAAGCTGTTGTGCCTATAAAATGTGGGGGAACAGAAATGTTTATGAAGTATCTGAAGGGATAGAAAGGATGATGTGTGTGAAAATGTGAAGAATTATATGGAAATTAAGGGAAGCTTAACGCTGCAGCTGTTGATTAAGCATTGTTTTGGTATGTCTCCAGTCATTTCCTATATGGGGGTGGAAAGCAGCACCTGACTGGAAAACTCACCAGTCAGACAGGCTTGTATGACAATAGAACAAATATTATGTGGGAAATATGAGGTCAGAAAACTCTCTTATGTGAAATCTCACACTGTTTTCTTACAAAAGCAAAACTCTATGCCATAGTAATGTAGAATTATACTTTAGTTCATGAAGTTCCTCCTAGCGCCTGTCTAATAAACCAAATGTATCAACGGCATCAGATTTATGAGCAAACTTAAATCTCTTAGTCACAATAGATCATTTACTTGATACTGTACATAAAAGTACTCCAAACTGTGTTTTGTGTGCATATGTGTTTGTCTATTTATACATGTGTTAATGAATTTATTTGTTCTTTGTCCTTTCCCTTTTCTGCTGAAGTTTGATAGATGTGAAAAACAAACCCAAAATTAGCTTCAAAGATATATTTATAGGGTTGGCCAATAATACATAGTAGGCGGATAGGATGGTGGTTGCAAGCTGACTCCAGAAGCTTAAGTAGGAGCATGAACTACATGAAGTTCAATGGCTTTGACACTTCTTCTACTTCGGACATTTCATTGCATGTTAAAACATTGGTGTGGAATATGTATTGGTTTAATGTATGTGTGATTAGATAGCCAGTGTGGTGAAGTGGATAAAGTGATGGACTAGGACACAGGAGGAGAACCCAAATGCCTTCTTTAAAAAAACCCAACATACTGCTAATGTTATATAAGCATAATGAATGGTTACTACCAGTATTCTATTAGATGATAAATTTCTGTCATTCATTCCTCTCTAGCTAACCTAGATCTAACTGTGTTATTCAGCAATGACATTAGTATGTGTCAGAATTATGTTTCATTTTTAATTTCTAGGTGAAATGTTTTTATTCTCCCAATATTTTGGCATTTTCATTTAAAAATAAAACAGTACAGTATTTATATTTTTAAGATCTCAGGGAGTAACTAGAAGATTATTTGTCCCATTCTTTGTGCTGTATTCCTCACTGTTCAATATTTATTCTGTCAACTGCATGGCTTTAACACTAATTATGAGTAAGTCCAACATTTTGTCATGAGAATACAATATATTTTGTTCAGCTGGAAGGGCATGTAAATTTTTGTAGCATTTACACTCTCGTTATATTGGCTTGCTTCTGGTGTATATGTTTGCCTGTATTGATCCTTTAGGGCAGTGTTTCCCAACCTTTGGGTTTTGGACTTCAATTCCCAGAAGCCTAAGTCAACTCCCCAAAGCACTGATCAACCAATGTACTGATTTAGGCTCCTGGGAATTGAAGTCCAAAACCCAAAGGTTCCAAGTGCTGAAGGCAGCGCATGATCGGTGCTTGGCTGGGGGGGGGGGAGCCAGGTGATCACCCGTTCCTCCCCACAAGCCAAGCACCGATGGCAGCGCACAACTGGCACTTGGCTTGGGGGGGAATGGCTGATCACCCGTTCTTCCCCACAAGCCAAGCGCCAAAAGCAGTGCACAATCGGCGTTTGGATTGGGGGGATGGGTGATCAGCTGGTTCCCCCCCACCTACATCCCAAGTGCCAATCACACACTGGGATCAATCAATGCTTGGGTTGTGTGCACCCATTCCTGCTCCCAACCCAAGCGCCAATGGATCAAAGCATACAATCAGTGCTTAGGTTGTGGGGAGGAATGGGCACGTGCGCCAGTTCTCCCAACCCAAGCGCCAGTCACGCACCCAGTTTTTAGAGTGTTTTTTAAAGCATTTTTAGAGTTTTTAGAGAGTGCCAATCATGCACTGTGAAAATGCGCACTCTAAAAATGCTTTAAAATGCTCTAAAAACTAGGTGCATCTTATGGTCCGGTACGCCCTATGGCCCGAAAAATACAGTAAATCATATATCTCAGAGGATCCTGTGGCCTGATGAACATTTAGACTGAAAAATTCAGAGTGCTTTGGACCCGGTGGGATAACTGAAGGCCATGAAGCTCTCTCAGGTCTAGAATAGGTGACAATGGTCAGTGATCATTTTCTGTCTTGACTTAAATAATCAAACTCAACCTTTTGACTTTTAAAAGAGTTTACCATGGTCTTCTGTAATTGTCTGGGATGGCAAGCATCACAGATGGTGCAGTGTATAAACACCCCTTTAATTGGAGCACAGCTCACTGATTTTCTTTATTCCATAGGTTAATCAGAAGAAATACTCATTCTTCTTAAATTCTAGTTAGAGTAAGAATCACTTACAGTCTTTAGAATGAGTTACTGCAAGCCTAAATTTATTATTATTATTTTTTATTAAATTAGATTTATATGCCCCTCTACTCACCTCACTGAGGCGACTGTCCTTTAGCTGTCCTTTGCCATGTAACTGGCAATTATTTCAGGTTTGCCTCATTTTTGCAAGAACATGTAAAATATCTGATCTAGCTCAGCCTTGAAAACCTCAATACAGATCATAATAAACACATTTTCCACTTTTTTCTTACACAAATTAACATACCTGTGTTGGAATTGTCTATCAGTTCTAAAAATTTATTTGGTGCAAAACAAAGAATGTTTTTCAAACATATTTGAAAAACAGTTTACTAAGTAGTTATGCTAAAACTTTGACAAATGCATGTAATCTTTCTTTCCAAGGACGTATAATACGTGACCCATGCTCAAACCTGAGAAGCATGTTTTACCGTGAGTGTCAATTAATAATCATCAAGAAGAACATCTTTTTATGACTACAATTAAAAGTAGTCTGTAATCAGAAGTAGGCATGGGTATTTTGGATCTCCCCCCCCCCTTAAAACTATCAGAAGATTCATCAGAGATTCGCCAGTCATAGTTCAGACAACTGTAGCTCAAAAAAGAAAAATCTAAATCCTCAGAGGAAATTTACACATGGGTAATACAAAAGTTGTGATAATACAAGAGGTTGTAGGTTGGTAGTCTCTCTGCACACTGGGAGCTGTACATGATGGTGCCCACAAAACTCCCTATCCTACAACCCCTTGTAATTTCCATGAAACTTAACAATCTCCACCCACTTTCTCCTTTTGCAATGGCTACAGTGAAGAACATGTTGGGCCTTAAGTGTGTGTTACTTAAATTCTTCTGAGGATTTGGAATTTTTGGCTACAGGTGCAAGAATTTTGGCTGGGAGAATTCCTGGTGAATTGTGGTAGCTTTAAGAAGAAGAAAATACAAATGCCCCAAGCCTACTCAGAAGTAACTCCCTTTGTATTTTGACGAGACTTACTTCCTCTGTGTTCTTTACCCAGAAAATCCTGGAAAGGGTCGCCTCTGAACTATATATTAGGGAATGCCACCTTAGACTTACAAAAACTCATTTTAAAATAGCCATTCTTAAAAACTATGCACATGGTACATGATAGAGGCTCCCAGTTTTAATTTTAAGAAAAGCATCAGTAGGAGGATAAACAGGAGCCCAGCCAGTAAACACTTTATCTTCCAGCTATTTTTTCTATTCTGTCCTCCCCTGACAAGCGCTTTACTGAGTTGGCAAGATGTAATAATAATAAGTTCATGTCAGAATTTCGTGGCAAGATGTAACATGACATGAATAGAAACTGAAGTAAAGTAACAGCAGACACAAAACATAGCAAGAAGAGAAAGGGTTATGCAGTCTTTTCTGGCCACTGTTTTCACTCCCAAATACAACCCCCTACATATGTTTTTCATTACGTACTATGTGGGGGGACTGTTACATTCTTGTGTAATATCTAATTTGTCCCTAGATTGAGAGTTGCTAAGTAATTAAGGCTGCAGTGCTTAATTCAAATGTATAATTATGGGACCTTTCCAAATAAAAATGCCCAGGAATAGGTTGCACATGTTTCACTCCCAACTTTCAGAACATATATATTTTAAGTAGGAGTTCAGTTTTCTAAAGCCAGTAAGTTATGGTGCACGAAGACAGAATGTGGAGGGAGCCCCATGCAAGAAATCATACAAACTCAGACATTTGCACATCTGCAAAACACCTTTGATAAGAACCAGGATATCAATTCAGACTAATTGTATCCCATCCATATGGTTGTACTGTGCTTCTTTGAGGAAAACACTAGTGTGGGGAGGGGGTTTGCTGACAGCAAGTGAACACATAAAAAATGCTGCATGTGTGCATGTATATGCATGCAGTAGTAATAAGCATTAGCTTAAATATATGAGTATCAGAGCCTATTGATCTCAAAGAACACACTGAGCAAATACAACAACTAGCACAATTGCATACAACAACATATCGCACTTGAGTGAATGGGCACTGCCCACAACACCCATATGCCTTGTTGTTATGTGCTATTACATTGCTTCCATCGTATGACAGCACTATGAATGAGTGATCTCCAAAATGTTCTTTGCTCAACAACCTTGCTCAGCTCACATAAACTCAAGCTTGGGTTTTCCTTTAGGGAGTCAATTCATCTTGGTCTTCCTCTTTTCATGCTGCCTTCAGCCTTCCCAACATTATTGTCTTCCCACAGAATCTTGCCTTCTCACAATGTGCCCAAATTAGGCTAGCCTCAGTTTTGTCAATTTTACCTCTAGAGATTTTTCAAGCTTAATTTGCACAAGAACCTACCTGATCATCTTTTTTCACAGTCTAAGGGTGACTGAAAAGTCCTTCTCCAGCTCCATATTTCAAATGAATCCATTTTTCCTATCAGCTCTTTAAACTCCCATACCTAATTATTAGGAATACAAGAGTGTAAATTATCTTGGTCTCCAATGACACATTCTTACAATTGATAATCTTTTCTAATTCCTTCTCTTCCATGTTAGTCTTCTGGTTTCTTAACTGCAATCTCCATTTGGATTGATGATTGGATGTAGGTATACTAAATCTTTCAATATTTCAGCTTCTTCATTGTCAACAGTTATTATTGTTCTTTTCTTAAGTTCAACTGCAATACTGTTTAGCATCTTCTTCTTTCAATAAAAGTTGTTTCAAGTCATTGGTACTTTCTACCAGTAAGATGGTATCATCTGCCTATCTTAAATTATTGATGCTTCTTCCACCATTTTTCCCCACTCCTCCTTCATTTGAATCTAGGTTTACTTTCCATGTCATGCATTTTGTGTACAGATTGAAAAAATGAGAGGATAAAATGCAACCCTTGACTGACACCTTTGCCTATAGGAAACCATTATGTCTCTCCATATTATGTCGTAAAAGTAGCATCTTGTCCACAATACAAGTTACACATCAGAACAATTAAATATTAAGACACAGCCATATATTTCAGAACAACCCATAGTTTCTTATCATCCACAAATCAAAGATTTTGTTGTAGTCTATAAGGAATAGACTGATCTTCTGAATTTTTTTATGCATTCCAGTAGTCAGCAGATATTTGCAATATGATGTTCTAAGTCCTCAGGAAATCTGGTTCAAATCTCCTCTTGGCCATGGAAACTCCTAGGGGTAAAGTAAAGGTTGCCTTTGCTTGAAAGCAGTCATATCTGACTCTATGGTTCAGTGCTCATCTCTGTTTATAGCCAAGAAGCCAGCGCTGTCTGTGTCTGCAGATGTTTCCATGGACATGTGGCAGGCATGCCAGTGCGCAGAACATTGTTTACCTTCCCACCAAAGTGGTCCCTATTTATCTACTTATAATTTCTTGCTTTCAGACTGCTAGGTTGGCAGGAACTGGGGACAGAGAAGGGAGCTCACTCTGCCACGCAGTACCTAAGAATTGAACTCTGATCTCCCAGTCATCGAGTTCAGCGTCTTAACCATTTGAGCCACTGCAGTCCTTGCTAGTACTACAGTGCTATTTAAAGCACAATTGCTGGCTGAATTGTTGCATTGAAAAACAGGTTGTGAATGGGTGTTTTTGCGTTTTTTTCTCATGAAGCTATTTAATGCTAACAATTCACTAGCAGAAGATGCAGAAAATCTTGCACTGACCTGGCCAGACTTGTCTTGTTAATCACTGACATGTAGATTAGGTATATCTTCACCACACATTTAGAGCGGCTTGATCCCTCTTAACAGTCATTGAACAGTTGTTAGCATTCTGCTTGAATTTCTGATTTACATCGAAAGCCCGATTCTTTTTTCATGTCCAAATCAAACTTTGAACTGCCAAAATGAAACCAATTTCTTGGCTTTGTTGTTTGCCAAATGTAAGTTCTCATCAGTACATGTTTTTGGTAGTAATTAGCTACATCCACCAATTTCTTGCTATACATTGGCTTGAACTTGACAGCACAATAACACACACACGAATTTGAACAAGGTGAAAATGAAAGAACATGTATTGATCTGATAAAAGAAGGTCTGGAGCAAGACCTCTTGCTGGCAAAGACAAAGGCACAATGTTGTCTCCTTTTTCCCCCACATACAAAAGTAGACGTCTGACTTCACTTTCTTAGGTCCTCGGGGGGGGGGGGGGAGTAAAGTCCAAGTTATAAAATTGAAATGAAAATGAATTTACTCTGTTTAATAGTAGGGAGTAGAGGATATGATATACATTTTCCATATATAGTTTGGTGTTGAACAGGGTTTTATCAGAGTTACTTACTGCAAGAATCATTTTATGGGAGATGAAAACATTGTACAAACTACTTTTTTTTTTTAGAGTGAGTTTTTAAATGAGTTTAAAATTTCATCTAAAATCCTATCTTACTAGTAGCAATTTTAAGGGATACATATCTTGGGAGCTAGGCATAAACTAAGCTATATGCAAATTCCTATCATCTTTATGCAAAAAGATATGAAGAGTAACTAGCTACAGCCTTCTAACTTTGTAGTTTTGCACTGAAAAAGTTGTTTGTCCTTCAACTACAGATTTCAAGGTGTTGTATCTAACTTACCCTTTAGTGCTACAGCAAGGGATCTCAACCTTTTCAAGCCACGACTCAGACAGCTGAGTGGGCCGGACTGGTGGTTCCCCTGCCATAAATACTCTCATAAACGTGTCTACTTCTGGTGGCAGTGGTGGTGACACAAGCCACATGAAATGGTGCCACAGGGTGTAGGTTGAGAACCCCTGTGCTACAGAATGTAGATGAAGAATTGGTCACAAACATTCATTTCAGAGAAAACAAGTTTATTCGTAATACACAGTTACCTTTGCAAATAAACTTATTAGATACTGTTCCAAACACGTTTCGATCACATCAGCACCAAAGGTCTATGGTTTGTTTCAACTGCTTTTGAAGAGTTACTTTTGCACCGTAATCCCCTTGAATGGCACTTTAAACAATTTTGTTGCTGTTGTTGATTCCAGAGATGAAAGGCGATTTAACCCAGGAATGGGTAAAATAGGCAGCCTGGTGAAATTCATCCTTCACTTCACAGCTATCCAAACACCCAGCATGGATTTGTTCTTTGTAGAAGTTGATTCATGAATGCAGGAGGCTGTTGAAGCTGAAGGATGAACTGAGACTTCTGTGGTACAATCAGCAGTCTCTACCAGGTGGTTTTTTGGGAGGATTTCCCCTGGCTGACCTAATCTGTGAGATCCAGGCCAAGCACATACTCCCTGGAAATAATTCTTAGAGACATGTATGTTTTCAGAATTGCTTTCTCAAATGAAAATCATTATAAGAAGATGCAAACATGATTTTTTACTTCAAAGTTACAAGATTTTAAGCCTCATACAGGCAGATCTTTCAAAATTATTAGGCTAATTCCTATTTGATCATTGATTTTTCTTGGCCATCTTTTTGTCTATAGTCCTAATTTCAAGCTTAGAGTACCATGCTTCTAAATCCTTATACTGTAATTAAGATGTAATGTGACACAGTGGTTAAATTTTGACTGACTCAGGAGACTTGGATTCATATTCTCACATGGTCATCAAAGTTACAGGGCAAGCAGCACCAATCACTGTCTCTCAGTGTGATTTATTTCATAAGGCTGTTGTGCTAATAAACTGGGAAGATGATAGTCATGTGGCATATGAATTCAATTAGCAAATAAATAAATAAATACATTCATAAATGATAAATGTTTATCCAGTGCCCAAAGGTTGCTTGTATGTAATTAAAGACACAGTGTTAGTGATTTACAGCACGATGTATTCCCCTCCTGTGTATTTGTAATTACTGTGCAGGTCTTCCCAAAATGATTAAGAAAGAACTATGCATGCTTATTGTGAAATTGAATGCTCATCTGGAAAAGTCCCAAGACTACTGCCAAATACCAATGATGCAATGCAGATGGCTTCCTTACATCACATATCTTGAAATTCTGCTGTAACTTGGGTACCAGATCACAGAGGCAGATGCTAAATAAGGGGGTCCCAACCTTTTTAAGCCAGGCCAGGTCACTCTATTTCAGTCAACTTTAAGGGCTAGATGGCCATTTTGCCCTGCTGAGTGCCCAAACAGAGAGGCAGGATGAACTCTGTGCTGGGGGGAGTGAGGAAGTGCTCTCATTGGTCCACTGAACAGAACAAACTCTGTGCTGGAGAAGGAGGAAGTGCTCCCATTAGGCTGCTGGGCATAGGGATGGGAATAACTCTATGCTGGGGGAGGAAACTGTCCCATTGGGCTGCTGGGCAGAGGGGTAGGTTGAACTCTGTGCTGGGGTGACAGTGTGCATGCCCACAGAGAGGGCTGTGAGTGCCACAGGTTTGCCAACACTGATATAGTTCTTATAGGAAGCCAGGGAGCCTAAGGGGGCTTTCCATCACAATGCAATGTAAAATTTGTGGGACATCACAATTAGAATTATTGATTATGTTTCCAGTATTGGAACCTGCCATATTTAGTTCAAATCCGGTTAAGCACTGCCCAGTTTTTCCTTGGAAGGTTAAAGCCAAAAGGGCATTGTATTGAATTGGACACTAAATTGAACAGGTCTAGATTAAAAGTTGCCCAATCCTGGCACCAAGTGGTCTCAACGTCAAAGTCTTCTCTAACTAGTTGTGTGTCCAGGTTTCCACAGCAGGGTGTGTAAGGTGACAAATTTGTAAGCATTACATCAAACATTCATAGATATTCACAGTGGTGGGATGTCAAAAATTTTACTACCCCACTGTGATATCATTACAGTGTGGGCGGAGCTAACATCATGATGTCATGATATCATGGATGGGCCAAATAAAATAAAATAAAATAAAAATAAGCACGCACACACACACCCCTCAACCCCTCAACCCATCCACCCACCCACAACACAAACCTGTAAATAAATAAAATAAATAAAATAAATAATACATTAAAATACACCCACCCACCCAAACATCCACCCACCCCAAACACAAATCAACCAGAGCTTTTTAACAAGAGCTTAAAGCTTATTCTGGCTAATCTTTCTCACACTAGATTAGATGGAAGGAACTACAGAATGAACTCACCACAAGATGGCTTCATTTTGGCACTTTTCAACAGTTAAAGAAGTTAGGTACTAAGTCTTTGCCTAACCAGCTCTCTAGGATAACATGCCTTAACGTAAATGTAAAACAGCTGTACCTCCTTAAGGGCTCTCCAATTGGAACAGCAATTGGAACAGCACAAGTGTAGCTTATTGATGAGGTAACTCCAAGACTTTGCTTAAAAACCCCAAGCCAGGCTACCAGGTCTTTTTAGGAACTGTGGTAGTACATCAATATAGGTAAAGGTATTAAATACACATTAAAATACACACAGACACACCACATCCAAAGGTGAGTCACTTATCCTGGGGAGCAGACTATAGGGAGCTTCAGGCTAGCAGCTTCTCTTCCTCCTCCCACTTGGGAGGACAGCAAGGAGGCTGCGCATACGTGCTAAGCACTGCAGGCGTGCATGCACACCAAGTGCTTGGTGTGCATGGGCAGTGGGGAAACCAGTGAAAAGGTAAGCCCCGAAGGTGGTTTCCCCCCCAAAAAAAGCTGCTACCGGTTCCGGGACACTGGGGAAAGTTACTACTGGTTCTGGCAAACTGGTGCGAACCTGTTACATCCCATCACTGGATATTCACATCCAAAAATTAAAAATAGAAAATAAATCTCACCTTTTTTGCTTTCACGTTTTTCATGGATGTAAAAGTTTCACCAAAACTATAAGTATAATTTAACTATATTGTGTAATCAATAATTAGATCTTCACAAGCAAGGCCATTAGGTATTTCAGTTCCATAAAAGCATGTTTTGATTGTTTGATATTTATGAGCATTCTTGGATCTGTGCCTGAGCTAAAAGACAGATTAAGAGAAAGACTACTTTTCATTGAAAACATATGGAGCTGCTAACAAAGAATTTTTTTAACAAATCTATTTATTCTCTGGCACTGCATTCTTCAGGAAGATGTAGTCGGAATAATAGAAAGGCAAACATTGAGCAAAAGTCTTCATTGTGTTAATACTCTCAAACACTGAAAGTGGGACATGTTCAGACACAAAAAACAAAGGGGGTGTGGGTTCATTCTTGTGACCACATTTACTGTGATTCTCTTACTTTTGTTTATCCTCATACCAAGTTTATACGTGACCAAAGATTTGGAAACTTATTTGACTGGATAGAATAGATGCAGAGTAATCCACAGTTGGATGATTAAGTTTTGTGGCTTACAAAACACTATTTTACTTGAATGAAAGAAGGACTTCCAGCATATTCCATTCTAATTTATGTTTCCTCAGGAGCAAGTCCCTGAAAAAATGGTGGAACATTTTACTAATCCAGTTTAGGGCTGAAGTATCAATGTCATCAATTTTTATCAATAACTTGGTAAAAGTGGAAAGCATTTAATGTTTTTCATGTTTGGCTTTCTTAACTTATTCAAATTTCTTCCCCGTTGGAAATTTTATTTTATAACTTTGAGCTTTGTTGCTGTGTGTGTGTGTGTGCACAGTTTTTTTTTAAAGCCACCCCTTCTTCCAGCCTGTTTTGCTCAGTTTAGTTGGCCTGGATTATGATATGCCAGGTTTTTTAAACCATAACTAAGATGGAAAGAAAAATCTCATTGCATTACTCCTTACATCTCCTGTCATGTGTTATGGTTTAAAAAACCTGGCATATCATAATCCAGGCCAACTAAACTGAGCAAAACAGGCTGGAAGAAGGGGTGGCTTTAAAAAAAACTGCACACACACACAGAGCAACATCTTCATATGCTAGGTAGGACATGGCACTCTAGTATTTCAAAGTTATGTTTAGAATCCATACAAAACTAGACCTGCAAAGCAGGACAGTGGGTAAAGTTTAGCTTATGGACTTCCTATAGTTCACCAGAACCCCCAGTGCAATCCAATAGTTATTCCTATACACTGGGGGGGGGGGTGTCCAGAAAGTAATTACAGTGCCCCTCTGAGCTTCCATGGGCATTATCTGACATTTAAAGGTGATATTAGGAAAAGTCTGCACTCATTCCTCTCTTCATCCAGCTGTTTCAGTCCTGAAATAGCTAATTTTAGAATCAGAAAGTTACTGGAATGTGTGGGATAAATTGAGGAGTTGTAAATAGTGTTCCCATGTTTCAGCCAATTGCCATGTACAAGTTGAGAGAGAGAGAACATTAATGTGTACTTTTCCTTCTCCTCCTTGCCTTGCTGAAAATGAGAATCCAGAACATTAAAAAAAACCTATCCAAACAAATGTATAAATGTTGCCATTGGACTACTTTTTTGTCTCAGCAAATATCAAGCATAGTAACAAAATAAAACAAAATTAGAATCACCAAATGCACCATAAACCATTCAGTGTCCTCTCTCTCTCTTTTTATACCTTAGTAGCCCCATCTAAATAATCAGATATTTGTTTTCAACTAGATGCATAGAGAAGGACAGCATATCTTCAACTCTAGCAGTACAAGAACACTATATTTGCGGCAGAAGCGTAGCGTGCCTTGGCGGGGCTCCGTATAAAAATTTGTTTGGGGGCCCTTAGGAAGGGTAAAGATTTCTCACAAAAGAAAAAAAGAAATTGCTTTTTTTGACTTTTGTCATTTGTGAAATAAAAAAAAATTGGGAAGTTTTTATTAATTTTTGCTTACTCACGTTGGGGGCCCCCATGGCCCGGACCCCCGTATAATTGATACGGCAGATACGGCGGTAGCTACGCCCCTGATTTGCGGGTCACTCTAGTGCAGAGGTTTTCAACATTTTCAAGCCATGGGCTGAACCACACCCCCTGAGTGGGCTGGACTGGTGGTTCACCCACCATAAAAGCTGTCATAGCTGTGTCCGCTTATGCCAGCAGCACAGGCCCATGAAATGGTACCATAAGTTGAGAACCCAAAACTCTAGATCAGTTCCAGAAATTATACCAGTGCCTCTCCAGCCATGTTAGAGGTTGACTACATGGGTGTTTAACTTGCTGTTTGGAGAGCTGCAGGGAAAGGCTGCTATTCTCTTAAACTTGATGATATCTTTGCTAGAGTGCTCCATCCTGACCCAGAATGTTCCAGCCCTACAACCAGTGGTGGCCAGTAACAGGTTCTCACCCCCCGGCAGGGGTGGTAGCAAAATTGGGTGGCCTTAGAGCGGTGGGTAGCAAAATTGGGTGGCCACGCCCACCTCCCTGCCCTGCCCAGACTAACACAACTACCATTTAAAAAGTTTTATTCTGTGCAAGCATATCAGAGAGTAAACAAAACAAAAAGACAAAAATGTTTTTGGCGCCTTAAAGACTAACTACTGTATTTTAATGTGAGCTTTTGTGGATCAAATCCACTGGCTCTTTGACTATAAACAGATATGAGCACTGAACCATAGAGCTGGTAACAATTGGTTTACCTAATAACAGAAGATCCCTGGTTGGTATTCAATTTTTTTGTCCCTGCAAGTGGTTCAAGGTCTCCCTTGCTCAAAAGCCCTTCATATCCAACTCTAGGGTGCAGTGCTCATCTCCATTTACAGCCAAAGAGCCAGTGCTGCCTGTGTTGGCAGATGTATACATGGCCATATGGCAGGCATGACTAGATCACCCAAGACGTAGGCTGCACCCATGACATAGGCTCTGCCTACAGTGTGGTAGTGAAAATTTTTGCTACCCACCACTGCCTACACACATCTGTTCCATTGAAGGGTCTTTTGCTTCTCTGGGGCTGGTAGAATTGCTCTCACTTGTGATTGTTTGGAACTGATCTAACATTAGTTTTCCACTTTGTCAGTATTCTGAAGTAGCTTATAAGTGAAACATTTTAGGATTTCAACAAATGAGTCACTTCCCCTGCTCAGCAGAGGGCAGGAGAAGTGATAGGTTTTGGTTTGTTTGTTTTTTACCATTTAAGGTTAGCCTTTATTCCCTGTTGCAGATATAAAAACCCTTTTCTTTGCCTGGCTAGTCTTCTCAATCCATGGTGGTGGCTTCAGCTAAACAAAACCAAAAAATCACTTTACCTGCCTCTGCTGAGCACAGGAAGTTATTAATCTGACAATTTATAGAGATGACTTGCTTATAACCCACTTCACCATACTGGTTTTGGAATAGTTTTGGCTTGATTAGAGAGTTATACCGTAATCAAGTCCACCTGTTCCAGAGTGACCCACACTAGCTTGCTCTGTGGTGCTAGTGTAGCCACACCCTACGTCTGTCAGAGAAGCTACACATCCTCTGTGTGGTATGGATTTGCTTTTCAAAAAGGCAAGAAAGCAAAGCTGAGTTTTCAAATGTGGCAACCACTCCCTTGCAAAGAGTACTGTCAACAAGCACACCCCTTTATTGTGGGGAGAAGCAGAATTTCAGCCCTTTCCTACATTTATTGGGAACAACAGTGTTTCACAGTCATAACTACCAAATGTAATATAATATACAGTATTTTAATGTTTCTTACACCCAATCTCTTTACTAATATTGGGATGGCTTCAGATGTTTATTATGTATCTTTAAAAATAGGATATTAAAGGTAAAGGTAAAGGTTTCCCTTGCTTGAAAGCCAGTCGTATCCGACTCTAGGGGTCAGTGCTCATCTCTGTTTCGAAGCCGAAGAGCCAGCGTTGTCTGCTTCTGCAGACGTTTCTGTGGTCATGTGGCAGGCATGACTAGACACCGGAGCGCATGGAACACTGTTACCTTCCCACCGAAGTGGTCCCTATTTATCTACTTGCAATTTCTTGCTTTCAAACTGCTAGGTTGGTAGGAGCTGGGACAAAGACAGGAGCTCATTCCGTCCTGCAGTACTTGGGAATCGAACTGCTGACCTTCCGCCTCCCAGTCAGCGTGTTAGCTACTTGAGCCACTAAATATACTTTAATGTAGGATGAACCACTTTGAAGATTTTTTTTATTCAGCTGTATAAAAACATTTCAAAATAGATAGATAGATAGATAGATAGATAGATAGATAGATAGATAGATAGATAGATAGTTCAATGGGATTTAGTTCTAGGAAAGTACAGGTAGGAAAACAGAATCCTCCACAACCAAAAGTAGATAGGTGTTAGTGGAACTGAAAGAGGAGAGCAACTAATGCCTTATAATGGGTCTGATTCATATTATACTGTCCATACACCATACCACAAACAATGTTCCCAATACTGTTTCATGTCATGCAGTAATTTCTGTTGTCAAAGTATTGATCAGTATATCATATTACATTTGTCAAAGGCAGAAAATACTGCATCCAAAAGGGTTATGTTAATAGAATGCCATGTAGACCAATCCTGTTTGAGACTAAATATGTGGGTGGAGTTGTTGCTTTTATTGCTCCTTGCTGCTGCACAAAGTATTATTTATAGATTGAAAAATGTTCGGTACTGTACAAATAATACATGTATTCATCAGTTAATGAATAATATTTAATGACAAACTATTTCTTCAGCTGAAATAAACTGATTCATGTTAGATCATAATCTGAATCACATTCTTGTTGCAAAGCAGTATGCCTGTATTAGAATCAGCAATTTAATAATGCAGTACTGTACTGACAACAATGTTTGATAGATGATCTTTGGTTGCAAATGTTTTTAACCATCCTGAAAGACCAGGACTGAGAAAATTAAATCAGTCTTTCTTTATGATTTCTAAAAAGAACAGAATGGCCAGCATTATGAAACCTGGCAAATTGATCCATTCAAGCAATTTCATCTTATATTAACATTTATTCCCAAAAAAAATCATTTCTGACATTTTCCACAGTGTTGCCAAGTACATATATCTGTTCCTGGTTTGGCTGTACCTAAAAGAATTTTTTTCTCATTAGAAATTGCCATTGGGTACAGGGTACAACAGAAGGTTATAAAACTACCTGCTGTTTTTAATATTTGTAAAATCTTGAAGAATTCAAACTTCATTCGCTAGATCACCCCTAGCTGTGGCATAAGCTTTTCCAGTCCTCTCAAATGCCACTAACTCACACTGCATAGGTTGGTAGGAATCCACGTGAGTTCACACGGATTCCCATCAACCTATGCAGTGTGAGTCAGTGGCATTTGGGAGGACTGGAAAAACAGTCTGCAACTGCAGAGTTCCCTGGAGAAATAGTTCTTCATTTTTGTGTCCAACCAAATAACTAACTGAAATAGCTGGGGTCCCACAAAGACAGGAACAGAAAGCTGAGAAGGATATTTGTAGGTTTACAGGCATTCCGTTGTAATAGTTATAATTTGCAAATTGTTTCACGGATATTAGACCTTTGCAACACTGCTAGTGGGCATAATCACAAACAAATGATTATGAAAATTGTGAATCCCATGAGAATTATTTCTGCATTCCACATTTACCATTGACTGAGAACTACCAGTCTTCAATCTAGCGCAACCTTTCTCAAGCTGTTGTCTTCCACATGTTTGGGGCTATAGTAGGGGTTCCCAACCTATGGCCCATGGACCTAATCTGGCCCATGATCCCAATTAATCCGGTCCATGGTGGGGACATAGGCACCATCGGAAGCTACCACCACCAAAAGTGCCAAAAATGCAGCAGAAACACCGCAAAAAATTACAGAAATATGGTGAAAATGTTCCGCCCTCCCCCAGCCAACAGGGGAAACGGCTGAGGCTGCAAAGGCAGCTGGAAAAATGTTGTGATTCTCCCTGCCATCACCGTTGCTGCCACCGCTGCAGTGAAAATGGATGTGCCAAAACACCACATTTTCGCTACAAAAATATAGTGAAAAATTACAAAAATTCAGTGATAATGTTCTGTCTTTTACCCCCGCCGCCATGGGAAGCAGTGGAGGCTGTAAAAGCAGCCAATTTTTTTTACCAGCTTGCACAGGTGTATGTCAGGGGTGGGTCCGGTCCAAGGTGCAAAACCATTGGCTACCCCTGGGCTGTAGTTTTCATCAGCTTCAACCAGCAAAGGTTAATGGTATGAAGAGCATAACAGCATTGCAGCCCAAAATATCTGGAGGGCATCAGTTTGAGGAGGATTGCTCAATGAGAATAAGTAGCCTCTGGTTCTCCCAAGGTTGTTGGATTCAAATTTTCACTATCACATATGGTGGTTTCACAAACTGATATTTCTCTTGGAGATAAATTAGCTGGGTGAATATTGCTGTAGCAGGTTGAAGCCAGTGGCAGACAGCCAAAAATTTTACTACCACACTGTGGGCGGAGCCAATGTCATGGGCGGAGCCAACATCATGACATCATGGGCATAGCTGTCATGATGTCGTGGGCTGAGCCAATGTCATGGGTGGAGCCAAAGTAAAAATAACCCATAAACATAAGTACACATAAAAATGCAAATTAAATAGACATAAAAATACACATAAAAACACATACAATACACATTAAAAATAAATACACATTAAATATACATTAAATATACATAAAAACACATAAAATATAAATTAAATACACATAAAACACATAAAATACACATTAAAAATAAATACACATTAAATGGACATAAAAACACATAAAAATACACATTAAATAGACATAAGACAAATAAAAATACACATTAAAAATAAATACATATTAAATACACATTAAAATACACACAGACACACCACATCCAAAGGTGAGTCACTTACCCTGGGGAGCAGGCTATAGGGAGCTTCAGGCTAGCAGCTGCTCTTCCTCCTCCCCACTTGGGAGGACAGCAAGGCGGCTGCCGAGGGCCTCAGCAGCATCCACCTGTTTGTCCATGACTGTGTGTGGCCACCCGATGCTTTGTGCTGCCACATTCCAATCAGCAACTGGCTGATTGGCTCGGCAGGCAGAGCGCTGTAGGCGCACATGCATGCCAAGCACTGTAGGCATGCCAAGTACTATAGGTGCAAATGCACGCCAAGCACTGTAAGTGTGCCAAGTACTATAGGCATGCATGCATGCCAAGCGCTGTAGGTGTGCATATGTGCCAAGCGCTTGGCGCACATGCACAGTGGGGAAACTGACGAAAAGGTAAGACCCTGACATGGTTCCCCCCAAAAGCCACTACCGGTTCTCTGGGACACTGGGGAAACCTACTACCGGTTCTGGCGAACTGGTGCGAACTGGCGGCTGCCCATCACTGGTTGAAGTTAAGTTTGAAGACAAATTCTGCATCTGCCTGCCACTAACATAGATGGGAAGAGGCCTGGTGGCTTAGTGGTTAAGGCACTGAGCTTGAAGGTAAGCAAGTCAGCAGTTTGAAACCTGAGTGCTTAGTGATGGAGTGAATTCCTGTCATCTGTCCCAAACCTAGCAGTTTGAAAACAAGAAATTGCAAGTAGATAAATAGGTACTGCCTCAGAAGGAAAGGCAACAGTGTTCTGTACTCTCCGGTGTCTAGACATGCCTGCCACATGACCACAGAAACATCTGCATATGCAGACAATGCTGGTTCTTTGGCTGTAAATGGAGATGAGTACTGCCCACTACAGTTGTACTGGCTTTTGAGCAAGGAATACCTTTACCTTTCCATAGATGGGGAGGACACTAAAATAGGACAGAGACTAGTTGTGGTCACTTTGCCCATTTAACTAAGGGTTGGTCTCACCTAAAATAGTTTGTCCTACTCAGTAGTTAACGAAGTGGGTAGGGCCACACTTGGTAAAGAAGTGTGCTAGCTCTCCAGTGTAGTATTGAAGCAGACCTCTGCATTACAGTCTGAAGAACGGGAGGTTGATGGGCCCTAGCACTTCTCCACATAAGCCAACACTCCATGTTTGAGGGATTTCTTTGTTCCCATGTATAGCCAGCACAAATAAACGCCCTAGCTATAATCCAGGAATCCTCAACCTATGGCCCATGGGCCGGATCAAGCCCACAGCATCATTCCATCCAACCCACTCCAGTCACTGCATCTGCCACCGCTGCCACCACCTCAATCCTTGTTCGCTCTGCTTGGCTTAGTGTGTCCCTAATGGCACTCTGTAGCAGGGTGGATGTTACAACCTGCCCTGCTGCGGAATGCTGTTAGGGACACACCAAGCCATGTGGAGGGAACAAGGATTGAGGAGGAGGAGGTGGGGGCAGGGGCTGCTCTGGCCAAGTGCAGGCAGGAAGAACATCCAGGGCCCCTCTTTCACCCATGCCATACAACTCCTCCAGGCTGGCAAGCAAGGAAGCGGTGTATGGGGGAGTGTCAGGGGCTTGGGATGGTCCAGCCGGTGGTGGTGGGGGAGTGTTGGGGGCTCAGGGTGGTCCCACCAGTGGCAGTGGTTGGAAGTGGTGGTGGCTCAGGGTGGTGACAGCAGGACCACCAGTCCAGCCTGCCAATTGTATGAGGGGGCATGAAAAAGTTTAAAAGGTTGAGGACCCCTGCTCTAACCCTTTTCAGATGGGTGTATTTCTGCATACAGCACAGGTTGGGGGCTAACCTGTTCTCCTCAACATGTGTGGGCTCAGTTGCCTTTTCACACAGACTAGGATGGGATTTTGAGAAGCCTTTTGCACCGTGAAGACTAGAAATATCATCAATTTTAAAATAATTTGTTCTACATAAAAATTGATTCTCTGAAACAGAACAGTAACATTTAGGGTTTTCCCTCTCTTTATTATCATTTCCCAGTTATTTAGTAAAATCTTCTACTAACAGAGAGCAATGACGTATCCATTCATTTATACCCCTTAACAACAGATCACACATTGATTACTTGCTAGATGTACTTGTATATTGCCCCATTGGATAATATTGGAGCTTCCTCTGGCAGTATAAAGAGATAATTTATTTGACCATTGGCCAGGCAGGGAGATATATTTTGGAAGTTGTGGACCAATAAAGTAATTTTTTTTCACATTCTGACTAGTTCATACACTTGTTCGAACAGTGATGCTGTAGTGGAATAATAAAAGTACATGTGTGAACTTGAACAACAGTGTTCCTAATGAAAGTACAGGGGACTTTGATTAGGCTACAGTTCTCTACATATTCATCTAAGAATAAATTCCTTTAACTCAGTGAGACTTACTTTTGAGTCAGCACTGAGAGGATTATGTTACACACGTTATTCAAAACAGGTGTTTTGAATTGGCTCTTACTACATAGTAGAGATGTACTACACATTCCTAATCTTTTGATGTGGAAATTATTTATCCAGAACCTTCCTGCTTGTGTTTAGTACTGTCCTGGAGTATACAAACTTACCCAGTAGCAGCTTTTCCTTGAGGTGGCTTTTTAACACACACACACACCATATTCCAAGGCATTTGATAGGACTGGATTGGCTATTTTTAAAATATCAGCATTCCAAATTACTGGCGATATGCTATGAAAGGTTAGTTTACATTATATACACATTGTTTCTAATTGGGGTTTTATTAAAAATATATGAAAAGTTCTGTAAGCATTATTAGCATGATAATATTGTTGATGCTGTGATTAATTACATACAGATGTTTGCAAATAGATACTTAGTTATTTAGTATATGGGAGAGTAATTGGTTTGCATTGCATTTTTGTTCAAATGGTACTGGTGGTAAGATTTTGAATTCCTTTTATTGAAATGATGACATTGCATTAACCTGCTTTATTAGTTTAAAGGTTAATCATTTCCATATGTTTTAAAAAGTTGTGTTGTCTTTAATTATTTTCCCCAAGAAATAAGAAATGCACACCTTCAGGAGGAGAGTCTGGATCGACAGAGTATGTGGTGGAGGGAGTGTGGACAAAGTTGCACAGTGATATGATAACAAAACTCACATGTAAAGCAGGTGTCACTCCAAAATAGAGTTTGTGTGTATTAAAATAATAAAAGGAATTTAGGCCTGGGAGGATGGCCCCATGTCCTCAGCTTCCCATCCTGAAGCTACTATGTAAGCAATAAGAAAAGAATGACAAGTGGTAGGGTGGGGGTGGGGGAAGTAACCTTGAACCACAGGAGCATAAAATCCCAAGCAATGAGGGAAGGAAACAATCTTTGTGGGGAGAATTACTGTCAGGTGACAAAAATCACTTTCAATAGCTGTTGTGTTCTCAAAGAAGGGCTTGGAGGATAAAAGCCACATTGTCCGGTGCTAATTGCCTGTTAATTGGCACCAAATGCGGCCTTTGTCAAGTCAGGGATTTGTCAGTGAAGAGCGGGTGATAGTTGTGAATCTTCTTCTTCTTTCATGTTTAGACCAGAGGGTGAACTACCAAAATGATGCCACCTTTGGGTTAATTCATTCCGCAGTTCCTTTCGCCTGACCTAGCATGATCAAAGCCACCAGAGTCTTCAAGAAGGTTCTTTCTGTGTACCTCATAGTTGTGAATGAACTGAAGTTGTCCCCCACCAGTGTGTGTGTGTGTTGTGGGAACAAACTCCCCTCACCCCAGCATCTGTGATAACCCTCCTTAGGGAATAGAATAAATGCAGGAAGAAGGTGATACCTTAGTTTATAGGAAGGGTGCCTAAACTACAGCTTGTGGGTCAGATTCAGCCCCTGACGCTAATTCATCCAACTCATATCGCCCATGTAACTTCTGGAAGTGGCAAGGGCTGGATGAATTGCTGTTGGGGCCAGATCTGGCCCATGGATTGTAGTTTGCGTATCCCTGGTTTATACAGAGAAAATGGCAGGTTAAAATCTATCCCATCCTGTTGCAAAACAAATTGCAAGATGCGTTTTACTTCTGCTTTCGGTGGGAGGAACCATGAGACTGGCCTGCTGAACCACATGATGAGCCCATGGCCTGAAAAGTTTGGGCACCCCTGGTTTATATGATCACTTTAAAAAAATTGCCAGCTTTCCTGATTCAAGATCACCGTCTTCAGGGCCCCTCTTTCACCCATGCCATGCAACTCCTCCAGGCTGGCAAGCAAGGAAGCGGTGTATGGGGGAGTGTCAGGGGCTTGGGATGGTCCAGCCGGTGGTGGTGGGAAGTTATAAAGAAAAGTCCCAGAAATTCATGGCATGGTGTTCAGCCAGGCAGGATATCTTAGATCAGAGGCACCCAAACTTTTCAGGCTGCAGGGCAGTCACGTGGTTCAGGAATCTGGTCACTATGGCCCGGAGGCCAGATCTGCTCCCAATGCCAATTCATCCAGCCCATAAAGCCCTCCTCACTCCTGGAAGCGGAACATACCTGTACAAGCGTGTTTTACTTCCGCTTCTGGGAGAGACGAGGGCTTTGTGGGCCAGATGAATTGGCATTGGGGGCGGCCGGCGGGGAGGGGTACTTTGGGCACCCCTGTCTTAGATGGTTTGTGAGGAGAAACAGCAGACTGCACCTTTTTACAATCCTCACGGAGGCAAACAAACACATACACCAAAGTTGGCGGGAGAGGGAGAGGAGGAGGAGAAGCAAGGGGACGCCCAAGTGATAAGGAGAGGTCGGTGCGCTGGGAGAGCGGCTAGCCCGAATGGGCTCCTCAGTCGCGTTATTTTTGGACACCCGCAACATTGCGCACACAAAGATACACACACATCGCTGCACCTCCCCGCCCTCTCAACACCCCCTTCCCGGAGAAAGCTTGCTTGCCTGCCTGCCTGCCTGCCTAGCGGGACCGCGCCCCCGCGCGCGCCCAGCCTCATCCGCGCTCCTCCTGGGGAGCCACAGAGCGAGCACAACACGTTGGCTGCGCGCCAGAGGACTCTTGGGCTCGCCTCCTGCCTCGCTGCTGCCAGCAGCCTTTTGTTCCTCCTTGGGAAGCCGTCCCAGCTCCTCTTTGCGCCTCGTAAGCAACCTTCCCTCCCTCCTTCCCTCCCTCCCTCCAGCGCCCTCGCCTGCTCTCCACCTTCCGCGGAGTAGGTGGCGTTGAGCGTGGCGCGCAGCGCAGGAAGCATTCGCTGGCCGACGCGAGAGCAAAGAAGCACCCCCACTTACTACCCACCCCCAAAGTGGTGGTGGTGGTCCCAGGCCAGTGGCTGTGCGCGCGCGTGTTTGTGTGTGGAGAGTTGGGGGGCGCGCAGAAGGTCGCCTTTCCTTGTCTCAGCGGTAAGTTTCCGAGGATATGTTCTAAGGCAGGGGTGGCCAAACTTTTTAGGCCATGGGCCAGTCACATGGTTCAGGGGCAGGTCACTACGGCCGCAGGTTGGATCCACTCCCCAATGCCAATTCATCCGGCCCACGAAGCCCTCATCCCTCCCGGAAGCAGAAGTAACATGCACCCGTGTGGGCGCATTTTACTTCTGCTTTTGGGAGTGACAAGGGATTCACTGGCTGGATGAGTTTGCACCAGGGGCCGGATCCGGCCCATGAGCCATGGTTTGGACACCCCATTCTAAGGCTGTGGTCCCCAACCTTTGGGTTTTGGACTTCAATTCCCAGAAGCCTAAGCCAGTCCATTGGCTGATCAGTGCTTCTGGGAATTGGCATCCAAAACCCCAAAGGTTGGGGACCATTGTAAAGGGATAAGAAAAATGATGAACTTTCAGGTGCACGGGGTGAGTGGTTGGGAAGAGGAGGGACAATTGGAGACATGCGTGCATTTTTGTGTGTGTGTGAATGGGACTGATGTTGCAGACCTATTTCTTTCCTTTAAAAACTTCCCATTGTTCTTTACTTTTTATTTGTTTGTTTGCCTCTCCCCACCCACCCACCCCCCAAGCAGAAAAGAATGAGAAAGCAGGGGTTTGGTTTCTCTTTTAAGCTCAGTTCCAAAGTCCTTCATTTGTGCTTGAAAAGGGCTTTTCTTGGTCCTAGAGGGGAAAGCTTGCATGTATGTACATGTGTGTGGTCCAATACTAGTTTTCTCAGGCAACAAGTGGCACAATGTCTCTACAATCTTATCTAGTCATTTAAAAAAAAACTGCACGAGAATCTAGGGATTATTTTTTATGATGCCAGCAAAGGAAACATTTGTGGATGTCAGTACTAGTTCATGTGAAGTTGTTCTCTCCCCATCCTTATCCCTAGGAGCTGTGCTTTATGGAAAGCACAACTAAGCCAGCCCTTTAAATGGTTTTCATTCATTTCTTCTTGCCTGGCCACTCCTCAGATTTCTTTTTAAAAGTTGGAAACAAATAGGTTCCAAAACTTCTGAGTAGGCACTCTTTGTTAGTGGACCACAAACTTGGTAGAAAATGCTTATTCAGGGCTTTGTACAACTTGTTGCCCCTCTTGCCAATTTAAAAAATATTATAGACTTCCAACAACGAGTAAAAAAGTTGGGCACCAATCCAACAATACTGAAATTCTTTAAAGTCACCTTAATTTTTATAAGAGAAAGCTGAAAGTCTGCTTAACATCTTTTTAAAGTTGATGAGATGTGATAAATGTTTTTTCTTGGTAGGGTCACGTCCTTGAAGATCATTTATTTGAATTTATGCTTAAAATATGTGTGTATAATGTGGAAGATGAATGAAGTATTGGGAGACAAAATCATTGTTGCTTTACATGTTACCCTGTCAATAAAATAGTTCCTGATTTCCTCTTTTTTTTCTCAGGAAAACCAAAACCAGGCAGTACTGCATTTATAGAAAGCTTGTGAGATTTAAGATGTACCTTTGTGCTGTGTTTACAGTACAGTATTCCATAATACTAATTCGGTACTCCTGTTTTGACATCTAGGCTACGTTTGTGAAATACGAATCTCCCTTAGGAAGTACAATTGTCTCAAAATTACTCATACACAGCCAGGGCATAAAGTTACTAAGTATTTGTGCTGGCAACAGTCTGGCCAAATGGTAATTAAGTCACTTGAGCAGATAAAGCAGATATAATCATGAAGCAGGTGGGAACTGGTAACTATTCTGAAACTGTTGCCAATATTATTAATATAAATCACAGTGGCCAAAAGTAGAATAAATTTCACTTATTATTCGCTCAGTAGTTGTACCTGAGCCTGATGCAGAATACAGTACTGGCATCCTACATTGAGCCTTGTAGAAGTATACAGTGAACAAGTGTTCTGTTAATCTAATCAATCATTACCTAATTGGGATTCTGAAATCTCATTTAATATGCTTGGAGATTAAGGTTTCATTCTCTTTTCAGCATGATGGTAACTTTTTAAAAACAAACCCTCAAAAATTGTCATCACTGGATTGGGCAAAAGCATCTCCTCTTTCATGCTGTTGTTTAGTCTATTTATAAAACAGAATTCACTCAGTTGGAACTGGAGACTGGAATTAGCAAAGATTCCTGTTCAGTGCTAAGATTGGAATGGTAGTTTCTGGAATTGTGTTCTTCCTATGATAGCACTAGATCAAGCAATCTTTTAAGTCAAGAAGTACAATATCATTTCTGGCACAAGAAACAGTTTGTTACCCATCCTGTTTTGTTGATGATGATGACATTTTAAAGCTGCAATGATAAATATGCATACAGTACTGGGGCACAAATGCTGTAGAATTCCCGTAAAAATTCTTTCTGCATAAGCAAAGATTGGCTTGTATTGTTTGTGTGCTTAAACTTCATAGGGCTGGATGGGATCACAAAAATGACAGAATTATCAATGCTCTATAATAAGTTCATTATATCCACATTCTGTGCTAGCCATGCCAGCATGACCAGTGAAGAGCATAAATGAACAAAATGTGACCAAGTCAGTAGAGACGGGCAGTCTGCTCCAAACAATGTAAGAAAACCTCTAAGATTATCTCTTCACCCTCAAATCTGATAAATGCTGGTCAGTCACATACCTGAATGTGAAATTAAATGTTTATGGCATTATAGCAGGGCTTCACAACCTTTTCTAGCTGGCAGCTGGGTCATGCTCTCTCAGTCAGTTTTAAGAGCTGGAAGGCCATTTTGCCCTGCCTGCACGATGGGAGTGGCCACTTTATCCCAACAGCTTCAAAGGGTGGCCATTTTGTTTCTCAAATGCCTTTGGAGGGAATTGTGCCGCAGGCTGGATCTGGCCCATGGGCCTAAGGTTGGGAACACCTGCCTTAAAGGAAATAATTATAAACTCCAAAGCCATCACGCTCAGCACACAGTGGTTTGTGAAGCATTCTGAACAAAATCAGTCAAAACATAACTCTGCCTAGATTTGATAAATAGCCCTTTAGTTTTCTCTGTTCTTGGATAACTGTAGCTTTTGCACTAACTTTGATTTGTGTAATTATTTGTTTGGTTTATACCTGAGATGGCCTGTCACCCAAGTGGTGGTATACCATATGCTCAGCTGTTTTTGTTGCCCTCCTCCCTGGCTAGAGTATGAGCTGTCTGTGTTTATATCTTGCCTTTCATACAAAGTGGAAAGCACACTAGGATCCTTATGTGGGAAAATGGGCCCTCTTTCCCTTGCGTTGCTCATGACAATCCTGTGTGGCTGAAATAATGACTTGGTCAAGGTCACTTCATTAACTTCATGGATTCAAATGCATGTCATTGTTATTGTACTCTGACATTGTAACCACTAGATTGTACTGGCTGTGTAGTTGTTTCTTAGCTAACATGGTATGGTATATTAAATACTGTATGGCATTTGAATAGGGAAGGATATTTACTGCATTAACATAAATATTCCATTTCTGAAGTTCTGACAGCAGATGCTATGCATCAGTTGCAGTGCTTAATTATTATCTCAATGCTGAGCATAGGGATGCTTGTGAATAATTAACATTCTCTGTCTCTCTTATAAAACTTTTAAGTACCATATATTATAAGGACTACTTGGAAGATATGCTTACCATCTTATTTAAAAGATGGCAAGCATCTACATAGTTCTCAGTATCTAATACATGTGTCAGCAAAGTACTTATACAGTGCAACCTATTTCTTTGACTCTAGCAAATTTGCAGTCTAATTGATGCATACAGTATGTTGATATATTGAGTAAGCAAAACAATCACACTTACGGTATATACTGCCCCATAGCGCTTAGTGCATTCTCTGGGTGGTTTACAGGTAATTAGCATGTTGAGCTCAACATGTTGGGTACTCATTTTACTGACCTTGGAAGGATGGAAGACTGAGTCAACTTTGATCTCTGGGCAGGATTGAACTCACAATCTTTTGGTTGTAGTACAGCAGTTTAACCACTGAACCAATAGGGCTGATATATATATGCTGATATATTGAGTAAGTTTCATAAGCTCATTTAAAAATTACACCATAGCATAGTGCTGCCTGTGAAAATTGAAAAAGGCTTGCAAAACCAAGGAGCTAAGGCTATGAAACTCTGATTCTAACCCAGATGAAACCTGAGGTCCTATTTTATGTTACAAGAGAGGGTTGGTGGCTTAAATTAGCTGTACGTTGTCACCTCTGATCTCTACTGGGGTTGATTTTTGGAGGAATGGGGGGAGTTCAGTAAAATTTCAGGGTTAAATTTCAGGGGCTTTATTTGAAAGCATAAGAAATGCAGTTTTCAGTGTAGCAGATTAAAATTACAGTAGAGTGTAAATTGAAAGGGAACCTTTTAAAAGTGGGGAGCCAAGTGTGGCTAGGCCAATGATCTTACTGGCTGCTCCCAGTAGAGCTGGGTTTATGAATACCAAACTATCTTTGGTCAGTGACATCATTCAGGGTATCTGCTAGTTGACTGTGGTATCTCTGAATGTTACCATTAGAAAAACAAATGGGCTTTCCAGCAGCTGTGGTTTGTGGTACCTTTGGTGACTTTACAACAGTTCATATTCCTTCATCCTGGGCTAGCTGAGCCATGATGTCACTTTACCTTTCATTGCTTTAAATGTTGAGGGATTCTCTTATGGGACGTGACTCTTAGCCCTAGGGAAGTAGAGGTGCCCCAAAAGTCTGGCACGGATCTGTTGACTCAAGCACATTCCAGCACTCAAATGATTCAGCCACCAAATGACTTTTCTGGTCAGAGCTGTTTAAATATGACTTTGTAAAAGAAAAGAATGTGCAGAGTACATTTTAGCACAATCTTATTTTTGTGTGTTAATTTTCTGATTTATTGAGACCACATGTCTCCATTTTGATATCTTTAAAAAAAAAGCCATAGACATATTTGGCTACACTGCTTGAAATGTACCTTTTTTTTCCTTTTAATTGCTTGGAGAGGGAAAATTTGATGATGGAAAGCTTCAGTCAAGTTATATATATTTCAAGTTGTTGGCAAATGAAAAGTATTTTGTTTGAAAGATGCACTGCTGTTACAACATGGTGTAAAGCAGGGGTACCCAAACTTTTTGGGCTGTGGGCCAATCATGTGGTTCAAGGAGCCGGTCACCAAACTAAGACCTGGGGGCTGGGTGTGGCCCCCAATGCCAGTTCATCCGGCTCATGAAGCCCTCATTGCTCCTGGAAGCGGAAGTAAAACGCGCCTGTACAGACGTGTTTTACTTCCGCTTCCAGGAGCGACAAGGGCTTCACGGGCCAGATGGATTGGCGTCGGGGGCTGCACCCGGCCCCCAGGTCTTAGTTTGGGCACCACTAGTGTAAAGCAACATGGATCCCATGCAAATGAACATTGGTGATTTTCTTAGCCCAAACGGCAGGGTACCTGGTGTATCTACCGGAATACTGGTATAAGTGGCAGAGTCTAAACCATATTGTAGAAAGCTTCAGATTGACATGTGCAACATAATGAAATGTAGAGTGAATAGAATAGTGAAATGGTAACATTATGTGGTATACTCATAATATATGTCAGTACAGTATATGAAACAAATATCCACCAAGTGTGTGTATATGGGTTTTGTTTTGTTTTTGTTTTTTTGCACATAATGCTAAGCAAGTGTTTACAAGTAAACAATAAACTGCAGTTACACTTGGATTTGTGCAGTTCAGGGTTTTGAGGTAATGCAAACTTGTAGCTAACTAGACGCAGTTCAGAAAAAACAGCTTCAAATTATGGATTCCAAAGCTGTCTTGAATAACAAGACAGAGTAAAGATTAACTGTACTTTGAATCATACAGGTTGGTGCTGATTAAAGCAGAAGCTTCTGAATTCCTTCCTCTGAATGGTGGGGCTGTAGATGAGAAATACATACCTCTCACTGTTGGAATCAACAATGCTGTCTTAAATGAAATCCCCATATCTATAGCCTGAAGGAAAATCTCAGAATGTAGGCAACTTTTTGAACCATATGAACACAAACCAGTTCTAAGACATTTGTCATCAAAAGGAGGTCAGTACAAGTCACCCAGAATGGGTTACAGTAGCAGTAACTCACAGTTGTCTTGTTGGATATGTTGTTGTTGGAAAAATTTCCCTTTCACCAAAAGACATTGTTTAGATTGTAACTAAATAGACTGCTCTTGGAGTGAGGAACAGGAGTAAGTGACATGATCACTCCTTGGCATTTTGAGTTTGTAAACCCTGATTTCATTCTAGAGTTGTGTGCAATGCTAAACTCTAGTTCAGTGACAACAAGCAAAACTGAGTTGACTAAGAGTTATGAGAAGGGGTGTTAGAAATGTTTCCATGATAACCATTTCCCCACCGAAAAAAACACTCCCTCCCCCAACTATTCTTTCCTAGTTGGTTTTCAAATGCATATTTATAAAGGCACCTTTTGAACCTTCCAAGGAGAAGAATACTGCAGGATGGAATGAGCTCCCATCTTTGTCTCAGCTCCTGCCAGCCTAGCAGTTGGAAAGGAAGAAATTGCAAGTGGATAAATAGAGACGCCTTTGGTGGGGATGTGAACAGCATTCCATGCGCTCCGGTGTCTAGTCATGCCTGCCATGTGAACATGGAAACATCTGCAGAAGCAGACAGCGCTGGCTCTTTAGCTATGAAACAGAGATGAGCACTGAACCCTAGAGTACAACTGGCTTTCAAGCAAGGGTGACCTTTACCTTTATTAGGAGAAGAATACACCTGAGAAAGAACCTGTATTTGACCTCCCAATTTTACTATCTCCAAGGGATGTTTCTCATTTTAAAAGCAGCTTCTGGAACTTTGTTCTGTGTGTTTGCCTTGCCATATATAGTTTTTCTACTGTGTCACTTGGTATGTGTGTATCATTTTAAAATGCTACTCCATATAAAAAGCTCACTGCAGACAAAGAACGAGGCATTTTTGAAAGTTGTTTCTTGTCAAAATTTCTCATTGTTGTATGAGCTTTTTAATTGTCAGGATCTTTGTATTCAAAATTTGTTCCTCCCATGTCTGATGAAGCATCAATGTTTGACTGTAGTGCTTCACTTTGAAAGTGTGGAAAGTGCTTGCTTACCCTATAGCACTGATAGCTAACCTTGGAACGCCAGGTGTTCTTGGACTTCAATTACCAGAAGCCCAAGTCAGGACACCTGCTGATCAGTGTGGAGTGCCAAGGTTAGCCATTACTGACCTATAGTCAGTGGTCGGCATCAGCAGGTTCGCACCAGTTCGCCAGAACCAGTAGCAGAAATTCTGGCTGGCCCAGTTCATCCAAGTTTTGAAATAAAGTAGTACTAATTTGGGTGCAAGGCGGGGCTTTCCCCCTGGCCATGACCACCATACCACACCCACAGTGTGGTAGTAAATTTTTTTTAGTTCACCACTGCCTATAGTTACTTTCCACAAAGATCTAGTTAGATAACTACTTATCACCAAAAAAGAGGGTGAAACAAGACATTACATAAAATTAACTAGTAGTTTATTTAAGCAGCTATAAAATCAGATTGTTTTTGTAATTTTGAGCCACCTTGATTCCATTCACCAAGAGAAGGGTAGATTAAAAATGAAATCAATACATTTTTTACAGTGCATCTCCTAAGAGTGTGAGAAAATTGACCAAATGACTTACATGCCTGCTGAATCTGCTATCCAGGTGTTCACTGTGGATAGTTCATTCTTAGCGTTTTTTACACGAACTGGACATACAATTGTCCTTTGCCATCCCCTTCAAACAGAAATCAGTCCTCCTTATGTAGGTCTTCTGTTTATGAACAACAAAGAGATTATCCACTGTCCAAAATTATATTTCTGAAATTTAAGGGAATTTGAATTAACTGGGAGCAGATCTTTGTGAGAAAGCACTATAATACACTTCCTTCCAGTTCTGATACTCAAAACAAATTATCCCAATTGTTTGCTTCTAAGAACATATACCGTTGTACCTCGCTTAAAGAGCATAATGCGTTCCACAGGATTGCTCTTTAAGCGAGTTTGCTCTTTAAGTGAAACACCATTGTAAGTGACCAATTGTATGGGGGGGGGGGAATTGCGAACCCCGATTTATTTGTTAAGTGAGTTTTTGGTTGGTTTTATTTGTTAAGAGAAGCAAACATTCAGAGAAAATTCTGCTCTTTAAGCGAGTTACTCTTTAAGCGAGGCGCTCTTTATGCGAGATTTGACTGTATTTTGCATTTGATTCCTGTTGGTGGAACCTGAAGACCTAAGATAAACAAACATGAGATAGACTCTGCAAGTCTGAAATCTACCCACATCTAATATTCAGTGAAGCTGTGCACTCCTAAAAAGTACCATTTAGTGTTACCACTTAGAACTCCCAGCAGTCTTGGAAAGAAAAATAGAAGCTTAATTAACCTATATTTACAGAAATGTTTAATGAGTCTTTTCCTTTTAAACTGCAATGTCCATTGCCTCTCATTCAATCTGGAGAGTATGTTTTCCTGTGCTGTTTTATTTTTTGTATGAGCAGAAACATGAGCACAGCTATTCCCTCTAAAACAAGACCCTTCCATTACACAGTGGAGAAATATCACATTACTAGTGTTGGACTGAGGCTAGCAGGAGGATGGTGCCAAAGGGAAATCTGTGTTTTATCATCTGGAAAGGCCATATAACGCTGTGTGTTGTTCAGAAAGACAAAATGTATAGTTTCTGTTTTTAGGTTGTCTTTAGGACTGACTGGTACTGAAATGGATTTGCCTCATCAGCGAAAAGACCATCTGCTTTTTGGATGTAGAAGAGTTGTCCTACTGTTGAAATGGCATCTGTTAGTGGAACTGAATGAGTTTGTGATTTGTTCTCAACCAGCCTAGGTGTCCTCAAAGCCTGTTTCAATGTGCTGGGAAATCCTTTAAAGCCGGGTTCCCCAACCTTTTTGTACCATGGACCAGTTTCAAGCTAAACAATTTTTCCACAGATCGGCTGTAGTTAAGCAACATGGAGGAGGGTCTGGCCACCTGCCTATCTGCTGTGTCTGAAGCCCATGCTCTTGCTCTGTTTACTGGGCAGACCCGGTAGAGTACGTTAAGGGCAGAAGGCTGCCATCGGGGCTCCCAGTGCCACCCACCCCCATGACCTGGTTTGCGACAACCTGTGGCCTGGTGGTTGGGGACAACCTGTGGCCTAGTGGTTGGGGACCCCTGTTTTAGAATGAGTTTTGAGATGTCATGGTGACATCCCCATATAAATGGAGACAAGGGAAAGCAAGAAAGATTTAAAATACAAAGCAATTGTCGTACAGTATAGTGGTTAGATGTTGGACTCGAGAGCTACAGGTTCAATTCTCACTCATCTAAGAAGGACAGCAGTTTAACCACTGTGCCACCAAGGCAGATGGAATTGGAAAAAGAAGCTTAAGAGAATGCTGCAGTTTATGGCTTGATACATTTATACTGTATGAGAATGCATTATAATTAATGTATATATGCAGTTCAATGAAAGTTTCATGGACTATGGAGAAGAAGACTAAACCACAGTCTACATTGTATTTAGGGTGTTCCTTACACATGTTTAGAGGCACATTGGAGGATTTACATAGTGCCACTGATGAAGCCCTTCAATGGCTTTCAGACCTACACGTGGAACTCTAGTTAGGAATTTGAGATGGTCAATTTGTGCCTACTATATATATCAGTATTAATATAGATAACTGAAGTTCATTGTACAATAAATAAATGAAAGCTTCATGTGCTGTTTCTAAATATAAATATCCTTGTGTTCACATATAATTATTGGGACTTTATTGTCAGCTAGTATCCATATTGGAAACCTTGATGTTAATATACTGTACTTGCTTTCACAGATGATCTGGTCTTTGCACGTTGTGCTCCTAAGGAACAGAAGGCCTGAAGCAGCACTGTGCATATCCAATTGTTAGGTTTGGTCTGCCAGCATTTACATTTGCTCTGTGTAAGAGAGAAGCAATTACTCAGTCAAAACAGAATTAAATTTGGCAGGATTACTATTATCCTGTCTCCACATATTATTTTTCTTTTTTACATATAATACTGTATGTTGGTTGTAGAATAAGAGATGAAAAACATCCATCTTATCTTCTTGGTAAATAACAGCTATTAGTATTCACCACACAACCTTTGAAGTGATTATTCCTTCAAAATGCTATTGAATGGACAGATGGAAAATGTTAACCTCACTGTAGATCAGGGCTTCCCAGCCTAAGGCCCATGCATCAGATCCAGCCCATGGTTCCATTTCCTATTGGGGGGGGCACCCCTTCATGCAGGCAGGGCAAAATGACCCTCCGGCCCTCCAAGCTGACTGAGAGAGCTTGACCTGCCCCCCAGCTTGAAAAGGTTGGGAACCCCTGCTGTAGATTATATTATATCACATTATCCCATCTTTATCAACAATGTAACATGATAATTTTTTTAAAAGGTAAAGAATGAAAGCAGAAGCCAAGGTCAATTTCTACATTTGAAAAGTAGATACAGTATGTGTAAAATGGGGAGGATCTTTGCCTTAATAATTGAAACAGGAATAGCAAGTCCAGTAGGCTTTTGGTAGCTTCAGTTTACATTTCTTGTTGGAAAAATATGGGCGAACAAAGAGCTACTGATATGAAATGATCCTGGGAGTAGGTCTAAATGCAGTCCCAGGGCTGTACTTCGCCTACTCCTGAAATAGATAATCCCTTCAGACTACTGGGTTGTAGTCTGTAATGGTTTCATCCTTTTGCAACATTTCAACATGTCTCCTACTACAACATTCTTCTTCGAGTGCTGTATGCAATTCCAAATCTTGGCTATCAGCATTAGAACCTTAGGTAATGGTACTGATTCAGATATAATATTGCTAAGATTGGACAAACAACATTTACTAAGCTAGGGACAAGCCCTGGGCCTTTTCAGTCTTACCTTGTTATGTGCCACCTTTGGATCTGCAGTCACGGTTTTTAAAATCAGATTTTTAAATTGTTTCTGTAAGTTTAATATTGAATTACTTTACTAAGACTTGATTCTGATGAAATAAACCTACAATAAAGTACGGTTTCTTTTTAGGGGCAAATAGAAAAATGATTTAAAGGACCCACAAATGGAGCATAAAGTTGAGAAAAGGAGGAGCATGCAAGTTGATGCGAATTCCTGGTTTAATGGAACACATTTATTTTTTAAAAATCAGAAATCTTGTATCTGGAGGCTATTCCTATTCGTGAAATAGCCTCCAGTTGGAGATGGCTGTGCTCCAGACTGATTCTTCAGTGAATACTGTATTGTACTAAAGGCAATAGCAGTGTATGCATGTAACTAAAGTAACTTTATGGGTGGGATTGGTTGTGGAGTTGTTAAATAGTGTTCATGAAACAGGAGATCCATGTACTGTTGTTTCTGTCACACAGATGTTTTTATACCATTTCCAGCAGTGTAGGCCAGTATGGAAAGTGATTCTCATGTGTAAAGAGTACCATTGGCACTTCACTAAAATACAAGATGCAATTATGTGTAATTGGGTTGCTAAATTGCTTGCCCCTTTGTGACTTTAAAGGATAATATTCTTTCCCCACCACTGTCAAAATTCAATGGTATGTCCAATGGCTCTGCATGCAAAAAGATGAAACAGCATTCTTTAGAGCAGTGTTTCCCAATGTGAGGCCTACACCCCACAGGAAGACTTCAATTCCCAGAAGCCTAAGTTAGTACATTGTCTGATCAGTGCTTTGGGGAATTGACTTAGGCTTCTGGGAATTGAAGTCCAAAACCCAAAGGTTGGAAAACACTGCCCTAAATGATCATTTGAGTGGTTTTAGGATTTTGGGAATTGAAAACCCACTGTGGGGCGTGGGGCCCATGTTGGGAAACACTGGGTTTGAGGGTTCTGTTCCTAAAAGAAGTAGTAGAAAAGTCAAAAGTGATGAGAAGAACTCTGAAGCATAATGTGGCCCACCTGTTAAATATTGCCTACCCTAGATTATCTCCTGTTTGTTTGCTGTACTTCTGAAATGATGCAGTGCTTTCATTCCATTGAAATGATTGCTGCAAGTAAGAAGATAGTCATTTGAGTGGTCTTTATTTTTAGCACTTTCTGTATTTGTGGGTGCATTGCTCATCTGAATTCAAGGGAGAGAACAGGCTAGAAATAGTCAGGTAAAGTGTGTGGGAGGCTTTTCAAAGTTTCTAAGATGAAACATTAAAAAACCATAGAATCATAAATTAGATAAGAGATCATGCATGAAATAATACAAATCATTGGCTTGAAGAAAAGTGATATCACAATTGGTCATAATAATTTGTCTTAAAGACTCCCTCTAGTCTTTAGACACTATTTAGTCATTCTGCAGAAACAAATTAATATTTTAAACTCTTCTGACTTCTTAAAGTGCTGTTATGCTAACAAATAGTGACTGCAGTCTACCAGAGATCATGGCCAAAGTACTATTGATTTTTAATGATTCTGGATGGCACCCAAAGTAACTACGTTGCAAATTGAAGATGAAGGGAACAGAGCAGGAAGGAAGTTCTTATATATGGGAACTTTGTTTCTTCTAGGTGAATAAAGTAACCTAAAATAGCCTAGGCATTAAATATCACTGTTTGTTTGACTAAACGAGGAGTTCTCAACCTTTTTAAGCCAGGGGCTTGGTCACGCTCCCTCAGACCACTTCGGGGGCTGTATGGCCATTTTGCCCTTCCTCCACCACATGGCACTTCCTGGTATGGTGGAGGCAGTGGGAGGGAGCACATGAAATAGCACCACAGGCCACAATCCCTGGACTAAATGTACAATACATAGTATTTACTTGCTGAAGTAGAACTCAAATATATCCACTGATTCACTGGAAATTTGGTGAATCAAATCCTGTATGTCCCATTGATTCAAGTGGGCCTACTCTAGCTTTAGTATATTATATTGAAGTACAGTAATACCCTGGATTACGTTATGCCATGGTTCCACAAATCATGATGTTATCCAATTTTTAGCGTTGTCCGATGCATGCATCGAACAACACTTTAAAAAAAAGCCCTGACTTCAGGGACAAACCGCTTTAAAATCTTCCCTGCCTTTAAAGCCACCCCCCACCCGCAGCGGTCTCTGTGACTGCAGTAGGGTCGGGGAAAGGTGCGTGCTTTTCCCCGTCCCTATTGCAGTCACAGAGACCGCTGTGGGTGGGGGGTGGATTGGGTACTTCTACCCAAACCACCCCACACCCGCAGAGCATTGCCTCGGATAACTCTAAGAATCATTATCCAGAATCGTTATCCGATGCAAGTTTTTTCCAAAAAACTTGCATTGTTATCCGATTCTAGCATTATCTGATGCAATCATTATCCGGGGTATTTCTGTAAGTTGCAACTGGATTAGGTCCATTTGAATCAACTGAATTGACAGAGGAGTTGACTCATCAAATCCTCGCTGATTTAGTGAACCTGTGTGATTTATTACACTAAGCAGTTTGGCCATGATATATTCAGTGGTGATGTCATAGGTGGAGCCAACGTCATGACATTATGGGCAGAGCCAACATCATGATGTCATGGGCGGAGCCAAAGTAAAAAAAAAACACTACACATAAAAATACACATTATTATTATTATTATTATTATTATTATTATTATTATTATTATTATTATTATTATTATTATTATTATTATTATTATTATTATTATTATTATTATTATTATTATTATTATTATTATTATTATTATTATTATTATTATGTTCATTTTATATGCCGCCCCACTCGCAAAATGCGACTCTGGGCGGCTCACAACCATGTCATCACATAATATACATCAACATAATAAAATAATAAAATACAGTATACAGTACATAGTAAAATACCATTTAAAACTAACATAGTGCATAGCAATTAAAATACAAAAAATCCATTCGATGCTCAACCTCCTTCAACCAATGAAGAGGACTTACAAAATAACAACAATGTTCCTAAAGTCTTTCACTCTCCTGGCAGGTCGAGGACAGGCATCTGGAGCTCACACGTAAAAACACATAAAAATACACATTAAATACACGTGAAAACACATAAAATACCATTAAATACACGTAAAAACACATAAAAATACAAATTAAATACACATAAAATACATGTAAAAACACATAAAAAACAAATTAAAATACACATTACATAGACATAAAAACACATAAAAGCACATTAAAACACATTACATATTCCACCCACCAACTGGCCTATGCCCACCACTGGGCAGGGTGGTGGTGAAATTGTGTGGCCTTCGGGCAGGGAGGGAAGCGAAATTGGGTGGCCATGCCCACCTCCCTGCCCTACCCAGACTAATACAGCTACCATTTAAAAAGTTTTATTCTGTGCAAACATATCAGAGAGTAAACAAAACAAAAAGACAAAAACTTTGTGGCACCTTAAAGACTAACTGCTGTATTTTGTGGATCAAGTCCACTGGCTCTTTGGTTGTAAACAAAGATGAGCATTGAACCCTAGAGTTGGTAATGACTGGCTTTTGAGTAAGGGCAACCTTTACCTAATAACAGAAGATCCCTGATTGGTATTCAAATTTGATGTCAGGTTTTATCTCTGCAAGTGGTTCAATGTCTCCCTTGTTCAAAAGCCAGTCATATCTGACTGTAGGGTGCAGTGCTCATCTCCATTTACGGCCAAAGAGCCAGTGCTGCCTGTGTTTGCAGATGTATACATGGTCATATGGCAGGCATGACTAGATCGCCCATGATGTAGGCTCCTCCCACAATGTAGGCTCTACTCATATTGTAGGTTCTACCCACGATGTAGGCTCCACCCGTGACATAGGCTCTGCCCACGGCATAGGCTCTGCCCACGGTGTGGTAGCGAAATTTTTTGCTGCCCACCACTGGATGTATTAATACATAAGCTGGAAAGAAGTTGCTGTAAGTAGAAAATTAATTGTGCTGGAAAATGTGTGCTTTTCAAATCCTGCAAAAGCTGAAAAAAGTTACTTTTTTGGAATACATTTGCCATAATCCTGTAGCCAGCAAAAGGAGCCCATAAAGTAGTTTTGCTAAGCAGTATGTTTAAGTACTAAAGGAACATAACTTTGAAATGTTGCTGTGACTAAGAATAAAACAGTAAACCACAAATGATGTAGTGGTATGTAATACTAACAAATATCTATAGTCTCCATAAAGTTGCATTTTCCTCTCTGAGAGCAAAAATATTAATCTAGCTCTATTTGAAATTTAACAGACCCCTCGTGGCACAGTTGTTAAACTATAGTCAAAACTCTGCTCATGGTCTGAGTTCAATTATGATGGGCTCAAAGTTGACTCAGCCAAAGCCGCTGCTGCCTCGCTAGTTGATCCTAATGTTTCTTAAACTGCCTTCTTTCTTTCTTTTTTTCTTTCTTTGGGGAACCTTAGCAAGGTGACATTAGTATCAACTGGCTGGGCAGCAGCGGCTTCGGCGGCTTTGGCAGCGGCGGGGGCGCCCCCTTCCTTCCTTCCTTCCTTCCTTCCTCCCTCCCCCCTCTCTCTTCCTCTCCAGCTTCTTCGTCTCCTCTGCTCTTCGCGGTTGTTGGGGGGGTTGTTGGATTGGGTAGAACATCTACCCAATCCAACCCCCCAGTGCCCGCCCACCGCCCGATGTTTTGAAAGGGTAAGGAGAAGATCCCCTTACCCTTTTGAAACATTGGGCGGTGAGCGGGCATGCGTGCATCGTTCGGGGTTAGGGCAGGATACGGAGGTCTCCCCCGTATCCTGCTCTAACCCCCACCGACGCATGCCGCCCACCCGATGTTTCGAAAGGGTAAGAGTAAGATCCTTACCCTTTCAAAACATTGGGCAGCGTGCAGGCACGCGCGCATCAGTCAGGGTTAGGGCAGGATACGGAGGTCTCCCCTGTATCCTGCCCTAACCCCCACCGACACGCGCCACCCACCCAATGTTCCGAAAGTGTAAGGGTAAGATCCTTACCCTTTCGAAACATTGGGCGGCGTGTGGGCATGCCCGCGTCAGTCGGGGTTAGGGCAGGATACGGAGGTCTCCCCTGTATCCTGCCCTAACCCCCACCGACGTGCGCCGTCCACTCGATGTTCGGTAAGGGTAAGATCTTACCCTTTCAAAACATTGGGTGGCGTGCGGGTGTGCGCGCGGCAGTTGGGGTTAGGGCAGGATACGGAGGTCTTCCCCGTATCTTGCCCTAACCCTGAACGATGCGCGATCGTGTGCCTACCCAGGGCTCGGCTTGTCCAAAATCCTTCCCCCTGGGGGCGGGGGGATTTCGGACAAGCCGAGCCTTGCCTCGACGTGGTTTGTCCCTGACGTCAGGGCTTTTTTTTTTTAGCGTTGTTCGATGTATGTATCGGACAATGCTAAAAACCGGATAACATCATGACTTGTGGAACCAAGTCATAACGTTATCCGGGGTAGTAGTGTACAGTCAAACCTCGCATAAAGAGCATCTCGCTTAGAGAGTAACTCGCTTAAAGAGCAGAATTTTTCCCGAATGTTTGCTTCGCTTAACAAATAAAACCAACCAAAAACTCACTTAACAAATAAATCAGGGTTTGCAATCCCCCCTGCCAGAAGTCACAATTGGTCACTTACAATGGTGTTTCGCTTAAAGAGCAAACTCGCAGAGGAATCCTGTGGAACACATTATGCTCTTTAAGCGAGGTACAACTGTAATGGTGATTTTGGTACAAAATTTCCTTAATTGCTTCATTAAGCAACCTGAGAAGTTGCATGTCACACATCCAGATCAGTACAATTCAGTATATTGTTCTGGGCAGGATGGGAGGAGGGCTGAATAAATGTATGCCTAATAATACAAATAATTCTTACTTAGATGAAATTCTAGTAAGAATTCTAAATGTTCAGGATCAAGTGTAATTCTGCAGAGCATAATAGTGGAAAAGAGGGTGGTCTTGCTGTTAAAATACAAGCCTCTGGGTCAAACATTGGGGCTCTGTTTAAGCTCTCTGAACTGTCAACATGGAAACAAACTGCTTACTCTTGCTTTCTTGGAGAGAAACATAATAGGAAAACTTACATTGCAAGGCCTTTTTTGTTAAGGGGAATGAGATAACCAGAAGGAATGCAGGACACAGTCTCAGTATTTCCTGAATCTAATGGCCAACACAGTTAAGTTTGTTGGAACAGAAGAGAGGTACAGTAGGTGAAAATTTATCTTCCATTTTATGTTCATGCGTCCTAACTTCTGGTGAGCTCTTGGCATTCTAAGAAGAACATTACTAACATCAAAGATGTAAAGGTTATCCAACCACAGACCTGGTAAGCAGTATTAGTTTTTATTAATTATCTGGTTTAAAGTTGAATCCAGTTGTCAATTCATGAATGAAATGGCAGAAGTTACAGCAGCAAATTGCCAATTAGTAAGGCGTTAGTTGCATTATTGGGTATGGGTCTGATAATTCAATTGAGCACACTGTTATGTGGTTTTTGTTTCTTGACATTGTTTTCATAGCAGATAAACAACAGTTTCAATATACAGTGTATTTTTATTTAATTTTTGTTTGCCTCTTGGCTTTCATCTGTATTTATACTTCAAGACTTCAGACAGAAGTAAAATATTTCAGAGACTCTTAAGTCTTTGATTGCTCTAAAAATGTTTATGTTTACTTTAGTGATTTCTTAGTGTTGACCAAACTTTATTTTTGTATACAAAAGTGACATGATAGTAACTTTTAACTATAAATGATTTTATGGCATGTACTGCGAACAGAAAAATGAGTGCACCAGGACAATGAAAAGATGCCATATGTGTCTTTTTCAGGTGTATACTTAAGGCACTGTCTTTTTGAAAATAGAATACTTATCTATCTATCTGATGCATTGTTGAACAGTTTACCCTCAGGAGAGAGTTTGTATTTGAAACTTTTTGGGAAGTCAACTTAGTTTCAAGTCAGATTTATACATAATGCTTCTCTTCTCCTGCATCTTTTCCTTTTGGCAAAGTTTCATGGTATTTCCTACTCACTTCATCAGGCTATGGATTTCCTTTCTATCCTTCAGAAATGCAGAGTTCTTCCCTTGCTTTTTAACAAGGATGTTTTCCAGAGCTTGGGAGTAATGTGATAAAAGTAAAGGTCACCCTTGCTTGAAAGCCAGTTGTATCTGACTCTAGGGTTCAGAGTTCATCTCTGTTTATAGCCAAAGAGCCAGCACTGTCTGCATCTGCAGACGCTGCCATGGACATGTGGCAGGCATGACTAAACACCAGAGTGCATGGGACGCTGTTTACCTTCCCACCGAAGTGGTCCCTATTTATCTACTTGGAGTTTCTTGCTTTCAAACTGCTAGGTTGGCATGAGCTGGGACAGAGACAGGAGCTCACTCTGTCATGCAGTACTTGAGTGTCGAACTGCGGACCGGCCGACCTTCCAGTCATCAAATTCAGCATCTTAACCACTAATTCACCACAGTCCCAGTAATGTGGTAGTAGAGTGTAATTGGTTAATTGTCATTAGTAAGTCCCCTCAGTGCTGCAAGGGAACAGATATTCCTTCCAATATAAAGAGAACAGGGATTCAAGTGTTGTACATTGTGTTCATATTCATACCACAAACAGATGTTTTCCACTATGCTTTTTAGTATTTAAATGCCTTTTGCAAACTACCTCAAAGTCAAAATGGCAACCAAGCCTTCCAAACACTCCCATTATCTCTCTCCCTAACAATCAAACTTAACAAACAACAAAACTATGCAGAAAACGAGCTGAACCACTTGGAAACAGCAGCGCTTGCAAATCTAAGGTAAAACTCATCACAATGCTGACAAAATTTGTCAGTCAAATCCTTTAGACCAGAGAATATGTCACGGTTGCTCCCAATCAGCCACAGAGACAAGAGATTAGATGTTGTTGTTCAGTCGCACAGTCGATTGCGACCCTTTGCGACCTCATGGACCACTGTCTGCCAGGCACTTCTGACCTCCACCATCCTCCTCAACTCGCTCAGCTCTGTGCCCATTGTGTCTACAATACCATCTAGCCATCTCATTTTTGGTTGCCCCCTTTTTCTTATGCCCTCCACCTTTCCCAGCGTCAAAGCTTTCTCAAGTGAATCCTCTCTTCTCATTTGATGTCCAAAGTACTTTAGCTTCACCTTTACTATTTGACCTTCTAAAGAGCAGTCAGGGTTGATTTCTTCTAAGATTGACTTATCTGTTCTCACTCTCCAGGGGATTCTCAAAACTCTCCTCCAGCACCACATCTCAAAGGCATCTATTCTTATACGCTCAGCTTTCCTAATGGTCCAGCTCTCACAACCATACAATGCCACCAGGAATACTATTGCTTTGACTAGATGAATTTTTGTTTGCAATGTGATGTCTCTACTTTTCACTATGTCCCCCAGGTTTCTCATCGCTTGCCTCCCAAGAATCAGTCACCTTTTTATTTCATGATGAAGTAGATTAAGTAGATGAAGCACCCATAATTAGGGTCTGTACCTTGTCCATCCCCCAGCAAGAGGGGTTGTCAGCCTCTGTCCCTGTCAATTAAATCTCCTGGGGGAGCTAAAGGCACCAAGGCCACGTTGCAGGTGATCCAGGGGTGTGGTCACTCCCCTCCATACTACAAGGGACCAGATATTCATTCCAATATTTATTTATTTATTTATTATTTATTTATTACATTTATATCCCACCCATCTTAGACATTTTCCCATTCTGGGTGGCTTCCAAGATATTTAAAACTCTTTACAATAGAACATTAGACATAAATAATAAATGCATTAAATAAATTATAGATAGCAACGACACAAAATAATGCTCCCCGCCCCCCAATTAAAAATGCATGACAACAGAACATATCATGGAAAAAGAAAAAGTTAATCAAAACCTATTTAATCAAAAGCCTCTTTAAAGAGGAATGATTTTAGTTGTTCTTTAAAAAATAGATGGAGATGATGAGAACAGGAGTTCAAGTGTTGTACATTGTGCTCATTTTGATACCACAAACTGATGTTTTCCACTGTGTTTTCTAGTCTTTCTTTAAATGCCTTTTGCAAAGTACCTCAGGCCATTCTTTGAACCTTTAACCCATGCTGTTCCATAAATGGCTTACCATGAGCAAAATTTCCTGGTTGCCCTCAGCATTTTGATTGTATAATCTATGAAATGAAATGCAGATGAGAAAATCAAACAGTAGCTCCAACAGGCGTTAACAACCCCTGGCCTGTGGGCCTAATCTGACCCATGAATGTCATTAATCTGGACCATGGTGGCCACCTGGGCACCTCTAGACCATCCCCACCCACTCCCAATCCCCGGAAGTCATGTTGCATCACTTACTGTGGCGGCAGCAATCACGCCATTTTTGCAACTTTTTCCACAGCCTCCGCCACTTCCCAAAGTAATTTCGCTCAATTTGAATAATTTTCCAATGCTTCCCCACTTTGTTTTAGCTGCTCAAAAGTGTCACTAGGCAACTTCTGGTGCTGGGCAGAGCTTGTATCATTGGCTTGGTTCCTAGTGTGGAATCAGGAAGTTGTTCAGCAGTGCGTTTGAGCAGCCGAAACAAAGTGGGGAAGCATTGGAAAATTATTCAAACAGAGCGAAATTGCTCCAAAATGCCTCCCATGGCCCCGGGAAACAGTAGAGATAGTGGAAAAAGCCGCGAAAACAGCACAATCACTGCCACTGCTGCAGATGACAACAAAAATTTAAGCAGAGGGTGCCAACACGCCTCGGGGCCCTCGCAGCGAGTGTTCGGGGGCAGATCCACCTCCTGGCGGGAAAACGTTACGAAAGTCTACTCCAGGGTATGTAACTAAAGATATAGTCCTGTGATGGTGAACCTTGGCACTCCAGGTGTTCTTGGACTTTAATTAGCAGAAGCCCAAGTTAGCACTCCTGCTGATCAGGGCTTCTGGGAATTGAAGTTCTAAAACAGCTGGAGTACCAAGGTTTGCCATCACTGATCTAGTCTTTCTCCCCACCTCACCCTTTTTCTTTTCTATAGCCTAACAGCAAATAAATCATGCCTCCCTCCCTTTTGGCAAGACACTTGAACAGGAGGGAGACGTCTGACATCTGAACAAATTAATTAATCAAAGCACTTGAAAATGTAGATAAGCCTACCACACTTTGTCTTCAGGGTAAGACATTCCATCCAAAAGAGGAAGTTGTACAAAACATAGAACTTAATTATCTGTCAAAAGGAGCAAAAAAGTCTGGAGATCTCACAGATAAAGTTATGATGTAGTTCCCAGAAGTTGGCAAGGACAGAAAAGCTTATATAAGGAGAATGTGCTACATTGGATTAAGGTACAATAAGTGTCATTATGGTCTTCCTTTGTCTTCTATTAAAAAGGAAGCATAGCTATTTTATTAGAAGCATCTATAAAGGCTTGGCCAAATATTATTAGTTTTTATAAAGATGAAGTGGCTGAGCGTGACTTAGTGGTTTGGGAACTGCAATGAATCGTAGGGATCTCTAAGTCTCCCTGCCCAATCTGCTCTATGTTGTGTCTCAGGATAAGGAAGCTGAAAATTAGAAGCCAAATATCCCATGATTTTTTGTTCTCCCTCTAGTAACCAAACAAAAGACTGAAAAAGATGCTGTTTGTATTTCCTAAGTCTATTGAGCTCATTAATGCAAATGAATTTGAAACACAACTGCATCATTCATATTGTAGGGCAGAAAGCATTTTTATAGAAGGTCAGGCTAGACGAGGTCCATCTGATCAAATCTTGAGTATTCAGGTAGCCTGGGGCTTGAGGCAGGAGGGCTTTTACACAACTTCGTGTGATCTGCCAGTTACGCCCACTCCTAGATCGGGACTCCTTGCCCATGATCACACATGCTCTGGTCACCTCCAGACTTGATTACTGTAATGCGCTTTACATGGGGCTACCCTTGACGACCATTCGGAGGCTTCAACTGGTCCAGAATGCGGCTGCCCGGGTTGTGATGGGGTGTGGGCGGTATGCATATGCCTCGCCTCTGCTTCGGAAGCTGCACTGGTTGCCGGTTTGCCTCCGGGTGCAATTCAAGGTGCTGGTTATTACCTTTAAAGCCCTACATGGTAGTGGGCCAGGATACTTAAGAGACTGCCTCACCCCAAGAACATCTGCCCGTCCCACCAGAGCAGACCGGAGAGGCTCCCTAGTTGTTCCATCGGCCAGGGAGGCACATCTCTCTGGCACCAGAAGGAGGGCCTTCTCTGTGTCTGCTCCGGGCCTATGGAACCTCCTGCCTACGGAGCTACGTCTCCAGACAGAGTTGCTGCCCTTTAGGAAGAATCTAAAAACATGGCTGGCAGGACAGATATGGGGTATGGAAGGTATAATGACCCCAGCACATTGGTTGATCTGAGCCCCTCTCCTTTTCCACTTTTAATTTTTATTTTTTTAAAGTTTTAAGGGTTTTAGATGGAAGCTCCCACTTCCTAATCCTGGGCCTTATCTGCCCAGGGAAGGAAAAGACTAATGTCCTCTGGCCGGAAGGAGGAATGGATTTTAGTTGTTTGTGTTGTGTGTGTGTTATTGTTGTTGTTTTTTTTCCTGATTGTAAACCGCCCTGAGTCGCCACGGTGAGTGGGCGGTGATATAAATCTAAATAAATAAGTCTTTCCCAAGAGACACCACTTGATCCTTTTAATTAGGATCCTAGGTAAAGGTTGTCCTCGCTCGAAAGCCAGTCGTATCTGACTCTAGGGTTCAGTGCTTCTCTCTGTTTACAGCCGAAGAGGCAGCGCTGTCTGTGTTTGTTTGCAGACATTTCAATAGATATGTGGCAGGAAGGCCTAAAAATCGAAGTGCATGGAACATTATTTACCTTCCTACCAAAGTGGTACCTATTTATCTACTTGCAATTTCTATGGACATGACTAGACACAGAACGCTGTTAATCTTTCCACCAAAGTGGTACCTATTTCTTGCTTTCAAACTGCTAGGTTGGAGGGGTTGGGACATAGATGTCGACCTGCTGACCTTCCAGTTGTCAAGTTCAGCATCTTAACCACTAAACCACCACAGTCCCTAATTGGGATCCTGCTAGGAATTAAATTTTGGGATCTCTGCACACAAAACATAAACCTTACTGAGCTATCCCTCCACATTAATTTCAAAGGCACCTTAAGAAGAAGATATTTAGAGCTAAAGAAATGTTCCTGTTAGTAATCAAAATAGTAATTATTCAAATAATGACTCATTTGTATATTAATCCATTATATTTGTTTATGAATCATTTAACAGACAAGGCAAAAAGCTGAGTACAGTACCAGGCATCATGAGCTTTCTTTACCTATTTATAAACATATTTTTCTCATCAGAGAGAAATAAAAAGATAGACTGTCATAAAATTTGCATATTGCACCTTGTAACTATAGGTACGAATTTAGACAAAATCACTGTAGTTTAAAATAATATAAGCTCACCATCTTGGAATGGCTGTTCTCCCCAGTTTAAATTTTCTTTCTTTATTTTTTTTAAGATGAACAACAATTTGAAAACCTGTCAAATAAAAGATTGTCTTCTGTTAAAAAGGAAGCATAGCTATTTTATTAGAACCATCTATGTTGTAATCAGTACTACATTGGAAACATTTTTTTCTCATGCCAAATTGAAGGGAAGCCTTTGTCTATAGTATTACACAAATGCTATAAACTTATTATAGGATGTTTCAAACCCTTTACTTTTAAGAATCTGTGAAAATTAATACTGATAATAATAATTTCATGTCAGAAATTATTCCGGGTTGAAAGGATTTTTACAGAAGAAACTCTGCTCAGGGAACGCCCAAATGAGACTTCTTTCGTGTCCCCAAGAGCTGGGATTGAGGTGGGTGCTCAATTCATCATGCAGTATCTGGGTCTCGAACTGCCGACTTGCCCGCCTTCCAGCTAATCCACTGGCTTTATCTCTTTTGAGAGTTCCAATTAAGCATAGTGGCAGCAGACAGTTGAAAATAATTCTGTGCTCACTGTTCTGTGCAGTTCAAGTTTCTGGGCAGGGAATTACACTGGTGGAGGAAATCCTCTCCTGTAACCTTTTATTGAAGCCTGTACAACGCAGCAAAAAGATCTGTCTCCTTTTCTTGCAAAATGAATAATAACTGCACAGCTGTCTCCTGTTCAACACACTGACTTAAAACTACTGTACATTATTTAGAGCATGTTATCTAAACCTTTTGGCAGTTATCAACTTTCACATGATTATTTTCTCTGTTAATAAATGAGGCAGTTACTTTTTTAATGTGGAAAAAACAACAGGAGTTTGTCCCCTTGTATTTTTTAGGGGCATTCAAGAGGAAATAGCACATATTCACCATTCATTTTAAATAGAGTACTGCACTTCATTTTGATGAAGTGCATTTGTTTTGTTGCTTGTTCAAAATCTGCCCATCTCTTAGGTTCTTGATTTTTCATAAGTGTCTCACTGATTTCGCTAGGAGAGCCAGCTAGTATTCAAATGCTTGTAATTTTTGGTATTTTTCACCCAAATTGGCTGACACTTTGGGGTCTTTACTGTTCTCTCAAGGGGTGAGATACTGTCCATCAAATGTCACAGAAATAGGACATTTTACAGAAATCCTGTTTTATAGAAGGGTTGTGTTTTTGTTTTTGTTGAAAACATGTCCCGTTTTACAGAAAAACTCAATTTTACTGAATGTGGTTTCCCAGAGTGCATAGTGCCTGGTGAGCTATAAAAAAGCCACGTGCAGCCATTGTGGGCCCTGTGGGTGGCAGTAAAGTGGTCTGGAGAGGAGTTAGAGTAGTGTTGTTGTTGTTGTTGGGAAGTCTAGTGTCCCCCCCACCCAGGATTTTCTTATGGGAATGCCTCATTTTACAGAAAAAAATCAAGTTAAGGAAAAAGCTATGGAACGGACTTTTTCCGTAAAACGGGGTGTTACTGTATGTTGAAATCTATAGACAAACGGCATGTATAACCAAAAAATTTTTTACACTATATTTTATTGTATTGTTTTATTGTTTTTTCTTTTTATGTAAAAGTTACTGATTGCATTATCTGTCCTGCATCTGTTGTTATATTCTTATATTATGCTGTATTTATATTTGAGATTGTGATACTGTATATGTTGCTTATGTTATGTGAGCCGTTCTGAGTCACCTCAGCGAGGTGAGTAGAGCGGCATATAAGTCTAATAATAATAATAATAATAATAATAATAATAATAATAATAATAATAATAATAATAATAATAATAATAATAATATACAGAGCCTTGAAGCAAAGAAGCAAAACTCCCTCAGTGCTTTTTGAGAGACTTCTTTACTTACATCAAACTAGAAGCAAAAGTTTTTGGTAAAAGCTAAATAGTCAAAGCCCTGTAGCTACAGCATTCTGAAGGTTTGCATATTGCAGACAGGTATGACTGGCCTAGACGACATCCCTAAGGAATACATAGTGGAGATGTGGAACAGATTTAATTGTTTAGACTCGACAGACAGAGTGCCTGAAGACTTATGGACAGAGGTGCAGGACATCATACAGGAAGCAGCAAGGAAAACCATACCAAAAGAAAAGAAGCATAAGAAAGCAAAGTGGTTGTCTGATGAGGCTCTTAAAATAGCAGACGAAAAAAGGAACTTCAAAAGGCATAGGAGAAAGGGAAAAAATCAATCAATTGAATACAGAATTTCAAAGAAAAGCAAGGAGAGATAAGGAAACCTACCTAAATGAAATAGAGAAAAACAACTTAAGGGGTTGGACTAAAGAGCTTTACAAAAAAGTTGGAGAAATCAAGGGAACATTTAAAGCAAAAATGAACATAATAAGGGACAAAGAAGGCAAGGAGCTAGCTAATGCAGAAAAGATAAAGAAAAGATGGCAAGAGTACACAGAGGAACTCTACAAAAGGACCTCAACACACCTGATAATCACAATGATGAGGAAATTGAACTTGAGCCAGACATCCTTAGAGAGTGGTCAGATAGGCTCTAAAAAGCACTGCAAACAACAAAGCTAGTGGAGCTGATGGTATCCCAGTTGAATTTTTCAACACCCTAAAAGATGATGGAATCAAGTTATTGCATTCTATATGTCAACAGATTTGGAAAACAATGGCCACAGGATTGGAAAAGATCAGTATATGTTTCAATCCAAAAAAAGGGTAATACCAAAGAATGTTCAAATTATCCCATACGCTAGCAATGTTATGCTCAAGATAATACAGGAAATACTACAACAGCACGCGGAGAGAGAATTACCAGAAGTGCAGGCTGGGTTCTGAAGAGGCAGGGGAACTAGAGACCACTTTGCCAACATATGGTGGATCATGCAAAAAACAAAGGAATATCAGAAACAAGTCTACTTCTGTTTCATTGAATAAACCAAGGCTTTTGACTGTGTGGACCACAAGAAAATCTAGCAAGTAATTAAAGAGATGGGAATACCAGAACACCTTATATGCCTCATGAGAAATCTGTACGGGAGTCAAAAAGCAACAGTTAGGACAGAATATGGAATGACAGAGTGGTTTGGAATAGGAAAAGGAGTAAGACAAGGCTGCATTTTGTCACCCTGCTTATTAACTTATACACAGAGCACATATTGCGCAATGCAGGGAAGGAGGAATCACAATTTGGGATCAACATTACTGGGAGAAACATCAACAATTTGAGATACGCAGATGATACCACCCTAATGGCAGAAAGTGAAGAAGACCTAAAGAAGCTCCTGATTAGTTTGAAAGAGGAGAGTGCAAAAGCTGGCTTGAGACTCAACATCAAGAAAACCAAGATAATGGCAACAGGCCCCATCAGTCCCTGGAAAATAGATGGGGAAGAAGTGGAAGCAGTGACAGATTTTACTTTCTTAGGATCCAAGATCACTACAGATGGGGACTGCAGCCATGAAATAAAAAGGCGACTGATTCTTGGGAGACGAGCTGTGAGAAACCTGGAGAACATAGTTAAAAGTAGAGACATTACATTGCAATTGTAATTGGTGGCTTATTGGTTAAGACACTAAACTTCACAACTGGAAGGTCGGCAGGTCAGCACTTCAAGCACTGCACTGCTCCCGTCTGTCCCAGCTCCAGCCAACCTAGCAGTTTGAAAGCAAACAATTATAAGTAGATAAATAGGTACCGCTTCAATGGGAAAGTAAACAGCGTTCCATGCATTCCAATGTCTAGGCATGCCTGCCACATGTCCACAGAAATGTCTGCAAACACAGACAGCGCTGGCTCTTTGGTTATAACCAAAGATAAGCACTGAACCCTAAAGTTGGATACAAGTGGCTTTCAAGCAAAGGCAACCTTTACCTAAGATGTTAGGAGAATGTAGATTTCTATCTTTTGTTTCTTTGTAAGAAGCATTAAGTAAGAGAGGAAATAGTAGTGGGAGGTTCTACTGCTAAGTGAAAGTTCTGTTGAGTTTCACAGATTTCTTCTGAAGAAAAATCGGCAATGTAACCAACCAAACCCCCACCCAAATTTTAAAAAATAAAAGTATAATTGCCTTATGCCTAAAAGAATGTACCCAATTTAACTTGGTTTTATCAATCAGTACTGTGTGCATGTGTAAACCCCTGACCAGCAAATCTCAACAGAAAATGATTCATAGTCTAGAAATGTCAGATGAAGTTACAGAGTTGAATTAGACCATGGTTCATATGGAGTGATGGAAATGCCAGCCCTGTAGTAGAGGAAGGAACAGGGTTTTTTTTTTAAAAAAAAAATCTGATCTTAGTGGTTAGTATACGTAATGGTATAATTAACTTTTAAATAATACTAATGTCTTTGCATCTAATAGTCATCAAAATACTGTTCTCTCTTCCAGTTATCTTTTGGTAACTGACAAACTAGTGTTTTAAAAAAATCTTTTAAAAGCATATGGAAAGAGAGTTTTTATTATTCCTTTGTGACATTTGCCAAAAATAGTTTACAGCAGGATTATGCATTAGAGGAAAACATGGACTCTAGCTTTTTAGCCTACTTCCGGTAGTGGCTGCTCAATTTTACTGTTTTGTTCCTCTGCCCTTCCAACTCCCAAATATGTCAGGATTTGCAGCTGTTCCTCTAATTCCTGCTGGACTGGACCCTTATCTTGCTGCTGCAGCTGCTAAGCCCCCACCTGAGAAGCCTGGATAAGGTTTTGGACTATCACAGACTCCACCTGGAGATCCTGGTGGCTTAGCTATGTAAGAACCCATCCTTCCTCCCAGAAGTTGCATCAGCAGTGAAGGTCAGCAGACTTAAAGGTGCTTGGCTCCTAAATGGCTTGACTTGTCCTGGTTTCTGCTGTCAACAATCTCTTGCCTTGCTCCTGATTACTGCTACAGCACCTGAAGACTCCCTGCCCTGGTGCACTGGTTAAACTGCTATACTGCAACCAAAAGGCTGTGAGTTCAGTCCTGACCATGGTTCAAGGTTGACTTATCCTTCCAACTTTCTGAGGTTGATAAAATTTACCCACTATGTTGGGAGCAAAAAGCTAATTAACGTGTGAACTGCCCAGAGAGTGCACTAAGTGCTATTGGGGTGGGTGGATAATATGTGTTGCTGCTTTGCATTTTGCTTTGCCGTGTTCCTGTGGACTGTTGTTTTGCATATTAAATGTAAGACAATCAATCTTTAATACAGTCCATGACCAGCATAATACAACAAATATAACAGAAGTTAAAATATATCAAGAGGCAGAAGTTAAAATGAGGATACAGTAATACCTCAGATAACGTTTACCTCAGATAATGCTAAAATCGCATAACGTTAAGTAATCTGGGGAGGAGAATTGGATCGAATAATGTTAAGGTCCTATGGGATGGATCGGATAACAACCGCTAAAGCCTGTGCGGTTACGATGTATCTCTATGGAGCTTAACGTTATCTGATCCATCCCATAGGATTTTAACATGGATCGGATATCACTAAAATCGGATAACACCAAGACCTGTGGAACCAAGTCTTAGCGTTATCCGAGGTACAGTCAAACCTCAGTTAAAGAGCGACTCACTTAAAGAGTAACTCGCTTAAAGAGCAGAATTTTCTCTGAATGTTCACTTCGCTTAACAAATAAAGCCAACCCAAAACTCGCTTAACAAATAAATCGGGGTTCGCAATCCCCCACACAATTGGTCACTTACAATGGTGTTTCGCTTAACAAGTAAACTCACTTAAAGAGCAATCCTGTGGTACGTATTATGCTCTTTAAGCAAAGTACAACTGTATTACTGTACTTAAAATATATTTTTTAAAGGAGTGTTTCAGCTCAGAGTTAAGGAGTAGTAAAATTATTATTTAAGATTAATAGTGTTGCAACTATTACTAATTTAATTTAATAGTAATATTTATGCTATCGCCCCCTCACCGAGGTAACTCTGGGTGGCTCACACATATAAAACCATAACATACAGAAACAATGAAGTAAAACGTTAAAATATAAAATTGTTTAAAATTTAAAATTATCATACCCTCTCCCAGCAGCCACATCGTAGAATTTCTTTTAAAAACTAAAGCTAAAAATCTGAGTAACCCTCATAGGAGCCACCCTGGAGTGGCCGTTGCCCCAGCTGCCCCCCCCCCCCCCCGCTGCACCAGCCAGGTTTTAAGTTTTTTCGGAAGAGCAGAAGCTCTGCCTGGAGACACAGCTTGGTCGGCAGGAGGTTCCACATACAAAGCCAATGATGTAGTATTAGTGGTTTATTTAGCTGAAGGACCTGCCAGGATTGTTCTTCTGATCTTACACGCTGTGGCACAGAACCTGGCAGTGTTGTTGGTGAAGATGGGCCTTTCATCATATAGCAGACAGTGGGTGTATGTGCTGTTTGACTGGCTAGGATACTTGCAGAGCAGTGGAGATATGAACGTAGTTTCCGGATTTTATCCTTCCTTTTGACTAGTCATTATTACTATTACTTAAAGAGTTTGCTCCTTGGATTATGCATTGTGTACCATATAATTTTATAGTAGATTGTTCTCCAGATATGATCGTAGAGGAAGATTTTGTTGTGCGAGTATTTTGAATGAAGCAATTCAGACTATCCTGTATGACATTTACCATTTCATAATAGAAACAGAGGATAGTTTGAAAGCACTAAGAATCTGTCCTGCATTTGGAAAACACCCTTGTCAGGTAGGGAACATCTAACCTGCTAGTCCTAGGGAATATGCTGTAGACTGGCCTCTGATCCCACAAATGAAGACAAAGTGCACACATTTTTTAAACAAAAGGATAATAAACAACCACAGCCTTATTTGTTAGGTCACACGGTTGCATAGGTGTAGTATAAAATAATAGATCCAAGCATTGGGCAGTCCTTCTGCTAACTAATACAGGTACCCAGCAAAATGGCAGTGAAGGCAGTACCATTTTGGGTCTCTTTCAACAGGAGAAAATCATATAGAAAAATATAGACACTATATAGTAACAATTTACCCCTTCTTGTTGAAGCCCAGTATTCTCCCAATACTACCAAGCTGGTAATTATAGTTCTATTCCACTTATCTCAGAAAATTACAAATGTAGGGATTGTATACTTCCAGTCAGGTCAGATGAAATGGTATTAAAAATACTGTATAATTGTAGTGCAGATACATTCCTAGTTTTTTGGTCAGTATTGGTACAAGTTGGGCACAATGGCAAAATGAGCAGAGGAGGAACTCTGATTCTCAATGGTCATGGAGGCAGAAGAGGCCATGCCATATGGACTATCTGTGAAGGCACACCTTTTCAATATCCTCAAGGCTATGGCAATCCATAGTAGTCCCGGTGTTAAATCCTGCATGTCTCATTTCATATGTGCTGCAGTGATCATAGTGTATGGGTCACTTCATGACAAGCTAGGATCCACCTTAAACAAATTCATGCCAATGGCATTTTTCCTGCTTCAGTAAAAAATACATTCTCATATACGATTTGCAACCAACGATGACAACAGTACAAGTTTTCCTGTTTGTTTTCTGTGTTATTTTTGGCTTCTACAATTCGTTCTGTTGAGCAAATGGGGTGTGGTCTTGAGTGAGTTTATATTAACAAAATTGTTTCCCATTGTAGTTAACATAACTCCTTGAGTTGAGGAAAAGGTAGAAGGAAAGAAAATATTTTGGATATTTATTGGTAAATCATTGTTGGAATTCCCTGTTAACTAACTTGGTTTTAACAGATAATTTGGTCATAGCTGTGTTAGTGAGAACAAAATGTAACTGGGACATTCTCTTTGTCACATGCAGAGTCATGATATGTAGCATCTCAGGAAATGTCACATACTGGGTAAGGCAGCACTATTTCAGACCACTGGGTCAAGGAAGACCTCCACAACCTGAATAGTTCTTTTGTATGAAATAGTATTTCACGTAAGAAGGAAAGTAGCATGATAGATGAAAAGATCAAAAGGAACTTTATGGAATTCAAATATTACGAGAACTTAATTTTCACAGAAGACATAGAATAAGGACTTGTTTTCTCCTACCTTTGAGAGTAAGGAAGCTGAACCAAATCTAACAGACACAGAACAGTTAACTTTTAAAGTATTTTTGTTCCTAAACTTGTTGTAATCCTAATTCCCTATTACAATATCCTGGAAAGGGGTACTTTTAAAAACTTGAAGTTATAGAACATTGAAAATACTGTAAATATATGAGAAAGGCAAATTGCTTAGAGGGGGGAAATCCTATGACAAGGCATTAGAAATGAGTCAGCAGTTCCCCAAAACTGGACTTGTTGTCTTCTGTGAGGTTTGGGTGTACTGTACTTGTAGATGTGTTTGAGAGCTCTGAACCTTGCAAAACAAGGACATATCCTTGATTTGAAAACCTACACTGCAGTATATTCTGGAGAGACATTTAAAAGGAAATTCAATCCTTTGCCTGTTTAAAGTTAAATTTTGTTCATCATTTCTATATTGCAGAGCTGGGTTATGGCATAGAACATGCCTGATGCTCTGCTCTAGTAAATCTGAAATGGTAATGCACAGGAACATTCTTCCCCATGAATAACATTTTGCTGGCACAGATTTATCATCAGTCTTCATCCTGTCCATTCCCTTACCTAACTGGCTAAAAGAAAAGATAATTTAAAATAATTTATATTTGTATGCGGAGGAGAAGGTTGAATGAGATTTTCTTCATAGTTTATTGCAGATTTTATGCATTTAGATTACGGATTCCAGTTTGCTAGTTGTGTATTTGGGTCACGAAACATAAATTTAGTTGCACAGATTCCATGTGTCTGTTCCAGGAAACAGATGAATCTGGGGCTTGGGTCCTCCAATTTGCCACAGACAGTCATTCTACTTCACAGTAGTAGTGAAACTATGATGACCAACAGCTATGACTACCATGTACATATCACCTAAGCAGAAGTCCTCAGTCTCTTACTGTTTTTGGTTTTCAGTCCCATGAGTCCCTGATCACTGGTCATGCAAAAACAACTGGGATACCAAAGATGAAAGATGTGTAGCCTAATGATGTTTGAAAATTTTGGCTCTTAATAGCTGAAGCTTTCCCAGAAACTTTGGCACTTGGGTGAATGTTGGAAGCCTTTATACTAGCATGCTAAACAAAAGATGTGTTTTTGCTGATTTGCTGATTCAGTAATACTTGAAAATAAGGATTCAAGTAATACAGGAGCTATGGTTTAATATGAAGTTATCGTCATTTTGGGGTGGGGGCTGCATGTTGACATGGGTTGTAAGCTTTCTTTTGCAAGAGAAAGATACCAGGCCCTTGTGGCTGTGGAGAATTCTAATGCCATAAACTGGGTTCTCAACCTGCACTCCGTAGGCCAGATGCAGCCTGCGGCACTATTTGATATTTTCCCCCCACCTCCACCACACCAGGAAGTGCCATGTGATGGAGGAAGGGTAAAATGGCCATCTGGCCCCCACAAAGCTATCTGAGGGAGCATGACCCGGCCCCCTACTTAAAAAGGTTGAGAACTCCTGCCATACATAAAGGCTACACTCCATCCATCCCAGAATTAATGTATGCTTGTTAAGGGGACATAAGCCCTTTTACACTGTGAGCTGAATGGCTTGCAACATCCATTCTTTAAACTAAAAGGTGGAAATGAGGGTGTGAACCCCTGCCTTAATTAATTGTCTTGAAGAACTTGTTTTGCAGCAAAAGCACAATAGTTATTCTTTGTCATAATATAATTACTAATAGTTTTCTCATATAACAAGATGAATTGTAATATGGAATCAAATACTGTATAGTAGTGACTTTAGAGGGAGTTGCTGTAGAAAGGAAATACAACAACATAATTTATGCAAAGAAGAAAAACTGGCAGGATGTTAAAACATCGACAGGTAAGGACATTATGAGAGCATATGTAATTTTTCTCTCTCTGTGATCAGTAATATCAGAGTTAGAGGAATTGGGAGAGGGAGGGAAAAGAAACTTCACTTTATAATATCTGGAGCATAACCTGAAAGATTGTGTGTCTAATCTAGCAATGAATTTTTATCCATTGCAGATAAAGCTCTCTGTAGTCCAGTTCTCACTCTTGCTTCTCATCCATTGAGAAATTGGGGCTATCCACCCATTTGGGGTGAAGAGTCAAAATTGAGCTGAAGATTTTGGGATTAATAGTTGCACAAAAAATAGTTTAGCTGATCACTTAATGGACGAAATGTGATGAATCAACTTTCAGAAAATGCGTCACATCAAGTGATTAGTAGACGTCTAATAGGTTTTGTTTTTGTGTTTACTTGTCCTGAACAAATGGTGCCCAGACCAGAGCTATTTACTTAAAATCCCCACCATTGTTCACATCTTAAATATAATGCATGGGCTGGTCCAAGCTCATTAATGCTGTATTTATATAATTGAAAGGATCCTGGATATAAAAATAAATAAATCATTTCTGTTGCTCAAATAAAGAAAATAAAGCTCAGTAGAGAAGATCTCAAAATCAAGGCTCTTAACAGCTTAGACCGTGTATTCTGAGTTGCCATCACAAGAAAGAGAAGAGGATGGAGAACACACAAATATTTGTAGTGCAGCATACATGTGTTTCTAGTCTTGTTTGCAAAACTAGGCCAAATGAGGCTACTGAGTAAACAAAGGAAGATTATTAATTCCATGCAGAAGTGATACATTCTTTCTCGGCATAGCAGGACACATAATAGGAACGAGTTAGACTTTAATTATAAGAAAAGAATGGTACAATGTTTTAGTTCAATCCATCATCATTTCCTAGCCTAGAGGGATGTGGGGTTTATTCTTCTGCATGGGGGGAATTGTATACATAGTTTTTCATTAGCATGAATAGGAGTCACTTTGTATGCATGAGCCTATTGTACATTGATTGGAAGCGGCAGTGCTTTAGTGTGGAGTCCTTTTTAAATAAAAATAAACATTGTTTTATTGTGTATATTTTTGCTGAGGCTCATACTGCTATTTTGCTAACCTTGTACAGTGAAAAGGCAATCATGCCATATGGCATTCTGTGGATGTTCCCGCTTTGGACATTTACATGTGGCCCACATAATCTTGAGTTGGTCTGATAGTGGGATGATTTCATGCAATATGTATTCATTAAAGCATACAACAGTGTGCTGGTGGGCAATATTTGACATTTATTGGAGGCTGGACAAAGACAGATTGGTCTTATGGAAAAGCATTCCTTAGGCCAGGATAATTTGAAGTACATAACTAATCAAAAATTGTTTATAAGGAGTCAAGAATGAGTACTGTGAAATTGTAACCCATTGAATTTGTATATTCATTTCTGAGCAGGTAAATAAACACATAGATGTGAGCACTGGCATCAGGGCAAAAGCTTTAGTCCCTTCCAGTCTTATATGGTATTTTTTTTTTTTTGTAACTAAAATGAGTCCATGTGCTTGTGTTGACTGGGGAACAGGTTAGCATTGCAGTCTTGGCACACTGTGCGTGATGGTTAAACCTCAGGAGTTGATAGCTGATGGGCTGTATGTAGGTTCCAGAGGCCCAGATTTGCCCCCCCCACACACACACTTTCCGCAGCAATCTACATCACGAAAAATGTTGAAGGGTTTTTGGAGGGGGGAAAGTTTCAAAGTCCCCTTATATTATCTATTAGTATGGCAGGCAGTTTTGCCATATTTCTAATGTGCACAAACTAGCCTTGTGTTTCCCACAAGTTCCATTTGTATGAATTAATGTCCAGTAGGGAATGCAAAGATCTCTCCCAGTTTCCTTGAGTAAGGAAGATGTGCAGAAGTAGGTGCAGCTCTTTAATTCCCCGTAGTGGATATGTATGGCCCCTGGACTTCTGGAGGTTGTTTCTCATGTTCTCCATGGCAGAATACCTAAAAAGACTACTGGGTAAGAAATATACAACAATGATAAAGTGTCAATCAAGTATTGGGGTCTATCTAAAACTAGACTTGGCTTGTGATTCCTTGAGCTTTACTTTGCTTTCCCTTTAGTGCAAATTCGCATTTTATTTCATCACTGATGGTCAGTTTTTTGTGATAACAAAGTAAATTCTCAGGTCATGCTGAAACAGTTGGGTCATTGACTCATCAAGTACCCATCATTGTGGAATGATGAACTGCCCATATACCATCAACTCATATTCAAACAAGCATTGATGAAAAAACTAAGCCTCCATGTAAATAAGGTACACAGAGGGACAATCATATCTTTAGTTAAGTGCTGGTGACTTTTTGTTTGTTTGTTTGTTTGTTTGTTTGTTTGTTGTGTGTTTCTTTGCCAACAACTATGGCATGGTGAAGAAATGGAAGGGAAGAACATGTTTCCAATCCTGCATTGAGGAGAACTTTGCAAGCAATTCCTGTTTATTAGACTCAAACAACAACTTTGTGTCTGAATGTCAAGAAAACCTTCTGGGAAGTTTTACATTCAGTATCCAACCTTCAGTTTCAAATTTAATAGTTAAAGTTTTATCATGCATTTGAAGAAATGTGAATAAGTAACAAAGCACATGGTGGGGGAGGGATGAGTTTATTTAGAATGATGAAGCAAATTGCTGTTTTGTTTTAACAGAGAGCATAGGCTTGAGTTCTCATGTAAAGTTGAACTGATGGAAGTTTGGTCTGGCAGACTTTGTTTGGAAAAGGAAGAGTCTGACTACTGAAAATGAAATATAAATCTTGGGTGAGAAATAGCCTCTGTAGGGTGAATTGCTAATGCTAACCTCTAAATTCTCTAATTTTAAGGGTATGGTGATTCTAGTGGATCTTATGGTTGCATCCATTAAGTATCTGTAGGAAAGATTCTTTAGTTGTGCTGGTGATAAGTGAAAACAAATATTGTACTAAGAAGATGGATTTACCTCCATATCTTGCAACAGATTTAGCACTTTGTAATACTTTTCAATTTATTTCTTGTTACTGTTTAAAATAAATTATAGATTAACATACTTAACTGAATGTTAATAGTCAAGATTGTTAATAGTCAACATGAATCAGTTTGATTTTTATTTGGTCATGCCATTCTGAAAGAATGTAATTTTAAAATTAGACTGGCCGTGCGTTACTTTCCATTCAAATTCATCCATACATTCTTCTACACTCTCATTAATATTTATATAAAATAGTGGATTTACTTGAGACCTTTTCAGGCATTAGAAAATTATATCCTGAGTAAAGTTTGATGGAAGAACCTAGCCCTACTGCTTCTTCGTACTCATTTTCTCAGTATGAAGGCATATATGAAGACTTATATGAAGACTTATATGAAGACTTTCCCCCCTCTTCTGGGCCCACACCAGCGGACTGAGGGAGAAGGCACTATGGCCTGGCAGGTAGCTGAAGACCTCGCCCCTTCCTCTGGGCCCACACCAATGGCCTGAGGGAGAAGGCGCTGTGGCCTAGCAGGTAGCTGAGGACCTTGCCCCTACCTTCAGGCCCTCATCAACAGCTGGAGGGTAGTTAGTCTGTGTTCTGCTTTGGTTATTTTGTGAGGTTGTATTTTATGATTGCTACTGTACTGTTGCTGCTTTGACAGTAAGCTGCCCTGGGTCACCTCAGCAAATGGGCAGCAATATAAATCTGAACAAATAAATAAATAAATATTCATGTGGGAAAAATGACATGGGCATTTGTGAGGTTCAGTGCTCCCCTCTAATTATGTTCAAGAAATGCAACTTCATAATGCCTAAATAGGGCTTTGGTAGCACTGGGAAGCAGTACTTTGTGACAAAGGAAGGTTACAAATGTTAATTAAAAACCCCACTGTATATCCAAGGTCTATTTGCTTAACATCATTATTACCACTCTCCTATTCCCCTAACTGCTACTGAAGCACCATTGATCTTTATAATTTAGAAATAATAGACAAATTTACTGCAGGAGAGGGGAATATAAGATATCTAGTTACATTCTTAAAAATAAGAATGTAACTAGATAGGAAGGCAGTCCCAGCTTGATTCAGGTAGATGTGAAGTTTCCGGTGGGAGTTAAATCACTGTTGTCTCTTACAAAGAATGGTTAACCATCCCGGGCAGTTTTGAGAACAAGAGTCCATAATCTTTAATTGCTACAATTTTCACGGGGATCACAGAACATCCATCTTTTTATGTCATTAACACTGTCCTCTTCTATGCCACTTTAAAAAACTGACTAAGTAACAGCATTGAGATATGCAGATGATACCACCCTAATGGCAGAAAGTGAGGAGGACTTAAAGAAGCTCCTGATTAGGTTGAAAGAAGAAAGTGCAAAAGCTGGCTTGAGACTTAATATCAAGAAAACCAAGATAATGGCAACAGGCCCTATCAGTCCCTGGAAAATAGAGGGGGAATAAGTAGAAGCAGTGACAGATTTTACTTTCCTAGGATCAAAGCTCACTGCAGATGGTGATTGCAGCCATGAAATAAAAAAGCGCTAATTCTTATTCAACTTATACACAGAACACATAATGCGCAATGCAGGGATGGAGGAATCACAATTTGGGATCAAAATTGCTGGAAGAAACATCAACAATTTGAGATATGCAGATGATACCACCCTAATGGCAGAAAGTGAGGAGGACCTAAACAAGCTCCTGATTAGGTTGAAAGAAGAAAGTGAAAAAGCTGGCTTGAGACTCAATATCAAGAAAACCAAGATAATGGCAACGGGCCCTATCAGTCCCTGGAAAATAGATGGGGAAGAAGTAGAAACAGTGACAGATTTTACTTTCCTAGGATCAAAGCTCACTGCAGATGGTGATTGCAGCCATGAAATAAAAAGGCAACTGATTCTTGGGAGGCAAGCAATGAGAAACCTGGGGAGCATAGTGAAAAGTAGAGACATTAAATTGCAAACAAAAATTCGCATAGTCAAAGCAATGGTATTCCCTGTGGCAATGTATGGTTGTGAGAGCTGGACCATTAGGAAAGCTAAGCGCAGAAGAATAGATGCCTTTGAGATGTGGTGTTGGAGGAGAGTTTTGAGAGTACCCTGGATAGCGAGGAGAACAAATAGGTCAATCTTAGAAGAAATCAACCCTGACTGCTCCTTAGAAGGTCAAATAATAAAGATGAAGCTAAAGTACTTTGGACATCAAATGAGAAGAGAGGATTCACTTGAAAAAGCCTTGATGCTTGGAAGGGTCGAGGGCAAAAGAAGAAGGGGACGGCCCAAGATGGCTAGATGGTATTGTAGAGACAATGGGCACATTGCTGAGCGAGTTGAGGGGGATGGTGGAGGACAGGAGTGCCTGGCGGACACTGGTCCACAGGGTCGCAAAGGGTCAGAATCGACTGTGCGACTGAACAAAAAAAACAGCATTGAATTGATATTACAGCTTGTGAAAATGCAGTGCTTTTTTAACACAGAAGTATACTGGAAAAACACACTTAAAAATTGTTCAGAGTCGCTTGACTGGGATTTCCTCACTGTACTTATTGGAGAATTTTGGCTATTCTTTTTAGTTAGCAGATTGTGAGGTAGAAAAACAACAGAAACATGGAGAGATCAGGTCAGTTTCAACCCCTGCCTGTCTTTTTGATTTCTTTTCCACACAGACTAGAACTTTGTATAATCAAATCATTTCAAAAGCATTTAAAGCAGAAAAGAGGTCATTTACTTATACAGTACTGTAATTATCATTTGTGATTATAGTCATTAAACAAAAGGGGGAAGGGTTTGAGTCTCCACAATGAGATCTTTTCTGGCATTACAAAATTATCTCCTGAGTAAGGTTTGATGGGAGACCCCAGTCCTATTGCTCCTCCATAATCATTTTCTCAGTACACATTCCTTTCTCAACATGTGAATTTGAACATGTTACTGTATGAAAAAGACTATACTGTACTATACGGTTTGCTTGAACATAGTTAAATGAGAGGAAAATGTATGGTTTTGCTGACAATGTCTAATAGCCCTTCTGTGTATGATAAAGGGAAATGTTTCTAAAACCTATACAATTAGTATTTTCTGTTAGTTAATGCTTTTAAGCAATGAGAAACCTGGGGAGCATAGTGAAAAGTACAGACATTAAATTGCAAACAAAGATTCGCATAGTCAAAGCAATGGTATTCCCTGTGGCAATGTATGGTTGTGAGAGCTGGACCATTAGGAAAGCTGAGCGCAGAAGAATAGATGCCTTTGAGATGTGGTGTTGGAGGAGAGTTTTGAGAGTCCCCTGGACAGTGAGGAGAACAAATAGGTCAATCTTAGAAGAAATCAACCCTGACTGCTCCTTAGAAGGTCAAATAATAAAGATGAAGCTAAAGTACTTTGGACATCAAATGAGAAGAGAGGATTCACTTGAGAAAGCCTTGATACTTGGGTCGAGGGCAAAAGAAGAAGGGGACGGCCCAAGATGAGATGGCTAGATGGTATTGTAGAGACTATGGGCACATTGCTGAGCGAGTTGAGGGGGATGGTGGAGGACAGGAGTGCCTGGCGGACAGTGGTCCATGGGGTCGCAGAGGGTCGGAATTGACTGTGTGACTGAACAGTAAACAAAAAAAACTTAATAGAAGATTTGATATAAACATTTATCAACCTTTTTATTTATTTCCTAATCTGCTTTTGTTTTAACTTCAGGTGGTTCTGTGAAGGGAAGGAACTACAGAATTCTCCGGATATTCAGATCTGTTCTGCAGCTGAAGGACTCCATAAATTGATCATAGCAGAAGCCTTTGAGGACGATACCGGGCGTTATTGCTGCCTGGCTTCAAATACTCTGGGCTCTGATTCTACTTCAGCAGAGTTATTTGTGGAAGGTAAGAAAGCATAGCTACTTGGTTAATTAAAGACGCTAAAATTTTCACAATGATATTGGCAAAAAGAATGAACGGTTTTATCGGAGAATATATTGATAAAGATCAAACAGGGTTCCTGAATAACAGATATATGTCAGACCTAATTAGGAAAGTACTGGACTTAACGGACAGAGCAGAGCGTAAAAAAGTAAAGATTGGATTTTTAACATTGCACATATTTAAAGCATTCGACTCACTACAATGGACTACAATACAGAAAATGATAAGCTTGTATGGATTTGGCAATAAATTTCAAAGTGTTATAGATAGTTTATATCAACAAAGTACCGCAAAAGTTAAGGTTGATGGAGAGTATACAAAGGAGATACAACTAGAAGCAGGTACCAGACAAGGTTGTCCGTTATCTCCAGGCATATTTGTAATAGCAATGGAGTTTTTGGCCAACGCTATCCGACAGGACAAAAATATCATTGGTTTAGAAAATAATAAAATAAATCTTTACGCGGATGACACATTATTAGTAATCAAACACCCTAATCGGATGATAGATAAAATATACCAACACCTTAATACTTTTGAGGAAATTACGGACTTGAGAATTAATTGGGAAAAGTCAGAAATGTTATATGTTAATGGGGATGTAGAAGAGCAAAATAAAATTAGGACTAAATATAAAATCCAAATAAAGAAGTCAATTAGATATTTAGGAATAACGATATCAGGGCAATTCGAAGATCTCAAAAAATTAAATTATGGGAAAATGAAGAAAGAAATAGAAAGAAAAATTAGGCAGTATAAAGCTTTAAATTTATCTTGGTTCGGTAGGATTGCACTTTCAAAGATGACGTTATTACCAAAATTGAACTTTTTGTATGACGTGTTACCGATTAGACATAGTACCAAGGAACTGCAGGAGTATCAGAAAATGATAAATAGATTCTGCAATGGGGATAAGAAACCGAGAATAGTTAAGTCGCTGTGGTATCAATCTCAGAAAGAGGGAGGACTAGGGATACCAAATATCCACAACTATTATAGAGCCTTTCAAATTAGAAATGTTATTAAAATATTAAAGAAAGAAACACTGGGTTGGGAAAGATTAGAGATGAAAGAGACAATACAATTAGATAAGGCGTATTTTCTAAGTGACGAAAAAAAGAAAGTATACAGAAGACGTACTCAAAATAGGCTACTAAAAACAACACTAGACGAGTGGGATCGGGTAAAAAAATACATGGTACCGGATACCTCACCGGCTTTGGAATTAACAGATTTTAATGATTTTCCCATAAACATAGATGATAAGATTAGGAATTTACTAATAGACAAAAATATATTATTGCTAAAGGACTGGCCAAAAACATGCAAGGACACTGTTGCAAAGAAGATCTTATACTCACAGTTAGGATTATCCTGGTTTCAAACTCTCCAGATAGATAAATGGAATAAAAAGAAAATATATGAGAGTAGCCTAGAGAGAAAGCTCACAGATTTCGAAGAAATTCTAGGTTCAGATTAGAGAGGATAAGAGGGGTATCAAAGGGGTGATTAGTAAATTATACAAAATATTGAATAAAGCAGGGAAAATACAGGAAATTCTTAGAAATACGTGGGAACAGGAATTAGGCCTAACAATTGGAGAAAACAGATGGCAGGATATTTGGCGAAGGAGGATTATGAAAAACATGTCTGTTCGAGTCAAAGAACACAATTACAAGCTGGTATGGCGCTGGTATCTGACGCCGGTCAAGCTGCATCATATGGATAGTAAAACAAGTAATATATGCTGGAGGTGTAAACAGGCAACGGGGACCTATATACATATGTGGAGGGAATGTGTTACACTGAAAGAATTTTGGGGAGGAATAGAAAAAGAGATCAGTTATATATTTGAGCAGAAGCTTGAGTTGGGTCCAGAACCAGCGCTTTTGACAATATCAGATAAAATCAATCTGAAAGGGGAGGATAGAGAATTACTGTTAATAATGCTATCAGTGGCCAGACAGTGTATTGCAAAAAAGTGGAAAAGTGGTTTAAAAGTTAAAATAGAAGACTGGTACAAAGAAATGTGGCAATTGGCGCTCAACGACAAATTGACCTGGGAGTTAAATATAAGGAAAGGCATTGTTCGGGAAAACAGATTCTGGAGAGTTTGGAGAAAGTTTGTAATATACGTTATGGAAGGAAAAGGAGGTGTCAAACCTGCACCGGAACAAGACCATTTTTGGACACAATAAACCAAAGCTACTCCTGGACACAATATATATAGCACCAGGGTGTTTTGTCTCATAAAATACAGTATTGTTTTTTTTTCTCTTTGTATTTACTATAATTAAGAATGTACCAAGAATGTAACAAACAAAGTGTGATCCAAGAGTTTATTTTTGTACTGTAGTGTAATCGTGTTATAGTCTGATGATGTCAGTGTTATGTGTTGTGGTTTTGATTTTGTGAAAAACCATTAAAAAAAAAAAGAAAGCATAGCTACATATGTATAGACAGGAAATGAAGGAGACAAATATTATACATTAGATCTCTTGGTTCCAGGAGATTTATAGCTGTGTTTCTGATTGTGTACAAGGCAACAGGAATCAATCCTACCTCTGCTGGTCATCTTGGAGATTTGGACATCAGGCCTGTTGTGCTTCCTCTAATTTTTTCTTACATAAATAGCCTGGGTTTTTAAAATCAGTTTTGTAGAGTTTCAGCATCTGCCACAAAGAAGACCTTTAGACACTTGAACACATTTTAAATGTTTCTGTAAAATATATCAATCATAAATGGAAATGTTATCAATTCTGTAAGCAGTGAAAACATCATTATTATTTTTTAATTTTTTTTGAAGTATTTCACATGCCTACAACAGCAAACGCCATATCTAAACATGTTGTTTTCTGCCCACCCCAGGTGCCAGCTCCTCAGACTCTGACTGTGAAATTTTCAGATCAAAATCTGGAGCCATGCCACAGTACGTGTACATAGCAAAACCAATTATATACTGTGTTTCTAGGATATTCTGGAAGGTTAATTGCAAAGCTGTTCTGCTTCACCTGTTACTTCTGCAGTTATTCCATGGGGACACAGCTGAGACTAACCAGTGTTAATTAACAATTATGTTACGTTAGAACACAGTACAGTAAAACACCGGATAACGATTGGATCGGATAACGCTAAAATTGCATAACATTAAGTAATCTGGGGAGGAGAATTGGATCGAATAACATTAAGGTCCTATGGGATGGATCGGATAACAACCGCTAAAGCCTGTGTAGTTACAATATACAGTAATACCTTGGATAACGCTAAGACTTGGTTCCACAAGTCTTGGTGTTATCCGATTTTTAGTGTTATTGGATCACTCAAAAAAAAAAAAAACAACCCAAACATTGTGCGAGCATTTGTGATTCAAGATCACTTCTTCAGGCATGCATCAACTTCTTGTAGATAGGAGAGGAAAATTATCATGCCTGCCACATGTCCATAGACACGTCTGCAGATGCAGACAGCGCTGGCTCTTTGGCTATAAACAGAGATTAGCACCAAACCCTAGTGTTGAACAACTGTGTTAATATTAAAAATCCATAAAAAGTTCTTGATGGATGACTTTTTTGGAGTATCCTCAGTAGTTCCATAAACAAAGATAGCCGTGTGATCCATATACAAAACAAATGCAGGAGAATGGTGATACTTTTATTGGATCACTTTTAAAAAATCAAACATTGTGTGAGATTTCCTAATTCAAGATCATTTTTTCAGGTATTTTAGAAATTCTGTCTTGGGCAGGGTTTCAAATACAGAATGGATTTATGTAAAAGGAATATTTAAGCTGTTTTATAAGGTGTTATATTAGAGTTGTTTTTGCTGTTTCTCTTTATATAATTATAACATCTGTGTTAAATCTGCCAGTTTTGAAACATCTGAAATAGAGGCACGCTATCTAGAATCTTGTAAGCATATAGTGAAATGTAGGGATGGAAGTTTGGAATTTAACACAATTCTGCCTGGCCAAATTATGGGTCCGGGAGTCCTTAAACTGATAGGAAGTAGAGTACCCCTCTCACTTGCATGCCACTGCCATACAATTGCTTTGAACTGTTAAAATAGTGCCCTGCTGTACCATGGGAGTTTTTAGGATGGCTCCTTTTGGAATGTAATGGCTGAATTATGTGATCAGGAATTCCTGAACTCTAAAATCCCTTGAGAAATGAAGGCTAGTGTCCTTTATTTCTGTTTTGTGGCTGATAATTATATATGCATCAAGATGACTTTTACCAAATTCATCTGGTAGCTGGATTCATGGGAGCTGTAGTCCAAACTATTTGGAGGACACTAAGTTAGAGGTGGCTTGGAATAGGTTTGTTAATCTGTGGATCCAACCAACAAGAACTTGTAGGTGATTGTTTTTCTTTCTCTCTTTTTTCACTGAATATTTTATTCAGGGCTCAGAAGAAAAGTACTTCTGTTTCTTTAACAATAGGACCTTCTGCTCCAAAGGCTGGAATCACAACAGCAGTTATCCAACCCATCTCTGTGCCTCATCCTCAGGTATGTAGAAGTCACATTTTATGGCATCATAAGTTTCCTTGTGTTCTCAGAATTATGTATCAAATTAATATGCTGATAAAATGAGCTATATCCTTTCCATGTTGGGTGCTCTAGTGTTGCTGAACCTATAGCACTAATGCTCCCTAGTGGATAAATCTAAATATCTTATTGTCAGGATGTGCTGTCAAGTTGCATTTGATTTTTTCAAGGTATATGAGGTACGTATGGAGAAGTTTTACCTAATGAACTTCCATAGCCAAGAGGGAATTGGATACAGGACTCCAAAATCCCAGTCAGTCACTCTATCCATTACATCACCAAATACCTTGCCAATATCTTAGGAGATATTATGTGAGATGGACTGTTAAAGTGGTATTAAATGGGAATAATTGTGCAGTGTAGATACATTCTTATTCTTACATAGACACACAAAAGATTACAGCATAAAGAGGTGGATAGGTCCTACACTTCTTGGAAAAGATTACAGTCAGATCTTTTCTTGACAAGTCCACTCCAGACCCACTGGTTCAGGATAAATAAAAGTCAGCCTCACATTTACGAGACTTGACTAATAAAAGATACAGAATAACAGTAGCATCACTGCAAGCTCCAGCTGTTGGTTAAAAAAAAAATACATTGCTGTGTTTTCATTAATGATCTTTTCCAAAGAGCTGATTATCCTCCAAAATCCTCTTGTATGCTATGCAGTCCTATTATACTAGACCTCTGTTTCACCTCAGTCTCCTTTCCCATAGACAACTAACCACTCCTACTTGTTCCACACATCCTTTCCCCTATGCTATAAAGTAGGGGTGCCCAAACTTTTTGGACCATGGGCCGGTCATGTGGTTTAGAGGGCTGGTCACTATGGCCCAGGGGCATCCAGCCCCCAATGCCAATTCATCCAGCCCCTGAAGCCTTTGTCACTCCCATACAGGTGTTTTTTACTTCCGCTTCTGTGAGTGCTAAGGGCTTCATGGGCCAGATGAGTTGGTGTCAGGGGCTGAATCTGGCCCTTGGGCTGTAGTTTAACCACCCCTGCTATAAAGGTTTGAACAGTGATATGTGCTTCTGATTTATTTATTTATTTAAATATCTATACCGCCCGCCTCGCTGAAGGCCACCCAGGGTGGTTTAACACATCCTAAAACACATAAAAAGGCCAAAATTCTTTAAGTGGAATATATATAGGGAAACTTGAGGTCTTCACTAGGAGCCACCTCAGTGGTAGGCAGCAAAAATTTTTGCTACCACACTATGGACAGAGCATATGCCGTGGGCGGAGCCTACATCATGGGCAGAGCCTACATCGTGGGCGATCTAGTCATTTCTGCCATATGACCATGTATACATCTGCAAACACAGGCAGCACTGGCTCTTGGGCTGTAAATGGAGATGAGCACTGCACCCTAGAGTCTGATATGACTGGCTTTTGAGCAAGGGAGACCTTGAACCACTTGCAGGGACAAAACCTGATGCCAAATTTGAATACCAATCAGAGATCTTCTGATATTAGGTAAAGCTTGCCCTTGCTCGAAAGCCAGTCGTTACCAACTTTAGGATTCAGTGCTTATCTCTGATTTTAGCCAAAGAGCCAGTGGACTTGATCCACAGAAGCGCACATTAAAATACAGCAGTTAGTCTTTAAGGTGCCACAACGTTTTTGTCTTTTTGTTTTGTTTACTCTCTGATATGCTTGCACAGAATAAAATTTTTAAAATGGTAGCTGTGTTAGTCTGGGCAGGGCTAACCACCACCACCCTGCCCTAAGGCCACCCAATTTTGCTACCCCCTGCCTGAAGGCCACCTAATTTTGCTATAAAAAAACCTTGCCAGGAGGGTGCAAACCTGTTACTGCCCATCACTGAGCCACCTGCAATTTCAACCCTTTTGCCTTATTAATGATAGCACTTCCTAAAATATTTCAGTAATCTGGGTAAGGTGGTCTGAAGTTGCTATATCCTACATAACACTGTATAAAAGGCAGAATACTCTCCAGTGCAACTAGATTCTGGTGACTCTTCTTCAGAATTTTATCTGTTGGTTCCTCTCATTCCCTTTACTTTCTGGGATGCATGTATATATTATTAAGTACATTCTTGCCTGTATCACTGTAGATGAGTATCTTAAGTGTGATTGTGTTTTTCTCCATTGTAAAGTTAAGGACTCTTTCAAGTACCACGTGACCTAAATAGGCCACTTTTTGACCCCCTCCCCCTCTGTGACTTTCTGTGACCTTTGACTGACAACCCCCTCTCCCAATCATGTGCTTTGAAGATAGATCTGTGGCCAGCTGGATGCGAAAAGCAAATGATAATTTTGGAGTCATGTGACTTCATGCTGAACCACACACACACTGGTGACTTTCCATGACTTTTTGTTGATCCCCTACCCCCTAAAATGGTCACGTGGTATTAGAATGAGCCATAAAGTTCACCATTGCTCGGAAGCCAGTTGTATCCAGCTCTAGGGTTCAGTGCTCATTTTGCTTATAGCCGAAGAGCCAGCCAGCATTATCTGCAACTGTAGACATTTCCATGGACATGTGGCAGGCATGCCTAGACACCAGAGTGCATGGAACACTGCTTGCCTTCTCACCGAAGCAGTTCCTATTTATCTACTTGCAGTTTCTTGCTTTCAAACTGCTAGGTTAGCAGGAGTTGGGACAGAAAGGGGAGCTCATTTCATCGTGCCGTCCAGTCACCGTCTTAACCACTTGAGCCACTGCAGTCCTTTTCTCCACAGTTGTCCTTTCCTCCATTGAAGTCCCCACTTAAACTTTACTACTCCACAAACCCTTTCTAAGACCTGTAAAAAACAATCTGTTTTCTTTTGGTCTGATTGTAAATTTTCTGTCCAGGCAGAAAATAATTCATTCAATGCTTGAAGGTTCAAGAAGTACTCTAGCAGCAGTGTAACTGCATGGCTTATGCCTTCATACACGTTATTTATAAGGTTTCCAGACCATTTGGGTCTGGAAGAAGCACATGGAATGGCTCCATCATAGAAGCATTTGTATTGCTGTCTTATGAGAATATTGGAATAGGTAGGAACGTCTGATGATCGTTGTGGCCTCTTCTTTCCTTTAGGAAGCAAATGAAAACTTTGATATATTTTTTTTTAAGAGAAGTCTTTGGAGAGACTCTTCCCAAGTTTTTTTCCTGTATTGTGTTATTGCCTGCCTGGTCACATTGTTGAAGTTCTTTTTATTGTGTAAACCAGAGGTGCCCAAACTACAGCCTGCAGGCTGAATCCGGCCTCCGATGCCCTTGTCACTGCTGGAAATGGAATTATAGTAAAACCCCTACTTATGTAAAAAATCTGTTCCATAGCCTTTTACGTAAATTGGCTTTTTACGTAATTCGAAGTAAACCCATAGGAAAAATGAATATTTACATAAATCGAAGAAAACCCATAGGAAATCATGTTACCTAAATTGGGACATTAACATAAATTGGGGCACCATTTTAGTGAAAAATCCTTATGGACATCGAATTTTACGTAAACCAAGGCATACGTAAGTCGGTGTTTTACTGTAAAATGCGCCTGGAGTGAGAGATGGTGGGAGTTGCACCTACCAAAATATATGGAGGCCACACAATCCCCATCAATAACGTATTGGCAAATATACATAAAAGTGGCTTAGATAGTATTGTTGCTAGTATTTTCTGTCTCTTAAAGGTACTGATATATTTTGCAAATGCCAGTTTCAATTGTTTTCCAGGTCCAAAGTCCTACTTCATACCTCTACAGATTAGATGGATCAAAACCTAGCCACGCTACACCAATTTTTACAAAGGTTTGGTTTGTCTGCTGGAATTCTTCTACTCATTGTCTTTACCCTGTTAATATAGACTATTTTTAGTACTGTATGTGAATAATTTACATTTGTTAGAAATGTCAAATTGATATGAATTTTGTACACGTAAGACTAAGGTTTAGGAACTACACAAACTGCAACAAGTACCTTCTATTGCTCATTGCAAGAATCAACATTGTAATATAGGGGTTCTCAACCTACAGCCCATGGGCCGGACTTGGCCTACATTGTCATTGCCACTACCGCCAGAAGCAGAAGCGGACACATTTACGACAGCCATAAATGCACCAGCAGCTGTTGCAAACGTGTTTACAACAGCCACAGACGCATTTAACGACAGTGTTTACAGCAGGGGGAACCACCAGTTTGGCCTGCAGCTTGAGAAGGTTGAGAATCCCTGTTGTAATACTTCAATTATCACTATGAATATTTTCTAATCTTTTATCATTTTTCCAACTGATTATTTTCACACATTTTTTAAAAAAGCATCAAGATAACAATAACAATCGGTTGTCACCTAACAAACACTTCTGAAGTTCAAATACCAATTTGTTGGTAGGCATGTACCATTCTGTTAAAGTATCTCCCCCTCCCCCCTTGCTTCATCTCATAATAGTCACTAGGAAGGATTATATTTTGATGGCCTTTGCTCTGTTTCTGAATTAGCATATAATTAAATAAAAGAGCAATTCACAAAATAATTCTTCAGTATATCAGTTTTTCTCTTTTGAACTTCACACTTTGGAGGAAGATATCTTCTATTGCAAGGCTAGACAACTCCCAGAGGTCCTAGGCTATGCATAACTAACTCTGGACCTTAATAGGCCCCATTCATTTCTACATTTCTTCCACAAATGTTTTTGTTTCTTTTCTAAAACTGAATTGGGAGGTGAGGGGGCCCAAAAACATAGCAAAAGTGCCCCTTGGAGTCCTCACCTCTCCATTATTGTTATGCATAAGTGGACTTGAGGTGGGGCTATTGTTGTTTTGCCTACATGCAAACATTTTAGGTATATGGAGTGTGTGTGTGGGGAGTACTCAGGGGCAGCAATTGAGCAACAGAAGGCATGTTGCCAATAGGTTACACTTTGCCAATCCTGATTTATTGTATAATTTCCTCATGTTTTCCAGTACCTCTCAGTTTCTTGTCTGGCAGCTGTCAACTGAAGCTGAAAACCTTGTTGAAATACATTTCTGTGGGACCCATCAAAAGTAGACTAAAGGGGGTGATGAATGGCCTGCTGTTATTTCTGAGACACACTTCATAAACACAAATCTGAATAGCTTGTGTGCATGATCATTCTAGGTGTTAGTCAAAGTCTTAGAGATACCTGGGCTGTATGCGGAGTTGAGAGATAATCAAAAAATGAGGGGAAAACCCACCATAACAATTTATCTACAGTTTTCCTTATGTGTGCTACTTTCTGGTCAGTATCAAAGATTTTCAAATACAGGAGTTGTTCTGCCTCATTTAAACAACAAACTCCAAGCCAGCATCCATTTTATCATGTCTGCACTTTGTGTAGTATAATATAACTGGTTGAAATCCTGTAATGCTGGTGATGTCATCACTTGTGGCAATATTTTTGGAAATTAAAAATTTCTTATCTGTCCTGAAGGTCCTAAGACTTCCTAATAATCTCTTTTCTTGTGAAGGAAGGAAGATTTTTTTTATTTGTCAAAGGTTGCCATCAGTAGCAAAATCATTAAAGCCCCCCAAATGATATCATAAATCTTAATCAATTGAACATCTGGGAATAAGATTACAGCCACTTAAGCATTATTGTCACTGTCATGTGGCTAATAACAATTGCACTTCCAGCATAACCAAGGAGAGAGCAACACAGTCCTCTTGATGGTTTTCCTGTGCAAGTGCTACTAAAATTAATATCTCTGTTGTGCAGCTTTCTGCTTAGTTCCAGTAGGTGGTCAAAATCTGTTTTTATTGGATTGTTCGGTTGATATCTTTCTTTTGTGAGATGTTTTATTTTACTGTTGTAAGCAGCCTAGAGTGGTGCTTGCACCAGTTGGGGTGGTCTATTAGGAAGGTGGCTGGCTGGTTTTCATTGCACATGCACCATGTTTATGTTGACATGAAGCCTGCTGAAAGTGAGCACATTAAACAATGAGAGTAAAAATAAGCCCTGTAAAACATAGAAGAACTCTTTTGCTGAGAACATATATATACATAATTTCAGGATTAGTTTTTGTCACCATTAAGTAAAGAAAGAATAGGAACCTGGAGTGTTATTGTTGTGAGACAGTTTGATATTTGTTTGTGAACATTCAGATAGTGTGCACATGTTACAATAATTTGTTTATTTCATCTTTCAGAAGCTACAAAATTCAACAGCAACTGAAGGACAAGTAGTGGTTCTTGAGTGCAGAGTGAGGGGAACACCTCCATTACATGTCCTTTGGTTTCGACAAGGGGTCGAAATTCAAGATTCCCCGGATTTCCGAATTCTTCAAAAAAGTAAGCAACAGATCAACTCTTAATTCAAATATCCTTTCAATATAAGACACCAATATGAATATATACTATAATGTATATTATATATAAAGTATATATGTCATATAGAGATTTCAGGCTGTTGCTAGCTAGTTTTTATTTGCTTTGTGTAAAGTACTTTTTTTTTTTTACTATGTTGTATAAGTAGGTGTGATGATGGTCTCCCCTCAGTGGAGGAAATGCCACTGGAAACCATCATATTGAGCCCAATGGCAAAATGAGTGGAGGAGGAACTCTGACTCCCAACGGTTATGTAGGTGGAAGAGGCCATGCCAGTTGGACTGGGTGTGAAGGTGCACCTTGTCCATATCCTCAGGGCTGCAGTGGTCCATTGCAGTCCTGGTGTTAAATCCTGTATGTCTCATATCTTTATGTGTTGCAGGAGATGGCTCTGTGATCATAGTATTTAAGTCACTTCCTGGCAAGCAAGGATCCACCATAAACAAATTCACGCCAATGCCATTTTTCCTGCTTCAGGGGAAAAAATGTAGTCTTGGATATGAGTTGCAGCCGATGACAATATTGTGGTGTGGTTTTTCTAGTTATCTTTAGATAGAAGAATTATGAGTAAATCAAAATAATGAATAAGAACAAACAAAATACTGTGGGTTTTTTGCATCCTCATTACTTGGACCTCATTACAGAGTATTCCTCTGTTATTGAGTGACCAATGCTCAATAATATCTATCTCATTCTTTTCTTCTTCTGCTGTATCTGAATATTGGCAATCATCATGGTGATCAGCCATGAAGACTGTCCTGATAATTTAATGCTAATAATACTAATCTATAAAATATTTATTTATTTATTTATTTATTTATTTATTGCGTGTTTTTAATGCATTTTGTTCTCTTCCCTTCTATTCCTCCTTCTCTGTTTTCTGTCTGCATGATGGGATAAGCAGAGCCTCGGTCTGCATCTGAACCTGGTAAGTGTGATGTGAAAGAATATTCTTTTTGTTCATTTACTTTTTGTGTTTGTGTTGAAGCTAAATAGAGATTGCTTTCTGCAAAGGAGTAGTAACACAAGACCCCCTTTGAGCCAGTTGATTCTTTTATCTTATACTGCAGCCCCTGCTACCCTGTAATTTACATTAGTTCCTTTATGTGGTAAAGAAGACCTTTTTTATTTTCAGAAGATGATTTTCTTAATTATTTTGCAAGTTGCTTAATCTCTCTACAGTTATGGCTATGAAACAGTTATTAGAGACCATAATTTAACACCTCAAATACATAATGCAAGTAGAACCATATTTTTTTAAAAAAAAAATCCAACATTTCTAGTTCAGCATTTTTCCTTGTGATAGTCTTAGCAGTGTTTCACAACCTTTAGTTTTTGGACTTCATTTCCCTGAAACCTAAGTCAACTTTCTAAAGCACTGATCAGCCAATGTACTGGCTTAGGCTTTTCAGAATTAAAGTTCCCCTCTGGGGTGCAGACCCTACTTTGGGAAACGCTAGTCTAGAGTGAAGTATCTAGCACAGGTCTGGGCAAAGTTCATGATCCCAATAGCTGTTGTCTGCCTCCCCCCAAATAATAATAATAATAATAATAATAATAATAATACACCACAATTGCATTCCTCTGTCTCCCCCTGTAGTTTTTCCAAGGGAAAAAAAAGATGGATTGCCATGCCTGGAAGTCTCACAGGATCCACCATTTAAATAGGGTGTGGCCCTCTGCTCTGTAGTGTTTAACAGAAAAAATAATATTTATCCCTGTTAAATTTTATTCCATTGTTTCTAGCCCAGCGTGCAAGCCTATAAAAATCATTTTGAGTTCTGTTTCTAGCTTCCAAGGTTTTCTGCCTTTTTTTTATTTCATCTGGAAATTTGTAAGTATTTCCCTAGTCTGGATAGCCCTTGCAATTTGTTTGCCTTTATCCCTGTATTCAAGGCATTAATGAAAAATTTGAAGACCACCAAGCCTAGAGCTGAGCCTTGTGGTACCCAACTTGTTATCCCCTCCCAGTTTAATAAAGAGCCACTGATAAGCATTCTTTGAGTACAATTCTGTAACCAGTCATATATCCCCCTGACATTTGTGCTATCCAGCTTTCAAGGATGAGAGAGATACAGTGTTACCTTGAATTACAAATGTAATGCATTCTAAGACATTTATCATGTTATGAAAATTTGTAATTTGAATTTCCCATACGAATGCATTGAAAACCAAAATTCATCACTTGAAACATGGTTTCCCATAGGAATGCATTGAAAACTAATTAAGCTGCTCCAGAAAAATTCGTAACTCGAACCATTCTTTTCAATTGATTTCCATTCGTATTGTGAAAATTTTGTAACTCGAACCATTTGTAACTTAAGGTACCACTGTATCCACCATTTTCTATTGTCAGAGTGCATGTTTGTTCAGTGTACAAGGGAGAGGACTGATAGTCTCTTCCCACCCCCCTGTTATTTCCACTGTGCACAGGCAAGTGACAGGTCTGAAAGAGTATGATTTGACTGCTCCTGAAGGATCTCTGTGAAAGCAGGACATGGGCGGATCACAGTTGTGGCTCATACAGAGAGCCTTTAATAAGCAGATGAATGTCCGCTCTCTAGACCTGTCACTTTTGCTTAAGCACATTGAGGGGAGGCATGGTTAGAATGACCTCCTTCTTCTCTCTCAAATAAACACAGTACCCTAATGACAGGACATGGATATAGTGGTTTAGCAAGAAACAGCTTGGGAAGCAAATAACAGAGTAATGGTGGTGCCTAGAAAAGTGGAAGTTAAGAGTGGGAGAAAATAGTGTTGGAGAGAATCTATGTTGGAGAGAATCCTCAGAAGAGCAAAAGTTTTTAGATAGAAAATATGATATAATGCTATCAACTCATAGTAGGTAGATCAGACATTGTTATGCCTACTGCCAAATGTGAGTATAAATAGGTGGAAACAATGATGGAGATACTGAGCTGACTCCTAGATGAAGATAAACTGGCTCAACTCCCAGAGTTTGCTTTCCAGATAAGGGCTTTAGAGGAATGACAGAACAGTTCAAAATGCAAATGCTTAAACAGTATATTAGATTTCATTTTGTATGTTGAATTTTCCAAAATTTTGAAAAGTTGCCTTTTTGGACTACAACTTCCAGAATCTTTAGCAAGGATAGTCACTGCAGTTTTCTGTTCTGGTTCCTAAAGTACTTTCTGTATAGCAATGGTTCCCAACACTGGGCACACACCCCAAAGGGGAACATCAATTGCCTGAAGCCTAAGTCAGTACATTGGCTGATTGGTGCTTTGGGGAATTGACTTAGGCTTCTGGGAATTGAAGTTCAAAAACCAAAGGTTGGGAAACACTACTTTATATGATATAATACTTGTGTAATAAAGACAGGACAGTATTTATCTGTTCATCTGCTAATCCCTAACAGTTAGTAAAAATAAAAAGCTGAGACTTCAATTGCTGTTGCTAACAGCTCAGCCTCTGTGGGGTCATGAAAAGGGAAAAAAGCCCTGTGCTTTGTGGATTTCAGGCAGCAGAGTGATTATGAAACAGGTTTTTCTTGTCACTGGTAAGTTAGATCTGCCTAATGTGTTTTACACTCCTTTCTCTGTCTAGACAGAAATCAGCCTACATCAGAAATTTCTTCAGACTCTTTTGAGAATTAATAGCCAGGCAAATCACTTAAGGCCAACATCACAGTTTGTCAAATTACCTGCTCAGTACTGCGTTATTTTGACATTTTGACTTTATGCTGATTGACTTCTTCAGAGATCAGTCTGTTTTTAGGAAGAGGGAAAGAAACCTGTAGAATCATTTGCCAGCTGTTGATGCCTTGGCCATTACTCAGCTGTCTGGAAGCAGCCAGAGAAGATATTGAATTTCTCTAAAACAATTGTCTACTGTAATTGTAAATTGTAAAAAATAGTGTACGTGGGATTTTTTTTGTCTTCCATTTTTTTCTTGATCTGTGATTAGGGAATTCCTAAGTTAAAACATTTCAGAACACATTTTAGCTTGTTGGGCATTGAAGTACAAAGGAAACTTTTTCTAAATGTTGTTTTTAGAACATATTTCCATTTGGGGGATGTACATTTTAAAGCATTGTACTATATTTTAAAGCATTGTACTACATTTTACGTTTTAAAACATTGTACTACATTTGAAAGCATTGTAACTGTGGTGGCTTAGTGGTTAAGAAACAACTTGATGACTAGAAGGTAGGTAGTTCAGAAGTTTTAGACCCGAATACTGCACAATGGAGTGAGATCTTATCTCTGTCCTAGCTCCTGTCAACCTAGCAGGCCAAAAGCAAAAAAAAAAAATATTAAATGCAATTAGATAAATAAGTATCACTTTGTTGGGAAAGTAAACAATGTTCCATGCACTCCTGTGACTAGTCATGCCTGCCACATGTCCATGGAAACATCTGCAAACATAGATAGCGCTGGCTCTTTGGCTATAAACAGAGATGATCACTGAAGCCTAGAGTCAGATACGAGCAGATTTCGAGCAAGGGCAACCTTTACCATATTTTTAAAGCTGTGTTCAAGAGTCTGAAGGAAAGAAAGACCCATAATTTGGGCAGAAAAACTTATTTAGACTACCACTCTGAGGATCTCTTTATAAAATTACTATTGAAAACCTGTGGTTGGCTTAGCAACAAGACTGTAAATGCACGTCTTCCCAGTGATGTAAAACCCAGTCTGTACCAAGTGAGCTTTGACATGTGCATTTGGCAAATAAAGTGAACCTCTTGTGGGCCTGTTCCTATTGCTGTCTCAGCACATAGGAGTCATCATGTCCAGCTATGCTGAGCCACTTGGATTAGTTGCTCACTCTCTTTTCCACTTATCAGCAACCGGAGTGGGGGGGAGTAACACATCTGACAGGGCTACATGGTTGCATTATTCATGTGAGCCAGTCACAACCAACAGCATAATGGGCAACCAGGTTCTAAATAGCTGTGGCCTATACGTGAAGTGGATTAGTTGTATATGTAGTATCACACAGTGGTGGGCACCAGCAGGTTCACAGAAGTTTGCCAGAACCGGTAGCAGAAATTCTGGGTGCCCCTGCCCATCCAAGTTTTGAAATAAAGTACAGTAATACCCCGGATAACGTTATGACTTGGTTCCACGAGTCATGACGTTATCCGATTTTTAGCGTTGGCCGATGCATGCATCAAACAAAAAAAAAAAAGCCCTGACTTCAGGGACAAACAGCTTTAAAGGCAGGCAGGGAAAGAAAGAGACCCGATTGGGTTTCTTTCTTTTCCTCCCTGCCTTTAAAGCCACCCCCCACCTGCAGCGGTCTCTGCGACTGCAGTAGGGTCGACTCGGGGGAAAGGCGCGCCTTTCCCCCGACCCTACTGCAGTCGCAGAGACCACTGCGGGTGCGGGGGTGGATTGGGTAGTTCTACCCAAACCACCCCACACCCGCAGACCATTGCCTCGGATAACGCTAAGAATCATTATCCAGAATCGTTATCAGATTCTAGCGTTATCTGATGCAATCGTTATCCGGGGTATTACTGTAGTTCTAAACAGGGCTTTCCCCTTGGCCACGCCCACCATACCATGCCCACAGTGTGGTAGTAAAAAAATTTTGAGCCCACCACTGGTATCACAGCTTCTTGGTAATGTATCAGATGTATCTATCTTTGTGCAGAAAAATGTTACTTACACAGTTACATTCACACACAGCACTACTTATCCTCAGGGATCATAACTTTTCGAATCCATCAGACAGCACAGTTATGTTAGTTAAGGGTTGGGGCATGTTGCCCAAAAAATAAACTTTTCCATGATCTTCCTGTAATAAGGTGATGACATTGTGTCCTGTATACTTGCTTCCCCCTTCTAAAAGTGGCTGATGTCAAAAATGTTTCCAGGAATGTATACATTTCCCATTTATTTATGTAGGAGTGGTTCCACAAAATTTTGATTGTTAGTGTGGCTAAGCAGCTGGTAATTTGCAGCCATAATTACTCTGATTGCTTAATTTGAAGTGTCAGCAAGTTTTCTTTCATTACTTAAGTTACAGTGTCTTAAAGTAGATGTGTAAGTATGGTGCAAGAGTGAACTGACGCCATCTTTTGTTTTACTTGGGAACCGTTGAGAAACCTCAGACAATCCACTATCCATAAAGAATTCTTAGTTTACTATTATTTTGCTTTAAAACTACTTTACTAATCTTCTGTGCTTTTTACTTGAATGCTCTGTTCTAGAAAGCTTTGTACTGTTCTGTTGCAAAAGGGATTTGTTTAGATATAGAATACAATTAGAACTAATATTCCAGTTCTGAACACTATTTCCAGAATTTATAAACCATTTTCCTATTATCACTGAATAAAAAAGATTGATAGGTATTGTGGCACTGAAACTCAAAGATAGTGGAGCCAACCACATAAAACACAGTTTGTTCAAGTGCATCGCCTATTGGGGGAACTCTCGCTTTGAAGGCTGGATTGGCACCAAAATTAATTAAGTTTGGCCAATGACAAAGCCAAGAAAGTGGCTTCATCTTGGCAGTCCATGATTGGGACACAAAAGAAGATGGTGGCCTATATTTTATATAATGTCCCCTTTAATTCTATTAAGTTATCATCTGAAAAATGTGCGAGGAAGTGCTTAAGCTGCAGTACCTGCAGTCAAAATTCTGCTCACAATCTTGAGTTCAGTCCTGGCTGACACAAGGTTCACTCAGTTTTATATCCTTTCAAGGTTGGTAAAATGAGTAGTCAGGTTGTCGGGGGCAAAATGCTAATTGCACGGCAAACTGACCAGAAAGTGCTCTAAATGCCAGCCATGGGGTGGTACAGTATATAAGTATTATTGCTATTGCTATAAATCAGGAGTTCTCAACCTTTTAAAGCTGGGGGCCGGGTCACGCTTCCTCAGATAACTTCGAGAGTCAGACATCCATTTTGCCCTTCCTACACGACATGGCACTTCCTGGTGTTGTGGAGGTGATTGGGGCCACATGAAATGGTGCTGTGGGCCTTATCTAGCCCGTGGGCCACAGGTGGAGAATCCCTGCTCTTAATGCAGGACAAATCAACTGATCTTGAAGCCTAGATTTATTTAATACTTTATGAGGTAAATACAATGGCATTCAGTCTGTTGAAACAGATTTGCTGAAATAAGCAAACCTCTATTTTAAAAAACAACTGATTTAACATGGAAGACAGAATGTTAGAATTTCATCCTTTGACAGTTCTATATTCTAAACCAGGTGTTCTCAACCTTTTTAAGCCGGGGTCCAGGTCACGCACCCTCAGACTGCTTCAGGGGCTGGATGGCCATTTTGCCCTTCCTCCACCACATGGCACTTCCTGGTGTGGTGGAGGCAGTGGCCCCCCCACATGAAATGGTACTGCGGGTTGCATCCGACCCCAGGTCGCAGGTTGAGAATCCCTCTTCTAAACTGTTCTGTCTTTCTGCTGAGAGAAAGATGGGGTAGGAATGAAATAAAAAATAAATGAAAAATTAAAAGAAAGTATTTGGCTAGAATCCTAAATCAACCTTTATAGAGTGGAGTTCTGTTTGAATTGCACTGCTATCCTGAGATCGTTGTCTCCATCTGGAAACCAGGAGAAGCAGAATAAGACTTTCAGACTTAGCCAGCACCTTGAGACCTTAGCAACCCAATCTGCCCTAAACTGACAGATCTTATGGGTGTGGTACAAATGATAAAATTGCACTGGAAGAATCCTAAAATGTCCACATACTTATAACAATTCATATCAATAGCACTTGAAAATATGATTAAAAAAACACTTCCAAACAATTTAATAATTCAAGCAAAACAAAAGCAAACAAACCAAAGAACTAGAATACAAGCTGTGATCTCCCTAGGCCAGGGATTCTTAAACTTTTAAAGCTGCAGGTTGGACCACACACCCTGAGACAGCTGAGAAGGGCTGGACTGGTGCATGTTTCTGGCAGTAATTGGTAGACCAGTAAATGAGCTGGATTCTGAAGCTCTCCTCATTCATACTGCATGTTGTTGTCTGCCAGCAGCCCCCATTTAAGCATGTTCTTACATTTAGGGACTCTGACCCTCAGCCTATTCAGGGTCATCCAAGTGACATAGGGAAGGTTGAGTTCCTCAGCTATATCCTCGTTTAATGATGTTCCTTGCACAGTGAGCTCCTTTCTCCAGCTTTTAATTTGGTTTTGCGCTTGTGTACCCTCAAGAGCTTGCCATAATGCTCTTCCTGGATGTCAGCCAATGGGTTTGAGGCTCGGATTCATTCAGGGGATGTTGAGGGTCCTTATCTTGCTTGCTTCTCTCAGCGTCTGCTGCTACTTCTCTCTTGATCTTAGATGTGATACCAACAAGAGGGTGGATTTTCTCAACTGTTGCAATTAGCCTGGCAACAGGATGAAATCAGTTTGTTTCCAAAAAGTGATGTTTATGGAGAGAAAGAATGAAAATGTTATGGAGTTTACCAAACTCTGTTCTCAAAGATCTTGGTGTCTTTCTTCTATACATCAGACCCATAGCTTTTCGGTTTCTATTCTTTTTCTTTTCTTTTTTTGGCATACTTTTCCAGCTTTAAAATATTTTACAGAGGTTTTTTTTGGCAGAATATCCAAGATAAGTAAGCGAGCCTTAACAGAATGTCTCTTGAGTAGCATAGCTCATACTTTTCAGAGAATTCTCATGCCTCTCATCACCTCCACGGTATATTCACAGCAAGGTTTTGCATGGCTTCTTTGATGCTAGCAATGAACCTGCTGGGGGATATGGATGTGTGGAGAGTTTGAGCTGGGTGCCAAAACTAGGCAATGATGCCCTTTGTTCTGAACCCTCAGGTGATGGGAGGTGTTTGAAATCTTAAAGGTCAACTAAAATAAATTGTATTGAGCTAATACAATTTGAATTATAGTTTTTCACGGCTTCTACATACCAGTATTTGATATCACATTGGACTTTCTGTACAACTATCCAATGTAACAGAATATTATGCTTTTTAAATGTAAGGTCACCCTTGCTCGAAAGCCAGTCATATCTGACTCTAGGATTCAGTGCTCATCTCTGTTTATAGCCAAAGAGCTATAAATGTCTGCAGATGTTTCTGTGGACATGCTGCAGGCATGCATAGACACTGGAGTGTACGGAACGCTGATTACTTTCCCACTGAAGTGGTACTTATTTATCTACTTGAAATTTCTTGCTTTCTAACTGCTAGGTTGGCAGGAACTGGGACAGAGATGGGAGCTCATTCTGTTCTGCAGCATCTTAATCACTTGAGTATTACAATTTCCAGAAACAGCCATCCAGAATTTTAGTTCAGCACATCTGAAAAAGTTTGTAAAAGTTACTTTTTTGGATTATATTACCCACTAACCACCATAACATGGACCAATATGAGCTTTGGATATTTGTAAAGCTATAATGCAAAAACATAACATTTCCATACTCTATATCTAACAGTGCTAAGTTGGGGAAAGCTGCAATGGAAAAAATTAAACAATATGTTAAAATATTAGTAACCGCTATAAAAATAACATTTGAAAACATTAAACATAAAGGTTAACTATAATGATTACAGAGCTCTGAATAAAACATTTTGAAAGAAACTCATTATATTACTTGATATTTTTCAGCAGCCATATTGCAGTTATTGTTATATGATAAATTATGGAAGTAAAGTAGACTTAATGTAAAATATAGGCTTCTGTTTAGCATGGCAGTAGGGGGGAAATCATTTTGCATTCCTAGGAATCAGATATATTGCTCTGATTGTGCAAGTAATTTGTTGCATTACGTGTTGCCAGGGAATTATCTTGTAACTAGTAGGGCAGATGGATAGAGGGGAACGTCTTCTAGTAGTCAATTTGGAATTTGCAGTGTGGAAATGTATATGCAAAATAAACAAAGACTGCTTCTCTTGCCCCTTAAGATAGGCAAGAGAATCACATGAAAAAAGAAAATTCCTCTCAAAATGCCTATAAAGGTTCTCTCCAAAGGAATATTTGAAATTAACTATGTATTATGCATTTTACCTAAAAGTAACTTTCTAACTATTACTTACTTAACTTGTTACCCAAAAGTAAATAATTATTGCCAACTATATTGCTTGTAACTAGTTACTTCCAAGTTCTGCTTGTTCCTCCATACAAATGGAAACTAAATAAAATACCTAAATGATTATTATGTTTATGTTGATTAAAAACCAAGCAGTTACAAGTGTTCTACTACTATCTATATGTGACAAAATTAGGTTGTTATTCATTCAGAGTCAGTAATTGCCACCCAGCTATTGAGCTCTTTTGTTCAGAATCATCAAAGTTTTAAATAATCTCTCTGTAGTAGAAGACCTCTTTTGCATTTGGATGGTTTGAAGTGGATTGAGAGCAAAATGGTGCTGATTGAATAAAAGCTGGCTGTGCTTTTATTTGGCTTTCTGTTTATTGAATTTTCCACATAGGTTCTCTGTAACACTGCAAACATTTATTTTAAAAGTGGGCTAGAACTTAAAATATCAAACAGTATCTAAATATAAAAATATTTACATACATTAGTTTTAGACTGATTGGCAACTGAAATTCTCTGGGAGCTGAAAGAATTTAAATTAACATACAGAATAGAAATAGGTAAAGGTAAGGGTAAAGGCAAGGTAAAGGTTGCCCTTGCTCGAAACCCAGTTGTATCCGACTCTAGGGTTCAGTGCTCACATCTGTTTATAGCCAAAGAGCCAGTGCTGTCTGTGTCTGCGGACGTTTCCATGGACATGTTGCAAGCATGAATAAACACTCGAGTGTAAGGAACGCTGTTTACCTTCCCACCGAAGTGGTTCCTATTAGAGCTGGCGGGACAGAGATGGGAGCTCACTCCGTCATGCAGCACTCAGGTCTTGAACTGCTGACCTGCCAACCTTCCAGACACCAAGTTCAGCGTCTTAACCACTAAGACACTGCAGTCAGTACAAACCACCACAAAATACAAACAGTTAAAAAAAACTGGTTTTATACATTACCTCCCATGATTCTTGATCTTTATGTGATACATATCTTGTTCCTTCACTAATGTTGTTCTCTAGACAACAAACATCCTGTAAAGTAAATCAGCTTGGGTGAGAATAAATGGCACAGGGTCATTCTTTCAATGTCATTGTTCAAATGGTGAACTGAAACCAGAGGTCACAAATCATGGTCTAATATGTTAGCCACTGTATGTCGTACAACCACCGCCACCGCCAAGTGTCAGCTAAGAATAAAGCAATACAGCATGTTATTTCAGGATTATTCTGCTTTTGAAGGGGGGGAGTGAGTATTCTTAGCACAAGATATATAATTTGATTTCCACATATATCTGTGCAGTTAACACTACAAAATGGAATTGCATGAAAGAGTCTATTGTCTAAAACTGTTAACATTGTTAAAAAAAACATGTCTGGGTGGAAAAAACCTCGTCTTATATATTGTCTGATGTGAACTTTCATTATTCATGATCTAGATCAGATTAAAATTGATGTATTACAGTAAGTTATACCAGACCACAAAAACATTGTCATGTTCTACAGACTGCACAGTGTTGCCAGCAGAAGTTATTCTACTGTCTGGAGGGAAAGGGAGAATCCTATACTGAACCTTAATTGGCCCTACATTTGCAGACTGTCTCCACCTCAGGAAGTCTTTGGATATATGATAATACATGATAATTTCTGAAAGGAAAAACAGCTTAATTTAATTGAGATGCCAATCAGCTGCCACTCAGTGTAACATGAAGAATTGCTTCCTGGGAATAATAATTTAACCCAAGGAGGAAGACAGCTGTGGTTCACTCTGGATTGCTTTCCTATGTACATCATCACAATGAAGATTGAAACACAAAAGTTTGTCCACGTTTCTGTACTTTTCCAGAGTGCCAACTATGACATGATTACAGTTCAACCCCTCTCTATCTTCACTCAAAAATATTTCCCATATTTAATTCTGTGAATTTGTACTTAAGTATGTGTATATAGCAGGCATGAGCAAACAACGTCCCATGGGCTGGCTCCATTCGTGAGCCTCATTTGGGCATTCCCTAAGCGGAGTTTCTCCAGCAAAAATCCTTTTAACCTAAAATAATTTCTGACACATTATTATTATTACTATTATTACTATTATTATTATTATTATTATTATTATTATTATTATTATTATTATTATTATTATTATTATTATTATTATTATTATTATTATTATTATTATTATTATTGACCTTTGGGAAGTTCTGGTGACCAGTAGAGCAGAGGCAGAACAGAAGCCAGTCCTATACTATAAAATAAAATATCAGTGCTTCTAGAGATGGGAATGTGCCAGAAAAGGGCTGATAGTACAATTAACTGTTAATGGGGTCAATATTTGTCATAAAGGTAAAGGCTGCCCTTGCTTGAAAGCCAGTCATATCCGACTCTAGGCTATGATGCTCATCTCCATTTACAGCCAGAGAGCTAGTACTGTCTATGCCTGCAGATGTTTCCATGGTCACATGGCAGGGACTCATAATTAACAGGAAAAAGATCAACACTTTGTTACTTATATTTTCTGTCTCTGAGTGTTTGGCATAATATGAACTCTCTACCAGTGGTGGGATTCAGCAGGTTCACCCCAGTTTGCCAGAACTGGTAGCAGCAATTCTGGCTGTCCCCACCCATCCAGGTTTTGAAATAAAGTACCTGTAGTCCTAATTCAGGTGCAAGGCAGGGCTTTCCCCCTGGCCACGCCCACCATACCACACCCACAGAATAGGTAGTAAAAAAAATTGAATCCCACTACTGCTCTACCTACTGTTGTGCCCTACATTTTTGTATCCATTTCTGCTTAGTCTTTGGTGTCTTTGATGGACATAAAGGTCACCCTTGCTCGAAAGCCAGTTGTATCTGACTCTAAGGTTCAGTGCTCATCTCTGTTTATAGCTGAAGAGCCAGCACTGTCTGCATCAGCAGATGTTTCTGTGGACATGTGGCAGGCATGTCTAGACACCAGAGTGCACAGAACGCTGTTTACCTTCCCACCAAAGCGGTACCTGTTTATCTACTTGCAATTTCTTGCTTTCAAACTGCTAGGTTTGCAGGAGCTGGGACAGAGACGGGAGCTCATTCCATCATACAGTACTTGGTTCTCAGTCTGCTGACCTTCTGTCATCCAATCAGCATCTTAACCATTTGAGCCCCCACAGTCCCTTTGATGGACATAGCCTCCAATTATTTCAATTCATTATTTGGTTTGTTAATTAGATGTGCAGATTTTTTTCAAGTAACTGCAGGAATAAAATGGAAAGGAGAGAGAGAAATTAAAAAGCTACCTTGCTGTAGTGGACCTGAGATTGCTGCATTTGATCACATTGTGTATGTGTGTCTCTTTTCATGCTTGTATAAACACAACAGCCTTCAAGACTTCCATCTTAATCAGTTTCCCAAGCTTTGGTTTTTGAACTTCAATTCCCAGAAGTCTAAGTCAATTCGCCAAAGCACTGACTGAGGCTTCTGGGAATTCAAATCCAAAATCCAAAGGTTGGGAAATACTGAACTAAATCTTTCATTCTTTTCCAGTTTCTTCTGGGAGGTATATGCAAAGTAATTAATTTGTTTCCTCTCTTTTTCTTTCCTTTTCTCTCTCTCTTTTTAGAAGAAATATGCACACTGGTAATTGCAGAAACCTTCCTTGAGGATGCAGGAATCTTCACGTGTACAGCAAAAAATGATTATGGATCAGTCACAAGCAGTGCAAAACTGACTGTGCTGTCAGGTATTCAGCAGTGTTTAATGTGCATATGACATTTGTCAGTGTTTTCTAGCCACTCTTAAACAACTTACAGTAACAGAGTAGAAAGCTTGTTTCCTTTTCTTGGTCTATATCTTGTTTAGTCTCTAAAGCATGGGTTCTCAACCTTTTTAAGACGGGGGCTGAGTCAATCTCCCACAGACTGTTTGGGGGAGGGGTGGGCTGGATTATTTTTTGAATTTATTTATTATTCATTTCCCACTCTGGGAGGTGTACACACAATATTAGATAATTTAAAAAACACACAACAAATAAAAAACAGAACACCCATACAAATACATCCCTTGTGGAAGAAGAAAAGGGGAGGCTTTTCAGAAAGCACTTTTGCAAAATTCTAGACCTGCTGAAATCCCTCAGGACTATGTAGAAAACAATACTTCTCAGGAGGCCCAAGAAACACACACTCCAGATTTTGTAATGGCTCCCCTTAAAGGCCTGTAGTATGCTAGTATGGAGAATAAGACAAAGTGGGCTGATGGGGAAACCCTTATTTAAAAATACTCTTCCCCCACACACGCCACACAAAGAATACTTGATGATAAAAATTTGATAGATTTATTGGGTCAATGTTTGTTGCAGCCTTCCCCCTCCCCCTGTCCCTGTTTCTGCATTTCGACTGTACAAAATCATTGGCTGATACTTGAGGCCATTGTACACAACTATACCTGATCTACAATAATGTCATAGAATGCCAGCACTACAAGTCTAATTCTGTGTAAATTTTATCAAGTCATGTAATTCTAGGGGATCTAAAATTTCCCATCCTGGCCGATTAAGCCTAGCTTTTCTAATTTCTTTATACTACTAAACTTATAATAAGCATTCTGATATATATTTCAAACTGCATACAGATACCAGTACATATGTTTTTAGAAATATTGGACAGTGGTGACAACTAGCCAAGATATCTATTCATTAGATGACAAACCTATCTACTAGAGAACAAAGCTGACAAGTATTCATTCCAAGCATCTTAATGTATTGATTTATTTATTAATTTATTACTATTATTTATTTATTTATTAAAAGTAACGGTGGATTGTTTCCCTCCTAAATCTTAAACTTTCTGTTCCCAGTGTTTTCTGTTTCAAGGGGGGAGGGAGAGTTAAACCGGATAGATCTTAACATCAAGATTCTGAAGCTAGGTGGCAGTAGAGGCAAAATGGAAACAGCAAGTTACTTTAACAAGCAAAAATTCTTTCACAGTATAAAATGTAAACCAGAATGAATAGAAAAATCTTGGAAGAAATTGGTAGTTCTCACGCCAGTAATGTTGAATATCTGTGGTGAGTGTTAACAAAACTCTGATAAGTAAAATCCACTCCTTTAGTACTTGAACACTCATAAATCAGTTGCTGTTCTTAATTGGCAACTAGTTCAATCTACATCATGGGCAAGAGCCATGAATAAACATGCATGAAGATGGTTACGTCAGCTCAGATGTTCATGAGAACCTAAGAAATACAGTCTTTCTGGCATAACTATAAAGAATTATAAACTAACATGGTGATCTCACCTTCCATGAACTAATAGTACATTAGTAAGCATAATTTGAGCTATCTGTTAAAGTTACAGTCTCTATCTATAATGCTACATTATCTCTCCTCTCTCACTATGTTTTAGCTAATTCTGAAAGCAGCAACCAGGACTTATCCATGCAAGAACAAATTGATGATGATTTCCACCACTTCCCACCCCCACCTCCAGATCTTGAGATTAGTTCTATTGAGCTTCCTTCAGAGCCTTCCGAGAGCCACCAGATGAACAAAGCTAGACCTAGCATTGCAGCTCTAGAATTACACCTTAATTCTTCTGAGAAGAAAACCAATGGCATTCATCCTAGCTATGGAGTAAATGGGGTGATGAATGGCAACTCCACAACTGATAAATCTCCTCATCCTCATAGCTTGCTTTCACCCACAAAAACACCACCACCTGTGCTTGCTAAGCCAAAACTGTAAGTAATTCTCTTGCTGTTGTTTGTTCTCATTCTTCTGAACCGCTGGCTGATTGAAGGCACATACAGTCATGCTAGAACCTTTGAATCAGAGGCAAAATATGGATATCCCAAAGGTTGCTTCTCATATAACTTTTTCAGCTGCATAGGCCTACACAGATATAGAAGAGCACTATGCTAGTGTTAGCTATGGAAGCTCAGGGTGTTGGACTCAGATTTCTGAGGTCTGTGACACACACGCACACACAAAATTCCCCAAATGTTTTTGGTTTCCAGTCAGCCTAATCCATTTAGGCTAGGAGGTTGAACAAGGATCAAGGTAGGGAAGGTATGCAAACTTCTTCAAGTTTCTCAGAGGAAAGATATGATGTAACATGTCTGTTTTTATATTTGTTGGAAGCTTCCTGCTATGCCATTTTCAACTTTTGTGTCTATGCATAGCCACATAGAATCCCAGCTTCTGTGTTATTGTCTCATGAAATGATGGTTTGAGAGGGTTTTTTATGTACAGTTGTACCTCACTTAAAGAGCATAATGCATTCCACAGGATTGCTCTTTAAGCGAGTTTGCTCTTTAAACAAAACATCATTGTAAGTGACCAATTGTGGGGGGATTGTGAACCCCGATTTATTTATTAAGTGAGTTTTTGGTTGGTTTTATTTGTTAAGCAAAGCAAACATTCAGAGAAAATTCTGCTCTTTAAGTGAGTTACTCTTTAAGCGAGATGCTCTTTATGCGAGGTTTGACTGTATATATATTTGTCAAACATACTGTATTAAGCAAAACTAACTACATATTAGTTTAATGTTCTTGTATTTCATCAGCCTTTGTTTCCTTCACTTGCTATGAGAAAAATGTGGTGTTTTTTAAAGCTAATATCACATCTCATTCTGAATTATGTAATAATTTTATAAGATCACTAAAAATGTTCAAACAAGGCAAGCTTTTAGTTTCAGTACTCTTCATCAGTCCTACTTGGTACAGTGCCTGAAGGTAGGGAAGAGGCAAAACATCACAAAGCTATTATCTCCCAAACATTTCCTAATTTATGGTCAATTATCGTATTAGGTGGTGTCATTTTGATCAGCTAGAAATAAAGTGATATCTCACATAATGAGCAAAATGTGTTCCATGCAGTTACTCGTTATGCAAGTTACTAGTTCAGCAAAACACATTTCCTATAGGGAAATGTGTTTCGTTTCGCAGCATCAGAAGGGCATTTGCGAAGGGTACAGGGATCTTCCCTGTACCCTTCCCGAACACCCCGTTGATGCGTGCCGCGGATCTGCGGGGTTTTGTAACACAGCGGGGCAGTCCCTCATCCACATTCCAAAGCACCCCACCCCATGTCAGCTGGGCATTTTGGAACACAGACAGGGGCCTCCCCCGCTGCATTCCAAAACACCCTGCCAGTGCGCATGCATCTGTGGGGTGTTTTGGAATGTGATGGGGATTTCCCCGTCCATGTTCCAACACACCCTGCAGATGCAAATCTTTTCATTAAGCAAGTTTTTGCTCGTTCAACAAAGCAAACCTTTTGGGGAAAGGTCTGCTCATTAAGCAAGTTACTCGCTAAGCGAGATGCTCACTATGCGAGGTATTACTGTACTGAAAAACTTTGCCTGAAATAGCAAGGATGCTATGTTATGTTCCAGCTTAATGATAAAAAAATTGAAATGCCTTTGTTTCTATTTTAAGTTTAGCAATACATTTTCATATTGAATAATAATAATTTCATGTCAGAAATTATTCTGGGTTGAAAGGAAATTTTTGCAGGAAAAACTCCTCTCAGGGAATGCCCAAATGAGGCTCCATTCATGTCCCCAAGAGCTTGGTCAGAGACGGGTGCTGAACCTGTCATGCAGTACAATACCTGGGTTTCAAACTGCTAACTTGCCAGCTTTCCAACTTATAAGGCAAGCTTCTTAACCAATGAGACACCGCAGCCCCTTTTCATATGGAATGTAAGCATTCCTTATTGTTAGAATAGGGCTGAAGAGCCTTATGGACCTCTAGATTATGTTGGGTTCCATTTTCCATCAGTTCCAGCCAATCTGGCCAATGATAATGGATTGTGTCAGTTAGTAGTCAATCAACATTTTGAATTTTTTGGAACAGTAGCCATGTTAGTCTGAGGTTTAGGCATATCAGAAAACAAAAAATAAAATAAAAAACACTGTAGCACTTTAAAGACTAACTGCTATATTTTTATTGTTAGCATTCGTGGATTTATTTATTTATTTATTTATTTATTCAATTTATATGCCGCCCTACTCGGTGCAACCAACTCAGGGCGGCTCACAAAACTCAAAAATATGACATTCAACACTATAATCAACAATATATTACATAATCACAATAAATTTGAAATTAAATATAATAGAAAATACAATATGATACAATACAACAAAACAGAAAAATAACAACAAATACATCGATATTATCGGTGTATATCATAGAAACAATTACAAACAATCACTCCCCTCCAGGTAGGTAATTATAATTACAAAGCAGCAGAATAGCAGCAAATACATTAATATCATCTGTACATATCATAAAACAAATTGCAGTGCAAAACAATCACTTCCCTCTGAGCAGACAGATATAGTCACTTCTCTCCAAATAGACAGTTTTGGTCACTTCCATCCGAGTAGGCACTGGGCAAAGAGATCCTTCCCCAGCCCCAGGAGGGTGGGACCCAAGGCCAGCTGGGTGGTGATCTTTGGCCACCCAGCAAATTCCATGCATTTTCCCAACCCCGGGAGATTCCCCGGCGTTGGAAGACTCCGCTCACGGCTGGCAGCACCATGGTCTTAAAGCCTCCTGGGCCCCCACAGGTGTTGTCTTTCTCCCCCTCACCGCGCTGGTCACAGGAGTGTCTGGTGAGGCTGGAGGCAGCGGCAGCGTGGTCTTAAAGCCTCCCGGGCCCCCACAGGTGTTGTCTTTCTCCCCCTCACCAGGCTGGTCACAGGAGCGTCTGGTGAGGCTGGAGGCAGAGGCAGCGTGGTCTTAAAGCCTCCTGGGCCCCCACAGGTGTTGTCTTTCTCCCCCTCACCGGGCTGGTCACAGGAACATCTGGCGAGGCTGGAGGCAGCGGCAGCATGGTCTTAAAGCCTCCCGGGCCCCCACAGGTGTTGTCTTTCTCCCCCTCACCGGGCTGGTCACAGGAGCATCTGGTGAGGCTGGAGGCAGTGGCAGCGTGGTCTTAAAGCCTCCCGGGGCCCCGCAGGTGTTGTCTTTCTCCCCCTCACCGGGCTGGTCACAGGAGCATCTGGATCAAGTCTGAAGAAGTGGACGTGATCCATGAAAGCTAACAATTAAACTACAGCAGTTAGTCTTTAAAGTGCTACAGTGTTTTTCATTTTGTTTTGTTTTCTGATATGCCTCAACATTTGGAGAAGTCCAAATTCCCAAGTTTTGCTTCAGATGCATAGTCTTTTAAATAAATATTATTTATGCATTTATTTATTTTATTTATTCTTTGCACTTTTGTACTACCTTCCAGCCAACTATTCTGGGTATTGTACAAAGAGAGTTAAAACCAGGATGAACAAACATGCCCATACAACCAATATAAAAAAAACAACGTGGAACATAAATGGCACAGGAACGAACTTACAAACATACAGTACCACCAAAAATTTTCCTAAAGAGGATTGATTTCAATGACTACTTGAAGCAGGGTGGTAAAGGAATAAAGCCAACCACTTGTCCTACTTCTCATGTTAGATATTCTAGCCCAGTGATGGCAAATCTTGGCACTTCAGCTGTTCTTGAACTTCAATTCCAAGAAGCTCTGATCAGCAGGAATGCTGACTTGGGCTTCTGGTAATTGAACTCCAAGAACCCCTGGAGTGCCAAGGTTGCCCATCACTGTTCTAGCCTCTCTAGGGGTGGAAACCTTCAAAGCGCATTATATTGAGGCATGGGTTTGGCAGGTAGAAACTATTGGAAGATGGCAGTTTGAGAAGTAGTGATGTCCCAACCGGTGTAAGGTTTGGTAGAAAGGTACCAGCACCTTGGTCTTTGCATGGAAATTAGCTGGGCCCCAGCATTGGTAAAGCTACCCACACCCACCATCAACTTGGCTTCCTCATTCTGGTCCTGTTGATATGTACCAAATACAAGAGATGCCCCATGTAGAGAGCATTGTGGTAATCTGTCCTAGAGAATACCAGTGTGTGGATCAGTATAGTTAGGAATTGGCTATCAAAGTAAGATGATATGCTTAAAATTGTAAATGACTGACCGAACTGCAGCAGATATCTGGGACTCCATCAATAGTGTTGCATCCAAAGTAACACCCAAACTGCAAACCCTATCCTTAATTACCTCTACATGTGTGTGAGAGGAAGAGCTGGATTGACAGAGACAGGAAACTATGGATGTTTCGTTGAAAGAAGTGGGTTTTAAATATTTGCCTTCCTAGCAGATTAGGCTCAGCCGTCTGGGTCAAAAGTGTTACTAATGTACATTTCTTAAAGAAACATTTACTTTTTCCTTTATGTCTGAAAGTCAGACACAATCATTTTTGTGGTTGTTTTGGGGGTTTAGACATAATTCCTGTGAAATGATATCATCAGTTTTTTATGAGCTGGGTTTTGAATGACAAGCTCAGGTATATGCTGGGAAGTATTACAGCATTCAGACTTATATACAAAGTACAGTATTGTGGGTTTCTTGTCTTTCAGAAGAGGATGTACTCTAGTCCAAACTTGCTGTCTAATTGCTTAATAGGATTACTAATATAAAATCCAGGAATCTGAGAAAGTTTGGACAAACAGCTGGCAGGGAAGGAGGTGGTGCTATAGGTTCAGTGTAGATACATTCAGTGGGTACAAGTAGCCACGTTCACAGAAAACATTAAACCAGGGGTTCCCAGCCATTCCATCGAGCCCATCACCACCTCCCCCACACCCAGAAGTGGAAGCAGGTGCATTTACATCAGCTGTAAAATGCACCCACACATGCCCAAACATGTCATAAACACAGAAGTGGGCACATTTACGACAGCAGTAAATGCACCTGTTGCCTCTTCCTGGGTGTGTGGTCCGGCCCACCCAGCTGTCCAGGGGCATGGTTAGGTCCACGGCATAAAACGGTTGGGCACCCCTGCCATAATTCAAATGAACAGTACTTTTCTGTTCACAAGCATGTGTGATCGTATCATGCTACCTTGAGTACTTCTTCTTGGCTCCTCCCCTCAGTGGGAATAGTTTCAATAATAAGGCTTTTCATCAAACAGAAACAAGCCAAGTTCTACATCTGAATGAGGACTCCTAGATTGTCATAGTCCCAACAAGCCAGAGACTGAAGTTGGTTCATTATTCCTGATTTCAGGTCAAATACTACAGCTCTGTTTATCTACTTGCAACTTCTTGCTTTTGAACTGCTAGGTTGGCAGGAGCTGAGACAGAGACAGGCACTCAAACCATCATACAGTACTCGGGTCTTGAACTGCCGACTTGCCAGTCTCCCAGCTAACAAGGCGAACTTTTAACCACTGAGCCACCACAGTCCTTTGGATGTAACTTTTATGTTTCACAACTCAGATATCATCATCATCATCTAGTGATAAAAATATTTAATAGAACTGAATGTAAAATTTATTCTCCCTTTTCAGATTCAGAGCCTCACTAGGGATACCTAGGAAGCCTTTGACAACCTTGGGACAGTGAGGGTACCTTTAATATTAGGAAAGTGTTGCCATTGGCCCCATGTTCTCCTTCGTGTTGTTTGGGGATGCACACTGATGGGTTCTGCGCCTGCGCTGAATCCGGAGCGGAGCTGGAAAGCTGATTGGATAAAGAGTTTTGAATGTGGGACCGCCCACCATGCCCAACCCCTTTAGGCGCCATTTCGCGCTCTCCCCTCAGTTTGCTTTTTTCCGCTGCGCAAGCAGGAGCCTGGAAAAAAAGCTGTGAGTACTTTGCTGAGATTGTCTCAGAATCTTCCAATTTTTCCTACTTTACAATTTTTCTCGGACTAGGGGACTTGTTCCCTTGGTCCTCGTGTGGCTGGGGCTCGCCCTCAGCCGCCGTTTAAAAAAAAAAAAAAAAAAAGACCAACATCTCGTGTCGGGGCCTCCCGGCCGGGATAATTTTTTCTCTTCGGCCATCTACTTCGGTGGATGGCCTCAGCGGCAGCGTTCAAGCAGTGTCCGTCCTGCAAGAGAAAGTTCCCTAGCTCGGACGGGCACGTGCGTTGTCTTCGCTGCCTCGGGGAGAGTCACCAGGTCCAGACCTGCGAAGTCTGTCGCGGCTTCTCGAAGGCCGCCATCAAGAACCGCCAGTACCGCCTTCAAGCCTACCTCATGGAGGCCGCACTGGCACCACCGGCTCCCCCAGCTCCAGAGCAGGCCGCTTCCACGTCTGCTCCTTCAACCTCCGCTTCTTCTTCCAGGCCCTCGGCCTCTGAACTGTTCAGGCGGAAGAAGGAGCAGGAGAAGAAGAAGAAAGACAAGAAAGAGAAAAAGAAGCGCCGTAGCTCTTCGTCTTCTCTTCCTCCGACCCCGGCACCGGCTCAACTTTCGCCGCCACGCTCCCTAGCATCCGCCCCGGTCGCAGCTCCACCTACGCCGGGTAGGATGTCGACCGAGGCCCGGGACGCCACGCCGGAGAGGGCCCACAGCCCTCCACCGCCGCCGGAGACTCCTCCACCTGTACCACCGCACAGGTCTTCCTCCCTCCGCAGTCCTTCCGTGGTTCCTGGTCCGGCTACCGAACCGCCGCCCCAGTTGAGCCTCATCGCCCCGTACATCGAGGCGATGGTGCGGAAACTGCACACCGAGCTCTACGGCCCGCAGACGACACCGTGGGAGCGCCCTCTGCCCTCACCACCAGCCACGGAAGCACCACCGCTCCGTGAGGAGGGCCCCGCACCGAAGCGGCAGAGGGTGGAACAGGCGCGGTCGGAGGCCTCTCTCCCTCCGTACCAGCTGCCTTTGCCGGGGAGCGATCCGAGATCCGCCAGGCCGTACTGGTCGGACTCGGACCCCGAGGTCTACCTGCCACCGCCCAGCGTCTCGGCGCGGTCAGGAGACTCCGACTCGTCGGATCAGGAGGAGGAGCAGCATCAGCCACCGCCGGTTGCGGTCGACAAGTCCCCGGACGACAACATCGGCGCCGTCCACGGATCCCAGCCGGAGGATTTGAAGACCTACACCGGACTGATCACTCGCCTCGGATCCACACTTGGGATTCGGGCGGAGGCTCCCCCGGACGACTGTGAGGATGTCGTCTGCGGCTTGGCCGACCGCAAGGAGTTGGTCCCCGTCCGCCTCGGACTGCTCCCTAAGATTGCGAAAGCGGCCAAGGAGGTGTGGAAGAAGCCGGTCTCTTCGCACTCCGTATCCAACAGAGTGGACTCTATGTACAGACTGCTGGACGATTCCAACTTTCTGCACATTCACCCGGCACCGAACTCCCGAGTGGTCAAGGGCTCCCAACACCGGACGCCGATCAGCAGCACTCCCATCCCGTCGACCCAAGAGGGGAAGAAGCTGGACGCACTGGGCAGGAGGGTCTACGCCAATGCCTCCTTGTCCTTCCGTGCGTCCAACTACGCGACGGCCATGGGAGGCTACCAGTGTCGACTCTGGGAGCAAGCGGAGTCGTTCAAGTCCCTACTGCCACCTGATCGACAAGCGGACTTTGAAAAACTCTGCATGGAGGGCAACCACCTCTCCCTCCAGCAAATCCGCACCGGCCGCCACGTCACCGAGTCGGAGGCAAAAAACTTGGCCTCCGCCATCCAGCTCCGTCGCCACGCCTGGCTCCGTTCGGCTAACCTGCAGGACGATGTCAAGCGGCTCGTGGAGGAGCTCCCCTTCGATGGCGAGGGCCTCTTCGCCAAGGAGACCGACACCTCCTTGGGAGAGCTGAAAGGGGACTACGCCACAATAAAACAGCTCCGCCCTCCACACCGTGGGTCCGGCCGTTACCATCAGGACCAGCCGTCGACGTCTCAGGCGGGCCCATCCTATCAACCTCGCCCGCCACAGAGACAAGGGGACTACTCCCGGTACCAGCCCTACCGGCAGCGCCAACAACCCAACCGTCCACGCTACCAGCAACGGCCTCAGACTGGCAAGCGTACGGAACGGAAGGGCAAACAACGTGTTTGACTCTTCCGTGACCGAGACTCTACCCTACCGCCCCCTTTCCGACTACCTATCGGCGTGGTCTGCCATCACCACAGACCGATGGGTTTTAACCATCTTAGACTCTGGCTACGCGATCGAGTTCGAGAGATGCCCTACTGTCGGACGGATCCGCATCACCGATCCATCCCCACCGCTCCAGGAGGAACTAACAGCTCTCCTAGAGAAGGGCGCCATAGAGCCGGTCGCAGCGTCGGAGTCTCACGAAGGGTTCTTCTCCCGATACTTCCTTGTGGACAAAAAAGACGGGGGGGCACGTCCCATCCTGGACCTCCGTCTTCTCAACAACCATATCAACGCGAGGAAGTTCCGGATGGTAACCCTTCACTCCATCCTCCCGCTGATCAACCACGGGGACTGGTTCACCGTCATCGACCTGAAGGACGCCTACTTTCACGTGTCCATCAGGAGGGAACATCGTCGTTTCCTCCGATTCCAGGTGGGCGGCAACATCTACCAGTACACATGCCTACCCTTCGGCCTCTCCACCGCTCCGAGGGTATTCACGAAGTGCATGGCACCGGTGGCTGCTCATCTGCGACTGCAAGGCGTCCAGGTGTTCCCGTACATAGACGATTGGTTGATCTGCTCCCCGACCCAACAAAAAGCCAAGGACGACGTTGCACATTGCCTCGCCCTTATGCAGAGCCTCGGTCTGCGGGTCAACTTCAAGAAATCCCAGTTGACCCCCACTCAACGAATAGAATACATCGGAGCCGTTCTAGACTCTCTGGCTCTAAGAGCCTACGCCCCAACCAAACGTCTGCTCGACATCCGCACAGTGGTGGCACGGATCCAGGGCAGACGTCGGGTCCGTGCGAGGGACGCCCTCCGTTTGCTAGGACTCATGGCGTCGACCACGGCGGTGGTCTCGCACGCCAAACTCAAGATGCGCTCCCTCCAGTCGTGGTTCCTCTCCTCCTTCAACGGCACCCACGACAACCTCGGGAAGTGGCTCACACCGACTCCCGAACTCCGGGACCAGTTAAACTGGTGGACAATGGACCAGAATGTGACCGCGGGGAGACTCTTCACCCTTCCCGCACCGTCCATCCAAGTCACCACCGACGCGAGCACCCACGGATGGGGTGCGTGCTGCCGCGGACTACGGATTCACGGCATATGGACACCCGAGGAAGCCGACCACCATATCAACTTCCTCGAGCTGCTAGCGGTGTGGAAGGCGATGAGGTCCTTCAGACCGTCGATCGCGGGCAGTGTGGTGCAGATCGCCTCGGACAACACCACGACACTAGCCTATCTCAACCGGCAAGGAGGGACCAAGTCTCTCTCCCTCCTCTACCTGACCGTCCAGATGTGGGAGTGGTGCCTGAAGGTACATGTGTTCCCCATAGGTGTCCACATCCAGGGCACCCTGAACTCCGATGCAGACTCCCTGAGCCGCAAAGGGACGGCGATGCACGAGTGGGAACTGGACGAATCGGTGTTCGACCGCCTGTGCCGACGGTGGGGCACACCGACCCTAGACGTTTTCGCGTCACAGACCAACTCCAAGTGCCGCCGTTACTGCTCCCGAGCGGGGATCAGCCACGGATCGGAGGGCGATGCCTTCATGGTGCCGTGGCACCAGGAACTGCTGTACATGTTTCCACCGATCCCTCTCATCCAACGGGTCCTGATACGGATCCGTGCGGAGAACGCCTGGACGATCCTGGTTGCCCCGTCCTGGCCGCGCCAGCCGTGGTTCCCACTACTCCAAACCCTGGCTTGCGATCGTCTCCGCCTACCCACCGATCCGAATCTCCTCCGCATGGAAGACGGTCGGATCCTTCACTCCGATCTGCCGAGCCTACACCTGACGGCCTGGCTTATCCGCCCAACATAGCACGGATCCTTGATCTGTCAAGGAAACCTTCCACACGGAAGTCCTACGATGCCAAGTACCGTCGCTTCACTGACTTCCTAGCATCCAGCGACCGCACCGTGGACTCCGCATCCCTGCAGGATGTCATGTCCTACCTCCTGCACCTCGCCGAGTTGGGATCCGCACATTCATCATTAAAGGTCCACCTAGCTGCTGTGGTCGCCAAGGCCCCACCTTCTTCAGTATTGTCCTCCGCCTTCAGAGACAAAACTGTTAAAAGGTTCCTTCAAGGGCTACGCAACGCCTATCCTCCAGTGAAGATACCACCCCCTCAGTGGTCCCTCACTACAGTGCTCACCGCACTCACAAAGGCACCCTTTGAACCCATGGCTTCGGTGGACATTAAATTTGTCTCCTACAAGACTGCTTTCCTTGTAGCTATCACTTCTGCCCGACGGGCAGGGGAGCTGGCAGCCCTTCGGTCTGACCCTCCTTTTCTCAAGTTCTACCCTGACAGGGCAGTATTGCACCCAGATCTGACATTCCTGCCCAAGGTCCTGACTGAATTTCACCTGGCCCAAGCCATCACGCTTCCAGCATTCTTCCTGAATCCCTCGTCTCCACAAGAGAGAGTGTGGCACTCGTTGGATGTCAGGAGGGCTTTGCTGTTTTACACCCAGAGGACTGCGTCCTTCAGGAGAGCAAAACAACTGTTTGTGGCTTATGGTGGCAAGACTAAGGGACAGCCTCTGTCTGCCCAGAGACTATCTAAATGGATCTCAGGTACCATTTACCTGGCCTATCAGATGTCATCCCTGCCACCTCCGCCTCATGTCCGGGCTCACTCCACCAGGACACTGGCTTCCTCCACTGCATTCCTAGAGGGCATCCCGATGGAGGATATCTGCAAGGCTGCCACTTGGTCCAGGTCCTCCACCTTCATCACCCACTACCGGGTTGATACAAGGTCCGCCCCTGATGTCAGACGGGGCAGGTCCATCCTGACGGCTGGTCTCCGATCCTCTTCGCTGATGACCGCCCATCCATGATGCCATCGCGCTCTCCTACATCTCAGGACGCCGGCTGCCCACCATCCAAGTAAGTGAGCTTGTTAGTCACCCATCAGTGTGCATCCCCAAACAACACGAAGGAGAAGGACAGGTTTCACTTACCAGTAACTGTCGTTCTCCGAGTATGTTGTTTGGGGATTCACACAACCCAACCCTGCCTCCCCTCAGGGCTGCCGGCCTGAGATGGCCTTAGGCTTAGCGGGCAGCTTTAATATCAAACTGAGGGGAGAGCGCGAAATGGCGCCTAAAGGGGTTGGGCATGGTGGGCGGTCCCACATTCAAAACTCTTTATCCAATCAGCTTTCCAGCTCCGCTCCGGATTCAGCGCAGGCGCAGAACCCATCAGTGTGAATCCCCAAACAACATACTCGGAGAACGACAGTTACTGGTAAGTGAAACCTGTCCTTCTTATGCCATACTTATGAGTAGACTTCATTAGAATCAACCAAATGTCCAAATAGCTATGGATATGAAAATGAGAATCCTTTATTACAGCAAAATGTTTTTTACTGTCTGTAGAATTTAGAATTATTGAACAATAGTTTGAACTTCAGAACTTCCTGTGCTGCAAACTTAGTTGGCACCTTTTAATCTCAGTTTGGCATCACATCTATAAAACAAAAATTTTAGTCTGACATGTTATGAATATATTATCTGGTAAAAAAATTGTTTTGCTTTTCAGTGAGTATGTAGATTAGTCCTGTAATTGTTATTTATGTCTCAGAGGATCACACAAGTGTTGAAATTCCAGCTGTTTTTTTTTTAGCTAAACTTGGTGTGGTTGTGAGGAAGAACTACAACCATTTGTTCATATTTCAGTTCAGTCCTAAAAATATCTGAGCCATATTCACTTGTATAACAATATCTATTCAATCATGATTTATACAGAGAAAGAGTCACATAAAAATTCCTTTATCCACATAAACTTTCCATGCACCATTGTTCCTATTTAAATGCACATACACGATGTAGTGGACCATTTTTCTATTAAGCTAATATATGAACAATATATTCAGGCTGTATATGGAGTATATCTACTCAGGCTATGTTAACACATGTTATAGGCTGGTACATGTAAGCAGCATTAAATATGACTGGATGTAAATAGAAGGTTTACACAGACGAATGCTTTCTTACTGCCTATATCCTGTATCGCTCAGTAATACAGATCATCGTCATCATCCAATCTCAGCAAGTTAATAAGTACCTGAAAAATTTTAGATGGTTATTTTCAGGAAAAACTAGTCCAGAAATCATGTGACTTATTTTTTCACAAATCACCTAATTAGTGGACTTCTCATTGACCAAACTCTTGTTGCTTAACGCAATAAAGTAGTCCCGTTGAATCATTGGGGATTGGGTGAGTCTATTATTCTGTAAATTCCATTGATTTAGCACAGTAGGTTGCAGCTGAAGTAAGCTAGTTTGAATCAGTTAAACTTGTGAAGGGTTATCCCCATTGATTCAGTGGGCCTACACTAATGCAAGATATGCAGTACTTCCTCACATGCTAAGCAACAGGATTTTGGCCACTGATTGTTCCATTTGGGTGAATGGTAATCTCAGAGTTCTAGGCCTGTATGTATAGGTAAAGGTAATGCTCAAAAGCTGGTTGTATCAACTCTAAGGTTCAGTGCTCAGCTCTGTTCACAGCCAAAGACCCAGCGCTGTCTGCATCTGCACAGGTTTCCATAGACATGTGGCAGACATACCTTGACACCGAAGTACAAAGAATGCTGTTTACCTTCTCACTGAAGTACTACCTATTTATCTACAGTACTGTACTTGCGATTTCTTGCTTTTGAACTGCTAGGTTGGCTGGAGCTGGGACAGAGATGGGAGCTCATTCCGTCGTGCAGTACTCGGGTCTCAAACTGCTGACTTGCTGACCTTCCAGTCATCAAGTTCAGTGTCTTAATCACTTGACCCACTGCAATCCACCCTGTGTGTACAGCAAACTAAAAAAAAGCCATGAACATAGAAACTAATGTAAATGGTGTCTAGATAATACAACACAAATAAGTTGAATTAATGCAGCACTAATAAGCTATAGTTCCTAAAATGTAAATAGAAAAAATTTACAACTCTACCCTTTTTCTGCTATCAAAAGCCCTATTTCTTTCAAAAACAGTCCTGTGGTTATAAAAGGAATATGGGACAGAGTTAGTAAACAAAAATACAGTTGTCTTACTATAAGCTTTATGTTTTTTCTGTAAACTTTTCTCTTTTAATAATTGCTGGAAAAGAAATTATATTTATTAAAATGTTAGTTATCTCTGGTGGGATTTTGCAATTGGCTGCAATATAACCAAACTTCCAAACTAAGGTGTGTGCATTTGACGTGTCAACGCCCTTGTCAAAGCTTCCTGCAGAAGAGCTGACAGCTGCTTTTTGAAAATGTAACTCCCGCTTTATCCTATTTTTGTTGGAAAGCTACTTCAGTTAATCATTAACAATACAGTACTTAAAGTTTTTGTCTCCTTCTAAGTGCCAAATCCACCTTTTTTCCTAAAAGGAACAAAGTTGTCAAACAAAGTAGCTGAGGGGCAGATCAGAAAAGCTGAATATGCTGAAATGAAATTAACAAAACTAGAATCACAGATTTCTTAATCCCATTATATTTTTAGTCGGCTCCTGACATTCATACAGAAATCTGCATCTGACTTTGAAAATATTGCAAACAAATTGTTTTGTTCTGTTTATTCATCACTGATGGGGTTGATGTCTTTATACATTGTTCATTTAGATAGAGATGAAGACATAGTTGAATCTCAACATCCTAAATGTTAACACAGACTTTATAATCTTGCTTCTTTCTCAATATTGAAAGTTTCAAAGGAAATATTAATTCCAGGCCTTGATTTCCTATTGATCGCTTTCAGTAAATTGCAACTTGTGAGAATAGCACTGCACAGTCATATTTGATAAGGCATTGTGTAAAATAAAGACAATTGCCATTAGCCAGAAATTGATGGCAATCTTAATCTCAAATAGAGAGATCAAGTTTTTATAAATATTTGAAAGCAAGAAATTGCAAGTAGATAAACAGGGAAGGTAAACTGGCTCTTCGGCTTTAAAACAGAGATGAGCACTGAACTCTAAAGTCAGATACTACTGGCTTTTGAGCAAGCGTGACCTTTACCTTTATGTTGCTAATATGGCACTAGCTACCCTGTAGTGTACAGCCAGTAAAACAGGATGTCTCCTGGGAAAATATAGTTATTCTTTTCCATTATGTTTTTTATGTTGCGATCACAAGGAGACCACAGAATCAAGATGAACTCCATGTCCGTTCTTCCCAGGCACACAGACCAGCATAAACTAACACATTTTGAGTCCATATAATTTTTTGTCATGTACAAAGCTGAGAGGGAGAGCAAGAAGCTGTGCCGAATTAAATACAGTTTGCCCTGAGCAACTCTTCAGTAGCTTTTGCTGTATTTTTATTTATTTATTACATTTCTGTACCACCCATTTGGGTGGTATCCCACTCTGTGACTGGTAGAGTTCAGGCAGTTTAATAAAACTAACTAAATCCCACATACTGAATGTAAGACAAAGAGATGTACTCAGTGTAATTCAAGGACTGTAACAAAGATGTGAATGCCATTTGTAGCCAACATGGTCCAGTAAATTAAATAAGCAAAGTTTGGGCTGAATCTTTATCTGGTATAAAACAGTGAGAATTATGTTCAAAGTATGCTGGTACAGTACCAGATAGCTTTGTATTTCTGTTTTGGCAATAAATGCTGTCTATGTGCTGACCTTTTTAAGAGGCAAAGAGTATTAATGGAACTTTGTGCTTACATTGAAGCTATTTGGCAGTCTGACAAGAAAAACAAAATGTTCTCATGCCTTGGCTGTAAAAGTTACATTTGCAGTATGTTTAGCATATGATTTTATAGTTGTATTGTTGTATAGGTTAAGATAAATTTGAAATCAGCCGTGGTTGGAAATTGAAAATAGTTTTTCTAGATAAGAATATTAAAATTGTTTTTAAGGTATCTATCTACCTGTGGTTCAGAGAGTGGTCCTGTAATTAAGTTTCAATTATTAAAGATTAAATTTAAAAAGTAATTAAGAATTTGAAAACCAGCCATGTTTCCTGGCTGAGATAACTTAACAAAGGAATGCTGTAAAATCTTTGTTGATGTTTTATTGGATCTGTCCATAATGCATTGACATAATATATATAATACATTGCTTATATGGCAGCTGGCAGAGGCCAGAGGCACAAAGGTTTCTACTCTGGAGGTTTTATTTTCACTATACTTCTTAAACTGTTTACTAATCAGCCCTCCATGCAGCACACAAGAGTTTTTCATACAGTATACAAACTGGAGAGAACTCTCTCTCAATCTCAATCTCAAACCTTCCATGCTTGTCTAAGGAGGACATCTTGTCAACTGTAAATATAACTACTAAGCTAAGTAAACATTTGTTGACTGCTATTTGTATGCAAAAAGGATTGTTCCATGTTTGTGAGAATAAATAAATTCTAACTGACGTGGTTACGGCCTACAGTATGCATATACAGTGGTACCTCGGATAACATTTGCCTCGGATAATGCTAAAATCGGATAACATTGGGGAATTTGAGGCAAACATGATAATGTTGTGTGATGCAAATGTTTGCCTCAAATTCCCCAACGTTGAGATCACTTGCTGTTAGGTTTGCATTTCTCCAGCCAAAGGCAAAGGCTAACAGCAAGGGATTTGCCCTGCCCACTCTGTTGTTTCAGCTGGGGAGGCAGGGTGAATATCCCTGCCTTTGCTTTTTGGTTGGGGGTTGAACCGGCGCCCATGTTCTACCCCCAACCCAAAGGCAAAAGCCAATGGCTAGAAGGATTCGCCCTGCCCACCCTGTTGTTTCAGCAGGAGAGGTAGGGCAAGTCTCTTTCGCCTTTGCCTTTTGCCTTTGGGTTGGGGGTTGAACCGGCTTTTTTTAACATTGTGGGGTTAATGCATTGCACAATGTTAAAAACCGAATAACATTAAGACTTGTAGAACCAATGTTAATGTTATCCGAGGTACTAGTGTATCAGGGTGCCCTCTTGTACCTTCCATCTTAAAGTCTCTTTCTGTTCATCATCATGTAATTGGGGTACACAGAAAGAGCCTCCTCGAAGATTGTGGTATTTTGAACTACAATTGGGCATGCCCTGGTAACAGCCAAATTGTGTTGCTAGCTAATCATTCTCATGCTAGGACGGGTGAAAGGAACTGAAGAATGGAGTCACCAAAAGGTCCTTCATTTTGGCAGTTTCACATCTGGCCTAGACATGGAAGAAGAAGAATCACGTAATTCCAGCTGAGAAAACCTATTCTACATACCACCTGTCTATCAGAATCACACTCTTTTGGGCACACTCAGAGTCAACTAACAGAAAATCAATGACTTGCGTGTGTGCATGCCAGCCGAGTGTGTGCGTGTGTGTGTGTGTGTGTGTGTGTGTGTGTGTGTGTGTGTGTTTATTCAAGAAATTACACATAACACTTTCCCCCCTTGATATAAATAAATATGTACTGTACTTCCAAAAGCTTCTATTAGCTTCAGGAAGTGAGGCGGCAAAATATATAAGAATGAAAACTTTAACTGATAGAAAATCAATAGCTAAAGATTTCCTGAAATCCTGAATAAATGACACTATAGGAAGAGATGTTCAACATTTTTACTCCATGACCAGTTTCTCAGTTTTAAGAGCAGCTACATGTTTGTGACTTTTTCAGGGTTACCTGAACAAACTTTTATTTGAATGTCATATGTTTCCAAATGTGTGTGTGTGTAGGAATAGTGCTGAGCCAGAATAGTGCTAACAGGAATAGTGCTAAACCAGAAGTAGGGGGATCAATAAGTTCTTTTCCATACTGCATCCTCTGTACATCTCAAAGCCACATGGTCCCAGGCTGTTCCCAAAAAATGGGAAATAGTAAACCTAATTCTGTGTACTCCCTACCAAGAAAAACCTAAACAGTGTTGCCATAAGTTGGAAATGACTTGATGGCACATTATTTTTTGTACTGGATTCTGCTTAGGTGTACAAAACCAATGATATTTCTCAAGCTTTAATTTGCAAAAGAGAGGTACTGAACTGTTGGCTGAGGATGCTTTGGATGAGCATGGCGGAGTTGACTGGGGATGTGGTGGCCCCCGCCTGCTGGTTGATATAGTAATATCACTCCCTCTCTCTTTTTAGTTGTATGGCTAATTTTTTATTGAATTTTTAATTGGAGTTTTTACTGATTTTACATTTTTTATAGTTCTCTATTGGGATTTATGTAGTTCATGATGTAATTGTTGTATGCCACCCAGAGAAGATTCAGTTGAGAAAGCATTGATGCTGGGAAAGGTGGAGGGCAAAAGAAAAAGGGGGCAGCCAAAAAATGAGATGGCTAGATGGTATTGTAGACACAATGGGCACAAAGCTGAGCGAGTTGAGGAGGATGGTGGAGGACAGAAGTGCCTGGCGGACAGTGGTCCATGGGGTCGCAGAGGGTTGGAATTGACTGTGTGACTGAACAACAACAACCCAGAGTTGCTTGCTGAGTGGATGAATAAATAAATAATATTTATTTATTTATTTATTTATTTAGACTTATATTACTGCCCGTTTGCCACGGCGACTCAGGATGGCTTCCAGTCAACATACAATACAGCTTATTAAAAACATCCTTAGATAGTTAAAGTCCCCAAATGGTGAGTTATTTAGAGTAGTCATATAAGCCATGGGGGGGGGGGGCTCCCATCACGGCACCCCACACCCATTGGGCCAGCCAGGTCTTCAGGCCTTTCGTGAATGTCTTTATTCTGTTTTGTTTTGGTTCTAGTCTCTCTCTGTCTGCCCTCTGTTTACAAATTTTCTCTTCACAAATGATACTGGTGCTAGCCAAACTTTTTTTGATTTTCCAACCCTATCCTTTGATATACCTCCTTCCGCTTTACTTTAGAAGCCAGTATTCACTGTGAAACTTGTCCAACAGGTTCTTCTTCGTGCTTCATTTGATTTCTCCCCACCCCACTCCCCAACTTCATAATCGCAGAATGCATCATACTGGCCTCTTCGGTCCAGAAAATCTGATCTGGAAAACTCAACCAAGGTACTCTGGTGCTTCTGGAAAATCTGGCATTATTTTATTTCCAGTGACTTGTTTCCATCACTCCTGTTACAATCACAAATTGGCTGAAAAACTTGGGTTGGCTACCTTTGTAGTCATTTATTGGTGTGAATAGATGGAAGGAAGCCACAGCCTTGAGTCTGCAAGACATAAAGAGAGTTGTTAATAATAGGATCATTTGGAGTTCAACAGTTCATAGGGTTACCCTGAATTGGAAATGACTCAAATACTTACAGTAACAACATTGTTGTGAAAGTTTCACAAGTGTTCCACTTATACTGAAAATCAGCTAGCAGCGTGAAGGTCACCACATTCAAAGCTAAGGATGAAAAATGGAGGAACTTGATCATTTTTTCAAGATATATTCCATATGATACTAAGATCACAAAATTTAGAACAGGATTTGTCCCTGTAAAATATTCAGGTCAGTGGAACTGATTACCACCCACCGTATATGTTCTCTTCCTAGTGCCTGTTGGGGTGCTGCTGCTTCTTCCAGTATGAAGCCAAAGAGAACTCTGTGGACTTGGGCACTTTCTTCTGGTGTGCCTAATAAAAGTTAGTGAAATGAGAGATCTTGGCTTTTGAAGGGGACAGTTTTGGTTTCTTTATCCTTTGTTGTGTTCTGTCTCCAAAGTTCACTCGCTCTATAATTTTGTCTTTCCCCTCTGTTGTTTAATAAATTTAATATTGTGCCCTTTTCTAAAAATGTACCAGATTTATGAGTGGATATGGATAGAAATCAAGAGATTTTTTTAAAAGTGGCAAACTTTAGTCAGGTAGTAGAGTTCAGCAGTGACACCATTGTTGTTGGAAGATAATGTTATTTGTTACTTGATAAATTTCATAGCAGCCTCTATGAAATGTCATCCTTAATTTTTTTAGGGATGTCAAAAAACTCTTAATGGTTGATTTTAAATTGTTATCAGTATATCTGCTGTTGTGGGCAGTTTGTTACAATTCCAAAGTAACTTTTATTTCATTGTGTCTTTCTGTGGATTAATTTGCATACTCTAGGCACCAAAATATAATCGTGTTTTGTTAAATGTGTTGAAGACCATCTTATCAGTTCCTTATCTAAAATGTCTTAGCATTACAAATAAAAAATGTAAATCACAAATTATACCACAGTTACAACATTGCACATCCTATAAATGGCAAATAATTTAAATGTATAGCAAAAATAGACAACAAGGAGGCATATACCTGTCTTAGATATTTTGGAAATTTGTTTTTAGGAAGTTACAGTTGCAAAACAGATACAAAAAATAGATAAGGGGTTTTACACTTACACTTAATGTGTGAGATAGTACCTGCACAAACATTACTCTGGGTTGTGCTTTTTAAAACAATTAACTTGTGATAATATTGAACATAAAAGCAATGTTCTATTTTGTATCAACTCAAATACAGTTACAATGCAGTTCTGTCAAACCTAGAGTGGTTATGTATATGAGAAGAGAGGTTAGAGGCCTTGAAATTCCCTTTCTGTGGTGAACATCTGGACAGGAGGCTGAAAAGATGCACCAACTGCCTTGTTAAACTCTTCTCCTCTGAAGTGGGATGCATTGCACTTCTGACCAAATTTTAAAAAGCATTTCTACATAAAAATTAAAACACATAGTTGTATGGATATACAGTATGTGTCTTTTTTTGGTCTCCTTTATAATGTAAACAAGGCCCCCTCTGTCACAGGTGCATAATAGGAAGTGAGCTTAAAAAAAGCTAATTATTAAAGCTAGTTTATAACTTAGTCTAAGAAATATCTCCTTCCTAAATTAGAGGCCAAAATTGAACTACTAATGCTGAACTTAATAGATCCATTGAATAAATGGAGTTTCAGAAGTGTTAATATAACCATTCCTTGAGTAATATAGTAGTGGTTATTCTTCAGTAAGAACTAGCAAATGGATTTTTGTTGTTGTTCAGTCGCACAGTCGATTCCGATCCTCTGTGACCCCATGGACCATTGTCCGCCAGGCACTCCTGTCCTCCACCATCCCCCTCAACTCGCCCAGCTCTGTGCCCTTTGCCTCCACATTACCATCAAGCCATCTCATCTTGGGCCGTCCCCTTCTTCTTTTGCCCTTGATCCTTCCAAGCATCAAGGCTTTCTCAAGTGAATCCTCTCTTCTCATTTGATGTCCAAATTACTTTAGCTTCATCTTTACTATTTGACCTTCTAAGGAGCAGTCAGGGTTGATTTCTTCTAAGATTGACCTATTTGTTCTCCTCGCTGTCCAGGGGACTCTCAAAACTCTCCTCCAACACCACATCTCAAAGGCATCTATTCTTCTGCGCTCAGCTTTCCTAATGGTCCAGCTCTCACAACCATACATTGCCACAGGGAATACCATTGCTTTGACTATGCGAATCTTTGTTTGCAATGTGATGTCTCTACTTTTCACTATGCTCCCCAGGTTTCTCATCGCTTGCCTCCCAAGAATCACTCGCCTTTTTATCTCATGGCTGCAATCACCATCTGCAGTGAGCTTTGATCCTAGGAAAGTAAAATCTGTCACTGCTTCTACTTCTTCCCCATCTATTTTCCAGGGACTGATAGGGCCTGTTGCCATTATCTTGGTTTTCTTGATATTGAGTCTCAAGCCAGCTTTTTCACTTTCTTCTTTCAACCTGATCAGGAGCTTCTTTAGGTCCTCCTCACTTTCTGGATTTAGACCAATATATATATATATTATTTACTATGGCCATTCAATTCTGCTCTCTGGTAAAATCAAAGGCTTGAATCCTTCTAATGTTTGTGGAAAGTGTAGTTTATTGAAGCTAAATGTGGCTAACAGATGAGGTGCCAGGGCACGTCTCAGTTACAGTGCCTGGTCACACATCTGACTGCACAGCTAGGATGCATCCTAGTGCTACTGCAGTTATTTACAGCACATTTACACAAATGTTATGCAAACACCAAAAGGATTGCAGCCACTATACCATCTGGACTGTGAAGAGATACTTCCTTCAGATTCCATTGTTGTATGAGAATTGAGAGGACAACTTGCAGTCTTCCTACTCCATAGGTGCAGAGGTGGGTATGTGTGGGTCATAGATCTCTAGGTAAAAGTAAAGGTTTTCCTTGCTCGAAAGCCAGTCATATCCGACTATAGGGTTCAGTGCTCATCTCTGTTTCAAAGCCAAAGAACCAGCACTGTCTGCTTCTTCAGATGTTTCTGTGGTCATGTGGCAGGCATAAATAGACACCAGAGCACACAGAAAGTCAATTCTTGTAAAGCTCTTTCCCCAGGGTCGTCAGGTGGAGCTCACTGGGACCTTAGCAGCTGCAGCAGTTTCCTAGCAGCTAGAGACCTGAAGTTGCCTTGGACCCTTATGGACCTTTTTAACCTTTTAAACTTTTAAATCTTTGAGGGTTTTTTTTTTTTTTTGTAAATATATAGTTTAATTTTTTTTTGAAGTTGATTTGGTTTCTGGGTTTGTGGGGTACTGGTTTGTAAGTGGGATTTTTTTTTTTTTTTGAAAGTTCTGAAATGTTTTGTGCATTATGCTAATTTAATTGTAACTGTATATTTTGTTTTCTTTTTGTATTGTTGTTAGCTGCCCAGAGTCGCTTAGGCAAGTGGGGTGGCATAAAAATTGAACAATTAAATTAAATTAAAATTAAAAGTCCATTTGATACCATTTGTCTAGAGCAGGGATTCTCAATCTGTGGCCCATTGGCTGGATGCGGTCCACAGCACCATTTCATGTGGACTCCCCCCCCCACACACACACACACACTTCCACCACACCAGGAAATGTCATGTGGTGAAGCAAGAGCAGAATGGCCATCCAGCCCCCAAAGCTGTCTGAGGAAGCATGACCTGGCCCCCAGCTTTTAAAGGTTGAGAACTCCTAGTCTAGAGATCTTTAGGCTCTTCTGTTAAGGAGGTTGTTACTTATGTAACAATTTTTATGCATTTATGATGCTCATGATTTGATGCTGGTTCTGATGGTATCGGTCTGTGACTTTATCATTTTTTCCATGTTGATCTCCTTGATTTCTTTTGGTGGTAGCTTTACAAATAATGCATCCTGTTCTCTGAGTTGGACTTGAAATTTGTTCAGTTAACTGACAGCTGGAAAGTGTCACACAGCAAAAGGAGCACCTTTATTCTTCAGCTTGTGAAGCAACCATTGTGGGTGCAACATTTCCTTTCCTATTAGCTGATTAAAAAGGCCACCTTAGGGTGGTTTGTGTGCACCCATGCACATGCACTAATATTTATGGTACAGATCAGATTTTTCCAACCAACGCAATCAGCTCTCCAAATGCAGCACATTGGCTTACGTTCACATACAAGCTGTTACAGCCTTTTGCTCTGACACAGGAAACCCAATTACTTTAATTCATTTAATTGCCCATATTAGGAGTTTTCATTTTTGTTTGTATGGTTTTCCCTGTGCCATTCAAGGACAACTTATTTTTTAAAAAAACTTATTTTAACAGCTCATGAATTTTAGGCACAGTAGAAAAATGGGAATGCTGTTCTGAAAAATAAGAATGTAGAGCAAAAATACCATTAAGAGCTATTCAGCATTCTCAGAGGCATCTGTTTTCCATCTTGTGGTACTGTTTAATTGCTAAATGTTACAATTCAGTTTGCTGAAAATAGCATGAAGAAAGAAATTACTTCTCTTCTAAGATTTTGGAAAAGTAAAAAAGAAACAGAAAAGTAAGTACTGCAGACATGACTAAAATTATCCTATATTTAATTTACCATCTCTTTTAATCTCCTCCTCCCATAATGGTTTGCTTCAAGAAAATTGGATCAAACTCTAGATGGCATTTTATCCTGAGCTTGTACTGCTTGATATTTCTTGAATACCGAAAATGGAAGAAACAGTAACTGTAGAAGTGACAGCAATCTAGGGAGGGAAAACTCTCTTGTTTATCTTGCTGTTCTCTTGGCTTCTGAACAAATGAAAGTCTAGCTTCTTGCAATGTAGCCGTTTCTGTTTTGCTCTGTGAAAAAAATTACAGATCAAAGTTAGCTATCTTACAGTTTTCATTTATAACATGCTGAAAAGAACTGAAGTATTGTGGCAGACACAGAGGAAGGTGGAGAGAGGTCAAAGAACACAAAATAACACTGGTAGAGGCTGCTAGAAGTGCCAGAGGAAGAACCTTGTATCTCCCTTGACACCCGAAAGGGTAAAAGAGGAAGCAAAGAAGAAATGATAATTCCATAATGTTACATAAGTGTTAAGTTCTCCACAACTCTTCATCAAGTTGTAAATTAATAGAAAAATAAATAAATAAATGATTGTGGAGTTATGGTTGGTCTTGAAGGTGTTGTCTTCTGTAGATTTTGGACTTGATTATTGAAATAATTAAGGGACTGCAGTGGCTCAAGTGACTAAGATGCTGACTGGAAGGTGGGAGGTCATCAGTTCGATTCCTGAGCACTGCAGGATGGAATGAGCTCTTGTCTTTGTCCCAGCTTCTGTCAACCTAGCAGTTTGAAAGCAAGAGATTGCAAGTAGATAAATAGGGACCACTTTGATGGGAAGGTATACAGCATTCCATGCATTCCGGTGTCTAGTCAAACCTGCCACATGACCACGGAAACCTCTGCAGAAGTAGACAGTTCTGGCTCTTCGGCTTTGAAACAGAGATAAGCACTGAACTCTAGAGTCGGATATGACTGGCTTTTGAGCAAGGACATTTGGGAAGAGCAAACAAATTTGGCTAAAAAATTACAGATCCTCCCTGAAGAAATGATCTACTTCTAGCTGGTAGAATGTGAAGGCAACATAAAGAAGCACAGCTCACCAGGAGTATGTGTTCTTCTGGCTCTCTCTTAATGAATATCTTTCATATTGCATTTTTTTTTAAAAAAAAAAATAGAGCTTGTGCAGAAATCATGATTCAATGCAGAATTAATTGTGCCCATTATGTTGTCTGTTACACTGAAACTGAAGATACATTGCTTGGGGGGGATTCATATCTGAGAAAAGGAATAGAACTATAATTGGCAGGCAATCAGGAAACCTTAATTCTTCTGCAAATGAAACAAGAGTTAAATTTATAGGCTCCATCTCATTGCATTTTAAGGATAAGAATTGTTCACCCATGCACCCAGTCTACAAGTGAAGTCACTCAAACTCATCTTCTGAAATTAAACACAGAGGCTGTCTGGGCCTTAAATAAGCAATATTTTCATGCATTCAGGTTTACAGCTAATTCACTCATCTGTGAATTAACACACACAGTGACTTTTCATTGTATGTAACTTTGCACCATCACAAGCAGTTCAAAGAAAAGAGGGTTTTTTATAGTCAAGAGGTTTTGTTCTCTTTCTTTAATGTTGTGGCTCTATTGTGGATGGTGTTGACTTCATCAACCACAGCAAAAAGGATAAGGAGGACATGAAGGGGAATATAGAAAGAAGTGAAGGGATACAGCTTTGATGTGGCAAGAACCTTTTTCATATTAGGTTTCTTTTGCCAGTTCTCAGCAGGAGAATGTATGCATGTCAAATCTTTTTCCAAACAAGCTTCATTGAGTCCTGCTAGAGAAACTTTCCTGGCTTGGGGAAATCAAAGTTAACACCTTATTGGTTATTGTACTGTGCAGACGTTGACATAAACAATATATTATAACTGAGTACAAACTCAAACTTGCTGAAAATACTAGATGCACAGATTCCCTGTGGGTGTTGGGCAATTAAGAGCAAAGCTGTTTTGTCATTCCAAATACATTACTCGAAGCAGTGGCTTTTTTTCTTCACATACATTTCATTATTCTTTATTGTTGAACATTAGCATCTGAGTGTTCATACACTGCACAGTTACGACAGTTTGATAGCACTTCAGTTGCAATGGCTTGCTCTCATACAGGGTGGCCCGTAAGTCCCTACCCATCCTTTCCATGGGCACACACACCGCCCCTCTGCCCAGCAGTCTAATGTGAGCACTTCCTCCCTCTTCCCAGCACAGAGTTCACCCCACCCCTCTGCACAGCAGCCCAATGGGAGCACTTCCTCCTTCCCCCAGCAGAGACCTACTCTCTTTGTGGCCAGATAGCGACTTACGGGCCACCCTGTAGAATGTAAAAAGTTGCAGTTTGGTGTGGTTCATAGAATTCTCTGTTCTAATTCATAGGAGTGTACATATTATAAGTGCCTTGCTAAAATATAAGCCAAAAGATTCCTTGGATGGGGCTATGACAATTATAGTGGTATCCAACTGGAACAATTACATCATGTAGATATGTTTTAAGGTCTCCTTTACTGATGGTTAGTAATTTTCTCTCCTTAAATTACCTGTCCCCATTGTATCTGTGTGCACATATAAATAGTGGATAAAATCCTGATTCACACAATTATTCTGTGTAAGCCTGATGAGGTTATTGGCTGTTGCAATTTTTCAGAAATGATTCTCCCCCCCCCCCTATTTTTCCAGGTAATGCTGACAATTATTTAAGGCAAAAATATATATATCTACTGACAGAACTGCATATGTTAGTGGAACAGGATGTTCTCTAAGTTCCATTCAAATTCTATCCTGGTTCCCTTAAGTACTTTCCCAGTTCATTCAGACCAGAAAACTCATCAAGAATTGCCACAACTTTTAAATTGTAGCTTCGAAATAATTTATAGGTAAAAATAACTGTAGTTTGCCTAGTTCAGATTCCACATCAAACTCAGCATTAATCAAGCCAAGAAAGAAGAAGTGGAATGTGTGAAAGAGAAGATATTGAGGCTAGAAAGGGCAAATTCCTACTGTTCTAAACTGTGGTTTTCCAAGAGTTGTATATGTGTCATTTAAACTGAGGCTCTGAAAGTACAATCCAAAGTACGGTAATACCTGGGATAACATTTACCTCGGATAACGCTAAAATTGCATAATGTCAAGTAATCTGGGGGGGAGAATTGGATCGAATAACATTAAGGTCCTACGGGATGGATTGCATAACAACTGCTAAATCCTGTACAGTTACAATGTATCTCTATGGGGCTTTAACATTATCCGATCCATCCTATAGGATTTTAACATGGATCGGATAACACTAAAAATCAGATAACTCCAAGACTTGTGGAACCAAGCCTTAGCGTTATCCGAGGTATTACTGTATACTTATTCATAAGCAGGTCTTGGTAAATTTAATGGAATAGTCTTCCTAGTTAAATATGTTTCAGATTGCAACATGAGTGGCTATATGGGTATGAACCATATATATCGTTTAAGTTTTTTTAAAGTTCGTTTTTTTGTTGACTGTTGCTGTGCTGGCATGAGTTTAGCTTTCTTTCAGGACTTTTAATATATATATTTTATATTCTTGCTATCCCTTTTACCAAATTGCACCACCGTTACCCATACACAGTTTTAATAGGACATTTTATCTTCATTTTCTTAAATCTTGCAGTGTACTAAAAGTGCAGCAGGTTTTATGTATCTGTTTATTTCACAAAACTATGGAGTCCATATATCATTTCCCCTCTTCTATGTTATTCTTATCTAACCTACTACGTCTTGTTTCTGCCATATCTGAATCCCGAATATTGGTAATCCTTGTGGAGATTAGCAATGCAGACTGTCCTGAGAATATAACATAGTGTCCTTTCATCTGCCTTCCACATCGCAGTGTCACTTTCTGGACCTGAGCCCTTTTGGCACACAAAGTCCTCATCAGCCCCAGGCCAGGAACTGATGAAGCTGCTGCCCTCCATCAAGATGGATTCAAGTGGGATTTAATACACTTGGGGACCATCACCCTTCCCTGCTGACTTTGGCACCTAACCCATTAGTTCTCAGGGTTGTCAGGTTAGTTAACCGCTGCCTGACACTCAGCATTGATTCACTGGCAGTATGGTCAACTCTATTACCATAGCAGGATAACCTAGCGAGACTAGGTCTGATCTACTGTACCATATAAATTAGATTACTTTTACACATTCTCAAAAAAAATTATTTGAGGCTAACCCTTAAACTAACAGTTCCTTGACAGCAAAAAGCATCTAAATCTGTTGAAGTGAACTTGAAAGGATTATTTTTCTTTCCTGGTTGCCTCACAAACACTAAATGAATGCCAGAACTATCTAACAAAGATTTACTTATTATAGAAAACTATTATCTATATGAAGTTAGCAAGAGTGCGTTGCTGTAAGTACATACTCCATTTAAAAAAGCCGTTGCTTTCTGCAAGCTTTTTTTAAAAAATGATCAAATCTAAGTTATGACATTTGTTGAATTGTACTTTGAAAAACACTGTCTTCATTTAAAAGCACTTTCAGCATAAACTCTGGTGATTTTGTTGAAATTCCAAGGTTATTCTCAGTAACTACATTGCAATTTAGAAGTAAATTATGCTTTTTTTTGGGGGGGGGGACTTTTGCTATGATTCTCTGACTAGCAAGGAGTATACTTTTACAAATTCTTTCCAAAATGATGTATAGATGGAAAGACTCTCTAAGTACTAAAATCTATTTGTATGTGCAGTGAGTTAATCGTCTTGGACTTGACATAGTTAATTACAGAAACCTGCAGAGAGTCAAGAAATATACTTTTAGATAATACAGTAGTAGAAGTAGAAACCAGATATTTGTTAATTTACAGCCTTGACATTATGACAACACAGTTAGAGAAATAGAATGAAACCATAAGGTCTTTGCTCTTATCTGCACTTGGACATTCTTTTAGATTAGAGGTGGGTACAATACAGGCCTTCAGGATTATCTTGTCACAGCCCATGGATATTTGTAAGGCTTCAGGTGTTCATTTTTAACAGGCTGGTTTATATTTCCAGACAAAAATACCAAAATTTAAAAATGTGTGTCTTAATTGCTTAGAAAACTGAATAAAACTGTACAGCATCTTTCTGAGATCTTTCCCACCAACATTCACCAACTTCTATGATTTTTAAAATTTTCTTAAAATTTTGAATATTTGAAGTTAGAAATGATGTTCAATTGTTTTTTAACAATTGGTGTTATTAGTAAATAAATTTCTTGGCATATGGGACATGCCAAAACTCCCAAGGTACCATAGGTGAACCGATCTCAAATGAAAATTTAAACCGGGTTGTCCAACATAGCTAGTGTGACAATCACTTTTGATTGTTCATTGTTCTATGTGGCCTTTTGGCCAAAATGGCAGTATGTTATTTTGAATGAAATAAATAAAGGCAATATATACAAAAATAAAGGGTACAGTAATTAAGATGAGCACAGCAGAATAAAGTGCTGATTGGCAGTGGGTGAAATAGATAGATCACTATAGTGAGCTAAAAATAATTGCCATAAGTTCAATTTGATTCTTTAAAAAAACCCATCATTTTTCTTGGATTCATAATAACAAAAGATTAAAACTGCTTTAGAGGAATAAAACTATTATTACACTACAGTTAGCAGGACAGGATAATCACTTAGCGTGTAAGTCATGTCTGGTTCCAGACTTTCCTGTGTCAACATTTGATCTTTTCAGGGTTTCTGGACACACAAATCAGCCTAGCAACCAGCAAAAGAATTCCAGTTGCTTTCTATAGTTAGTTTTTAGTCGTTCAGTTTGTTACTTACATAGCAACCACTTAAGAATTTTTCTTTTAATTGCCCAACAAGAAGGAAAAGCTAAAGGTCAGGAACAAGCATATAAAGAAGAAAACTGTAAACTGCTTATTTTCTCTCCACCCTTTCCTGGCTTCCTGGGGTTTAAATTCAACACAGGTTTTCCATGGCCAAAATAATTTTAGAAAATCTGGGGACTCAAATGTATTTGGAAAAAAACTGCCAATAAGTAGTCTTTCCAAGTTTACCAACGTCTGGGTGCTGCGAAAACTTTTGCTTATAGGACAGTTGTCTCTGAGTCAATGTTTTTGGTTCTTTTCTTTTTTTTTTGATTTTTTTAATTAAACTTTAAAATAAAAAACACAATCAAAAAATTACAAAAATACAACACAATTGTCCACATTGAAAGAAATCAACAAAAAACATTCAATATCACAAGAAAACACAACACCAGAAACAAATAAATACATTCATCCTCATCCAACCCCATACCACCCAAAATCCCAGAACACCACAACATAGAACAGAGACATCCCTCACCCAACCATTAACCTTCTTGTCGTCTTCTCTCCCCTATCCTTCCATTGAAGAACTGCCTCTGAGTATCGAAGAAGGGGAGGGGGACCGGAACTAGAGTGGGTTCTTATTGATGTTTAAAGACATCGATTAATCCTTATTAATCATAGCAATAAAGATGGTTCTCTTTCTCCTTTCCTTCAGTCAGTGGTTGTTTACCATTCTCTTTTTATTGCTTTCTGTTAACCTGGGCTTTATATAACCCAGTAGGTAAATTAGCACATTCTTTGTAAAGAGGAAGAGTGAGAGAGACGGTCATTGTCTTTATTTTCCCATATGCACAGTGCCCACCAATTAATAGGAGTAGGATTAGTAGGCACTGTGCCATTTCTCTCCCTTCAAAATGCCTCATCTAGAAATGTCACTATCCCTCTTGACAATGTGAAATGGGTCTAACCCTTGGTAAGTAATATTAGATATTTATATTTTGTTTTGCTATTGTTTGAGTAAAAAGTCATGACTACTGGAAATTTTACTTTTGTAGTTTTACTTTAGACATTTTCATTGGATGTGTATGCAAATATGAAGTTGTGTTGTTAGTAACATGGGGGACTATGGTGGCTCACCTTGTTAGCTGGAAGGTTGGTTAGTCGGCAGCTCATGACCCAAGTACTGCATGATGTAATGAGTGCCCATCGTCTGTCACAGCTCCTGCCAACCTAGCAGTTCAAAAGCAAGAAATTGCAAGTAGATAAATAGGGACCACTTTGGTGGGAAGGTAAACAGCGCTCGATGCACTCCGGTGTCTAGTCATGCCTGCCACATGACCACGGAAACATCTGCAGAAGCAGACAGTGCTGGCTCTTTGGCTTTGAAACAGAAGATGAGCACTGAACCCTAGAGTCGGATAAGACTGTCTTTCAAGCAAGGGTGACCTTTACTTTTACCTAGAATCTTCTTTTTTGGGCAATTATGCCTCTGTACTGTCATAGACTTTGAATCTATTAATGTTTCATGGAGCTAAAAGCCAAAGATTGGAAGAGGAAGATAGAGAAAAAAGTTCAGCTCATTAGATTAATTTTATACAAATGAATCACACATGTTCCTATTGTTGTGAGGAAAGATTAGGAACTTCCAATTTTTAATGTTAACTACTTTGAGAAAATGTTGGCAAGCAATGCTGTTATTGGGTGGAATTTGGAAGGTCAGTGCAGTATATTTTGCTGTCTTAGATGACATTTCCTTCATGGCCCACCCATTTGAATCTCTATAGTATTCAAAGCAAGCCAATTAATTTGGGTGCATGAGGCAGAAAGCCTCACAAGCACATCTCCCCAATTCTGGAAATACAGATACAATCATAGTAAATTAACTAACAATCTGTTGCCCTTTCGAAAACATATGTGTATATGTTTAGGAATCTGCTGGTGATTTAGTCAACAATCCTCTACTAACCCTTCTCCCACTCCAGGACTAAGGGGCCATTCACATATGATTTACCCCTCATTTCAGTTTCCATTTGTAACCTTTCAGATCACACAAAGCAACATGGGCAAGGCCATAGCCAGATGAGGGCCGGGGCGGGGGGCGGGGGGCGGCGGCAGCGGCGAAAACCATTCTGAGCTAACAGCCACCCCACCCCGGGATGCCAATGTTATGTGTGTGTCTGTGACATTGTTGCCCCTCCTGAACCCCCACCCCCAATATAGAATCCTGGTTACGGCCCTGGCAGTGGGCAAGAGCGTCCTAAGGGGATGTTTATGAGCATATGTTAAGGTGAATTCGGTGTGGCATGCCAGTGTGTGTGTTTTCGTGTCAGAGATTGTACAGTAGGGATATCCCTGAAATTCTGTTGTCTCTTTTCCAAAATATTTTAACCTTTTTAAAAGAAGATGAACTTGTGTGAGAGAGAGGGAGAGGGGAGAGGAAAGGCTGTGACTATAGGGAGTCCTTCCTGGAACTTCCATTGAGGCAACACTTCTCAGGTTCAGGCTGCTGGCCGCCTTGTGGGGAGAAGGAAAATGCAGGGAGAAAGGGTTTTTCTTCTTTTGCCAGTGGAAAAGATGCCTCACAGGGTGAAATCCCCTTCAATTATTTTTACTTTTCTTAATTTTTTGTTCCAATTCTGTGCTGTTTCACTTTAAACTGATAAGAAAATATGCCTTTTCTTTCCTAAGGCAGACTTAAATTCCCAACAGTATCAGTTGGCAATGGGGATGTTGATTATTCACCTATGTTTGTGGGAGCGTTCACCTTCCTTTTCTAGTTTTGTGTGAGAATAGAATTGTTTCAAATTGTGTAGTACACTCCCAGGGTGACCCTTTAGAGAAAACTTGCAATAATTTTGCTGTTTACTTACACCCAACACCCCGCTACATGCAATGGTGTTTACCTTTGGTGAGAATTGCATAGATCCCACCTTCTGGAAGTAAATGTGAAAAATTATTCCTGGTGGAGGTCTTCTTCCTTGTTTTCCCTGGCTTTCTGAACTAGGATATCAAAATTACATCACCTGGGTAGAGAAGTAGTTTGTATATTGCTCAAGCTAAGATGAAATTGAAAGAAAAGACTCAGAATTGTCTTTGCAGATGATAAAATATATCACTCTAGGTGATAACTACGTTAGTTAACATTCCATGGACTGTAAAGAATGCTTTTAATGAAATGTAAAAGAAAGGTTGACAGATGGAAGGGAACACAGGAACATGATAGTTACCATAGAGTCCCACAGAATTTTCATCTCTTTGTTGCATATTTATCTTGTGTTTGAGCCTTTAAAATATAGTTTAAAAAGTAGAGTGGCACCTTCTCCCTCGCAAACCAGAGATCTAAGTGTCTCTGTGGTTTAGTGTACAGTCTCTCTTCGAACAGCACACAATTCCAGGCTTCAGCATACTTTTTCTGATATTGTTGGCTTCCTTGTTTTGTTAAATTACTAACTGTGGCAGGAAGGAGTGCTTAACTGTGCTGATGGATAGAGGACTCAAGCAGAATTGGCTTTTTAAGTCAGTTTAAGTGTTGAATTTAAGAAATCTAGGATGGTGCTAACCTTGTGCAGTTTATAGCAGCAGTTCTCAGGTTCTGGCCCTATGAGTCAGATTTTGGAGTCCTTTCTCTAGGTCTCAGCCTGCTTAGTTGGCAATCCAAGAGGCAGCTGTAGTAAACAAACAATGTGGGCAGTTCTTAAAAGGCAGCAAATTTTTCATTATTTAGTATGTTCATGTATTTTTCGTTAGACCTGATAAGAAATGTTTCAAGACTACTCTTCCTCATTACAATTTTAACTGGGGAAGGGATGTTATTTGCTATTTTGCTTCAGACAGCAGTATGTCTTAGACTAGACCTGGGCCAATCTGACCCTCTATGATCATTTCAGAATCCAAGGAGCCCAAGATTTCGCTTCACTTGTGAAGTGACTACTGTATGAGGAACCAGGGTCTAAGTTTCTACTTTTTATATATATAAAAGAGGAACCTGGCTGGATAGTTTGGTGGTTTAGCTATCTGACTGTGGAGTCAGAGATTGAGGGTTTGATTCTTCACTATGTTTCCTGGGAGAGGAAACAGCCTGTGTAGCTAAGGGCAAGCCGCCCAGTACAGGACATTCCTGGAAGAAAGGAATGGTAAACCACGTTCTGCCTTTAAAACCCTAGAAAGGATCGCCATAAGTCACAATCGATTTGATAGCATGCAATTATAAAAAATGGAAAGGAGAAGAACTCCAAGACATTTTGTCTTATTTCCTCCCCTTTCATTCATTGTGACAATGATACAATTTTTTTAATTTTTAATTTTAATGTTGTCATTTACAAGAGTATGGAAATAGATCTCTTTGCTAGTACAGAAAAGTAATGCTACAAGCTCTGAGAAAGATCCATTACGGGGAGAAGGCACCTTCACTCCCAATATCTATTGATTTAAACTCACCTGGTGAATTTAAGAATTATTTTTCAATGTCAAGAACAAATAGAACTTACAGTCTCTCCCCCCCCCCCCCCCATCAACCCTTGGCTATCCTATTACTATTTTTCCTCCTACTTTAGCATTATAATTGCTGGAAAGATGATCATTCTGTTGCTAATCAGTTGAATGTCATAGATCTATTACAGATCGCACAGAGATCTTGCAGTAAATCAAAACAAATCTTATGCCCTATCCCACATTAAATTATATCTTTCAGATGGTAGGAATGCTTTCTCAAATGTTTATGTAATTGCTAACTAACCTGACTCCCTAAAGGGCCAACAGCTATAGGCAGATGAGCCCCTTTAGGTGGGGTGATGGTCATCCTCAGTGGAGGAAATGCCACTGGAAATCATCATATTGGTCTCAACGGCAAAATGAGTGGAGGAGGAACTCTGATTCCCAATGATCATGGAGGTGGAGGAAGCCATGCCAGATGGACTGGCTGTGAAGTTGCACCTTGTCCATATCGTCAAAGCTGTGGCAGTCCATTGCAGTCCCAGTGTTAAATCCTGCATGCCGCACTTCATGTGTGCCATGGGTGATGACTCCAAGATCATAGTGTGTGAGTCACTTCATGGCAAGATAGGATCCACCTTAAACCAATTCATGCCAGTGACATTTTTCCTGCTTCAGGAAAAAAAATGCATTCTCAGATAAATTGTTCTATATAAGCAGCTTCATTTTGTGTATTGGGGGTGCTGCATCAGTTATACATATCTACCTGATTGCTCAATTTCTAGGTTTATAGCCTGGGCTCAGCAACTTAAGCTGAGCTGGATTTATTAGTTTCTCTTCTTCTAGACTAGTGATTCCCAAACTTGCGTCCCCAGATTTTTTTTTCCTTAGAGCGCAGCTCCTAGACATTTTGGCCAACATATCCAATGACAAAGGCTTCTAGAGTTTTAACACACACACCTGTTCAATTCTAGGGACCTAAGTCCTAGACTCCCACTTTTCACTTATGCAGTTTGAGATCAGTGATTTTGCCTTTGTAAATGCAGTTTGGAGGTCCCACCACCACCACCACAAAAAAAAAAATCCTGGCACTAAAGGCTCTGGCAAAAATATTCAGATAGTTATCTGGTGCATGTCAGGTTATTATTATTATTATTATTATTATTATTATTATTATTATTATTATTATTATTATTATTATTATTATTATTATTATTATTATTATTATTATTATTATTATTATTATTTCAATTTTTATACCGCCCTACTCGATTGGACCGACTCAGGGCGGTTCACAAGCACAGATAAAACAACCAGTTCATAGACACAACATGTAAATATCAAAAACAATCAGTATCAATACCACAAAACATCTCAACATCATTACAACATCAAAAATTCAATAGGCATCAATTTCAAGCAACAATCAAAAATTACAAAACTCATCAAGTTTACACAAGGATTTAAAAAAAACCTAAGCAAAAAATTACTAAATCCCACAACAACTGCCAAGCCTGTCTGCCTGGCCGCAGGTGTTCTTGGCGGTGTGAAAAGTCCCGCTGCCCTTGCAGCTTTTAAGCCCCCAGCCCGGGCGGAGCCCCCAGTGACAGGTGGGAAGAGTCCCAGGGATGGACACTGAGGCAGCCTCTCTGCCTGGCCGCAGGTGTTTTTGATTGAATCATGCAATCTGTGCAAGTTAAATGCACACACACACACACACACAACACACACCGGGCATGGCATGTGTATTTTAGTTTGTTTATATGTTGACTTAGAAACAGACCAAAAATCATAGCATTTCCATTTTTAGAACAAAGTTGAACTTTTTGTGTTTTTGTTGTTAGCCAAAGAAGAAGAAGAAGGCCTAAGGAAAACTATGATTCTGGTCTAAACCAGAAAGAATTTTGCCTTTCTCTTTTTGCCTGTCAACTCTTCTATGCAAAATGCAGGCTTATGACTTCTTGTTCTCAATATATTGTTAGTTCCTGTTTATTAATTATCTATAATTGACTGAGTCAGATTTTGGTTCCCTAAAGCCATCTATGCTCTGTTGTGCAATGTGTTTTCCCAGCCCTATTTAGACTCCATACCTTGGCAATGTTCTTTTTTTCCTCTGGTTCCCAAAAAACCACTAGGGATTCTGGGAATTGCAGTACTAAAAATATCAACTCCACACTCCAACAAATCTCTGTAGGTTTGTCTGAAGGGCAGCTGTGAACGTGAGTGATCACACTGTTAGAGAAGCTAATAAAAGGCCTTTATGAAAAAGTAGTAAGAATTTATGTTAGGTATAACCCCTAGGGCAGTGTTTCCCAAATGCTGGTTTTTGGACTTCAATTCCCAGAAGCCTAAGTCATTTCCCCAAAGCACTGATCAGCCAGTGTACTGACTTAGGCTTCTGGGAATTGAAGTCCACTAGTGGGCTGTGTACCCCTTGTTGGAACCACTGCCCTAGGGCAATGGTGGCGAACCTATGACATGCATGCCAGAGGGGGTACTTAGAGCCTTCTCTGTGGGCACATGCACCATCACCCCAGCACAGAGTTTACCCCACCCCTTTGCCCAGCAACCCAATAAAAGCATTTCCTCCCTTCCCCCAGCACAGACTTCACTCCATCCCTCTGCCCAGCAGCCCAATGAAAGTGCTTCCTCCATCCCCTGTCTGGGGGTAAGGTGGGTGGCTCACATGTGGTGTGAGGGTGTGGCACAGATGGCAGCCTGTTGAGTATATGGCAAAGGTGAGCTTGGGTCTCTAAAAGATTCGCCATCACTGCCCTAAGTAACATTCCTAATTGGCTTTGATATTGGCTACAGTTGGCACACCTAATGAATAAAATAAATTATACCCCCAATTCCCTGTTGGAGGGCGCTGGACTTTTGATTGCTTTCATTTGGCCGCAAAGGAAGCTACAGCTTCAAAAGGACATTTGGGAGCGAGCAATAAGCAGGTACTGTGCCTGGTTTCCTGTGTTTGTTGAATGGGGAAAGGTATCAGATGTAACCTGCTGCTTTTTCACAGTTCCATCTCTAAGAAAGAGTCTGGCCAAACATCATGCCATAAACATTTGGGACTTTCATTGATTATTTCCTGTCCTATCCACAAGAATGTGATGCATGCCTGAAGAAGTTATCATGAAAGCTTGCACAATGTTTGATTTTTTAAAAAAGTGATCCAATGAAAGTATCACCTTCCTCCTGCAATTGTACAGTTAGTTTTTTCCATATAAAACAGTTAGTTTTTTCCATATAGGCTGCACAAAGTACCATTGTTTCTTTTAGATTAGATCCCATTTGAAGTCAACAGGACAGGCATGCATGACAAAGACAGGGATTCTACACAGTATGGAGTCCCAGTTGCATAGATATCCCAGCCAGTCTTTTCCCTTTGGATAGAACCCTTTCATGCTAGCAATTTATGTGTTTCCTGCATGAAGAGAGCTACTGGCTGTATGTATTCCACTGTTTTCTTACATTCTACTCAAGTAGTTTGGTATGTTGTGTATTTGTGCTTATTAAAACAGAATTGCCTTCAGATATCTGGCTGAGGTCATTAATATCTCAATTAGATTAAAATAAATAGCTATGAGTAGTTTAACTCTTTCAGCATTATTCATTATCCCTGTTATTCTTAGAATTTTTACTTTAGCAGTAATGAGTTTTATCAGATACTTTTTGGAAATATACTAAAATACAGTCAAATCTTGCATAAAGAGTGCCTCACTTAAAGAGTAACTCGCTTAAAGAGCAGAATTTTCTCTGAATGTTCACTTTGCTTAACAAATAAAACTCACCAAAACTCGCTTAACAAATAAATCGGGGTTCGCAATCCCCCCCAAAAAAATTCACAATTGGTCACTTACAATGGTGTTTCACTTAAAGAGCAAACTCACTTAAAGAGCAGTCCTGTGGAACACATTATGCTCTTTAAGCGAGGTACAACTGTACATCAGTAATTACTTAACAGTGAAAGGAAAACTTGGGAATAGTCTTTCTTGCTGAATATATAAATGTGCCTATGAGTTTCTCATAATTATTAACTTGAGGGGGATCCAGCCCAAACATTTATATAATTTTTCAGTAAATGCATCCCATTTTGCCTTCTTAAAAATTCCATCTTGTATAGGGAAAAGATTACACGAAGGGTATATTCGTGCCAATTTCAGCCAGAACTGAGTGATGTTGGCTGGGGAAAATCTGCAAGCACCAATCATGAAGTTGTCGCTGGGAGTTTTTTCTCATTGGTAGTCACAAAGCACAAATCAGGATTATACTCCTTCCTCCAAGCTGCCAACTTAAATGTTCCACTATCCTTTGCAACAAATAACAGATACAGACTGTTCCCATCTTCCCAGTCAGCAAGTATCTTACCATTTTCACTGTACTTTCACTGACTATGATGGCTGTTGACTTCTCCAAGACATATAGTTGTATGTAGGGATAGGGATGTAACTTATGGAGGCCAGATAGTGCCCGTGTGTGTGTGTGTGTTCCTATATATTTGTTATTGCTTTTTTCTTTCTGAATATAAAAATCAAATATTACAGACCAAGACCATCATAGAAAAGCAAAGGGAACAGAAGTTAAAATGGGGGTACCTAAAACATATCAAGAGACAAAAGTTAAATTGAGGGTGCTTAAAAAGGAGCATTTTACTCAGAGTTAAGGAGTAGTAAAATTAGTACATAGACCAATAATGTTACAGCTATTACTAAGCCTATGGTGTGCCGCTAGTAGTTTATTTTGCTGAAGGTCCTGCCAGGATTGTTCTTCTGATCTTACATGCTGTGGCACAGAACCTGACAGTGTTTTGGCTAAAGGTGGGCCGTTCATCAGATAGCAGCTGCTGTTTGTCTGGCCAGGATATTCGTTATTGCCAATTCCACTATTTTGATAGCTATCCCAGGTTTATTATTGATATCAGAGGCAGAGCACAGCTGGGTATTTTCATTTGTTGACCATATATATGTTGCCACTCCATAAGCAGGATGGTATATTGCTCTCAACAAGTCATAGCCAGGAATCCTGCCTCTCTGTTTAATTACTTCAATCCCATAAATTCAAGTGAATGAATAACAAAATATTCAGTAGTTATCTCCACAGAGCAGGGGTGCCCAGACTACGGCCTGTCGGTCCAATAAGGCCTATGCATCTCATTAATCAGGCCCACAGTGAGAACCCGGGCATTCCCAGACACTCCCACCCACCCATTCCCACCCACCCAACATCACTTACAGCGGCAGCAGTCACAACGGTCGCACTTTCTCACTGTTGTCCTGAACATGGATCTGCCCGTCCCTAAGGCAACAAGAAACCCCTGCCAAAGGGGTTTCAACATAGTACTGTAGTTCTGAAACTTCCAGTGCTGATTATCCAGTGCATCTTGAGAAAAATTAATTACCCTGTTAACTCTTGCACATTGTTCATAACTTTGTAAATGTTGACCATGTCTTCTCTTCAGTTGTCTTTATTCTTAACTGTAAAATCCCACTGGTTGTATTTATGTATATTAATGCATTTATGGTCTGTGGCAAATTAAGGGATAAAGGGAGGCTTCAGCTTCACATTCATAATATAATTTTACAGTATGATATATTGTGAAGGTTGTAAGTGAACACAGTAGTATTTGAGAACAGGTTTTGTACATCTGTAAATAATGATGCATTATAAAGTCTATACATGGGTCTACGTGTATGTGCATTTTTTTCTGCCAGGGCCAAGAAGAAGCTTCATTTAAGTTTGGCAAAGATGTAAATTAGAAATATTTTTCTTATAAAAAGGCTCATCTGGTTTTGAGAATTTTTGCTTTAAAACACATTCCTTTTGCTATATTTCTATTTTTGAAAGTTACTATTGTTGATGTAATATGCAATTACTTAGGTCTGTGAATTAGTGTGAATGGCTACATTGCTGTTTTAACAAGAATCTTAACTTGCCTTCAAATATGAAACACATGTTATAGCAAAATCATTGTGGCACTTCCATTATGCTTTGTGAGGCTGCCGTAGATAAAACTAAATGTAAATATACAATTGTCAGTGTTCGTTTACAGAATATAGAGTAAACTCTGGACTTCTTAGGCTGTCCTGGAACAAGTGGTGTAGACATTTTAAGCTCTCTCTTTTCAGGGGAGGGGATTCAGCAAAGGAGGGGAAAAACCTATATGAAGGAAACCAGAGGCCAGAATCCTATTATATAATTTATCTCATAAATTTCAGTCTGTTCCTCATGGGTAAATAAAGTGTTCCATGCCACAATTATTAAGGGTGTTTACACCTGCTGTTTGGTGTACACATACATGTGCCCAGAAATTACAATGGTTTGTTTTTATTTGACCCACAAGGTATGGTTTTATGACTTTGTTTATGTTACCCAATAGGATTTTGGCCAGAATAAATCAGTTGAATTTAGATCACACTGAGATTAACATGATGACTTAATCATGACAGGTCTTCTTAAGGAGGGATACACAGAAAGAGCTTTCTCAAAGATTGTAGTATTTGTGAACCACAATCGGGCATATCCTGGTAACAGCAACCTTGTGTTGCTGGCTAATCTTTCTCACACTAGGTCAGGCAAAGGGAACTGCAGAATGAACTCACCAAAAGGTGGCTTCTTTTTGGCAGTTTCATGTCTGATCTAGACACGGAAGAAGAAGACCTCTTTAGAACAACCATCTTAAATTCCTTTAACTTAATGAGGAGGACTTCTTAGGCACAACTATATTAATTATATTCTAGTCTACAAATGCAAAACCAGGTGATACCTTTATTAGATCATTTTAAAAATTGAATAAACAGCTCATGTTCAGTGTTAATCCATCTTCCCCAGGCTGTGCACCAAGATTATGTGGATAGTACAGAAAATAGTATATATAAGAATCCCAAAAATGCATAGTGGGTAATTGTGTTAGATGATATGCACTCTCAGGGCACAGGTGGAGGAAGATGGGTTAACATTAAAAGCTAGGTGTTTGCTCAGTTTTTTAGTCTGCCTTTGTATTTGTATTACATAAGGACCATACAGCCTTTTCTTTTAAAAATTCTGATGTTATACTTAAGCCTTATGTTGGCTTGATCCCATTTGACTGAAAGCTTCTTTACACATTCTTGTAAGTGCTCAATATACTGTTCAGTTGCATAAACTCTTTACTTGAAGAATGTTTCATGGACTATGATACAAATCTTGAGCAAACGTACTCTTATGTGTAATGGTTGCCTTCACATGGCTAGTCACAGAACAAGCCCTGTGAACCTCATTATAACTTGCATCAATAGAGATTTTATGCCCAAATCATAATTTCCCCATCTTAACTATTCTACTTATAACCAATATTTGTGGTCAATAGGAATTCTTAACATCAACTTCCTTAACTTGAATATTGATTTGAAATGGGAATAGGTAAGGAATGATGATACAAAGAAATATTGTGTTTGGGGTTGTTTAGTTTTGCACACTGAAGCTGTAAGAAGAAAGCAAAATGGGTGTGAACAAATGTAATGAGGAGGGAAATACATTAATTAGTTACAAAACATGATTGGTTTGGTTTGGTACTAGACATGAACAGAGTAGTTTGACTCAAGTCTAGATCTGTTATCAGTGCATACAAGGATAATGAAACAAAAGAGTCATGTGATATGCACATGTTGAGTCATATTCTTTAAACATTCAGAATTACATACATCTGACCTTGTGCAATATGGGACAGAGCTATATGAGTTCAGATCTTTGAAATACCAATTCCTGTGATTGTGTCCTTTTTCTGTTTTAGTAATTTTGAACATTTGCTATTTGCAAATCTTACAGTGAAAAAAATATTTCCTATCAGTGCAGTTGAAGGTTTAGTACTATGCCAAGGAAGGATAATTTTTGTTCTAGTGGTTGTGCACAGGGCAGACCTATTGTTAGACAGGTGCTTAATTTTTAATGTTCCAAATAGTAAGCAAATTGTTCGTTATTTGCAGCTTGGTCCACTTTTAAGTCCAAATTAGAGTAGACCCACTTTTGAGTCCAAATTAGAGTAGACCCACTGAATCAATGTTACATAATTATTAAAGCAAGCCATGTTCAATTAGTAAGTCAACTTTATCCGAGACTAAGACCACAGTTTTCTCCAGTACCATGTTTTGAATGAATCTGCATAATATATTAAGTAACACCTATAAGCAGTTTTGACTCTGGCCATGTTATCCTGCTATGGTAATAGAGTAGACTATACTGCCAGTGACTCAAGTTCGATTGTCAGGCAGCAATTAATTAACCTGACAGTCCTGATGATTAAAGGCGTTGGATAGAGAAGTCCACAGGGAAAGGTGATGGTCCCCAAGTGGATTAAATCTCACTTGAATCCATCTTGATGGAAGGCAGCAGCTTGGTCAATACTGGCTTGCAGCTGATAAAGACTTTGTGTGCCAAAAGGGCTCAGGACCAGAAATTGATTCATGGAACTGGATCAGTGGTATAGGTGTCATGCTGTGGTGTAGAAGGCAGATGGAAGGCCACTGTATTGTATTTGCAGGACAATCTTCATGGCTGATCGTTATGATGATAGCCAATACAGTACAATATTCAGAATCAAATACAGTATTAGAAGAAGCACTTTGAATACAATATATTGTAAAATCACAACCAAAATATCTGTATAATACAATATCACATAATAAATAGTTATTAAATCATGGCAGGAATAATAAAATGAAAAAGAGTTGTAGTCAGAAAAAAACTATATAAACAAACTTTTTAGAAGAGTTTTGTAACTTACCATGGAAACCGTCCACATATAGGAAGATCTTCCAGAAGGTTGCTGCCAGTATGATTAAGATTTTGGTATGGCTATGTTGTGTTGGTTGCAGGGTGACCAAGAAAGCCTTCTCTGCAGAATGCAAAAATTGACTCTACACAACTCTTGAAAAATCTGAGTCATAAAATAATAAAATTTATTTGAGATTCTAAAACTTTTATCAGGGTTTTGTTGTTGTTCAGTCGCACAGTCGGTTCCGACCCTCTGCGACCCCATGGACCACTGTCCGCCAGGCACTTCTGTCCTCCACCATCCTCCTCAACTCGCTCAGCTCTGTGCCCATTGTGTCTACAATAATTTAGTTTTTATTTTGAATTTATATTTAAGAACTGTCAGTAGTAAAGGAAGAGAAGAAATTCCACATGGAAGTTAGACTCACAATGGACATTAAACATGGTGGCTGAAGGATTGTAATCCAAAAATAATTTTTCCAAGTGATAAAAACTTACAAAAATATGGTATCATAAAATATCAAGGGTCATTGAATGTAGTGAGGAATATGACTAAAGGGAGGGCCTTTCAAGTAGTCTGAGAAAGTCATGACTCCTTGACTTTTCACTTCTTTTGTCACTGAACAGGAGTTCTTTGAAAACATTTAAAGGTGGTAGAAAGTTGCTAGATGGGCTACCGTCGTATAAAGTCACGCTCCATTTTGAAAGATCCACTTCCACAGCCATATAAATGTAGCTGTGTGTCTTACTTCCAGGCAGTATTGTCCCCGTAATCAATAAAGTCCTTTTGGAGAGTCGGGTAAACCAGATGCAAGAGATCCAGAGCTAAAATCTAAGAAGAATCCAAAGTCCATGCAGCCTTGTAGTCTCAATAACCAAATCGGAAGCGTCTGAAAAGTGTAATCAAGCCAATCCAAAGAGTCATTCACAGTAAAGTTGCCAACAAGAGTTAAGATACATAGGAACCAGCATCAGAAACCAGAATAGATATTATCTCTGGCAAATTTGCTCTCCCAAGTTGCAGTTATTTGGTGAGGAGGTCAGGTATAGTTTTTGAATAATTGATTTCCAAGGGAGGAAGAACTTTCCTTCATGGACACCCTCTAACCCTAATGAAGTTTCTTCCCTTTGGTACACTTTTCCTACAGCTGAACACTTCTCCTGGGAGCTTCTGGCTTGATTCATACTTTTATCATCATAAGATGTCTGTGTGGGCGGAGATCAGGTTCAGCCTCTGATATGAGTACCATGTTGCCTTCCTCTGGGAATGTGGCCTGTCTAAATCCCTAGGGTTCCAGGTTTAGGAACAGATATTACATTATCTGGGGAGTTGGTGTCATGGACCTCTAAGGATCCAGGTTGGCATGATTTGGCAGTTTCTTACTTCATGACAAGTTCACAGTGCTCTGGTTCATCCTCATTACAGGATGTGTCCAGTTGTGTCATAATATTATGTAAAAAAAAATAGCTAGCTAAGTATGACTGGATTAGGGACATGACATGGTATCTGGATCCTGGAAAAAGTGCTGCAACAAGTATTTATTTTACTTGATTCTTTACTGTTTTTTCCTTAGATATAGATACAGTTGTACCTCACTTAAAGAGCATAATGCGTTCCGCAGGATTGTTCTTTAAATGAGTTTGCTCTTTAAGTGAAACACCATTGTAAATGACCAATTGTGGGGGGGATTGGGAATCCAGATTTATTTGTTAAGCAAACATTCAGAGAAAATTCTGCTCTTTAAGCGAGTTACTCTTTAAGCGAAGCGCTCTTTATGCAAAGTTTGACTGTATATATTCTATATATATTTATAGAGAATTTGGAAAAATTGTGAGGGATCTTATTCTTTCATTTCTATGGACTCTTTCCTCTGAATGTCTAATATATGGAACTCTAATACTGTATATGAGGTCAAGCCAGAACAATACATATGGTGAAAAAGAAAGTTACATGAATGAGCAGGTCAACCAAGCAAGGAATCAAATGCCAGTACTGTATAATGATTTCTCAGCCACTGTGACAGCTGTACATGCAGTGAGTCCTTTGAACATGGAAATAATCTTGTCATGACAGTGATACAATCTGCTAATCTATTTTAATGGATTCTCACCTTTGTTAAGTACATCTGTTATCACTATGTTGAACGTTTGTGAGACCCATTTCATAGTTGGAAGTAAATGAGATCTGTCAGATGAGATGCCATCCACAGCGAGTGGGTGGCAAAGGAAATGACTGCTGCTTAAATCTGAACATATGGCTAAAGTGATGATCTGTTCCAACCTGCTGAAACTTGGAGGAAGTGATAATGCCTGCATTCCCTTTATTCTGTAGCACAAGGGCAGCAATGCATAAGTTTCTGGTTGATGTTCAAGCTTACCCTAGTTGGGCAATGATGGGAAGGGCTAGAGCTTTTTCTGTCTACAATTTCCAGAACCCCTATGCTGACATAGCCGTGCGGCTGGGGAATTCTCGCCATTATGATCTAAAAGGCTTAGTTTTCCAGGACTATGTATATGCTTTCATACATAAAAAACCAGAAACACAGCGTTTTCCACAAAAGTATAAAACATAATTTTATTGTTTGGCATCTTCAGTTGTGTGTATTGTAAATTTTGTTAGAAACATAATCAAACTATATTTTTTAAAAAATATAAGTACACATAATTTATTTTTGATACCTATTGTGAGGGTAAACAAAAGAAGATATGTTGTTACAAGTCTGCACTCTAAATATTTGGCAGGCTATCAATATAAATAAATTACTCTAAACTTTCTGGTTTTTCCAAAGCACAGTTACAACTTCACTTCTACAGACTTGATGTTTACTGCTGCCTGTTGTTTACTGAGATTGTTATCAGTTATACAGTTGCACAAGTGAGGGGATAACATTTCACATGACTTTTCCAGTCAACCAAATCTTTTTCCATGATCCAATTGTCCATCTTCCAAGGGGAATGCCTGGAATGCAGAGCAGACCATTTCTGGTTTCTTTTGTCTCCATTTGAATACAAATTACATTTGGAAAATGCATCTTAACCCTACAGTGTGTTGGCCCAATATTTTATTGACACTTGGGTGATTAAGACTATGGCCGCCGCCATCAGAGACACCTGCGGCGGGAGCGAGGCCGCCTCTCCGCTCGGCCCCGGGCTCGACCACCTGGCCCGGAGGCACCACCCTGCCCGGCAGGGCTCAAAAGCCGCGCCGGCAGATGGACCTTTGCGCCGCCGCCATCAGAGACACCTGCGGCGGGAGCGAGGCCGCCTCTCCGCTCGGCCCCGGGCTCGACCACCTGGCCCGGAGGCACCACCCTGCCCGGCAGGGCTTAAAAGCCGCGGCGGCGGCTGGACCTTTGCGCCGCCACCATCAGAGACACCTGCGGCGGGAGCGAGGCCGCCTCTCCGCTCGGCCCCGGTCTCGACCACCTGGCCCGGAGGCACCACCCTGCCTGGCAGGGCTTAAAAGCCGCGGCGGCAGCTGGACCTTTGCGCCGCCGCCATCAGAGACACCTGCGGCGGGAGCGAGGCCGCCTCTCCGCTCGGCCCCGGGCTCGACCACCTGGTCCGGAGGCACCACCCTGCCCGGCAGGGCTCATAAGCCGCGGCGGCGGCTGGACCTTTGCGCCGCCGCCATTAGCAACACCTGTGGCTCGTTGACTGTATATTAATTTAATTAATTTTTAAGAACTTTTTGTCTTAGGATTATTGCTTACGAGATTGTGATTACCGTGTTATTTTCTGTCATGTAATATATATGTAATTGGAATATTTTGTATCTTATGTTACAGTGTGGTTTTGTTTCATTACACTGTATTTTGTAACTTGATTTCTCAGTGTGGTTTTTTTAATTACACTGCTGTATTGTATCGTTTATTTATTGTATTATGTTATATGACCTGAACTATGTTATTTTTTGATTGCCTTTATGTATTGTCTCTGTAAACCGCCCTGAGTCGGTTGTACCGAGTAGGGCGGTATATAAATCAAATAAATGAAATGAAATGAAATGAATGAATGATTTGGAAACTTAGCCATCGTCATTGTCCTCAGCTACTACTTGAATCTGAGTATACATTTTTTTCCTGAAGGTTTCGGGGGAAATTCCATTGGCGTGAATTTGTTTAAAGTGGATCCCCACTTGCCATGAAGTGACCCACACACTATGATCACGGAGCCATCTCCTGCGGTACATATGAAATGAGACATGCAGGATTTAACACCAGGACTACAATGGACTGCCACAGCCTTGAGGGTATTATCAAGGTGCACCCTCATAACCAGTCGATCTGGCATGGCCTCTTCTGCCTCCGTGACTGTTGGTAATCAGAATAGTGTAGTTCCTCCTCCGCTCCTAGGCTCATCTTCCCATAGCAATTGACCTCTTTAGGGAGTCAGGTTATTTACCACCACCCATCACTCGGCATTGAGTCACTCGGCTGTATGGCTATACAGTCTACTCAATTACTGTAGTGGGATGTCCAGCCAGACAACTTCGCACCTTTCCAGTATCATAAACCACAGTCAGCTCAGCCAGCAGACTGGGAGGATACAGGTTATAATTCCACCACCACCACCACCCTTAAAATTGTAAAGTACCATGTCATGTGGCCTTGTTGCATAATGCTGGTTGATCCAAAGAAAAAGTAGCAGATGCCTGTTTGTTACAGGGAAAGCTATTTTAAAAAGTCAGGGATAGGTAGCCATTTATTAATATCTTTGCAGGGAGAACTAAGTTTGGCATTATCCACCAATGTTGCAATTCAATGAATATTTCATGCCTGTAGAATTTATAGGAATGTAGAAGATGGCTGTAATATTAATATTACAACAGATAGTTCATGATGCAGTGTTTACATACAATAAGTTCTCTTGTTATATTAATATCTCATCATCATCCCTTCTTGCTCAGCTGTTTGGTCACTATTGGTGTCACCTCCATAGCTTTCATTTACGACAAGGCATCTTCTCAGCTAATGCTACATGTACCCGCATTTAGACATGGAGGTTGTCTAAATGGGACACAAGGTTTCCATAATAATCCCTAAGATTTGGATTGTTTCCAGTCCCCATGTGCTTTTGCAGATGTGGCATCCTGTCATGGATTATCTAGTGGAGGCTTTCTGACATGCTGATCATAATTTTGGACACTTGTTATTCTCCCACTCTGTTCCTTTTGTCCATCAAATTAGCATATACTGTAACATAATGATCAAATTATCCTTATCTGAAAAATTCCAATTCTTTGTTTTTATCATGATGGCACTCAAGAGTCCTTGGTACAATGATTCGTGGGACCTAAGATATAAAAGTCAGGACCCAACTGATTCAGGAAACAAAGCACTCCTAACTGAGCTGACATAGGAGGAGGTTGTGTTGTGCTAACAAAAGCAAAGCCGAAGGAGATGATAGCAGCAGAAATGGTTTGATCCAGGGATTCCCAACCTAAGGTCTGTGGGCTGGATCCAGTCCATAGTGCCATTTCATGTGGCCTCCCACCCATCCAAGGACATTTGAGAAACAAAATGTCTGTCCCTTTGAAGCAGTTGGGACAAAATGGCAGCCCCCATCATGCAGGAAGGCCAAAATGGCTGTCCGACCCTCAAAGCTGACTGAGAGAGTGTGACCCAGTCTCTGGCTTGAAAAGGTTGGGAACCCATGGTTTAATCAATGTCTAATCTGTGTAACCAGTCTCCTACTGAAATTAAACATTATATTGTATGCTCTTCATTTTTAGAGAAAGTAATATTATGATCAGCTTACTAATGCATTTGCTTCAGAATTCTGACAAGATGTTGGTGGAGCACATCAAAACGTCATGCAGCACGCAGTGTAATACGTGTAGAGGCATGTTAAAGGAGTGGAGTACAGATAGCTGCCTTCATTGTGTTTATTATTATTATTATTATTATTATTAATAACCCTATTCACATGTTGTTCATAATGAAGTAAGGCCGCATGTTGTTGAACTTTGCCCCAAATTGCAATGATACTTCTGTTTTCTTTTTGTCCATGCTCTGTATAACTTTTGTAGAATGGCAAAGGATCTTCCCATACTTATGAGAATCTTATTTCTCAGTTTAAATCTCCATAGAAATAAAAACACATAAAAATAAAAATTAAAAAGACATTAAATAGAAATAACAAACACATAAAAATTAAAATTAAAAAGACATTAAATAGAAATAAAAATACAAATCAAAATGGACATTAAATACACATCGAAACATACTACATAAACACACCCACCCACCTCAACCCACCCCAAACACAAACCCTAGTCACTTACCTGGGGTCGGGGAGCAGCAGGCGGCAACAGTGGCATGGCGTGGCATGGCCCGGCAGTGCAGCCTGGCCTGGCGGCGCATCCCCGGTGGTGTGCCGCACCCTGGCCTGGAGCAGCATCAGTGGTTGGTGGCAGTCAGCAGTGTCAGCGGTGGCAACGGGCGAGCAGCGGTGAGTGGCAGTGGCGCAGGGCTGGGGCATGGTGGGGAGGTGTAGGGTGGCATCGCAGCAGGGTGGCATGGCGTGGGGCGACTCAAGCGAAGGCCGCCGCTGTTGCACCCCTGAAGAGGCAACTGAGGGCCTCAACAGTCAGCTGCCGCGGCCTTCATTGCAGCCCAAAATGGCTGCTGGTAAGTGTGCATGCGTCAAAATACCAATTGACACATGCACGCTGAGTACTGGAGGTATGCATGCATCAATTGGCATTTTGATGCATGCACACTTACCAGCCGCCATTTTGGGCTGCAATGAAGGGCAGCCGGGGAGGCGACTGAACCGGTCACCTCAACAACAAAAAAAGTAACCACCCCGGGTGACTAACACCCCCACCCCACCCCCTGGGATTTCTGCTACCGGGTCAGTAGAACTGGCCCGAACTGGCTGCTGCCGGCCACTGTCCTTGTACATCCTTAAACATTATCAAGACATAAAATTATACTTGCAGGCTAACAGCCAGAAAAGTTCTGTAGTTTTGTAAACCTTTGTTTTAGAGGAATATACAGGGGCTGTGATGGCTCAGTGTTTAAGAAGCTCACCTTGTTAGCTGGAAGGCTGGCAAGTTGGCAGTTTGAGACCTGGGTACTGCAAGATAGATTGAGTGCCCATCTCTGTCCCAGCTCTTGGGAACATGAAAGGAGCCTCATTTTGGCATTCCCTGAGTGGAGTTTCTTCCACAAAAATGCTTTCAACCTAGAATAATTTCTGACACAAAATTATTATTATTAGAAGAATATATGTCAGACTAAAATCTGGCTTTTCCCACTTTCCCTGCAAAAAGTAGGACAAAAAGCTGAGGTACACACACATACAAAAGTGTAGGGCTTGTCACGTTTTTGTTTTTGCCACATGTTGTATTTAGGAAGATTCAGAGGCTCAACAGCTGCTTAACATGTCTGCAGCAAATGCCATTGGCAAGGTGTGGAATCTCACCCCACCCCTTCTCTTTCTCTCTCTCTTTTAGCCTAAAGCTTGATGTCATATGCTGGAAAGCACTCATCTAGTCTTAAATTATTAGAATTAATCCACTGTTGTATTCCAACATTTTTCTCCTAGAAGTAAATTTTATTAGGAAGACTTATCCTTTGCCCAGGCAAGTTGATCACTCTTTAAAATATTTAATTGTACTTTCAGGTGCCTCTTGCGTTCGGTTTCCAGGGGGGAAGGGAGAAATTTAAGGTCAGGGATGGGGAACACATGGACCACATTGACAGAATTGTTCAATAATGGCCATAATTACTGATCATTAGTCATGCTGGATGGGGATAAAAGAATCTAGAGTCCAATAGCCTAGCAAAAGACAGAGATTCCTCCTCCTTTATACTGTTGAGGTTACAAGACAAGTTTTCCCACCCACTTCTTACTCTCTGAGCATGTTTTTACAGTACTGTATGTTAAACTGTAAAGAAAAATGATTTGAAAACTACAAACTATACCTTCACCTTTCAGCTTTGAAAGGCTATTGCTGAGGTTTTTAATTAACTTGCCAGAGAATAAATGAACTAAGTGGGATTTGGGGGGGGGGGGGGTTTGAATAAATATACTTAGAATTGCACTGAAAACTAAATGTACATGCTTGAACTTCACAGAAGTAAGCCAAAAGTGTTCTACAGTCTAGATAAATTTAGCTTGCACTATCCCCTCCCTGGCTTCACAAAGATATGCGTAGCCAATTGATTTCTGGGTTTGTGTAAAATCAAATCCCAGCTTTGTGCTCCCCTCAGTGTAGAGGCAGCAGAGCAGAATTTTCCAAACAGCTGAAAACTCCCTGATGCCTTGCTGGTTTCCAAAAGGAGAGGTACTCCATAAATGGGCATAAGGGCTGTGTGATTGGTTTACAAGCTACAAAGGAGGCTGAGTCAGAGTGACCTACTCAAAGCCAGACTGTATATATGAAGGGGGAGGGATGGTGGAGAGGCGTGCAGCCATACCAGAATGTTTGAACAAGACAAAAGAACCCTTCCAGCAACCAAATAAGGAAGTCAGAGCACTGGTATTTCACAGTACAAGCATGTTACGGGTTTGAGGAAAGCTGCTAGGAGAGAGAATTTGGTGCTTGTGTTGCAATGTGAAAGGAAAGAACAGGAAATACCTTAATCTCCTCCTTGTTAATTCCCTGTCAGCAAACTCAAAAGGATGCCACCTTATTATGACTCTCAATCTAAGGGAGTGGTTGGGAGAAGTAAAAGGAACAACAGTGGACAACACTTTTCCTAAAAGCTGAATGGAGAAAGGGTGCACTCCTCCAATCCCAGCCTCTGAAGCTTATCAGATAGAAAAGCCTCTCTACAATAATCATCCGTCTCTACATTCAATTACCAGAAGCCCAAGTCAACACTCTACTGATCAGGGCTTCTGGGAACTGAAGTTCAAGAACACCTGGAGTGCCAAGCTGCACCATCACTGTCATAGATTATTTTCACTGGAATATTGGTTTTCAGAACAGAACTTCGAGGGAGATACAAAAAATTGGTTGGGTCCACTTTGGTTTTTTATTGAGTTAAGTTGGTGGTACAGCAGTCTCTTTCAGTAATATAAAGTGGATGACAAAATATATGTTAGAAAATATTTTTGGGAAGTATGTTTTCAAATTGACTACTTTTCTTCAGAAGTCCAATTTTAATAAAACTGTTTAATGAATGTATGTGGCTATCAATTCACACCTACTTTCTTGTGTTGTATGTATACATTTTCAAGCCCTCATCATTTGCCTAGGTTTACCAACTTCTGTATGTTTGTACTCCCAACAAAAGCTGATTGCTAAAAATGCATCTGTCAAGAGGTGAGACCCAAGTGCAGAAACTGTGTAGATGTTGAATAATAAAAATTATATGGGAGGAGGAAATGGAAAAGTCTGCTCCCTTTGTTTTCTGGCTACTAATCCCAAATATGTTGGTGGTGTTTGTTTTTTAACAGCTAGTCTGTTCTTTTTTCATTTGGTTGGCATCTTGGACCATCACTGATTCATTCATGGATGACCCAATATTGCAGCAGAAGAACAAACTTACAATCTAGAAACAAAATCCCCACATAGAATATTCTAAGAATAGTACAATGAATAGGAACTCAGAGTGGTGTATTGGACAGAGTGATGGAATAAGGCTCATCTCACAACCATTGACCACGCACTATAGTTTTTAAAACTATTCTAAACTGTTCCATGGAAGACTTTAAAAAGCTTGGCTTCTAACACATTAGAAACATTTGGTTGTCTTGAGTTTAAATTTATTCCAGAGGTATATATCCTACTGTTTCCTTCTGAAAAAAATCTCAAGTTTGAGAAATAATGGGTGGAGAAAGATAATGAAAACTTTAAGCTTATGTTAAAACCTTTAAAACACCTCAAATGTTTGCTCTGGTTTTTGTTAGCTTTGTTTTGCTTCTGTGCTTAGGTAGTTTTACTTCCTATGCTTCAACTACAGTCAAACCTCGCATAAAGAGCGTTTTGCTTAAAGAGTAACTCGCTTAAAGAGCAGAATTTTCTCTGAATGTTCGCTTCGCTTAACAAATAAAACCAACCAAAAACTCGCTTAACAAATAAATCAAGGTTTGCAATCCCCCCACAATTGGTCATTTACAATGGTGTTTCGCTTAAAGAGCAAACTTGCTTAAAGAGCAATCCTGTGGAACGCATTATGCTCTTTAAGCGTAGTATAACTATACATTGTAATATCATGATCTTGCTGGTTATTTTACTACCATTAGCATTATTACACTTTTAAATATATTTTAAGGTGTTTTGTACTCCTGTTTTTGATCAAGAGCAGGCTATAAAAATGAATGAATGCATATTGAGATAAACAGATATGTCCAGTCAACCAGCATTGCTCAGTTCAGTTGTGAAATTGATCACATGGTTCCCATCATGAAGATAGACAGCACCCTCATGAATAACATTTCTCTCCTGCAACAGTTTTTGGTAACTCATCTTCAGATTCACACTATGCATGCAGAACTACACAACAGAAATTTAGCCGATTATGCCTTTGGTTTTTCCTTAATTTTCCACTTAATCTTGTTGCATTTGTAGAAAAGTGGCATGTACACCAAATTAATAAGTAAGCAAGCTGAGTCACCTGGAATGCAACTGTGCATACTTTTTAAAAATCTACTCTGCCCCCTTTTAGTCTGTTAGCTTTTTCGCCCTCCTATGTTAAATTAGGGACTGTGGTGGCTTAGTGGTTAAGATGCTGAGCTATATGACTGGAAAGTCAGCAGGTCAGCAGTTGGAGACCTGAGTGCTCTACTATGGAGTGAGCTCCCATTTCTGTCCCAGCTCCAGCCAACCTAGCAGTTCAAAAGCAACAAATTGCAAGTAGATAAATAGGGACCACTTCAGTGGGAAGGTAAACAGCATTACATGCACTCTGGTGTCTAGTCATGCCTGCCACATGACCACGGAAACACCTGCAGACACAGACAGCACTGGCTCTTTGGTCATAAATGGAGATGAGCACCAAACCCTAGAGTTGGATACGACTAGCTTTTGGGCAAGGGTGACCTTTACCTTTACCTAAGAGACCGCGTCACCCCAAGAACATCTGTCCGGCCCACCAGGGCGGATCGGAGAGGCTCCCTTGTTATTCCTTCGGCGAGAGAGGCGCGCCTCGCCTGTACTAGGAGAAGAGCCTTCTCCGTGTCCGCCCCGGCCCTCTGGAACCTCCTGCCCACCGAACTGCGCCTTCAGACAGAGCTCTTACCCTTCCGGAAGGGCGTGAAAACCTGGCTGGCAGGACAGGTTTGGGGACCCGGGAATGTGGGTTCCCATACCAAGTGGCTTATATAAGGACTGCCTCCCTGGGTTGGAATGTGGGAATACTGGTGTGTAGTTCTGTGTGGTTTTAACCTCTGATGATTTTTTAATTTTGACGCTTTTATTGATATTGAGTGTTTAGGTTTTATTTCTGTTTTTATCAGGATGTAAGCCGCCCAGAGTCGGGTCCTCCCGATTGGGGCGGGGTATTAAATTTAATTAATAATAATAATAATAATAATAATAATAATAATAATAATAATAATAATAATAATAATAATAATAATAATAATAATAATAATAATAATAATAATAATAATAATACCTATGTTAAATTACAGGTAAACTGCTTAGAGGGAGGCACCTGCCTTGTTTTTTTTTTAAAATAAATTCTTAAATATATAAACAATAAATCAGAGAAAAGTAAATTGTCATGTTTTTCGTATTTCTCCAAGCAGTGAAAGCAATTCAATGACAGAACTGTGTGATTTGAATAACATAGTGATAAGAAACTTGCAATTTTTTTCTAAAAGTTTATTTGCAACTATAATATAGGGTGCTTCTAAAGTAGTTGCACTTATACATTGTGCCTCTGTTCTAAATTTTTTAAATTAATGGCTAAAGATGGAAGGAAAGTGAAAATACAGATTGAAGGAAGTGATGCTATAGATTCTGTGAAAGGAACATTCTGAGGCCAACGTGGCAGTCCATCTGGAGGTTCTCATAGAGAGAAGCAGATAGTTTTCCCACAGCAAAACATTTCAGCTGCTAAATCTCACATTAGATTTCTCAAGGACAATTGTTACAGCCTCTCAAGAATGCAACCTTCTGATGCTTCTCAGCTGTCTATCTCCATTTCTGTTGTAATTCTATCTGTAACTTCTCTGTTCTAACAAATACAAACACTGGTGGGACAATGACCTCAATTAGATTGACAAGGAGAATATCCTCATCTGTAATTGTTTATGGAGGAAACATTCATCCATCATCTTGACTGATGCAGTCAGTTTTCAGAGGAGTCACTGGGCCAGTCTTTAAATTACTGTAATCCAAGGCTCTTAGTCACTTGCAGGAAAAAACAAGAAACACTTATTATGACATAGGATTTTGTGAACGAGAGATACATGAGTATATATACATATACATAAATACATACTGTATATATGTATATATATGTATATACAGTATGTAATTAGTTGAGTAAATAACAAATGATCTTCTTGTGGCTAAATAATGTTAGATTACTGTAGTGTCAAATCAAGAGGCACATTTGAACACTCCTTTATTCTATTTACTTGGGTTTTTTTAAGTCTCCAGTTTATGTATCCAGAGAAAATTATATCATCAAATTTAGGCATGATGCAGAAATGGAAAGAAAGCAGCCCACCCTGGCTGCTACACAGAGCTAAAACAATAATGAATTTTGTGGCACCTTCACAATGTTATATAGTGGCACAGGACAGTAGGGGATTTATTTTTATTTTTTTAGGGGGTAGAGTATGGTTTAAATAAGTATGTGCATTCCAATCTCTTCCATGGTCTCTAAACAGAATCCGTTAGGTTCAGGTGTAGTATCAAACTTTTGTTCTTGTTTGAAGAACAGAATTTAAACATATGGTTCAGCTATGAGTCTAAGGGACCTCATTTCGTCATGGGACCCTTTTGCCATATGTTATCCCAAGTCAACTTGGTCTTCAGTCTTTAAATCAGGGGCGCCCAAACGTTTTGGGCCACGGGCCGGTCATGTGGTTCAGGGGGCTGGTCACTATGGCCCAGTGGCTGGATCTGGCCCCCAACACCAATCCATCCGGGCCACATAGTCTTCAATGTTCCCAGAAGCGGAAGTAAAATACATTTTACTTCTGCTCTCAGGAGTGACGAGGGCTTCACAAGTTGGAAGAATTGGTGTCGGGGCTGGATCCAGCCCCTGGGCCATAGTTTGGGCACCCCTGTTTTAGATTAAACTCACTTGCTATCTACCATATAGATAGATATCCCCACATGTTCCTTGATGGGTACAGTCTACAGAAGCACCCTGATGTCCACAACTGGGCTCCCTCTGTACTTGTCAGCTCTCATCATTCTCTTTTCCCCCAATAGGAAGACTTCCGTGGTTTCTTCTCAAGAGTCTGTCTTATTTCCCTTTCCAAGATGTAAGAGGATGAGCATTCCCATCCAGGGATCCTGTCCGAACAAAAAGTCCACCCTGGGACTATTAAAAGTGGGGGTTCCTGCTGTTCCTCTGGCAGCCCTTCTGCATTGCCCTTGCCCCCTTATTCCTCCTCCAACTCTTCCCCAGGGTTCTTTTCTCCCTCCTTCTTATTCACCTATTGTTCTTTCTGCTGTTCTTGCAAAAATGCTAATTACATTGTGAGCCACCCAGAGATTGCTCTAAGTCAGGGGTTCTCAGCCTATGGCCCACAGGCTGGATCTGGCCCACAGTGCCATTCCATCCAGCCAGTGCCCTTGCCCCTTGGTGTGACCCTAATGCTGCTCCGTAGCAGGGCAGATGTTGTAAGCCTTCTTACAACATCGACCCTGCTATGGGGCTGTGTGAGGGACACGCCAAGACAGGAAGAGGGGACAAGGAAAGTGCTGCTGGCGGAAGTGGCAGATACCTGTGAACACCTGCATCTTTTCCAGGTGCCACTCTGGCCAAGTGCAGACAAAGACAGGCAGGACCCCTCCTTCACCCATGGCAAGCTGGTAAGCAGGGAAGCAGTGTGTTCGTCTGTGTGTGTGTGTGTGTGTGTGTGTGTGTGTGTGTGTGTGTGTGTGTGTGTGTGTGTGTGTGTGTGTGTGTGTGTGTGTGTGTGTGTGTGTGTGTGTGTTGTTTACAGGCCAGACTTTGGCATGGAGGGAGTGTTGGCAGTGGCAGCAGCAGGGAGGGGCATCAGTCCAGCCCACCAATAGCATGAGGGGGCATGATCTGGCCCCAGCTTTAAAATGTTGAGAATCACTGCTTTAAGCTCTGCAGGGCAGTAAGGTAAAGGTCGCCCTTCCTCGATAGCCAGTCATATCTGACTCTAGGGTTCAGTTTACAACCAAAGAGTCGGCGCTGTCTGCGCCTGCAGACATTTCCATGGACATGTGGCAGGCATGCCTTGACACTGGAGTACACAGAATGCAGGGCAGTATAGAAGTGGAATTGCAGTTGCTACAATGAAGACCAAAATCATGTTGAACACTGCCTGCCTGCACAACAGGAATGGCAGCAGCAGTTTGCTACTGATTAAAAGCAGCATTTTGCACATGAGATTGTTGCACTGGGTATGAAGTGATCCCAAAATCACAAAAGAATCCCTTTAATCAGTGGTCATGTGCTGCTCAATGTGACACCATTCCTGTTCACAAACCCTAACAGGATTTACCCATAGAAAAATTTTGTGGTAAGTGGAAGTAAAAACATTTCAAAGTGTTCCTGTAGATACTATCATTTTCTAATTCATGTCATAATCAAAGAAGCAGCCATAATTTTACCTCACTTACCACAAAAATTACAAAACTGTTCATATAAGGGTGAACATTATTCAGCATAATAGTGCTCTTGCATTACTTGAGGCATAGTACTTTTGCTATAAATAGTTTCTTGGTCTGAATTGAGGAAACATCTTGAAAGGATAACTACACAACTATTTTAATAGTTATGAATAATGCTAAAGTGAAGCAATTATTTTTAGCTGGAGTATATGTCATTTTGTGATTTTTAATTATTTATTAAGAATTTTAGATCCCTGAACTATTTAGAAAGTATTTTCACAGCTCTTCACCCATAAATAAGCAACTGGTATTACTCTGGAAAAGTTAACAATGTAGTGTCCATGATTACTTCTAAAATAAAATCTGAGGGGTTTTCTATGACTGTTTTTAAATATACCAAGGATTTCCTGGTCAAAACATGTTTGTGAGTTCTATGATATTTATTTTAGCAAGATATAATAGTTTATATCTTGAAAATAATTCCTGACTGTGTTCCTTTTCATTGAAATTAAGAGAATGTGATATTTCTATTTACCAGATTCTATAGAAAGTTTAGATTTATTTTTTTTTAGATCTGGTTCAGATGCTCATACAGTATCTAGGGTTAATAAAACAAGACATGAATTTAGATTTTACTCACACAGGAAGTTCCTTCATTATTTCCTTTATAGTTTGAGCATTCCTACAAAAATATTCTAATGAACCATAGTTCCCAAACAATGAAGGTATGGTTACCAGCTTGAGGAGAAGCAATGACATTGAAAAATGAATTGAAGTTTGTTTGATAACTTGGCATGTTCAAGTTTACCCTTCAGATATTGGATTACAATTTCCAAAGAAAGTTACAGTCCAACTACGTCTGAAGGGACATACATTCTTCATACTTCCAGCATAGTAAATCTAGTCTAAACTTCATATAACAGCAACATTACTAAAATGTGGATATTGTATATTTTGAAGTCTGCCTATATTCATTTTCTTATGGTGCATGTCTGAAGTACATTTATTCCTAGTTGATAAAAGAAATGTTTTAATGAGTTTGGTTAAGATAACAGTTGGCACCACTTGAACTTAAATTGGTAGGAGCTATAATGTGGTGGTTTGGTTTCTCTAATTGCCCACTAGCCAGGCACATTACAATGTGATTTGTTCCTTTGCTGAAGAAGATGTAGTAAAATAGTAGTTGAGTGTTGTAGCATTCTTTAGCCATTGGTCCTTCCCCATATTCATTGAAATAGGATGAGAATAACAATGCCTTTCTAATATCTGAAAGTACAGTAATACCTCATATAACATTAGTATCGAATAACACAAAAATCGCATAACATCAAGGAATCTGGGGGGAAGAATTGCATCAGATAACATTAAGATCCTATGGGATGCTTCAGATAACAACCGCGAAAGCCTGTGTGGTTACAATGTATCTCTATGGATCCCATAGAGGATCAGATAACACTAAAAATCATATAACACGAAGACTTGTGGAACCAGGTTTTAGTGTTATATGAGGTTTTACTGTATTTAGCTTTCTGGCAGTCACAACAGTTATACCATGATCAGGTGGTATACTGACAATGTGTAACCATATTTGTTCATAATAAACTTTTAATGAGGCTACAATACTAAAAATGCTTACTTGGATGTTTATTTGTAAGAGAAGTGTAACCCAGAACCACCCTGTCATTGGGTTACAAGTGAGAAAACTGTCTCGGATAGTAGGTTGCCAGGAGTAGCACATTTCCCTTGCTACTTTGTGTGGCTCTCTACATTTGGTTGTTCTCAAGATGCAAGACATTGTGAGTAGACTGCCTTAGAGGGCTGCCTGTGCCTTACCTACCAAGATTGTATGGCCCTTAGAGCCCAGCATTTGGATTTTTTTAAATGTTTTTTTCCTGGAGAGAAGTGTTCTTGGTGCTGCTACTTTCAACATTGCCTTCAGAAGTGAGGTAGAAACTACAGTGATAGCAGCAGTAATAGGAATGATTCTACATGGGTGTTGCTGACATGAAGAGGCATATGCATGGCAGGATGGCAGCTGTGATTTTCTTCCTAGATTCTCCAGGTAGCAGCAGGAGAACCTGTGTGATGGAGTGAATGCTTGTGATAGATGGGATTTTATCTTTAGTTGAGCCATTTTTGTTTAAATAAGGTTTCTATTCTCTGTAGAAGCTTCCCCCTCCTGCTATTCAGAAAAGTTGAACTAAATATAAACTACCATATTTTTCAGACCATAAGACACACTTTTTCTCCCCAAAAGTGGGGGGCATGGTTGAGGGTGCGTCTTATGGTCTGAAGGTTCAGAATATTTTTCCTTGTTTTCCTGCTCTAAAAACTGTGTGCGTCTTATTGTCAGGTGCGTCTTATGGTCCAAAAAATATGGTAACTGGTTCCTTATGCAGGTTTTATATTATTTCAATGGGTTTTTCTAAAATAAAACAAATTTATTGGAGAAATATAATTTCATTCAAGAATATTTTATTTCTCTGAAATACTGTATCTAAAATGCTGAGAATTTTTTCAAGAATGGCATTTCCGTGGGATTTTTTTCCTCATAAGATAAAAATAGAATTTATTGCTTTTTTCTCACAAGATAAAAATAGAATTTATCTCATTATTTCCCGGAACATATAACTATACATTCTAAAACATGCAGTCTTGGGTTGAAATGTTGTTTCCCATCATTTTAAAAGAATATTGGCTGCTCTTATGAGCCTATGCAAAGACCTTTTCCCTACAGATATCTGCCCTATATAAATTGATTCAGAAGAAGACTACTTTACACGCACATTGAATAAATTTGTAGCTACTTATCTATGATTCCAAGAGTTGGTAACTGAATTTGCTTACGGTATTTTCTTCTTCGCTCCCCTTTTAATATTCCTTTTGTGTTTTGCTTATTAGGTTGGAGACCTATAAGTGAGGAAGGTATCTTGCATTTTTTTTTGCAGTTCTTAGACAATGGTATGGTCCTCAAGATGATGGTGATGATGATGATTTACTAGTTTATTTATTTATTTATTTATTTAAATTTGTTTATCACCCTCCTCCCCAAAGGGACCCAGGGCGATTCCCAACACAATCAGCAAGACAACAATTTAAAACCAATTTAGAATTAAAAGTTTTAAAAGAAGCTTAAAAACTTAGCATTAAAAACCAGGCATTATAGCTAGGCATTATAGCTAGGAGGCACTGGCTGTCAAACTAATTAAATAATAAATACACCTTAAAATAATATATGTCCAATTCAAATGCACTTTTGTAGCAGCTAGTTAGATCTTGTGGTCTTGTTTTAGAAAAGATGGTTAATGTTTGCTTTAAACCCTAAGATATACTTTATGGATTCTGATTGGCTAAACCTCTAGGTCTGATTGAGAGTGTTTTCCTAGAGACTTGTAGATGCAAAGGTATTGTGTCTTTTTGAGTAAATTCACAAACTGTTCATTATAGTTATATCTTTAGCATAAGCTTGAAATTTTGCAATGAAGGTGCTGTGTTGGTCTGTCTTACCATGTAGGCAAAATTAATGGGAGAAACAGAGAGCAAAATTAAAATATTGTGGCAGTTTAAAGACTAGTATATAGATTTCACTGTGAACTTTCATGGATCAAAACACACTTTCTCAGATGTAGGGAGTGTAAATAATCTCCTCTATAATTATTCATAGCCCATGACCAGGTGACAATATAGATCAGGGATTCTCAACCTGAGGCCCACAGCACCATTTCATGTGGCCTCCCCACTGCCTCCACCACACCCAGAAGTGCCATATGCTGGAGGAAGGATAAAATGGCCATCTGGCGCCCAAAGCTGTCTGAGTGAGTGTCACCTGGCCCCTGGCTTAAAATGGTTACAGATAATAGACAAAGTATTAATTGTTTCATTAACACAGGAGGCTTGTTTCTGGAAGACAACTATTTTATACTTATAATATGTTAATGATATCTGACTGATTAATTTAAGTAGTGCATTCTGAAGCCTCCATATCATAGACAAACTCTAACTACTGTCCAAGAAACAACTTCTGGGATTCCTATGGCAGATAAATCTACCTGGCACAAAGTTTATTACTCTTCCTAGGACCTGCTAATTCAAGTAATTAACAGTTTGGTCATGCAGTCCCTGTGTTAATAATCTATTGTCCTTTTGTCTTTTATCTATATTCCTACCTCGTTATGGGGATATATATATATATATATATATATATATATATATATATATATATATATATATATATATATATATATATATATATATATATATATATATATATATATATATATATATATATATATATATATATATATATATATATAATATAGAAGACATGTACGTCTACTCCCTGCTTCTGACAAAGTGGATTTTCATCCACAAAAATGTTTTTTAAAAGCCTCAATATTCTGCTTTTTCTCTCTCTCTCATGTTTCCCTTTTCCCTTTAAGTTTACAGTAAACTTGACAGGGAAGTAATAATGTTTATCTGTATGTTATGAAAAATATTACTTGCTAATTTTTGCATATCAAGCTCCTGTTATAAGCAAAAGAGCAGGCCACATGTTTTTATTCTAGTCAGTCATGAATTCTGTTTCTGAGAATAACAAGAGAATTAGAAGGCTATGATACTATGAGCTGTAGTTGTAGGATGCAGACCAGTGAATCTCTACCTTGGATCCTCAGATGTTTTTAAATTAAAATGCCCAGAAGTTATCACTTGCCTCTGTTGGCCATGAATTCTGGAGTTGTTGTTGAAGAACATCTGGGAACTAAGGGTGGGAATCACTGATCTAGACAGTGATGAGGGATTGGTCATGTGTACACAAGCCCAAACTTTATAGAAAGGTGTCACTGGACAGTGAGGTGGTACAGCTTATCACTGTCTTAATTATGTTCTATCAAGTCAGAACTGACTCATAGTGACCTTAATATATCTTGACTTCAGCAAAAATTTTGAAATAATACCCCATGATACTCTGGTTAGCAATCTGACTAGGTGTGGCCTGGATAACACAAATGTCAAGTGGATACACAGTTGGTTACAGAATCATACTCAGAAAATGCTTATCATTGGTTCCTTCTCAAGTGGGGTAACACAAGACTCAGTCTTGAGCCCCGTGTCTTCAACATTTTCATTAATGTCTTCGATGAGGAAGTGCAGAGAATACTTATCCAATTTGTGGTTGACAGTGCAATAGGAAGAAAGGAACAATCCCTATGAGGAAAGACAGCAAGAACTGGGCATGTTCAGCATTGAGAAAAGGGGACTGAGAGAAAATAATAGCACTTTTCAAAGATTTGAAAGATATTCATAATAGACTTAGAAAAATTCCTGGAGAATCTTAAAAGTCTTAATAAAATAGAGTATCTGTAAAGAGCAGCCAGAACAAGAGATATTATCCTTTGGGGGTGGGGTGAAGGGGGTGAGGGGCAAATATGGAAATCTAATTATATAGAAGGCAATTATCATATATTGGTTATAAATGTCTCATGGTATTGGGAGCACATAGAGATTAATCCTTTTATATTTGTACGTTTGTATATGTTTTTTCTTTGGTATTTTTCTTTTTTGTAATTTTTCTTAAATAAAAAAAGATAGTCATAAAGAGGAGGAACAGGATATGTTCTTGATCATTCCAGAGTGCAGGACAAATAATAACAGGCTCAAATTACAGCAAGCCATATATATGTCGAATATCAGGAAAAACTTCTTAACTGTTAGAACTGTTCAACAATGGAACCAATTACCTTGGGAGGTGGTGAGTGCTCCAACACTAGAGGCATTCAAGAGAAAATTGGACAACCATCTGTCAGGTCTGCTTTTATTTGGATTCTTGCATTGAGTAGAGGTTGAACTTAATGACTTCATAGGTCTATAATTATATGAATAGGGCTTTTACAGTAACTGAGATATTTAAAGTGTGGTTTTACCATTTCCACTCCCCCAGTTTGTTTCCTCAGCCAAACGGGGGTTTGGATTCTGGTCTCCAGAGTCTTAGTACATCACTCTGTCTACTGCACCACTCTGGGCACATATTCACTAATTACTGATAAAATATTCCATGTGGAGATTTTATCTACAGATCATGAGTTTGTTCTTCAACTGAAACATTTGATGCTCACTAGATTTAGGCCACCTCTTTAATTGGTTGAGTTATATATTTATTATTATAAATCCTTTGTTGTATGTTGTGTTCTTTCTATATACATCCACCAACATTGTTCAAACCATTTTGATGTGTATATTTCTGTTAAGTGACACAGATTTGAATCTGTGTGTACTAATTGTGATCACAAGCCTTATCCCCATGCCATCACACTCTTGATGCTTTAATTTACATTGATATAATCTTAGTGAAACTGTTGCTAAAATAAATGTCTTCATGTTAGCTTCAGGGTATGGCCAGATGGTTAGAATGCTGCAGCCAATGAGCAGAAGTGGTCATGGTTGATTCTGCAGGGGACTATCATTTACTGGTATTTGTGTCTTGAATGTGGCTTGAATGACTCAGAGAAAGCTATGACAACTGATTTTCACTTAAGTACTTGAGAGCAATAGCATTGGCCTCCATACTCAGATCTACTCCATTAGGAGGTAAACCACTCATGCCAACATTGGCAAAAGAGATGTAGTTTAGGCCTGGAATGACTGCTTCAGGATTAATACAGGGCATTATACTGGTATTCTCTACTTTGTGGGCACTATTTATTTTGTAAGGAGAGTCAAAATTCACTCCAAGTTTCAAAGCCCTATCTTTGAAAAATGTTTCTTTAGGGATGTCTGTAGGGAAATCCTTATAAAGCCATTCCCTCCCTGCTTTATCTCTGTAGGGTTTTGTTTTGTTTTGTTTGTTTAGAGTCTACAGTATTTTTAAAAGCTAAATTGAGAGCTAATTAAAAGTGTCTGGCTGAAAACTTCTGATGTGGAAATGAACTTTAGGTAGTAAGCACTGTAGTTCAGACTCCACCTCCCAACAAAATAATATCATTCTTCCAAGGACGACAAAAAAGTACAGAAGGCAGTGAGGGAAGACACAGGTAATATTGGACTTCTACGCTTTATGTTATCTGATCAGCAGGAAGGAAAAAACCTGAGACAACTAACTTTCATCTGGGTATTCAGCATCCATTTGGAAAAGACTTCACTTGAAGAATTTACATGTGTATTTTCATAGTGCGTGTGAACTGTACTAGTAAGGCATCACCATGTGTTACATCTGTAGATTGTGGTTATGTTTGCAAATTTGAAAATCAAACAGTTTGTGGGTGAATACTGTTTTTGGCAGATATACAACAGTAAGTCCTTTGCAGAATGGATACCAAATTGGCTGCACCACTGTGAATTCCTCAGACAAAATGTATTTTTATTGGAACACCACTCCAGAATTATATATAAGAGAAAGTCTCTACTAACTGAAGGTCATTTTTGATATTTTAATGAATATTGTTCCTGCCTCTATTCAGGCATCACCATTAAAGGCTGCTAATAATATTAGCCATAACATCAGGGACAAGTTTATCTGATTTCCTCCTGATACACCATTCTTTTACCAGCAATTTCCCTCCATCCCTGACATTCAGTGTAGGACAAACAGCATTATCATTCTGCAAGAGGTAAATCGACAATTATCTGGTGTCAGAAATGGCAATACACAAAAGTCAATTTCAGAACACTTCAGTTTCCCAGGTATTCTGTTACTAAGTAGTCTTGCCAGGTTATCCTGCTATGGTAATAGAGTGGACCATACTGCCAGTGACTCAACACCAAGTGTCAGGCAGCGGTTAACTAACCTGATAACCCTAAGGACTAACAGCATTGTGTGCGGAAGTACACAGGGAAGGGTGATGATTAAATCCCACATGAATGCATCTTGATGGAGGGCAGCAGCTTCATCAATACTGGCCTGCGGCTGATGAGGACTTTGTGTGCCAAAAGGGTTCAGGACCAGAAAGTGACTCACAGAGCCAGATCAGTGGTATGGGTGTTACGCTGCGATGCAGGAGGCAGATGAAATAATATTTCCAGGACAGTCTTCATGGCTGACTGCCGTGAGGATCACAAATATTCGGATTTGGATTTATATACGACAGAAGAAGAAGAAGATTCTGTTACTTATCTTAACATGACCATTGTAGAATATCAGAATCAGAAGTTGGTTCCGTGTTTCTGCTTGTTTGTACCTCAGAGAAAGACTCTGCCAGATGGTTAACTACTTAAAATATTAAAATATGTCAGTATAACTATGTAATTTACTCTTCCAAACTCATTGCAATTATTAATTTTATTTTCCACCCCTAAAACCATTTGATTATTGTATGTCATCAAGTCAGTTCTGATCTATCACAACCTTTTGCAGGGTTTTCTAGGTACAGAAATAAGCAGAAGTGGTTTATCATTCCCTTCTTCTGGGGCATCCTGGGACCGTACAATTTGCCCATGGCCACACCAGCTGACTCTTTTCCTAGGAGGTACAGTAGGGGATTGAACTCCTAACTTCTGTCTCCACAGCAAGATGCCATATGACAAAATGTTTCACTTTATGTGACTGGGGAAGTGGGTTGTAATCCGTGATTGCTCATACTAAAATATCTCTGCTAGTCTTGAAGTTTGTTTTTATTTTTGATTCACTTTTGCCACCATAAATGTTAGTCTTTATGGTGCCATAAGCCTCTCTGTTTATTCTCCTGTAATCTGTAAAAATTGTCTCAAACCGATCACAAAACTCCTTAAACTGCTCCTAATTTAAAATACACAAACAACAGTGAATCCAGGTTGTGTCTTTCTCATCCTTGATTTGTTAGAACGACAATTTGTAATGGAAACTATGAAAAGAGAGCTATTGCAAAAACAGCCAACTTAACACGTATGTAGCCAGAAGCCCTCACAGACACATAGTTTCTCCCCATGAGCTCCCCAAAAAGTTTTGCCTGCTCTAAAAAACTCTGACAAAGTGTTAAGCAGGCTGTGACAAAAGAACAGAAACTCTGAAGAAATGAATGAGTTCCCCTGCCCACCCCTTGCAAATCCCCTTTGAAGCATTGTTTTTTATTTGACTATTTGAGTTCTCAGGAACTTTGAGGGACTCTTATTGTGAAATCTCCAGAACCAAAAAGCTGTAGTGAAGAATCACTGAGTCATGAAGTTGGTGTTCTCTCCTCTGACTAATCTGTATATATTATTGAGTACCTGCTTAACTCAGCTTCAGTTCACAAAGTGCTAGTTTTACAGCTGGAGGGCTGGTCTGCTTGTTTCTTACCGTGGAAAAGTAACACAGTAATTTGAGCAAGACCCGGGAAAAGTAAGGTAAGAGAGTTCTATATATGCTTCTGTGGGAAGAAGGTGTGTTTTGTATGCCAGGCAAATAAATATATTAAAGAGCAGGGATGGTGGATAACACATGAAAGCAATTAGGCCGACACATATGTTGAAAACTGATCGTATACAGTACAGTATCTAGTTACGAGAGGCATTGTTTCTTTCTGTATGTCTAACATGTATTAGTTAATCTTTGTGTAATTGGAGCCATGCTTTGGCAACCCCACAATTATTTTACAGTCTTTAGCATCCGCTTTAATTTCTTTCTCAAGTCCATCCGGGATGCCTGTGAGCAGCAGCTGTTTTAGTCAATGTAGATGTGTCATTTCTCACATGTAGGCTGTGAGTCTAGCATTTTAAAAAAAATCATTTGATTGCACGTATAGGAAAACTGAGCCTCTCCCCACCCACCCCCTTTATTTTAAAGCAAAAAGACCATCTATGAAACTTGAAAGGTCAGGGTAAAGCTAGGAACTTTTAGAAATTTTAAGGACAACAAGAGTGTTTGGAAGGGAAAAAAAGTAGATAAAAATCCATAATACATATTTTTGAACTGGTGCAGATCTTGAAAACCATGTTATGACTTAACAGGTAGAAAAGACAAGTTTACTCAAGTAAGCAGCCTATAATTACAAAACTTTTAGCTATTTTTTGTGAGTTTATCTGTCAAGGTGCTTTGGATCATTAACAAACTTTTGTTCTGTAGTGTTTTGGTAGTGTTATCTAAATGCATTTGAAGAATGATGGTCTGTATAATCTTTGTTGTAGTTAATTTTTTTAAATTGTCTTGTTGAGAGGAATTTATGTTGATGATGATGCTCCCATTAGCAGTGCCAAAAAATGGGACAGCTGTTTCTAAAGTGACTTGGGGGGTGCGTGTGCATGTGTGTTTTCCTGCTTGTACATCTCTCTGACTACTGTAGACATTTTTTAAAAAGTGAAACCTGGACACAGAGTATGTGAAAGTTTTTTGGCAGCAGGCACCTAATTAAAAAGAAAGCTGGGAAAAGCTACGCTTGTCTTTTATTCCCCCTTCTTAAAATATGATGGTGTGCTTATAGAAAATTGGAAAGAAAAGAGATGAGCTGGCTTTCAAAGCAAAAGCAGTGTCTGTTTTTGGAACATTTAAATCAGCATTAAATGAAGGAATATAAAGGACTTCAGTCTAAAAATATGAATTGACATGCTTTGTATTTTGGAAGGTATTTGAATGAAACAAAAACAAAAAGCAAAGTAATCACACTTATATATCACCCCATAGCACTCAGTGCACTCTCTGGGCAGTTCACAAGTTAATTAGCATTTTGCTACCAACATGCTGGGTACTCATTTTACTGACATCGGAAGGATGGAAGGCTGAGTCAACCGTTATTCCTGGCCAAGATTGAACTCACAACCTGTTGGTTGCAGGACAGCAGTTTAGCCACTGCGCCACCAAAACCGTGCTGTTGCACATGCTACGTTTTATGCTAAACCAAAATGTGAAGTTCACAGAACAAAATGAAACCTTGTAATATTGATGTGTCCCCTCATAAATGGAAGGCCCAGTTGCTGTTAGTCTGAATTAGACTAAATGAAATGCCACTGAAGACCAAGACCAAAAATAATCCATACTATTGTATTCCTGATCATCATGTATGGATGTGAAAGTAGGATAGCAAAGAAAGCTAGCAGGGGGAAAATGATTTGTCTGAAATATGTGTTGGATAAAAGTTCTGTGGATACCCTGGACTGCCCAAAACAAACAGCTGGATCCTACAGCTAATAAAGCCTGAACTGCCTCTGGAGGCAAAAATGAAATAGAAACTGTCCTAGTTTGAACAAGTCATGAGAAGGCAAGACTTTCTGGAAAAGACAATAATGCAGGGGAAGGTGGAAGGCAGCCGGAAGAATAGAAGGTCAAACATGAAATGGATTGATTCCCTAATGGAAGCCACAGGCTATAATTTATAGGAGTGCACTTCACCTTACCCAGTGTGAGAAAGATTAGCTGGCAACACAAGGTTGCCGCAGGGGACACCTGATTGTGGTTCAGAAAAATCCACAATCTTGGAGGAGGCTCTTTCTGTGTAGGAATGCATTGATTTCCACATTTAAACTGTGTTTTTTCAGAAGGAGGGATAACCCTGCTTTGTCCCTTGTTTTATTGCTGTCTAGTATTCCCCATAGCCTCTGGGAAGATGAAAAGAGCCTGTGATTAACTACACAAATGCTAACCATGAAATGACTAGGATGAGTAAGTGATAACTGTCTGCAAGGAAGTGCTTATCTTTTGGCAAATCTGTTGACCTCCAGAAACTTGACTAAAACATTTACTTGAAGACACCATGTGAGTCATTGCAATTGCTGATAAGCACAGAATGGTTAAATAACTGGCCTTGGGTTTTTTTTAAAAAAATGTGACTGTCCTAAGAAAAAGAAAAGTGTATACATGTCCAGTTTTTTGTTAATAGGAGTTTCTTTGAAAAGGTTAGTGTTTAGATCTCTTGAAAGATAAGGAATTATTTTGACCTTTGGCTTTTCAATACAGCACTTTAATTTTTGTTGAGTATGTTTGTTAGTCAAAGACACAATTAAAATTAGGTGAGATGGATCCCAGACTAAGTTAGTCAAGCTAGAAGTTTCAATGAAATCTTTGTGACTTGGGTTAATAAAAACAGACAAAACAGGATTAACACATGTTGCTGGACTGTATCTCTTTGTCAGGTCTAGAAAGCACATTCTCTTTTGACTAATGAAACTGTAATGAAGAGACAGTTTTAAAATGACTCCGTTGTTACAATCTATCAAGATGTCTCCAACTTGTGGTGACCCCATGAATGAGAAATCTTCAACATGTCTGTCCTCAACAGCCCTGTTCAATTCCTGCAAGTGATAGCCTGTGGCTTCCCTTAGAGGGAGGATTCTCAACCTGCCACCTGTGGGCCAGATGCAGCTGCAGCACAATTATATTTCCCTCCCCGGCCCCCAGCTTAAAAAGCTTGATAATTCCTGCCTTAGGAAATCAGTCCATCTCACGTTGAGCCTCCCAGACTTCCTGCTGCCTTCCACTTTTCCCAGCATTTTCTTTTCCAGGGGGTCTTGCCTTCTCAAAATATGCCTGTCGAAGGACAGCTATAATTTTGTCATTTTTTGCTTGCTTCCAGAGACAGTTCAGGCTTAACTTGCTCTAGGACCCAGTTGTTTATCTTTTTGGCAGTCCAGGGTATACACAAAGCTCTTCTCCAGCACTATATTTCAAACAAATCTATTTTTTTTCCAGTGTGGGCTGTTTATGGCCTTTCTAGGCAGTGTCTTTTCTTTTTTGAACTTTTAGAAAGCTGAACAAGATCAACAAGATGGTAAAAACAAGGTATTCAGATATGACTTAACAATAGATTTGCATTTACAAGGAAAAGAATACATCATGCGAATTGAGGACAATGGATATCATTTGTCCCAGCACTAGGTAAAGGTTTCCCTTGCTTGAAAGCCAGTTGTATCCGACTCTAGGGTTCAGTGCTCATCTCTGTTTCAAAGCTGAAGAGCCAGCGATGTCTGCTTCTGCAGACGTTTCCATGGTCGTATGGCAGGCATGACTAGACACCAGAGCACACAGAATGCTGATTACCTTCCCACCGAAGTGCTCCCTATCTATCTACTTGCAATTTCTTTCTTTCGAACTGCTAGGTTGGCAGGAGCTGGGCGAAAGACAGGAGCTCATTCCATCCTGCAGTACTCGGGAATCGAACTGCTGACCTCCTGCCTTCCAGTCAACATCTTAGCCACTTGAGCCACTGCAGTCCCACATTATCTTTAAGCAAATAAACCTGTTTGCACTTAGGAGTGAATGGATGGTCTTGCTGATTGCAGATTGTCAGAGTTGTAGTCCAACACATATGGACAATTCTGGAAAGTTGTTTTTGTTTGGTTTGGTTTTTTGCCTGCAACTCACATTTCTTTCTGAAGTGAGGCTCAAAGGAGCTAGCAGCAAACTATTCTGCACATGATATTAGCAAAATAATCCTAGAAGAAAGGTTCTTTTAGGAAATGACTTACCACATCCTTTTCCTTCTCAACTTTAAGACAACTAAGTTGAGAAGGAGAATTAGAGATGTGGAACATTAGAAGAAAAACAGTGATGTGTTTCTAATGATTGATAAGCTATTTTTGCAGCCTCCTTATCAATTTGGCTGATATGGATCTTATCCACCCATCACCCCATGAGTGCATAAATTGTCTAGTAAGGTGTAAAGGTGGGACCTGTTATGCTGTTTGTTTCTCTAAGTCAAAATGGCAGGTGTCACCGGTCCTTGAACCTTTTTTTGACAATTTATGGACTCATGAGGTGGTGGATGGTTAAGATCAGTCTCAGCTATATTCAGAAACTTCTCAGAATACTGAGGCTTAGGTGACTTGGAGTTAAGGATGAATAACAAAAGTGGCCAAACTAATGGATAACACAAAAATATGTGGGTGATTTTTAAAAATGTGAAAAGAAAAGCTCTAAAAGGATCTTGTTAGACTGGGTGAATATTTATATAAGAATGACATGTGTCATTGAAGAGTAATGGTGTGCTTATGGGTAAAGATCTCCTAACTACATATCCTCTGACAGGTTGGGAGTACTATAGATAATTCAGGAAAAAAACATCAAACTGCTAATAATCCAATGTCATTCGGTAAACCTCTGGTTTGATCATTGGTAAAATGCTGTATGCAGTTGTTGACAAAGGAAATATTGTAGAGCTGAACAAGGCACAAAAGAAGGAAGCCAAAGTGATGCTGGTAGCTGAAGAAACTCCACTGTTAGGAATACTTACAATGTTGTTGTTGTGGTTTTTTTTTTGGGCGGGGGGTACACTTAGGAGTAAGAAGACAAGCAAAATGAGCCTTTATAGAGATTTTACAAAATATGCATAGAATGGGAAAAGTTGATAAGATTCTACACACTGTCTTTCCTATAACTGGAACCTTGGATCATCTAATGAAACTAAATACTGTATTGGGGAATTCAGGAAACATAAAAAGTGCTATTTAATACAGCACTTTTATTAAACAAAATGAAAGTAAAAGACACTGACAACCCACCTTACAAGAGGCTAGGATTTATTCAGTGGTTCCCAAACTTGAATCTCCAGATGCTCTTGGACTACAGCTCCCAGAAAATCTTGGCCAGCACAGACAACTGTAAAGACTTCTAGGAGCTTTCCTCCACAAATATCTGGACACCCAAGGTTGGGAACCATTGATCTCTAGATTAAGACAACTTGTAGCTAACAAGTCTCGATAGCTATACTGTGTATTTGCTCCTGAATCAGGACAGAGGCCCTTCTAACACCAGCTGAGAATTAGTCATTAAGAAGCAGCAGCAAGAAGATGGTTGTGGACATCTTATCCATAGGCATCTGTTTAACCCCGCGCTGCCCAAGGGCCACCTGGGGATGGGGGTAGGATTTTGCCGCACCTGCACCTGGACTTAATTGCATTTATGGTAGAAAGGTGGGTTTGAGGAAATATTTGATGCAAAGCAGAGGATTGGTGGGGACCACCTGGGGATGGGCCAGGATGCCACCTTGACAGCTGTGCTGGGAGCACTTCCATCTCCTGACTCCCAAGACTCTGCCCCGGCCAGCATTTGAAAAGGCAGCCCAGGAAGGCAGGACTTTGCCCTGCGCTGCCCGAGGACCACCTGGGAATGGGGGTAGGATTTTGCCACAGCTGCACCTGGACTTAATTGTGGTTGTGGTAGAGAGGATGTAGATTAACATTGGAATGGTATTCTGTATTGTATATTGTACATTGTAGAATCGATTATTTTTGTATTGAGTATTAGCTATTGATTATACTGTGATTTTATTGTTTATTCTGCACTGAGTATTGTTTATGGATTGTATTCTGATTATATTGTGTATATATATGCATGACTGTGAGTCGCCCTGTCGGATATCCTCTGGTTGGGTGGGATATAAATATAAAAATTAAATTAAATTAAAACCATCATGGGAAAACAAGATACTGATGCTGAAGTCACTAGGCCTTTGGTTTGATGTAGTGAGTAAAGGTAAAGGTAGCCCTTGAAAGCCTGTTATGTCATAGGGTTTGATGCTCATCTCTATAGCTGAAGAACCATTGTTGTCTGCATCTGCAGATGTTTCTGTGGTCATGTGGCAGGCATGACTAGACACTGGAGAGCATGGAATACTATTTACCTTCCCACTGAAGTGGTACCTATTTATCTACTTGCAATTTCTTGCTTTTGAACTGCTAGGTTGGCAGGAGCTTGGGCAGAGACAGAAGCTTACTCCATCATGCAGGTCTCAAACTGCTGACCTTCCAGTTATCAAGTTCAGCGTCTTAACCACTAAGCCACTACAGTCCCAATGTAGCAGGACTTGTGTTGGCTCTCTCCTTTGCTTATCCTGTTAGTTAAGATACTGCATTACAGTTTATATGAAGAATTAAGTGTTCTGGAAGAAAGTAAGAGCAGAGAAGAGCCAATTCTGAGAGAAACTTTACATGTGATATTTTTCTTCAGGTATTAAACATGATACAGACAGAAAATATTGGATGCTGTGATACATAAAGTAATATAGTTTCTTAAGTGTGCATTTGAAAACAACACAAGACAACAAGATAATTTCTTGCAGAGTGTCATGTCTATATAGGAAAAATGTAAAGATATTCTATACAGTATGTGCAAGCAACCTTCTTGTGTAAGCTAAAGATGTGTAGTTGCATTGAACATGTACTTTTTGTGTGTATATGTCGTAAACAAAAAAAGTCACATGTACAGAAATCCTGTTGGCTTTGAGACAGAACAGACACATGTGGTGGGTAAGGAATATAGAAGCTACATAATTCTCCTAAAGCACGTCATCAGGCAAGCAGCTGGCAGTATTTCATGGTCACATAACCATGTGTGTGCACTCCCATGTTCTAATGTATTTATCTTACTGCTTATCTTCTTTCATGAATCAATTGTGTGCAGTCCTCTAACTGTTGGACTGTAGCATCCATTATACCCTACCATTGGTTGTGATATAGAGCTAGTTAGAGTCTGACACTATCTGTAAGGCCACATGTTCTCTACTCTGAGGGGTGAATTGATTTCCTTTGCTTAAACTATGATCTCCTTGTTCCCCATGTCCTTATTGGCTGTAGGTCTCAAACACACTTAGGTAAAGGTATGTTCTCCCTTGCTCAAAAGCTAGCTGTGTCCAACTGTAAGGTTCAGTGCCCATCTCCATTTACATCCAAAGAGTCAGCTCTTTCTGCAACTGCAGATGTTTCTGTGATTGTGTGGCAAGCATGACTAGATGTTGGAGCACTTGCAATTTATTGCTTCCAAACTGCTCAGTTGACAGGAGCTAGAAAAGATGTCGCACAGCACTCAGGTCACAAACTGTTAACCTACTGACCTGCCAGTTGTCAAGCTCAGGGTCTTCTTTGTAGGAAACAAAGTGGAATTGTTGTAACAAGTGAAATCAATTTAAACCTATCATGCCAATGGATGGCAAATGTATAGTGAAAATATACCCAGAATCTCAAAATCATTGTTACTATGTTTCAGAATAGGCTATCGGGTCAACATTTAAATTAAGAAAAGCGACATCTTAGATCTGCTATATGCATGAAAGACTTTCAGTGTAGCCTTATGGAAAACCTTCAAGTTCAGGAATACGTAATTTAAAGATTTAATTCTAGTCATGGGCAAGTTACTAGGAACATTGCAACTTAGGTTTTATGTGGACATGGCCGCTCAAAGCTTTGAGTCAACGAGCCAACCTCTAAATCAGGGATTCCTAACCTACAGCCCACAGGCCGGACCTGACCCACAGCACCATTTCATGTAGCCCACCACCACCTCCACTGGTGGAAGTGAAAGCAGATGTGTTTATGTCATACGTAAAATACGCATGCACAAACATGTCTGTGCCTGCTGTAAACACAGAAGTAGGTGCATTTGCATCATCCATAAATATGCCCACTTCTGTTTCTGTGGGCGTGGTCTGGCCCACTTAGCTGTCTGGGGGATCAGGCCCTTGGACAAAAAAGGTTGGGAACCCCTGCTCTAAATCTTGTCCTACATCCATCCATAAATAAATAAATAAATAAACAGACAGACACATTGATTGATTGATCTCAATTCAGATAACAACACTTTTGAGATTTGTAACTATCATATAGGCCCAAAGTGCCAGGATTCTGGTGTGCAAAGCTAATTTGTAGTGGCAGCATTTGTGTGTTAATTGAGGTGTCAGAAATCAGAATAACTCATTTGGGAAGTCTCTAGAAGTTATTTACTGATTAAAACTAAGATGTAGTTCTGGTATTGGATTCTAGTGACTTGCATTTGTGCTTGCTAAATGCAGTATAAAGGGGAAAGGTATGATCTTATTAAAATGACTTGAACCCTTAAGTACTATTTTTTCATGTGTATGTCCTAATAAATGTGCACTTCCTTTTTTGGAAGTATGTTTTATGCTTTAGCTAAACGCTAAGACAATTGTTTTCGTATGCATATCTCTCTGCTTTTCAGTCTCTCATAGTGAAAGTACATTTAAGCTTCTAATGAAGCAAAGCAAAATAAAGCATTAGCAAAATGCCCTGCTTTACTACAGGCATTGTGTGTTTAAAGAAGGTTGGTACATTACAGTAAACCAGGCGTTCTCAATCTTTTTAAGCCGGTGATGGGTCATGCTACCTCAGACAGCTTTGGGGCCGGACAGCCAATTTGCCCTTCCTCCACCACATGGCACTTCCTGGTGTGGTGGAGGCAGGGGGGACCACATGAAATGGAGTCATGGGCCACAGGTTGCGAATCCCTGCAGTAAACTCTAGGAGGAAAGGGAAGTGTTTCAGATACCTCCCGGCTAAATCTGCTTGTTAGTCTCAAGAGTTGTTTATGGGCCAAAGTAATCAGGACACATAACTGTTGCTATAGTGGCTACCAGTACACTTGTGCCAACATTGAAGGAAGCGTTGTTAAGTCAATGTTTTTGTAAAATCAATTGATTTAACACGTCCACTCTAGTTAGGACTAATAATTAGATTTAGCTTAATGTACAAATCAGCTGACAAAGAAAATATTTTTATTCTCTCTGTTTGCAAGTGCTGAACAATCCGCTCTTAGGTAAAGTGAATTGTTTTACCTCTACTACAGTGTTTCTGCCCTTCCCCTTGATAAATGAAATATGTGTGCTTGCTACCTTTACTGAGATGGACTAAACCTATCTCTGGTGGCATCAGTATCTAGAATAAAGGTCAAGTTGCACCCAAGACGGGAAGACTTTGGCCTCAATTTCCCAGAAGTCCCACCCACAGACCAATAGTAACAAATTATAGGAGTTATGGTTCAAAATTTCTAGACGCCAGTGGTTCCTCACCCCAAACGATAGCCTTTGTTTTACATTTGCCCAAAGAGCAAACTATACTACTGTCCTCATAACATATAGCGAAGAGTCTTTGGAAACAGATAATCTTTTTTTCATAACACCATATCTTCCATACTTACTGTATTATTAGTGTTGAATGGTTTAGACCAGGATTTCTCCAGCGTGGGTCCCCAGGTGTTCTTGGACTTCAGTTCCTAGAAGCCCAAGTCAGTGCACTTGGGACATGAAGTCCATGAACGTCTGGGGGCCCAAGCTGGAGAGACTCTGGTTTAGACTATTGTTAATATGCTCTACCCATGGCTATTTCTGAAGCTTTAGCTAGTAGAGAATGCAGCAGCTTGCTTATGTGGCAGAGTAATCAGGACACAGAACTATAATCCTAGTGGCTTTAAGTACACTTGTGCCAAATTCAAAATAGTAATATGATGACCATTTGGAGGCTGCAGCTGGTGCAGAATGCAGCAGCCTGTGTGGTGATGGGGTATGGTCACTATGACCATGTCTCACCCTTGCTACAGGAGCTGCATTGGCTACTGATGTGTGTCTGGGTGCAATTCAAGGTATTGGTTATAGCCTTTAAAACCCTACATCGTAGTGGGCCAGGTTACTTAAGAGACTGCGTCACCCCAAGTATATCAGCCCGTCCCTCTAGAGCAGACCGGAGGGGCTCTCGAATGGTACCAACTGCTAGAAAGGCTCACCTCTCTAGCACTAGATGAAAGGCCTTTTCAGTGGCTGCTCTGGCCCTTTGGAACCTCCTGCTGACTGACCTCCACCTAAAATAAGATCTACCAGCATTCAGGAAAGGCCTGAATACCTGGCTGGCCCAGCGGATGTGGGGTACCACGACAGGAGCTACCACTCCCCCACTGGCTCATATGACTACTCTAAATAACTCGTCATCTGGGGATTGTCTGGGGTCTACCTAAAGTTGTTTTTAATTAAGCTGTATTTTATGTCGACTCTAAGCTGCCCTGAGCCACTGTGGCGAGTGGGCGGCAATATAAGTCAAATAAATAAATATCTTTAAAGTCCTGAGACACTTAAAAATCTTGAATTGCTTAGAACCTGGTTATTTTGAAGACCAGCTACAGCAGTACAACCTTCTGAAGCCTTGTAGGTCAATTTCTGAAGCCTAGTTCATAAGCCCATCTGTAAGGTCCATCGAGCTGGGCAGGCATGAGACACATAGTCCACTCAGTGATGCCCCCCTCCCACTGTGAAATATAATTCTATGGGAAATTCACTTAGGACCACATTATGTGTATGTGTTTTAAGAGGAGTTTTAAGAGCTGGTCATTCCGATTTGTTTTTACCTGATTAGTTTGAAGTTGGCCACATTTTTAAAAACAGATTTGTAAAATCTTGTTATTGCTTTCCAATTGTTTAATTATTCTCCTATGATTTATTTATTTCATTTCACTTCTCTCCCACTTTTCTCTCTAGTTAGCTTTAAAATTATTTTCCAAGTGCCATATACTGTATTATATTAAAATGCAGTTAAACATGTTGGCCAAAATCCTGTTTGATTTTACACCAGCAGAAGCTAAGTCACACAAGTTGCAGTGATTATTTGAAGCCAATTAATAGCTTGATAGCTTAATTAATAGCTTAATAATTTGAAGTTATTCACACAGAAACACACCCAAGTTGCAGTTGGGTTTCAATAGAACTGTTGAATTTTGCAGAATGATAATTTTTGAATAAAAAGTAAAGTGTCTGAAAGCTACTTAATATACTGCTAGCATATGGCTTTAAAAGTGATTATATTGTTAGGAGTATATTGTTAGGAGTCTGACATGGGTCCCAAATAGGAAAATAAACCCATTTATTGAAGAACTCAATTAATTGTAGGAAATTGCTATTGTATAAGAACATTCCTTTTCTTTCTCTCCCTAAAATATGTGAAAAAGGTTTTCATTCTGGGAAGTTACTTGGAACTGCTAGGAGTATTGTTTTGGTTCCTGGAATTTTGATCTTGATTGCATTTTCCTGGAAAGAAATTTAATTGATGACATTTTAATGGAAGGCTTGCCTGCAGTATTGAATTTTAATTGGCTCTTGTTAGAAACTGACAAGTTCCATCTACACTAAAAACAGCTTAAAGCTGCTGTATACACAAATTTTTGCAAAATTCAAACTGTATTTACTTTGCTAACATTTAACGTAACACAGAAATAAAGTGGAAGCATAAGTTTCAAATTAGAATAGGAACACTGCCCTTCAATATATAAACAGTGATCATCTTTCCTTCCTTGCATTTTTACCAGACAGCTTTAAGCTGTTTGGTCCAATAAGCACTACTTTACCAATGAAGGCTGCCCCCCCCCCCCAATCTAGATTTCAGAACTGGGTTGATTTTACAGCTAAACAAATCTGTAACTGTGATGCAGAACCATGAAGATGTTGTAGTTTTCTCTATAATCAGGGTAAACAGAAGGTGGCAAAAATAGTGTTTGAGTGAGAAAATTTAATCTCACACAGTTGATTTACATTTTGGTAGCAATTAATTGAAGCTGGCAAAGGGCAGATGTGTGTGAACTCATATGATGCAATGGCTCAGTGGTTAAGAAGTTCTCCTTGTTAGCTGGAACGCCAGCAAGTCAGCAGTTTGAGATTCGGGTACTGCATGACGGCTTGAGCACCCGTCTCTGTCCCAGCTCTTGGGGACATAAAAGAAGCCTCATTTGGGCATTCCCTAAGGAGAGTTTCTTCGGCAAAAACCCTTTCAACCCAGAATAATTTATGGCATGAAATTATTCTTATTATGTAGTGTACACAAAGCACAAGAAATCTCTTCCACAGCTGCTAACAGGCCCATATGCATATGCTTAATATTTGAACTGCTGCTCCTTTTCCCAACACATATATAGCTACATTTCTTGGAAGATGAATTTGGAAAAGTTAGAGCCCATGCTGGGTAAGATTCTGGGAGTAATAGTCCAAAGTGTAACCCCCAGATCACTACATAGAATATGAACACTGTCCTTGAATATATAAACAGTGATCATCTTTCCTTCCTTGCATTTTTACCCGACAGCTTTAAGCTGTTTTGGTCCAATAAGCACTACTTTACCAATGAAGTCTGTTTGTCCCCATCTAGATTTCAGAACTGGGTTGATTTTACAGCCAAACAAATCTGTAACCATGATGCAGAACCATGAATATGTTGTAGTTTTCTTTGTATGACCCATATATAATCAGGGTAAACACATGCTTAATATTTGAAATGCTGCTCCCTTTCCTAACACATATATAGCTACATTTCTTGGAAGATGAATTTGGAAAAGTTAGAGCCCATGCTGGGAAAGATTCTGGGAGGAATAGTCCGAAGTGTAACCCCCTGGATCACTGCATAGAGTTATACTTTTAGAAATATCAAAATGTTTTTAACTTAAGTTTGGAAAGCAGGCTGGAGAATGCTATGCAACAGCTTTTCAAAGGGATTGGGGGGAATGTGTCTGGATCTTCTGACCTCTATTAAAGACACTGAGCCTATTCATCTTGGATCCCCATTCTTTTCTTGAAAACTTTGTGGTTTCTTGTACTAAATGTGGAATTGTTTTTCCAATTTGAAAAAGATAAAGAGCAGCTTGAATGTTAATAGAACCATTTTCTAAGAAAGGGAGGTCTAAAATACAGATTTACATCTGAATTGTGGCTCAAACTGTTGCCACTGAAGTAAGAAAATGATACTCTCCAGCGTGTGTGGAAATGAAGCCTTAAATCTCACGTCTGTCTTTCTTAATTTGGAACTTTACACACTTGTGCAACAGAACTTAGAGGGGAAACCCCACATGACATGTGATCTCAGGAAAGTTGTATACTAGAGGCCCTTCACTCCTGCTCCTATTTCCTGTAAGCAGGCCAGAAGAGCCAATAAGTTTTAGAATCCAATAAACTGGGGGGGGGGGGGATATAGACACGTTTTATAATAATTGGAGATATTGGAGCCCTAGGAAACTTTGCTATTTATAGGATTTATAGTCTCTACAATATGCAGGAATAAATGAGTTTGCCTCTTTTCTTTCAAGCACTGTACAGTAGAATTAGATTACAGAAAGGAGGAATATTGTCTAAAGGGTCAGTATAAAGTTAATGTAGATATGTTCATGTCTTCCTACCATGTTTCAGTGCAGACGTACAGATTGGGCATCCAGAGGGATGAGAAGGTTAAACAAGGACACATTAAAACGGGGATTCTCAACATGAAGCCCACAGACCGGATGCTACCCACAACATCATTTCATGTGCCCACCACTACCACCTCCACCACACCAGGCAGTGCCATGTGGTGGAGGAAGGGCAAAATGGCGATCCAGCCTCCAAAGCTGTCTGAGGGAGCATGACCCGGCCCCCGGCTTAAAGAGGTTGAGAACTCCTGCCTTAAAAAGTTAAGGTCTGTAGCTTTTTGCAGAGCTTGAGAAGGTAGTTCCTGTACTGCAACTCCAAGAATCATCCAGCCAAATAAAAATTTATAAAGGCAGGACGTTCTGTCTAAACAACCTAATGGTTGGTCTGTAAACTGTATTCATCACAAGTTGCTCAAAGCGCCACCTTGCACAAAAGCAAAATGGACTGGCAATTTATTCCTAGAGTACAATCAGACAGGCATTTGACTCAAGGTTTGGGCTGGGTTAAAGTTGGGCTGGTTCGTTCTTTTTTCTAGCAACTGCGCAATGTATGCAGGGATGTCTCAGATAAATATATTCAACATTGATGCAAATTTAAGCCTTCTTGCAGAGCATCTTTGCACAGTGACCATCTAAGATATAGTTCAAATTATGACTCTGCTTTCTTGCTGCTATATATAGAAAGAGAATTTGTCTACTTCCGAGTTAAAATAGAAGAGAGGGGGAAAGCCAATTGTGGGTTTTTCCATTACAATTCATTTGAACAGATGTTTTCTGCTCTTTCCCCTCCCTATGACAAAGTACCAAGGGACAATGCTTCAGGGTTGGTAGGGAACTAATACAACACTATAAAGAACAATAGTTGCATCATCTATCACTCATCACCCTTTAAATCCACATTTTCTTGCAACTTAAGATATGATAGATGTCTTATGAACATAATTTTACTGTTATTTATACAAATCTTTTGAGAATAACACCCAGTTGCTTTTTATTCTCTTGGTCATTCCTGTAAATGAGACCTTGGTAGTGAACTCTGGAGATAAAATCTTTTAAAACCAAATAGTGACAGAAGCTTGGGATCTCTCAACAGATAGTTTTAGAATGAACAGTGGACTTGTTTCACTCTTAATAGGTGGCCTTATTTTAAGTTGGGGTTATTAATATTAAATGAAAAGCTTAATTTAGACATAACTAGGAGAACAAGGAATATATATGAGGCTTGTGTGCTGCCTTTCTGCCTGTCCCTTCACATGCGGGGCAAAATCAGAAGCTTCTTTTTTTGATTAGTGCTGAAGCATAAGTCATTTTGTCTCCATGGGACAGTTATGGTTTACATTTGAGTCAAGATCTCAAACAATAGTTTGTCCAATCCAGTAGCATACTGTAGTTTGCCACTAACCAGACTAGAGCTTGGAATAATTATTTTGGACTGCAAATCCCAGAATTTTCTAAACAGCATGATGAACATAGCAGTCAGGGCAATTTTGGAAATTATACACACAAAAAGTGTTTTCCATTCTCCAGATGAGAAAGGGAACACTTCTGATACTGAAGCAACAAAAAGATTGATAGTTTTAACAAATTTTGAAATAAAGTGTTTTGATAAAACTTTATTGATGCTCTTAAGAAACAAACGTTTCAAAAGACTTATGCTGTAGCTCATCAAATTGATTGTAAACAAGCTTTTCCTTGCTTCAAAGAAACATTTTTGGCAATACATCAGGAACTAGCTGCCTAAATTGTTGTTTCTTCTGGTGCTTTACTGCTGTAGATCCACTTTGTTAAGACTTTTCATTCCTTCCATCATGTTGGGAGGTGGGAAAGAAAGTGTGGATCTTAGTGTAGTTACTGAAGATCGTGCCAAAGAAATCTTATTTGTTTTAAGGTGTGTGATGTGCTTTGTTGTTTTTGATGTAACAGACTAACATAGCTATCCACCATTTAGAACCCCTTACTTATGTCCTGTGTTAACAAGGGTCAAACTGGACAGAATGCTGGAAATATACAGTAAGAGCTTCCATCTCTACAAATTTTATATGTGATAGACAAAACTCAATTGGAATTGGACACTAGTGATTTAATGTTTTTTTTCCCTATGCCTTTCATTCAAATTTTTGTTGTTCAGTCGCACAGTCAATTCCGACCCTTTGCGACCCCATGGACTCCATCCCCCTCAACTCGCTCACCTCCATGCTCATTGTGTCTACAATACCATCCAGCCATCTCATCTTTGGCCACGCCCTTTTTCTTTTGTCCTTGACCTTTCCAAGCATCAAGGCTTTCTCAAGTGAATCTTCTTTTCTCATTTAGTGTCTAAAGTACTTTAGCTTCATCTTTAATATTTGACCTTCTAAGGAGCAGTCAGGGTTGATTTCTTCTAAGATTGACCTATTTGTTCTCCTCGCTGTCCAGGGTACTCTCAAAACTCTCAAAGGCATCTATTCTTCTGTGCTCTGCTTTCCTAATGGTCCAGCTCTCATAACCATACATTGCCACAGGGAATACCATTGCTTTGACTATACGAATTTTTGTTTGTAATTTGATGTCTCTACTTTTCACTATGCTCCCCAGGTTTCTCATTGCTTTATTTTCCAATTCCAGGTGTTTACTTGACAAGGTAAAACATATAAAACATAATTAGGCAAAAAAAAAAAAAAAACAACCAGTGATTTTCCTAATTGAAAAAAACAGCACTCTAAGGTGGATTTGGTATGTACTTAATTTATTAGTGCAAAGGTGGGCGATTACTGCCTTTAGAACTTTAGGTAGATTAACAAATGAATCACAGGTTTCCTATGTCTTATCTAGGTTTGCCATAAGATGAAAGATAGAAGTGTGCATAAAAGTATGATTATAATTTATGGGGTATTTTGTTTAGTAAAAGGACTGTGATGGCTTAGTGGTTAAGATGCTGAACTTGACAAAAGGTCAGCAGGTCAGAAGCTTAAAAACCAAGTGCTACACTACAGAGTAAGCTCTCGTCTCTGTCCCAGTTCCTTCCAACCTAGCAGTTCGAAAGCATGACATTGCAAGTAGATAAATAGGTACCACTTCAGTGGGAAGGTAAACAATGTTTCATATGCTCTGGTGTCTATGCATGCTTGCCACATGACCATGGAAACATCTGCAAACACAGACAGTGCTGTCTCTTTGGCTATAAACAGAGATGACCCCTAGAATTAAATACGACTGGCTTTCAAGCAAGGGCAACCTTTACCTTACCTTGCTTAGTAATCAAACCAAAGTTGTAAAACAAATACTTTTAGTTTCTCTCACCAGTCTTTGAGCTGGTTGGAGGTTTTAGAGATGAATGGCTGATGCTGCTCTTGAAAAGTCAGAATATTTGTTTTCTCCATCTCCTGATCCAGCAGACTCCAGTGCCATAGTAATAGGCCTAATCAGAACAAGGGCTTGGGGTCATTTAGCAGCTCAATCCCCATTTTTCTTCTCCTTTTTCAGATATGTCTCCTCCCCACCCCAAAGATAGCGGGCTTACAAGTCCGACATTAGGGAGGTGCCTGATTTATTGAGAGATTGATTGGACCTCGGAGATGAACTGTTTGGCTTTGATGCTGCACTGTTTTCTGGCATGTCAGCCTTGTGGTTTATAATAGTACTTGCCTTCTGTGACATTTACCAAAGGCCTTCAGTGTGATCTATAGCTCTTTCTATTTTTCTGAAAGAAGCACCTTGGTTGCATAGATGTTTGCAATATTTTTCCTGCATGATTCTGTTCAGAGAATACAGCAAATAATGAGTAGTAAAAAGCA